>OY728160.1:630680389-633092535 GCA_963277665.1 Viscum album
ATTAAAATATTGTTTATATTCTCTATTGTTACGATAACTATATGTGATTTAGAAAAAATATCTATCAAAAAGTTTTTTAATACAATAGAAAAAAATATATAAATATGAGATCATTTATATGATAGAACATTACTTACCAATAAACATTATTCCACGTGAAAAAAGAATCAAGAAAAAAAAATAAGAACCATTAAACTATAAATTAATTCCATATATAGGATTAAGCATAATGCATGTTAATAGTTTAAATATATGAGTAATGTGATACATAAATCATGTGATAAATGAGAAGGGAATAATAATCCTCAAAATTTTATTTTACTCTATAGAGTTCACTTTATGTTAAACCAATGATTTCATTCACCCATCCTATATGAATCTAGTCTAACACATCTACCCTAATGGATCAGATGTAGAAGTAAGTATATCTGTTAGTTTAATGGTTTACCACCCCCAAATCAGTATCACTGTAAGCTACTATTTAAATAGTTATTTTTAATGAATTTTCCACCACCTCCTGTTTATATAATCAAAATATTATTTTGAATAGATTATTATATTAAATTTAATTATTTCCAGCAGTCATTGACCAAAACATTCTCTCATGGAAGAATTATTACATTTTCCTTAACTGACCATAAAGGAAATATTAAGATAGATTATCCTCTATTGACTATGTAGGTAGAAATCATCCTTGAGAATTAATCTTCTAAATTCATTAAACTAAAGAAAAAAGTATTCAAAATGATATGAATCATGCTAAAAAGATATTTATGTTGTGTGTGTAACTATGTCTCTAGTCCACATGTCATAAGTTATATTATCAAATTTCTCAATCTTTCATAGAAATTTTAATGTGATTGTCTAGTTAATTGTATTATCTAAACATATCACAGACATGTCATATTTGTTGGAATTTTTGTTTCATTTATTGAAATAAATGTGTGCTTGCATTTATGTCTTGTAGACACAGTATTAGGAAGGGTTTAGGACCCACCTTAATTATTATTCAATCATGGAATCATAGTAATACTAGTGAATAAATCATATGTATCATCATACTTTGGACACATCTCTTAATATCATTGATTAAATATCTCCCAAATTCATAGAATGGCTACAACAGTGTTGCATAATTGTTTCCATTGAAACTAAATGTAATATATTTTCTTGATATTTTCCATTGGTTTCATTCTCTATCATCGAATAAATATTCCCTAGTCATTGAAATGGTACATATCCATGAAACCGCATATATTCAGTATTTAGTGGTTGCATATTATACTTTATCCAATATTTTTTTGAGTTTCATTTACCGTGAACTATCTTGACTGGTCACCTTAGCGTTGGATGAGGCATGAATTATATAAACTCAATCATGGGTTTATTAAACTTTTTAAATATCACATCTGTTCTTCAAATGTTACCCATGACCTTTATTGATTAATGGTTTATGTTCTGGATTTACCCGAACTACATTATTACGAGATAATGTTATTAATAAAAATGTTAGATTATGTTGGATTGTATGGTATTACATTTCCTTTTTCTAATTTTTATTTAATGTTCTAAAAATTATATAAAGTGTGTAATTACCGTTAAAATAATTCACCCACAATAGTTTTTGGGTGCTAACCATTACATGTTTCGTTGGGTACGTTTACATGTTATAACAAATGACCATTATTATATTTATAAGTACCACTGAATGGCCCTTAAAATGATCAGTAAGTTAATAATTATTTAATATCTTAATCTATATGTGAAAATTATGTAGAGACATTCCTTATAAACAATAATGATTATATATATTATTCCTAATTATCATCCATAATTAATAATTTTTATTATAAATATTAAATTGATTTTAATTTTACTAGACCTTGTGAAAATATAAATTAATAACGAATCAATGAATAATATATTTCTAAAATTATAAAAAATATAAATCCACAAAAAATGAATATTTATAAATGAGGAAGGATCAATTTTGGAAATATTTTTTGTAATTTTTATATATTGTCAATGAATTATTATATTTAATATAATAAAGACACCAACCCCAAACATATCACTCAACATTTTCTCCATTATTAATCTCTCACATTTGGAGAAATAAAAGTAGCATTTTTGTTATATTTTTATCCAAAACAGTAATACAATAGTAATTTTTTAGGGTTTATGGATGTTTGAAAAGAAAATGTTACTAAAATATCATAATATTCCTCAAAAATGTATTCAAAATATATAAGATTTTTCTTATTATTAGAATTATAAGAAATTTAAATGATTATAAAATAATTAGTATGTTAACAATAGATAAAACTATAAATGGCCCATTAATATTGATTTTTATAATGAAATCCAAATAAGTTATTCATGTTTCTAAAAAATTATTTTAGTTTTTATCAAAATCATTTTCAATGAACTTTCTATAAATAATTTAGAACTAAGTAATTTAGAAAACATTCATAAGTTAAGTAACCCCCCCCCCCCAACACACAAATTTTAAAACATTAACAAAATTTTATAACTATTGAGATGATTTAAAAATTATATTAAATAGATTATAAAAATCTTTCAGATATTAAGAATTCAATGAAAATAAAAGAGAGTAATCCATTGAATATTCTTTAATTGTTACCTTATGTTCTATCTAGTGATAAATCTCCTTTAACATAACATATTCTACATGATATCATCATGAATATAAATTCAAGGGTTTAACAGAAGAATACTTAAATCCAAAAAAAAATTAAATAATAATATGAGGAAGATGAATGTGTAAAAGGATGTGAAAGTGAATCTTTCAAACCATTATTGCTTCAATTTAGAATTAGGGAATGATTTTTTTGGGGAAAATAATATTATTTCACAAGTAAAAATGTGTGGAATTTTCATTCAAAAGAATAAAATAAAAAATTAATAATCAAACAATTTATTAATCGTGGGCTGATAACCCTAAAGTAAAATATTTATGGTCTATATCATGAATTTTGAAGAAAAATAACAATATTTACTATTATAGTGTGGTTTATCTTCCATAAACCACCAAATATGTGTTTTATAAATATTTTTATCATATAATATGATTTTAATGGGATTCAAAATTACTCGATTAATAACCAATCCAATTAAATGTTCAAAAATATGTATATAAACACTATTGAATAGTATAAAAATATTTTTATAAAATTCTAAATCATTATCAATGTTGATGAATTTTAAACACTAATAAATATGTATAAAAATTTATGGTTTTTTAGGTTTTGTTTTAATGCCCGGAAAATCTAATATATGAACATTGTATTTGATAGTGTGTCTGACATGCAATTCTAAGCGTGTAAGAGAATATAATATCCTGAGAATGTGTAAACTGTTAACTATTTAAAAAAATTCAGATAATTTATATCTTGAAATGAACATGTAATTAAGTTATCATACATTTCATGATCTAAAAAGTTTCTTTAATTACTTGTGTTAAATGAAAGGCTGAGTTTTCTAGAACAAAAATATATTATTTAAATATTATTATATAATATAATAAGATATAATCTGGCTGTTAAATTAGAATTTTGGAACATTATTGACTACCATATGAAAATTTATGGTCTAAAAAAATATAAAATGAATTCATTGGTTAATAATTAATTAGAAATGAATATAAGAACTAATTGAATATAAAGGGAATTGTTTTATAAAAAAAATTATTCCAAAAAATATATAATAAATTATTTAAATAATTTAAATAAAATTAGTGGTTTATAATAATGTAAAATATATGTTATATATTAAATAATGTATTTCTATTTTTCTTCCAAGACATTTTATGTACATAACATCATAATAAACCCAATCTTACTCGTAAAAACTATATTTTTAGGATGTCAATTTTATCGCCTTTTAAGAGAGAAACTATTTTGGATCAAAGTATTGAAACTTTTATATATTTTATATGTAAAATTAAACTAAATTTTTACAAAGAAAACATAAAAACTATGTTAGTGTAAATTTTTTGGAATTTTCTGTGATTTTTTTTAATCAATAGTGAAAAATAATAAATTATAATTCAAAACTAATCTTTTTTTAACTTATTAATGACAATATATTTTAATTTTTTTGGTTTTAAATTATAATTAGATTAATTATTTATCAATTAATCCAATTTAAGTCATTGGAATCAATTTCACATTAAAAATTGATATAAAAACCTAGTAATATTTTGAATGTTATTACTTTAAAAACATGCATTGTCATCCCATCTACGAGATTAATTTTAAATTAACTTTTTCTAATTTTTATTATTGTAATTTAAAAAAATGGATTCCATTTTTGAAATAATAATCATTTATAATTTCTATTAAGGTCAAAATATATTTTTTTAAAAAATATTAATGGTAGTAATTAAATTTAATTACAACAACTAAGAGAAAGATGAGTTTAACAAGAGACTAAACCAAAAACAAAATGGCCAAAACTGCATAGAAACTTGTAAACAAACCATTGGATTGACATATTTAGACCCTATAATCCATTAGATATATTTATTTATTATTATTTGAGCCACATGAAATGGCTAAAACATGAGTGAAATTCACTTTTCCAAAATTTACAAGAGTGACATTCCTTCTCCACTATAAAAAGGCACTCAACCCTCACACTTCCTCACCCATGTCAAGCCACTATGGATCTAAAAATACATGAAACATAAGTCCTAAAATCCCTCTATTCAACCTATTACCTTTAAAATGGTCATAAATCAATCCAATGAATCCATTTGTTGCTAACCCAAAGGAGTAATGTGATTAAAATGTAACACCATTCCTTAAGGTGTTTAGTTTTTTTCATCCATTATTTAAATTACTCTTACTCCTTGATTATATAAAAAGAGAAATATACTCAATAATAAAATATTTTTTATTTTACAGTTTAAACCTACAATTATGAACACTTCCATCTAATTGTATATCATTTTTCGATTTATGTGTACTGTAATCTACTGCCACATGAAAATATGTTTTTTTCCCTTTACCACCACTCATGATTTAGAATTATGATGGAAAACATATTTATATATGATACATGTAATATTTTTAATTTATTTATACTTTTAAAATTCATTTATAACATATACATTTTTTCAATAAATTTTTTGGTTATACGCTAACATCGCTTGTGGAAGTGTGGACTACCGCCCCCTCAAAGCAATGCGACTTGATCCCACTATAAAAGAAACATTTAAAGGATGGATTTAATAACCCTATATAACATATATGAAAATGATTTTATAATATAATTATAATATATATATATACCATTTACATTTAATTTTTAATATTACAATGAAATGAATGTAGTGTTCAAGCGTACGTATGACCTATCGTCTCTATGAATGATGAATTTCATTTATTTTATAAAAACATCCTGGATTTTTATAAATGAATATATAATGGAAATATATGATAATTAAATCATGTTTTAAATGTTGGAGATTATGAAATCATGATCAAATTATTAATAACAATATGTAACAAGTTAATAAATACTCAAAAAAATTAGGAAATTAAACACGAAATAGAAAAAATAATAAATTATTTTTAAAAATCACGTAATAAGATATTATAAGAATTTAATATATGATATTATAAATATGAGTATGATTATTGTGTAAGATAATGAAAATTTTAAAACTATTATTCTTGAGGTTTAATTATTTTCACTGAATAAGAAACTCATGGTAAGAGATTTTGTCCCAATTTACATTTCGTTGAGGATAATTTATTATTATTCACTTTGTTTATTTTATATGGTGTATATAATATGCTTTGAAATGTTATATAATGAATCCCTATATAAAAATTATATTCTATGTTTTATTTAATATTTTTAATTCATCTATATTATCATTCAAATGTTTTAAAGTCATGTGGAACACATTATAATGTCTAAAGATTATCCTCTTAGAGAATGTTTTAATTCATTATATTTGGAATCTCACTTCCTTCTGTTATTGATAATTTTATCTTGAAATAATAACTATATTTTTGTGCACCTAATTTATAATACATGGTTAACATAAATCCATTGTGTTATATAACATCATCATTCATTAATTCATCATGTTATTATGAGTATTTATTTGTATTATTTAATTTATTGGTATTTGTGTTAAAAGTTTCCACGTATAAAAGAATATCGTAACCCAATTTATTTTCACAGGTTTTCACTACTTAACCATTTAAATTACTATTTTATGATTATGTGTATAACTATGTTGACTATCAAATGATGTATTTCCACTTCTATATGTAGATTTACAGTTGATACACATAATCTACTCATTGATTTATTTTTACTTAGAAGTTATAATCATTTTAATGATTTATATTAAAATATCATTTTTTTAGTTTTACACATGATTTTCCATATGATGAAATTACTGGATCATTATCTAATAAAACCTTTAATTTTATTCTCCTATGGGTATTCATGACCTTTATAAAATAATATTACCATTTTCCCACTATTTGGGAACATAAAATATTTGTGAAAATGTTTTCATTAAAACCTAACATTATATTTATCTTTAATCAGAGAACAAATTTTCTTTTAAAAAACCAGTTTTCTAAATATGTTTTCAAAAATGTTTTTAACCTTTACAAAATGATTTATTAAATTAATTTCCCCCTTTTATCATCTAAAAATATTTTGAAAATAGTTTTTTTTTTCACTTTCTAAATGGGAAATTTGTCTAACCTTTTACTGTGAAAAAGAAATATTGGTTTTACCAGGTAACTCATGTAAATATTTTCCCACCACATTTTCATTGAAGATCCCATTACATGATTAAAAGGTTATTTTTTTTAAATGTTATTTTCTATTAAAAAGAATTTTCATAACATTTTTCATAATGAAAAGGATATATTTCTGAAGATATTTTTTTTAAATACTTTTTTATAGTAATAAAATTCATCATCCACAAAACACTATATTTTTATCCACTTAGGATATGTTGTTTTAATACCATCATAATTATTTCTCTCGATGGTTTTGGATTGATTATTTCAAGTATAATATTGTAATTCACTTCCTTGATTATTTTTTAGTCACCTTGAAATATTCTATTTTATATGATCATTGAACAATGAATTTACCCTAATTATCAATATCATTAATAATGGATACATTCATTTCCTAAACAGTTTAACATTTTTGATACAATGTTTACTTTGAATGTTATTTAATTATTTGTGGAAAGATTAATAGATCTATATTTTCTACTATATATATATATTTGATACAGAAAATTGTTAAATCAATTATTTGAAAAATGAGTAATGATTTGTATTAGAATGAAATAGGTGGGGCCATGTTATAGATAGCCCCTCGATGCATATGTAGTCTCATCATATGAGTTATTTATTTAGGCTTTGATAGTTTTTCACTCGATATAGTAAACTATCATGTGAAGGGTCTTGATGATAATGGTTCCATGAACCAAGGAAATATGGTGTCTAATAATTATGAACTTATCTTATTTATATTCACTTATTATTTATCCATGATATTTTGCAGTGAAATATTTATAGATGAATTACATTTTTTTTGTTAATTGATTAAATGGAATTTTTTTCAGTTTCATGCCTTTCCATAAGTATTATTCCATATCTAGTTATTTTAATGGTATATGTTTTTAATTATTTACCTTTTTCATATTTTTCAGGCACTTCCTTCTCTGTTTATTTATTGCATCGCATGTGTCTTCAATTATTACCCTAACATATTTACTATTCTCATTGATTCAGTTTTAGTACCAATATAAATTACCCTTACTAAACTTTTTTATCACCAATATTATGTTCCATTTCTATAGGATTATATGAAGTTTAATATGAATGATATGCAAGGATATTCTAGATTGAATAATGTTAATATCATCAAAATAGAATAAATGTTTTTGTTTGTTTATTCATTTTTAATACAAGACTCATTAATGTATCTATATTTTTAGGACTAGTAAAATGTCTGATCATTTAAGATAATATATTGTTGTATATTCTGCTAATTTAATGGAATCATGACACTAGATTTGATATTTTTAGTGTCAGGTCATTATAGTTAGTATCCAAAAAAATTAGTATCAACCATAAGAACTAGATTAGGGAAAATATATATTACATAAAATATACCTATGGTGGAATTTGAAGAAAATTATAGAAGAAAATCATAGAATTTTTTTGGGCTATAGATTATGTATTTATGATATAAATACATCCCATTCTAGATAATACATGTTTACATGTTTCTAGTACTGTTGTACATAGGGATAAAAACTCTGACAGGGTACGTCAGGCCTGACTTGGCATAACATGGTACCAAAAAATGGGCCATACTACACACCTGGTTTGACCAAACCTGGGGATATTCTTTGGATAATTCACATATTATTTAAAACCTTGTATGAATGATCTATATATATAATGACAATGAATAAACTAGGTAAAAACATAGGATTCATATGTCTGAAATGATGTGTAAATATTTAGTCACCCTAAAAATTATTATATAGTTCTTCTAATATGTTAGGTGATGCTCATGTTATGATTTTTTTTTGTTTTTGTAAATACACTATTCTATAGGATACACTATAAACCATTTGATAGCCTATGTGGAAGTACATAGATGAACTATTTATATATTGGGGTTTTATTGAGATGGCCCCCTTCATTCTTGGATGATATTCAAAGTGCTCCACACCTCTCCTCTAATTAGTGTTTTCTCCTAGCAATGGATCATCCTTTTCTGGAAGTTTATATCTTATATTGTTCTATTGACCCTACTTTTTCATATGCCTTGTTCCTTTACAATTTTTATTTTTTATAGGTTTGTCTCGGAATTTATGATTCTTCTCCTCAAGAGGATTCTCTTCATTGGAGACCTATTTTTTCCCTAGGGTTGATGTCTTCGTGAATCACAGAACTTGTTTGAAATTTTATACTCTCATTCCCGATAATTTCTTCCATTTTGGATGGGTTTTCATTTAATTTTCAATCATAGATCACTAACGATGTCTTGTTCATCTCAATATATTATCTTTCTCACAGATCTATTTCGCTAGATCCATTTCAGTATTATGTAGTGGATCACATGGGGGGTTTGGGATGTTTTGGTTGAAGGATCATCAGTTTTATGGGACCCATGTTTTTTGATGGATCTATACTTCCTTAGGGATTCAATGTTATTCGCTAGATTCGGTTTGGGTTGTTCTGTTCTCTAGTGTTAATATGATCATGGTGGTGATTTTTTGTTATGATTAATGTTGGGACTCATGAAATTTCATATTTGTTCAGAGTCTACAACCTTGATGACAACATAAGTTCTTCGTGATCACATTCCTACATGAGGGTATCCTCTCCTCCTCCCAGTCAGAAGTGTGGTAGTGTTCAAGGTGTCATGGGAGGTGATTTTGTGCAGCTGACAACATTTTAGGCGGTCTTCGTCCTCTATGATATTTTGTTTTATTATTACTTATTATTTACTTGGTGATTGGTTTGTTTTCAATCCTTTGGTTTTATTAATGATAGTAAAGATGATTATTTTTGGATTTCTTTTGAAAATCACTTGTGATGGTAATGAAGAATCATTGCCAGTGGCTTCAATGTTATGTGGTGTTTTTTTCATTATTGATGATATTAGTTTTTGATGTGTAGATATTGGTGGTGGTCTAGTGTGGCCAAGAAATAAGCTTTATATTTTGGAGTGAGACAAAATTTAGCTCATCCCCAGAGGTGGTGATGATAGTTTATATATATAATTTTAAATTTTAAATTTGAAACCCCCATTTTTACTCAATGGTCGGCAAGGTGATGTGTATGTGACAATATTTGGAGTGGGTGACAAGGATTTTTCATTGATTGAGATAGAAGTATCAGACCTCGGGTATTTAATGATCATCCTTACAACCTTTTAATATATTATTTTTGAATTTGGCATTGTGTATGTTTTGAATTTTGAAATATTTGGTCATCTGTGAGGTTACCACACTTCCTAAAAGTAACTTTTAAAAATACAAAAAATTGTATTTGGGTTTTACTATAAACCTTAGTTAAAAAGAGAGTTAGTTATTAACCTTTTCGGAAGGATGTTCATCCTAGTTATCATGGAAGTTATATTAATCTGTTTTTAGAAGAGGACATCCTATATATTAGGTGATAGCTTGTAAAATCTAGTAAGGCCCTGAGAATTGATCCCTTGATAGAAGAACAATAAGGGTTTCACTCAATCAACCATCCTATGAAATGTCCTTGTAAAAATGTCATTGCTTTTAGTTAAACAATTTTATTTGTAAATATTAATGATGAATCGGTAGTGCTAATTTTTAGGTTTGGAGATTAATGTATCAACTCCAATTGTTTTGGAGAATATTTAGTGGAAAACTGTTATACATTTCACACTTTTATTTGAATAATGACCCATTATTATTATATTTGAGGGCTTCATATATAAATGATAATTTTCATATGCCCATTTCTTGATGTAGTAGATGAATTTTAAATTAATAAAACGTTAAACAAATTACGAAAATTTTGAAATAGAAATATGTCATGTCAGTATATTTACTTATATTATTAGGTAGTAAAATAATTATTCAACAATAGGAAAATGATTTAGAAATAAAATATTGTCCCAATACCTTAATTTTTGTTGAATTTCCAGTCTTTTAGATTGTCACAAAATTATGGTTTTAAGATGATTAACATTATATCAATCATTCAATTCTTTTTGATTGATGAACTCAACCACTCCATATAAATATTTACACATATCTACTATGTACATATATTTACATGTCACTAACTTTCTCATACTTTGAGACCTAATAATATGTTATTCCATATGTCCTTTTTAACTTCACATTATCTATTTTCAGGAAGATTTCCTTCGAACCCTTTTCACAATATTCTATTTAAAACCTAGGCCTTATCAAGAAATATACAATAAATATTGAGTTTAAATTGCGAACACAAAATTTAATTAAGTTAGAGAGAATTTAATTCCCCAAAAATATAATTTAGGGTTATTATATTTGATACCACATATGACACACAACACTAACAGGGTAAGGGAATATAATGTCCTATGAAATTATAATGTATTTACTATTTTAAATAAATTTGATATAATTTGTATCTTGTAATTTATGTGACATTGGTTTAGAATACATCGAACACCACAATGAGTTTCTTCAATGTCTTTTGTTACATGCACGGTCGAGTTTTACTGAAAAGCAATACATTACTAAAATTTTATTATTTAAAATAATAACATATAAAATAGCTATTAACATAAAAGTTGTGAATAATACTAACTAAAGTTTTAAAATATATGGTTAACACAATTATTAAATAAATTAATTGCTCACCAACTAATTAGAAATTAATATAAGAACCTATTAATTTAATGGGAATGTTTTTATAAAAAAAATATTTTTATGCCCACAAAGTTTTATTATACTTATAAATTAAATTTATTTCAATTAGTGGTAGATATTAATGTAATATATATTTTACAAATTCAATAAAATAATTTTTATATTCATCTAATAGATTTGATATACATAAGATATGAACAAACCCAATTTTACATATAAAATACCATATTTTTATAAAATCAATTTTATTATATTTTAATATGAAACCTATTTTATATAGAAAATTTGGAAATTTTATAAATTTTATATGTTAATATAAAAACTCTTTTTTAAATTTATATTGAAAATTTAATTTACTGTTAGTTTTTGTTATTTTTCTATGATATTTCATTTTTTAATTAATGGTGAAAAATAAATAATTTTAAATGAAATTTTTTATTCATCTAATTTATTTATATGTTTATAAAATAATTTCAATTTTTTTAAAGTTTAATTATATTAAATTATTATCAAGTAATCCACTTTAGGTCATTTGAATCAATTTTAATTGAAAATGGATATAAAATACTAGCATACTTTTGAACAGTTTTACATTAAAAACCTGTATTGTCATCCAATCTACGGGATTAATTTTAAAATGATTATACCACCACTATGATTGGAACATAGAAAAAAGAATTTCATATTTGGGATTATAATAAATTATAATTTATAATAAGGGAGAAATTATTTTGATAAAAAATATTTCTGTTTGTGATTAAAATTAATTAAAATGATTAAGAGAAACAATAGTTTAACAAAGGACTAATCAATAAACATAAAAAACAAAATAAACTATAAAATCGGTCAAAATTCATTATATGGCCATATATTTAACCTATACTCCTTTGGATATAACTATTTTGATTATTGGAGCCAATTTCAATGGAAAAACATTGGTGAAATTTCCTTTTACAAAATTTACAAAAGTGTCACTCATCCTCTACTATAAATTTGCACTCAACCCTCAGACTTTCCCAAAGATCTATATAAACATTGGATCAAACAAAACATACCCATATATATACTAAAAATATAATCCTATAATCCATTCCTTTGTCATAAATCTATCAATGGAATCCCTTTGGTGCAAACCAAAAGTAGTTACACGATTTAGAGGTAACATCCTTCCTCCTGCTCTTTAGTTTTATTTATTTATATAATATTTCAATTATTATTATTCCAATATTATGTATAAAAAAATATTTTAAATATAATAATACTTGTTTATTTTAAGGGTCATAACAAAACTTACACACACTCCCATCTAATTGGTAATAATCTTATTGTTTACGTGTACTTGAACTACAACCTCATTAAACGAATTTGTTTGTTTTTCCATTAAAACCTATCATGATTGAAAATTATGATAGAAAATACATTAAAATATATCTTTATATGGTATTTTTAATGAATTTAAACTTCTATATTTCATTAATAACTTATACTATTATACATGTCATTTTGGGGTAATACGATAACATCACTTGTGGAAGTGTGGATTACCGCCCCCTCAACGCAATGTGAACCATTTGAACTCTACATGGAATATATAAATTATGGTTTTAATAAAACTATGTAAAATATATGACATATATATTATAATTTAATTATAATATACATATATATATGTATCCTTTAATTTTTGTAAAATGACAACAAAATTATGGTAGCATTCAAGCGTACATACAACCAATCGTCTCCGTGAGCAGTTCATTTAATTTCTTATCTAAAGACATTATGGGTTATTATAAATTTTAAAATAATAGAAATATATGATAATTAAATCATGGTTTAAATTATATATATGATGAAATTTTTATCTAATTAATAATAAATATAAGAAACATGTTAAAACATACTCAACAAATAAGGCAGTTTCCGCAAAAAATAGTAAAAATTGATAAATTATTAACAAACAGGTAATAAAATAGAATAAGAAGGTAATATATGATAATATAATTTTGATTACAGTTATAATATAAGTTAGTGACATGTTTTAGATCCTTATAGAAATTATTAATGTATGATAACTAAATTGGAAATGCAAGGTAAGGGATTTCGTCAAAATTTTCATTCCATTGAGACTTGTTTGTTATTATTCACTATGTTGTTGAGTCAACAAAGTTTCCTTATAACCATTCCATTGTTCTATTTTTTTAAAATCATAATCATATTTTCTTATGAACAATTATTTTTCTATACGAATGTTTTTCTTATGAAAAATTTCTTTTATATAAGGGACATTTATCATTACCATGCTTTTCGATGTTTTCATCCAAGTCTTCTAAAAAATATGTCTATTTTTCTATGTCAAAAATTTAGATCCTTATTGAAAACCTCATGAACTTGTTGTTCCTAAAGATAGCATGTCTTAATATTTTTAGACTCCGAATTCTATGATATTCACACACCAAATTCTCTAATATTCATATAATGATTTATCGAAAATTCAGACTCCGAATTTTCCGAAATTCGAACTAAAAATTATCAGAAATTAAGAGTTTGAATTCTCTAAAATTAAAACTATAGATTCTATTAAATTCTGACTCCGAATTCCTTGAATTTTAATCTCCAAATTAATTATAATTTTGAATATAAATTTTTTATATTCTTCCTCTTAATACCTCAAAATTCAGACTCTGAATTTATTAGAATTCAGAATCCAAAATCTATAGTATTCAGATTCTGAATTCTATGAAAAATAGAATCAAAATATCTATGTTTCTTGAATATGATTAATAATATTTTTAGACTCAAAAAAATATTTTTTATTAGATTTCATATTTCTAGTTTTTCTTAGGCTATTTCATTATCTATACACATGCTTTTGTAAATATAAAATGATGTCATACACATTGTTTCTAGATAACCGTTGGTTGAGTGATACGTGTATTGGTCCCTCTAAGATTCATGAACAAATATGAAAATTGGGGGAAATAGATGACTGTTGAAGATTTTCCTATAAATAATAGATAATTCAAACAATAAAATTAACTATCTATATATCAACTAATGATTTTAGAGATTACATGTGGTGAAGTGATTTATAGAGAGTTAATGAAATGACTTCCTTGTGTGTTTTATGAACACCTTGTTCAGGCCTGAACATCATCTTCATCTTCGTTAGTGAGACTATGACTTTTTCTGAGTACAGTCAAGGTATTTAATTGATATGAAGACATATGTTCTAACATCCTTAAAGATTGAGGGCTCTTGTAGATAGTAGGACAGACTCTGATATTTATATAGAGGGCTTACACTAGTTGGGTAAGATAACATTTTATGAAATTATAAATCAGGGGACCTTTATCCATGGTTGTTTGATACCCTACTCATTGGGTTAAATGATTTCATACTTGTATACTTATTTTTTGTTTAAAGTCTTATTCCCACTGTATTTTATTATATAATGAAAGTATAGATTTCTTAATCTTTCTTATACTTATACACACTATGATAAATAATATTCTATATTCTTTAAGGTAGAATTTTTCTCTATGAAAATAGTTCTTAAGCTTCTTGTATGGATTAATATTTCTAGACCTAATCATGTTTTCTTCATTATTACGAATAATTTAGGGTTTTTGAATTTACCTTGATTAACCATGTTAAACATAATTTTTATTAAGTTTAAAAGAGAGAGTTTTAAAACTTACAACTCCGCCTCTTGTTATTGCACATCTATATATACTATTCGATACAACAATTAGAATCATAGGAAGGTCCCTAAAATATTTATACTCACATATAAGTTTTATTTATCACTTTTTTCCATGTTTTAAATTCTCCTTCTTTAAATTTTCTTGTACACATTATTAATAATTTTTTTTATCTTTTTATATAAAATTTCACTTTTAACAAGTCTTGTGGAAATGTTTTTTCTTATAGAAATATATGTATAAATGATGGTTCTGTTAACATCCTTAATCTTAAAGGACCACCAAATTTTTAAGGTTTTGATTACTAATATTGGGTAGATATGGAGAAGGCCTTTGTTATTAACACTAGAGTAGACAACTTTTCATGCTTACAAGAGAATTCAAAATTCTATACAAGGAAGCAAGAACATTCACCAACCAGGAAAAACTACAATATCAACTACATTACCCGGTATGCAATACATTGTATCATTCTAGGACTAGGAACATATAAATTCAAATATCTTCTTGTGAAGATGCTAACTGCATTGGAATTAAACTAGATGTTACACATTTTGGGACTCCTAATGTGATATAAACTAGAAAAGCTATGTTAAGAGATGAATATCATGGATTATTATTTCAGTATGGAGAACCTATTTGCAAATTTCAACAAATATTTATGACCATTGTCAACAGTCATCAATATATGGTAGAGAAATTTCTTTATGTTGATGTTCTTGTTGATAAGATAATTGATATTATTCCCAATGAGTGGGAATCTAAATTTACAAATATTGGTGAGAACAAAAAAGTGTCTAACATTACTCTTAATGAGCTATTTGGAACTCTTTTTTAGTATAATACAAGAATACAGAGAGATTAAGATTTACATAATAATAAGACTGTTAATGGATGTGTAGCATTCACTACTACATCAAAAGTTGAGACTCTAGAAATGGTTACTATATCTAATGACAAGAAAGTTATTGTTATATCTGAATCAAGTGACAGTGAATAGTGTGAAAATGAATTAGCCAATCATTCTTAATGGATGAACACGCTTGTGGGAAAGACTGATTTTCAATAAAAATAAAAAAAGAATGATAGAACGGAAAATAATTATTTTTATGTAACCTATTTTGAATTTAAAATGGTCGGATATATCAAATCTGATTATCCCATGATAAAGAGAAAATACCTGAAGGAAAATTATTCAAAACAAAATAGAAACAAGTATTATTAATCTAAGGCTAAGAATTTCCAGAATGAAAATGACACATGGATTGCCAACAGATGTAACAATTTAGATGAATCATCTGAATATTAATCTTCTGTTTAAAAGTATATTGGACTTATAGCCCGAGTACCTATTGAAAATCATTTTCTTATGGATAAGGTACAGAATGATGAATCCATAACGAATATCTCATTAAATTAAAATTTTCCAAATGAATAATATTATGAATATTAAGATGATGATTCTTCCACATCAGAGGAAAATACCTTAACATTATTTGAAGAAGATTCAAGATTTTATAAACTTCTTGAGAATGAAAATTGAATGATAAAAAAGTAGTTAGAGAAAAAAATTCTAGATTTTCTATTTTAAAAAAATAAGAATCAGATAATTCTAAATATCATGATCAAAAAACACATTATTTTGAATGAATTTCTAAAAAACATATAGAATTTTATTATAATATTGACAAAAATTCCCGGAATCATGAAATGGTTATTTCTATGATAATTGTTTTTTAGGATAACTATCTTTATAAAATTAATAACATTGGGGAAAAAATTAATCAAAAAAATCCCTTAAAGAAACATTTTTTTCACATTTTACATCAGGAATGAAATATTTTGATAAAATATATTCACAACACCATCCACTAAAGAATAGTTCAGGATTTAGTTATACTCTCTAGAAATCAATTTTTAGTAATAATTATTTTTTTTCACAAAGTCCACCTTTTTGTACTAAATGTCAATGTATTGTACATAGGGAAAGAAATTGTTATTTAAATAAATACCAATATTTTGGTTTCCATGAAACATATATTTTAAGGAAATGTGGATTCCAATGATCCTAATTTCGAAAATTTACGGATCAAAAAATGTTTGGAATTCAAAATTATAACTCATTTATTTTCAGGAAAATAATGAAAGATCCAACAAGAATACGTGGTGTAGGGATAGTGAATGTTCCCACCACATGACAGGTAAAAAAACATCTTTGAAAAGATCATCAATGTGAAAGGAAGAATATTATCTTCCAAATATAATTAAAACGTATAAATATTTTGTATAGGTAACATTGTTATTCATGGAAAAACAATGATTTCAATTTTTTTAATTAATAATGGACATAATCACAACCTCATTATCATTAGTCAATTCTATGATGAAGGTTACCTTGTAAATTTTAGGAATAATTAACTCTTATTACACAATTCCATTGATGAATTCATTATTTCTTCCAATAGGCATGAGAATGTTTTTAGAATAAACACAGAAGACCATATAAGCCAAAATCTACATTTCTATAGTGCAATGAAGGATCAGTCATGGTTATGACATTGATGGTTAAGACATTGTAACCTTAAGATCCTCTGAAAACCCTGATAGAAAAAACATATTAGGGACATAAAAAAGCATATATTTGATTCTTAAAATGTTTTTAAACCTTTTCAATATATTAGGAAACATAAATCAAGTTTTAAATCAATTGGGGAAGGGTAATCTTATGAACAATTACCAGTAGTGCATACATATACTGTTGACCCAACACAAACTAAAATTATTGGAGGAATATACTATGGATTTGTTTTAGTTGATAAATACACCATTTTTACATGGGTTTATTTTCTAAAAAATAAATCTAGAACTTTTTCGTATATAAAATTATTTAGAGACCATGTTAAATATGACAAAAACCTTACATTGATAACTATTCATACTGATCATGGAGGAGAATTTCGTAATTCATATTTTGAATCATTTTGTAATAACAAAGGCATTACTCATAATTTCTAAGCTCTAAGAACTCTTCAACATAATGGTGTTGTTGAAAAATGAACACCAATTCATCAAGAGATAACTAGAACGATGTCGAGTGAATATTATATTGTTAAACATTTTTTATTTGAATCTATTATTACTTATTGTTATATAATAAATAGTGTTTTAATCAGACCTTTTATTCACAAAACACCTTATGAATTGTGGACTGGTTGAAAACCTATAATTTCTTACATCAATGTATTTGGATGCAATATATTCATTCTGAATAATGAATATAATTTACATAAATTCAAAAAAAAATCTAATTAAAGAATTTTCCTATGATACTCCACCACTTCTATGACTTGTAGAGTTTTTAATAAAAAAATTTTACTATTGAAGAAATAGTGCATGAGAAATTTTATGAACCTGATTTATTTAAAACCCTAAACTATATCCATGGATGTGATTTCAATAAATAATTATCAATCAATCATAGAATATTCATCTAATAAAATAAATGTTCAAGAAAATTTATCTAAAGTATTTACTTAAGAAGATGTTCTACCATACGTTGATGAAAAAAAATTTCAAAACCAAAATCATTTGTTTCCTAAGAATCATCCTACCGAAATTATCATTAGTGATGTTAATAAAACTATATGGAATAAAAGTTTCTTATTAAATGAAGTAAAAAATCTAGAATTTCATTCTCAATTAGAACAAAAAATAACTGATGAATCATTAGCTGATGATGATTAGATTAAAGCCATGAAATATGAGATAAATGAATTTTATAAGAAAAATGTTTGGACCATGGTTTAATGACATATGGAAACATTTGTAATTAGAGTAAAATGGCATTCATAAATAAATGTTATGAAAATTGAATTATATTAATAAATAATTCTAGATAAGTTTATAGAGGCTATAATCAACAAGAAGAAATAGGCTATGAAAAAACCTATGCTCTATTAGATAGACTTGGATCTATTCTTATTTTACTTGCATTTTCATCCTTCATTAATTTGAAACATTTTCAAATAGATATGAATTGTGAATTCCTTAACATATTTGTTCAAGAGGTATTTTATTTTGAAAAACCTCTTGGATTTGAAGACAAAAATCATCATGAACATGTTTCGTAAACTTACCAATGCTTTATATAAACTAAAACAAACCATTATATCTTGGTATAAAATACTTACATGATTTTTGTTACAAAATAATTAGGTGAAGAGAACTGATGATACAACTCTTTTTATAAATAATGATAAGAAAATTTTTATTATTGTTTAAATATATGTTGATGCAATTATATTACAATAAACTCAGCAATCATTAACTTATTCATTTCCTAATTGTATGAAATATGATTTTAAAATGAGTATCATGGGTGAGTTAACATTTATCCTTGGTCATCAAATTTCTCAAAAACCATAAGGAACTTATATATCTCAACAAAATTATATTAAATCCATTATTATTAAGTATGGATATAACAACACAAAAAGTAAAATCACTCAAATTAGTACCTAAAATACACTTGATCTTGATAATGTAAAGAAATCGGTAGATCAAACATCTATTATAGGTATGATAAAAATGATTACTATACATAATAGTTATTCATCCAAACCTTATGTTTTTAGTATTCTTCTATGAAAGATATGAATATAATCCATAGGAATGTCATTTAAAAGTAGTGACAAATAATTTTTATATATTTGAAGGAAACCATGGATTTCAATCTTTTCACTTCTTCTAGAAATTATATTGTTTAAAAAAATCAGATGCCAATTCTGGTGGATGTATAATGGATAGAAAAAGTACATACAAAACATGTCATTTATTAGGATTTTCATTTGTTTCTAGGTCATACAAGAAGAAACAATGAGTTTTACATTCCACTGCTGAAGCTGAATATGTTGTATCTAGAAGTAGTTGTGATCAACTGTTGTAGATGCAGTACACACTCAAAGAGTATGGCATGAGTTTTACCAATACAAATATATTGTTTAATAATACAAGTGATATAACCCTAATAAAAAATCATGAACATCACTCTCATGAAAATCACATAGATATTATGTATCACTTTCATAGAGATCACACACTCAAAATTGAGATATGATTCTTTAATTTATTGGAAATGAAAGATCAAGTTGGTTATATTTTTACAATATATTTACACTCTAATATATTTGAATACATTAAAAAAGATTGGAATGATAACTGTAAGGTAAAAATTTATGTTAACTTTTTATTGAATCATATGTATTTATATTAAGAAACTCTATTTCATAAGGGGGATACATTTATTGTTTAACCAATTTTTATCCTTAATAAATATTTTTCATATCCAAATTTTTTTTCTTAATTTTTTTTGGTACTCACATTTCCGGAACCTAAAGTTTCATTTTTTAAATAAAATTTTCCAGAATCTAATGTTCTTCATGGAGTACATTTTTTATTACTAAATTTTTTTAGGAAAACTAGAAGCTACATTACATTACATAATTTTTCATAATTGAATTTTTTACCTCATGGAATTTCTATTCTCTTTTTAAAAAAATATACCTGATTCATTTCCTATAAATCGAATTTTTCTATAAAACCTAAAATGATTGGAACCTACCAAATCCTTAATTACAATCTAAATCAACTGTCAAATCATATCTATCTTTTTAAAAATGATAGATCAATTTAGAAATTAAAACTGTCACATTGAAACCTATATAAAGGCCCCCCTAAACCATGTCCCACATCATTTTTAAAGACATTTTTTTTCTGATTCTATACTCCTATTTAAAAATTTCATTATGTTTTCTATGTTTTCCTACACCCTGAAGGTCACTGGAAGCATCCCCATAGAAACAAATGTCTTCGTCCAATGAAATCATGGATTGGAAAATCTACATTTAAAGTTTGGTTGACCAAAACTTCTTGGCCATGTATAATTCATTGATTATGAAAAATACCAAGCTGATTAGAGGGAATAATTTTTGCATTACTTGTAAAAAGACATATGATATGGTTTGTCCTTACATTATTATATAATTCTATGATATATTAAGATTATTTTAGGAAGGTGTAAGGGAAATGTTTTCATTCAAAATATATTGGAAAACCTATTCTATCTCTTTCAATATTTTTGAAAATGTTTTTGGTATCCCTTATATTGGTGAGACAATTTTCTTCTCTAATAAGTATTGAGATTAGTGAGTAATCTTTTATAAGTAGAATCAAATTGAGTTTCTTGGACTCAAAAGAGTAAATTCACTTTAAATTAACCACCATTCAACAGACTCTAGATTGTTAACTTTATGGGTACCTGGTTTCCTCATTCCGAGAAAATGTGACAAAGTATTTTTAATGAAATGTGAAATCTTTATATTGGATTTTTTGGTTAACCATAGAATGGTAAACATGGTGATATACATTCTTCTAAAAATCTATACCATTAATAATGGAACTCTGAAGTCTCATATTATCATATATCCAGTGATATTTTTCGATATCATTGTGAAATGATTAGAATCCATTAAAATTCACTACATTTCTAAATCCTGAACCATTATGATATGGTTGCTGAGTTATGAAACTCTATGTAGAATTAAAGTCATCTTTTGTACCAAATCAATAGAATTTTATGACTTATCTAAGAGTGAGATTAAATCTTTATCTATGAAAGGGGAAGTATTAGAAACTTCCATAATAGCTAAAAATAAGAGAAAAGAGATGGAACTGGAAACCAATGAAAAATTTACAATTCTGAAAATCCATTCAGCACCACCGAAGATGAAAAAGAAAAAACATTCTCTAATAAAGTGGTTAAAAAATACAGTGAATAAGAATAATAATATACAAGGAGATCCATGATTTAGGCTAGAACTTTCTGAGGAAAATTTCTGGAAAATTTATATTTCTAAATAACATGAACAGAATGAAAAAGAGATGATGGTAAAGAATATAATGTTAGAAGGTGAAATTTTCTAATCGATACTCAGGAATACAGAAAGGGCCTCTAAATAAATTTAGGTACCATAATCCCATCTCCAATATTCAGTACCAATAGAGACTCCAAGAAAGAAAATTCCAATTCCGGAACACTTTGTAGATGAAGAGAGAGTTCGAGAAGAATAAGTAAAAGAAGAACAATAGGAAGAATATGTTGAGAGTGATGAAGTGAATAAGAATGTGGAAGAATACCATGATAAGGAAGGAACTTATGAAACAAAATCATTCTGAACTTCCCAAATTGAATCAACCTAAAATGTTTCTCATGTAAAATACGATAATGAACAGAAATAGGTTGATAATCCTATAGATCATGAGAGTATAAATCATGATTTCATACATCTTAATGAAGTTAAGGAATTTCATGATAAAAAATGGGTTGATGATGATATGATAGTCCATCTATTTGATAATGAGCATGAGTCTCGATGGACTGAAAAAATTATTTCCAAATTTGATAAAGGAAAACCGGGGGTTGATGATACACCTAATAAGGCTATGATTGTTATTTATAAGAAGAATTTTGGTTCATCGTTTACGAGAAAAGATGAAAAGATAGAGAAATAATCATCTCTTATAAAGGAATCAAATTCAGAATATCCATCGTTGATGTGTCCACATTTTTTTATTCATTCCTTGAAAATGTTAGTAAACAAAATTCCTTTGATCCCTTGTATTTATTAACGATGTTAGGGGCCTCAACCTTATTTCAATCAGAATTTGGATTCGGTAATCATTATCATGAAAAAATTAATAAAGCTAGATGCTGATTTCATATATTTTCATATTGGTTACGATTCTCATAGGTGATCATGTAAGAAAATAAAAAATGGTATAAATGAATGATTTAATAAATCACCATCATTATTATCATCCAAGATTAAATGAAATATTCTTTTTATATGTTAAATGATATAATAAAAACCACTAAACAATCCTTCTATAAAATTTGAATCATGAATAAGTAGCCAAGAAGGAAAAGGATAAAGATCTAAATGGTAAGTTAAATACTTTATCATTAAATTTGAAAAGAGAAATAGATCCCAGGGAAGAGTTTAAAGAAATGTTTAATCATCATGAAGAAGTAGTTAAGTCTCAATAAAAAATCCTAAAGTCTCATGATGAAAAAATAAAGACTCTACAAAAGAAAAATCAGGATTAGGAATAGTTGCTCATGCGGTTTGAGGATGCCTATAAAGAGATTAATGAGTTAAAGGATACCATAAAGAAGACCATGCCTAAGTAAGTGAAGGATGAATGATTCACATTCCATTTCGATTTTTTGATTTATTTTTTTACCCTGTAACAATTTTTTTATTATATTGAAAATTTTGTTATGCTTAATTTATCTAGTATTTGTATAGTTCTAATATTTTTGGTTCTATTTTTTCTCTCCATTCCTTATTAAAAATCATGAAGGAGGTGAAAAGAACGATCAAAATATTACTAATTATACAGAAGGTAATTCACTTAGTAAGGGGAGATTAAGTAAAGGGATGTTTAATCAATGAATATTTTCATATGAATAAAAAAGTAAACCTCTCTAAGGAAGTAATGAATAAAATCATTAGGGATTTAAAAACCTAAGGGTGATTTATTCGTATTCATCAAGGACCATATGTAAAGTGAGATATGTTTTCCTTTTAAAAATCAAAAAACAATATTCTTACACTTCATATTATTTTTTGAATGGATTGTTTGTGCTTTCAAAAATGGTGGAGATTGTTGAGTCAATAAGGATTCCCTGTGACTTTTTTATTCCACTATGTTTTTAAAATCACAAGCATATTTTCATAATGAAAATTCATTTTCTCTAAGAATTGTTTTATTAAGTAAAATATCTCTCCTCTAAGGAAAATTTTATCCTTACCTTGGGTTTAGATGTTTTATTCCACGTCTTCTAAAACCAATTCTATTTTTTTATATAGTCAAAAATTTGGATCCTTATCAATATCAACATAATATAACAGTTACTTAAGGTACCATGTCATAATATTTTTACACTTCAAATTATATGATATTCAGAAACTGAATTATTGAATATTCAAACTCCGAAATCTCACAAATTCAATCTCGGAAGTCTCTAAAATTCAGACTCTGAATTCATTGAAATTCAGACTCCAAATTCGCTGAAATTCAGTCATCTAATTCCATTTTATTCCGAATCAAAATTCTGTGAAATTCATTATCCAAATTCTCTGAAATATAGAATTTGAATTCCACGAAATTATTACTCCAAATTCAATAGAATTTAGACTCCGAATTCTATAATATTCAGGATCTGAATTCATCAGAATTCAAACTACGATTTCATTAGAATTTAGAAGCTTAATTCTTTAGAATTCATATTCCCAATTCTATCGCAAAATAGATTCAGAATATCTATGTTTATAGAATCTCATTACTTATAATTTCAGAATCCAAAATTTATTTTTTCTAAGATTCCATATTTCTAGTTTTTGTTATGTTATTTCAATCTCTTTACACATTCTTTTATAACTATAAAATATTGATGTACAATTTGTTCTAACAAATCGTCGATTGAGTGACATGTGTACAAGTCCTCAGGAGACACATGGAAAAATATGAAAATATGAGGAGTGGGTCGATCATTGATGTTTTTACTATAAATAGGTTCTCATTTGAACGAGTTAATTAATGATCCATCTATAGAATAAAGATCCTATAGATTTCATGTTGTGATGTGATTTCTAGAGAGTGATAGACTATTATGGCTTGTAGATTTTATGAGCAACTTTTTCACATATGAATATCTTGTTTAGATTTATTAGTGTGACATAGATTATTGCAGATTAAAATCAAGGGATTAAGGTGATATGATGATAGGTGTGACTAATACATTAAAGATTGAGAGATTGGAGGGATAGCAAGACATACTCTGATATTAATATCGAGGGATTACCCATTTGTGGGTAAGAAAAACATTGTTGAATGTACAAGTAAATGGAACATTATCCATGGTTATTGGATACCATACTCTTTAGGTTAAAAAAGTTTCTACTTGTTTACCTATTTTTTGTTTCCTATTTTATTTACACTATATTTTGTAAAACAAAGAATGTATAGATTGATTATACATTAATGTACTTATACATACTCCGACAACTAATATTATACACTCTTTAAGGTATAATATTTATATAAGAAAATTTTTTTATGCTTATTTTCTAGATTCATATTTCTTGACCCTAAGAAAGTTTGTTTAATTATTAAGAACAAAAGAGGGTTTATGAATTTACATTTTTAAAACTTATTAAACAAAATTTTCATTAAGGCTAAAATTTAGAGTTTTTAATATTTCAATTCACCCATATTGTAATTGAGCATCTACATATTCTATTTCGATCATACACCAGTTTCTTCATTTGGTGTATATACTACCATTTGACAGGTAATTTCATGAATCTATTTGTTCTCATAATATTATAAGATAAATTTAATTTAATTACTTTATGGATATTATAAATCAATTGTTTCAAAGTGGAATGGTCCACTTTTAATGTTTAAATATTATTCTCTTTGATAACATTTTGAATGATTATCATTGCAATATCATATCCTTTTGGGATTGTTAAATTTTTATAAAAATGTTAACTTTATTTTTTCAACTAATTTCCTATATTTTGTGTACATACTTTTATTTTTCCATATAATATCACGATTTATTCATTAATCATTATATTTTGAGATTCAATTTGAATTATTTAATTTAAAGGGATTTGATTTTAAAATTACCATGTGGAAAATAATTCAATACCCAAATTTCTTTTCATTGAGTTACAGTACTACCTCAATACCTTAATATTATATACTTATGTGTACAATGAATTTTACTGTATATTAATTTACTTACACTTATTTATGTGGATTTATAGATGATACACATAATATACTCACTGATTTATTTTCAAATGAAAATTATAATCTTTCCAAGGCTTTACATTACAATATCATTTAGTTCAAGAATGTTTACACCTAAATTTACATTAGAATAAATTATTTGATAGTTTTATAATAAAAAAGATAATTTTATTATACCCTATTTATTAACAACCTTTGTCAAATAATAGTACCATTTTACACTTTTTGGTATATAAAATGTTTTTTAAAATGTTTTCCAGCAATCCCAACCTCATTTAACTCTTTAGTCAGAGAACCCATTTTCATTTAATAAACCATTTTTCTAAATAGGTTTTCAAAAATGTTTTTAAACTTTAAAATATTATTTATTATATAAATTTTTACCCTTCTATATTTTAAAAATTATTTTTAAGGAATTTATTTTTTTATTTCTGAACATGGAATTTTTGTAGCCCTTTACCATTTAAAAATAATTTTATTTTCACCATGAATGAAATGTATAGTTTTAAAAAAAATCCTTACATTGAAGCTTTATATTCATCTTTAAAATATTAATTTTTAAAGAAGATGTTTTTAAATGTCATTTTAAATAAAAAAGGATTTACAAAACGTTTTCCAAAATGATAAGGATATTTTTCTAATTTTTTTAGAACATATTTTTATTGTATTATAATTCATCAACAACAATAAACCTCTCTATTACTCCATTTGGGATAGATTTTAATGATACCATTCTTATTATTTCTTTGGATAGTTTTGATATTTTCTAACAAGTATAGAATTAATACTCTATTCCATTATTTTTTTATTCCCATAAAAAAATTAATTTATTATTATCAATGAACATTGTATTTACCCAAATTATCTATATAATTCATCATGGAAATGTTCTTTCCCTAAACGTTATAATATTTTCATACAATTTTTACATTGTAAGTTATTATAATATTGTGTAAATATTGATAGATCTTTATCTTATACTCTATACAAAAATTTGATAAAGCCCAATGTTAAATCGATTTTTCAATATATGATGAATGATTTAGAAATGTATGACATGGGTTGGTCCCAGTTTTATATATATATATATACAAATATATATCCCCATGATGAATTAGTAGTCTCATGGGACAAGTTAGTTGGCTAGCCTTAGATGGGGTTTTAAATGATATGCTTAATCGTCTTGTAAAAGGTCTTGATGGTAATAGTTCCATGTACCTAGGAAACCTGACATCGAATAATTATGAATTCCCCTCATTTAGATTTAGTTATTATTTATTAGTCATATTTTTAAATGAAATATCTAATGATGCATTTAATTAATATTTAATTCATCAAATGGTATGAGTTTTCAGTTTCTTACATGGCCATATTGTTAAGGCCTTACCTATTTATTTTAATGGAACATGTTTTCAGTTATTTAGTTATCTATATTTTTTATGTAATTAAATATTAGTTATTAGATTACATGGCATGTGAAATCAGTTATTATATTTTCATATTGATTATTCTAAATGATTTTTTATTCTATACATTCTAACAACTGAGCATTTTTTCTCAAAGATTTATTGTTTCCTTACCATAGAATTACAACAACTATACTTTGAAATATATGCAAGGATGCACTTGATATAATAAATTTATTATTTTAGAACGAAAAAAAATTATGTTGTAATTAGTGTATTTATTGGTAGAAAAATAATCATCTATGTATTCAGTTTACCAATACTACTAAACTATTTGGTCCATTTAGATTTAATTTTCTTGTATAATATGTCAATGTAATAGTCACATGTCACTAGCTCTAAGATTTCTGGTGTTGGGTCACTATATTTTTAAGATACCCAAAACACTCTTACTATTTTCAAATTGTAACACAATAAAAATTAACGATTCAAATAGACCATTTTATAACAATATAATGAGTAATTTTTACAAAAAATTCTATTTGGGAATAATATAGTTAATTTGAAACAAGATCATTCCTTTGATTATCAATAAAACATTTTCAATAAAACATGTCTCTAATTGGAATTTATTCACACAAAAATGATTTTTATGTTCATGACATCTTCTATTAAACCATTCTTGATAATTAGTTGGTCTAATTCTTCAATTTTCAATTCAAGAAGTGTGTGTTCTTTCTCAGCAATAAAAGAACTGGAATCAAAATATATATTTCAATAATCTAACCAAACACCATTTAATAATATTTAATTGTTCTAGGAATTTATATTCTCTATTTTATATATGAATAAGTAAAATTCCTATGAAATTTTTCCAAATGGTCACTATCACTAATTTTTTTCCAACATAACATCCTTATAGTTTATCTGTATAAATTTTTTTTAACAATTTTACCAAATTATTATTACATTAAATCAATGTAATCATTAAAGAAATTTATATTTAGAAATAAAACATTAATATACTTATGAATAGTATCAATACTGTTATTCAATAAAATATATTATCTTTAAAACCTTAAATAAATTTTATTTTATTTTATTTATTTGAATTTATTTAGTTTTATCACTTTTTTTGATTTAATTTATAACCCTATTATACAAAAATCATGTATTCTCAATCGATGACTATTTTTTGTTTATATTCTTGTATGATCTTTCAAAATAAAATTTATAATTTTCTAATCTGATTAGAACTATATAATGTTGGGTAGAACTCAAGAAAAGGATTGTAATTGTATAAGGGTTTTTTAATTCTTTTTTTTTTGAAAGATGAGATTATATATGGGTGGGGAAGATACTATGAGTCAATAAAATAAAAATAAGCTGAAAGAATGTTGATTTCAAGGTATTGGTGTCTTAAGACCCTAAATCAAAGGTTATTGAAAGGGAAATTCCAAAACATTTTTGGGAGTAAATATAATTGGAGTAGATTGTTTACATATTAAATTCTCAAGAAAATTGATTAAAAAATACATAATATGCTACAAAATTATTTATAATTTCTTTCGATATTTCATTTTTAATTTAAATCATTCCCTTTCAAGAAGGTATTTCTTTTAGTAGTCAATGAAGAAATATTTCTAAGATCATTCTCAGGACTAACCATCATTTACCAAAATAAATGATGCTAATAGAAAAATTAAATATTTAATATAAATAATGAAAAAGTAAACTATTATTTAATTCCATTAAATGAAGTTAAGAATAATTTTTATTAATATATGAAAGACATGATTAAATTGATATTTTAATCTAGTGATAAATTCGAAGGGATGAATAAAAATTCACTATAATGTTCACATTGTTGAGTTCTCATAACATATCCACATTATATATCCTTATTTATTCATTTTTGAATAATAACTTATGAAAAAAAAATCCTACCTATATGATAATATAATAATTTTTATGGTTTTTCTTTCTATTAATTTGATGGTATGCTAACCCACAATCCATATCCCCTCCAATTATTGTTTGAGTCCCTCCTTTTAAAGACTTTTTTCCAATTATTTGTTATTATTTCCGCCACCTAAATTGTATTTCCACAATATGATCTATATTTATACAACTGTATTTTATCTAAATTAAATAATTTCTATATGCAATATACATTAATATCATCACATTAAAGAACTGTATGATTTTATAAAAAATAAAATGTATAAAAATTTTAGATTACCGATCCTCTATTGAAAATAATTTGTCAACACACAATTAATATTTATTCATTAACCAATATAGTTGTAAAGACACATGATCACAACATTATCCTTAATATGATCAGATGCGGGTTATATAATATGTGAAACCATGGTTTCAAACAACTTTTATTGTGCAGTATCCCTATCAGGATTTCATAATCTCTGTATTTAAAATGTGATAAAAAAAATTCACTCAACTAGCTCGGTTGCTGACATGCTGAAATTTCAATGAGGACAATGTATACGAAAATTCAGGTTCTTATCGCGGGTGCATTGGGAAGGTATGATGCCCAAAAATCTTCAATAATCATAGCATCATATGGAATTAACCTAGGAAATGAATCATCATCATCATGGGACATAGTAAACATTACTCGTTCTCTTTGAAAATATATCACTAATTAGATAGATAAAACCTTATATATGTAGTGTATGTAGTTCCTTTAGATTTTAATTCCTGCAAACTATATAAAATTATCTATCAGTTTCATCACTATTAAGGAATCAATACATCCTCAACATCAATAGGGATTTTTGGAAAGCGATTCCATGGATTCGATATTTCAAGGATACACATTCTACTATAATAAAGATTATTTATAGCATCTTCTTCCATGAAAAAAATAAAATTCATTCCATTAAGTTGAACATGGCCCTATTTTTAGGAAACAAAAAATATGTTTCATCTTCATCTTCAAATATAAAATCTGATATTCATGCATCACTCGATGCCATCATCATGTTATATAATATTAAATAATAGATTAATTTTTTAATATAGGTCATTTCTATTGATTTTAATTCCTTATTTGATGACATTGGAATATTAGGCATCAATTTTTTATTTAATTATATCTTTGTTTAAGTCTTGTGTATTAACAAATAGTGGAATTACTAAAATGATAATTCACCATTATGTAGTACTTGGTAACATAAATTTTTATGGATAGAGGGGTTCTTTAAAATTGAAATATTAAATGAAATTTATGTGGATTGTAAGTAGAATGGAAAACCCCTATCATAGATATTATGTTTAATGATTACATAGCATCCTCATCAATAAATAAACTTCAAGTAGATACCACTTTTTCATTACTACATGAGAGATAGGATGTCAAAAATATGAAATTAAGTAGGAATGATGAATTGTACTTGTGAAGTTACATTCATGAAATTTATACCTTTAGACATCTCTAGAATTCAAAATAATGTAAATAATGGTATTCAGACATTGAAAAATATAAAAACAAATCATTCCATTGTAACATAATTTATATTACGGTAACCTATCATTACTAATATATATTATCATTATAGAATCTCTAAAATTCATTTAGAAATTAGAATTCATTTAAAACTTATAATACAAAATTATTTTCCTTCAAATATATTGAATTTAATGAATTATTTTATTATTAATTATACTCTAAATCCATCATTTTCAAAAATATATTTAATGAATTATTATTTCTTTATAAATATCCTATTTTTTTTATTATCCATTAAATACTAGTTTTTATTTAAAATGAGGCAATTTAGTGAAAAATATGTGGTGAACATGTTATAATATTAGATGAAATTAGTGGAAATATTCAATAAAACATGATAATGATATATAATAAGTCCATTTCTTCAAAATAAAAAACACAGGGGCCTGATAACCATGAAATATAAAATATTAAAAGATAAATAATGATATAAATTTAACATAACATCCATTCCCTTCATCGCTAAAACACATGTACGTATAGTCATGATTTAATATCCTTACCTTGGTTTCTACCTAGAAGGAATCATCATATAAATTTGAATATTTAGTAAAATTGAATGTCATAGAATTAGATAACATTGAGCTATAAATAAACTTATCCATTCCAATCTCCCTTTTATTGAACACATACAATATCCAGATGATATTTTCACCCTATCCACAAATTAATACTCACATGTTTTTATCAACAAAATATATCTTTTCTCACAATCGCAATATCAGATAACACTATGTCCAGAACCACAATCCAATGGTACCCCTCATGTACCCCCAATGTAGTGATGTATATGAACCCTAATTCAAACCACTACTTTTTAACATGTCAGAAACTAGCACTGAGGATGTAAAATGATTACAAGTGGGACATATTACATTTTTTATACATATTAATAGAATAATTGATATGATGAGATCCTACATTAAACATAATTAATAAAGAAAGAATAAATACTAAATACATTAGTGTTATTTCATAGGAAGTAGTAAAGAACAGTATGATACCAAATGAAATACCTAGGTAGGGACCACATAATTCAAGATATCATATTCATCCACTTCATGGTAGTATCACTAAGATAGATCCACAACATGATCACGATAATCTGAAAAAATGATATTTATATTTGGTGAGGGTAAAATTATTCTCAATATGATCACCCTAGGATCCTCTCATGAAAATATAAAGGACTAATACTAAATTGTAGTTAATAATAAAATGAAACAAATCCGTTAAATTACAAGGTAAACCTATACCCTCATAAGAAAAATGATCTCTCACCAATTACTATATATAACTGAGCATATCCACATCAAACAGATTCATACATAATAATGGTACTCCCCTTAAACATCCCCATTATTGTGTTACACTCACAAACCAATGGATAACATCTTATGCTCGTACCTCCAATTTGTAATCTTTCAACAGATTCATATATACCACCATAAGACGTCTTTTCATCCTACGTCCAATTAAGAACATCAAAACGACATCATAATCATCTCATCGGTAACAAATTATAAGTCAAAACACCACTATAGAATTTTAACCGTGTATTACACCTCGAGCTGTTACAACAAAATAATGTACAACAATGAGAAACCATAGTCACCATGATATAATACATCTTTGTGTGATAACCTCATGTCATATTATGCTTTATGTAAGTATTTTATAATTCATTTAGGAATGATATATCACATAATGCGACAACTAATACCATATTTCATCAAAACATGGTCTGTCATATATTTGATATTTCAATTGAAGGGAAATAATTATAAAGGGGTAAGTTAAGAATCTATTCCCATGCGAACCAGGATACTAGGGAAAACAACACCATAATCATTTTGGTTATATTATTCCTGATGAAAAAGGTTTGAATATTATGAAATCATAAAAAATAATGATATACCACACACTAAGAAAATATCAAAACTACATAGTATTAGACACAACTAAATTTATAATCTTACAAGTTTCACAGTGGTGATCGTTGTCAGATCCCAACCTCATTATGGAGATGTAACAAGTTAGTTTTTAGATTTTATTTTACCTTATTTGAGAAAGATTTTTGGGGTTTTATCTTTTGGTGAATTTGGTTGAAAACTAATAAGTTTGGAAGTAAATAGTCATGTTCATGGATGGCGCACTATTTTTCCAAACCAGGATGTTTGAACCAAATAACTGTATGAAACCAACTAGATGGGATTCACATGGCTAGCAGACAATTTTTCCAACTATGTACCATCATTGGAGAAACCATGAAACCACAATAAGAGGTGAACAATTAAGGTACATGGTTATTATAAATCATGCACTTCTAGCCATAAAAAATATGTGTGTGGTTTTATTTAAAATGAAATTTAGTTTTTAATTTCCCAAAACCCCTATTCTAACCCCAATTCGACCTCAACTCACAACAAATTTATTTCTACAAAATAAAAAGCCTCCCAGATGGATTTAAAGGACTTATGTACTCCATTCATGGAAATATGATGCATGATTGGATGAATTGATCATCCACATGAATGTGGTTTCATCCTTATTGATTCCCCATCTCCCTATAATTCTTTTCCGATTTATTTTGTAGGTTGTTATTTTATGTTCTGTGATTCTAGATCTAGATTTTTTGAATAATGATCTTGGGTTATTGTATCTATTTTTATAATTAGGATATCTTAGTTAATATAATCATGGATTTTGGTTTTAGATCTAAATAGTTTTTATCACCGCGTTCTTCATTGATCCCCTTCAAATTGGGGATTATTCATTGGTGAGCATTCATCACCGATCTTGTGGTAGGAGGTATATAATTAAAATCCAAATGTTTGAATTGATATAATCTGTATGTAATTATATAATTTCTATTGTATGTTTAGAAATATAATTCTTGATCTAATTAAATAATTTGGTGAAATAATTAATTAATGGAGATTTCCAAATTGGGGATATTAGGATTATATATTATTAATAATTAATTATAAAATTAATTATGAGATATTAGGATTGAATTAGATAATTAATTATTAAATTAATTATGAGATATTGAAATTGTTATTTTTGGATAATTAATTGTTGAGTTAATTATCTGAATAATAAATTCATAGTTCAAACTAATAATTGAAAAATTAATTGGGGATATTTAATTGTTTGAGATATAAAAAATAATTGAAATTTTAATTACGGGATATTAAATTTTTTAATATGCTATTAATTAATTGATTATTTAATTAATGAGTAATGTGATTATTTAACTACTGAATTAAATAGCGTGGTTGATAGGATTAAATAATTTATTGATTAATTAATTGGATTAATTGGATTATTTAATTATTGAATTAAATTATATGATTGATGTGATTATATAATTTAATTAATTAATGATATTGACATGACAACTAAATATAAAATTAATTTATGGTATCAAATGTGATTAATTACTTTGGAAATAATTAATATTACTTGACATGGATAATTGATTAGAGAATAAATTTAATGGGTTGAATGTGATTAATTAATTTGGGAATTAATTAATGGAAATTATTTTGTTTAGTTAATTGGTGAATTAACTAATGGATGTAATGTTATGAATTTTTTGTTGGATTAATGAAATATTAAATTAATTAATGGGTATTGTTGTGTTACTTCAATTGATTGAGTTATATTAATTTATTGATGAATTGATTAACGCAGATTGTATTGATGGTGAAAATTAAATGAGGCTTATTAATTATTTTTAGACTTAATTAATGTGGATTTATATATTAATGTGATTTAAGGAGTTAGATTAATTAATTGGTGAATTAATTACAGAGGATTGTGGTGTTAATTAAATTGACTGAGTTAGAAAAATTAATTGTTGAATTTTGTATTGATGATTGTTGTGATGGTGTAATTAAATGAATTGGATTAATTAATTGGTTAATTAGTTAATGTGGTTTTTTGGGATATGTAATTGATATAGGTAGATAATTTATTTTTGAACTAATTACGAGATATTAAGATAGATAATTACTTTCTGAATTAATTATGTGATACTGAGACTGTTCATTTCAATAATTAACTTTAGAATTAATTTTTGAATTCTAATTTGTGAGTATTGATTAAGTAATTAGTAAATTAATTAATATGGGAATTAGATAAGGGAAATAAAGTGATAATCTAATAGTTTAATTATTAATGAAATTACAGTTATTAATTAATTTTTAAATTAATTAATATTATTTATCTGATTAGTTAATTTTTATATTAACTAATGGAATTGTTGTGTTTAATTAATTGTTGAATTAGGAATGTAATTTATGTGGATAATTAATTTTTGAATTAATTATTTGTTTTTGAATCGTAACATGCTCATTCAAATGTGAATTAAATAATGAGAACATGGAAATTCTAAGGTGCGATTTATTAATGGTATCATTTTCATTAAAGTGTTAATTAAAGAATGGGAACATGGTCATTCTAATGTATGATGTATGAATTCTAACATGTTAATTAATGTATGAATTAAAGAAATAAAATATGGGCATTCTATTGTGTGAATTTTGAAAGGACCGATTGGAATTGATGAATGAATTATATAACGATAATAATGGAATTTCGTGATATGCCCAAACATGGTAATACTTCAGGATCCTACATGAGGCGAAGCTGGTATTGAGATATGTTATTACCTAGAAATTCATCTACATTTGTCATGATTTGAAGTAGGTATTGAGATATCATATCACCTAGAATTCTTCTATCCCCAGTATGAGCTAATGTATATAATGAGGCGTGGGTGTCCTTGGTAACCCGAGAGTTTATGTGGTTAAATAAAGATAGATTGATAATTTTATAACTGTTTACTACTACACTGTAATTATCTCTCTATACAACAATATACACATGATATTCACTAGATATTTTTTTATTCATCATCAGAGGTAGGATACTGAGTTGCGCTCAGACCCTACATGGTCAACCTCATCGGTACCCAAATAAAATTTTTGTTTTCTTCATTAGAAAAATGGAAAAGGCCTTTTGTTAGGTGGTTGAGTCAGGTTGTATCAAAAATGGGGGAACCTGGCTTGGTTTGGGATTTGCGTGGGAGTTTTCAGTGTCTTTATTTTATGGTTTTCCTATTGACTCATGAGATGTACATTATCATGGAATATATACATCTCAATGTTTAAATTTTCACTACAGTTTTGGGTCATATTATTATGTTGATATTATAATGGTTATATTATATCATTTCAATTGTTGATTTGTTATTTCCACTAGTTCATTAAACTAATAATTAACAAAAGAAGCATATAGTCACTAATTGATTAATATTAGAACCTCACTGTAAGTTAGTTTCCTCTAATATATGAGGAGGCACACCTGAGGTCATATTTTTAACTATCTTGGGGAACCATGGTGGGGCACCCAGGATGGGTTGTTACAATTTGGTATTAGAGAAGTTTTTATTTTTTTTATTTTTATTCATTTGTCTTAATATTTGTGAAAGGTAGAAATGAGAATATGGAGATATGGGCCATAGTTATTAGATCATTCAAGGGATTCAGTAATTCATATATGGGGGAAAAGCCCAGTACCAAGGGTGGGATTATTTTTTTATGTTTATTATCCTAGTAGAATATTATTTCATTGTAGGTAATGAAATTGTTTTGTGTTGTGATTATTGATGTTTAGATTTTCAAATATTTGGCTTCTGGCCCAGTATGGAATGAGAGTTGATTTTTATTGAATCATTTTAAGAACTCTTGGTTATATTTTAATATACATCTTCTTAGTTATTCCAATGAAATGATTATTGGGTATGTTTTTGAACTTGACTTATTTTTCCATGACTGTGAAATTGATATAAAAAGGGTGTCTAACATGAAATTTAGAAATATTGTAAAAAAATTCAAGATGATAATAAATGGGTTCTTAAAATAGAAACATGGATAATGAGAATGAGTTTACCCTAGTTAACTATAATTGATATATTGGGTAGTTAAGGGTAGAGATAGTACCACGGTTTTGACCATGTGATGGGAAAAGGGGGAACGCCTAGTTATGGGTATGTGTAAATTCCTCATGTTAACCGTGATATTTTTTCCTCTTTTTATCTATTTGTCCCTTTATGTGTGTGTATTGGGTAGCTATAATTCCATATTTTGTAAATTTTTTTGAAGGATGTACGAGGTATTGTCCTGTTTTTTATCAGCCTGGTAAACTATAATGGTAAGGGAAGGCTGAGTATTTTGAGAGAGTAAGGTGATTTCTTTGTGGGAGGTAACACCGATAATTGAGAAATTGCGGTGGTATACACCGAGAATATATTGGCATATTTTTAATAATTTAAAATCATGTCCCCTACCTTGATGACATCCTTATTATACTTGGAATGATTTGTCTTTTCACATAGCTACAGAAATTTGTTTTGTTTGTATATGGGGTTTTTTAGAGGTTAAGATAATGGTGAAGTATATATTGAACTGGATGGTGGTAGGTAAGAAATCAAGAGTTTGAATATGGGTTTCCTAGGATGGATCAAATTTGGATGAATACCATGGTGGTTTAGTTGCATAATATGATGGGTTAATGACACTCCTAAGGTGAGGAGCATCGTTTTAGTAGTAGTTGTATGAAAAAATAACCAAGGTTGGAAGTAGTGGCATCAAAATTCAAATGGGGAACTTGTAAGGAACAATTTTAAATTTTTTGAGTAAAGGCTTGGTTAGCCTTGGAGTTTTTGGATGTATTTAATTTATAGGTGGGTTTTATGGTAAGGATGAGTCCCAATGTTGGGTAGTATTCTTATGTTTATTAGGCACATTGAGTTGAAAATCACATTGGGAATTTTGTGGAAGTTTATCTTGAGACTGATGTTTCCTTTGAAGAGCGTATGATTCGTGTGTAAGATCAATGTAAGAATTTGTTATAGGGAAATATCATAAATTTTTTTTATGTATTGTGGAATCAAGGACTGGTTCCAGGGGAAACATGGGAGGAATAAGTAGAAAAGAGGGCCCCGATGACTAATATTTTAACTCAGAATCATAGATATGATTGGAGTGAATCTCAAGGATGAGTGGTTATAAGGATGGGCGAATGGAATATCCTTACCTTTTTTTATATATTTCACAATATGGTTGTCAGGAAATCTTTTTTCCTTGATTTATCATGCTTTGTTTGGGTATTACATTGGCTTTGTTTGGGTGAAAACTAAAAATTTAGGAATTAAATGGGAATGTGCATGGTTGGAACATGGTTTTCCCAAACATAGTGCCATATCCTAGCTAACCGTTGAATCCAAACAGTGGGGATTCATATGGATGGAGAACGGTTGTTCAAACTGTGTACCCCATTAAGGGAAACCATGAACCCCACTAGAAGAGGCGCACAACTATGGTGTCTGGTCTGAAAAAACAATTCCCCTCTACCGAGTAAGTAGTGTGTGTGGTTTTAATTAACCTATAATTTATGTATAAATTTTCCAAACCCCATATTTTTCCCCGTATTCTATCCCAACTCACCACGAATTAACCACTCTCAAATCCATGTCCTCCTAGATGAATTCTAAGTGCCTTTGACATTCTTTCTTAGGGATTCAAAGCCTTATTAGTAGATATTCACCCCCTAAGGTATTTGGTTTATTACCAATTAATATTCCTTCTATCTCTCATTCTTCTGCCATTATTTTGGATTTTTTTTATCTTTTATTTAGTGTATTTAGAAATATAATTTTTCTTATATAGATCTAGTATTATTGGATCTATATCTAGAATTATGAGATATTGTTTCACTTAATTGTGGATTTTGGTGGTAGATGTATGTTGTGTTCATCATTGAGTTCTTGATTGTTCTTCATCAAATTAGGGATTATATATTCGCAAGTGTTCATCTGCATTATTGAGGTTAGTGACCTATAATTCAATTCCCAAAAAATGAATTTCTATTATGTGTATGTAATTTTATAATTTCTATTATATATTTAGAAATTCTATTCTTGATCAAATTAATTAATTTGTTTAAATAATTAATTTAATTAAATGTTCAAATTACAGATATTATGATTATATATTTGTAATATTTATTTTTTGAATTAATTGTGAGATATTTGTATTGAATTAGTTAAATAATGGTTAAATTAATTATGATATATTGAAAAAGTGATGTTAGGAAAAATAATTATTGTGTTAATTATCAAAATATTAAATTGGGAGATTGAACAATTAATTCATGAGTTAAATATGTATGATGAATTGTATGATATTGAAAAATTAATTTAAGAATTAATTGGTGGTTATTTAATTTTTTTAGTTGGGATTAATTAATAAATTAATTAATTGATGGAGTAATGTGATTATTTAATTGTTGAACAAAATAATGGGATTGATGGGATTAATTAATTGATGAATAAATTAATGGGGTAAATATGATTATTTAATTGTTGAATTTAATAATGGAATTTATGAAATTATTTAATTAAATTAATTATGGATAGTGACCTGGAAAATTAATTTGAAAATTAATAGAAAGGATTCAGTGTGATTAATTAATTGTGAATAAATTAATGGAATTTAACTCAGAGAATTAATTAGAAATTAAATAAAGGGGTTGAATATTATTAATTTATTATAGTATTGATTAATGGAAGTCATTTGGATTAAATAATTGGTGAATTAATTAATGAATTTAATGTTATGATTTTTGAGTTGGATTAATTAATTGATGAAATAAGTAATGTGTATTGTTTTGATGATGAAATTTGATTGAGTTAGATTACTGAATTAGTGAATTAACTAATGGGGATGGATTTGATAGTGCAATTAATTGAGTTGGAATAATTAATTGGTGAATTAATTAATAGGTATTGTTGTGTTAATGTTATTGAATATGTTAGATTAATTAATCGGTGAATTATTTAATGGGGGTTGATGTGTTAATGAAATAGATTGAGTTAGATTAATTAATTGGAAAATTAATTAATGATGAATGTTGTGATAGTGAAATTAAATGAATTTTATTAATTAATTGGTGAATTAATTTTTATGATTTTTTGGTATATATAATTGAATGAATGGAATATTTAATTATGGAATTAATTAAGGGTTTTCAGTTGTGATTATTGATTAATTAATTGTTAAATTTAATAATGGTATTGAAAAACTAAATTAATTGGGGAATTAATTAAGGGTTTTCAGTTGTGATTAATTGTTTAATTATTAATGAAATTAGAGATCTTAATTAATTAATTAATTAATTAATATTATTGATCTGATTAGTTAATTTTCAGATTAACTAATGTAATTTTTGAGTTTATCTAATTAATCAATGTGGAATGGAATTTATGTGGATAATTAATTGTTGAATTAATAATGTGTTTATGAATAGAACATGTTTACTAGAATGTGAATTAAATAACGGTAAGATTTTCATTCTAATGTGTGAGGTATGAATGGAAACATGGTCATTCTTGTGGGAATTAAAAAATCATAACATTGTCATTAAAGTGTGTAATGTTTGAATGGTAACATTGAAATTAAATTATTTATTAATTAATGGTAATAATTGAATTTCTACATATGACCTCACTTTGGAATATTTTGGGCAATGACATTAGTAAAACCAGGTTTATAGATATGATATTACCTGGAAATAAATTAGGCTCTGGCATGAGCCAATGTAGCTATTGAGACAACATATCACCATGAATACTTCGGCCTCCAACATGAGTTGAATAATGTATTGACACATGGGTTTTCTTGGGAACCCAATAGCTTATGTAGTTAAATAAATATTTATAGATAATTTTATGCATGTTAACTTATGCATTTTAATTATTTATTTATACTTCATTATAAACTTTCTATTGATTGGATATTTATTTAGATGATGTTTTTGGTGTCCTTAGGAGTTATACTCAAACCCTATTCATGCTTCCTGATTAGTAACCAAATAGACATTGTGTTTTCTTGGTAAGAAAAAGCGAAAACTTCCTATGTTATGTGATTGAGTTGTGATGGAGCATGTATGAAGGAACCCGACATGGTTTGGGACCCAAGTGGGAGTTGTAAGTGTATTTGTTTTGGTATCTTCATTGTGAAAATTTTTATGTACGTTATTATGATATATAATCTATGTACTGTTGATATTTTCTTTCTATTTTGGGGTCATCTTGTGATGTTGATTTTTTTCTATTTATGTTATATCATTTCTGATATTGATATATTATTTATATTGTTGTATTAAACTAATTAATAATATAATGCAGTATAGTCTCCCCATGATCGATATTAGATTCTTGTTGATATTCAACTTCCTCGAGCATATGGGGAGGCATTCCTAAGGTCATGTGGTGAACTTTCTCGGGGCACTATGACATGGCACCTAGGTCAAGATGTTATAGCTGCTAAGGCCAAAAGTGAATAAATATAAAACATACACAGAAGAATAAGAGTAATGATAATTATTCTTTTTCTAAATTTAGTAATTATACACTATAACTAATTTATTTATGAACACCTTATAATTATGATTTTTTAATTTCATATCCCTAAATGTCCACCTACTTATTATTTCATATTATAAATTTTTAGACTAATACCACATTCTTTTTAAGAGAATTTTGTTTAACCATAATGTGGTCCAATTTAATTACTAACATCAATACCCATCTGATGCATTCATTTTTAATTAAATTTAATATCCTGTAAATTTAATTAATACTAGACTCATCCTAAGAAACCAAAACTAATTATTCACTTTCTTTCAAAGAGTAATGCAATAGAATATTGCTATGAATTCACAATAAAAAACTATCCAAAAAACCATCCATGAAATGAAAACTCCATGAATAAAAATATTGAGTATAATAATATCTCAAATCATTCAAACTACCCCAGTTCCATCCTCAAGAGTATTGTGAAAAACAAATTAAATTTCACTATCACAGTCATCAACCTTCGCCATAACCCTAGGAAATGGGCCCATCGACCACATAATACATAGACTATTTTAGATATCAACCACATCACATCTTGTCTCAACATCCGTGAGCACACATACATTGAAAAAACTCATTTTCAATATGAAACACTCATTGGGAAAATATTTATATAGAACTAATGATTTATAGAATTTATCAGACAATAATGGGCTAACTCAACCCTATGTAATTATCCAAATCTAACAACCAATTCTATGATGTATAGTATTATCCAATTAATTATATAATGTTTTCATAAATAATAATATTACAACCAATATCTAACTTTATATATGATCCATAAATTACATGCTTCAAGTAGTTCATTCATATTTAAAAAAATTAGGAAGGATTATAATTAAACTCACATGCCTCTTTCATGCTTATTTTCATCATTTGGGATTCAAAAAATATATATATTTTTTAACACAATAATCATTATAATTATAAAAACAAAAAATGGGGAATTGATAATCGTAAATCTAAAAAATCAATATGGTTTAATAAAAAACATCACATTCAATCAAAAATTTCATCCAATTTATCTTCCAATTATTGTTATTATCTTTCATAGGTTTTTTAATCCATTAACCATAGAAGAAAAAGCATGATAATTTCAAATTGAAAAATAAGACAATTAAATAATTAACATATCTACTAACTAAACTTTAAATAAATATTATCTGATAAACAGTAGATGGATAACGATTATCCCTCAATAAAAATTAAGGAATCCAACATTGAAGCCATTCAATGCATACCATATTCAAGACATGAATTATTATCGTACATAAAATAGTGTAACCTCAATCAAGTGACCATATATAGAAAAGTAGAACATAAGGATATAAGGGGAATAGAGAGTAACATGAACCACAAGACAATGATATGATTCTCTATGGTGTTAATATTCTTAGAGGTATAAGTTGGAGATTGGTGAGTGAGGTTTGGATAGATTTGAGTTTATAGAAACAAAATGAATGTTGAGAAAAAATATTTATGGAATCATAATATATAGAAGAATCCAATAATGGCTTTACCATGATATTTTGGTATGAAAAGTTCATGTGGTGGATCTGGACAAAAATAGAATCAAAATTCATGTTCTTGAAATGATATATCCCCATGATTCAAACATGTTTTGTAAAATTTATTTAAACACATAGACTAAAACCAAATTATTCACTAGGTCTTGGTACAATGATTTTTAGATAACCATCATTGCACTATAATGTCAACCACTATTTAAGGTAAACCCCTTTCTATATTAACCTTCAATTATGATGATCATAACATAGATGTGTATTCTCATCTTTCCCATTCTCCCTCACATTCCAAATTTTATAACACATGGAATTTCAATGATCCCCATTTTACATTGGAGGACTTGAATAAGAACCAAACATTTCAATACTAATTTTTTAACAATTTTTTGATTCTAATACAGATAACCGAAATAGAACCTAGTGGTAACATACCCCACACTATAGCAAGAATTCCCTCAATATTCCCATAGGGAATACACTTAATGATTAAACATTCCAAAATTTCCCTGAAAATTACTTCAATCACCATGGTTCATGAAGCAATACACAGCTAGTTTTAAAACATCCAAACCAAAAAAATGATGGCACAAAATGTTAGTCTCTACAACTAGGATTTAAAATCAGTCACCATAACCATATAAATATACTGATTTGGTTTTCTGGCTATTAAGATGACAAAAACGTATCTTTAGCCTCTAAAACTCCATGAACATGCATATAGACACCTCAAAGTCAAGGGAAAACCAAATAAATGAGGTCTGGAAAACTGATCCCATACATAAACAACCAATGTAAATATTTGAAAACATCTCATATAAAAAATATACAAACAAAAACATTAAATAATAAAATTTACATATAACCATAAATAAAAAAAATACTAAAATACATTTTAAAACACCACAAACACTAAATAAATAATTTCAAAAAAGTTATATACCCCCAAAAAAGCCTCAAATGTAAAAGTATCTAAAATTTTCATAATACCACAAACATTAATATATCTATATTACCATTTTAAATAAAAAAACTACAAATTATGTGTTTTTAAATCTCTGTAATGCCATGAAATAACCTTAAATGAAACAGCTAGTTAAAATTATCAAAATTCATTTATATAGAATGCTATTAAATATCCCCTAAAAACATCCATTACTCCCTTAAAATAATTTTTATAATATCAAAAAGAATCAAAATATCTTCAAATGAATAATATCAAATATTTTAAAAATACTGACAAATTCATAATGAAAAATATTCCCATCAAATCATAAAAAATAAAAAACAGAAATCCAAGAATTTTACAACTCCATAATTTCAATCAATTGCACAAATTACCATAATTTTTAAAATAAATGAAATGAAAAATGTATAAAATACAATTTAAGTATTCATAATCCCATAATGTTGGATTTTAAAATTAATATAAAAATTAAAATTACTAAAAAAATATAAAAACATGAAGACAATTTCAGTGATTCCATCAAATATTTAGTAACAGAATTCACCTTAAACAATAAAATACATTGAATGTAGAATTTCAAAAACATCATCAGTTCCAAGAATACCTTAAAAAATTTTATAGATACCAAAATACCCATATATAAAAAATAATAAAATATAATATGAATAATTATATACTGTTATACTAAAATCTCAAGAGATCTCAAACTCTTCTTGTAACATAAACTATACAAATGAAAAAAATTATAAAAATATAGTCAACTAAAAAATGAAAAAAAATCACATTAATAAATTAATAAATCTTAAGGAAAATTTTTCCAAAATTTAAAAACTATAAAAATAACATCAAAAAAAATTTATTAAAATAAATAAAACACAATCAAATAAAAAAATTACCAAAATATTCTTAAAAAATCACCAAATATAAATGCGTTTTTTTTTCAAAAATTAAGATGTTTATAAAATACCATGTAATTCCATAAGGGAAAAATAAAATTAATATATTCAAATATTGTATAATAAAAATACCATATAACACATAAATTACTTCCAAAGTAATTTTGATGAAACTTTAAAAATTACCAAATATATTCTACTGAAATAAAAAAATAAAATACCTGAAACATGATAGTATACAAAATTACTCTAATTTATACATGATGCATGGGGTTTATGATTTAGAATGACGTAGGTTAAATAATTAAGATATTGTTTAAGGATTATTTTATGAAATTAGATGACTATACAGAAATGGTGTGTGAGATCCCACAAAGAACACCAAACATGGAAAGTAAAAATTTATCCAATTAATAGAATGATGTACTTTTTTCAATGCATCAATTAATGCCTGTCGACATTGAATCACCAATCAAACTTATTGATTTAAAATTTATAAATATATAAGAATTATATAAGTGAGAATTGTTCAACATATAATATTGTGAACACTAAATCATAAATATATAATTGTCAAATTTTGATAAGTTCATTTTAGAAACATAACTTTCTCAAAAATAACAATGAAAAAATACAATGGTAATGGATTTAATCAAAATAATTCATTCAGATTGGGAATAATTTTATTCAAAATATCTCATAGTTAATATTGATTGGTGGGATTTTAAAGACATAACACAAACATTTGCCTATATATTTTTACATCATGGGGGTGATGAAGAGTTTTTTAACACATTGGTATAAATTTGTTTTCAATAATCCATATGAATTAAATATAATGTCTCTAAAAATGACATTAAAAATTATCTATGGATTTTTTGATTCCAAATTCATCCACCAAAAAGAAACGTAATTTAATAAATATATTTCAGATTGAGTAAAATATATCAAGGTATCATTTTCCTACTAGATGTAATGAAGGTTTAATTGAGAGATTAATATTGTGAAATAAGTTCTCATTTCATCTTATATTTTCTTAATTATTTAAAAAAGCCCTTGATATTTCAAACTAAGATTCATATACTAAGTAATATTTTATATTGTATTTGACTCATCTCTGGTTATATAAACCTATTTATAAATAATCTCTTTGAACTATTTTCCATCTATATCCAAATATAGGGAATTATTAGTGAAATTGAGCATGTAAAAAACACTATAATTACCTAAAAATATAATATGATGACAACTTTGGGGATTATTTCTATCATATAAAAGCCCTTTGAATATCTAATATCAATATGTAATTATTAAATTTCTAATATTAACCTTTTTAGGTAGTTGTATTATAATTTACATATAGTTTCACGACCCCTCCTCGGGGTCTGTTCCGTGACTACCTCAAGCCCGCCTTCCATAGGCCAGGGGCTGTCGACTAGCACCAAAGGAGTAAATTCTGATAAAAGGGAATGCATTGCCATTATAGATGTAAACAAACAAAACATAGTACGCAACATAAGTAAACACTATGTAATACTGAATACAAAAGTAAGTGCTGAAAAGTAAATGAGCCAGTATACAAACCCAACTGTAAGGTACAGTACAACAGAAATGCTAGTACAGTTGTAGTAATGTAAAACAGCAGCTACTGAGTTGTCCTCCAGGTATCCCACCTGAAGGTGGATACAGATGGTCTCCTTAGCACCTTTGGTTCGTTAGTCTGCTACATGTATGTCTCGTCATGTGGTCTAGCTCTTGGTACCATCCAGCTCCACAAGTCTCTACCTTGGTCAGTGCCGTCTGTCATCTGCATCCAACACAACGTAGTGTGAGCATAGCCGGTGCAGGGGTGAGTATAACGATACTCATTAGGGACCCTAAGACCTATAAGGTCTCACAATATCCACTAAGGAGAATGAAGTAGTTAGATACAATACATTGTGCATCAAATAACCCTACCTAGTTATATTTTCATACATATAACAATATTTTAAATGCAGTTCGGCTCTAACTCTCGAGCCCAAGCACAACCCAGTCCAAACAAGAAAGAAGTCAATCACATTGATGATAATTATTGAATGTCAAGACTCAGATAACACAGGTATAAATCTTTTGTATAGCGATAGTGATGATCAGATGTAGCCACTAATTCATCTAAGTTGGTGGACCAACGTAGGATACTAGACCAGCTAAGATGTCAGACCCAGGTAAGATACTAGACTTTCTACTCTGTCAGACCCACTTAGGATAAATGTACAGATGTCAAATTGTCAGACCCACTAAGGATAAAAGTACATTAGTCATCGTTGTCAAAACCACGGAGGATTCTAGTACAGTTTTCATCGTCACCAAACCCACAGAGGATTCCAGTATGGTAGACGTCTTTTTCGAACCCACAGAGTATTCCAGTACAATAGTTGTCACTTTCGAAACCATAGAGGATTCTAGTATAGTAGTCCTCGCTGTCGAACCCACGGAGGATTCCAGTACAGCAGACATAGTTGTCGAACCCATGAAGGATTCTATTATAGTTGTTGTCACTGTCAAACCCACAGAGGATTCCAGTACATTGGATGTCGCAGTCGGAGCCAGCACTAGGTGTTCCCGCACACAGCACGCACGATTCTGGGAGGGTCTGTTCCTCGAGATAAGGGGTTTGATTCATCAAATATCACAAAGATTAGAGTTGATATATCCCAATTATCTGTGTCCTCAAAAGGGACCCAACGCTATAGACGGTGTGTCAATCAGACGCCCGGTCTGAGAGATATTGGCTTTGCTATTCTAGGGGCTCAGTTGGAATTACGCACGTTCCAAACCCGGCCGTTTTCCAAATTTTTACAAAACTCACTTAGAGTATTGAAAAATGACTGCATTGTCGTAATGGTCCCAGTGTCGCAGATGGCACGTCAATCGGACGCACGGTCGTGATGTTATTCACATTTAAGTGAAACGGGCCCGACCCGTCAATCACGGTGGGATGGCGGGTCAGCCCATCCTGGATCGGTTGGTCCGACCCAGCTAAGGGGGTCATCTAGGCCCAAAAATGCATGGCCCGTCCCGTTGGGGCGTGGCTCGGCCCAGCTAGCGCGGTCCGCGGCTGGTCACGGATCAGCCAACTGGCTGAGTCGGTGCGGGGGTGGCGGGGAGACTTCTCGAACAGGCGGCGCCACCCTCTTGTCCAGACGACTGAGGCTGACCGGTCTTCTGGGTTTGAGCAGGCCACGATCCCTCCACCGCGGAGCCTATGAGTGTCGCGGCTCAATTCGTTTGGACGGCCGACAAGTTGGCCGGTTCTTCCGCCGGAGCGGCCCGCCCTGTGCGGGTCGCAGTTCTCCGCAGTGCAGCGCCGTTGTTCCACCAACCCAGCCGGTTACATCCGGCTGGTTCATCTTCGGCCGTGTGGCTCACAATAGCGGGCAGTGGTTCATCCACACATTTTCACCGCCTTCGCACACCGCCGCCTATGTTCGCTGTCGCCTCCCTTTGCAAATTAAAAAACAAGAAATAACGGAGGGTCATTGGGACGTGTTTGTTCAGCCCGCGCTCTCCGCATTAGGCGGTAACAATATGTCATAGACAATCATTCACACTCAACAAGAACGAAGGTATAATTTATTCGAATTAAATTATACAAACACTCTACCACGATTTCATGAGTGGAGCAGGTCAATGTGCTGTGGAAGACGAGCGTCGCGGTATTCGGGCATCGTGGAAGATGGCGTCACAGAGAACGATGTCATCTTATCAGCATTGTAGGAAGAGTCGTTGATGTAGGCAACGCTTCTCACGAGTGGTGTCTTCTCCCTTGACGCGGAGGAAGAATAAGATAGAAGAAGTCATGGAGTGTTCTTCGCCGAGAGATTATGGAGTTCTTTGTGGAAGAATAAAGCTCCTTTAATTCTCCAGAGGTTCCCCACCAAAATATTTGCTAAGGAACATATTATAATAGACATCTCAAACAATTAAACAATTTCCATGAAATTCAAAACAACTCAAATAAATTTTTTAACCACAAATTAATTAATGAAGTCATTAATTAATTTATTCAGCAAACTAAATGAAAGGGAGGTGGAGAGCTTAAAATAAAAAAAGGGAGGAGATGTCAAAAATAAATGAAGGGGAATAAAATGGGGGTTTCAAGGGAGTTGAGGGAAAGTGATAAGTTAGGGGCTTCTGTGGGCCCCACCACCCTTAGTTATATCCTCCCATGGGAAGTTAGGTGGGGTGTGGGACCCACCCCAGCTTCCCTTTGGAGTAATTAACTTCCACCTAAAATAAAATTGTAACAGAACAATTTTATTTAATACTAAATGAATCACCAAATTTTTAACTACCACTTACGATAAAAATAACTTGTGGTAAAGGTCCCCTTAAGAGAAAACCGGTGCTGCGAGTTCATCAGTGCCCTCAGATTTCAAATTCGAGAAATGATTCAAATGATAGAAAATCATGGACGTATGTTTACAGAACTTACCTGAACAAAGCTTCAGAAATTGATTCTGGGCACACCGGCACTCAGATTCAAGTGCCGTCAGAAACCGCAGACTCATGATATTACAAAGTATTTAGAAAAAAAATCCCTTGAAATTTCTGTGTTTTTAAATTACTCCCACCTCTGGTCTTTACATCCCCATAAAGCTAACACACACACTAAGGAAAAAAATGGGGGTACTGAGCTCGCATATTACCCTCCCGCTCCCAAGTTCTCTCCTAGAGGTTCATGTGCTTCCAACGAATGCGTAGAAGTGAAATCGACCATCCACGTAGGACCTGATCCTGTTAATAATGAATCTCTACTGGAACCTCTATGAAAGTCGCCCTGTCATCGATGTCCAGCTCCTAGTGGTTGATGATGTTTCATGGGTCATGCATGCGTCTCCTCAGTTGAGATACGTGGAAGACTTCATGCACCCGGTGCAAATGAGGTGGAAGGGTCAGGCGGTAAGCCACCTCTCCTACTCTACTGAAGAAGTGTATGTGTGACTATAAGAGACTATAGATAGGTTGCACCATCTCGATCCACAAAAAATATATTTAAGGTGTTCTGATGCTCTGTCACTTCTCCTCACAGCTTAATACCAGCCCTCTTGCTTAGCGCATCTGCAATGATGTTCCCCTTTCGAGGAGTATAGACTATCTCAAAGTCATAGTCCCAGTGTAACTCAAGCGATCACAACTGTCTCAGGTTCAGATTCATATGAAATAAGACACACATGAGACTATTTAGAATTGAGTGAACCGCGAACCATTCTCTCAATGAAAAATGGGTGAGACTAGCCAATTGTAAGAACTCAACGTCACTTTTCATCGCCTACGTTCTACATGAGCTGCTATGATTTCTCCACTTCTGAAAAGGGAAATATGGTCTCATCCCCTTGATGAACCATGTCCTTTTCCTAATATAGTCAATCATGACATGAATGATACTAATTCATGTCATGGACGACGTCGTAAGCCCTTGAAGCTACTACCAAGAGATCCAACTGTTACTCTCGCCTCCAAGGTTTGAGTCACACTATCGGCATCAATGTGTGGTTACTGGGTCTCCTCATGTACAAATCTCAATATTGAGAGTCATGTAAATAGTTTAAACTGGAACCTCTTAGTATTAACCACACAAAAAGGATGGAAAGTAATGTCACATGGACAAGTGTCTTTTATTACCGCATATCAAGGTACAAATCCACAAAGCAACCACAAACAATGACATTAACCAATCTTGAAGCATAAAGAACAAAGGCCTCTATGCTTGAAACTAGTCCTGCTCTTGTCCACCTGCTTCCAGAGCTCCATAGTCATATGCTTCAGCTTCCTGAATTTGTGCTCTCCATTATCCACCCGCTCCTTATGTCGGGGTGGACCTCCTAGTGGTAGTGGTGGAAACAGCTCGAAGCATCATCCACCGCCAGCTGCACGACCAGCTCTTTTGCCTCAATATCCTTCTCCTTTTGGTCCTCCTCGATCAAGAATCTTCCTCTTCATGCAAGTTCCTTCAACTATCTTCGGATCATATGAGCGGAATGTCAAATAGTCATGAGCCATGTGACCCTGTCTGCTGCATGAGTAACACTGCCTGGCAGGTCTGGCTCTGTCTCCACCCTGGGTTCCCTGTACTACCGACCCTGAGTCGTTCGGTCGACCACCTATGGGTATGGTCCTCTTGGACCTCTGTTTCATCTGTATACTTCCATCTACAGAAGACTCTGATGCATGTAGACTAGTGGTGGGTCCCACTACTAGAGATTTCTTAGCAAGGAAACTCTCTAGTATGAGGGATATCTCCATCACCCCTGTCTACGTCGGGATGTTGTGGGAGACAACTGAAGCTCTAATCTCCTGCATGAGTCCCTGCTCAAATGTCCATGACCTGAAGACTGGGCCTCGTACCATATCAGATGAGTAGCGCGAGAGTTCGGTGAACCTCTCTAAGTACCCACCACTCGAAGGGTGGCTGGTACAAATTCCGATAAGAACAAGCATTCGATGTCGGCCCCTAGAGGTGTCGCCTCATCATGCATATGGAGCCTCAGGCTCCACCATCTTCCTACTAATGCCTAAAGATGGCTGGCAGCAAGGATCACAATGAAGTCTTCTAGTGTCCCTACTAGCCTGAAAACTCTCACCATAGCCTCCAGTAAATCCTCAGCCACCTATGAGTCCATCTCAACCCGGAACCGGGGTGGCCTATGGTGCTAGAACTCTTGCAGCGTGCTCATGTGGTGTGCATCGCCTGCTATTGGGGCAGGTGGAATCGGTGGACCCACGGGTGGTAGTATAGGTGGTTCCTATATTGGTGCCTCAACTAGAAGAGGGACCCATACTAAGGCCTCGTCGCTCGGCAGGATGTCATTAGGTACAACTCTCGGGGCCCTAGCTGGTCGTCCGCGGGGAGGCATCCGGAAAAAAACAGATGCGACACGGACAAAGATTAAATTTGGTGAGATGTCCTCGTTTGAGCCGACCTAAATAAAACTTTTGAAAACACACACGCAATCAGTGTTTTCATGCACTGAGTCAGAAGTCAGAAGTCAATATCCTGGTGTATGGATACATCGGTCGCCTGCACCAACACTGGACACCCTAAACTGAAAACCACACATAGTACCCTTAACATAATTGCTTCACAAAAAGAAAATATCAGAGTCCTGTGTTCTACAGTAGAACTGATGTCCTCTGATACCAATTTTTCATGACCCATCCTCGGGGCCCGTGTCGTGACTACCCCAAGCCCGCCTTCCATAGGCCAAGGGCTGGCGACTAGGACCAAAGGCGTAAATCCCAATAAAAGTGAAGGAATTTCCTTTATAGAAGTAAACAAACACAACAAAGTATGAAACAGAAGTAAACACTATGTAATAGTGAATACAAAAGTGAGTGCTGAAATGTAAATGAGACAGTATACAAACCCAAATATAAGGTACATAACAACTGAAAAGCTAGTACAACTATAGTAAAGTAAAACAGAAACTGTTGAGTCTTCCTTCAGGAATACCACCTAAATGGTGGGTACAGATGGTATCCTCATCACCTCGGGATCGTCTGTCTGCTCCGTGTACCTCTCGTCAAGTGGTCCACCTCCGGGAACTATCCAGCTCCAAAAGTCTCTACCTTGATCAGTGTTGTATTTCGTCTACATCCAACACAACGTGGTGCGGGTATTTCCCATGTAGGGGTGAGTATAACGATATTCAGTAAGGACCCTGAGACCCGCAAGGTCTCACAATATCCAAATAGGATAAACAATTAGTTAGATACAAAACGCAGTGCATCAACCAACCCTTCTTGAATATATGTCTATATATATACCTAAGTGTTCAATCCAGTTCGGCTCCAAATCTCGATCCCAAGCATAACCCAGTCCACACAAGAAATAATTAAATCACATCGATGATAATGATTGAAATCCAAGACTCATCTTACACAGGTATACATTTTTCATATAGCGATAGAAATGATTAGATGTATTCACTGATTCATCTATCCTGTCAGACCCATGTAGGATACTAGCCCAGTTAAGCTATCGGACCCATGTAGGATACTAGACCAACTACTCTATCAGACCCACTCAAGATACAAGTACAGAAATCAAACTGTCGGACCCAATTATGACACAAGTACAATAGTCATCGCTATGGAACCAACAGAGGATTCCAGTATAGTCGTCGTCTTCGCTGAACCCATAGAGGATTCTAGTATTGTAGACGTCGCTGTCGAACCCACGGAGGATTTCAAGTACTGTATTTTTCACTCTGGAACCCACGAAAGATTCCAGTACAATAGTCATCACTGTCGAACCAATGAAGGATTCTAGTACAATAGACGACGTTGTCGAACACACAATGGATTAGAGTACAGTAGTTGTCGTTGTCGAACCCACGGAGTATTCCAGTACAGTAGATGTCGCAGTCGCAGCCATCTCTAGGGGTTCCCACACACAGCACACTCGATTCCGGGAGGGTCCGCTCCTCAATCCAAGGGGGCTGATACATCAAAAAAAAAATAAGTTCAAGGATTATGTATCCCAACGTTCCGTCTCGTCTAAAGGAACCCAATGCGACAGACGAAGCGTCAATCAGACACCTGGACTGAGAGATATTGGCTTTTCCTTTCCAGGGGCCCGGTTGGAATTACGCTCATTCCCAACCCGGCCATTTTCTAAATTTTTCCAAAATACACATAGATTATCACGAAAGGACCACCTCGTCGTAAGGGTCCCAGTGCCGCAGACGGCACAGCGGTCAGACACATGATCGTGAATTTATTTACATTTAAGTGAAACAGGCCTGGCCCGTCAAGCCCAGTGGGCTGGCAGGTCGACCCATCCTGGCTCGGCAGGTCTAACTAGGCTCAGGGGGTCGGACCAGACCAAACATATGTGGCTTGGCGTGGTGGGGCTCGGCCCGCCCCGTGTCAGGTGGCCCCGCTGGCGCGGCCCGCGGCTGGCCACGGCTCGGCCAGCCGACCGATCTGGTACTGGGGGGCACCTTCTTGAACCGGCGGCGCCGAGCAGCGCCGCCCTCCTATCCGGTCGGCCGAAGGTGGATGTTCTTTCCGGTGTGAGCGGTCAGCGGTTTCGTGCAGCGATCCCTCCACCGCGGTGCCTATGAGCGCCGCGACTCCATCTGTTCGGTCAGCCGACGAGTGGGCCGGTTCTTCCGCTTGAGCAGCCCGCCCTATGCAGGTCACAGTTCTCTGCAGCGCAGCGCTGTGGGGTGCCGCGGTTCCACCAACCCGGCCAGCTACGACCGGTTGGTTCTTCTTCAGCCGTGCGGCCCGCAGTTATAGGCCGTTGTTCTTCCGCACACGGCCGGCGTGCGGCCGCCGCCTTTTCTCGTCACCGCCTCTGTTTTCCACCGCCTCCCTTTGCGAATTAAAAATCAAGAAAAAATGGAGGGACTTTGGGCCGTGTTTGTTTGAACCACACCCTCTGCATTAGGAAGTAACAATCCTCCATAGACAATCATTCGCATTCATCAAGAACGAAGGTATAATTTATTCGAATTAAATTATACAAACACTGTACCACATTTTCAAGAGCGGATCACGTCAACGAGATGCGGAAGATGAGCGTCGATGTAGTCAGGCGTCGTGGAAGCTGGCATCATGGAGAAAGGTGTCGTCCCGTCATCATTGGAGGAAGAGTCTTTGATGTAGGCGGCGCTTCTCGCGAGCGGTGTCTTCTCCCTTGACTCGGAGGAAGAAGAAAATCGGAGAAGTCTTGGAGGGTTCTTTGCCAATAGAGAATGGCGTTATTCGTGGAAGTGTAAAGCTCCTCTAATTCTCCAAGGGTTCCCCACCAAAATAGTTTCTAAGGAAAATATTTTAACTGACATCTCAAAGTTTTAAAGAATTTCCATGCAATTCAAAACAATTAAAATGAATTTTTTACCCACAAAATAATTAATGGAGTCATTAATTAATTGAGTTGGCAAACTAAATGAGAGGGAGGTGGAGATTTTAAAATTAAAAAAGGGAGGAGTTGACAAAAATAAATGAAGCGGAGTTAAATTGGGGTTTCAAGGGAGTTGTGGGGAGGTGATAAGTTAGGGGGTCGTGTGGGCCCCACCACCCTTAGTTATATCCTCCCATGGGAAGTTAGGTGGGGTTTGGGACCCACCAAAACTTTTCTTTGGAAGAATTCACTTCCACTTAAAATAAAATCATAACAGAACAATTTTATTTAATTCTAATTGAATCCCCAAATTTTTAAATACCACATACGACAAAACACAACTATGGTAAAGGTCCCCTAAAGAGAAAATTGGTAGTGAAAGTTCATCGGTTCCCTCAGATCTCAATTCCGAGAAGTGGTTAAAAAGATAGAAAAACCCACATGTACGTTTAATGAACGTACCCGCAAAAAACTTCAGAAACTGATTTTGAGCACACCGGGCCTGAAAATCAAGTGCCGATAGAAATGGAAGACTTGTAAAATTTCAATGTTTTTATGAAAGAATTTTCCTTTAAACATCTGGTTCATTAAATTACTCCAACCTCAGGGCTTTACGTCCTCGTAGATCTACAAAACACACTAGGGAAACAAATGGGGGTACTGAGCTCACAATTGACCCTCCCATTCCCATGTGCTCTAATAGAGGTTATCGTGTTTCCAGTGAATGCACAGCAGTGAAATCGACCGTCCATGTAGTACCCACTCCTGTTGATGCTCAATATCCACTAGAACCTCTTTGAAATTCTCCCTTCCATCGATGTCCATCTCCGCATGGTTGATGGTGTGGGACGGGTCATGCACGCATCTCCTCAACTGAGATACGTGGAAGATGTCGTGCACCCGGTGCAACTGAGGTGGAAGGGTCAGGCAGTAATCCACCTCGCCTACTCTACTGAAGAAGTGGAGGTGTGACTGTAAGAGACTGTAGATAGGATACACCATATCTATCCACAAAGGATATATTTAAGGCAGCCGGCTGCTCAGTCGCTTCTCCTCAAAGAAGAATACCACTCCTGCTGTTGAGCACATCCTCAACGAAGTTCCCCATTACAGGAGTATGGAATACCTCAAATTCATTGTCCCGGAGGAACTCAAGCCATCGCCGCTGTATCATGTTCAGTTTCATCTAAATGAAGTCACACCTAAGACTATTGGGATTGGAGTGACCCGAAAACCATTCGCTCAATGAACAATGGGTGACACTAGCCAATTGTAAGAACTTGACTTCACCCTTCTTCTCCAACGTTCTACAAGAGCATATAAGATTTCTCCTTTTATGAAAATGGAAATATGATCTCATCCCCTGGATGAACCATGTCCTTTTCCTAATACATCCAATCCTAACATGAATGATACTAATTCAGGTCATGGACGACCTCAGAAGGCCTTGACGCTACTACCAAGAGATCCAACTATTAATCTCGCCTCCAAGGGTTGAGTCACACGATCGGCATCAGTGTGTGGTTACTGGGTCTCCTCCAGTAGAAATCTCCAATGTTAGGGTCAAGTCAGTTGTTTAAACTAGAACCTATTAGTATTAACCACAAAAATAGAAAGGAAAGAAACGTCACAGGGAAATGTGTCTTTTGTTACCGCAACTCAAGGTACAAAGACACAATGAAACCACAAAAAATGACATTCACAAAGATAGAAGCATCATGAACAAAGGCCTATATGTCTGGAACTAGTCCCTCTCTTGTGCACCTGCTCCCGGAGCTCCATAGTCATATTCTTCAGCTACCTGAAGTCGTGCTCTCCGTAGTCCACCCGTTCTTTGTGGTCAAGGTGGACCTCCTAGTGTTGGTGGTGGCAACACCTCGAAGCGTTGTCCACCACCAGTTTCACGGACATCTCCTCTGCCTCGGTCTCCTGATCCTTGTGGTCCATCTCGATCGAGCCTCTTCCTCTGCCTGGAAGGTATTTCATCTATCTAGTGATCTTCTGTGCAGCAGGTCACACAGTCACGAGCCATGTGCCCCTATCTACTGCATGTGTAACACTGCCTGGCAGGTCTTGCTATGTCTCCACCCTGGGTTCCCCGCACTACCGAACCTGAGTCGTACGGTCGAACACCTATGGGTCTTGTCCTCTTGGACTCCTGTGTCATCTATCTACTTCCATCTGGAGAAGACTCTCCTACATGTCAACTAGTGGTGGGTCACGCAACTGGAGATTGCTCAGCATGGAAACTCTCCACTATGAGGGCTCGCTCCAACACCCCCGTCTGCGTCAGGATGCTGTGAGAGACAATTGAGGCTCTAATCTATCACCTGAGTCCCTACTCAAACGTCTGGTCCCTGAAGAATGGGTCCCGTACCATATCAGTTGAGTAGCGCGAGAGGTCAGTGAACCTCTCTGAGTACTGTACCGCTATCATGCTACCCTGCTGAAGATGTAGTATCTCTTGTATAAGCACCGCTCGATGGGTGGCTAGTGAAAACACTACCCGGAACAAGATCTCGAAGTATTCCCATATAAGTTTCATCTCGTCATGCATCTAGAGCATCAGGCTCCACCATCTTCCTACTACTTCCTGAAGAAGGTTGGTAGGAAGGATCACCATGAAGTCTGTTGGTGTCCTTACTAGCCTGAAAACTCTCACCACAGACTCTCGCCAGTCCTCATCCACCTTTGGGTCCATCTCTCCCCAGTACTTTGGTGGCCTCTGGTTCTAGAACTCGTGTAGCGCACTCAACCGGCATGCATCACCTGCTATTGGGGCTGGTGGCATCGATGGCCCAACAGGTGGTAGTCTTGCTGGTGCCTCTGATGGTGCCTCAACAAGAAGAGGTCCTTGTATTGAGGCCTCATCTCTCGGCGGGTTGTCAGTACGTACAAATCTCGGGGCCCTAGCTGGTCATCCGCGGGGAGGCATCCTGAAAGAAATAGATGCAACATGGTCATTGATTAAACATGGGGACCTAACCTAGTGTGAGATGACTTAATGAATTTTTTTTAAAACACACACACAATCAGTGTTTTCATGAACTTAGTTGGATGTAAGAAGTCAGGATCCTGGTGTATGGATACGTCAATCACCCGTACCAACACCAGACTCCTTGAACTGAAAACTACACTTAGTACCCTTTACACTATTGCTTTACACAAAGAGAATATCAAAGTCCTAAGTTCTGTGGTAGAATTGACATCCTCTGATTCCAATTTTCCATGACCCATCTTCGGGGCCTATGTTGTGACTACCCCAAGCCCGCCTTCCATATTCCAGGGGCTGGCGACTAGCAACAAAGGAGTAAATCCCGATAAAAGAGAAGAAATTTCCATTATAGAAGTAAAGAAACACAACAGAGTACACAATAGAAGTAAACACTATGTAATACTGAATAAAAAAGTAAGTGCTAAAATGTTAATGGTCCAGTATACAAACCCAACTGTAAGGTATTGTACAACTGAAAAGCTAGTACATCTATAGTAATGTAAAACAGAAACTACTGATTCTTCCTCAGGGAATCCCACCTAAAGGGTGGGTACATATATTCTCCTCAGCACCTCTGGTTCTTCCGTCTGCTCTGTGTACGTCTCGTCAAGTGGTCCACCCCTGGGTACCATCTACCTCCACAAGTATCTACCTCGATCAGTGATGTCTGTAGTCTGCATCCAACACAACATCGTGCGATGATAGACTGTGCATTGGTGATTATAACGATACTCAGTATGGACTCTAAGACCCATAAGGTCTCACAATATCCACTGAGGATAAACAAGTAGAAAGATGAAAAACTCAGTGCATCATCCAACCCTACTTAGGTATATGCCAATACATATACCTAAGTCTTCAATCATGTTCGGATCCATCTCTTGAGCCCAAGCACAACCCAGTCCACACAGGAAAGAATACAATCACAATGATGATAATGATTGAAATTCAAGACTCAACTCACACAGGTATACATCTTTCATATAGAGATAGAGATGATCAGATGTAGTCACTGAATCATCTAAGCTGTCGGACCCACGTACGATACTAGACCAGCTAAGCTGTCAGACCCACATAGGATACTAGACCAGCTACTCTATCTGACCCACTCAGGATACAAGTACAGAAGTCAAACTATTAGACCCACTTAGGATACAAGTACATTAGTCATCGTTTTCGAACCCACGGAGGATACCAATACATTTTTCATCGTCGTCGAACCCATGGAATATTCCAGTACAGCAGACGTCGCTATCGAACCCATAGAGGATTCTAGAATTGTAGTCGTCGTTGTCCCACCCATGTAGAATTCCAGTACAGTAGTCGTCACTTTCAAACCCATAGAGGATTCATGTACAGTACATGTCGTTTTCAAAACCACGGTGGATTCTAGTACAATAGTCGTCGCGGTCGAACCCGCAGAGTATTCCAGTACAGTAGACGTCGCAGTCGCAGCCAGCTCTAGGTGTTTCTGTACACAGCACGCATGATTCCGGGAGGGTCCACTCCTCGAGCCAATGGGAATGATACATCAACTATCACGATGTTTAGATTTGATGTATCCTAAAATTTTTTCTCTTCAAATGGAACCCAATGCGACAGACGACGCGTCAATCGGACGCCCGGTCTGAGAGATATTGGATTTTCTATTCCAGGGGCCCTGTTGGAATTACGCTCGTTCCAAAACCTGCCATTTTCCAAAGTTGTCCATAACTCACTTAGAGTATCGAAAAAGGACTGCCTCGTCGTAAGGGTCCCAGTGCTGAAGACGACGCATCGATCAGATGCACGATCTTGAAGTTATTCACATTTATGTGAAACGGGTCCGGCCCGTCAAGCTCGGTGGGCTGGCGGGTTGGCCCATCTTGGCTCAGCGGGTCCGACCCAGCTAAGGGGGTCGGCCGAGGAAGAAACTGTACAGCTCGGCCTGTGTCAGGTGGCCTGGCCCGTGCATGTGCATGACCCGGCTTGGCGCGGCCAGACCCGACTGGCCGCGGCCCCCCGACTTCTCGAACCGGCAGCGCCGAACGACGCTGCACTACTGTCCGGCAGGCCGAAGCTGTCCGGTCTTCTGGGTGGGAGCGGCCCAAAGTTTCTGGCCGCGATCCCTTCGCCGCGATGCCTATGAGCGTCGCACCTCCTTCTGTTCATCCGACAGACGATCCAGCCGATTCTTCTTCAACCGTGCGGCCCTTGGTTGCGGGCAGCGGTTCTTCTGCATGTGGCCAGTGCAAGGTCTCCGCCTTCGCTTGCTGTCGCCTCCCTTCTCCATGGCCTCCCTTTGGGAATTAAAAATCTAGAATTAAGGGAGGGTCATCGGTCCATGTTTGTTCGGACCGCGCTCTCCGCATGAGGCGGTAACAATCGGCCATAGACAATCATTCTCATTCAGCAATAACGACGGTATAATATATTCGAAATAAATTATACAAACACCCTACCTCGATTTCAAGAGCGGAGCACATCAACGAGCTGTGGAAGAAAAGTGTCGTGGTAGTTGGGCGTCGTGGAATATGGTTTCGTGGAGAACGGTGTCATCCCATCAATGTTGGAGGAAGATTCGTTGACGTAGGCGACGCTTCTCGCGAGTGGTGTCTTCTTCCTTGACGCAAAGGAAGAATAAGATAGGAAAAGTCATGGAGCATTCTTTTCCAAGAGAGTATAGCATTCTTCGGGGAAGAATAAAGCTCCTCTAATTCTCCAGAGGTTCCCCACCAAAATATTTGTTAAAGCAAATATTATAATTGAATTACCAATGTTTTAAAGAATATCCATGTATTTCAAAACAATAAAAATGAATTGTTTTCCCAAAAATTAATTAAGGGAGTCATTAATTAATTGAGTTTTCAAACTAAATGAGAGGGAGGTTGAGAGTTTAAAATTCAAAAATGGAGGAGTTGTCAAAAATAAATGTATGGGAGTTAAATGGGGGTTTCAAGGGAGGTGACAGGAGGTGATAAGTTAGGGGATGGTGTGGGCCCCACCACCATTAGTTATATCCTCCCATAGGAAGTTGGGTGGGGTGTGGGCCCCACCCAAACATCCCTTTAGAGGAATTAACTTCCACTTAAGATAAAATCGTAACACAAAAATTTTATTTAATTCTAATTGAATCCCTAGATTTTTAAATACCACATACGACAAAACACAACTATGGTAATGGACCCCTTAAACAAAAATTGGCGTTGCGAGTTTAACGGTGTGCAAAGATTTCAATTCTGAGCACCGGTTCAAAATATAGAATAACCCACAAGTACGTTTACTAAACGTACACGAAAACAAAATTCAAAAGTTGATTCTAGGCATATCGGGCCTCGGAATCAAGTTCCGTCAGAAACAGCAGACTTTCAAAATTCCAATGTATTTAAGAAAAAATTTTCTATGAATTTTCCATGTCTTTACATAGAGGGTTGTCCAATATATATTTTCCCATTTATAAAAATGAAAGGGATTTATATTGACAAAGGAAGTTGTGTAAAAATGATAAACATTTTCAAAATGATAAAAGTGAGTTTTAGATTATTTGACCCTATTTAATGACATCTAATCATGTAGATCATTAACTTTTCAATTGGTTTTATGATTAAATGTTGTAGAAAACATATATTTACCTTCATATTTCTATTTGTTGTCTTCCAAATATTTACAAGGAAAATATTGTCTCAAATAGATCAAATTTCAGGATGTATATGTTGAAAATTGAAAGTATTATGATTGAAACTTTTACTAATATTAGTGGAATAATTTGTTTCAGATCATGGAATAATATATAAATTTTCAAAAATATATGTAATATCATAAATATAAAATATCAATATTTTTTATCCCTTGAAATCACATAATAATTCCAAGAGATATTTTCTCCCAATTAGCATTGGGGATTTAAATAAGAAGATATATTATATTAGAGGTCAAATTAGATTTAATATTTTGGAAAAATGTAGTATATAAAGTTTTATAAATGTTTATGAACATATTTTTCCAATTAAAATGACCAATTAAGACCAATTATTTTTTTAAGTAAAAAACTCAACATTAATCCCTTTAAATATAACCTTATTTATAAAATTAATGAAATGAAATAATTGGTTAATGAATTGATTAATAGAAAAATAAAATTATTCATACAAATAAATAATTTTTTAACTTATTTTATATTTAATTTTATTAAAAGAAATTAAAAAAATAATAGTCAAATTAACTACTTATTGAAAGGAAAAAATTAATTTTTCTATCTATGAGAGATATTATAAAATATCTCCTTATATTTTCATTAATAATGAGGTTTTAATTTCCCCTATCATGGTTGATAACTTTTCTATGATGAATTCCATACAAATTGAATATCTCCTATGAAACTTATATGAGATATTAATGTTATTAACTTCCTCGTGATCAGAATAAATCACATATTATGTAGGACATTCATGATGAAACCATTTTTTAATACTCTAAATAGTACATAAAACATTTTATCATCTTTATAAATAAATTATTTCATGGTTTTAAGATTTAAACTAAAATAATAAATATGATTATATAATCTCAGGAGTTCTCCAATTATTCCAATTCTATAAACATCAATTTTTTTCAAAATTTATCTATTTGAACTCATATGCAGTGGGTGTGAATGATTTTGAATATCTATATGAGATGGAAAACTCAAAACTATAATGGGACATTTTTGGTCTGTTAAGTCTCATGTATTTCCTTACTTCAAAGTCTGTAGAGATTGATAAGTATTGGCTAAAATTCATTTATTCTCAATTGATAACTATATTTTCCCTGCTATGGTTTCATTTCTAGAACTATTTTCATCATATTAGTGTTTGAAACTAATTTGAATAATGTTTTAATGGATTTCTTGAATTATTCAAAAAAAATTAATTCCTCATTGTCATCAAATACTAATTTCATTTTATTTTTCTTATCTATACATCCTTCTCCTTTGGGTCATACAATATAATATATGTGCTATAAACCCTAGATGTTAATATATAATTTTATGCTCTCTATAATGATGGATTATAAATGATTATTTTTCTAGTATTATCAGGGTTTATTCTGATTAGGTATCAAATATATGGTGGTGTAAAAGTATTTGTAGTGTAAGTGTGTAGGTGTTAATGATCTTTTCTTATGTTAGCATTGCTTCTACAATTATTTGTCTGTTTATTTTTATTATTATTGGCATCTACTAGATACAGTGTGTAATTCCCTATAATGGTACATATATTGTGTCTATAGGTTTTTGTATTTGAAATATATTCGTTGGTATGTATTTGTGGTGAGATGTGGGGAGATCAAGCATTGAGGAACAAACTATGCTCTAGATGCAAGATTTCTGTATCACATATGGATTTTCATGTATAGATGTTTTTACTCATGGTTTCTATGATTTTAGTGGGATATTATACTCTCATGGGAATGGGTAGTGGAATCTAGATGATGTGGTTTGTGCTTCCTAGGTTTGAGAATGGATATCTTTTATTAATGGTTTCCCCTAACAATCCATTTTAAATTTTAGGGAGGAATATAAATTGAATTTCTAGTAAGGATGGGAGTTAAATTTGGGCATCTCGGGTGAGACTCTATCTTATTTCATGTGAGAACATCCCTTAATACGTTCCTCACATGAAAATAAATTTATTATTTTTAAATTCACTCATGGATATATCTAATGATATAAATACTTTAAAACCCCTTTTTCAAAGCTATACTTTTCAACAATGCTTCTTACCTCCTGGATATAGGTTATCATCAAATACTCTTAGATTGATTAGATATTTAATTTATCTTCATGAACTCAATAAATACTTATAAATAATATAAGGAATATATTTTGATACCTGAAATATAAATATTTTTTATATTATAAAATATTTATTTGTTTCATTAAAGTTATAAGAACATCATAAAATGATCTACATATTCATTAGATATATTTACTAGATTGGAATATATTCTATGTTTATAATATAATATTTTAATTTATGAATAAAAATATTATTAGTAAATTTCATGAAATTATTATTATATATAGTGTGTCCTATATGAATAAATATTCATTCATAAACATCATATTTCATTTGAAATAAAATTTTTCATGGATCCCCATCTTTCATTAATTTGGTGAAAACTACACATTGTGTAATTATTTATTAAATAATTGAACCAATAAATTAAAAATAATATTTGATAACGTATAAATATGATAATGATATATCTATTTTATGTTATTAATTTATTTTTTTGTACAGATCCATTCTCTTTATAGAATATTTCATTAAAACTATATACACTATTATTTCAAAGGGTATGTAGCTTTGGCTAAAATATCGCATGCCCAATATGTCTTGGAATTGTCATTAAATTTCATTATAATCCTCTATATTGGTATGATATAAAGTAAAATTTAGTAGTGATTATTTTATTTGTTTGATCAATTTGATCTTCAATACCTCTATAGGGTGGTTTACACGGTGGAAAATATTTTTTAAACAAAATATTATAATCCTAAAACAATTATTGTACAACATTATGTTAATGAGTTATAAAATATTTAGTATTTTTTGTCATTTATTTTTATATATATAATATATTTGTTTACCAAGAAATAGAAACATACTCAACATAAATTTTTTTTATCATAATTACATTTTACCACTCAATAATTTCTTTAACCACTTTTATTTTCTTCCCATATATTTTTTATTATATATTATCTCTTATACACACATTTTCATCTTTTTGCATTTTCTATAATTTTTAACATTGATTATTTTGTTTTATTCATTTTTTACGTTATAATATCAAAAGTTAATATTGGCATAATATTAATGGGATCCCCTCGGTATGTTATGAATATTAAAATTAGTAAACCATCAAATTAAAAATTTGATCATACTATAATGGATAACCTAGTAGTGAATGATACATCATCATCGGTTTGACATAATAAATTACCTAATCATTTTCCTACCACTTGTTAATAAAAAAAGTAAACTATATGGTGACTATTTTCAATTCAAAATTAATCAATAACTTGTGTTGATAGGGATGTTAATTTTTAATGTTTAATATCTCATAATCTATATTAACATCGTATTTATAATATTATAATAACTATTTACTTTAATAATAATAGTAAATTACATTCCATGAATCAAATATGGTGTATGTAAAATGTTATATTTTTTTCTTTTCTATTATGTTAATTATTTATATATGAACTCTTCTCTTGGTCAATACCTCCCCTTTTTCAAGATACTAAACATTATAAAATTATAATGAACACACACATTCAATTTATGTGGTATATCCCTCAATAACCCATTCTAAAAATTATTGATTTTCATAATCATTCAATTCAGAAACTCAGAGTAGATGTATCCCCTTAACAATTTAAAAAGTAAATATACTAATTTAAAATTTTATATTTCTTCAAAAGGTACTCTATAGGGTTTAATAGTTACATTATCATTATTACGATCAATTAATTACTTTAGTAGTGATGTTCATAAAATATAATTCTATATATTTTTCCCATGTGTTATTTTGTAGTGGGATTCATCATATTGATCATCCTTTTTATTTATTTTTCAATATTACAGGCCTATAAAAGAACATATTTTCATCTCTAAATAGAAAATATATCCCCACCTAATAAAAAATCTCCCTGATAAGATCCTATTAAAATTATTCTTTACATTCCTTTTTGTCCTAAAATATATTATCTAATATTAATGAAATTTTAAACTATTTGTTTTCGTATTATACACTTTTACTACATTTTGATGAGTTTGAAATATTTTTATAGAAATCCAGAAGGTTGTGTGATGGACCAAAATTCACCTTCATTGTGAATTAAATTTTCTCAATTGAATGGATATAAAATCCTCAAAATTTATCTATGTATACTTTCCCAAGATAAAACATAGTATTTAAATAGTTTTTTAAATCAATGGATGAATGATTCACCTTTTTCATCTTAAAATTGACATATAAAGTTATAAATTTTTTCATATAAATCTTCTAAAAACTGTATGATTCAGGGTAAATCTTTCCTTGTTATGAAAGGAATATTACCTTTATCTCACTTAAAAACCCCACATTAAATAACTATAGTACTCCACTAGGTTTTTGGAACATTTTTCTTTGTTATTTGATTTTATTAAATTCACTATCAAAATTTTTCATAATTTTCTTAATGATGAGGAGATGATATGGAAAATAAGAATATTATGGGTCATCCTTGAGCACATTTAGTATTAGTTAATTTACATTATGGTAAATATACCCATTAATCTCCCACTACATCCTATTATGTATTTACTAAAACTGGATCACCAAGTCAAACATTGGGTGTTTTGAGAATCCATTAGTGGGTTATCTACTTTGAAAATCGTTATCTATAGCATGAATAATATTCTTACCACATTATTCTTCCTAAAAATTAATATGGAGAGATATATATAGAAAATATAAATGAAAAAATTTCAAGACATAACCCAGACATTCACACATCCAAAGATGATAACACACATTAACACAAGGAGATGTAGTCTGACACATGAAAATCAACACACATGTGAATATATTACCAAACATAATGATACACACCCACACATGTAAACACATAGACACCACAATATACACAAACAGTGATTAGGATACAAAATCAAATAAAGGAAGACACACATACACAATACATTTTTCTTTTTTCTACTTCTCTCCAAGTAATCAAATCATTTCTGAATCTCTTATATGTTATTTATTTTTATTTTAAAAATCATGTACAACCTATACATTCCATAAAAAATGGATTTTTACAATGGATTAACATAACTCAATAAGATATAAAAGTTTATAATAATGATAAAAGGATGTAGTAATATATGGTTATGTAATTCAAGTTTTATTTGGGGTATTATGTGTTATAAAAAAATTCATAACACGTGATCCCAATATAAATTATATGGAGATGAGGAAAATATGAAGCACAATAATGATCTAATATAATATGAAATTTTAATTTTCAATCAATGTAAAGTATAAATAATTGTAGTATAAATTGAATCACTAAATATTTTCATGTAATATCTCAAATAATAAACATATTCTTTTAATATTATAAATAAAAATATAATGACTTTATATAAAATAAAATTTCCTTTTTAAACTGAAATTGTCATATAGTGAATCAAAATTCAATATAAAGATAGAAAATTAATTCAACTTCTTGAATATACTTAAATCCTCAATAATATATTTTAATTCATGACTCCATTGAAAGAATATTATTATAAAATGTATAATTTTAATAGATAATAAGGAAAAATAATAAAATATATATTAATGAAAAGGATAAATCACCAACATTTTCAATAAGAGCTATGAAACCGACTAATTTGAGACATAGGTGGATACTTTATCTTCATGGAGTAGGATTAAGGATGAAGGTTTTGGTTTAATACATCATGAGAGTAAGTGGATAACCCACTTTATAAGGTGTGTACTTTATTAATTTGAATAACACAAATTGAAATGAACATCTAATCTAATCTAAAAAATGAAACACTTGATTTTAGAAACAATGTGTTTTATTTATTATCTTATACAAACTAACTAACTTACACATTCAGACAGAATGAGTTCATAGTGGAAGGGGAAGATAAAAATTTCCCATGAAATATAGAGAATACAAAAAGAAATAGTGTCATTAATTTAATATTGAATACAATAAAAGTGATTAGGAAATATAATTTTTTAGTAAAAGATTGATACAATGGTTAGCTGTCTAATATCTAAACATAAAAGTTAACTTAATTTTTTTTTAAAATTTTTTTTATTAATACATTGTAGATGTTGTTTACATGGGTTAGATTATGGATTTCAAAATCAAGGACTTTTTGAATATGTTTTAAACACATAGGTCATGAATCTATTTCTATATACAATTGATACAAAATATTCTATCTCCAATTGTGAATTTGGTGGTTTTATGGGATGAGTTTTATTCTAAAGTCAAACCCCATGTCTCATAGACATTATAAGTCACATTTGGGATCAAATAAATGAATCCATTACAATATTATATCATCTATTAAAGGAGAAATGAATTATACCTGTAAATTATATCGTAGGGATCTAAATACATCTTTTTAATTTTTTAATCATATATGATTCATTGAGCCTTATAAATGTAAATCCACCCCTCAAGAAATCAGATAAGTTATTTGGAATTTAATATCATAAATAATATTCTCAAAACCATTAGAATATATAAATTTTAATTTCCAAAACATTATAAAATCTTTATATTCACGAAATTGAAAAAAAAAACGATTAAATTAGAATTAATTTCCTTCAATAAGAAAACAAATTAAAAATTTATAATTTTAAAAATAGTACAAATTTATAAAACTATCATCATTTGAAAATAAATCTAAAATAATTAATATACTCACAATATAAATATTACCAAGAATCGTTTAAAAACATCCAAAAAATTTAAAATATAATTTCTATGACTTCAAAAAGTAAATAAATACTCTGAAATTCAAGAATTTCTAAAATAACTAAAATAACCATAAAAATGTAATATAAATCCTCGAAAGCTATTAAAACCCTTAAAATGTATTTTAAAAATCCTGAAAAACATTAAAATTTTATTAAATGAACGAGAACCTAAAATTATTAAATCGCCTTAAAGAATTTATTTTTTAAATAAATTTTGACCTTTTAAAACACTACGTATCAAATTTATAAAACATCAAATATCCTAAAATACCTTCAACTATAGAGATTATTAAAATAACCAAAATAACCTAAATGTTAGTATTGTTAATTTAACACCCCTATCTAATATGACCTATAAAACGCGACCCCAATCCAAATAAGGATATTACGCATCTTTAAAATCATCCATTTTAAAGTAGGCCCTCAATAATAAAAATGAATTGCCCATCACTTGTCAATATGTAACATTTACTCATCCCAACACATATATAATCCATATACCTATACTGTAATGGCCCGGACCTCTCCGGTCCATTACATTGTGGAATTTTGGTGTTGGAGGTGTTCCGGGAGGCCAAGGGGACATATCCCCAACACTTTGCCAATTTTCCAGTTCTGTGAACAGTGTTTCCAGTTTTATGAACAGTAACAGATCGGTCTCACCGATCAGTCTGACAGATCGGTCTCACCGATCAGTTTCACAGATCGGTGTGACAGATCGGTTTCACAGATCGGTCTGACAGATCGGTCTCACCGATCGGTCTGACAGATCGGTCTCACCGATCAGTTTCACAGATCGGTTTCACAGATCGGTGTGAAAGATCAGTTTCACAGATCGGTGTGACAGATTGGTTTCACAGATCAGTGTGACAGATCGGTTTCACAGATCGGTTTCACAGATCGGTGTGACAGATCAGTTTCACATATCGGTTTCATAGATCGGTTTCACAGATCGGTGTGATAGATCAGTTTCATAGATCAGTTTCATAGATCGGTTTCATGTACAGTAACGGTGGGTGAACAGTGTTTCCAGACTCCTACTGTTTTTCCCCTTTTGACGTTTCCTTTGACTTAAAATACTATTAAATCATTATTTTAAGGGCTATTAAGGACGATTCAAATACCATAAATCATGTATTAATTATTCCTAAGGCTTGGAATGTTTTACGTGGTAAACCGCGTGGGTTAATGCGATCCGTTTTAATGGAGAATTAACCGGATCTTAAATCATCACCTCGTTAAATTTTAAAAAGGGACGAGATATCATTCTCCCTTCTTCTTTCCCTTTGTTCTCAACTAAGAGGTGCTAGAACCTTCCAATCCTTTCCGTAGGAGTTTCACATTCAATCTTTACTCCTAGGATTGGTTCTGCTTTGTTTTGATGCAACCATGCTGTGTCAATCATTCTTCCACATAAGTTGTCGCGAGAGAAGGATTGTGGCCCGCTGTGTGGATAAAGTCAATAACTCTTCGAGGTAGGGGATTCATGGCTTCTCTAAATTGTATATGTGAAATCGTAGAATTACCATGATCTATCCCTTTTGATCACAATGAAATTGACCTAATTAAATACATGAACCGGATTAAAAGAATTGGTTGATCGCATGATGTTGCTTTATACCGTGATAACGGTTTGCCTCATGTTTTCCAAGATATAGTGATATCTTTTTTTTCTTTGATTTGTTGTTTGTTCATGATAGAAATTAATAATGAACGTAAAGCCGTAAATTAATTGATAATTAATTGGATAAAGATAAAGAGGCATGTAAATTAATCTGGTTATTGCAGTTGTTGTAGTTGTTCTAATTTGAGGTTAATCAAATCAGGGAAGTAAGCATGGTTATTTAATTGTGATAGCTTGCTGATTAGGTATCCATGATTGGAACCTACGAATAACAAATCTTCCAAATCCATATGGATTAGAAAACAGATTATGTGGGAATTTAAAAAGGGTTCGGAGTTACCCGCTTGCTTGTAAGGCTTAATTCCTTGTGGTTTGGAGCTCTGAGTGCTCATTGTGTTTGAAGTTTGAATGCCTTGTTAAAGGGAAGAGAGACCATTTTGTGATGTTTGTTTTCCTGCTGCTTGTGCTGTGATGTGAGCCTGGATGGCTGTTGTGATATGTGGAGGCATGGAGACTTGTGTTTATGGCAGCGGATGACGCCTAGTGTGGCGAGATGCATCGGTTTATGCATATGGGTGTTGTGGAGGACACCAAGTGTGATGGTATGAGATGAATGTGATGGTTTGATGTTGGTGGTTTGGTTTGGTTGTTTATTTGCTTTACTTTTCTCCACTGCTCAAGGCATCTGGTCTTGCTTACCCTCTTTCCGAAGGAGGCGAAGACACGCAGGGTATGCCATGTGCTTTCCATGTTTAGCCTCTCGATGGAGGATGGGTCTATGCTCTTTCTATAGGCGGAAAAGACTCGAAGGGTAGTATATCTACTCACCGTGTTGAGCCTCCTATGTGTTTAGAAGCATAGGATGTTTTTCTAGAATGTGTGGGAATGTGGAAAAGTAATTCTGTAATGAATGTTCGATTAAATGGTGAAAATCCACGGGGATGGAGATGCTGGAATTTAAAGGTGATGTGAATCATAAAAAGGAGCAGTTGTTTTTGAAAGTGATGCCAGTTCAGTTTAATGTGGAATTGTTCATTCTTGATTAATGTTTAAAGAATTAATTAACGTACAGTGGAACTGATAAAATGAGAATGGATTAATCTAATAAATCTTTTCAATTGGTTGTGTGCTTATAGGATACCTAGTCTTTGAATTAGCAGCCTGGAGTCTGAGAGATGTTAGCTGCAGTTGTATCTCAGACTAGGTAATGCCCATAGTGTGGATGTGAGTTACTTATATATTCTGTGATTTTTGTGTTTCTATACGCTACTCCACCCTGTCGGTAAGGGCAACTGAAACCCCGGGGATTCTGAGCCCTGGGGGGGTGTTTTCCCCAACATTCTGATGGGAGGTTGAATGGCTGACTACCCCCTTTGACCCCGCTCTCTTCTCTTGGTAGATACTTGTGCCATGAGGCACAGCAGTTAGTTACCCCATATATGTGTGTAGAGGGATGTAATGGCTTGTGGTTATTCACACACATATATTCTTGATATAGTATCCTACGGACTCCTATAGGTGTAACATGTATAGGCTATGATGGCTTCTGGATCTTTACTAGGCGTATGGGCTGCAATGGCTTGTGGTATTATACCCGACGTATGATACACGTTATGCGAGCTGTGGTGGCTCCCGGAAATTACCTGGTTACTTTTGGTTGTGAGGACGGTGTGGTGCTTCGCCCAGGTGTCTGTGGGCAAGCCTATGTGGTGCACGAGGTGCAGATTGTGGAGCTTACCCTAGGTGTCTGCGGGCAAGCCTTGGAGAGAGATGCACAGGACATATGTCGTTGGGGCAAAGCGGAAAACCAGTGGGGAAGTAGTAGCGGGGTACCCTTGATATTCTTTACTATATGCTATATTCTTGTATGCATTACTTGGTGAGAGTAGCCATGGTGAGGTTGGGAACATAGTATACCTGTTTAGGTGACGAGTTAGTTTCACTTGTTGTTCACTGGGCTTTAGCATGATTTCTTTACCTTTTCACGAGAGGCTTGGGGAGGATCCTACTGAGTATACTGTTATACTCACCCTATGTACATATAAACTGTTTTTCAGGTCACTTGGAGCTGGTTGGAGATCATGCGGGTTACTACTAGCTTGTGGTTGGAGGAGGAGCTGTTCGGGCTCGTGGTTGCTGCCGTTTTTTTCTTTCTTTTGGTTACTTTTAGTTTCCCCTTCAGTTGTAGTACTTTTTCATGACATTTCATATATGTACTTGGTTTCCTTTTATATTTCAGTTCTGAGTTGGAGTTGATTGGAGTCTATTCTATCTCTCACTTCTGCATGTGTTCTCTTAGAGGGTAATGCCTCCCATTTGTATGTTATTATACCCCTGATGCTAGTCGCCAACCCAGGGCCTACTAGAGGCGGGAATCGGGGGTCATTATCTCCCTTTTCACATTTCCGGCCCAGGAGGGGTACACTTTGTGGGGAGGGGGTCGTGACAGAGTGGTATCAGAGGTCTGGTTGAGGGATAGGATGGAGTTTGGAGTTAGGCACAAGTGAGGATGCATGGGATGGTAGGGAAACAGTGTCATTCATGTTTAGCAAGTGGGGTAAACACTGGAGACCGAAAGAGACATAGGCGTTCAGGGCCCCCTATGATCTGTTGCACAGACCTTTAAGTTTACGATGGCTACTAAACAAAGTGATACTGGTTGCAGGGTAGAGACCTAGGAAAGGATCATGCATCATTATTCTTTTCGCTTGTGTTTGAATGGGTAGACCTTGGGATAGGTAACCTAAAATTAATAAAATAAAACAATTAACTAATTAATGTTGAGTCTTCCATATTCCAGGCTTAGGAGCTCTAACAGTTGTTATTTTACAGGTATGGCTCCAGGTCGACGTCCTCGTCAGGTTTGCGCAGATGATGCCCAGTAGGTTGTTCCAGTAGATCGCTGCCGGGTAGAGGTTGACGACGATGAAACTTGGAGGAAGACACTCCGAGAATTCCAGCGGCAGAGTCTACAGAAGTACGAGGGCTCCATTTCAGATGCAGTCACAGAATACTGGTTGGATGAGGTCGAGATAGGGTTTAGTTCGATTCGTGCTCGGAAGGAACACTAGGTGTCCTTGGTTGTGACGATTCTGCGTGGAGCAGTGAGGAAGTCGTGGTTCTTGTTCCTCGGTGATCGTCAGGAGTCATCGATCTCATGGGAGGAGTTTCGAGACACGTTTAGAGTCGAGTTTCTTTCATCGACTGCGAAGGTGTCCAGTCGCCAGGAGCTACTCACCCTTCGACAGGGGAGCTCCAGTGTTCGAGAGTTTGGAATCCGTTTCAGGAACCTTCTACGATATGCTTCAGACCTGTTACCAGATGATGAGGCCAGTGCAAGGCATTTCGAGGAGGCTTTGCGTCCAGAGATCCAGCGCTAGGTCACCCCATTTATGCTGAAGACATATCTTGAGGTGCTGGCAAGGGCATAGGTTGTTGAGAGGACTTTGACCAGGACAGGATCTTCACGAGAGGGGAATCGTCATGATTCCTCACAAAGCAGAGCTGGGGTCAGGGGTTCCCGGTTTTCAGGACAGAAGAGTTTCCGTTCACCTGGGGGTAGGTCCCAGCCCTTTCCATCTCATTTCTCCGGAGGTAGAAACTCTCAGACCAATGTCATGGGATCAGGCGCTTGTTTTTCTTGTGGTGGTCGTGGTCATCAGCAGCGGGAGTGCCCGACTTTTCAGAGTAGTCATCATTCACCAGGCGCTCTACTCCAGGTTCCTCCGTTGAGGCAGTTCTAGCAGAGGCAGCAACAGCAGGTTGCACCAGCTTTAGATCACCCGAGGGTAGATGGAGCAGGCAGAGGACAGCCCCATGATTCTCCCCATCCTTAGAGAGCAGAGCGCGGCCGTGGTGGTGTTCGTCATCAGGGTCATAGAGGCCGTGGAGGTGGTCGTGGTCAGCTTCATGCTCTAGCGTTGCCAGCTCCAGCCGAGCCAGACGTCATCTGAGGTACCCTTTGCTTGTTTTCTACCTTGGTGTATGCCTTGTTTGATTCAGGAGAGACACACTCCTTTATATCACCTACCCTTGTCCATGCTTTGGGACTTGAGGTAGAGAGGCTTCCAGTGCCCTTGGCGTTGACTACACTAGTTGGAGGTCGAGCTGACTTGTTTGAAGTATGTAGAGACTGTGAGCTAGTGTTGGGGCAACACCGCCCTTGGGGAGATTTCCTATGTGTACGAATACAACCATATGATGTCATCCTCGACATGGATTGGTTGTATTCAGTGCAGGCTATTGTGGATTGCTACAGGAAGAAGGTCGTTTTCTTTGATGAAGACGGAGAGGAAGTAGTGTTTGTTGGTGAGAGAGATCCTCGGATGAGTCATAGACGAGTTTCATCCTTATCATCCATGATGGCTGGGATGATGCTAAGTTCTTCAGAGGTTCAACAGTTGGCGTTTGCTAGGGTTGTAGAGGAGTACCATGATGTCTTTCCAGAAGAGGTTGTATCCTTACCCCCTCAACAAGAGATCGAGTTTGGGATCGAGCTACAGCCAGGAGCGTCTCCTATTTCTATGTCTCCATATAGGATTGCCCCTTCTGAGTTACGAGAGCTACGTATACAGCTCGATGGTCTGTTGCAGTGTGGATTTTTTCGGCCAAGTGTGTCACCTTGGGGTGCACAAGTTTTGTTTGTGAAAAAGGCTGATGGCAGTTTGCGGTTGTGCGTCGATTATTGTCGGTTAAACAAAGTGACAATAAGGAACCGTTGTCCTCTCCCGCGGATTGATGACCTATTCGATCAACTAAAGGGTGCAAGTTGGTTTTCAAAGATAGACTTGCGGTCAGGATATCATCAGATGCGTGTAAAGGATGAGGATATCCTGAAGACTGCTTTATACTGTCGTCATAGGCATTATGAGTTTGTTGTAATGCCATTCGGCGTGACAAATGCTCCAGATGTTTTCATGGGGTTGATGAAGGCTGTGTTCCGTGAATTCCTGGACAAGTTTGTTGTGGTATTCGTCGACGACATCCTTGTGTACTCCACATCTGAAGAAGAGCATGCAGAGCATCTACGAGCCGTTTTGGGAGTTCTTCGCCAACATCGGTTTTTTGGGAAGTTATCCAAGTGTGAGTTCTGGGATCAAGAAGTTCGTTTCATGGGACATGTTGTGTCCCAACAGGGAGTAGCTGTGGATCCTTTGAAGACAGAAGAAGTGGTGTCTTGGCCAGCCCCCAAGACCGTGCCAGAGGTGCGAAGTTTCCTTGGTCTCGCAGGCTATTATAGGAGGATTGTGGCCAATTTCTCCCGAGTTGCGACTCCTCTGACAGCTTTGACCAAGAAGGATCAAGCGTTCATATGGACTGATCAGTGTCAGGCAGCTTTCGAATATCTAAAGGAGAAGTTGGTAAGTGCTCCAGTCCTTTGTCTTCCAGCGGAGGGAGTCCAGTTTGATGTTTTCTTTGATGCTTCACATATGGGGCTAGGCTGTGTTCTCATGCAGCAGAGGACAGTTGTTTCTTACAGGTCTCGGCAGTTGCGTCCCCATGAACGCAACTATGCCGCCAATGATCTTGAGTTGGCATCCGTGGTGTTTGCACTGAAGTTGTGGAGACATTACCTCATTGGCGAGCGCTTTGTGGTTTTCACCGATCATAAGAGTTTGAGGTATGTTTTCTCCCAACGTGACTTGAACTTGAGCCAGCGTCGGTGGATGGAGTTCTTGCAGGAATACGACTTCGAAATATCATATACACCTGGGAAGGGAAATGTTTTTGCTGATGCACTGAGCCAAAAGTCACGTAATGATGTTGTGCGTGAATCTGGTGATTCCTGGAGAGTGATGGAAGAGCTATCAGCTTTGCATCTTGTTATGGGAGAAGTTGGGGGAAGAGGTTGTCTTTTCCAGATGACGGTGCAGTCATCCCTGATGCCGAAGGTGGAAGAGTCTCAGTTGGGTGATCTAGAGGTGGAAGTTTAGAGAGACAGAGTTGTATGTGGTGAGGCCCCTAATGGTTGGTCGGAGGATGAACAACACCGAGTGTTGTATCATGGAAGGCTTTTTGTTCCCTTGGCGATGCGCGAGACGGTTCTCCGAGAGTTCCATAGTTCACCCTTGGCGGTACATCCTCGTGTGAAGAAGATGTACCGATCCTTGAGGAGTCAGTTTTGGTGGCCTGGGCTGAAGCGTACAGTTGCAGAATGTGTGTCTCAGTGTTTAGTCTGCCAGAAGGTGAAGGCCGAACACTGTGTTCTTGGTGGTCTTCTCAAACACATAGAGATTCCTCAGTGGAAGTGGGAGGACATCTCAATGGACTTTGTTACAGGTTTACCTCGAGCTCCGGGAGGACATGATGCTATATGGGTGGTAGTGGATCGTTTAACTAAATCGGCCCACTTCATAGCAATCAAGGAGTCGAGATCAGTGGAGGTTTTGTCGAGGAAGTATCTGGAGGAGGTGGTGAGGCTTCACGGAGTTCCTAAGACGATAATTTCTGATCGAGATCCTCGTTTTACCTCTAGGGTGTGGAGAGGTCTCCAGCATGCTTTTGGCTCTCAATTATGCCTTAGCACTGCTTTTCATCCTCAAACGGATGGTCAGGTAGAGCGAACCATCCAGACTCTTGAAGACATGTTGCTCTCATGTGTTCTTGATTTTGGAGGTTCATGGACGAAGCACTTACCCCTGTTAGAGTTCGCTTACAATAATAGTTTTCACTCTACCATCGGCATGGCGCCATTTGAATCATTGTATGGACGGCCATGCCGTTCTCCGTTGTGCTGGACTGGGGTCGGAGAGTCCGCAATTCTCGGACCAGAACTAGTGCAGAATACAACAGATATGGTTCATGTGATTCATGAGAAGATGGAGATAGCACAAGATCATAAGAAATCTTATGCTGATCAAAGAAGGAGACCCTTAGAGTTTAATGTTGGGGATCATGTGTTTCTAAAGGTGACTCCCCGTCGTGGGCAACGAAGGTTTGGTCGCGGAAGTAAGCTTTCTCCCCATTTTGTTGGGACTTTCGATGTGTTAGCTCGTGTTGGAGGTGTGGCGTATCGAGTAGCACTTACCCCTCTGATGAGTCGGATACATGATGTTTTCCATGTATCGCAGCTCCGTCGTTACCTTCATGATGAATCTCATGTTATCGATTGGGGAGAGATTGATATTGATGATGACGCAACCTTCGAGGAGCGACCTGTGGAGATCCAAGGCCGCAAGGAGAAGGTGTTGCGTGGGCATTCTATCCCCTTAGTTCGTGTCTTGTGGTGACACGGTGCCATGGAGGAGAGTAACTGGGAGCGTGAGTCACAGATACGTGCTTAGTACCCAGAGTTGTTTAATGTTTAACTCCTTTCTTTTTAATGATGTTTTCTTTGTGGTTGGACCTTTCATGTTTTATTTATGTACCTTTGATGAGATGTTATGTTTGAATTGTTTGGTTATGAATTGTTTGTTTCCATACTCTCAGATGTCGTAGTTTTGTTCTAGCTTTTGAAACAACTCATGGTGGTTGTCCCCTGAGAGGTATCTTATGGGGTGGTTGTTCGGACCCCACTTTTCTTCCGGGTTGGTTTTTAATTCTCGAGGACGAGAATTTTTTGAGAGGTATCTAATGTAATGGCCCGGACCTCTCCGGTCCATTACTTTGTGGAATTTTGGTGTTGGAGGTGTTCCGGGAGGCCAAGGGGACATATCCCCAACACATTGCCAATTTTCCAGTTCTGTGAATAGTGTTTCCAGTTTTATGAACAGTAACAGATCGGTCTGACAGATCAGTCTCACTGATCAGTTTCACAGATTGGTGTGACAGATCGGTTTCACAGATCGGTTTCACAGATCGGTTTCATGTACAGTAACTGTGGGTGAACAGTGTTTCCAGACTCCTACAGTTTTTCCCCTTTTGACGTTTCCTTTGACGTAAAATAATTTTAAAGCCTTATTTTAAGGGCTCTTAAGGCCGATTCAAATTCCATAAATCCTGTATTAATTATTCCTAAGGCTTGGAATGTTTTACTTGTCAAACCGCGTGGGTTAATGCAATCCGTTTTTAATTGAGAATTAACCAGATCTTAAACCGTCACCTCGTTAAATTTTAAAAAGGGACGAGATATCATTCTCCCTTGTTCTTTCCCTTTATTCTCAACTAAGTGGTGCTAGAACCTTTAAATCCTTTCCATAGGAGTTTCACAATCAATCATTACTCCTAGGATTGGTTCTGCTTTGTTTTGATGCAACCAAGCTGTGTCGATCATTCTTCCACATAAGTTGTCGGGAGAGAAGGATTGTGGCCCACTGTGTGGATAAAGCACGTCAAGAACTCTTCGAGGTAGGGGATTCATGGCTTCTCTAAATTTTATATGTGAAATCGTAGAATTATCATGATCTATCCCTTTGGATCACAATGAAATTGACCTAATTAAATACTTGAACCGGATTAAAATAATTGGTTGATCACATGCTGTTGCTTTATACCGTGATAACAGTTTGCCTCATGTTTTCCTAGATATAGTGATATCTATGTTTTCTTTCATTTGTTGTTTGTTCATGATAGAAATTGATAATGAACGTAAAGCCTGAAATTAATTGTTAATTAATTGGCTAAAGATAAAGAGGCATGTAAATTAATCTGGTTATTGCAGTTGTTGTAGTTGTTCTAATTTGAGGTTAATCAAATCAGGGAAGTAAGCATGGTTATTTAATTGTGATAGCTTGCTGATTAGGTATCCATGATTGGAACCTACGAATAACAAATCTTCCAAATCCATATGGATTAGAAAACAGATTATGTGGGAATTTCAAAAGGGTTCCGAGTTACCCGCTTTCTTGTAAGGCTGAATGCCTTGTGGTTTGGAGCTCTGAGTGCTCATTGTGTGTGAAGGTTGAATGCCTTGTTAAAGGGCCGAGAGCCCATTTTGTGATGTTTGTTTTCCTGCTTCATGTGCTGTGATGTGAGCCTGGATGGATGTTGTGATATGTGGAGGCATGGAGACTTGTGGTTGTGTCAGCGGATGACGCCTAGTTTGGCGAGATGCATCAGTTTATGCATATGGGTGTCGGGGTGGACACCAAGTGTGATGGTATGAGATGAATGTGATGGTTTGATGTTGGTGGTTTGGTTTGGTTGTTTATTTGCTTTACTTTTCCCCACTGCTCAAGGCAGCTGGTCTTGCTTACCCTCTTTCCGATGAAGGCGAAGACACGCGGGGTATGCCATGTGCTTTCCGTGTTTAGCCTCTCGATGGAGGATGGGTCTATGCTCTTTATATAGGCGGAAAAGACACGACGGGTAGTATATCTACTCACCGTGTTGAGCCTCCTTTGTGTTTAGAAGCATAGGATGTTTTTCTAGAATGCCTGGGAATGTGGAAAAGTAATTCTGTAATGAATGTTTGATTAAATGGTGAAAATCCATGGGGATGGAGATGCTGGAATTTAAAGGTGATGTGAATCTTAAAAAGGAGCAGTTGTTTTTGAATGTGATGAAAGTTCAGTTTAATGTGGAATTTTTCTTTCTTGATTAATGTTTAAATAATTAATTAACGTACAGTGGAACTGATAAAATGAGAATAGAGTAATCTAATAAAGCTTTTCAATTGGTTGTGTGCTTATAGGATACCTAGTCTTTGAAGTAGCAGCCTGGAGTCTGAGAGACGTTAACTGCAGTTGTATCTAAGACTAGGTAATGCCCATAGTGTGGATGTGAGTTACTTATATATTCTGTACATTTTGTGTTTCTATACGCTACTCCACCCTGTCGGTAAGGGCAACTGACACCCCGGGGATTCTGAGCCCTGGGGGGTGTTTTCCACAACATTCTGATGGGAGGTTCAATGGCTGACTACCCCCTTTGGCCCCTCTCTCTTCTCTTGGTAGATACTTGTGCCATGAGGCACATCGGTTAGTTACCCCATATATATGTGTAGAGGGCTGTAATGGCTTGTGGTTATTCACATACATATATTCTGGATATAGTATCCTACGGACTACTATAGGTGTAACGTGTATAGGCTATGATGGCTTGAGGATCCTTACTCGGCATATGGGCTATAATGGCTTGAGGTATTATACCCGACGTATGATACACGTTATACAAGCTGTGGTGGCTCCTGGAAATTACCTGGTTACATTTGGTTGTGAGGACGGTGTGGTGCTTCGCCCAGGTGTCTGCGGGCAAGCCTATGTAGTGCACGAGGTGCAGATTGTGGAGCTTAGCCCAGGTGTCTGCGGGCAAGCCTTAGAGAGAGATGCACAGGACGTATGTCGTTGGGGCAAAGCGGCAAACCCGTGCGGAAGTAGTAGCAGGGTACCCTTGATATTCATTACTATATGCTATATTCTTGTATGCGTTACTTGGTGAGAGTAGCCATGGTGAGGTTGGGAACATAGTATACCTGTTTAGGAGACGAGTTAGTTTCACTTGTTGTTCACTGGGCTTTAGCATGCTTTCTTTACCTTTGCACGAGAGGCTTGGGGAGGATCCTGCTGAGTATACTATTATACTCACCCTATGTACATATAACCTATTTTTCAGGTCACTTGGAGCAGGTTGGAGATAAAGCGGGTCACTACTAGCTTGTGGTTGGAGGAGGAGCTGTTCGGGCTCGTGGTCGCTGCCGTTTTTTTCTTTCTTTTGGGTACTTTTAGTTTCCCCTTCAGTTGTAGTACTTTTGCATGACATTTCATATATGTACTTGGTTTCCTTATATATTTCAGTTCTGAGTTGGAGTTGATTGGAGTCTATTCTATCTCTCTCTTCTGAATGTGTTCTCTTAGAGGGTAATGCCTCCCATTTGTATGTTAGTATACCCTCGGTGCTAGTCGCCAATCTGGGGCATACTGGAGGCGGGACTCGGTGGTCATTATCTCCCTTTTCACATTGCCGGCCCAGGAGGGGTACACTTTGTGGGGAGGGGGTCGTGACATATACTATTAATGAATAGTGGAATGATTAATGTAAATTCATTTGAAATTAACAATATAATATAACCACCCTTAATACAATGAATATATTATAAAAATAATCCAACAACAATTGATGATACATCATCTGCTCGTATCCTCTAAAAACTATCTCTATTGTATATATTTTAATAAATCACTTATAACTATAACCTAATTCTCAGGGAAATAATTATTGATATGTTCACTGAGAGACGCATGACTTGGTTATGTATAATGATATAATTGAATTATCCCATTGATACCCAATGAACCCTATTCATGTTAAAATGAATTAGATCCAATTCAATTTTAGAAAACATTTCTATTTTAATGAAAATCCCTTTATAAAACTCTTATAAAAAATTTATTCTTTTTATAATGAAAATTAATCACTCTAAAAAATGAAATATAGACTTCATGGTCTAAGAAAATGGGTGCACCATACTCAAAAAGGGATGAATGCCATTCTTAAACCCACACATAACCTATATAAACATCCCAAATATTAGATAAATAATTAATAATCATAATTTTATATTATGGGCTAACCATACCTAAATATGAATCATAAATTACAAAAATATCTATATTCTTTATAATACAATCAGATTTTTATAAAATACACATTTATGTTCCATTTAATTCATACATACCAAAACAAAATAACATAATTCATAAATAAATATCCAAAAATTATTTTTAAACATCTTAAATGATTAATTTAAAATCCAAACATTCAATATATAATAATTTAAAAATCAACTTAATATAAATGGAAAACAGAAATCATGAATGTTAACCCAAATCAACCATTCCAAACAATGATTAACCCTTACTCCACAATTAATCAAAACATATACACATGATCCATATTTTATTGAAAAGATTCCCCAAAATTCCACCAAAATATCCCCTTTAAGGTAGCTAGAATCCAGTATAAAATAAAAAAAGGTAGAAATAGAAAATATATTAACAAAAATAAGATTTTTGACTAAAAAAATATAAGTGAAAACAAATTTGAGTAAGGATTAAAGATTCAAAATCCCCAAAAATCTCATTGGAGATAACTATTAAGAATTAGAGTTTATATAATTGTGGAAATCAGGTTATAGATTAAAAATTATTTTATTGACTCCCATAATATATTTCATGGTATCTTTTAAAAAACTCTCCCACTATGTATGATATCATTTATTTTCCACTAACTGAAAATAAAAATTCTCACACTATATGCATGGTGTTGTAGAGAGTATAAGAGGTCCCGAAATTATATTTTCCTCTTATTCCATAATGATTCACCTCCATACATTACCAAACACTTAAACTCATCCCAAAACCACATTGAATATCACTATAACAATTTTTAAATTGTAAAATACATGTCAATGTGGTAGGGATAAATATTTTCAATTTATTATGCCTATTCCTTAATTTATAGATAATATTTCTTCTAAACATTAATGAAAATTGTTAACAACCCTCTACGCCATCCATTCATCAACGATGGACCATCCATAATAAAAAATAAGATACATTAATGGTTTAAAAAAAATCCCAAATCTTACATTAGATCTAAAATATATAATCCATATAACTCTACTTGCCTAAATTTGTTTTATGAACAAAATTGTACAATGAAATAGAGTAAATAACCCATAAAATAGTGGGTAAGAAAACTCTCCCCTTTATCAATATTCAAATATAGAGTTAATAATGAATAAAATGTTATTACCCATAATGATTGTAGATCATATATGTACTCTCAGGAATCAAGAAGACCAATTCACTGGTAAAAGAAACATATTTCTGAGAACATACATACTTGTTTACAATTTATTTAATAAATAAAACCCATTAATCATTCCACATCATCGGATTACCCTAAATTTTATTTATGTTAACTAGAAACATTCCATTGTCACCCTAGTGTTAAAACATGTTAGGAGTCCAAGATCAACCCATGGGTGATACATTACTAATAAATGAAAATTATCATTGAAGGTTCATCAATATGTGGATTCTGAATTAGAAAAAAAACCAAATGTAAAAGCTATGACATTAGACTATATTTATACCATATTTCCCATAATTAATATGCAACCCAATCCTAGTTGTCAAAGCATGATTTAAAACAACTACCAAAAAACACATCCACTATAAATTCTCTCCCACGATAATGTAAATAAATATATATCTCGACGAGATTACAAAAATTTTTAATTTGAAAAAAAATCTCAGACACATCATTTTACAATAATTTATATAATAAAAAAATCAAAAAAAACTAGGGTCATAATCAAATGATGGATCTCTTAGGCATTCCATACATCTCTATATTGCAAGGTAAAACCATTCTCAACAAAAAGAGTCATCCAACCAATAGAGAAAAGGACAATAAAACTATTGATAACATTAAATAAATATATAAATAATTTATATAAATTCAACATGTACCACAAATATTTCCCAACTAATAGAAAATTAATAAATTTACTAACCCAACTTCTGTCATCAAAACCTAGACGTGAAACTAATTTTCATTTCATCAGTTACTAGACCATAGATTAAATCATAATGATTATAATATGTATATGAATAATCATACAATATAATTTTCTGAATATTATTCCAAATATCATTAAAATAGTTATATATCATTATATATGAGATGAATCCTAAAACAATCTATGACTGTACTAATTTATACATATTATCAAAGTTCAATATCATCCCCTAATAGATGATATTTTTATTTAAGTACCCTCATGTCAAAATCCCCTTGCATATAATGAAAAAAATTAATATTATACAAATATATTACTCCATAAATATTACAAAACAGATATGTTCCCACATTTACATTGTTATGCCCAATATAACCAACCCATTTCTATAATTTAACTCAAACCATTCTTACAAATCAACATGATGAGAAATATTAGGGAAGTAAACAGTAACAATGATTCTAAAAAAAGTACTGTATAAAAAAAACAATAATTAGTAAACATCCAGTCAACATAAATGTCATTCATTACATAAAATTTACCCTTTTAACTTTATTTTAAGGGACAAAAAAGAGTAAAACACAAAAATATCCATTTTAGGATAACAATTTTTTTCCAATAAACACACAAACCAAACCACATTCATCAATACCTAACACCCATCCATTAACATCCCCATTTTTAATGTAGAACATACACTAATGTATTTGGGTAACTTTTTCCGCCTTTTTACCCGTTATAGATTTACTAAAGTACTGTAGTGAGTATAGTTAATATTAAATATTTTGTTAATCAATTATATTCATATAATTTAATATTAAAAATTTAACCCAAACAATGGAAACCTTTTAGGCCAAGATACTTGACTGTAAACCACCACACATTAATTAATCACCCAGTTTACAACTCACAAAACCCATATATATCCATTATTATTCAATTTTAAAAACTAAAGATCTTTTACCTAGATTCATTGGTTTTCTATGACACTATATCTTTTAAAAGATAAATCATTGTTTAAAATTCATCCAAATAATGCACAGATTACCATAATGTAATAGATAAATCCAAATGGTTCATGTGTATAGTGGCAAAAAAATTTCAAACATTAATTTTATATCATATTATTGGAATATTATTTACAAAACAATATAACACAAACATGAACCATATAAGAGTAGTGTTTTTTATAACGTGGTTATGAAAATAACATTTTTATAAAATATATACATAATATTACAATAATATCTTCAAAACTAGAACCCTTCATAAACATATCATTCATAATTTTTTCCATAGCATATGGTGTGTAATCATATGAAATGGTGAGATCAGATTCTCAGAAAGGTTATGTATAATTGATATCAATACATGATCATAAGTGAGAATAAGAATATGAGATTATGATAAACTCATACAATTAAGATAACAAATTGGTCTATGATGATTATTCTTGAACCATGAAATAATTTCTTTATATAAAAATTCATATTAAATGAAATTGAGGAACCACCAATAATCAATCATGATCCATGAGAACATAATAGAAGTATATGGGATATGTTTATGGCATAAAAATAAAAACAATAACATATTTCTATAGTCAAGGATCAATAAAAAGAATATGATATTTGAGTTTTATACTCCTCATACAGTAACTTCTTTAGTTAATCACTACTCCCAAAAATTATAATTGGGAAAATTATATTATTGAACATGGTTAACTATCTATTCAAGTCCATATTTTATTATAAGAAATTATTAATTACACAATGTATTAGAGGGCTATATAATCATAGGTACACTCATCCCAGAATAAAATACATATAAATGTGTGACATGATCTTTGTACAGATACATCATATCATAATTTCATAACCAATAGAATATATATGGGTTCCATAAAAAATATCATCACCATATTCGTAAACCATCGAAAGGAAGAAAAATGACTGTAAAATTATATCATATCTGTAGTAAATAATAATAATAATCAAAGGATATTATTATAGAGGAAAATTTCTTTTAAAATATCATTACCAAAATTCCCATGTAAAATACTATTTTAAATTAGAAATAAGTTATTTAATATTCAAAAATTCCCATAATCTTAATAAAAACACTTTCATTAAAAATGATAAAGGAAAATTACAATGATACTCTAGAATAAATGAGTATCGATGATGATTGGTAAATCTAGTCAAAAGATATGCACCAAAATAAAAATTCCATTCAATTTTTGGATAAAAATTCAGAAGTAGATTTTTCAAAAAATGATAATAGTATTCAATTAAAATATTTTTACAAAGAGAAAAATATGTATAATATTATATTTAATGATTATTTTGATGATTTTAAAAACGGTCGTTAAAACATTTATATAAACTTATTAACATATGATAATAGATTCATTCCCTAAGATATAAATGTATCTAAAATTATATAAAAATATTATTTCAGTCTCCTGAGTAATTAATGTGAATAAAATGAATGTAAAACATGAAATTTCTATAAATAAATGGCGAAGAAGATAATTAACAATTCTATGAAGATATATATCGTATAATTTAATTAATCAGTCATATAAAATATGGTTATTAAACTTGAAACGATAATATAATTATGTTGTTGATACAATATTATTCATTTTCTGAGGTATAACACATATATATAGGATGAATAATATAAAATAATATAGAAATAATTTGTTTAAATTTTATAAATATTATATGAGATACCACTATTTCCTTACATGGTATGTTTTGAATTCAGGGTCATATGAGATAAAAAAAGCTCAATGTTGAAGTGAGGTATTATAAAAGGTTCTTGAATAACTATTTTCTATTTTTGAAGGATCAAATGGTGTAAATAAGGGCGGAGATGAGGATCTCTTTTATTGGTGAGGGGAGGGACACAAATGGAATTCCATAAAATATTCAAATGGTATATCATCACATTCATTTTTAAGTGGAAAATTGGAAAAGTAATCAATGTTATGTTACTATATTATTTATATATATTTATAAAATAATAATTATATATGTGTGGGTGGAAATCCAATATTTATCACTTGTTTTAACCCACTCATTTAACCCATTAATTGTGGTGAAAAAAATAATATCTTTCCCATTCACTATTCTATGAAAAAATTATGTTATCCCTATTCCATTATTTTAATAAAAAAATAAAAAATATATATTACTTTCTAATATATTACACATCTATAAGTGTCATAATTTAATTTTATATCAGAACAATCACTATAATGAAATCACATTATTAAAAAATGAAATTTTATTCAAAAATAATAATTTACATCCACTCCAATCCTTATAAAAACCATTAAATAAATTTTAAAATATATAATTTACTATATAATATATTCATTTAAATTAATTAATAATTATTAAATTACAATTTTAATATAAAAATACATTATTTGTATGAAAATAATCTTTATTGTGTTTTTTGCCAAAAAATAACTTACACAAAAATCAGGTGTAATAATGATTCCTATTTAATTATTTATGTTATTTATAATAAATGATGACATATGATTCATTATGACCTAATTCAACATTTAATGGATTGTTTTTACATGAAATTAAATGGCGGTGTTTACAAAAAATATGTATTTTCACTATTCGTATGAAGCTAATTTTTTTTTTGACAAATACAAAAAATTCACCCAATGAATTTAATGGCATGATGATTACAATGATTAATTTCAACTCAAAAAATAATAATTATAAAACATTTATAATGTAAATAAAATATATATTCACAAATTGTAATAATAACACTCTAAAAAAACATATTCTATATGTATAAAATGACAATGTAGAAAAATGTGTACGTATTTATTATACAATGATCAATAGTTTATCATTATTTCAAAAATGTATACATATTTTTTATAATGTTTTTTTACTTTTAATGCATTCAAATTTAATAATTATACTATAATGTATTACTATATTTTGGTTTATTTATTTTCAATGTTTCATATAAATAAAGATATAGAATACATTATGTTTATTATAATAGAAATATATATAAAACCACTGTTCTTTAAATTATGAACTAATTAAAATAACTATCTCATTTGAAAATATATATCTCTAGTTTAAAAAATGTTAATATAATTACTTCATCATATCCTTGGTTTCCCATTTTTCATCCTATAATGTATGATTCATCCATAGATCTAGAACCATGATAGTAGATTTATTCTTTAGGAACTTATCTAAATGATCATATTTTTTTTCAATTTATTATTCATATTAATGACCATTCTACATTGGTACAATCTATGAGTTTAGTAAATGTAAAAAATTATGTGTGTCCTTCCATAAGAGTGACATATGGAAAAAATCATGACTTTGGATATGATTGGTGAGAAATTTAGGAAACATGATATAGTCCATACCCAATCAACAATATTAAAGGGACCAATGTACCAAGGTATGATCATTCTCATCCTTTAAAATTTCAAAACATTATTCCATATAAAAATTCAATTTAAACCCCATTCACCATCATTTAATTGTAGATATTTGTAATGATTATTATCATAACACTTATATTCACTCTACACTACCTTATTGTGATGTTAAATGGGTTTATCCTTATCTTCATTTTCATTAGGTTTCATAGGTCCCTATAGCTATCTTTATCTAGCTTTATCCTATCATGTCTATTTTTTGCCCTTTTTTCTATTAAGGGCTTTAAGAGGATTCATATGAAAGCTCCAATGAAATATATTATTGTATGTATACTTTAATAAAGGTATGTTTTGATCCCAAACAGATTTAAAATCTAATGAATATGATATAAATATATCATTCAGGCCTTGAATGGTTCTATCAGACGTTCCATCAACCCAAGAATGATAACTAGTATGAAAATCTAATATTATATCAATAGAATGTTACATATATTATCAAAACATTGTGGTAAAACTCTAAAAATGATCATATACAATATAATATAGTACTATATTTAATTGTACAACTTTATATATATATATATATGAAAATATGACGAATATATAAATCCTATTTGATAGGAATGAAGCACGATGACATCATACTAATATCGAATATATCTTTAATAGAAAAATTTCCTTTAGATGTTTTAGGATGTTTTGTAATGAATTATATAGTGATGTTTTCCCATTTCAATTCAGGTATGTATAATGGATATAATATACCCATATAGTTTTATTTCTCATCCTTTTGTTTTAGAAATACCAATCACTAAGTGAAATGCTCCACTATATATTTATCCACTCTATCCCACAAAAAACATTCTTTTAGATCTATATACATCTGTTAACTCATAGGATAAATTGTGAATGATTATTTGTGATATACATTCAATAGTTTCTTCTTCATGTATGGTATTTACAAGAAACGTACTTATTTCTAAAACCTTTTCATTCCATCACAACAAATTATTAACTCATGAACATTGGACAACTTATTTTACTCCTCTTTATTAAGACTCTTTAATCTCAAAATAAATAGATAATTGATCACAAATTGGAGAAAGATAATATATATCACCTTATTTAATGATTTAAATGTCTAGATATTAATAATATATAAATAGTGGATCTATTTTTATCTTCATCATTGATATTATTTAAAAATTATTTCTACTCAAACCATCATCAACCTTATTAACATTTCTCATGTGGTAATGTATTGAGCAGTATTAATAGTTATTCATCTTCAACAATCTTATTTTCTTCATATTGAGATATTTACATGAGAATATATACTTTAAAATATTAGGATCATTATATTTTTACAACTTTATCTATAATTTTAATACATCTAGATATATAATTATAATAATTTTGATGTAATATCTAAAAAATGATTCATACAATTTTTTCATGAAACATAAATTTGTGAGAGGAATAATCTATAATCATACAATTTTTAATAATAATATAACCAAAAACCTTATTTGATTCATACATATAAATAAAAAATACATTCACATAAGATATTAATTTGATTAAATGTGTACTGATCAACCTTCACATTAGATACTAGAATGATTCCTCAAATTCATCAGTCCAGATGATTATAAATCCATTCTGAGTCAACTTGGTGAGTAGATTATATATCATAGATAAATACGATACAATGTTACTATAATATTTGTCCAATATAAGGAAAATACATATCTTATTCATAGTGGTTGTTTTATACTGATTTTCAATATTTTTATCTTTAATGGATCCTTTGATATACCCTCACATGTGATTCTATAAAAAAATTTATTTTTCTATAAAGAAAATGAATACTTGGTAAATAATTCAAATAAATAATCCTATATTAGAGTTTTAGAAAATCTAAATTTAATCCTCAGGATATTCTTTTGTCAAATAATAAATAATAATATCACAATTAATTTCTACAAAAAACCGATCAATGTGTTTTCTAAAGACACCATTCAATAAATCCATGATGGTAGTTGGGGAATTAGTAATGCCAAATGGCATCACAATTAATTCATAGATTATTTTCCATGAATGGAATATTACCATGTGCATGTATTATATTTTCACACTCAACTAATATTATTCATAATGAACACCACTCCTCAAAAAATATTTATCTCTTCATCACAGATCAAACAAATCACTAATATGGAGAATATAATATTTTTTTATTTTGATATGATTAAATTCCAGATAGTCAATAGAGAGTCACAATTGAACATCATTCCTACCATTAAAAAGAAAAATGAACCTAATTTGATGAACATAGTTGAATTATCACCTTCACAAAATTTTCCTGGAGTTTCATCGTCAATTCCAAGAACATAATTTGGACTATTCATTATAGAGTCTTCAAAATTGGGGTACCAATTAGTTTGAGTTTTATAAAAAATAGATCATCCTGATTTTGGAGAAGAATAATAATCAATTATAAAAATAAATAAAAATAGTCAAATATTTTTGGAATTTTATTTATGTTGAGTTTCTCCACAACCATTTGAAATAAACACCCCATTCAATAGGAATCCAGAACCATGAAATGGATTAATCTTCCCTTGGAAGTTTATATTTATCCTCACATGGATAAAAAAAATTAGGCTTGGAATATAACATTTAACTTCCCTTCAATATTAATTCATATAGTATATCTATAATGAAATCCAATCAAGGTAAAAAATATCTTATTTTTCACCTAGAGGGAGAATAACTGTATTTTTAAGGATCATATTCCCAAATAAATTAATTAGATATGAATCATAGATTTGAGATATGATTATCAAACCATTTTGAATTGATACTGATATCAGAACATCTAATCATAGAGGTGGTAATGTAATACCCTTAGAATAGGAATTTGATACAAAATTTTTGTTAAAAAAATTAGATAATAAATTAGAATTTCTATTGATGATGGTAACTGAACTTTTCAAATTTTTTTTATCAAAATCCACATAGACAATAGTTATGGAATGTGATTTTTTATTATCAGTAGGCTTAAAAGGTTCTTGACATCAATTATCATCAAGGAACCCAAATTTCACGAACTAGTTGAAATAATGTACATACTATATGAAATTATATAACATAATTTTTGGTTGTTCATTCTATGAAAATTTCAAAAAAATTGACACATTAGGTATCATTTTCCACATACATCAACATTTGATTAAGAAAAAATAATATTTTCTACAATTAAAAACATTTCCAGTCCTCTTAGTACAACTACCTCCTATAATCTATCCATACATCAAGAATAAATTAAAATTCATCTTCTTCCCTATTTGGTTTTTTTCCCTTTTAATTCCATCATTATTTTATTATAAAAGTAATGGGATTTTCATTGAATCCATTCTCTATTTCCACCTTGAGTACACATTGAATTATTTATTTATAGCTAATAAATTCTGATATTGATAATTCCCTTATAATACATTGTTTTAATCCATTGATTATTCAATCAATCATACTTTAAGTTTTAATTTCAATTACATTATAATACCTCACAAGTCATACTATAGTTCCTCATAACTTCCAATATATTTATATTCTTAATATTTTATCTCATATAATTCAATAGTAATTTTAGTATAATGTATATGATTAATGTATGTATTGGAAAATAATATCAAAAACCAATCCAAATATATAAATTCAATGTATTATTATTTCTTATAATTTTTTTACGAGTATTTCATTGATCCAATTCACATTTCAAATGACAAGGAACAATGTAATCCAATTTAGGATTCACCTAATAAAAAAGATAAAATATATATTCTAGTTGTATTGATCTATTCCTCAATAATTAATGGATTATTTTAACCTATAAATGAATGTGAAAACATTCAAACACAACACCAAATAGTATGTTGTTTTGTCCAATTCTCATATGTAATATCATCAATATTCATGAATTGATATTGTTTTATTAATATGGAAACATGATATTTCATTCTATATCCCATAAAATTTGGTTTCACATGAATAAAATCATTTAATTATCAACCACATTATTCTGTAAGATAGGTCCTTCTAGTTCCATCCATTGAATGATACCAAATGAATAATATGAGAAACATTAATCATATTTGAAAGTCATATAATCTTGATAATCATTTATAGTATGTCTAAATCACGACACATCTCTTTAAATCTATGACACCCAAGTGTTAATATAATATATAGTTGGTTATCAACTATTTAAATCCTTAAAATGGTTCATAATAAAAATTTATGTTAACCTAAGAATATCCCCTAGGTGTATCATGTAATGTGTGCAATCTTAGGCCCACTCATCATGCATTAGTAATGATTTTTTACTAAAAAATACACCATATTTAGATTTTTTTACCCCTTAATAGATATCGTCCACAACTATATACACATTCTAGTTTCCATAACGGGGTGTATTTACTTTAAAACACAATCATAATTAATTTTATTGACTAAGTATTTTATTATAATCATACACTTAGCCTAAGGCATATAACTAATGTTTTCAAATATTTGATTACAATGGAATCTAACCCTTTCTAAAATACGAACTATAGCCACATAGACATTTTAAATATAAATAATACAACTTATTAGTGGATTCTTAATTACGTAATAATATGATCCATCTAATAACTATAATGGTTTAGTATCTTTGGAATCATTGGTACCTAAACATATAGTATATAATATATTTATATAATTTTTCATTAGGTTCTTTATAAATATCACCATATTACACATGTTATATAGAAAACGTTTTTTTGATAATCTATAAATGGGAAACATAAGAATGGGTGAGATAAGATTCTCATTAATGATAAATATAAGAGTTTTTAGTCAATTATCTGTAGTGATTATAATATAGGCCTAACGTTATGAGATCATGACTAGAAATTACAATAATCATTCCAAATTAATAACCTATATAAAATAATGGATCGTGTAATAGGGTTTTATCCACACACAAAAACATAAATAATAAAAGGGGAGAATCATTAAAAATTAATCATAATCCATTAGAACATAACACAATGATAATCAATAAGTTTTTATCACACACATAATCATATAAAATAATTTACATCGTAATGTCTCTCGATCTGGGTTACCATAGTATATTTAATTCACTCCCCATTATATCATTTCCACATTCAAGGATAACTCCCAAGACTATCTTTTGTGAAAAATTCCATTACTAATATTGGTACAAAAAAATTCAATGATTGTTGTCACTTGAGAAATTCTCAGTTACCGTAGGAATTAGGGGGATATTTAATTTTGGGTCAAACGATTACATAATGAAAGTTGTATATAAGTGTAGAATATGAAAACCAGACATTGATTGAATAATCATATCATAACCCATATAATTGTTTTAATATTCATAAACATTTCATCATAATAATTATAAACCATCAATATAAAGAATAATGATGGTAACTGGTAATTATATTCATATAATATCATAATAAACATTAAATGATGTCATAAATGAAGACCATTAAGATATAATTAGATCAATTCTTGAGGAAAATACAATGTTCATTTTTAAATAAGATATTTAATATCTAAAAATTTCAAAAATAGTAAGGAAAAAAATTATTTTTAAATAATAATCATAATTTTTAAATCACACATAAAATAAAATAATAATCATGATGGAATGGAAATCCATCTATGCAGTCAAAATTAGAGCAAAATCTTCTTTCACGTTTTTTTAGAAGATATAAATAAATTGTTTAAAAAATGAAAATAATATTCAATTAAAAATATATAATTATAAAAAAATGTGTATAAATGATTTTTATTAATAATAATATATAAATAAAAATAATAATGAGTTTTTAAAGAAAATATTTCACATAGATTATAAGAATCCAAATCGAATCGAGAAATATAGTGGGTTTTCCTTAATTACATTCTTTACGCCTCTTGAGTACTTAAAGAGAATAAACTGATCAAAAAAATTACATATAAAGAAATTGACACATGTTAATAATATATATATATATATATTACTGATATATTATAGAATTTTGTCATTGTAAAATTTAGGCACCATCAATCCATATAAAAATGAGATTGTAACATAAAAATTGTACCTCATGTCTATTGTTCTTCATAAACACTCTATCCTCATGTATAATAAATATATCTTTATTATAATTATGTTATAAAAACATATAAATACCTGAAATAATATAAATGGTTTAATTATAAAATGTGACGTCCCGGACCCGGCTGCCCCTCAACCCGAGCCCCAAGCCTAGTTGGCCACATGACCCATGGCTCGTCTCTCCATAGGATAGGGGCTGCCAACTAGCATCGGGGGTGTAATGGTAAATCAGTGGGGAGACTGTACCCCCATGTCAGAGTACAGAGTGGTATAGTAGCAAAGTAATAGAAATAGCAGAAACCCAACTAGTGGATAAATAGGATAAAAGGGGGAACATACGGACCAACCAAACGAAAAAAAGGAAAACCCCTATAAATATACAAAAGCCACATAGGTAGTGTCTGATACAAAATGGATGGATGTCATGCTGATACAATGGGAATAAATGGCATGCATGCTATAAAGTGACACAAAAAAATAGAACAAAAGTAGTCCATGAGCATCTCTATCCAAGATTGTTCCTCTGCTCTGGAACTCCAGCTAGAACATACATGTATCAACAACCTAAAGCTAGGACTTTTCCCATACTAGTACGTGCTGTAGTAAAGTCTACACATGTGCCCAGGTGGCTGCCCGAGTAGGGTGTGAGACAAGTCTCAGTAGGCCACCAACAACGATGTCTACATGTAATCCAAATAGGTGTTCGCAAATATAAACAGTGTGTAGTAAACTTCAAGTAAGTAAAGCAAAGTAATAAACAACCCTCCCACTCAGGTTCTGGAAGGACACCTGGCGGGTCTACCTGCTTCAGCTTATGGCCGGTATTCTGAACAATCACCAGAGAATAAATACATAGATACAGGTTATCACTGGCATGAGGTAAACATGCCACTCTTCCATGCTTCTCACATACGTACATTCATAACTGGATTGAGGTATAAATGCCTCTTGTCCAAAAAAATTGTAGCTGGTGTGGGGAAGAAATGGATGCCACTCGTAATGGTTATATAGGCACGAGGTATAAATGCCTCTCGTCCTATTACATAATGTTTCATCTGGAATGAGGTAAGAATGCCTCCCTCACACACACGAAGATTCATCTGTCATGGGTTAAGAATGCTTCTTTCTTACACATGGAGATTCATCTGGCATGGGGTAAGAATGCCTCCCGCCCACACATGGGTTATTACAAGCATGTAAACACAATATGGCATAACCATTCACATCACAATATATAAGGAAATCCATCTGATATCATATCACATTAACAAATCATGGCATTTCCATCTTATAATATCACATATTCACATCTCAAAGCAATATAAATTTCAATTCATTCAAGGGGTTCAGGATATCTCATCTTATCTAACCTCTAACCAAGTCATATCATTTTCCTAAAATGGAAAATTCCTTTCGAGACATATCGTTAAGGTCTAATGGTGAAAAAGGGCCAAATATCAAGACATATCACCTATGGTTGACCACTACCAGTCCACACCTCGTCTAAGCACCCTGAAAAGATTTGATTCATCAATATCATACCACATGGGTCATTTAGATATGAAGAAGTCAATATAAATACGGGGTTTGATGAAAGACAAACCACTACACGATGATAACAACTCAAAAAGGTGGAAACCCAAAATGGAGAACACATAACCACCTACCTTTGAGCTTTAGGCATAGGCTCACTTGATATCAACATCAGATTCATCGTAGATTGGAAGAGATATGAATTCCAGTCCAATTCCATGAAAATATGGCATATGAGCCTGTGGCAAAATAACAAGATGAAAAGAATGATTTACTGAGGAAAGAGGGGTGTGTGAGGCAAGCCTTACTGAGGGTGATCCAATGCCTTTGATGGATTGAAGAACGGTCTCCAGTTGAAGAAATGGCAAGAGATTGAGAGAGGAGATGGGTTGGAGATCAAAAGAAAGCTCCCATCGGGTTCTGTCCGTTAGAGTAAGAAAGAAAATGGTTTAGGATTTTAAAACAAAATAAGGGAAAAATGGTAATTTTAACCAGAACAAGGTCGCACGGTTTAGGCGCACGGTTTACCAAACCCTGCGTGAACCGTGCGCATCTCACTACCTTCAGATAAAGGGTTGCACGATTTAGGCGCGTTGTTTACCCAAACCACGCGCAAACCGTGCACACCTCCCTACCTCCAGACCAAAGGCCGCACGGTTTACCCAACTTGTGCGCAAGCCATGCGCAGGCCGTGCGCCCCTATCTGCAAGTCCATTTCTCAAAATATCGGCTCCGAAAAAACCTCGGACACTCCTCCGACCTTCCTTATAACCTTAAACACACTAAACAAGCTTAAAGAATAGATTATAAATAAAACTAATGATATGTACCTTTTCCAAAGAGTCAGGTCATTACAACCTCCCCTCTATAAAGAAACTCATCCCTGAGTTGGCCTTCTGTGGGTACTGAGGTGTAATCAATGAAAAAGCTCCGTCCATTGACAATGTATATCAGTATCTCGCTCCCAGGACTCATCCTGTACACAGCCGTGCTGCCAAAGCACCCGTACAAGATGAACAGACCTGCGACGAAGTGTCTTCATACTCCAGTCAACAATTCGCATTGGATACTCCTCGAAGGAAGCATCCACATCCAGTTCAAAATCATCATGCTGAAAAAAGTGTTTCGGATCTGAAAAGTACTAGCATCGTTGAGATACCTGAAAAACATCATGCATGGACTGATATATCTACGAAAGTGAAAGCTGGTAGGCTACTGCTCCGATCCTCTTCACCACCTCAAAGGGTCCTACGATCCTCGGTGAAAGCTTACCATTCTCCCGTGTACCTCTTTTTCCCAACCTGGGTGAGACCTTCAAGAAAACACAGTTCATAATCTCGAACTCAAGAGGTTGCTGGTGCTTGTAATCATTGGACTGCTGTCTAGACTGAGATGTCTGCATACGCTTCCTAATAAGTTGTATCTGCTCTGTAGTCTCCTACACAAGAGGTGGTCCTAGAACAACTGCCTCCCCTACTTCAAGCCAACACAAAGGTGAGCGACAATGCCTACCATATACGGCTTCATATGGATCCATCTCAATGGTATCCTGGAATCTATTGTTATATCTGAACATGAAAAGAGGAATTTGTTTCTTCCATGAACCTCCAAAATCTATAACACATGCACGTAACGTATCCTCTACTACATGTATAGTCCGCTCGGTCTGTCCGTCAGTCTGTAGGTGATAGGCCGTACTCAAATGTACTTGCTTACCCATGTCCTTCCATAAACCCTGCCAGAACCAATATGTAAAACGAGGATCTCTGTTTGAGAAAATAGAACGAGGTCCTCCATGAGGGTTCACTATTTCCTTGACATACAGTCTTCCAATGTCTTCAACCGTAAAGGTCTCCCACACAGGTAAGAATCACACAACCTTCATCAGACAGTCGACTATAACCCATACTGCGTCATTGTCATGAGGTGAACTGGGCAAACTGGTTACAATGTCCATAGAAACATCGTCCCATTTCCACTCTACAATGGAAAATGGTTGTAAATGCCTTGCCGAACATTGATGTTCCTCCTTCACCTACAGACAGGTGGAACAACAGGTGATAAAACCAACTATTTACCGCTTCATGTTAGGCCACCAGTACTGTCATCGCAAATCAGGATACATTTTGGTAGTTCCTGGGTGAACTGCCCATGCTGAGTCTTGGAAATCCCTCATCAGCTCCTCTCTAATGTCTACTGGGACCCACACATGCACACGGAATAATAAAGTATCACCTTTATCCACATTCCAATCTATAGAGGCATCATCAGCGACACATTCTCGTAGAACAAGGCCATCCGGATCTGATAACTGTCTAGCCATGACCTGTTCCAAAAGAGTAGACGTCACCGCTAAGGATGAGAGAACAGTTTGACATTGACCCTGCTCAAAATCAACATCCATCTCCAAAAACAGGGCCATCATCTTCCACTCCTCATTATATTCCCGAACCACTTGTGACTGACTTTTCTGACTCTGCGCATCAGGTACTGAATTTCCTTTCCCAGGAGTGTAAGAAAGTTCGAAATCAACGGATGGCAGGTACTCGACCCACCTGTGTTTCCTCAGATTTAGATCTAGCTGAGTGAAGATATATTGGAGGATTTTTTGGTTAGTGTATACCGCAAAGTGATTTCAAGAAAAATAGTGTCTCCAATAGCGTAAGGCATGTACAACCACTGTGAGGTGGAGGTCGTGAATCTGATAATTCCATTCATGAGGATTTATATGACGAGAACCATACGCAACGAATCGATCGTCCTGCATCAAGACAACTCCATGCCTGATACCTGACGTGTCACAAAAGTCCGTATAAGCTCTACCTGGATCTGGGAAGTTCAGTCTTGGTGTTAAAGATAGCCTACACTTCAGTTTCTAAAAAGCTACCTCACAAGGTTCTGAGCAATAGAATCTCACTCCCTTTTTGGTCAAAGCTGTAAGTGGTGCTTCTAGGTATGAAAAGTCATGAATGAACCGCCTATAATATCGTGAAACTTCCAAGAAACTCTTGATATCAAAGATTTTATTGGGATGCTCCCAAGAAACTACAGCCCTCACCTTCTCATGTTCAACTAAAACACTAGACACAGAAATAATGTGACCCAGTAAGTTGACCTTATCTATCAAAAAGTGGCATTTACTGATCTTAACATAAAACTGATGCTCTCTTAGTGTATTCAGCATGATCTCAAGATGGATTTCATAATCGTGTCTCGAGGTGAATAGACTAAGATATCGTCCACAAATACAACCACAAAATAATCAAGGTAAGGGGAAAAATATGATTCATAAGAGCCACAAACACTACAGGTGCATTCGTAAGCCCAAACGGCATGAATTGGTACTCATTGAGACCATACCTACTCATGAACGTCGTATGAGGTATGTATTATGTCCTCCCATGAACCTGGTGATAGCCTAACCACAAATCTATATTTGAAAACACCTTTTCTCCATAGAGCTGATCGAAGAGGTCGTCAATACGAGGTAAATGATACTAATTCTTAATAGTCAGCTGATTTAACTTTCGATAATCCACGCAAAGACGAAGGGTACCATCTTCCTTCTTGGCAAAGAGAACTGGTGATCCCCAAGGATATGTTCTGGGATGTATAAATCCTTTTTCTTCCAGGTCCACCAGCTAACACTTAAGCTCCAGAAATGCCTTAGGTGTCATCCTATAAGGAGGAATGGTCACTGGTGCTGCTCCTGGTACAAGATCAATAGTAAACTCTACATTTCTCACTAGAGGTAGACCATAGAAATCATCAAGAAAGACATCACTGAAAAGATGCACCATGGGAGGATAATAAAAGGGCTATAACCATTGGTCATCGAGATAAAGAATGAAAACCTGTGTCGTGACACCACCTACTATATAGTGTTCTGGTCCTACTTGTGCCGCACTAAGATCCCATTCTCCCTTATGCATATATATGTCTCCCTCTGGTGACGTAAACTTCACCCTCAGACGATAGTAGTCAATCTGGGCTCTATAGGGAACTGTCCAGTCCATCCCGACTATTACATCAAAACCTGTCAAATCCAGAACATATGTGTTCCACAAGAAAAGGTAACCGCCCACCTCTAGGGGACAATTATGACAATGTCTAATTCTCAATTAAAGGATACCTAAGGTGTTATATAATGTGATCATGCCATGATATGACTCAATTTTGAGGCTCAAACTTCCGATAATAGCCTCCGATATAAAAGATTGAGAAGCGCATGTGTCAAACAAAGCAGATACTAACGTAGATGCAACTAGAATCGTACCTCGTACCGTAGATGGTTCAGCATACTGCTCCAACGGAGTAGGCTCGACTACATACAATTGGTCGGCACCATGGCCCTGAGTCACAACATGGCTACCCTAAGAATACCCACCCTGTTGGTGCTAAGAGTCATACACTTGATTGCCTCTTCATGGACTACCACCACGACCTGATCAGCCGATGGTATTCCAGCCGCCTGACTAACGTGATCCTACCGATCCGGCACTAGATCGTGGAGTAGGTACAGATCCCTGCTCCTTTGGCCTGGGGGAAAAGTCTTGCCGAAATGGTGGAGACGACCCAGCCTACCATGACCTCTGCTATCAACTGGATTTCATATACACTGCCTCTTCAAATGTCCTGGCACCCAGCATTGGTGGTAGATAGCAGTACCACCTGAGAAAAGGGTCTGACCACCCCAAACACCACAAGAGTCCTCAAAACTACGCTTCATTCTACAAGAAGATCCACTAGAACCCTTAGTATAGAATCCCAAGCCATTTACATAAAACATTTCATTTTTTAAGCATAATTAATCATCAGAGTACATGCCAAGGATTGTTAAGTCTAGTGTCTTGGAATACTCGGTACATATAACATAAAACATGTTACTAAAAACACTTTTTTATTTAATCTCTATAAAGAGCCTCTAAATTTTTTTGAGCTCTTACATCTACATAGGGTACCCTGGGGAACACATGAACAAAGGAATGAGCTAAAAATCCCAATAAAGGAATGAAAATAATGATACATCTCAAGCACATGAGTTAGGAGGAATGACATAATGATTTCCAAAGCATGAAACTTATAGAATCATTTAATATATGCATGTGATCTTATAAACATGGTATCATATAAATGTGGAAGAATCATAAAACGTATCTTTATTATTGGTCAAGGCTAACCACCAATCTCGTTTCCCATTTTAGTACGGGTCAAGGCTAACCGCCAATCCAATTTCACATCGCATCTCATGAGACTTAACCTTACCCAATGTATTGGAGCGCTATCTGGGTTCACCCATCTCATCATATTGATGAATATTCTTTCCACATAAATAATCATAACATATAAATAATCATACATAATCTACCATACATAAACATAAGGGTACCCATGGAAAGAATTGGGTTCCACAATCATGACATAAAACATATCCAATGGGAGTATCACGAAAGTGTCCATGAAAATAACGGATAAGAACATACATGGACATTAATAGGGTAATATTGGCATATAACATGGTAAGTTTTGTCAAATATAAGTTACAATATAATAAAAATGTATTCTTGAAACATTAGCATTAAAACATTTTTGTGCGGTTTTAAGGAAAACACAATAGAAATTTTCAAATAGTAAAGAGGAAATTATTTTATATAAATCCATAATAGAACCAAGAAGGTTTTCATATAAAAATACTGATTTTATAAATACAATGGTGTTTTAAAACATAGTATATAGTGAAATTGAAATTTGGGAAATAATATGGCAAGACCCCTTAAAACATGTTGGCTTATTGGAATGTTCTAAGGAGGGAATCTTTCAAAATCATGTATATCCCCGAAAGAATGTGATGAAAGGGTCCTGATATAATAATATTGTAAAAATAATCAAAATTCATAATACTCACATAGATAGATAATATAATACCATTTAGAAATAATGATAAGGCAACCCGAACGAACAATGAAGGTTCGGCTAGAATTCGTTACGATTTTATCGTCATGGTGTCGGGTGTGACCAAGAGTGATTGATGTGAGGTAAATGGGGTTACTCATCACTTATAAATCTATAAGGAAGTATGGGGGAGGTTCTTAAACGTACCACATCATTTTCTAGTACAGATATAAAGCAATAGTATAGAGGACAATCTTGATTAAGAGAGAAAAGGAGAGGATCCCTTACCTCACATCCGGTGGTGTTCTCCACTTGTTATTAATGACCTGAATAACCAAATTAGGATTATTAATTCATAATTCCAGAACCACTTATATATTTAATTGATTTATTATAACCCTTTTTGTTTCATTTGAATCATTTTTTATTAGTTATAAGGTTCAATTTCATTGTTCGAGCTCGTTTATTTACCTGGCTTTAAAAGATCGGTTCACTTATAATAAAGTTTGAATTGTATGCAAGATGAAATTGGTTGTCCATAATTGAAGTTATATTCATTATTTCATATCTAGGAGATTACATGGTTTTAGTTTTAATTAGGTTACTTAGAGTGATGTTGAATTATGACATATATAACCTTAGTGATAACCGTTTTTGTTATTCGGTGGGTTTGATTACAAAGATTGTTTTTTGATTTATTACTTAATTCCATTCGAACAAAAGGATTTCAGAACCAAATAATAGGATATATTACATATATAATAATATGGTTCAACTAGAACAAAAATGGTTTTATGACCATAATTAAATATAATAATAGATATTGATAAATTGTTGGCCTTAAATGTGCTAAATTAGCACATCTCAAACGATGCTTTTATTTCATTCAAATAAAAGGGTGGGGAATGGAGATACGATAATGAAATATACCACTAGCAATAATACATTCCAGTAAATGTATTCTACTAGATTTATCATACTGTTAGGTGAATGGAGGTGAGGAAAAATATAAATAAGAAAGGAACTTGAATGAAAATAATAAATTTGGAAAGATGAATTTACATGTTGAGACTTCCTCCATTGAGAACCTGTTAAGGGGAGAGTTTTTGGTATTTTTAGGAGGATGAGAGATTTTGGAGATGGGGGAGGACCTTGGGGAGAGGTTTGGGCCGAATTTAGAGAAGTCTTGGAGCTTGAGAAGTGTGGAGATAAGAGGGACTGAAGGGGGGTTTTATAGTGGAGGAGAGGAGGGATTTCATGATATTATAATCATTAATTTATTATTTCTTCCGAAGACAAGGAATCATAAGTATTCCTTGACCATGAATAGTAAATGGGTCATGTGAATTCGCATAAAGTGGTCTTACATCAACAAAACATCATTTATGAATCAATTAATCCATTATTTAGCATTTATTGTAAATTATCGGACTCTACTATTCATAAAAAATTCATGTATTTCATAAAAATCCCTAAAATTTACCCTAACCATTTTTCGATGTGTAGAATCCAAAAATGAAGTCCTCATTTCAAAAATAATTTTTTATATATGAATATTTTAATATTTAATTAAAATAATATTTTATTATCAAAACCAGTTTTAGATCATTCATTAACTCATTCTAAAATATAGGTATACCATAATTCCAACTTGAATATTATTTTTATACCACAACAGGTGAGGAAAAAATATATTATGGTATATCACTATTCATAAGGGTATGTTACTATTCATTAGGGTATGTTACTATTCCCCAAAAATTATTTCTGTTTTATTAGACTCTGAAAAATATCTTGAACACAACCGTGTATGCTGGATTTTCGAATTTCAAAACACACAAGTGACAATATTATGTTTAAAGGTCACTTATCACTTAGTAGTTCATTATGTTGTGCATTCATGTTATTTTATGACATAAATGTAATAAGGTAATTTCCATTTAAAAAATTTGGTTTGTTACATTCTTCCCCCCTTATGAAATTTCACCCTCGAAATTTCGTTTTACATACTAATCCAAAAACTGGTGCGGGTACTTTCCCTTCATTGCTTCCTCCAATTCCAATGATTCTTCCTAAAACATATACTTCCTCCTCAAAACATTGACAAGATGGGTTGTCTTGTTTCATAAAACCTTTTCTCTCTAATCCATAATCTTTACTGGATGCTCCTCATAGGAGAGATCATCTTCCAGATGCACCACCTCTCAGTTTAGTACATGCGAGGGATCATGTGTGTACTTTCTCAAGAGTGATACATGGAAAACATCATGAACGCGATCCATATTCAGTTGAAGTGCAAGCCGATAGGCCACTTCTCCTATGAGGTCAAGGATCTCAAAGGGGCCAATATACCATGGGATTAGCTTCCATTTCTACTTGAATTGCATGACTATCTTCCATGGAGATATTCGAAGGAAGACATTATCTCCAACGTCGAACTCCAAGTCCCTTCGACGGTTGTCAGCATAGCTCTTTTTCCTACTGTGAGCAGCTTTGATGTGTTTCTAGATGACTTGAACCTTCTTTGTCAACTCTTGAAGAAGATCGTGTCCAAGTAGCGTTCTTTCTCCAACTTCAACCCAAGAGGTTGGAGTTCTACATTTCTTTCCATATAGAGCTTCATATGGAGCCATCTGAATACTCGAGTAGATGATATTGTTATATGAGAACTCAACTAATGAGAGATGTTGATCCCATACACCTTTTAATTATAGTGACTAGGCTCTAAGCATATCTTCAAGTGCCAGAATATATCTTTTATACTGGAAATCAGTTTGGGGGTGATAGGCCATGCTGATGTTTAATTCAGTACTCAAAGAATGTGGAAGGCTCCTCCATAATTTAGATGTGAACCTTGGATCACGGTCAGAGACAATTGAGAGTGGAACACCATTCAGTATCACCACTTCTTTCACATATAACATTTCAAGTTGTTCAAATGAGAGATCTTTTTGAATAGAGATGAAATGTAACGTCTTGGTGAGTCGGTCAGCCACAACCCATATCACATTATTTTCCTTCGATGTCTTCAAGAGATCCATGACAAAGTCCATAGCAACATATTCCCATTTACACATGGTTATAGGAAATGGTTTCATCATACCTTTGGACTTTTGTCTCTCAGCATTACCTTTATGACATACCAAGCACCTTGATATATATTCCACAATCTCTTTCTTCATGTTATCCCACCACAAGTGTTCTTGGACATCACGGTACAATTTGTTACTCCCATGATGGGCAGAGAAGGTCGGGCTATGTGCATCATTCAATAGCACCTTATTTATCTCTGGATCCTATGGTACACTTAATCATTTCCCAAATATTACAACTCATTCCTCGTCAATTTTGAAATCGGAGGATTTCCCATATTTAACAGCTTCCACCGTTTTTTGAATTTCCACATCCTTTCTTTGAGAAACCTTTATTTTCTCCCTGAGGTATGGTTGAGATATCATTTGATAAAGTATTGATGATATTCCAACCTTAATTATTCCCATGTCCATCCTTTTAAAATCTAAGAAGATCAGATCCTTTTCAATTCTAATTATTGATAAAGATTCATGATCTTTTCTACATAGAGCATCTGCCACCTTGTTTTCCTTACCAGGATGGTAGTGGATGGAGAAGTCATAATCATTGATGAGCTCTATCTGTCTTCGCTAGCGCATATTAAGATCTTTCTATGTGAATATATATTTGAGACTCTTGTGGTCATTATATATATCACATTTTTCCCCATAGAGATAATACCGCCAGATTTTCAATGGAAAGATCACAACCGCCAACTCTAGATCATTAGTGTGATAGTTTTGCTCTTGGATTTTTAGCTGCATTGAGGCATAGGCTATCACTTTATAATTTTTCCTTAGCACAAAGCCTAATCCTTTCTTATAAGAATCACTATACACCACAAGGAGTTATCCACTTGAAGGGAGTGTGAGTATCAGCTCAGTGATAAGACTCTTTTTCAACTACATGAAACAGTCTTCACATTCCAGTGTCCAGACGAACTTTACTCCCTTCCGTGTCAGCTTGGTCATTGGGTTTGACAATCGTGAAATGTTATTCACAAATCAATGGTAAAACCCAACTAGACCTAAAAATCTAGATATCACCATTACAGAATTTGGCCTCTGCCACACTTCAATTTCCTTCGCCTTGGAAGGGTCCACAGATATCCCTTTCCTGGTGATAACATGACCCAATAATGATACGTCCTCCATCCAGAACTCACATTTTCTGTACTTTTAATAAAACTTCTCCTTCGCAAAGTCTTTAACACAGTTTCCAAATGCTCTTCATGTTCCTCCTTGCTCTTGAAGTATATCAAAATAGCATCAATAAAGACCACCACAAATTTGTTTAGGTGATCTCTAAAGAATATATTCATTAAATCCATGAAAATTTCTAGATCATTAGTGAGTCTGAGGGAATCACTATGAACTCATAGTGTTCATACCTCGTTCGAAAGGCAGCCTTGGGAATATCTTCCTTCCTCACATTTAGATGTTGATATCCTGATAGAATGTCAACCTTAGATAAATAACTGTCCCCATGAAGCTGATGAAACAAGTAATCTATCGGTGGAAGGGGATACTTGTTCTTTATAGTGATTTTATTTAGCTCACGATAATCAATGGAGAGGCATATTGATCTATTCTTATTCATGACGAAGAGGACTGGAGCACCCCACGGTGAAGCACTCGGTCGTATAAAACCCTTCTCCATATTCTCTTGTAACTGCATCTTTAGCTCTTCTAGCACTACGGTGGCCATTCTGTAAGGTGTCTTTGAGATTGGCTGAGATCCAGGGATGAGTTCAATTGAGAACTCAACCCCTCGGTTAGGGGGAAGACCATGAAACTCTTCAGGGAATACATCAGTGTAATCTCTCATGATGGGCATGTCTTCAAGCATGATTCTCTATTTTGTCTCAATCATTTGATCCAGTTATGCATGCTCATAAGGAAGAAATATCCAAACTTGAGATGAAGATTATATAGAAGACTCATCTTCCTCCTTTCACTTGTAAAGAATTAGAGGATGCTTTGGGATTTTAAGAGTAATCTCCCTTTCCCGGAAGTTGATGATGTCCATGTACAAATATAGCAAATCCATGCCCAAGATAACATCAAACTCTACTAAAGGAAATATGAAATGATTTTCTGGGAGGTTGAATCCACAACCATTAACCCGGGGGGAGTTATAAACCATGGATGAAATAATTTTCCCATTTGCTGTTCTCACAGATAACTTTTCCTCAAAATTTAGGGGTGGTGTTTGAATAGTTCTACTAAACATGAAAGATATGAAAGAAGGTGTAGAACCAGAATCAAATGGTATGTTTTCTATTCTTGAATGAATAAAAAGTGTACCTTTCACCACATCATTTTCTGGCTCCTCCTCAGCAGTAGTGATAGCCTAAGCCCTTCTTTTTTGCCTTGGAAGTTGTTGTGGATTGACTCCAATAACCATCGACTTAGGGAAATGGTTCCCATAATGCCAAAGCTCCTTGAAGATAAAACATTTCACTGCTTATTGAGTGTTGATATGAATCTTCCGTTATTCTTCAACATTAGCGGTATTTTTCAGATCCCTTCGGCATGTCTTTTCCAGATGACCAAACTCTCCGCATTTGAAGAAATTATTGGTTCCCTTCAGACAGTTACCAGGATGATTCTTCACACAATTTTTCAAAAGGGGATAGATGGGATTCTTTCCATCATGGGATTTGTTTGATGGACCACTCATGTTGTTTTCCATCATTTTCTTCTTATCACTGGGACCATGAGACCACTGAGAGTCTCCAATCTCCATTTTAACCTTGAGGGCACAACGGAAAATCTCTTCGTAGTTGTTGATGTCTCGAATTGCCAACTCTTTTCGTAGACTCGGATTTAATATTCTAAATAAGAGATCCACCTTGCTTTCAGTGTTCATGACGAAGCCATAGGAATAACTTGAAAGCCTTTTAATGTTCGCTTCATATGCCCCGATGGACTCGTCTTCCTTATGCTTGAGTCCTAGGAACTCTCTTTCTATCTTGAGACGGAGGGTTCGAGGAAAATATTTTTTGAAAAACATCCTCATGAATTACTCTCATTCTATGGAATCAATTTCCTCTTGGGACTTTGTTTTCTTGATCAGTTTCTACCACTGATCTGCTTCCCCATCAAAATGATAGACTGCCAGTAAAACATTCTCTTCTTCCGATCAATGGAGGACAGAGAAAATCTATTCAATGGAGTTAATCCATTGTTCTACGAGGAGGGCATTATAAGACCCGCTAAACATGGGTGGCCTTTTCCGCATGAAGGATTTTACGACAACTTTATCATTCCTTGAGGGAGGGGGACGTTCCACCTGATTCAAGTTATTATTCATAACTCCAGCCAGCTGAGCAATTACTTCCATGATGCTTTGAGCACCCACTTCCGTCACATCATGCATGTAATTACGGAAATCATCACATTTCCTATCACATAGGTTTTTGGAACGTGTTCTTCTATTTCCCGCCATTAAATAAGAAATAGAATTTATAATTAGAGGTCTTCAATACTTATCTATTGAGCATAAAAAAGAAAATTTGAACATGGAAGGATAAAACTATAAAGAATAAGTACACCCTAACTTTTTATTCCTTAGGTTTATATCTAGGTTATCCTCGATCTATATCGTAACCTATATTCTTATGGGATTTTTTCCATAATAATGGTTTGTACTATGCTCATGAATATACCAAAGCATATCCCTTGGGTGTGTCATAACCAAGAGTGCAGCAAGGCCCTATGTCGTGAACAAGTTCCCATTCGAGTGTAGCTCAAAGAGGTGTTTTCGGGTTTTTCCACAAGATATAATTGTTCCAGTGCCTCCTCTACCTACTCATATCCAGACAGAGATGTATTTACTTGATAAACCACTTACTCTGTACTCACCAAAATTTAGAACTATTTTTTTATACGTAGTGTCATCCTTAAGGTTCTCACTAAGGTTATCTATTCCTAATCTCCAAAAATAACTACACCATCCTCTGATACCAACTATTGCATCCCGAGCCTTTTACATATAACATTTCATTATTTTAAGCATAATTAATCATCAGAGTACATGCCAAGGATCATTAATTCTAGTGTTTTGGAAGACTAGGTACATATAACCTAAAACATGGGACTAAAAAACATCATTATTTAATCTCCAGAAAGAGATTATAAATTTTTTTGAGCTCTTACATCTACATAGGGTACCCTGGGGAACACATGAACAATGGGATGAGCTAAAAATCCCAGTAAAGGAATAAACATAAGGATACATCTCAAGAACATGAGTTAAGAGGCATGACATAATGATATCCAAAGCATGAAACTTATAAAATCATTAAATAAAAGAATGGGATCTTATAAACATGGAATAATATAAATTTGACAGGATCATAAATCGTATCATTAGTACGGGTCAAGGCTAACCACCAATCCCATTTCCCATTTTAGTACGGGTCAATGATAACAGCCAATCCCGTTCACATCGCATCTCATGAGACTTAACCTTACCCAATGCATTGGAGCACTATCTGGGAGCACCCTTCTCATCATGTTCATGAATATGCTTGCCACATAATTAATATTTCCACATAAATAATCATACATAATCAACCATACATAAAATAAGGGTACCCATGGAAGGAATTGGGTTCCACAATCATGGCATAAAACATATCCAATGGACATATCATGAAAGTGTCCATATAAATAAAGGATTAGAACATAAATGGAAATTAATAGGTTAAAATAGTCATATAACATGGTAGGTGGTGTCAAATATAAGTGACAACATATTAAGAATGTATTTTTGAAGCATTAGCATTAAAACATTTTTTTGCGGTTTTAAGGAAAACAATCTAGAGCTTTTCAAATAGTAAAGAGGACATTATTTTATATAAAAAAGAACTGAACCAATAAGGTTTTCATAATAAAAATACTTATTTTATAAATAAAATTGTTTTTTAAAATTAAGGATATAGTGCACTTGAAATTTGGGTAAAAATATGGGAAGTCCCCTTAAAACTGGTTGGCTTATTGGAAAGTTCTTAGGGGGGAATCATTAAAAATCATGTATATCCCTGAAAGAATGTGATTAAATGGTATTGATATAATAATCTTGTACCAATATCCATAATTCATAAGACCCACATAGATAGATAAGATAACACTATTTTGAAAGAAAGATATGGAAACCTGAAAGTACAAAGAAGGTTCGGGTTGAAATCGTTACGATTTTATGAGCAAGGTGTCGGGTGTGACCAAAAGGGATTAATGAGAGAGAAATGGGGTTTCTCATTACTTATAAATCCATAAGGAAGTATGGGTAGGTTCATAAACTTACCCCATCATTTTCTATTACATGTATAAAGGCATAGTATAGAGGACAATCTTAATTAGCAATGAAAATGAGAGGATCCCTTACCTCAAATCTGGTGGTGCTCTCCACTTGTTATTAATGATATGAATAACAACATTAGGATTATTAATTATTAATTCCATAACCTCTTCTATATGTAATTGATTTATTATAACCCTTTTTATTTAATTCAATTACTTTTTGATTAGTTATAAGGTTTAATTTCATTGTTCGAGCTCGTTTGTTTACATGGCTTTAAAAGACCGGTTCACTTATATTCAAGTTTTGATTATATGGATGATGAAAGTGGTTGTCCAGAATTGAAGTTATATTCATTATTTAATATCTAGGAGATTACATGGTTTTAGTTTTAATAAGGATACTTAGAGTGATGTTGAATTATTACATATATAACCTTAGTGATAACTGTTTTTGTTATTCGGTGGATTTGATTACAAAGAATATGTTTTGATTTATAACATAATTCCATTTTAACCAAAGGATTATAGAACCAAACAAATAGGATATATTACATATATAATAATCTGGTTCAACCATAACACAAATGGTTTCATGACCAGAATTAATGATAATAATATAAATTGATTAACTGTTGACCTTGAATGTGCTAAATTAGCACATCTCAAACGGTGCTTTCATTTCATTCAAATAAAAGGGTGGGGAAAGAAGAGAAGATAATGAAATATCCCAATAGCATGAAGAAATTACAGTACATGTATGCTAATGGATTTATCATACTATTATGATGAATCGAGGTGAGGAATGAAAATAAAAAATAAAGGAACTTGATAGAAAAGAAGAAATTTCGAAAGAGGAATTTACCTGTTGAGACATCCTCCTTTGAGAACCTCTTAAAGAGAGAGGTTTTGGAATTTTGAGGAGTCTGAGAGATTTTGGGCGTTGGAGATGAACTTGGGGAGAGTTTTGGGCAGAATTTATAGAATTCTTGGATCATGACATTAGTGGAGAGATGAGGGAGTGAAGGGGGGGTTTTATAGTGGAGAAGAGGAGGGATTTCATGATATTATAATCGTTAATTTATTATTTTTATTCCCAAGACAAGGAATAGTAAGTATTACATGACCAAGAATAGTAAATGGGTCATGTTAATTCTAACCATGTTGGCTTAAATCAAAATAAAATCATCAATTAATCAATTAATCCATTATTAACCATTTTTTGTAAATTATCGGATTCTACTATTCATCAAAAATTCAAGTATTTCAGAAAAATCCCAAAAAATAACCCTAACCATTTTTGAATGTTTAGAATCCAGAAATGAATTCCATTTTTAAAAACTAATTTTCTAAATATGATTATTTTAATATTTAATTAAAATAATAATTTATTATCAAAACCAATTTTAAAACATTCATTAACTCATTCTATAAAATAGGTATATCGTACTTCGAACATGTATATTATTTATATAGCAAAAAAGGTGAGGTTAATATTCATTAGGGTATATCACTAATTATAAGGGTATGGTAATATTCATTGGGGTATGTTACTATTCACCAAAAATTATTTTTATTTTATTAGACTCCAAAAAACCTCTTGAACAGAAACAAGTATGCCGGATTTTTGAAATTCCAAACACAGAACTGACAATATTATGTTTAAAAGTCACTTAACAGTTATCAGTTCAATATGATGTGCTTTCATGTGATTTTATGACATAAATATAAGAAGTTAATTTTCATTGAAAAACATTAGGTCATTACACATAGGTGTCGAACCGCCCTGGTTCACATTGTCCGCTTCTCTCAAATTCCTCTCTGTGATCAAAGCATGATTGACGATCTCTGAAACGGTCACCAACCTGAACATGTTAACCTGCGACCCGATGGAATAACTTAGCCCATCCTCAAAATGCCTAGCGGCTGTGAGATCATCAACAGCTAGTGTAGGAGCAAAAAGCGGTTACGCAGTGAAATGAGTCCAATATTCCATAACTGTCATGGTCCCTTGCTGCAGATTCATAAACTCCTTGGATATGTATGCCCTCAATGTCTGGGGAAAGAAGTAATCATAGAATATGGTCTGGAAATCAAACCAGATCGTATCTATCTGCTGTCCCAACTGGGTGATGAAATCCCACAACCTCCTTGATGAACCACATAGCATATAAGCTGAAAGCTTGACCCGCCGCTCTGGAGGCGTCTCAAGGTGCTCAAATATTGTCATAATTTCTTCTAACCAAAACTCTGCAGCAAGTGGTCCGCTATCTACCTTAAAAGTATGAGGATGATGTGAATGAAACTCGTAGGTCAACTCTGCCATACTCAGGGCAGGCCGCAATCCTCCTTCCATACTCTGCATCATACGCAAGAATCTCTCACAGAATTGGGCATTGGTGCCCATCACAGGAATAGAAAGAGGATCCACGGGTCGCTCGACATGAAGATAAACTAGCGATTTAGGGCCCGCCACCTCAGGAACGTGATCGTCGCCGCCTTCAGCACGTGCAACTCAAGGACGTCTCGGAGGCATAGTGCTACAATTCCAAAATAACGTCTCATATGAAGGAACCATCAAATTAAAGGTTGAACTATATAATCTAGGACAAGTACTAAGCCTTCCTACCCCTATGATAACATAACCACACCCATATTAATTCTTAATAAAAAATGAAACTGTTCAGATTTAACATAATCTAGTGATATGTAATTTCCCAGCCCATAAAGGCCCATACTCCTCATGCACTGAATGATGACACACACTTGGATGTCATTTCTCATTTACTTATGCAAATAAAGTAATGAATTTAATTTAAAAAAAATATTGGTTTAGTTGGAATGACATTTTTTGATCCATAAGGGCCCATACACATTATGAACCAAAGAGTGACACCCACTAAAACCACTTCATTCCTCAATTAAAAACCTGCAAGAAGGTTTATCATAGTTGCACACATATTAAAAAGGAATGGAAATAACCAACAAGGAATTCTCGCTAAAAATGTAGACGTGGTATGGAAAGATGCATGGCCTAATCATATTGTTCCTATCATGATGCATGTTCTAATGCATAACCCTCATTTCATCAGGCCGATCCCTGAAATCAGAATTCTAACATTGCAAATCTCAATAACATCACAAAACATGTGAAACACCCTATAGTGAAATGATATCAACAGTAAGTAGCAGAATCAACAACAACATAAATTAAGAAACTTTTCCCATACCCCGTACATGGGTTCGTGACGCCCAGACATGGCTCATGGCTATGTCTCTATGCATTCCTAGTCTCCATGTTTGTCAGTTCCAAATAGTAGATCATGAAATAAAGAAACCATCTGATACCACATTGTGAAGTCCCAGACCCAGCTACCCCTCAACCTGAGCCCCGAGCCCGGTTGGCCACATGACCCCTGGCTCGTCTCCCTATAGGCCAGGGGTTACCGACTAGTAGTGGGGGTGTAATGTTAAATCGGCGGGGAGACTGTACCCCCTGTCAGAGTTCACAACGGTATATTATCAAAGTAATAGAAATAGTGTAATCACAACCAACGGATAAATAGGAGAAAAAGGGGAACATACAAACCAACCAACAGAAAAAGGAAAACCCTGATAAATATACAAAAGCCACATATGCAGTGTCTGATACAAAATGGATGCATGGAATGCAAATAAAATGAGAATAGATGGAAATAATTCTATATAGTAATACAAAATTACAACAAAAGTATTCCATGAGCATCTGTTGCCAAGCTCGGTCCTCTTCTCTAGAAATCCAGCTAGAACATACATGTATCAACAACCTGAAGCTAGGACTTTGCCCCTACTTGTACATATAGCAGTAAAGACTAAATGGGTGCCCCGGAGACTGCATGGATAGGGTGTGGGACAAGTATCAGTAGGCCACCACCAACAATGTCTATGTGTAATCCAAATAGGTTTTCACAAAAATAAATAGTGTGTACTAAACTGCAAGTAAGTAAAGAAAAGTATTAAACAACCCTCCCGATCAATTTCTGGAAGGACACATGGTAGGTCTACCTGCTTCAGCTCATGGCTGGTATTCTGAACAATCACCAGAGAATAAGTATATAGATATAGGTTATCACTAGCATGAGGTAAACATACCTCTAATCCATGCTTCTCACATAATTACAGTCATCACTGGCCCGATGTATAAATGCCTCTCGTCCATAAGAACTGTAGATTGCATGGGGAAGAAATGCCTCCAACCCGTAAAGGTTATATAGGCACGAGGTATAAATGCCTCTCGTCCTATTACACATAGTTTCATCTTGCATAAGATATGAATGGATCTTACCCACACTCGGAGATTCTTCTGGCACGAGGTAAGAATGCCTCCCCCCCACACACGGAGATTAATCTGGCATGGGGTAAGAATGCCTCCAGCCCACACATGGGTTATCACAAGCATGTAATCACAGTATGACATAACCATTCACATCACAATATATAAGGCATTCCATCTTATATAATATCACATTAACAAAGCATGGAAATTACATATTATAATATCAAATATTCACATCTCATCCTAGGAAACCTCTAACCAAGTCATCTCATTTTCCTAACATATAAAATTCCTTTCAAGACTTATCGTTAAGGTCCAAAGGTGAAAAAGAGTCAAATCTCAAGACATATCACCTATGGTTGACCACTCCCGGTCCACACCTCATCTAAACACCCTAACAAGGTTACATTCATAAATCTCATACCACACTAGTCATTTAGATATGAATCAGTCAATATAAATACGGGGTTCGACGAAAGACAAACCACGACATGACAATAACAACTCAAAAAGGAGGAAACCTGAAATTTAAACCATGAGACCACCTACCTTAGAGATGTAAGAATAGGCTCGCTTGATATCGACCTCAGATTCGTAGTAGATTTGAAGAGATCTGAGTTCTAGTCCAATTCCCATAAAATAAGGCTTATGAACCTATTGAAAATTAACAAGACAAGAAGCAATGTTGACCGATGAAACTGGGGTGCATGAGGTAAGCCATACCGAGGGTGATCCAACGCCTTCGACGGATCGAATAACGGTCGCTGGATGATAACACAGAAAGAGATTGAGAGAGGATAGGTTTTGGAGCTCAAAAGAAGGCTCCCCTCTAGTTCTGTCCGCTAGAGGAATAAAGAAAAGGGTTTAGGATTTTAAAACAAAACAAGGGAAAATGGTAATTTTACCCAGAACAGGGCCGCATGATTTAGTCGCATGGTTTACCAAACCCTGTGCAAACTGTTTGCATCTCACTGCCTTTAGATAAAGGTCCACATAGTTTAGGCGCACAGTTTATCCAAACCGTGCGCAAACCCTGCGCACCTGCCTGCCTCCAGACCAAAGGCCATATAGTTTACCCAACCCGTGCGCAAGCCATCCACATGACGTGCGCCCCTGTCTGCAAGCCCATTTCTCAAACTCTCAGCTCCGAACAAACCCCAGACACTCCCCAGACCTTCCATTTTACATTACACACACTAAAAAAGCTTAAAGGAAAGATTCAAAAAAAACTAATGATCCGAACCATTTCCAAAGAGACGAGTCATTAAATAAAATCTTATCACCCATTCATCAATAATATTTCATTATCATCATAATTTATGTGGATAACTACTTCATTTTTCAAATGTTTTTTTTAGTTTTGGTCCATTCACTTTCATTATGTTTAATTATTATCTAGATTAAAATTAATTATATAAATAAAATATAAATTTAACACATATCTATATAACCATTCAAAGTGTGTGGTTAGTAAATTAATTATGTCACTGCATATAGATGGTTATCCATGCCTATACACAAGTTTTGTTTCTATTTTTTAATGGAGGATAGAAAGAATGTTAAATAATAATTCACCTTAAAAAATATTATATCAAAAATATCATATATATATATATACATTAAATATATTATAAATAAAATCCATGAAAGATTATGAATTAAAATGAATCATATCATTGGTTTGTGGTAGTAGTCCACATCAAAACATGAGCAATAATTTCATCTCCCATTTGATTGGGAAGAAGAGGTACATGGTTGTGAAATGATCATAACAATATACCATTATATTTAATATACTAGATTTATAATGATTTTATGTTGATACAAAATTATTATTGGATGTATATTAACAAATAAAATTTTAAGGGATTGGTTATGATTTATACATATTCATTGAGATACCTCTTTTAGATTACAATTTATTCTATGAAGGATTTCTCTTAAATACAAAATAGAATCTCTTGGATTAAGGTAAGGGATGTAGTAATGTTTTGAAGTAGATATTTTATAATCTATAAGGCTCATATAGTGTGAATAATATAGTAGGAGAGGTTCACATCTATAAATGATGGGGGTAATATATGGAATTTCTTAAAAGAATTGAAGGATATAAAGTCACCTCTAGGGGAATGTTGCTCCAAATAGATAATGATTAGATAGTGGGATAAGATAATGTTAAAATATTCTATAAAAATAATAATTATACAGGTGGTTGTATTATTCCTTCATTTATCTCTTAGTTTAACTCCTAATTAAATTCATTTTATTTATAACTGTTCTTATGATATTTTACTATTTTATCTATTCACTTTGATGACAAATTTTGTTAAAGTTATAAAATTATTTTAATTATGATGATTAAAAGAATTCCATCCATTTTAACATAATAAATATATATAACTGGACAAATATAATATTATAAAATCTTGTAATCCACAATGAATACATGTTTTATTTAAATTCATTATTCATCATAAAATAGAATTTACTTCAATTATTATCTGTGAAAAAACGGTAAAATAATTTTTATAATTTATGATTTAATTTTTAAAATGTAAATTTAATTAAAACTATTAATCAATAGAGTTTAATTTAATTTATTAATATTGAAACACATTGCACAAATAAATTTCTTTAGAAAATTATGTTATAAATTTCAATTTTTATCTTTTACAAAATTATAATATATTGGTGATTCATATGTTGTTAATTATATTATTTATAATTAATGGTATGTTTGGTAATTTAAAATAAAAATAAAATTAATAGGGATTTTACTTCAAAATAAATGATACAATTTTAAAAGATATTTATTTTTTACTATTTACTAACAAATAAATATTTTCAAAAAGAATCCTAAAAATCAACTATATAATAATATTTAATCTCCGATTCAAAAAATGAAATTAATTTACAAAAATATAATTTATAAAATTTTTATAAATTAATTATAATTTATTTGCATAAATGGAGTATGAAAAACCCTATATTAAAATTATTCTGAAGTCATTAAAAACATTTCTGAAAAATCAATACTTAATTATTTTTCATTTATCAATAAATTATAAGGATCTAAAACCATTATAATTATTTTCAACATTTTGTTATTACTATTTATACCTAAAAATTTAATATCTATGTTAAAATGTATTACTATATCATGATTTTTTTAGACTCAATGGTTCGTGAAATGTAAGTTATCAAATATTTCATGTGTCTTTAAATGGAAATATATATTATAGAAAGGGAAATTATAATTTGTATTATTCAACACCACCACCAAAAACCTCTCTACAGTCATAGAAAAAATATTAAATCTAGAACAAGGAGAAAACCTCCTTGAGTTCACACTAACCCAACCATGACCAAATTTCATTATTCTAGTCAAGGTTTTATAACAAAATAATATTTTGAACATTAATGGAAAAAAACATCACTAATTTATACAACTATTTTATATAAACTTTGATTCAATACCACATTTACCATAAAAAGTTCCCCATTATTTCCATTATTTTTTCATAATATCAATGAAAAAGTATAAATTGAATTTATCAATTTTATTCCATTTAAAATCCAACATTTTATAAATCACATAATTGAAAAACATCTCATTTATGAAAAAACTCATTCTTTGGGTTTTAAAACATCCATCTTCTATAGAACGAAAAATAAAATGAACATGTTCTAATCAAATATATCCTTTAAAAAAATTTATGAATAAAACCAAATCAATTACCAAGTATTAACCATATTCCATTTAATTTTAAAATAGAAAATTTGAATATCCTAAAACATGTAAACTTAATAAAATGAATGTTAATTACTAATTAATTCCCTAAAAAGTTATTTTCTCCAAAAATCCATTCTTTATAAAAATATATTTTTATAAATCCAAATGCTATTCAAATACCAATTTGAAAACCATGTAAAAAATATAAAAATAATCTCATTTTCAATAACACTAGTTAATGGATTATAAATATTGAATAACATTTCTCTCCAAAATTACCATGTATCATAAAACCCCATTTAAACAACCATAAAACCAAAATATCTATCCAAAAACTAATATTTATTTTTAAAATATATTTATATAAAATATTATATAAATACACTATCTATAAATAAAAGAGAAATTTAATTGAAATCCAATTCAAAATATACAAATATTTTCAATTCAAAAATTGAGTATGCAAAAAAATCATATCAACACAAAAGCAATTATTTCCTATAAAAAATGCTACAAAACATGGATTTTTCTCCTCAAATATATTTTCCAAATAATGATAAAATATATTTAAAATAAAATAATCTATTCTAAAATTTATAAAATAAATAAATGTTTTAAGTATGATAATTGAAAAAAATAAATACTAACCCATAATGTGGACTTCTATCATTTCCCAAATTATATGAACACCAAATGAACAATTTTTCCACCAGTTTAAAATCCTTTGGTGGATTTAATTTGTTTGTTGTCTATCTGAATATATTAAATCCTGAAATAATTTTTATGGATTTATAATGGAGTTCATGATTAATTTTCAAAAAAATATAATATGATATGAGATATAATGATATAAATAATATATAAAAAAATCCATATTTAATTATAAAACTCCAATTACAGTTTCATATCCATATAAATACAACTAAAAATTTGATGTATTTATTTCTTAAAAAACTTATTAATAGTTAATATCACACATAAGATACATTCTATTCCAAATGAAAAAAGCAATATATTCAATTTTAAAGTTAAAATTTCATTAATGGAAAAACAATTTTAAATAATCTCTTGAATTCAAATATATATTACCTAAAATCCATACCATGGTATTAAATGATATATTAGTTGAATATAGAATATTATCCCAACATGGATTGAACAAAAAAATAATTGGGCAAAATAGAATAAATAATATTTAGTCAATAGAGATCTCAGCATCTAAAAACACTATTGATATTCGGATCTCAAAATTAGGATGATGATTGGTGATTTTAATTGGTGATAACTTTAGTTCTGATAAATCTTATCTTAATGCCTCCCAAGAAATAAGAATATTAATTTGATATAATTTATATATTCCCAAAAAGAATACTACTCTTTTTATACAATATCCCAATTCTTTATAGTTGTAGATGAAAAAAAGTAAAAGAAGATATCAAATGTGAAAGGAAACAAAAATATTAAATGAGAAAATACATAGAATAATTTCTTCACATTTTCCATTATGAATATTCACCAAAGAAATTTTTATTAATTTATCTGAGAAAAAACATATAAGATATAACCATAAAAATTAATAATCATACATTGGAATCCTAAAATGATTTAGTAAGACACATAATCTATTGTATATGTTATAACACATTTAAAATATTTGAAAACAATGATAATAAAATTGAGAGAGTTTTTACTATTGAAAAAATATCATGTTTCTTTATATAAGGTCCAAAAACTCTAATTTATAGGCCAATATAAATTGAATAAATGAAAATGATAGAGTCATGAAAAAGATTTTGAAATTGATAGACTTTTAAATTTAAATGTGGTAAATCTCTAGGAAAAATATTAATATTGGGGTTATTATTAAACTCCATTAAAATTATTAATCTGTTTACACATTATATAATTACATATCAATAATATAAAAGAACATGAAAATCACTGTAATAATTTTATGTGTAATATATTATACCACTAAATAATAGACACCATAAAGAATTTGATGATATAAAATATGAAATTTTAACACTCTCTAAATTATATGTAATCATTTACTGTATATTTCCATGAAATAGTTCATTAATGACATATAGATTTGGCACAAAATCATATCTCTTTGAAATCTCATCCAAAACACTTTGGGGAATTATTATAATAAAAATGATTTAAAATATTTTATGAAATCATTATTCCATATTTAAAATTATTCTAGGAACAACTTTGACAACATATGAAATTATTTTAGCAATAAAAAATTATTTATTTTCAAATTAATTGATGTGATTAAAAATAATCCTCTAGTATTACATCATTACAACTCAAGATAAGAGTTGTTTGGGAATGTAATTGATTAAATGTACTCTTTTATCTATGTGAACATGTCTGAAAATTGTTTTATCATTTTACATCATGTGAATTCTTACTTATTTCTTTGTTTGAACACATTAAGTGACAAACATTTGTGGAAAAATTTAATCTAATATAGGTTATCTCTTATTTTCATGAATCATTAAATATATTGAATATATTAAATGAATAACTTATACGTCATTAATCCATGAATATATTATCATTACCTATCACTTATATAAACATTGACATGATTTCCTTGTATGTTATTCAATCAAGGGACCAAATGGAATAATTATCATACAAGTGAAAAATAACATATTAGTTAAAATCAGTTGATTAAATGGTAAGTAACATACCAGAAAACCTATTAATTATCACAATATCAATACTACTGTAATAATGGTATCAATGTTTTGTGGGTTTCTTTCTATATATATTTTAAAATTTCTATAATGTTGATTTTTATGAAGCATACAACCTTATGGATATCAATGACTTAATATAAGTCTATGTGACATACTTTAATAGGTTAATATATATAATAAGACTCCTATTATGATCCCCCTGGGCAACTTTATATCTTATATAATATTCCACCCATGTTAATCATAACATATAATCAAAAAATATAATAATATATTATGATCATTGATTATAAATAACTAAAAAACAAAATTTGTTGGTTTTTACCATTATAGTATCCATGTAATGTCCCAAGCATAATTAATGAGTGATATATTAATATTTAACTTATTATAAAATCATGTTGTATGTTCATTTTGAAAATCCATTACATTAAATATCTCGTGTATCTAATATATACAAACATTACATGAAACCCATTTGTTTTTCATATTAATGGGTTTTAATTGAACTTCCTCATTCAATTATATATCCACCTAATATATAGTGACATTTTACATTTTAATTATTTCTTTAATGAGTTATTATTTTTAATTAACTTTTTTCATCCTTTGGTGACATCAGGTTTCCTTTCCTAAAGAAATAACACCATTATTTTCATATTAAATATCAATTACACAAAAAATTCATTGAAACACCCCATGTTCAGTGTTTAAATACATTATTAACATATATTTTATCTTAAAATAAAATATATTTCATTATTCTTATTTACATAAGGATGTTCTTCAAAATAATTCAATGACACTTATGATTAATATAAGTGTATATTGAATAAATCCTCACGGCATAAGACACATTATAATACGTAAAAAACATGCAATACCAGAGAGTTCATATAATGTATTTATATGTAATCATGTCCATTATCTCATTTCAAAATAATCATAATTAAACTGAATCCCTATAAAAATAATTACATATAATCATGTTAAATATCCCATCATCATGTTATCCATCATAAAAAGATTCATAGAATTACAATTATATGTGATCTGAATCTAATTAAGAAACCTCATTTGTTATTATCTTTAAATATATATACCTAGTATATAGTTTATTTATACAATATAATTCATTGATAACCACATAATCAATAATAAATTTAATCAATGTATTGTTATAATATTATTTCTAATGAGTAGTATGAAATCCACCTAAAAAACAAAAAATAAAACCATAGTCCCACTAACAAACTTGTATAAATAATAAACATATATATTCATGTTGAAATCAAACACTTTTTTTTAATAATCAAATGTAATATCTCAACTTAAATAATTATGCATTCATCTATAAATTGAATATTACAACTTTGAAATGTTAGTAACCTCATTCAAAATGTTAAAACCTTTAATAAGTATCAAATAAAATTAAATTTAAAAATTATCAAGAAGGAATGTAGAAGTGATATTTATTTTATTTATGTTATAATCATAATGAATTTTTATCTAAATTAATATCATAATATGATTTATTTTCCAAAAAAGTTAAATTGTGTGTTCAGACTATAATAAATGAGTTTTTTATAACCCTTTTCATGAAGTATTAATTTATAATTATACATCCGACCATCAATGTTAGTTTTATTATTAAAAACCCACTTAATAATCATTAATATCACCCATTATAAAATAACTAATGTTTTAAAAAATATTTACTGTATATGGATTTCATATCAGATCAAACTTACTCCAACCATTTCTCAATGATAGAACTCTCAATTACCACATTATTGAATTTTGATTCATCGTTGATGAAAAATAAGTCATCATAATTTCTTATATGAAAAATCTATCTATTAGGATCATTATGGTTCATAAAATTACATTTATGTAATCTTACCACCAAAGTTGTTTCAACATCAATAATTGTTTGGGAGAATTGACTAACTTTCGGTCTCATGAAAACTTTCCATTTTCTGGTTTTGAACTCCTCCATGTTAAATTTAAATCCCACGTATATAATTATTTCATTGATCATTATTATGGATAACCCTATGTTAAATCATGAAAATAATTTCTTTCTATAGTATTACTGAAATGATATCATATTTTTTCTTTCTAATAATGAAAAATGTGTACTTTTTTATATAAATTTATTTTTTATGATAAAAATGTCATATTTTAATCCAAAAACATATATCCTCAATATATAAAATTGGGGATTTATCATAGACCTTATCTTAAATTGTGTATTTACAATTAAATTTAATAAAACAATGTTATGTTACAATGAAATGTTTTAAAAATTGTATCCTTTGAATGATATTGGAAGGTCCTACTAATAGATCATTCGTCAAACCATGTAAAATATAGATGGTTCCTACTCTATGACACAACACTCTACCAGGATTCTCTAAGCGGAATTATCATTAATAATATTCCACAATATCTTTGATGATAAATAAATTCCATGATAATGTATTCACCACCATTTTATAGATTGAAAATAGTAATACTTTTCATATATTTTTTTTATCTTTTTCATAAACTATTTAAACATTTAAATTGTTTTAAACAAGTTTCCCCTAATTTTTTTTTTATAATTACACAATAAAAAACCAGTAATGGTTATGCAGTAATATATTGACCAAATGACTATTTATTAATTAGTCTGCATGCATAATTGTTTTTATTTACAATATTCTAGTTATTATATCACAGTTTCAGAAAAGTAATCTTTGGGTTTTTTAGAAAAAAGATTAAAAATTATCTTTTGAGTGATCATCATATGAGTTCAATAATCCATCTCCATAGAGACTTATAAAACATTTTTCACTTACATATTCAATGATTTGTTGTAAAGTATTTTTTTAGATTCAATCATTATCATATTATCCATAATTTATTAAAATTAACGACCAATGCAGATAATGTATATATGATTCCCCATATTATTAATTCAACAACTCAAATATGTCAATTATTTAATATAAATATTTTTATTAATTATTAATTAATATGCATTGTTTTTTAATAATGTTATTGATATCAAAACTATTTTCATTGATAGAATATAGTTTTAGTTCACCAATTCAAAAAATATTTTACTATATATAGTTAGACCATAAATTTTACTTTTAAATTATCTACAATTTCTCTATTACCAACACATATAAGTAATTATCCTTCAATTATTTCTCTCTTATTTTTGAGTTTATGATTATGATCATAATTTTATGATGCACAAAATGTTTCAAACACACGTTATTAAAAATTATTGAAATTCATTTTTTATAAATCATATTAATATTTTCGGAATGTGGGTTCTTAATAAAACATGATATAAATAAATAAAAATATATTAAACAATATTTCAAAATAGTAAGAGAATCCAAAATTATGATCATGATTCATTTAATTATATATAACAAGACACTTCTTTAGGTGGGTATCAGGTTTTATATTATTTCAAAAAAGTGTTTTATTTAATATACCCACACTAAAAAATAATACCTTACATGAAATATATTTATTGACACAAGATCCATAATTCAATAAATATTGAGTCCATTATAGTGTTCCTCTCAGTTAATATCTATTTAGTTAACCCATTATATCAATCATATAAAATAGGATAATTTGAATAGTTTAGTGGAAAATTATTTTCCAAAATTCCTCATAAGAATAAACATAAATTTATTCATCTAGTATGTTAGATATTATTTTTTACCCACCTAGTGTCTCCCAACTCATAAAATGGAAATATTAATTAACTTTGATGGTTATCCATGTCCATCATGTCATACATAATATAACCCATGTGCACCAAAAATTAGTATAAAACAGACATGTTTGATTACCAATGTCTTTCCATTTGTTTTTGTAAAAAACATCACACATTTTATTTCTAGAGTTTTATTAGTCATTAGATTTTTAAATAAATTGTATATACACCATATTTAACTATTTAATCTCATATAGTCTTCAAATACCTATATGTATGTATGTTTAACATGATTTAAATTTAAAATAATATTCCTTGAGAATAATTAATAAGTTCCATAGTTATTAATGTATAATGAATTATATTTCCCTTGGGTTATGTTACAAACATAACAATAATATTTAATTATATCTACACATATCAAATTTTATACAACTTATAATGTGTATGGATTAAATTTATACAATTTATTATAATAAAAAACCAAAATACCGATAATATAAATTGTGATGTGAAATATATTCTACCCCCTAATTTATGAGATATGAATTAGGACACTAGTGCAGTGAGAAGTCCAACCAAATGTCCAATTATCAATGGATCAATACTCATGAGAGGCATTAATTTTAATAAAAATTATTACATCTAATATTCATAATCCATAACTAACATCTATTATTAATTTTATAAATAATTAATCTTAATTATATATTAAATAAAATAATAGATTTTTTATATTGTAACTAGGATATATCTCTAAAATGAATGACATGATAACTGTATAGAACTATTAAATTTTTTTTACTACGTTAATGAAAATTCTTAATATATAAAAAATATATATATTAATATTTGAATACTGATCTCATAAATGAATGATTAAATTTCATTATGTTAGATATAAGAACACTAAAAATTTATAAAATTTATAAAAATAATACTTTGAATGGTTTTTATATTTTTTTATAAAAATTAAAATGAAATAAAATATGGTTTTTCTACGTAATTAATTTTAGATAAAGAAGTTCTCAATTATCATAGCTTGAAGCACGAAATAATTTCAATGAACAAGGCATTTTATTTCTTATTGTCATGCTATAAACCCTGACCAGTTAAAATTCACTATTCAAATGGGTTTACCTCTAATATAGTACATTTCTACAAACCATGACCATACGACTAAGAAAGCATTACATTGTAATAGTTAAATCAATTATCTACATTTTGATAATAAAACCTAGAGTTTACAAAAATGTATTTCGTTTTGTATAGGTGTTTTTATTTTATATAACATGATTTTAATTACCATGATGCATTTTATAAAAATGTGTTAAACCATGATGTTCCTTAATCAAACATAACATGATGCTAAAAAATTCGAAAATATTTTTTCAATTTATAATTTTTATTATTGATTGTAAATTATTAACTCTTTTGATGTCATTAATAGATTTTATGAAACAACATAATTTTCCTAAAAATTGGGAAAAAAAGAAACGATTTTACAAAATAATATAAGATAAGTAACGATAAAAAAATAAATATAATGAAAATAAACATACATCACTATCGATGTTGTATCTTCTCATAAAACATGTTTGATCACATTCCCATAGCAAAAACTAATGTAATATTTCCTCTAATAATTTATACTAGACTTTAGAATCATTTAATTTTATTATATAACCATTCCTCCATTAAATTTTTCTAAGAACCTCCCCATCAAAGTAATATAAATTTTATGTAATCGAGGGTGATTTATCTATGTGAATAATCACCAATGATATCAAATAAGATAAATAAATTCTATGTGATGAGAACCTTCATTAAATTAAGTAGCCTATTAGAGTCAAGACTTTTAATCATTATTAAATAGACAACCATTGTATTTCTACAATTTCTAGACATCTAAATCCCTTCATTAATGATATGACTGGTAAAATCATTTAGCAATCATTAATAATTATAAACATCATCTCATTATGCACTAATATATTGAATGATATGAAATATAACTATGTGAATGTTTATAGAATTGAATCACACAAAATTATCAAATAAATAACATGATCTGGTATCAACCATCATGATTAGACATAACCCATGACCTGTTAAGGTGCACTATGTCATGGTTTATGCATTAGTTCATATTTCTAACAGACCCAGAAACTAAAACCTATCCCTGATCTAAGTCAACATGTTAAATTGCACATAGAAACATCACCAAACGAAAAAGGGTTTAATCATAAACATATAGAAACCAAAACCAATTATTGAATATGGATTTAATATTGAAACATATAAAAATATCAAAATAATTTTATACATATAAAAATCATATTTTTTTCCTAAATATCCAAAATTTTAAGAAAATGCTCAAATAATCTAGAAACTATGAATAATTTCATTTAATTTATAACTTCCCAAAAAAAAATACACATTTACTAAACAAACATTCATTAATCATTTTAATAAAATTTAAAATATTTATTTCCAAATACATAAACCACTCCATATTCATTTGAACCAAAATAGTATATACCAGAAATAAACAACCTCTATTAAGATGTTGTAGTGAAATCAACCTTCTGTATGAATGATTTATGAATTATAAAACATCATTTAAATATAATCATAAATTACATAATATTTAAAATAAATATCCTTATATTTTTATGAAATCCCGGTTTTTAGTTCCTAGAATTGATTACATGAGAATGTAAGTGTAAATAGAAAAGATAACAGTATAAATATTAGTCTTCACTAACAAATGATTGATGAAATCCAAATATAGTTTGTGGAATACTCTAAAATATTCTAGAAATTGTTCGTGAATATCTTATACTGTGATTTTAGTGAAATTGGGGGTGGGGTAGATTTTTTGAGATAAAATGACATCTTTGGGTCATAAAAATAGTTTTTCCAAGACTGAAATATTAAATCATACATGTGACCCTAGATTTTCCATTATACCCAATCCATATCACATGATCTATGTGAACATTATTTTTGATAATATAAGAGACTCTTAATTTTCCATTAAATCCCCTTCCACCCTAACCATGCCACAATATTCACAAAATAAAATCAATTTTTAGAGATACTTTATTTGAAAGAGGAATAAGAAATTTTCAACCAAAAACAATAGTTCAATAATACATGAGAGAAACTCCATCATGTTTTATAAATACATTCTATTTACACAAATAATGTATTAAATAAATTTCTAAATTTATTGAAACACCTCTTCACATCATCCATTAAACTCATGGTTATGATTCTCCACTATAAAAACCATCCCATAATTCATTGAACAAACAGAAGATATATCATTATCACAAACAAAAATAACTAATGCATTATAACAAAAAATCCCTTTAAAACATGATACTAAATAAAATAATATGAAAAATAAAAATGAAACAAATTTTTAATATTTTAAATTATTATTTTATATTTGTTAATCAGGAAAATAAATAATTCATTTGATAATTTGGTCTTCTGGTGTGTGATCTATCTAAACCAACATTTGCATTGGGTTATGACCATTCCGCCCCTAAATCACTTTCTTAATCCATTTAAATATTTGGAATGTTTTTAAAATATATATATATATATCTCACACATATAAACCTATCTTATTCATCCATAGATGTGTTAACACATTCCTTATGTTCATTTCCCAAATTCCATCCTTATAAAACATCCATAGATTTTTATACAAGGAATGATTATGCTACCGATTTTATTTCCATTATAAATAATTATTTTTATATGTTATGATTGATTCCCATTTTTTGGAACACATAAATAATGAAAACATTATAACAGGCCTTCCTAGAGATCATTATAATGAATTATATAAATATGTTTTCTTATGAGACATTATATACTGGATTTATGACCAACAATACTCTATAATGGGGATTTTTTCTATGAAGTTATATTATATAGAGTGTTATAATTAAATATTGTTTATTTAGTGTTATATGTTTCTAAAAAATTTCTAATGTTACAATGATATTTTCAAACCAAATTATTTATATTATTCAACCATGTGATTACACACAATATTTTACTTTTAGGATATCATTTTATATATATGAATCATGTGTTATGTCTCCCTATACTGTTTGTTCCCTTATTATGATTTTTATCTTGCCCCATACTTTAATTTATTACCCAATTATCCTATTTTATTTTATGATCTCAAATAGATTTAGAATATTGCAATGGAGAAGAAAATGTTCTTTTCATGTTTTAATATTTGTTTTTATATATTATGAACCTATTCTTCAAGATACACTCTACATCATGATCATCTTGGGATTACATATTGAATATATGTTTAAAAATAATGTAACAATATTTGTTGAATTCTACAGTCAATATATTTTATTTTTTAGTTTACATATTTTTAATTTTTTTTTATGATAATAGATGATGAAGGATAATTATGATTTTATTGTAGGGAGGGTTTCATCAAGTTTTCATGTGGTTGATTCATTTTTAATCAATTAATGTTTATTATTCATTAATAATTCATATCAACCTAAGGGATTCATAAGATTAACATTATTTTTTTCTTTATTGAATTAAAAAATCCTCATCTTCAGTGGGTAAATAGTTTTTATTTACCGTAATGATAATAGATGACTAATAGTTAGTACATTATAGTAATAGAATATGTGATATGATTTAATGTGACTATTATTTGTTTTTCCCGGTTTCCTTATATTGTTTTCCAGATAATGTGATTTATATTTCCATGATAAATTATGTTATATAGAATATTTAGTTATTGATTATGAGGTGTAATATTTATAAAACATGTTCATAATAAATTGGTTAATTAATTCAGTTATATGAAACATTGTCTCGTCAAATTTTTATTTTTATAATCATTAAATATGAACCTTATTTTATATGATTTGTAATCGTTGATGTTATGTCCTTGGAAATTCCCATTGAAATTTATATGATGAAAAAATTATTTTTTCCATGTATATACCATATGATGGTATATCCTTTGTAATGTTTTGATATGTTAAAAGTAGAATATTTGGATGATTTTTAATGTGTTATATTTCTATGTTGTGGTATTGGCTTGTTTTTATTGTAATAAGATTGAATTGATGGTCAGGAAAGGCATCACGTATAAAATAGGGAGGTTTAGTATGGGTTGACAACTCGAAATTGGTATTTTGTTTTTTTCATAGTTACTATAATTTATTTTCTAATTCTTATAGATTTTCATATACAATAATAAGTGCATATTCAACATCATTCATCAAATTAATTCATAAAATACTAGATAATATAGAATAGTAAATGAATTATCATACTATTTATGGAAATTAATGTTAGTGATGGAAATGATTCATAAATTTCATTCCATGAAATTGTTTTGATTAATTATCCAGGGGTATGGCTTGAGATATTGAATTGATATGTGAATTGAAAAAAAAATTCTATTTTGATTATTATTTAAAATATTCAAATCAGAACTGATTATGGGATCTATAATGTGAATTTAAAATTTTAAGTAACATGATGGTTAATTATGCTAAATTTTGATTCTTGAATTATATGTTTTTCATTAGCTTACTAGTATTGGAGATGGAAGTGTGGTTTCTATGATGGAACTTACCAATAGTTCATTTAAATTATATGATAGATTCCATTATACTAGTTTTGTGCTGTGCTATATTTATTTATTGTTATTTCATAAACTCAACCAACCATGTTGGATTATTCCCTTTGATAAAAAATTTTGGGCTTTAGGATTTTTCTCCAACAACATAGTTTTTGAGGTAATGGATGGATGAAGACTTGCTCGTTTTATATCTCCTATAAGATGTATTTTTTGTAGGAATATCAGATCTTTGATGGATTCTAATATAGGATATGTTCTCAGAAGTGTTGTGATGGATCTTAATATTATCACACATTTATTTATAGTCTTTAGTGGATTAAATTTATATCATATACTTGTATCCTTGATTCAGTGACTATAGCTATTAGAAGTAGACAATTAATATGTTTTGGTGGCCTTAGGTATAAGTTTTGATACATGGAATGTGATGGATTTCAGATATATTAAATGGTTCTATGATGTGATAGAATATGGATGGGATTTTTAATTTGGTTTTATTTTTATAGAGATATTCCCAGAAGAATAATGTATCCTATATGATACTCGGGTAGGTAGAGGAAAGTATTTATTTCAATCATTCATTGATTGATAAATATATATGGTCTCAGTATGTATATAGAAGTGGTTTAAGAATAGAAGGCATTTTTCCTCAGGGGATGATGGTTATAAACTAGTGGGAAAGTTGATGTGGGGTGTCCTGTATCATATATATTCATTTTAAATTATATTAAATATTATTTGTGTGTTTTACTTAGTGGGATAACATTAATGATTTTAGGATATATTTCCATAGATTTAGGTTATTTGTCAATTTTTATTTTTATTCGTTGTGAATTATTATGATTATTTCACATTTTTCAGAGTGGTTTCTGGGATTATCGTACTGATTATAATTTTATTATCACACCAATTTCTTTAAATATTATTTAGGTATAAGAGATATAGATGGTGATTGAGATGGAAATTAATATATCATAGTGGTTTTCATGATCAATTGGAGTTCAAGGTCACTTCTTAGGTGTTATTCATACTTTTTTTATTTTTTCGAGTGAATAATATTTAATGTATAGGATTTGGATACTTATTTATTAAATTAAGTTTATTTTTTGGTGTTAAAATTATCTTATGATTTTTTTTGGATTATCATACCATTTTATACATTTTTATACCCTACATTATTCCTTTATACTTATTTCCTATTTGAGGATACATTTTAGGTTCACATTCATCTTATATATTGCCCTATGAGGGGAACCATTGGAGGGGATATCAGAACTGATCTAATGTAAATTTCACGAAAAAACCATCCAAAAACCATATTAATAACAAAAATAGACCCATAAACCAAAAAAAGTATACAATATATCTCATATATTACAACAATATTGTTCCACTATGTATCAAAACACTATAACATTGATGAATGAGAGAAAATTTATCATATATGTCATATTCATCATAAAAGTGAACTAGGAAGACATATCCACCATCAATAAATCCCTTCAATACATTATCACTGATAATGAACCCATCAAATATGTTAAAACCCACCGACCTAGATATGATTACAAAATCCTAACAATTTGTCTGGTCATTGCTAAGACTTGTAAATTAAAATTAATATATATCCATGGGGGATAAAACTAACATGTACTACTTTTTTTATTTATAAAAGACTAAATAGTGTTCAAAATTATAATAGAGGATGTTGATATCCCTCAATATATGTTATTATTATTCTTTCATGTAGATATCTAATTAATATTAGAATATTCCTATGAAATATAATTATAAGAAGATGAATACAGATTCTATTGGTCAATGATCTTTTCAAAACACTAGTTAACTAAAAATACAAAAACATTATATCATATACACAACTTAAAAATCCATCAACACTTAAGAACCATAACAATCATATTGTCTCCATCTGTATTTATTGAAATAAATTCTAAGAGATCTGGGTAACATCATACTTAATTAAAATATATGTATAATGAAAATTACTAACCTTTCTTGTGGTATTATATATATAAATAAGGGAACAACTATCTTACTTGTAATACAACAATAAACATCTACCACCAATTCCATAGGTTAAACATTATGTATGTATACCTAGACAATAAAATATAACCGTGATTTAAGATTAAACAATAATAAACCCCTATAGTGGTTCAAAAAAAATTAGTTCTTCTTATAAAAATCATGGTTCACTGAATTTTTTTTAACAAATATCACTCAAAAATATGAATATAAATTAAAATAAGTTAAAATTATATCATAATGTATACAAAAATCTATGGTTACCCTGGTAAAATGAATGTAATCTTTTAAGTTACTGAGGGGGGAAACTTATTGTCTGAGTAATAATTTAATAAGGAATTTGTCTACTTTATCATGATCATATTAGGAAATAATATTGTGAGACACACATAGGGATCCATAACTACCACTATATAAGTATAAATACTTGTCATCAAATTATTATTGTAATGGACTTTAATGGGATCTATGCATCATAAAAATGAATTTGTAATCAACTATCAAACATATGTGAATTATATAACTAATCAAAGTAGAATAAAAATAAATTATCTCTATTTCATATTGTTTTTATTAGACCAACCTCACTATAATAAATGAATGAAACCTTTTAATTAAGTATGGAAAAACCTTTTTTCTTCGAAAATAAACTTTAATGGTATTGGTCTTCCAAAATTCCAAATTCTAATGAAATTATGTTATAATACACACCCAAAAATAAATTCCTACAACAATATAAACACAAACACCAAATTGAAGTGACAATATCTGTTTTCCTCACAATGCTCTCAATATTAGAACATTATATTGAAAACCTAACAATGAATTTTTATTGATCATCTATAAAAATAACCTTCAAATACACAATAATGAATTCCCAAAAATTCATATCTATAATTGTAGGGGAAGGATTTTTTCCTATTTTAAATCCCCAAATAATTTATTATATATTTCTAATGAAACATTATTAAAGACCTAAAAAATATCTCACCCATCCATGATATTAAATGACCCAAAGTGAACATTCTATGATGATGAATTGTTTTTAAAACATTTGAATCTCCATTAATAACCCTAAATAAAAAGGGTAAATAAATAAAATAACCACTACCTAGAAATAAAAAAACAAAGTTTAAAAAATAAAAAAACTATGGTATACCTATTATAATGATGAAAACTCTCAATAGTCACTCTAATGAAGAAAGAAATAAAATGAACAAAAATACACAAAAATACTAAATGAATTAAATACTCTTAAAAACATCAGAAACTCACAAAGAATGTATCACATCCCCTACAAACCGACAAAATTCCAATTAATGGATAAAATAAAAAACCCCTTAAATGATAAATGAATATGATACCTATAAAAAATCAAAAAAAAATTGAATAATAATTTACTATACCATACATTCACACAATATACCCCCAAAAAATTAAGATATAATTACTAAATTAACATGACATAAAAAATTTCCATTAATGTCACAACCCAACTTATTCGTGGGCTCGAGCCGTAACTACCCCCTTCCAACCTCCACAGGACAATATGGTGGATAAAAGTGTCGAAGGAACATATAAACTTGGGAATGAATTTTTCTAAAATACATGTACACATACATATCCTACATAATGAAAAGTACAAAGGGAAAAGCATAATAGAGGCATCACTTATATAAATAAACTAAAGATTAATGGAACACTAAACAGAATGAATTCTGATCTTGTAAAATTAATATAAAAGGGTAAAATAAATTCGCACCTAGAAATATTCCCTCCCTAAAAAAACAAGAGAAGATTATCGAATGAGATACTCTCTCTTATAGCTGATGTTAAAACCTCCACGCATGGTCTGTAAAGTACATATCCCTAAGATCCTATGAATTCAATATTGACATGTCCACCATCTAAAAAATACATGACATGTTTTGGGGAAAGCCCATTCTTGGGTGAGAATATACGTACCTAGTAAAATTCCCTAAATTGGTGAAGGGGGTGTTGTAACAGATACAACTAAATATGAATGAAGTAGATAAAACATGGTAGGGTAAAAGAGTACAAATTAATACAAAAAATGAGTGAATATACGTTCACCCAACATACAGAGTTACAAATGGTGAGAATATAAAGTTATTATTGAGTCTTCACTTCATAAAGTAGGAGAGTGAACTCTTCCAACCATAAGAAGTTTAACACAAAAAGCTTGTGGAAAATGATTCACATCATTGCCTCTCCTAAAAAGATAGTAAATATACTCAGGGACTGGGTAATGAAGTAGAATATATATATATATATATATATATGTATTTCCTTAGTCAAATAATCTCAAATGATATATTTATGGGATCTACATATCATAGCTCAGTCCACAATGATGAGTAAGAAATAGTGCAAAAGTATGTCCATCTATGATAGCCAACACCCCATATGTATGAAGAAGGCACAAAAGTAAATGGAATCAATCATTACATCTTGATACTATATTCTTTGGGTGGAAATGACTCACCATAATGATTATATGACATTTCCCAAGAACACAACTCGGTGGGGGGAATGCATCCCTTCTTCTCGTGAGTCTAAAGATGCATCAAAGCACACCTTTTCAATATTCCACCCAGTTGTGGGGTCACCAGTTTTAGTAAAGGATCCAATGACCTAGTATGATATTAGGGTCCTAATTTTGTAATCACTCAGGACCTCCACATTCAATCGTTGGTAGGGTGTGGATGACTTGGTATGGTCACAAGGAAATTACACTACCTAGTCCTACTGAAGGGTATGTTTGTTATGTCATTAGGGAAACTCTGCTGCCCATACCAGATAGAGGGTTACACTTAGAATATTTCATTTGGGAACTCCACTACCATGCACAAATGAAGGGTATGTCCCGAACATCGAGGACTCCACTGCCTAGTCCTATTGGAGGGTAACTAGGAATGACCATAAGGGAACTATACTGCCCATCCTAGTAGGAGGGTAAGCCCGGAACATCCATCAGGGAATTCCACTACCCATCACAGCTAGAGGTTAATCCTAGTAATGTAATGTTGATTCTGTATGGATTATTCTATCATCGGGTTTTGCCTCAGCATGTGCCAAACATAGAACAGTTCACATCATATCTCAAAATTCACTTCTAAGGGAATCATCGCATTCTATGAGAAAAAACACTCAGGACATGAATCTTGAGGGCCAATATCTATGTTCAACCAAAGTCAATACGAACACTCAATGATAGTTAGGAAGAGATCAATTACTACAAGAAATGTTAGGGGACCTAAACAGTGTGTCATCCCTCTTAAATAAATGGATGTGTCTCTGTCGGTACAAATGGAATATCTTTGTACGGTTAAATTCCATGTAGGTGGACTATACGGTGTATCCCACTTATCTAGGGACTGGGTTGTGTCTGTTGGTTGGGTCCCAGTACTTGTACCCCATATTGGTGTACTTTGGAACACTACATGTGGGTCCACATGGGATATTGCCTTTGTGGCGAACCTTTGTTTGGATAATTCTATATAGACTCCCCTTCTGCATCACTCAACTCACATGATGTCAACTGGGGAGGGTGTTCATGATGTGTAATTCAAGACCACACAACATGTCCTCCATAACATTTCACAGTCACTAGTGTCACTACAGAGGGAGGCTACAAGTCATGTATTCTTTATCCTACATGGCATGTAGTCAAGATTTTTCTATAAATTCCAGGATTTAATTGGATCTTTATCCTTTATTCAAATCTAGTCAAACTACCTCATATCTCATCGTGATTCCTCTCGATATATTTGGATCTTGCTGAAAATCATGATCGACGACCATCATTCGTCAGGAATCTACCAATAGAATGTTAGGTAGATTCATTCTTTATTTCATACACCACACCTCATAAATCCTTGATGATTTGTCCTCAAACATTTTGATTTTCCATCCATTCATCATAATGATTCTAGATATATTCTCTGTTTGAAGAATCGTCTTTGTTTCAGTACTTCACAACAAATATCCACACCAGATCAGGGTCGGGTTTCTTGAAAACTATCAAACTGGGATCCACGATATTTAATGGCGAATAAAGTGAATAATCAACAGAGAAAATCAGAAAAAAATCGTTTTAAACATCATTAGGAATGTGTTCCTGAGCTAAGAACAAGATTAGGTTAACAAAGATAGTTGTAAAAAAGAAACAATGTAAATTTCAATACTCGGGAACATGATAAGGATTTATGGAGTGTAAATAGTAGAAAAAAGATGGATCTACTATGTACTTTTAATCTGAGGTAATAAACACTACAACATGAGTCTTATCAATTGATTGGATCGATCACTGGTGAAGAACGTAGTCTTGCAACGATCAGAAGAAGTTGGTGTGTTCGTCACCATTTGATCAGCCTTTATCCAAAGGATTGTTGTTAATCGTCAATAGAGGAGGGGAGAATATCACACAAGAGGATGTGAGAATTATAAGGAAATAAATATCCAAATTATCCATGAAATTAATTTATAAATATTTTTTATGTCAAAATATATTTATGAGATTAATTAATTAATCAATCAATTAATCCACTTTAGCATGTCTCCAATGAGTGAGGGGTCCATACATCCTGTGTCGACTCATTTAATGTCACTTATAGGGTAATCATTACATTATATACCCAAAAATGGTCTCAAATTTCCAATATGATAATCATTTTTAGAGGTATACTATTTTAATTGATTTACCACACACACACATTATAATCAAATTTAAATTTTTCCATGAAATTTATTCTGGGAACACTAGGCCACAGAATAAAACTTCGCCTTTGTTCTTAGCACTGAAAATGTATTTAGAAATATTTCCAAGACATAAATGATAAAAATAAGGTCTCTAAAACATTTTATCTGTAACATCCCACGTAAATAAAGAATAATACATTTTTATATTTATTAATATTTAAAAATTAAATATTAATTTTAATTTAAAGGGGACGCTATGTTTGCTGGCTTACCTGATACGCAACAATAGGTTTCTTTGGAATCTTATGTTGCACACTAGTAATATAATATTATTATTTTAAATGATAGTTAACGCCTATCTGTTGTGTTAGCATAAATGAATATAACTAATTGTAATATGATTATACATGTTTGTTAATTTTTTTTTAAATTTACTTAATAATAGTTAGGGCCTCAAAATGTGAATGAATCTAATTTTAGGCATAAATACTCTAATATTCACTAAATGGTCGATTTACAGCCTTTTGATGGTGAAACCTCTTTAAATATAGTTTTTGTATTTTCTTATATGTTCTATTTTACAAAATAAAATTCTTCTTTACATTCGGGAAAAAAAAATTCGGTATTTTTTTGGTATTTTTCTGAAAAAGTTCATTTTTATTGAATAGTGAAAAAAAAACAGTATTTTAACCAAAAAGTGCCTTTAAATATAATTTATTTAAATGGTTATATTATATTTTTAATTGGGTTTAAAGTTTAATTAGAATATATTTTTACCATTTAATCCAATTTTGTTCATTGTAATTGATATCACTTTGAAATTCGATATAACAAGAATCAATCTTTTGATAGTTATTGTTTCTAAAAATACTCTATTTGTTTTGACAACGAGAATTAATTTTAAATTAAATAAATAATCTTTTATGTTTTTAATTTGGTAAAATAAAAGTCATTTTTAAATTCGGAATATAAAATATATCCTAGGCTGAATTTTTGATATTTTTCTGAAAAACATCAATTTTGATGAATAGTGAAACCAATTAGTAGTAGTTAAAAAACCCACTTTTTAATTTAAATGATATTTTACCACTTATGTGAATTGGATTTTAAAAATCCAACATAAATGGCTGTTATTAGTAAGTAAAATTTGTTTTAATAAGATAAAAATATTTTGTGGTGAATAGTAACATTTCAATTTTATTTATCGTGGTAAAAGGTAAATAGGGTAATTCAAGGTAAAAAATATTATAATAAAAAATTTTACCTTAACACATGTCTTAACCTTATAGTTTGAATCATTTACGACCATGATCATCTTTTGGACGATTTTGGGACCCCATGGAGGCACTTATGATTGATAATAACAATTTATTTTAATTAACTTAATGTAAAGGCAAAAATGACAAAAACAAATATCTTTTAGTAAATAAATTTTTAAATGGGGTTGTATAAGCTATATTTTGGACTATAAACATTATTTATAAATCTATAAATATTTCTTACATAATGGTAATTTTTTATAATTTTTAGAAATCAATTAAATTAAATAATTTATGACACAATAATGATACAATATTTGCATAATTAATTATTGATTTCAATAAATATGAGTATAAATATTAAAAAAATATTCATAACCAATTAAATTATTATTGGATAAATTTATTTCTACCATGAGTCATCTTATCTTAAACTGTAATTAGTTTTAGTCCTTTAGAAACCAAATATCATTATATAATAAAATAATATTTTCACACTTTAATAAAGAGTCACTCTCCCCCGTATAAAAAGCCCTAACTTTTTACTCATTCATCACACCTCTCAATCCCCATGGATTGTCCAACCCCTACCAAAATAAGATCTCAAGATCCCAATACTCCTCTTAGAAGACTTACCTTATGCAAAAGGCACTTCAAGAAATTCTTTTGTTTCAAACCAAAGGGAGTTACCCAAATTAATGTTAACATTTCCTCTTAACTTTTTTTATTTTATTTTACTTCTCCAACCCCTAAAATATTTTTATTCCTTTATTTTATAACAACAACAGTATCCTCAATTTTCTAGGATTTATTTATTAGAAGTATTCGATCTACACTTATAAAAACCTCCATCTAATGGGTGAAAAACAAAATGTTTCTGTGGAAGGAAAAATAATGCCTCCACAAAGCGATGATTGTTCGATTATCTCATACCGCCTCTCATGGTGGCCATTTATATTTAATAGTATTAATATATTATATATATTATGTTTATGTTTTCTTTATGTTTTTTTATTTTACATTTATATCAAACCATTATGGTTTCCATAATGGGTAAACGCGATAATTTCTTCTAAGGAAGTGCAGACTACCGCCCCCTCAAAGTGATATGACTCGATAATGATATTTGTGGGACGTATAAAAGATAGAGTTAATAATATTATATATGATATTATACTGTAATTATAATATACCTATGTATCATTATTTTTTAATTGAATTAAATTACAAAATAGAAATGAAATTAGCATTCATGTGTACATACGTCGTACTGTCTTCTTGAACGGTGCATTTCATTTATTATCTCCAAAATTTTATGCACTATTATAAATACTTATATATAGTAGATATATATGATTTATATGATATATAAATAATGAATATCATTCTTGAGATAATGGACTATTGACCACATGGACAACGTGTAATTATAAGGTGTTCATTTTTTACTCAAGTACCAAATATTGACAAAACAACCGTTTTTAACATAAATGATTAAATAATGATTATAAAATAGTAATAAGTGTTATAAAGGGAATAATAAACTTGAAAGATTTCTTAAGGACGTATAAATTAAATTTATTTTATTATTCAATAGATTAAATAACAAATGGGTCATGTTGGACACGAGGTAAGGGACTTCCTCTCAATCTCCATTCATTGAGGCATATTTTGTTTCATACATGACTTTCAATTATAGACTGTATAAATCCTTTTAATTTTCATTTCATTCTAAGTGAATATTTTTATATGAAGTGTTTTAATAAATGAACACAAGAAATGTTTTTTTAACATCAGTGGCGACAACGACCTTTTTCCGTCACCGCGAGTATTATTAGATCTTTTTATTCTATAACATGATGTAGTGTTTTTTATTGGAAAACAAATACCATATACGTTTTATATATTTTGGTATTGAAAATTATTTTGATAATGGATTTGTTTTGTCAATATATTTAAATGATATATTGTGATTGAAATGTGGAAATGACATCTTTCCATTATGTTTGTTTTATGTGTTACGAATATGTTATGGTTCTTTGGAATTATTTACGTATACAGGTGGTTCTGTGATATACCTAGGGCAGGTGAGCCTAATATAGCTCTCCAATTAATTGGGTAACATGAAATTGGGATACATGAATGTTTATCCTAAGTGATTTTGGTAATATACTATGATGGGTATTTCATCTTAACTCCCTATGTAGTTGTGCTAGCTTCAATGTAAGTATGATATGAATGCCACAATTACCTTTATGATTTTTGATTACTATGTGTTATGTATAAATCTTATGTTTTCATGAGGTAAGTAAAATAGTTTAAGTTTTGTATGTATAGATGGACTAATGGGTTTTTTCATATTTTAAAACCCTTATTGAAATTTTTATGCTCATCCCCAGTTTTGAAATGTTTTTCACGTGACATAAAGATGAATAAGGTCAATGATGGGATCAAAGAAAAGTATTGCTTTCAAAAACATGGAACTAGAGATGACCCTTTTTTCAAGAGTTTTTATTTTATGAAAAAATGGATACAAAGTATAATTGCTTACATGTAATATTCAGGTTGTTATTTAAATGTTATGACCAAATTCTCTAAAACTCTAAACCTGAAAAGTTCCTCAATGTAAATTATCCATTTCATTCAATAATATGTAATGTTTAAGGCTAGTTCTTTATACGGTCCTTCACTATTTTCATCCTCGAAAAGAAAAAACAAGGAAAACAACTTCAGATTCTATCCCCCATCTGAATCCCCAACTCCCATGAACTCTCTTTTACTTTTTTATGCTCCCATAACATGAAAAATAAATTGATAGTCCATATTTTATTGGTCCTCTATTTTCATTGCTCAATCACCCCCATGTTTTCTGTAAAGGTGGATCTATCATTTATTTTCATCTCACCCCAGTTAGTGACATGCGTAGGGCCAGGCATGCATTTCTTTATTTGCAACACATGGAAGACATCGTGACCTCACACCAGTTGTAGGGGTAGGGTGAGGAGGTAGGAATCCTCCCTACCCCTCTGTACAATCTCAAACCACCTGATGAACCTTGGGGATAACATTCATTGTCACATTAATAACTTATTTTAATGGTATTTTTAATTTATTTTCCATTCATTATTTATTTTGGGGGTTTACCAAGATTTTATGTAGGAATGGGTGAGTTTTAATGAATTGGGCCAAACCATGAGCCCAATTCCAAATTTAAAATAAATTTTGATTATTTTATAACTCATTCATTTTTTAACATTCTGTATCCATTCAGATTTTTAATTGTCCTCCCCTATCCTATTAACACCAAAATTTAAATTTTGAGCCATTATAAATCCATAATCATGGGGTATTTGGGTTTTTATTTAAGTAGGTGGGCCACACAGAAAGCCCATTTCCAGTTTTAAGAAAACATTTTTTTATTTAATAACTTATTAAATTTGAACTATTTTTCAGTGATTCCAACTCCATCCTAAGCCCACTGAACCTAGGCGCACCCCCAATCTCTTCTCTCCCTCTTTGGATCTCGTTTTCTTCACAGAACATGTCCAAACAGCTTAGGCTTCATGATTTTTATCAGATCTGTAAGGGTTATTTGGTTCCTTCATAAATCCTTCATTTCTAACTATTTTTACCTCATTCAAATTATTACATGTTATTATTATCCTTTTAAGAACCACCCTTGTATATTTTTTTGTTTTCAAATTCATCTACTATTGTATTTGGGGTGATTTCTACAAGATCCTTCAATTAGGTTGTTCTTCATCATTCTTCATTCAATTTTCTTAGGGGTTACATTCAATGTGATTAGGGTTTCATCACTTATCCTTGAGGTTCCAAATGTCCAGAAATTAGGGTTCGAACCTAGGGTTTTATTTCTTGTCTTTTGGATGAAATATTATGGTATTAGGTAGGATTTCACTTCATTGAGGTGCGGTGGTGGTGTAGTTTCTGTTTCACACCATGTTTTGTGGGTTTCGACATAAAAGCTAGGTGGTTAAATGTGTAAACAATTAATTATGAGTTAGCTTGTTGTATTTACTCATTTTTCATATCGCTCATATTTTGGGTGTGGTGATAAAAATATTTATGATTGATTTGGTAGTGTGTTTTCTTTTATATTTGAATTTTAACTTAAAATAGAGTGTTTTCATGTGTAACTCATGGGGTATTATTTTGGTGTATTTTTTAACTTATGGAATTGGTATACTAAATCTTGTTGGCATGCCAATTCTGGTTTTTTAATGTATTAGTGACATGTGGGCCTAAAAATAGGGGTTTTAATAGGTTTTATGTGTAAAACATTCTTATACTTATTGAGATCATTTTATGAAAATGTGTGTTTTCATTTGTGTATTTTGTGGTATTATACGAGGTGATTTTATAACACTTGAAGGTGGTTTTATAAATGTATCTAGGGATGAAAATTTTATTTTGGATAGGAATTGGTATGGTTTTGGTCATAAATGGTTGTTTTGAAATGGGTTTTGTGTGCAAAACTTATTTACAGCACTTCGGTTCTTTTTATGATAAATTATAAATGTTTTAGTCTATTTAAAAAAGTGGTAAAATGGTGCATATGTACTATTTGTTGTGTGTGTTCACCTATCATGGGTTTTTGAAAAGTTAAGTGATGTTTTAAATTCTCAAAAAAATTTATAATGTTTTGTAAATTTTTGAAATGTCTTATTAAATTCTGATGTTGGAGCAAAACTTGTTTGTTGACTTTTTCTTATAAGATTGATGATAAAATTATTTTCAAGGTAAAAAGGGTATTATGTGGCATGTGTGTGTGCTCTGTTATGTGATGTGAATCACCATGTAAATTATTCATAAAAATAATTAATGGATGTGTTGAAGTGATGTGAAAAGTGTTGTTGGCGATTTTGGTGTCTGTATGCTTTGAAAATGCATTTGAATGAAAAAGTTGATTTTTTGACTTGTGTGATGTACATATTTTATGTTTGGTAAATATGTGATGTGGAAATGATATTTTAATGTTTAAATTATATTTCTTGACCTGTTGAACTTTTTTGAGCACAAATGGAAAACTCGAGTATCTAGGTGGGTCGACGTGTACTAGTATGCTAGTAAATCAGTCTTGTTTGGCCTCTATTTCACTTATAAATATTGAAGCTTACAACTTTAACTAAACTATGATGATTATAATTGGGGAACACTAGGTTATGGGTATGTTCCATACTAGTGGCTCTTGCATGAGAACAAATATTTGTTATGGTTACTCTCACCGAGGTACGAGGTAACTAGGACCCCCAATGAGCTAGTGCCTAGGGGTTATTTTCTTTTTTCTTGTGATCATTAATTACATTATAATTACAGTCGGAATATGGTATATTTGACTGTAAAATTCAGTAGCTTTTGAATTTATTTTAAACATTTTTATTCTTTAAAATATCTCACATGTATACTTCTTTTTTTAAAGTTGTATCTTTTAGAAATTGTATCTTGAAATTACATGTTTTTGAAATCTATCATGCTTTTCGTCTTTGAATGTTTATCGCATGGAATCTCTTAGGGGTGGTATTTTACTGGGAATTTTTTCACAGCCTACTTTCACCATTGGGTGTATGTAGACTTGGTTATTTTTGTTGTTGCACGTTGGGTACAGTTTTTAGTTCCAGTGGTTCGGGTTTCAAGCAGGTCCTTGGTGGCGAAGTCTTCTGGAGATGGCTTGAGGGTAGTGCCCCTTTCCTTGAGGGTTCTTGGATATCCATTTTAGGTTTTTTACCTTTTTAATTTTTTTTTACATTGTTTCAAATCATTTAATTCATTTCTGAAATTTTCTAAAAGATGGTTTTAGTTGAAAAATCCAGATTTCTTTTATTGAGTTCAATTGTTGTTTATTGTTCATAAAATCAGGTAAATCATTCCCAAACTTAATTTTATGATACTAGAGCACTTTTGATAGCCCATGGGGATCGGTAACTCCGTTTTGGTCTTGTCACGGGTCGGGTTTGGTGCTAGGTTCGGTGGTGACCAGATTCTGTTCGTGACAAAAATGGTATCAAAGGAGGTTCTGGTTAACTCTTTGGGTCACGTTACTTAAGGAAAAATCTATATAATCTAGATTTAGGATTTTTGGGACTTGATATTTCTATTATGGGTTGTGTTCCTAATCACCACACCTCTTGATGGTATTCGATTCACCAAGGGAACTAGGGATTTATATGAGTTCTTTGGTTGTCTTGGATTGATGATGAATAAGGGAAATGAAAAAATAGTTGGGTTAATGGTCTCGGTGAGCTTGTAGGGCTTGGAATGCCGTGTGGAGCTGGGGATATTCACTAAAAAACTTTCTGTGATTGTGAATTGATTGGAATATGGACTGAAACCATAGGTCCATGTCACCCACTGAAACTAGTTTCCTCTGGAGTGGTCTTGTGTTCTTTAGTTTTGAAATCTTGGAACATTGATTTAAAAGTTACTTGGATTTAAGCAGTGTAATTTTTTTGTGACATGATTATCTAATAAAGAGGGTATGGTTTTATTTTCTAAAATGTAGAACTGAATTTTCATAATTGTATTGAAATGGAAAATGGTGTGTTTGCACCTCTTTTGAAAACATGAAGTAAGTCAAGGTTGGTTTGGAAAAATTGTTTCCAATATAGTTTTCTAAACTATTGAAAGGTGATTTAATGGGATTATATTTTTTGAAATTTATTTGATTAAGTTTAAAGTGAGTTTTCATTGGAATTATTATGCCTTTCAGAAACGTTTTTATGCAGTAATTTGGGTTCGATTTCGTGGTTAGTAGTCTTGAGAAAAACAAAGTATTGGTTGATTGTTTTGGTTTTGAAAAGAGGAATGATCTTTTGTATTAACCTTTGGTATTTTCTTGAGAAACCACATGCATGGGGTTATATGAGATGACGGATGGTTAGTGTCATGGCTGTATGATTGTTGGGATGGATATGAGGATGGTGCCCAGTTTGGCATGGAAACATAAATTTGTGGGTACCATGGGGTACAATTGGGGGATTCTCTAACCACTAAACCATTTGATTTCAATGATATGATTATAAAAGAAAAACATGATTTATTTATGAGTGGTTTGAGATGGTTTGTATTATGTGTTTTTGGAAATGTTGATGTTGTGGAATGTTTTGAGTCCAATAACCCCTCTTGTTTGAACAATTTTTTGGTTTTTTGTTTGGTCGGTAAGCCGGGTTGAAGGGCAGATTAGTGGTCTTCAATGACAATATTTTGGGAAGACTTTATGATGTTTCCCCTCATCTCATTTGATCTGGTTGAGGAATGTCTTGACCAATGGACCTGGTTGGATTGTTCCTTGGGTTCTCTCATTGGATTAGGTACACCCCATTAAGAGTTATTTCACAACTGAAGGGAAATCCAAGTTGTTTTTCCATTGGAAGATACTCCAGTTGATCAATTTAATTAATCCTTTTCTTGATGATTTCAGATTGAGTCCACACCCTTTCCTTTCATGGTTTTTTTGTATCCTCTTGTAGTGGGAGAGTGGTCATGGAAGGTTGGAAGATACCTTATCTTCTTACGTTTTTTGATTGGCCGAAGGTGGAAGTGGTCTGGGGATGTTAACAAGGATGAGTATCTGGATGGTTGCTAAGAGGTCCTATCAGTGTTTTGAAGTCTCTTAAATGAAGCAGTTCACGTTAAACTACCAGTGTGTGAAATCTGGTCACGAGAGGATATTGGGTCCACTTTCTATAATTGTGTGTTGTTTTGGGATGTTGTATAATGTCCCTCTCCATGAATTTTTTATTTCAGTCTCTATGGTCCTGTTTGTTGACGCCTTGTTATTTCATGTGGTCGATTGACCGTAAAGGTGAATGACATGCAATCCTATAAGAGTACCCGTTATGTTGGGCGAATTTCTCCCTTTGAAAAACATTAAAATCTTTCATTTTAGAGGATGTTTACTGTAGGGGTTCCTTACTTATATTGTTTCTTACCCGAAGAAAAATAGTATGATCTGTGTGCATCTTTTATTCCCTTGTTTCAGTGAAATATCAGGATAGGGTAAATTGAGTTTGGAATTTTTTATGTCTGGAAAACTTATCTGGGATTGCAGAGTAGTTTTTGGTGTCACCAAAAGAATAATTCTTATTCAGTGGGCATCCAATGACTAACTGTGAGGCCGAAAAGGCGTCAATAAATTGATCACCAGCCATAGGTCTAGGAGAGAAGCTGTCTTGTAGTCAAGTGAAATCCCAGGGTAATTTAAACCTCTGTACAAAGTCCTATCCTAAATATGAAAGATAATAAGAGTTTAATCCTCTGGTATCATCATCTTTTTTATGTTGTTCACATTTGGTGGAATTAGGTGTAGGGTCTTGTACCCAATCCATCACCCAATGTCATTCCCTCAGTCTTTGGTTTCCATTTAGTCTTGGGAGAATGGTTGTAAATTTGGATAGACAAGCTAAGAACATGGTTCGTGAACGATTAAGAGTGACGATGTGCCCGGAAGCCATGGGGAAATATTGTTCAACACAGTTACTTAATGGTTTCACAAACAATGCAGACTAACCATGGAACCTTCCCAAATCATGAAATTTTGGGTCTTTCTATGATGACCCATGCTGGTCGGTTATGATGGTTGATTCTTATGGTGGGGAGACCCACTATGATTCTCAGGTATGCTGCTTCAGAAATTTTGAAAGGATCTCTACTCAATGTACCAAGGAGTTTGTTAATTCCCCCTATTAGTGTCCTAATTCTGTCTTGGAAAAAAATATTGGTTGTCTCTTATGGTGGGGAGCGTACTTGTGTCACCCCATACCAATAACTTAGATTTATCCATGTTCGTGGATTGGAATATATAGTCTCATCCATAGCTATCAAGGTACCAAAATGTTTCTTGAGTAAACTTTGGGATTGGAGAGAGCCCAATGGTTTTGTTAAAGTAAGGTAAGTGTAACCTTGTTCAAAGTTGTTGTTCATTTGGGTGAATTGATTGAGTATTGTTCGGATAGTGTTTGAAATGTTTTCTTTTGGGATAATGTATGAATGTGATTGATCATTTCAGAAAAGTGTTGTATGTTTTTTTTGTGAGATTTATCTTTCCTTAATTAATCATTGGAGGTGTTTTGGCCTTGGGGGGGGGTAACCTTGCAAGGACATACCTGTTGGTTTCATAGTTGGGTTTGGTGTTTTCTTTCACCTTTCTATGACTTTCCGGGGTGTAAATTTTTCAAGGTGGGGAGAATTGTCACGTACATAACTTATTTTAAAGGTATTATTAATTTATTTTCCATTTATTCTTTTTTTTTGGGTGTTTCCCAATATTTTATGGAGGAATGGGTGAGTTTTCATGAATTGGGCCAAACAGTGAGCCCAATTCCAAATTTAAAATGATTTTTGTTTCTTTAATAACTCATTAATTTTTCAAAATTTTTCATCCATTAAAATTTATAATTGGTCTTCCCTAACCTATTAAAACCAAAATTAAAATTTTTGTGCCTTTACAAATCCATAATCATGGAGTATTTGGGTTTTATTTAAGAAGTTGGGCAACCCCAAAATCCCATTTCTAGTTAAAAATTGTTTTTTTATTTAATAACGTATTCCATTTAAACTATTTTTCAGTGATTCAACATTTAACCCGAGCCAAATAAACCTAGGCGCTCCCCCAATCTCTTATCTCCATCTTTGGAGCTCGTTTGCTTTGAAGAACAAGTCAAAACTACTTTGGCTTCCTCTATTCGAGTATATTTTTAAAGGTAATTTGTTTCCATCATAACTCTTTCATTTCTCACTATTTTTACCCCATTCAAATTCCAACATGTTCTTCATATCGATTTTCGAGCCTCCCTTGAATATTTTTCTATTTTAAAATTAATCTACTAGTGTATTTGTAGTGATTTCTACAAGATCCCCCAAGTAATTTGGTCTTCTTCATTCTTCTATTAATTTTCTTAGGGTTATATTCTATGTGATTAGGATTTCATCCATAATCCTTGAGCTTCCTAATGTCCGGATGTTAGGGTTAGATCCTAGGGTTTGATTTCTTCTCTTTTGGGATAAATCTTGTGGTTTTAGGTTGGATTTCATTTCCTTAAGGTGCGGTGGTGGTGCGGTTTGTGGAGACCCAAAGCATGACGTACATAGACATTATATTACTTTTGCGGAATACTGAGTACATAACAAAAATAGACACACAAGGACCGCAATAGTTTAGTGTCTTTGGAAACATGGAAGGTAATCTTCTAATCGTGGTGAAAGATCTTCAACATCTCCCATAAAGATCTTCCCATTTTTTTCCATAACTAAAATTATTCTCTTAATCATGGGGGAAAATAAAAACATAAAAATGGTGAGCTCAAATGCTCATTAAGGGTAATCATGGATAAAATAAAACATACCATATACATTTTAACTTAAAAAAACATGAACATTAAAAATCATGACCAACGACATAAAACATGGAAGTACATAAAGAATAGATCATAATGGAACATAAATCATGATAACATAGCATGGGAATAAAACATATAATTATGGCATCCATTAAGCACGTGTAACGATTTCCATAGTAGCCAAGGCATTTCTGCCAAGACCATCTTAGTGGACAAAGTCCCTTTCTGAATCGAGTTCACTCCTCCTTCCAGTCCTGTAATACTGAACCAGATTAACTTATCGTTCCATCCATGTCTATATCATGACATATAAATCATTACCCAATGCATTGGAGGGAGATATAGGTCCCACCCATCTCATAATTAAATAATTCTTACTTGTGCCAAAATATAAACATACATCATTCATAATAACCCAACGAATAAAATGGGTTTCATAAACATCATACCATCATAACATAATCCATATAAAACAAATGGATATCATTTCATCATAAGAAAAGTGAAACCATGTAAATCATAGAGACATTATACTTGAAACATACAGATATTAAATAATGTCATCTTAGATGGAAAATGGTTTTGATAAAACACTTGAAATGAATTCTTGAGGAAAGTGTCCTTTCTTCTTCAAAATAATTTTCTTTTCACAAAATTTCATGCAATTTTAAAATAAAGATATTTTGATGAAAATTGTCATGAAATATTTTGGAGGAAGCTTCATGAAAATAAGTCTTTATAAAACCGTAAAAATCCATTCATGCCGTATATGTTAAAAAAACATTCTTCTCGTACTTTTGTCGGAAAAGTCAAAAAGTACCTTGTAGGGTAAATAAAAGAAAGATTCCATCCATACCATGGGGTAAAAGTCAAAATGGGTAAAAAGGACTTTAAAAATATATGAATAAACTTTTGTAAAACATGGACATTGATGATAGCAATAACCCCAGTAAATACTTAAGAATAAGCAATCTCAGATAAAAATGAGAACTGCAAAATTATCCCTTACCTTAGTTCAGATCTGCTTCGTACGTATTCGAACCTCCTGTATAATGATTTAATTAATGTCATTGAATTATTACAGAATCATATTCATTGTTATGATATCATTTATTTTTCACTTATGACTTTATATTACCCGTTCTTTTGTAAATTCCATGGTAAAGCAGCGTTTTGGGTAAAATCATTTCATCTATCATATGTCTTTCCACTTGTCATTCTTGATATTAATACTTATATCCTGATTTACATAATTCCAGAATGTAAAACATGATTTATATATAATATATATTCATCATATACTTATATATATTATAGAACGATAAAAGAAATGAAATACACCGTTCATGGAGACGGTAGACCGTACGTACGCATGAACGTTGTTTTCATTTCCTTATTGAATTGAATGAAACTAAATAGATGACATACATAAATCCAGTATTATTCATATATTTCATTATTATTCATTATATAATCTTTATGATCATTCATGTATGGTTAACATGGAGAATGAATCTCATCATGTCGTGGAGACGGTAGTCCGTACGTACGCACGAGCGATGATATCTTTCCCATAATTATTGAATAGAATTGGAGTGGATGGTAAAATATATCAGAATCAGTATGATGTTATAATAACCATATATAGTTATTCTTTACACCATTATACCCATCCATGTAGGGTGTTGGTGGAAAAACAGATTTCACCACGGCGTGGAGACGATATTCCGTACGTACGCACCCATGGTGATTTCGTTTTCCGTAGAATGGATAGATGGTGAAAAAGGTTTGTTTCATACTTATAATAACATATATGTATATGATTTATAATGATGTTATTACTTAATAATTAATCATCTAATGATGAAGAATTGTAAGAATAAATAATGTTGAAAGAATCGGTAATGAACATTACCTCTTCTTTGAAGCTCCTCTTTGAGACCTCCTCTTAGGGAACTATAATTGGTCATTGAAGAAGACCAGAAACTCTAGGATGTTTCTATGGAAGTGGATAAGATATTTTGGCTGGGTTTTTCCGTGATTGAAGGCTCAAAGTGGTGTGAGGAAGAGAGGGAGGAGGTTCCCTTTTATAAGGGAGGAGAGGGGCATCTTTGGAAATTTTAAAAATATTAATTTATAATAAATATAACCCACTTAAAAACCACCAAAAATGACTCATATTCGAATCTTAGATGAAATAGGGTTTTAATATAATCATACAATAAAATTTAGACATGTTATTAATTTATTTTAAACATTATCAACATAATTTATCCTTATTTATTCAATTTAATTTTTTTGTGGTAATAACATTCTAAATTTTAAATTATAACAAATAATTACTTATTTGTTGTCAATTGTCCATAATTTGATACTTTATAACATTATAGAGCATATAAATTGAAATTTATAATTTTTAAATATTTTTGTGATTTTTAAAAAAATTTATAATTTGTTATTTTTATAAAATAACAATAGTGTCAATTTTGACACTATTCATAATTTGAATTTAAATAAAATATATACAGAAGATATGTTCAAACTAAAAGCCTTAATATATTAATAAATGGTCATATTTATCTAGAAAATTAGTGGAGAACATTAAATAGTTCATATAATATTTATTTTACTATTTTTAAAACAATTTATTTGGTTTATCTCTAAATAAAATAATCACTACAACAGTTTTGTATAATAGTTTAATATAATTATCTATTGCATAAAAATTAAAAAATAAAATCCCATGATGAAGATAAATCTATTAACTTTCATAGTAATACTTTTAATTGAATTTATCATTTAAAATCAGAATATTTAAATTGTTATATTTAATAAATTATGAAGGTGACAACTTTGGCCTCATTTAAAATAAAATAATATAAGTGTCATAATCGCTTTTATAAGGTTCAAAATGGTCAAATATTTGACGATTGGATGATTATGGTTTACATTTACATGACCAATAAGTTTTGGTCAGGGTTTTGTGCATTTTATGGTCACTATTTGTTTAATAAAACTATATTCCTGATTTTTCACTAGATAAACAACTTCTGCATCACTATTGTGTCATAATTAATGATAATTATTTAATCCCTAAAAATTATAAATATATTCATATGATGTAGATAATTTTATTATCTTTATTGAGACTACTCATGATCGAAGTTTCATGAAGTTTATCACTAAATTAAAATTATTAAACTTATAAGATTTAAGAGAGTGACATGTTGTCACATTCTTTGGTTTTAATAATAATTAAATTATTTTCATGGAAAAAAGTCCATAAAATGAATTTAATCCGACCCTTAGGTGATATGGGTCGACTTTTAGTCATATAATAGAATTTTGGCATGTGTTAGGGTAATTTTATAATATTATATTTACCCTTAATTACCTGATTTACCTTTAACTATGGTAAATAAAATTTACCGTAGTTACTGTTCATAATTTCCAAAAATAAAAAGTAGGATATTAACATAATTTGGTCCCACTGATTATAAATATGGAATCCATTTTTAGAAATTAAATACCCAGAAGTTGTAGAAATTAAATTAAAATTAATCCCGTTGTCGAAAGAAAACAGGTTTTGTTTAAAACATTGCAAAAGATTGAATTTATTTAACCTACGAATTCAATGTAAAATAAAGGCTAATGACATAAATTATATTACATGGTAAAAATATATTCTATTTATAATTTTAAACCATTCAATATTATAATTTAATCACATAATTTATTACGATGAAAAAGTTTTTTTTAATTAAAATATATCGTGTTTTTACTATTCATTAAAATATGAAAGTTATCAGAATAATATGAAAAAATTATCCAAGGTAAAATTTTATATCCTGATTCCAAATAATAATTTTATTTTGTAATATTTAACTTATAAACATGTAAAAAAGTATATTTGAAGTGGGTGTGCCATCAAAAGGTGGCAAAACTGCATTTTTTTAAAAATACTTATTTTACCCGAAAGATTTATTTTTTTCGTGTACCATGTTCTAGAAAATGTGTAAGATGAATAATAATATTATAAAATTCAAAATTTAGTTAATAAAATTAATAACGGCTATTTCATAATAAAATTATCCTAATATATCGTTGTTTAGTAAAACCAAGTACTGTGTACAACACACGCTATTGAGGAAGGTCGTGATTGCTTGTAATAAAAACCAGGTCAGGGTTAAGTGTTGTGCAATAATACTTTATTATTTTGTATAACATAATCCAACCATATTTCATTTATACATTGTATATATATATATATACACTCTGTGTTGCAGAGAATGACTGATATAAAACGAACATGAAATTGTGTGTAACACAATCTAAGAATAGTGTTGTGTATACTTCAAGCAGATACAGTGTGGCGTATAGCACAAGATAATCATGTTGTAGCATAAATCACATGACATCAAATAAATTAAAATGAATACTTATCATAAAATATCGGGTTGTTACACGGTTTATGTTTCAGACTATGTTTTGAGGGTTTCTAAATAAAAGGTAGGTGGTTCCATTAGTAAAAAATTATTGATGAGTTAACTTGCTGTATAATAATATATCGTTGTTTAGTATAACCTGGTATTGCGTACAACACACGCTGTCGAGGAAGGTCGTGATTGAGTGTAATTCAAGCCAAGTCAGGGTTGCGTGTTTTGAAACAATCCTTTATTATTCGTATAACAGAATCCAACCATATTTCAATTATACATTGAATATATATATATATACACTCAATGTTGCGTAGAATGACTATTATAAAACGAACGTGAAATTGTGTGTAACACAATCTAAGAATAGTGTTGTGTATACATCAAGCTAATACAGTGTGGTGTATATCACAAGATAATCTTTTTGTTGCATAAAACACATGACATCAAATAAATTAAAAAGAATATTTATCATAAAATATCGGGTTGTTACATTCTACCCCCCTTAAAATGAATTACGCCCTCAAAATTCGTCGGGGTTATAAATGGTAGAAAAAATTTATCAAATATACATAAGTCCATCTATGGTGAGGTTAATCATATACAATTCCAAAAATGAACTTATACTTCATATATCATACCACTTAATAAAATAAAATTAGTTTCTACTAACCAGGGACTTCCTATAGGCCAGTGGTATGCGATAAAGGCTAGTCGCACTTCGGTTGTGGGTTCGATTCCCATAGCCTTGTCCGACGTGATGGGCTATCGCCCGTCCTGCATGTTGTCCTTTTTCTAAAACTACATTACTATAACATCCCATCAATAATATTGAAAAAAGTTCTATCCTTAAACAATTCTAACTTATGTCCAACAGAATCCATTCCAATCTTTAGGCTTATCTAAAATACTTTGGTCCAAGCTCATAGTATAAAGAAAAGAATTACTAGAAAGGTTATCTACAAAGAATGTGAATTCAAGCATTTATCCCACATATATCGTAAGATTTTCTTGGTTGGTTTCATACCAAACACATGAATACCTTAGTCGTATATTCTCTTGAAATATAAATTACCATTCAACCTTAGTGAAAACATGAATACTGTCAAAAAGTATCTTTTTCCACATACCAAAATCCCAAAAAAACTCTATATAATCAAAAAATAATATCACTTAGACCTTATATCAGTTATGAGCTCATGAATACAATCAAACATCTCACTATCTTCTTATCCCTTCATTATGCTCATAATATCTGAATAACCTTCCATGGTTACCAGTACCATTCAACATGTACTTTCAAATACTTTTGGAAAAACAACAGTGTAACAATCCTTAGATGATTCTTTATTCCATAGTACCATACATTATTCTTTATAAACATACAATCATTCCACTATCTTCTTATACCGAAGACTGAGCTTCAACAATTATTTCATCTCACATATCATTTGTAGTCTCTTCATCATCATCAACATAAATATTAACCATACGACCATATTGATTATCTTCATGAGGCTTTCCCTTAAGGAATTGGTTTTGCATAATACTCGTACATTCCACATTTAAAACATTTAACCATTGTTGATGTCGTAGCAATACCATTATTCTCATCCATGTTGTAAACTGAACCTTTTTCTTTTGCACATACTTGATTTATGTCCTTATTTTACACACCCAAAACGTCTTACATTTCCTTTGAAACATTCTCCTTGATGCCTCTTCCCACATGATTTACATAGGAGAAATTGAACTTTTTTCCTCTATGATCATCATGAAACTCCATCTTTATCTTATTATCTGAGTCAGGAAACTTACCAAAGTTGAGATTATTGATCATATTATGATATTGTTTATTAGACATAATAACGATGTTTGGACTTCCAAATCCCTTTTCATTTGGGTTCTCATGAATAATATCATTACATTGTCCATCATATCCTCCATTATCGGGAATCTACCTGTTTCCATCCATTTTCTAAAACCCAAAAAGAATATTGTGAGAGGAAAAAATCATACTAGGGAAAACAACATAATAAAAGGGGGGTACCGTCAATATCTAATCAACTTAGGTTAAATTCTAATATCGTTACCGTAGTTATAGGACTATAACCTATACGTATACTTATCCTTAGGGACATCCCTAGACATGCCTTAGAAATATCTCTAGAGATCTCACTAATGTTTTTGCATCCTAGTTTCCAAAGGTTAACTAAACCTTTCCTATGATACCAACTATAGAGACCCAAATATTGATGTACATATACATTACATTACTTTTTCATAATACATATTACATAACAAAAATAGACACACAAGGACCATAATAGTTTAGTGTCTTTGGAAACTTGGAACGTAATCTTCTAATCGTGGAGAAAGATCTTAAACATCTCCCATAAAGATCTTCCCATTTTTGTTTCCTTACCTTTAATCTTTCATTTAACCATGGAGAAAAAGAAAAACATAAAAATGGTGCGCTCAAATGCTCAGTAAGGGTAAGCATGGATAAAATAAAACATACCATATATATTTGAACTTAAAAAAACATGAACATTAAAAATCATGAGTAACGACATAAAACATGGAAGTACATAAGGCATAGATCATAATGGAACATAAATCATGATAACATAGCATGGGAATAAAACATGTAATTGTGGCGTACATTAAGCACATGTAATGATTTCCATAGTATCCAAGGCATTGCTTCTAAGACCATCTATGTGTACAAAGTACCTTTCTGAATCGAGTTCACTCCACGTTCCAGTCCTGTAATACTGAACTGGATTAACTTACCGGTCCATCCATGTCTATCTTATGAGATATAAATCATTACCCAATTCCTTGGAGGGATATATAGGTCCCACCCATCTAATAAGGAAATCATTTTTACTTGTGCCACAAAATAAACATACATCATTCATAATAACCCAATGAATAAAATGGGTTTCATAAAAATCATCCCAACATCACAAAATCCATATAAAAAAATGGATATAATTTCATCATAAGAAAAGTGAAACCATGTAAATCATAGAGACATTATACTTGAAACATACAGATATGAAATAATGTCATCATAGATGGAAAATGGTTTTGATAAAACACTTGAAATGAATTCTTGAGGAAACTATCCTTTCTTCTTCAAAATAATTTTCTTTTCACAAAAGTTCATGCAATTTTAAAAGAAAGATATTTTGTTGAAAATCGTCATGAAATCTTTTGGAGGAAGCTTCAGGAAAATAAGTCTTTATAAAACCGTAAAAATCCTTTCATGCCGTATACGTTAAAAAAACATTCTTCTCGTACTTTTGTCGAAAAAGTCAAAAAGTACCTTGTAGGGTAAATAAAAGAAACACTACTTCCATACCATGGGGTAAAAGTCAAAATGGGTAAAAATGACTTTAAACATACATTAATAAACTTTTATAAAATATGGACATGGATGATAGCAATAACCCCAGTAAATACATAAGAATAAGAAATCTCGGATAAAAATGAGATTTGAAAAATTATTCCTTACCTTAGGTCCGATATGCTTCGTACGTATCCGAACCTCCTGTATGATGATTTAAATAATGTCATTGACTTATTACAGAATCATATTCATTGTTATGATATCATATATGTTTCACTTATGACTTTATATTACCCGTTCTTTTGTAAGTTCCTTGTTAAAGCAGCGTTCTGGGTAAAATCATTTCATTAATCGTATGTGTTTCCACTTGTCGTTCTTGATATTAATACATATATACTGATTTAAATAATTCCAGAATGTAAAACATGATTTATATAGGATATATATTCATCATATACATCTACATATTATAGATCGATAAAAGGAATGAAATACACCGTTAATGGAGATGGTAGGCCGTACGTACGCATGAACGTTGTTTTCATTTCCTTATTTAATTGAATGAAACTATATAGATGACATATATTAATCCAGTAGCATTCATATATTTCATTATAAATCATTATATAAACTTTATGATCATTCATGTATGGTTAACATGGAGAATGAATCTCATCGCGTCGTGGAGACGGTAGTCCGTACGTATGCACGAGCGATGATATCGTTCCCATAACTATTGAATAGAATTGGAGTGGATGGTATAATATATCAGAATCAGTATGATGTTATAATAAACATATATATTAATTCATTACACCATTATACCCATCCATTTAAGTTGTTGGTGGAAAAACAGATTTCACCACGGCGTGGAGACGGTATTCCATACGTACGCATGCGTGGTGATTTAGTTTTTCGTATGATGGATAGATAGTGAAATAGGGTTGTTTAATACTTATAATAACATATCAGTATATGGGTTATACTGGTGATATTACTTCATAATGAAAAAAACTAAAGAAGAGGAAGTGGAAGAAGAAATAAAGTTGAAAGAATCGGGAATGGACATTACCTCTTCTTTGAAGCGCCTCTTTGAGACCTCCTCTTAGGGCACTAAAATTGGTCTTTGAAGAAGACCATAACCTCTAATATGTTTCTATGGAAGTGGAGAATATAATTTGGAATGGTTTGGACGAGCATGATGGCTCAATGTTGTGTGAGGAAGAGAGGGAGGAGGTGCCCTTTTATAAGGGAGGAGAGAGGCATCTTTGGAAATCTTAATAATATTAAATTATAATAAATTTAAACCCACTTAAAAACCTCCAAAAATGACTCATATTCTAATATTAGATGAGATAAGGTTGTAATATCATAATCCAATAAAATTTAGACATTTTGTAATTTATTTTAAACATTATCAACTTTATTTATCCTTATTTATTCAATTTAATTTTATTTGTTGTAATAACATTCTAAATTTTAAATTAAAACAAATAATTACTTATTTGTTGTGAATTTTCCATAATTGGATACATTATAACATAATAGAGCATATAAATGTAAATTTTTAATTTTTAAATATTTTTGTGATTTTTAATCAATTTTACAATATGTTATTTTTATAAAATAACAATAGTGTCAATTAGGACACTATTCAGTTATTTGATTTTAAATAAAATATATACAGAAGATATGTTCGAAAATTTTTTTTTAATAGATTCAGAAAAGGTCTTATGTATCTAGAAAATTAGTGGATCTCATTAAATAGTTTATATAATATTTATTTTATTATTTTTAAAAACATTTATTTGGTTTATCTCTTAATAAAATAATTACTGCAACATTTTTGTATAATTATTTAATTTACTTATCTTTGCATAAAAATTAAACATAAAATCCAATGATGAATATAAATCTATTAACTTTCACAATAATAATTTTACTCGAATTTATCATCTTAAAATCAAAATATTTAAATTGTTCTATTTATTAAATTATGAAGGTGACAACTTTGGCATCATTTAAAATAAAATAATATAAGTGTCATAATCGCTTTTATAAGGCTCCAAATGGTCAAATATTAGACCATTGGATGATTATGGTTTACATTTACATGACCAATAATTTGTGGTCAGGATTTTGTGCATTTTATGGTCACTATTAGTTTAATAAAAACTATATTATTGATTTTTCACTAGATAAACAATTTCTACATCACTATTGTGTCAAAATTAATGATAATTATTTAATCACTAAAAATTAGAAATATATTCATATGATGTAGATAATTTTATTATCTTTCTGGAGACTACTCATGTTTTAATTTTCATGATTCTTATCACTAAATTAATATTATTAAACATATAAGATTTAATAGAGTGACATGTTGTCACTTTCTTTGGTTTTAATAACAATTAAATTATATTCATGGAAAAAAGTTCATTAAATGAATATAATACGACCCTTAGGTGATATGGGTCGACTTTTAGTCATCCAATAGAATTTTTTCATGAGTTAGGGTAATTTTATAATATTATTCATACCATTAATTACCCGATTTACCTTTAACTATGGTAAATAAAATTTACCGTAGTTACTATTCATAATTTCCAAAAATAAAAAGTAGCCTATTAACATAATTTGGACCCAATGATTCCAAATATGGAATCCATTTTTGTAAATTAAATACATAGAAGTTTCAGAAATTGAATTAAAATTAATCATGTTGTCGAAAGAAAACGGTTTTTTGTTTAAAACATTGCAAAATATTGAATTTATTTAACCTACGAATTCAATGTAAAATCAAGGATAATGACAAACATTATATTACATAGTAAAAATATATTCTATTTATACTTTTAAACCATTCAATATTATAATTCAATCACATAAGTTATTATGATGAAAAAATTTGGTTTTAATTAAAATATATCGTGTTTTTACTATTCATTAAAATATGAAAGTTATCAGAATAATATGAAAAAAGTATCCAAGGTAAAATTTTATATCCCGATTCCTAATAATAATTTTATTTTGTAAAATTAAACTTATATACATGTCAAAAACTATATTTGAGGTGGGTGTGCTAGGAAAAGGCGGTTAAACTGAATTTTTTTAAAAATATTTATTTTACCCGAAAAATTTATTTTGTTCTTATACCATGTTCTAGAAAATGTGTAAGATGAATAATAATGTTATAAAATTCAAAATTTAGTTAATAAAATTCATAACGGCTACTTCATAATAATGTTATAATAATATATCATTGTTTAGTAAAACACGGTATTGCGTACAACACACGCTATCGAGGAAGGTCGCGATTACGTGTAATGCAAGCCAAGTCAGGGTTGCGTGTTGTGAAAGAATCCTTTATTATTACGTATAACACAATCCAACCATATTTTATTTATACAATGAATATATGTATATATATATACTCAGTGTTGCGTAGAATGAATATTATAAAATGAATGTGAAATTGTGTGTAACACAATATAAGAATAATGTTTTGTATAATTAAAGCTAATACAGTGTGGCGTATAGCACAAGATAATCTTGTTTTGCATAAAACACATGACATTAAATAAATTAAAAAGAATACTTATCATAAAATATCGGGTTGTTACACGGTTTATGTTTCAAACTATGTTTTGAGGGTTTCTAAATAAAAAGTAGGTGGTTCCATGTGTAAACAATTATTGATTAGTTAACATGCTATATAATAATATATCCTTGTTTAGTAAAACCCAGTATTGCGTACAACACACGCTATCGAGGAAGGTCGCGATTGCAAGTAATGAAATCCAAGTCAGGGTTGCGTGTTGTGCAAAAATCTTTTATTATTTCGTATAACAGAATCCAACCATATTTCATTTATACATTGAATATATATATAAATATATATATATACACTCAATGTTGCGTATAATGACTATTATAAAACGAACGTGAAATTGTGTGTAACACAATCTAAGAATAGTGTTTTGTATACATCAAGCTAATACAATGTGGCGTATAGCACAAGATAATCTTGTTGTATCATAAAACACATGACATCAAATAAATTAAAAAGAATACTTATCATAAAATACCGGGTTGTTACATTCTACCCCCCATAAAATGAATTTCTCCCTCGAAATTTGTCGGGGTTATAAATGGTTTACTATTTGAAAGTTTCTTTAATAGAACCCCACATCGTAAAAAGGAATACCCAAACATGGATTAAAAAACTAAAGTATGAAATGTAACGGTTACCCAAATTAACTCATCACTGGGTTTCCACATAGGAGAACATAGGTGAAAATATGGATATGGAAGAAAAATCTAACCATCATGTTCTGATGGAGAGTGGTAGAGAAGATGGCTATGAAAAATCCATCAATCACAAATCGATAAATTTGTGATGATCTATGGTACCATCTTATTAATCGGATATAAGAGCACTAGGACAATATTTTTGGTTTTCAATATTATTTCCCTAAAGTTGAAAATTTTGAATTAGAAGAAATACATGCTTGATTTTGGTACAATCTCACCGTTGTTCGTGCTTTGAACATTTTCCACTTCATCTCTTAAAGAAATGAAGTTGAATTTGTTATTCATGAAGTGTTAATAGGTCATGTGATGGAATGATGGGTTATTCCATCTGTTTCAAACAAAATGTTAGAAAAAGTTATCAAATATACATATGTCCATTTATGGTGAGGTTAATCATATACGATTCCAAAAATGAACTTATACTTCATATATAATACCGCTTAATAAAATAAAATTAGTTTCTAATAACCAGAGACTTCTTGTAGGCCACTGGTATGCGATAAAGGCCAGTCGCACTTCAGTTTGGGTTCGATTCCCACAGCCTTGTCCGAATTGATGGGTTGTCGCCCGTCCTGCATGTTGTCCTTTTTCTAAAACTACATTACTATAACATCTCATCAATAATATCGAAAAAAGTTATATCCTTAAACAATACTAACTTATGTCCAACATAATAAATTCCAATATTTAGGCTTATTTAATATACATTGGACCAAGCTCATTGTATAAATAAAAGAATTACTAGAAAGGTTTTCTACCATGAATGTGAATACAAGAATTTATCCCACATATATCATAAGATATATCTGGTTGGTTGGATTCCAAACACATGAATACCTTAGTCATATATTCTCTTGAAACATAAATTACCATAGAACCTTAGTGAAAACCTGAATAATGTCAAAAGGTATCTTTTTCCACATACCAAAATACCAAAAAAATCTATATAATCAAACAACAATATCACTTAGTCCTTATATCAGTCATGAGCTCATGAATACAATCAAACATGTCATTATCTTCTTATCCCTTCATTATGCACATAATATCTAAATAACCTTCCATGGTTACTAGTACCATTCAACATATACTTTCAAATAATTTAAGAAATACAACAGTGTAACAATCCTTAGATGATTCTTTATTCCATAGTACCATACATTATTCTTTATAAACATACAATCATTCTTCTAACTTCTTAAACCACTGACTGAGCTTCAACAATTATTTCAACTCACATATCATTTGTAGTCTCGTAATCATCATCAAAATAAATATTACTCGTACGACCATATTGATTATCTTCATGAGACTTTCAATCAAGGGATTGGTTTCCATAATGCCCGTACATTCCACATTTAAAACATTTAACCATTGTTGATGTCGTAGCAATACCATTATCCTCATCCATGGTGTTAACTGAACCTTTTCCTTTGCACTTACTAGCTTTATGTCCTTGTTTTCCACACCCAAAAAGTCTTCTAGTTCATTTGAAACATTCTCCATGATGCCTCTTCCCACATTATTTAGATAGGGGAAATTGAACTTTATTTCCTCTATGATCACCATGAAACTCCATCTTTCTCTTATTAGCCGTGTCAGGAAACTTACCAAAGTTGAGATTATTGATCATATTATGAGATTGCTAATTAGGAATAATAACGATGATTGGACTTCCAAATCCCTTTTCATTTGGTTTCTCATGAATAATATCATTTCATTGTCCATCATATCCTCCATTATCGGGAATCTTCCTGTTTCTAGCCATTTTCTAAAACCCAAAAAGAATACTGTGAGAGGGAAAAATCAAACTAGGGAAAAAAACATAATAAAGGGGGGGTACTGTCTATATTTAATGAACTTAGGATAAATTCTAAGATTGTTACCGTAGTTATAGGACTATAACCAATACGTATACTTATACTTATGGACATCCCTATACATACCTTAGAAATATCTCTAGGGATCTCACTAAAGTTTTCACATCCTAGTTTACAAAGGTTAACTAAACCTTTCCTCGGATACCAAATGTAGAGAACCAAAGCTTGGCGTACATATACATTACATTACTTTTGCAGAATACTTAGTACATGAAAAAAATAGACACACAAGGACCGTAATAGTTAAGTGTTTTTGGAAATTTGGAGTGTAATCTTCAAATCGTGGTGAAATATCTTCAACATCTCCCATAAAGATCTTCCCATTTTTGTTTCCTTACCTAAATTCTTTCTTTTAATCTTGGGGGAAAATAAAAACATAAAAAGGGTGAGCTAAAACGCCCAGTAAGGGTAAGCATGGATAAAATAAATCATACCAAATACATTTTAACTTAAAAAAACAAGAACATTAAAAATCTTGAGCAACGTCACAATACATGGAAGTATATAAGGAATATATCATAATGGAACATAAATCACGATAACATAGCATGGTAATACACATGTAATTGTGGAATCCATTAAGCACATGTAATGATTTCCATAGTATCCAAGGCATTGCTGCCAAGACCATCTTAGTGGACAAAGTCCTTTTCTGAATCGAGTTCACTCCCTGTTCCAGTCCTATAATACTGAACCAGATTAACTTACCGTTCCATCCATGTATATCTCATGAGATATAAATCTATACCCAATGCATTGGAGGGAGATATAGATCCCACCCATCTCATAATGAAATCATTCTTACTTGTTCCACAAAATAAACATACATCATTCATAATAACCCAACGAATAAAATGGGTTTCATAAACATCATCCCATCATCACATAATCAATATAAAAAAAGGATATCATTTCATCATAAGAAAAGTGAAACCATTTAAATCATAGAGAAATTATAATTGAAACATATAGATATGAAATAATGTCATCTTATATGGAAAATGGTTTCGATAAAACACTTGAAATGAATACTTGAGGAAAATATCCTTTCTTTTTCAAAATCATTTTCTTTTCTCAAAAGGTCATGAAATTTTAAAAGAAAGATATTTTGTTGAAAATAGTCATGAAAAATTTTGGAGGAAGCTTTAGAAAATAAGTCTTTATAAAACTTTAAAAATCCTTCCATGCCGTATACGTTAAAAAAACATTATTCTCGTACTTTTGTCAGAAAAGTCAAAAAGTACCTTATAGGGTAAATAAAAGAATGATTCCTTCCATACCATGGGGTAAAAGTCAAAATGGGTAAAAAGTACTTTAAACATACATGAATAAACTTTTATAAAACATGGACATGGATGATAGAAATAACCCCAGTATATACTTACGAATAAGCAATCTCGGATAAAAATGAGATTTGGAAAATTATCCCTTACCTTAGGTCTGATATGCTTCGTACGTATCCGAACCCCCTGTATAATGATTTAAATAAGGTCAGTGACTTATTAAAGAATCATAATCATTGTTATGATATCATATATGTTTCACTTATGACTTTATATTACGCGTAATTTTGTAAATTCCATGTTAAAGCAACATTTTGGGTGAAATCATTTCATTTATCATATGTGTTTCCACTTGTCGTTCATGATATTAATACTTATAACCTGATTTACATAATTCCAGAATGTAAAACATGATTTATATATAATATATATTCATCATATACATATATATATATATATATATATATATTATAGATCGATAAAAGGAATGAAAAACACCGTTCATTGAGACGGTAGGCCGTACGTACGCATGAACGCTATTTTCGTTTCCCTGTTGAATTGAATGAAACTAAATAGATGACATACATAAATCCATTAGTATTCATTTATTTCATTATTTTTCATTTTATAAACTTTATGATTATTCATTTATGGTTAACAAGGAGAATGAATCTCATCGCGTCGTGGAGACGGTAGTCCGTACGTACGCACGAGCGATGATATCGTACCCATAATTATTGAATAGAATTGGAGTGGATGGTATAATATATTGGAATCAGTATGATGTTATAATAACCATATATAGTTATTATTTACAACATTATACACATCCATGTAAGGTGTTGGTGGAAAAACAGATTTCACCACGGCGTGGAGACGATATTCCGTACGTACGCACGCGTGGTGATTTCATTTTCCGTAGGATGGATAGATGGTGAAATAGGGTTGTTTCATACTTATAATAACATATCAGTATATGAGTTATAATTATGTTATTACTTAATAATTAAACAACTAAATAATAAGAAGAGGAAGAAGAAATAAAGTTGAAAAAAATCGGTAACGGACATTACCCCTCCTTTGAAGCGCCTCTTTGAGACCTCCTCTTAGGGAACTAAAATTGGTCTTTGAAGAATACCAGAACCTATAGGATGTTTCTATGGAAGTGGAGAAGATAATTTGGCAGGGTTTGGCCGAGCATTAAGGCTCAAAGTGGTGTGAGGAAGAGAGGTAGGAGGTTCCCTTTTATAAGGGAGGAGAGGGGCACCGTTGGAAATCGTAAAAATATTAATTTATAATAAATCTAACCCCACTTAAAAACCTCCAAAAATTACTCATATTAAAATATTAGATGATATAGGGTTGTAATCTCATCCTCCAATAATATTTAGACATGTTTTAATTTATTTTATACATTATAAACTTGATTTATCCTTATTTATTCAATTTAATTTTATTTGTGGTAATACCATTCTAAATTTTAAATTAGAACAAATAATTACTTATTTGTTGTGAATTGTCTCAAATTTGATACTTTATAACATTTTAGAGAATATAAATTTAAATTTATAATTTGTAAATATTTTTTTGATTTTTAAACAAATTTATAATATGTTATTTTTATAAAATAACAATAGTGTCAATTTTGACACTATTCATTTATTTGAATTTAAATAAAATATATACAGAATATATGTTCGAAATAAAAGCTTTAATAGAATCATAAAAGGTTATATGTATCTATATAATTAGTGGAGCACATTAAATAGTTCATATAATATTTATTTTATTATTTTTAAAACCATTTATTTGGTTTCTCTCTTAATAAAATAATTACTACAACATATTTGTATAATTATTTAATATAATTATTTGTTGCATAAAAATTAAAAATAAAATCTTATGATGAAGATAAATATATTAACTTTAACAATAATAATTTTACTCTAATTTATCACCTTAAAATCACAATATTTAAATTGTTATATTTACTAAATTATGAAGGTGACAACTTTGGCATCATTTAAAATAAAATAATATAAGTGTCATAATCGATTTTATAAGGCTCCAAATGGTAAAATATTCAACCATTGGATAATTATGGTTTTCATTTACATGACCAATAAGTTTTGGTCAGGGTTTTGTGCATTTTATGGTCACTATTAGTTTAATAAAAACTATATTCATGATTTTTCACTAGATATACAATTTCTGCATCACTATTGTGTCATAATTAATGTTAATTATTTAATCCTTAAAAATTATAAATATATTAATATGATGTAGATAATTTTATTATCTTTCTGGAGACTAATCATGTTCGAAGTTTCTTGAAGTTTATCACTAAATTAAAATTATTATACTTATAAGATTTAAGAGAGTGACATGTTGTCACTTTCATTGGTTTTAATAATAATTAAATTATTTTCATGGATAAAAGTCCATTAAATAAATATAATCCGACACTTAGGTGATATGGGTTGACTTTTAGTCGTCCAATAGAATTTTTTCATGTGTTAGGGTAATTTTATAATATTATATTTACCCTTAATTACCCGATTTACCTTTAACTATTGGAAATAAAATTTACTGTAGTTACAATTCATAATTTTCAAAAATAAAAACTAGCCTATAAAAATAATTTGGACCCACTGATTCCAAATATAGAATTCATTTTTCGAAATTCAGTACATAGATGCTGTAGAAATTAAATTAATAATAATCATGTTGTCGAAAGAAAACGGGTTTTTGTTTAAAACATTGCCAAATATTGAATTTATTTAACCTATGAATTCAATGTAAAATCAAGGCTAATGACATAAATTATAAGAAATGGTAAAAATATATTCTATTAATACTTTTAAACCATTCAATATTATAATTTAATCACATAAGTTATTACGATGAAAAAAGTTGTTTTTAATTAAAATATAGCGTGTTTTTACTATTCATTAAAATATGAAAGTTATTAGAATAATATGAAAAATTTATCCCAGGTAATTTTTTTATCATTATTCAAAATTGAATTTGAATGAAAAAGTGGATATTCAGACTTATGTGATGTACAAATGTTCTGTTTGGTTAATATGTGTTGTGGAAGTTATATTTTAATGTGAAAATTATATTTCTCGACTTGTTGAACTTGTTTGAGCACAAATGGAAAACTCGGGTATCTAGGTGGGTGGACGTGTACTAGTATGCTAGTGAATTTGTGCGGTTTGGCCTCTGTTTCACTTATCAAGATTGAAAATTAAAACTCTAACTATACTATTATGATGATGATTGTGGACCACTACGTTATGTGTATGTTCCCTACTAGTGGCACGTGCATGAGAATGGATATTTGTGATGGTTACTCTCACCGAGATACGAGGTACCTGAGTCCCACAACGAGCTAGTGACTAGGGGTTATTATCCCATTTATTTTGCTCAATAAATCCTTTATAATTACCATCGGAATATGGTATATTTTTCTGGAAAATTCACTATCTTTTTCATTTATTTTAAAAGTGGTTTTTCTTTAAATTAGCCCACTTGAAAACTGCATTTTTTAAAGTTGCATCTTTTTGAAATTGTAACTAGAAATTAAAAGCTTTTGAAATCATTCATGGTTTTTGTATTTGAATGTTTATCGCATAGAATATCATAGTGGTGGTATCCTACTTGGTTTTTTCTCACACCCTACTTAAACCCTTTGGTGTAAGTAGACTTGGTTATTTTTGTTGTCGAAGGTTGTGTACAATTTTTAGTTCATATTCTTCGGGTTTCTAGAAGATTGTTTGTGGCGAAGTCTTGTGGAGATGGCTTGGGGGTGGTGACCTTTTCCATGAGGGTTATTGGATATCCATTTTAGGATTTCTAATTATTCAATGGCATTTTTACATTGTTTCAAATCATGTAGATCAGTCCTGAAATTTTTTAAAAGATGGTTTTAGTTGAAAAATCTAGATATGTTTTATTGAGTTCATTTGTTATTTACTATTTATAAACTCAGGTAAATCATTACTAAACATCGTTTAATGATACACGAGCACTTCTTCCAGCCCATGGGGATTGAGAATTCCCTTAGGGTCTTTTCGCTGATCGGGTTTGGTGCCAGGTTCAGTGTCGACCAGATTCGGTTTGTGACATTCATCCCTAAAAATATCTTTGCATTCTGCATTGTTGGGAGACTCTTAATAAGTCATGATCTTCCTGCTTATACATCAGGGGTCTATGATAGCAATTTGTGTTTCATATCTTCCTTCTATAGGATATCTTTATCCATTCATAGATAACCTTCACTTTCTCTATTGTCGCGTCTAACAACATTAGACCCAAAAAGGGATGACTCTCTAATCTCTGTGCAACATAAGGGTGAATTGCAAGGTCAAATATATAGGGCATAAAAAGGTTACATCCAGATGGTTGATTTGTATCTATTGTTGTATTCAAACATTACCAAAGTTAGGTGATACTCGGTGATCTACCAAAAATCTAACGCAGAATCCCTCAACATATCTTTTAGTACATTGATAGTTCACTAGTTCTACCCACCAGTCTGGGGGTAAAAGGTAGCACTCATCGACATCATGGTTCAAAATGCCTCCTACGGGATGCTACATAGTAATGACATAATCCACACATCCTGATTAGAGTTAATTTTTATGGGTATCCCATTAAATCAGACAATATCCCATATGTACAAATTCCCTAAACTCCGCACCGAACTCTTCTCCCTAATAAAAAGGATGTGTGTTGACTTCATGAGTCGGTCTACTATCACCTAGATAGAGTTTTGTCCCCTTTTTATGCAAATAATATATGTGACTAAGTCCATGAATATATTTTCCCACTTCAACTATGTGATCTCAAGAGGATCCAAAAAACCCAACAGAACGTGGTGCTCTACATTCACTTACTTACATATAAGACATTTTGAGACAAAATAAGCTACAAATCATCTGATGTTGAGCCACCAAATTTTCGACTAAATATATCTTTACAACTCCCCCCCCCCCCCGCCTAAGGATGTACAACTAAGAGAGAATTGTTGAACTCCTACATCAAATCTTATCATATAGGGATTGGAACCAATGTTCCCCATGGAATGATATATTGTGAATCCCTACATTAGAATACCAATATTGTGTGTCTAATTTGGATATATGATCACAAAATACCTCAAAGTCAATGTATCCAAACTAGGTAACTCTGACATGATTGGGGAGTGAAGGAGTCAACACCGTTGTCTGAAGACAAGTTATACCCTCGTGCTATACGAGGGTCATATACAGGGATGCTAACTACTCTGAAGCATCCTGCACTATGTGAGCCTGAGACATCCTACTCTGGAAATCATCAGCAATATTTCACATCCCAAGAGTATAGATAATCCCAATATCATAGTACTACATGAAATCCAACCAGTATCACTATCTCAGTTTTAGTTCTCTCTGAGTGAAGATGTACCTGATACTTTGTTGGTCTGAATACAACCCAAATAAATCTACCACAAGGTAGAACCTCCACATCCTATGGTGATGTCTATTTTTTCTAACCCTGGGACATTATTCACATAGATATAATCATGGGGTCTCAACTACCTCAACATATATGAAATGACTACCTATCATTGAATTAACACAAAACTATTCCCAACTCATATGATATTACAATACAATAACAACTCAATGCCTTCCTCTGGTAGTATCAAAATTGATGTTCTCATCAGCATCTTCCAAAACTCATCGATGGCCTCATGCCACTACTCAAACTAGATAATGCATATTCCTTTTGTGTCAGAGTGGTTAAAGGGGCAGTGATTCTTGAGAAGTATGACTCAAATATTCTATAGTACCCCACCTAAAAAGAAAGATTCTCACCTCTGAAAAGTTCATGGGTTGTTACCAAGAAAGAACTACTTAGATCTTAGTGGGATCCACATATATTACTTGGTCATAAATTAAATTCCAGAAAAAGTGAACCCCATGTCCAAATCATGAATTTCAAGATATTTTTTTAACGTCGGTAACCTCGACGTAAATCAAGAACCTACCTCAAATTCTTTTCATTCTCCTCATCTATATAAGAGTAAACTAGTATGTCATTGATGAATAAAACAACAAACTAGTCAATGAATGGACTGATGACCCTATTCATCAAAGCCATATGAATGGAAGGGGAATTTTTCATGCAAAAGGGGTGTCACTAAGACTTGTAATTTCCATAGAGAGATTAGAAATAATACATTGTAAAATCATCCTCATGAACTCGTAACCGGTGGTAGGAGGAACTATAATTGATCATGAAAAATAAAATATCCTTACCACTAATCAAATAGGTCATCAATCCATTTCATAGGGTACTTATTATTTATCATGGGCTGGTTCAAGCTATTATAATCAATGAACATTTCAAAGATCCAATATTTATTCTTCATGAATAGAACTTGAGATTCTTATGGAGACATACTAGGTCTGAAATATTCTTTCTCACAATGGTCCTCCAACTGCTATTGTAGCTTTCAGCGCGAGGTATGTGTGGTCCGATATGCTATAGAAGATATCAGGGTAGTCTCTATTTGAAATTCTATGATAAACCCCTTATACAACTCCAAGGTTGTTCCATACCATCTTTATAGAAGACATAAAAATGACCCTACTCAACTGGTGGAACTCAGATACTTAAAGAGTCTATTGCACTATGGGTTACATGTTCCAACTGATGGGTAATAGGCTACAACCTCCTGCTTACAACACTCACTTTTCCTACTATGTTCTCTCTGTCATCAAAAAAGGAGAAACTCATTACATAGCAATGTAGAAATTTTGATAGTATACAGGGAATATGATTTGGGATAGTACCATGTGAATCCAATAAATTCCCAAAATGATGTCATATGGTTCTATCAAAATGAAAAAAAGGCCCCACTTGAACCTCTCTCCTTCAAGCGATAACTCGAATTGCCCGAAATTTAGGGACATTGAGGAAGTGTTCCATATAAGAACATCACGACAAAGATGTTGTGATAGTGTCTATAATGGGAGATTAAATTCCCACACTACGATTCAAGATACAGAAGAACTAATGGATGCTATATATAATAACATTGAGGAAAGAGTAGAATAAACATAGATCAAACCTCGAATCATCTCGGGCACCGCAAGATCATAACATCCAAATCTTGTAACTACCCAATGCCCTGATTTCCAACTCCCTTATATTAATGTGGGCCACCTAGTGGTGGTGGTGGGAGGACATCATATCTTATTCCCCCCACTATAAGATTCTTCTTCTCCTTTTCTATCTCCACCTTCCTAGGGACTCCCTAATCCTGATGTGGCCTCGGCTATGGTGGTCAATCTGCTATCTTCCTGGGATGGTCTGCTCATATTCTCAGTAAGTCTCATTCCATGTGATCATGCCCATAAAAATCATATAGCTAACCCTCTTTGGGATGCCTTGGTGCTCTATGCTTCCCCTTTACTACACAATGATGTCCCTGAGCATGCTCAAGTAAGGGCCTCCTATTTCCAGATCACTAGTTCATGTATTCTACTGTAGATAGCCAATACCTATCTCACCCACTACCAGATCTAGCTTTTGAGAATACCCATAATAGAAATTTATATTCCCCAATATTCCATTCCATCACCTTGGTATAGGATGGGATGCACAAGGGTACTATGCTAGCTCAAATATCTCTCCAGAGCACCTTCTCAAACTTCCATTCTCAAAAGGATCCATATATGATCATGATGAGATAATAGTGTGTATGGTCAGTGAACCTAGCCACATAATCTTCCACTATCATCCCACCATATTGAATCCCCAAAATCCATTGAATCAGAGATGAGTCTTTGTAGTTGGTGTAATACATCTTAGGAAACATCTGTTGGATGTCGTTCGATGTGAGGGTAAACTCAACATGAATCTAGGTAAATAAGATCCACCAATTCCCAACTACAATGTGGAAAATAAATTCTACTAAATCCTTCATCTGATCCATCATGGTCCGAATAATCTTGAAGATATGGACCACTAACTTGGGCTAATCCTTGTCTACCTGAAGTTATGGTTCACCGTGAATCCTCAATCGTCTCTGACACCAGAAATTTTGGAGTGAAATCATCATGCACATATCCTAATCCTACTCTACATTGAATATTTGTTTCTCAATAGGTGTAGATTCTGCTACCCACCCACTAAAGGAATCGGATCACAATTAGGCCCCTAAAATAAGGCCTTATTTCTCACAAGGTCTCGATCACGAACCAGTGCTAGTATCCTAGCTGGATGGTGTCATGGAGAAATCATGAAAATTATCAAAGTGTGTCATGCTCATATTATCATATATATATGTATCAACAATAAAGTGGAGTTGAATCAAGAAGTAAAGTATAATACTCAATATTATATGATCCATGTACCATTATTCCCGGCAATAAATGTCTCAGAGTACCATATCGATAATAAGTTAGTTAGGGTATTGGTGAATGGATACATCAGCTGCTACACCATCATTAGACTCCCCAGTATGAGAGCCATACTTGAGACATTTTAAAACTATTTATGTTGAAAAATTCATTTTAAGGGAAACATATATACAACAAACCAAGGGTTGAAAACCCATTGAAACCAATCTGTCACGACCTGGCCCTTGCTAGTGCCCGAGCCACTAGTACCCCAATCCCTCATCTATAGGCCAGAGGGTGGGGAAAATCACTAAAAACACAACTAAACTCACAGAAGCCTTTTTCTAAAATAGTTGTAAACACACACACATTCAACTAAATGAAAACATATATAGGGAATGGAATAGAAGATGCAATGTTTTTATACATAATCCAAAGATGTATGTACCACTAAACCAAATGTAGTACTGTAGTGTAAAGTTAAGAGAAAGTAAAAAAATACACGCTCACCTAGAAATATGACCCAACCTAAAAAATATAGAAATGTGAAATAAAAAAGATCCCAAATCTTGTATCCCAAACTATAACCACCGTATGAGGTCTACCAAGTCTATATCCCTATGCTCTTATGAAGTCATGATCGACCTATTCGTCGTCTCAAAAAGTCACGACACATGTTGGTAAAATCTGATGCAGGGGAGAGTATATAAATTCCAAGTAGAATAACCTGAAATGGTGTAGGGGTAGCTGTAAGAGATAAAAATAATTATGAAATAGTAGAAAGAACATGATATAGAAAAATAGTACCACTCAAACCAAAAATAAAGTTAAAGTAAGATCATCAAAACACAGGGATATCAAATGGTGAGAAGGTGACCTTATCATCGATTCATTCCTACATATATTAGGAGATTGGACTCAATCAACCACGGAAAGCTAAAAATAGAAATTATGTGGCATTTCCCAGATGTCTTATCCTATCAATGATTGCGATTAACTATTACTAAGTAGTGGGAATGGAAGTAGGATATATATATTATCAATCAAAGAACCCAAAATGAGATATTAAGTGGGTATCCATATCACAACTCCACCCAAGAATATGAGTAGCTAATAGCTAAAAAGTAATTCCATCTATGATTCCCATTACGACATGTGTCTGCCAATGAAACACAAGTCAAAGGTACTTAATCCCCACACCATGATATGGTCTTATTTGGGTGGAACTCACTCACCTACATAATTTTAAGTCGTGTCACAAGGAAGAGTCTTAGTGTTGAATGATTAACTCTTTTTTATGAGTCCAATGGTATGTCAAACCAGGCCCCATCACTATGACACACATTTGAGAAGTCACCAGTTTTACGAAAGTATCTCATGAACTGGTAAAATAGGAGGGTCCTACTATGGTAGTAACTAAAGAATTTCACAACCCAACCCAGGTGGTGGGTACCACTTGGGAAGGTCACTGGGGAACACCATTGTCCAGCCATACTTGTGGGTAAACCTGATAAGTTTTCAGGGAAATGCCACTGGCCATACCCACTAGATGGTTACTCCAAGAATATTCGATCGGGGAATGCCACTTCCCAAACTAGATGTAGGGTAAGCATATAACGGTGAGGATCTCCCCTTCCCATTCTTATTAGAGGGTAACTCAGATGGATCATCAGGGAACTCCACTACCTACCCTGGCTAGAGGGTAAGCCCAAAGCTTCCATCAGGAAATTTCACTATGTATCCATGAATGAGGGTTATCTCAGTACTTCTTTGGTGATTCTGTATGACCACTATAGTCATTGGGTGTCACCTTAGTGTTTACCAAAACCATAACATTTCACACCATATCTTAAAATCTGCGTCTAAGGGAATCATCACATTCTACGTGAAAAAAAAACTCATAATAGGAATCTAATTGTCCAATATCCATGTTCAAAAAGTGGTGGTACGAATGTTATAAGGTCTCGTGGAAGAGTTAATGTTCTAAAAGGAATGTGTGGGGACCCACATGGCGTGTGGTCTCTCTTTTCTTCCAAGTCATGTCTCTAGTATGTACATGGGTCCCATCCATTTAGGGGTACATATCATGTAGGCGGATAAGACAATGTGTCCCACCTATTCGGGGACATGGCCGTGTCTGCAAGATATGTCCGTGTACTTGGACCCTATGTTTGTATACTTATGTACATGGCATGTGTGTCCACAAGATAGGTTTCCCCAATGGAAAATTGATTCCTGCGTACTTTTACAATGTAAAAACACCATTTATTATTAATTAAAATATCTCTTAATTTAATTATATATCTAAATATGTAAAAAAATTATATAAAACATATTCAATTCCTTGGTTTTATGTTTTTGGATTTTAAAATTCTATTGAGAATTGTTACCATTGCTAATATAGTCACTGAACATTGACCAAATGATTTGTATAAATATATTGTTTTATCAAATCCAATTTACTCAGCCAAAGGAAGCAAAGTCATCATCCAGTAGTATTTTACCATAAAAATTCCATTTTTTGAGCTTGGAAAGGAGGTAGTCTCCTTGGTATTTCTTTTTGACATGCCCATGATGAGCTTCAACATGTTAATCTTGAATGAAACTTCCTACGTGAGAAGTAAAAGGTAATATATATTACTACTCGAGCAATGTTATCTGAACCCCCCCCGAAGAGTCTGTCACAATTTCCCACCTTACCCTTAGGTTACATATGGGTGTTTTAGGGGTTATGTAACAAGACCCTCACACTATTATTATGTTAATTTTTTTTTGTATATAATAAAGAATACACATTCATGTAATTATGGTGACTTTGTAATTAGTTTTTAAATAAATAATAGTATTTTTGTTAATATTCATTTAAGAAATCTATTTTGATGTATTATTATATTTTTTTAATTAAATAATATTTCAATAAAATATTATTAGTAGATTATGATCTATTAGATTTAAATGATTTTATAATTTTTCTGAATAAAATTTTAATTTTAATTATAGTTTGAATATCGTTTTTTGTCAAAACCCATGAATTTTATATAAATGAGGATTTTTATTTTAAAAGTAATACTTTATATATTTATAATGTCATTCAGATAAAATGAATATTATTTTTGGAAGAATGTTGTCTAAATTATCCAATAGTGAATGTTTCGTAATTTTCTAAGACATCCTAATTTTTTTGTAAAAATTTAATACCGTTTAATTATACATTGTCTTTTATAACAATATAATGTCTTAATTGTTAGGTTATAAAATACTATAAATGGTATTTTAGGAAAATATAAGTTTTAACATTAAAATAATGTTATTTTAGGATTTTTTAATTGTTTTAAATACCTTTAGTGGACCCTCCAAGTCTTATAACATATTTTAACAATTTAAAATGTTTTTCTTGATAGTGTGACTCACCTCAATATAACAATGACTATTATTTTCAGAATATACACCATTGGAATTATAAAATAATTTTTTCTACTACCATTTAGAAGAAACCATGGGAAAAAAACATGGGATGGTTTGTGTTTTTAATTAGTTGAATGTGTAGTTTCCAAAACCTAAATAATAAAGAATTCCCTCTCTTTTCCTATAGAAACCCACACAATATCCCACTTCCTCTTCAGTAAAAACCTTTTTATCTTTACCAACCTCTTCCCTTATTTATCTATAATCCTCCCAAAGTTCCCAAATCTACCAAGCATCCTCTCTCAAGCCTCTATCAAGCCTTTGGGATCACACTTTCATGTAAATGATTTATTTTTCCCCAATTTTGTCTTAATTTCATTATATTGTTATACATATATATATTCAATTTAAAAAATTTGGGAACGATTTTACATCTCCCCCATAATTAACTACTCATGTTTGAATGTTGATATACCCATTTCTATCTCATTAATGTCTCACCTATAAACCCGTTACTATGCTGAAATTCCATAAAGGGATTTCTTCCTCTCTCATTTTCTGTCCAAGTTTCTTTATGTTGTTGTACCCTTGTATTTTCAGTTACAAATTTTGGGGTATGAATTCAAACCTCCCATATACTACCATAATTATTTTTAAATGAAGATAGACCCATTTCTCTCTGATTAATTCTTTTCATGTACTCCTGTTACCATCCCGAAATTCCATAGGAGAATTCTCTCTTCTATTTACATTCTTGAAATTATATTGTTTTATGAATCTATATTCCATTACATATGTTGGGGAATGTATCTATATTACCCCTTTATTATCCATTTCATGTAAATATATTGAAAACCCCCATTATCACTAATCAACCATTTTTTGTAATTCTTATGTCATGCCATTATGCTACCAAAATTGCACCGAGATTTTCGAAGCCAAAGTCATTGTGTAGTAAAAACCATGCCCATTACTTTATCCAGCGTATTCACCTTTATGGCCATTTATTTATTGATTATAGATTTTTATGTACAATTTCCAAATTTATTTATAGTTTAATAAGTTATAAGGTTTAATGAATCTATGTTATATGATCCATGTGGAACAACTATTCCTGAAGGGAAATGATTAAGAAGGGTGCACCTGCATAGCTCTAAAAATGCATTAGGTAAAAATTAGTATCATGATACGTCAATTGTAATGAGGTTTTACTCATGCTAATTCAAGTGCAATTATGGTCAACTCATTCCCCATGTGCAATGATCCTTGACTCATGCTAATATCTTGTTGACTATTAGTTCTACATTTCCATGTTATGATAATCATACTATAACATGCATTAATGTTAATGATTCTATTATGATTTATTGATATTCCTATTTCATAACATGTACTATATTTGTCATGTTATGTTGTCTTTACTCCCTACCAAGATTTATATATCACCCATTTCTTATTCTTTTCCTCAGGATATCCCATGCAATGCTATGTACGAAGGAATATTATCATCATGTATAGAAATTTTTCAATAATGATGGTGTGTTTTATGTTCTATGTTGTTATGTAATGTACATAAGCCCCAAAGATACAAGACCACAAGATATTATATCTTGTATAACATAATTATTTTGTGAAAGAAATTATTTTTAAGTGTGAAATAAAGAGTAGGGTTGTTATATAAATGGAATCCCCCTCTATGGGACCCATCACATATTATGTACAACTGAGGAGGGTGTACACAGCGTGTATGAAAATACTATACACTGTGTCATCCTTATCTTTTCCAAAACCCTACCACAACCACATAAGGGTGCTATTTTTCATGTGTTATTCATCCTACAAGACATGTAGTAAGTATTTTTCAAACTATATTGTGTTTTATTTGGATCTTAATCAGTGCTTCTAATATCGTTAATCCAATTTATATCCCACAATGATTCCTTCCATAATCATGGGATCTAGTCGAGAACCATGCTCTCTGACTGTCGTTAAATATGAATCATCCACCGAAGCGTTTTAGGGCATCATTAATCGTTATGCATGCCACTGCATCTTCGACCCTTGATGACCAGATGTCAAACGTTATGATTTTTCAACCATTCATCTTGATAATTTCGGATCTATTCTTTTCTCGATGAACCATCATCATTTCATCATTCCTCCACAAATTTGGGCAACAAATCAGGCTGAGGTTTCCCTAAAACTTTTAAATCGGGATCCAAATGGATTCCATGGTTAAGAATGCTAGTAATTAAGGGATAAAGGAACCAAAACATGGTTTTAAGTATCATCGACTTAGAGTTCTTCACAGAAGAAAAAAATTGGGCCACTAGGGTTAGATGAATAAACAGAAATAAATTAAACCAGTGACAAGAAAAGGTTTAATAGAGCCAATATCCAAGAAATTGATGGATATTATCAATTAATTTAATATAAGGGTATAAAACTACAAAATAAGAGTCATATATATTTTTTGTATCAATCGCTGGTGATGAACACTTTCAATAAATAATTGGAAAAGGCTGGAGTGTCTGTCGTGCTATGATTTTCTTTGATCCAAAGGATTTTCATTCATCATCAACATTGGTGGAGAGTAGCTATCATCATTGTATGGGAGAATTATAGAAAAACCTTTCCAAATCCTCCATACAATGCATTTATATACATTTCTTAGATTATGATGAATTTAAGGTATCCATTAATCAATTAATTAATCCACTTAAGCGGAAATCCAATGATTGAGGGGTCTGAACCTCCCACACCAAATCATTGTATGTCACACCTAGGGTAAAAACCATATTCTAGACCCAGAAATGGTCTCATATTTCAAACCTGATCAACCATTTGAGATATATCCCATTTTATTCAATTAAACTCTCGCACACAATAAAAATATATTTAATTTTTCTATAAAATATATTCCTGGCACACCGGCCACAGAATTACATGTCGTCTTTGTGCCTAGCTCTAGAAATACCTTTAGAAATATTTCATCCTTTTTTAACGAATAAAATATCTCTCTAGAATAACATTCATACACTACATTAAGAAAACTAAAATAGTACTTTATTTTACATTATAGTATCATAAAAATTCCAAAATTTATTTGAGTTTAAAAAAAATAGTAATGTAAATTATATGTAAATATCATTATGATAAATAATATTTTTATTAATTGAATTTATTAATATAATAATATGTTTTGTGAATAAAAATAATTTTTTCAGATAATACATCACATATATTTCTATATACTTTTTTTCTTTTAATTCTAATCTTTTTATAACTATGGAATTCATTTTATAAATGGGTTTAATTTTTATTTTTCATAATTTACTTATTAATATTCATACCATTAAATCTGAAACATAAGAATTTATGGCCATTTATAATTTTGAAAATGTTATGCAGTTCGATTAAACATAATGTTTTATGTATCACATTATATCAAATAAATAAAATTATTTAATGATAAATATTTTTTCAAAATATCTGGGTGATACATTAAACCCCCATTTAGATGAATATATCCCTAATAATTTATGCCTAAAATTAATATATATGAGGATAATTATACACCAACATATAATCAGGTTCATATATAGCTTCCTCAAATGGGTTGTTTCTCCATAAAATATTCTCCTTGTGAGTTGTCCTATTACATAGAACATTCTATGTATGATCCAAAATATCTATCATTTGTTCATTTTGTGAATTATTTTTATCTAATAATACAACCTATGAGTTCTGTACATGTGAAGTATCATGTAAATACTTATTCATGAAAGATACATAGAGCACATCATGAACATAAGAGATATTCAATCGAAGCATCAATCATTATTCTATCGTATATAATTGGCCAAGGATTTTAAAAGGTCTAATATACCAAGGTATATGTATGACCTTCTTTCCAAATATCATAAAACTCTTATGGGGTGATTGTAATGAACTGCCAATTCTCATTGGCTTGAGAGCTCAACGAGTCATTACTTGGCCTTAAGCGACGTCCCCAAGTCACCAATGGCTGGAAATAAATGTCGAAGGGTTTCAAAACACATGGGGGACGATCTACCATTTGAATGAAAACAACCAACAACAACGAAAACTAAAAAAACATCTCCCAGGAACCACTATATGATGCCTAATTTAAAAACAAGATAGGTCATCCATTTATTCCACTTTAAACCAACCAAAGTGAAACAGTGGAAACCAAAACTAAAACAAAGTAAACAGCGAAAAGACAACCGGCAAGACTCAAAGACAAACAGGACTCCAAGGCTCCACAAGATCCATGCTCAAACTCTACCAATAGATCAATAAATCACTAATTAGTGCTAAAAACGTGTTCCAACAATCTCTTTCCAACGTCCCGGTAAATGACATCTGCAAAAGCACCAACGTGCCAAAGTAGGGGGTGAGTAATGAAACTCAGTAGGTTTTCCCCGATGACTTCCCAACCCATGCCTCTAGGATAAAACATGTTTGCACAATTTTTTACGAAACAATTTATATAAAATAGTTCCAAAATAGTTCACAATATTTCATGTTTCGTATCAAATCCATTTTTTCAACAAAACCATTTTTCCAAAAAAAAACTATCATTTCCAAAAAAAGAACCCAAACCAAGTTCCCAAATCAAAACCACATAATCACATCATCACCCATGCATGCATCATTATGAAAGTTCCATACACATGAGAGGTCTCTCTTCGATCTACCATGTCGTCATAAGGTAATATTCCCCATGTGCCATTACACATTTGGCACCGAGCACAAGGTCAAATTTCAACCAAGCCCCGTAAATGAAATATGAACACACACACCAAGTATGCCCAAAACCACACCATTTCAACCATGCCAAAACTATTTCAATAGAACAACAATTTTATTGAAAACCATTTTCCCGCCAACCATTTTCCAAATCTAGAAAATCCATATATTCAAATCAACATTTTAAAATCAAAGAACCCAATCACTTTTCACCAATCATTCTTTCAATTTCCAAAATTACATCAAAACCCATAAATCATCACTAAAGATGATTTATAACATGATTTGCACCAAAATTTCATAATCGAAACCAAGAAGTTAAATCAATTGGAACTAAGCCTTCATGTTCTAGGAAAGAGGAATCGAGAGTGAAGCCACCTACCTCTACAATTGGGTGAAACCAACCAACGGTCAAAGAACATTTAAGAACATTGGGTCAACACTCCAAGAATCCTCCTTAGATCTCTCCTACTAACACAACCAAGACCAAATCATGTCATATTTGGCATTCACATCATTAGATCTACCCATAACGGGCATACATCTAAGAAAAATAGAGAAGAGGAGAAGTATATCTAAGTAGATCTATGAAACCATCAAGAACGATCGCATACCTTAAGGATCCAGCTTCGATTCGTCAAGACAACCATTCGAATCGCCATCGGAACGCCTTGAGGAAGTCGACAAACCTTAAAGGGAGAGTTGTCATGAGTTAGGGCCGCATATGAGGTTTAAACAAGGATCTTAAAGTCAAAACGAGATAGATCTACAATTTTAGGATCTAACTTTATGTGACCGCATAGTTTGTCCGCACAGTTTGACAAAACGTGCGTTAGCTTCTGCCTTGTCCATCCTCTACGCATGGCCTCATCACACGGTTTTCCCAACCCGTGCGCACACTGTACGCTCTTCTCTATCCAAGAGACCATCACCTGCACGGCTTCCGCACAGTTTGGAAAACTGTGCGCAGCCCGTGCGTCCCCACATTTTGCCATTTTTCACATTAAAAGTCTCCCAAACATCCTCTCAACATCTCCCATGTATTTTATGCACTTAAAAAGCATAAAAAGGTTTACTATCCAGAAACAGGGGGTACTACATTGATACCTTAAGAATAAATTTTCACACACTTCAAACTCCATATCATTCCAATTATCACGAGAATTACTTATTATCGACTCTAAGATGATTTTATGTGATATGTAATGGATCTAAAATCCCCTATCATTTACATAGAAATATCAAATAACAATATTTATTTTTCTAAATAATTTTTAAAATGTTTTATTTTTTCATTTCATAGAATATATGGATTCATAAGATTTCACGCGAATGATTGTGTGAATGTTATTTATTTGTATGAAAATGGCACAAAAATAAGGTGTTGATCCCATCCACATTTGAAATATATATGGAATTCTCCTGACATGTGTTGTTGAGTTAATATGTTTCTATAAAACACACCATATATAATAGGATGATAAATATTTCTAATACATAACTATATATCTCAATTGTTTTGAATAATTCTCTAAACTAATGGAATTCTTTTAATATTCATCATATAGTTTTGATAATTTCAAACTGAATAATCTTATCACATTTGTAATATATAATAGTTTCACTTGATCAAGATATCAATAATATCTAATAAAAATTATTTCAATTACTATAAAGGCCCTAACCATAGTTTCTCATATTAAATTTCATTCTTTATTAAATCTCTATGATTACATGGAAGTCGCATCCTAAAGGAATTAATAGTTTAGCAATTTTGGAATCCAGATTACATATATGAACATTACATTACAACATGAAAAAACAAAATTATAAATCCAAAAGAAACACCCATAAACTATTAGATAATTATTACATGTCATTATCAATGTATATATTCTCATACTAGGAAAAAATAAAACATAACAAAGTGGCAAGCATAGATGCTCAGTAAAGGTATGTAAAACAATAGAAGAATAAATAAACGACTTTGTGAATAACTAAAAGTACACATTCTATTAAATAATATTATTGAGCATTACAGGGAGGGAATAAAATTTAATTAAATAATTTAAATTATAAAAAATAACCATGGGTATTTTACAAGTCAAATAATCACATGGACTATCGATTAATAGTTTTATAACAAGGTAATTCATAATTTCATCCATCATAAACATACAGTAGTTTCCTCAACCAATAAACCATACATAATGTGTAAAAACCTGGTCTATTTTGTCTCATGAAACCAACTAATGTATCAAGGGGTTATATTGGGTTGAATTCGTCACATAAAAATTTAAATTCATTCCTCATATGAAAAAGGTGAAACATAAACAACATAAACATTTGTATGGAAAAACTGGAAAATGAAATGTGAATACACTTGCTATAACCCCTGAATGGTATCAAATTAGCTCTTCCATAGTCAAAATGTTCATAAAAAAATTAAAAAAATATGGTAGATTCTCTCAGGAGAGATATAACTAAAATAATTACAATATTAAAAAGTTTTTTACATATATGAAGACAATTTTAAATGATACCATTGAAACATTATTGAAGAAATAATCATTAAACATTTCAATGTATCCCATACCACATTGAAACATTCAAATCACAATCCCTTATAATATAATGAGAATACTTACACTCTTGATATTATATATCAATGTGATGTATATACACCACACATAAGGTAAAAGTGGTGAATAAGAAATATATCTCAAAATAATTAAAATTGAGATGGGAAAACCCTTTTTTACTTGGGAAAGAAAAGATCTTCTAAAAATAAATTTTAATTTTTCATCAATTAATATTGAAATGTATATCCCAAAAAAAATTTGTGGAAATTTTAAATATCTTTGAGGCATAAATGATGTCCCACTAAAGGGAAATTATGTAAAAATAGTTTTTATGAAACTTAATAAATAAAACATTTTAGTGCAGATTATGGAAAATATTAAATTGATTTGAACTGGAAAAGGAATGAATGTATTCATATAACCATAAATGAACTAGAAATATATTTTTTGATTAAATGTGAGATTTTTTTAAAATTATTATTATTTAAAATGGATTATATAATGCTCATGAAAATGGGTAAATTTTTAAAATTTTACCTTTAATTTGGAAATTTTATCTTGAATAATTGAGAATGAAACCATATTAAAACTTGTATTCTAACATTAACCAAAGATAAAATGATATCAATATATTATTATGAAACTTATAAATAGATTATAAAATAATAATATAAAAATAATAGTGAATTATATTGGGTTAATGTAACGGATAATGCAACCTGAATGCAAAATCAATGTTCGGGAGAAAATCATTACAACATTATAATCAATCGAATCGCATGTCCAAAAATTAATTACCATTCAATGAATTATTTAATATCATGGAGATAAATAAAATCATGATATTATATATTTAATTTTAGCGTACATACACCACATGCAATAAATAATTGGCGAATAATAGAAATCTCCCAAAAAATAAAAGTGAGATGAGAAACCCCTTACCTTATTTCCAAATGTGTTCTACACTTGACCATAATTTCCTAGATAATAAAATTTAGTCCATTAATAAATTAATTCAGAACACTTTTTCTACATTTAATAGATTCATTATTTTTTTTATGTTCATTTATGGCTTTATTGATGATTTATAGAGTTTAAATTCATCATTCCCGAACATTTATTTTTCTGGTATTCATGAATGGTTCATTTGTTTATATAAAATGGACATCATCTATAATGGGTATTATTATCAGGATTTGGAATTATATGTTATTAATGACAATATGTAAGATGATATTTCTATATAATTAATTTTATATATCGGTTGAGGATGAATCATTAGATACTACCTTAGTGATAACCATTGATATTATTTTGACAGTTTTTCTATCAACACATACTAGTTTTGACGTATAAACTAATATTATGTATATAAAATGATTAAAAAACATTAAATAGGTTATAATTAAAATATAATAGTTTTTATTAGCCATGAAAATGGTTTTATGACCATATCTAAAATATAAATTGAAGAACAAAATTCCATTATCGATGAAGGTTGAAAATCGGCACCTCAGGGATGATGATTTCGTTTTTAAAATAAAATAAACATAGAGAGAAAGGAGTTTGATGAATTATACTGAATTAAAAATATAAAATTATATTATATATATTATAAATTATTTTTCAAGCTAATTTGGAAATATTATCTGAGGATAGGAGAGGAAACGAAAATGGAAATTCAAAGGAAATTAAAGAAAAATATTGTTGAATTACCTCTTGAATTCTCATATTTGAGAACCTTCTTAAGGAACCTTCGATTTGTCCATTATTGTGACCTGATCCTCATAGAAGTGGGGTAGTGGACTATGAATTGGATTGGGTATAAATTTCATAGGCCTCAAATATTGTAAGGTGTGAGGAGAAGGGGTGGAGGTGGTGGAATTTATAGTGGAGGTGAGGAGTGATTACCCATTATTTTATTTATTAGTTTATTATATTGGAACAAGACAATGAAAAATTTGATACTTATAAATAAATATATTAAAATAATGAACTAATGTTCAAGATTATGGTTCTTACATCATTCATGACTCAATGAATAGTGTATTTATCTTATAATTTATTTATACCACATAATGTCATATTTTACTATTTGCAAAAAAATTATGTATTTTGGAAAAATCGAAAAAAATAGACACTAAATTTTTTTTCAACGAGTAAAATTCAAAAATTAAATCCATATTATATAAACAATTATCTATATATGATAAATTTATCTTTTAATTAAAATAAATATTTACTCCAAAAAATACAGATTTTAACATTATAACTAATTTTATAACATATTAAAAAATTATCTAAGGTATCGTTAAATAATAGAAAATCATAATACACAAACATTTCAATTTATGAATATATTTTAAGAAAAATATTCTTTAAAATTCGTTTATTAATTATAATCAGGTAATTAAATATTTTTGGATTTCAAAAATACTAACACTTAATTGTAATTTTTTTAAATAATCAGTTACAAATTCTTGGATATAACAATATCACACCTTCAATTATAATATTCCTAACTATTATTTAGACATTCATGGGTGAGGTTACAATTCATTTTATTATATTAAAATTCATAAATGGTAATCATTAATATTCCAAACGGCCAAGTTACTATTAACTAATAAATTAAGTTGATCTTATAAGACAATAAATATATTAATGATCACAACCATTTATGTCCATTTTCGGAAATACAAATAAAAAATGTGGAAAATATATATTGAATGATAATCCTACAACTGTGGTATGAAGGCATTTAAAAAGAATGTTCTAAATTTAAAGTAGTCCCTTATATATAATATCAATATAAAAACGAATCCACTAATCTACATTAGATTAATATATGTATACATCATCTATTTTGACTTATAATAATCTATTTAAAGTATAATAATTATTTAAATTTAAATAAAGGCTCTAACTAAAATCCAATATTTTCAATATTCTTAAAAATAAAACTTATCATAAAAATATTAACAATTCTCCCCAATTGTTTTTTGAATTTTATTTATTTTAAAAATGATATATTTCATTACAAATATGTTTTAGTTATATTAAACTATTATAAATAGTAGTTATTACTATTAATATTACAGTGTTTAATGGATAGGTTATAACTAAATATTTTAAATAATTATAATAAAAAAAATTTGTTTCGAAGATAGTTATTGTTTCAAGAATTACATTCCATATTAAATTTATTTTTAAATCCATGGGGTGTTTTAATATCATGTCCTTAAATAAAATTCATTCTATAAAATTGATATTGCACTTTGAAAATTGGAGTATGAGTTTTAAAATCTTTTGTGGGAAATCCAAATAAAATATATTGTTAATAAAATTTACTCTTAATGAGAAGGATAGAGAAAAGAGAAGGTCACCACAAAACTAGGATTTCTTGTATGAAATCCTTAGTGGAAAGTGATATCATGGACATGGAATAATTATCTAACCATCGCTTTCTAATGGAGATTGATAGATAACATGGTCATTAGAAATATAACCATCCCAAAACCACAAATATTGTGATCGATTAAAAGACCATTAATATCTTAATAATGAATGTTAATGAAAATCATTTCTGTTTCCAAATCTTTTTCCCAGATTTGAGGGATTCTTGTAAAATCTACAAAAGCATTTACGAAATTAAACATACGTGATTAATTTCCATTCCATAAGAATAATATCATCTTTTAGTTTTTCTTCTATCTATTTTTACTTCATTCATTACACATGGAAATGAATTTCCAATTTGAATTTTTCAGAACTAATGAATTCAAATCAACTTCTATGGATCAATGATCCTAGAAAAGTATAATAATAAATTTCTATTTCCTTTATACATTAACCAAATCCAAAATTGTTAAGATAGGATTAGATAATTTCAAAAAAAAAAAAACCATTATATGATTAAAAACAAATTTAAACACCAAATTTAAAATGTAAAACTCAATGTTCTACAAAAATCATTTTTTAAAATACGATCATTCCTAAAAAAAATTATTCTCGACTATGACACCAAAATCTGATAGATTTGTTCATATAGTATACTAAATGACATCGATAAATGAAAATGTCTTATAAAAAATTTAATTTCCCATATCACATAATCTCTATGATTTTTAGACATTTCTATAAATAAATTATATCATCATAAGTCCACAAAAAAAATCATATTTGACTCTAAAATGAAATACAACTTTTATTCCTCAACATATTATTTTTAAATAAATATTATAAGATTCACAAAATTGAAAACATCATCCAAAATAACAAAAATATATTAATCCCAAAATTATATTCCAATACCAATGTTATTTATTTGATAAAAAATTATCTAAAATTAAAATAACATCTATCATTTATATGTTTCAAATAATAAAATGATCATGATAAACAGGACTTAACGTAGGATAGTGGTAGGCACTACTCCCTTGTTTCCCTTCGGTTGTCATTTTTAACCCCACAGCCTTACAAGACGCGACATGTTTTCCCCATAAATTTGGGGTTTTCTCTTTTTTAAACTATATAAATCCCAAAATATAAATCATAGACATCTATGAAAAATGGTCAATCACTAATCATTCATTTAACAAGTATTTTCATTTCAAACTCAATCCATAAATACATCATACATTTATTTCCACATAGGTCCTTCCTCGGTCAAGATGTTATCCTATAAAATAGGGAAATGAATCAGGTAATTCCCATGCCCCATATATTTAAGGTAAATAACTGTAAATGGATTCTTAGGATCTGTTTTATTTCCTTTCATTGTACTCTTCAATTTTCTTCAGCAATTATTTTCTTTCTATCTTTATTTACCACACATAAATCAATTCTACAATACTTTGATAAAAATTCCTAGGTGTCTCCTTACGCATTTCATTCTTTATGTAAATCAAGACTTCTTTTCACGGTGGTCTCAATAATTAGAGATATAAGAAAACTATATTCTTCTCTTCATTGGTGGGTTTAATATTAAGATAAGGTAAACATTGTTAATAACATTTTAAGATATATTATTAGGCATAAACACAATATCCCTCACCATTACCAGCATACCATTTAATTTTTCAACACAACTAACTTTTTTAATATTTTTAATGTTAACATAACTCTTTCATGTTCTATCCATTGAATAAAACCATAAATCGTAGTGTGAGTAACAATAGTCATACTGATAGAAGTGTATAACCATGAATAGAATTCCAAAAAACCTTATTTTTATTCTAAAACACCATATGTTATTGATTTTATTTATATATTAAAGTTTTATATATTGTTTTGAAAGTAAAATGTGAATTATCCTTAGCATATCCAATAGGTTTTTCAAACCAGGTGCATAATAAGGCCCATTGTCGTGTACCAGGTTCCCCCGAGTCAGGCCCATGACACCTTGTTGGAGTCGTTATTTTTAAGAGAATTTGTTCCAAACCCATTTCTACATGAAGAATATATATATATATATATATATATATATATTTCTAGGAATACCCACATTATATATCCCTTAACAAAATTCTAGGATATTCTTGAATTATTACCCTTAAATTCTATCTTTGTGTTACATTCCCTAATATATGTTTTCTAAATCTAATTTCCATATTTTATAAATAAAATAATCTGATAGCAACAATAAATACACCAAATCGAATTTCCCAGATCTGGATCTTTTATTTATTAAATTATTATGATAACATGGAATTCGCATCCCAAATGGACAAATAGTTTAGTAGTTTTGGAAGCTATATTCTGCACAAGAACTTTACATTACAACATGAAATTAAATAGCATTTAAAATCCATTTCAAACACAAATAAACTACTAGATTGTTATTGAAATTCATTCTTCATATAAATATTTTCATCCTAGAGAAAAATAGAAATAATAAAGGTGTGAGATCAGATGCTTAGTAAGGGTTTGTAATACAGTAGAATAATAAATAAAAAGGTATGATGGATAACTAAAAGTACACATGGAATTAAAACATAATCTTGAGCATAATACGATATGAATAAATTAATAACAAATAATGAAATACGAAAACATTACCATGGATGTTTTACTATTTTAATAACCACATGGGATATGAATTTCTAGTTTCATAGTGATCGAACACATATTATTGGACCTCATAAGAATAATGATAATTCTTCAAACAAGAAACCGTAAATATCAAGTAAAAAATAATTCTACTTTGTCACATGATACCTACAAATGAATCGAGGTTCTTTAGAGGTCCCCACAAGTCATTTACTGTTCTAATAAATGCGTCATCTAAAAATGGGGAAACATAAACAAAAAAACATTTGTTTTTGATAACTAACATAAGAAATGTCAATACCTTAAATATAATCCATGAATGGTACCAAATTAGTACATACATAATAATAATAATCAAAAACCATTAAATAAGTATAGTATATGGTATCTTGAGAGATAAAAATAAATTATATATAATATTTAACATAGGATGTTTACATTGGTGAATGTAATTCTAAATGTGACCGTTGATAAATTCTTATGTAAACAATCATTAAATATTTCAACGTGTCCCATTCAATATAGAAACATTCAAATGATAGTCCACTATAATATATTGGAAATAATTTAAATCTTGATATGATATATCAAATGGTATTATATACAATAGACATATGTAATATGTGTTAAAAAATTCATATATCTGACAGAAGTAATAGTGAGTTGAGAAAAAGCATTTTTACTATGAAAAGATTAGTTCTTTTGGCAAATAATTTTTATTTGTCATAAATTCAGATTTTAAACATGTATATCCACGAAAATAAAAGGTATGAACACTGGAATTATATTTTGGTCATAAATTATGTCCTTCTGAAGTGAAATTATGTAAAAAGAGTATTTATGAAAGTTTAGAAATAAACGAGTTGAGTGATGTTTATAGAAAATATTATAGATATTTTAAAGAGTAAATGAATGGTTGTCATCAAAAAACCTAAAATGGGACAAGGGTTATTTTTAATGATAAAATTTTTTATTATAAAAAAATATTTATGGCTTAAAATAAATTATATTTTGAACTTTAAAATTGGAATGAATTTGGGAAGTTCCCTTTATTCATGATTACATATCGAGAATAATTTAAAATGGAACCATATTAAAACATGAATTATACAATCAAAAAATAATTAAATGATAATGATATATGAGTTTGGAATATGTAAATATAATATAGAACAATTATATACAAATAATGTAGAATTACATTATGGTAAATACCACAATAGCAAAGCCTGAATTTAAAATGGATGTTCGGGATGAAATCATTACCACATTGTAATCAATTGAATCATATGTCATATAATTAATAATTGTCCAATAAATCAATTGATATCATTATTATAAATTTATTCATCATATTATATATATAATTTTATTGAATATACACCACATATAAGAAATATGTTCTGAATAATGGAAATATTATAAAAATAAAAGATAGATGAGAAACCCCTTACCTTATTTCTGAATATGTTATTCACTTGAACATAATTCCCTAGATAACAAAATTAAATACATTAAATATATAACTAATAACCCCTTTTATACTTTAATTATATTCATTTGAGTTTCATTATTTTCATTTATGTCATTATTGATGAGTTATGGTGGTTAATTTCATTGTTTCCGAGCAATTTTTTATTTGTATTTAGGATGTATTCACTAGTTAATATGAATTGGATTTCATGTATAATGGGTATAATTCTACATAATTTGAATTATATTTTATTAATTATCATGAATAATAACATATAGTTATATAATTCATTTATTTATATGGGGTAAGGATGAATCATTTGATAAAACAATAGTGATAACCATTAAGATTATTTTGGTGGGTTTTTATCATCAAAAACAGGTTTTGTTTTATGAATTAATATTATTTATAAAAAATAGATCTAGAACATTAAAGATGATTTAATACATATATTATAGTACTTTTTGACCCAAAAAATGGTTTTATGACCATCCTTGAAGGATAAATTGATGAACAAATTCTGTTGTCCATGAAGGTTGTAAATCGGCACATCACGAATGATAATTATGATTTAAAAAAGAGAGTAAGCGAGAGAGAGATAGAGTGGTTTTTAAAGAATGATATTCCATTATAATTATATAATTTGACTATATAGATGATACTAGATTTATCATTCTCATTTTGATAGAGGAGGTTCGGAGAGGATAAGAAATTAAAATGGAAATTGAAAGAAAATTAATGAAAAAGAATAAGGTTTTACCTATTGAGTTATCCTACTTGATAACCTCATTAAGGGACATTGGTTTGGTCATATATTTTGAAAATAACCTCCTATAATTTTCGGACATAATTTTGAAGAATATTGGGTAGAAGATTGACATTTTTGATAGCTTGGAAGGTACGAGGAGAAGGGGTGGTACTTATTATGGAGGAGAGGGCAGATTTCTAATTACATTCATTTAAATTTCTCATGAGTTTATTCCTTGGAAGTGTATATTATGGGCCACTAAGAGATATCTACATCATGTGGTGTTAAGTGTTTTATGATTGATCTTGTATCTTTTGAAATGATAAGTGATTGTGATAATTTTGATAGAAATGATGACTGAGAGTGGGATCTTAAAAGAAAAATAGGTACGCTCTTATATATATATATAATCATTCTGTACTCATGGTGTCACAACCATGGGTATGACTATATATAGAACCCCTATAGTGGTGAGTGGGATTTTAAAATAAGATACCCCTTATGATGGTGGGAACGACGAGTTGACCAATTACATGATCAAGGTACTTTGTGTAGGCCAACTATGGTTTTGGGACCATAGAAAAAGATTGATTATTAACGGTTGGCAAAGTGTCTCAGGTGGCTGGTGGTAGGAGATGTGTGTCTATAGAATGATGTTTTAATTAATGAAGACGGTGACCAATCTAGATCTGGTAGGTAGGGTTTTGGGATGGTTGTCAGAGATGATTCCAGATAACATCCATAGACGTTGGTTGGCTAGGATGCTGGGGTTAAAATCGAGAAGGGGGAATGCCATTCTATCATTAATGGGGTTGGACATTGAGAACAATCTTGTGCACTGCCGGTGATGATCTGCGCTATTATTAAGATGCAGATCGACAATAGAGATAGAGGATTAGGGATTTTGAAATATGTTGCAGGAATAGAGTGGCCCTACAAAGGTGTCTGATGACGATGGGAAAGTTTGTGATGTGGTGATTATGGTGACGATGTGATGTTATTGGGCTGTTCATTCAACAACCTTGAGTGCTGGTGTAGCTACCATTTGGGATATAGTATAAAAATTACAAGTTGTCTACCAATTGGCTCGGTCTATGCCTCCCACAATTGACATATTACATTACAGGGTATTTTCCTGGTGGCACGGAAAGTGGAGAATGTGTTTTTATGGGCCTTATTTTATGGTCTATCAATATTCATTTACTATCTACAGTGGGGCTTTGGCATACAGAAGGCTGCATGTTTTCATGGACTAATGGGTGTGTTTTTCTATTTGTGTTAGGTGGTGTCTCAAACCACATGTATTGTGTTGGTGTTTTCTGGTACATTAATTATGTTTAATAATATTTAAGACCTAGGATGCTCAGGTCCTGAATCTTTTGGGTTATTTTTTTTGCTCAAGGCAGTGAATATTTGGATAATTATAATTAATTATATTAATATAATGAAGGTAATTTCGATATTATGTTGCATACATCATTCATAACTCAGGGAATAGTGTGTTTATCTTATAATGTATTTATACCAAAAATTACTATATTGTACAATTCACCAAAAATTTAGGTATTTTAGAAACATCCCAAAAATTCATCCAAACAATAATTACATGAATAATTAAAAAATGAACTCAGTTTTATTAAAAATATTGTCTAAACATGAAAAATGTATCTTTTAATTAAAATAATAATTTAATCCAAATAACATATTTTAAATTTACAACTGATTTTAAACCATGTTGAAAAATTTACTATATTCTACTAAAATAATACTAATATTATAATACCACAAATGATTAATTTATGCAGACATTTTAAGAAAATAAATTTTATTTTTAATAATTTTATTAATTATAATTTTTTAATTAAATATTTATGAATATCAAAATCACCAACACATAATTATCAATTTTTAAAATATTGATTTATTTATACTATTATAAAATTATATCATACATTCATTTATATGATGCATCAAATTTATTTATACATTAATGGGTGAGGTTACTATTCATTTTGTCATATAACTATTCATAATGGTAAATGTTACGCTTCCAAAGTGTAAAGTATTTATTCACCAAAAATTATGTTGATATTATTTGAATCTAAATACATTATTGATCAAAACTATTTATATATATATATATTTTTAAATTCAATTCAAAAAGTCGTAAAATTATGTTTAATGCTAATCTAGTAAGTGTGGTAATAAGATAGGTAAAAAGAATGTTCAAAAGTAAAATAAGTATTTATATTAGATTTTAATATAAACATTATTCTAATGATCTAAATTTGATTAATATATATATAATTGATCTGTTTTGACTTTAAAAAATCAATTTAATTTATAATTAATATTTTTATGGAAAACATACCTTTTAACTAAAATATAATATTTTCACTATTCCTAAAATTGACACTTCTCATTAAAATACTAAAAATTTACCGAAATTTATTTTTTTTAAAATGATATTTATTTTACCAAAAATTATATATTTGATTATAAAAATGTTATATCTATGTGAATCCATCATAAATAGGTGTTATTAAAATTAATATTACTTTGTTTAATGAAGATGTTATAAATATATTGTTTTAATAATTATAATAACAGAGTCTCGTTTTACAGAGACTCACTGTTGCATGAATTAAATTATATATTTGATTTGTTAGTAAATCGTTGGGGTGGTACAATATCACCTCCATAAATATATTTTTTTCATTACAATTTGGTATTTCTCTATTAAAAAAGTTGTTTATTTTTGAAAATTATATTATTTGAAACCCACATCAGAAATAGGATAAATATAATATACTATTAATACAAGGTAAATAGACCATAGAAGGTCAAAAAATAGGATTTATGGTAAAAAATAATTAGTGTAAAAAGATAACATTGACATGGGTGAATAATATAACAAACATGTTCTAATGGAGAGTGATAGAGACTATGGTCATTATGAAATTTAACAATCCCAAAATAGTAAATCATGTTATTGATTAAAAGACGACTAATTTGTATGTATAGAATTTTAACAGATAATGATATTGTTTCAAAATAATTTTTCGATAGTTGATATGTTATTTTATTATCTTAATAATAACATGAAAAAATAACAATACTTGATTACATTCCATGTCATAAGAATAATATCATCATTTGGTTGTGTTTTGGTCTATTTTCACTTCATTATTTATATCTGGAAATGAATGTTCAATATGAATTTTTCAATCCTAAAGAATTCGAATAAAAATATATGGAAAAAAACACACACAAAAGTATAAATATATATTATTTTTCTTTATACATTAACCAAATACAATATGTTTAGGATAAGATAAGATAATTTCCCAAAAATAATAATCCATTATATGATGAGAAACAAATTTAATCTCAAAAATTCAAAATGTAAAACTCATAGTCAAACAAAGATCATTTTAAACTTACTATCATTGCCCAAAAAAAATTCTAGAATATGACCCCAGAAAAAGAAGTATTTTTTTATACTTTCTTCCAATTGACGTAAATAATAGTTAATGTCTTATACCAAAAAGTTTGTTTCCCCTGTCACTTATTCATTAAGATATTCTATCCATTCCAATAAATTAAATTGATTACCATAAGTCCAAAATGAAATCAAATTTGGCTTCAAAATAAAATTTATCATTTATTAATAAAAATATAATATTTTCCAAAACATTCTAGGATTCCATAAATTTTGAACATATTATGAAATAACATTATTCTATTAATAAAAAATTAAAGTTACAATACTAATGATATCTATTTGATAAAGCATAATGTCCCTAATATAAAAATAAAATTTATCCATTATAATTTTTAACCAAATGGGTTAAAATTACCCAGACATGTTGTATGCTAGTTGTAGGTGATGCTCCCCTTGTCGCCCTTCAGTTGTTGGTTCAATCCTTACCGCCATGCTGGATGTGACAGGTTTCCCCCCAGCATTCAGTTTTACCTTTTCTAAAACCATATAAATTTAACAATATGGACATCCTAGAAATATGGTAAATTTTTAATAATTATTTAAACTATGTTTTTGAACCCAACATTATCACATAAATACATCATACATTTATTTCCACATAGGTATTTCCATGTTCAAGAAGTTATCCCATGGAATAGAGTATTAACTCTAGTAATTCCCAGGTTCCATAAATTTAAGGAAAATAACTATAAGTGGATTGTTATGAGTGATTTGATTTTATTCCATTGTACTAATCATTTTTCCTCTGCAATTATTTTCATTATATACTTTTTCCCACACATAAACAATTTCCCCATTCCATTGAGACACATTTTCTTGTGCCTCATTCCTCATTTCATGCTTGATGGAAATATATCATTATTTTTATCCATGGTTTTCACCAATGTAACTCTTAAAAAACTCCATTATTATCTAATTTTGTGTGTTCTAGAGTTGGTTAATGTATAAAATGTTAATAATATTTCAAGAAATATGTTTAGGCTTGACCATGATATCTTTCACCCATATCCCCAAAATATTCTTTTTTCAACACCACTACCTTTTCCATCATGTTCAATGTTAACATGACTTATTCGGGGTGCACCCATTGACTAACACATGAATGTATTGTGTGGGTTACAATAGTCAAGCGATAGAATCATATAATAATTTATATAATATCTTCACACCTTTTTTCAATATAAAACGGCATAGGTAATTCATTTTCTTTATATATTCAAGTCCTTTATAATGTTATTTAATGATAACATGGATTATCCTAAGAATATCCTCTAGCAGAGTCAATCCAGGTGCATAGTAAGGTATGTTGTAATGTACTAGGTTATCCCAAGTCCGGTCCAGGACACCTTTTTAGAGTTGTTAATCATAGGTACATATGTTCCAAAACCACAACCAAATGTAGTATCCAAACATAGATGTATTTCTATGAATACCCATATATTCTCTATCTTAAAAAAAATCTATGATGTTCTTGTATTATAATCCACAAATCTATATTAGGGTTATGTTCACTAATGTATATTTTTTAAATTTAGTTTATATGTTTTCTTCTAAACATCCACAAATGAAAACAATATATATCTCGACCCTAGTTACCTAGATCTTGTTCCATTCTTTATTAAATTGGTATGGTTACAAAAAATTCTTATCCTAAATGATAGAATAGTTTTTCTTGTTTGGAAGCCAGATTACGTACATCAAATTTTTATTACAACATGAAAAAAAATTAAATGAAAATCCATTGAAACACCCAAAAAACAAGATTATCCCTAAAATTCATTATGAATATACTTATTCTCATCCAAGGAAAAAATAATACATAATAAATCGGTGATCTCAAATTGTTATTAAGGGTAATTAATTCAATATAATAATAAATAAAAAAATACAGTGAATAACTAAAAGTGTAAATGAAATTAAAACATAATATTTAGAATATATATTAAGAATGAAAGATGATTAAATAATTCCATACTAAAACATTACCATGCATATTCTACAATTTGAATAATTACTTGTAATATCAATTACATGTTTCATAATAATGGAATACATATTCTTATGCACCATTAACATACCATCAAGGGTTCCGCCAAGATACCATACATAATGGGTAAAAACCCAGTCTACATTGTCTCATGAGACATATTTATGCATCAAGGGATATAGTGGTCCCCACATATTACTTATTATTTCCAATACATTCCTCATATGAAACAGATGAAACAGATGAAATATAATCATTAACATTGAAAAAACTAGTATTCAAAATGTGAATACTTTAACTATAACCCATAAATATTATAAAATTAGAATTTTCATAGGCAAACTGATTATCAGACCTTCAACAACATATAGTATATGGTATCAAGAGAGATAAACCTCAATGAAGTACAATATTATGAGGTTAATTTTTATATATATTCAGATACATGTATATGATAACATTGAAGATTATTGAGGGAATAATCACAAAACATTTTGAAGTGTCCCCTAACACTTTGAAACATTAAAATAATACTCCCTTAGAATATAATAAACATAATTATACTCTTGATATGAAATATAAAATGGAATTACATACACTACAAACAAGTAAGAAGTGGTTAAAAAGCCATATATATCATAGAAGTAAAATTGAAATGAGAAAAACCTTTTTTTCAATACAAAGAAAAGCTATTTTGGAAAATAATTTTTATTTTCCATAATTTCATAGTTTTACATTTTATATCCCATTAATGAAATAGGAAGTAAATTAATAGTATATTTTAGGAATAAATAATTTTTTTATGAAGTAGGATTTTGTAAAATGTGTTTTTTAACATTATAAATAAAATATTTTAGTAATGCTTGAAGAAAATATTAATTTAATTTTTATGAGGAATGAAATGATTGTCTTTATGAAATCATAAATGAACCAATATTGTTTATTATGATGGAATATGGGATTTATGAAAATTACTGATGACTTAAAATAAATTATATCGTGCACTTGAGGAGGAAACACGGTCGGGTAAAAAGTCTAAACCTTGCGAGAAAGAACAATCATCTGCTTCAATGATTGTTGTACAGGAGAAGCCTAAAGTTGCGGTTCATGTAATCAGCAATGGAAAGCTGAGTCTAAGTCATAAAGCTAATGCAAACAGTATCTAAGTGGAAAATGACTCTAAATAACCCATCCTCCACTCTGAGGAGGAAATGGCGGAAGACTTCATTTATGTAAACATACCACGGGAAGAGGCGGAGATGATGGGAAGTAATATTCGAGTGGAGGTCAATAGCGAGCATGCTATTTGGATTGACAAACATGATATGATCTTCATGAGAGGCTTCAATGATGGAAAAATAATCAAAGAATATTATATTTGTACCAAGGACAAAATGGCGTCCCGCTTTGAAGTTGTTATCGACGAATACCATGATGTTATGTTATGGCTTATGAACTGGTAACATTATAGGGAGGAAAGTACCAATAGTTTGAGGCTATGAATTGATGAATTTTCTTTCTCTTATGAGGTTTTACAGCAGAATTTATTGGGACTGGCTTCTCAGTTTTCCAAAATAGTGATTTTATTAATAAAAAGTTAATTTTCAATCAGTGCATTTGAAAATGGGTAATAATTTGAAAAGATCCCTTTAATCAGAATTTTTTGTCAGGAATAACTGTGAAGAGAACCATATTAGAACACGTGTTATCCAATAAATGAAAGATGAAATGATCTTTTAACATGGTTTTGAAACATATATATTATATATATATCATATATATAAAAATAATTAAAAATTACATTGTGGTAATGAGAAGGATAGCGTAACCGGAATGAAAAATGGAGGTTCAAGATGAAATTCTTAACAAATTGTAATCAATTAAATCGTATGCCTAAAAAGTAATAATCATACAATTAATCATGTAATATAAATAATATAAATAGATTCATTATATTATATATCAAACATCATTACACATATAATAGGTACAAGAAATATGTGGTGAAGAATTGAAATTTCATGGAAATAAAAGTGAGATGTCAAACCCCGTAACTTATATCTGAATGTGTAATGCTCTTGGCCTTAATGGCCTATATAAGGATAAAAAATTAATTAATTAAAAGAATTATTATCCTTTTTATACATTTTTTAGATTCATTATACTGTTTTTATGTTCATTTATGTCGTTAATGATGAGTTATAGAGTTTAATTACATTATTTTAGAGCATTCGGTTTATTGGTTTTCATCATCGAGTTGCTTGTTTATAAGTAATTTAGGTCTTGTATAATGAGTACAATTTTCCATAATTTGAATTATATGTTATTAATAAACATCCATAAGATAAAATGGTTATATAATTAATTTTTTTATATTGGGAGAAGATGAATCATTAGATAAAACATTAATGATGACCATTTAAAATATTTTGGCAGTATTTCGATCATCACTAACTATTTTTTCATGTGAATTATTTTTATTTATATAATCTATTTCCATAAAATTGTAAAAGTTTTAATACATATATTATATTATTTTAAAACCCAAATTATTTTCATGACTTTCATTGATGGAGTAATTCGAGATCGAAAATTCGTCTTCCACAAATGTTTTATATCAGTACCTCATAGACGATGATTTCATTTTTTCAAATAAAAGAGAGAGATGAAGGAATTATAAGATATATATTCTATTAACATTATATAATTTCTCCATATATTTTATAATAGATTTATAAAGATTATTTTGACAGAGAAGGTGATTAGAGGATAAGAAATTGAAAATAAAATTTAATGGAAAATAAAGGAAAAGAAAGAGGATTTAACTCTTCATTTTTCCACTTTGAGATCCCCCTTAAGGCACCTCTGTTTGGTCGTTTTCTGTGAATTGAAACTCACATAATTGTGGGAGGGTGTTGTGGAGATTATTGAGAAAAATATTTACAAGTATCAATTCTTGGAAGGTGTGAGGAGAAAGGGTTGTATTTATAATGGACTAGAGGGTTGATTTCTCATTATTTTATTTATTAGTATATTAATTTAGCTCTAGACTTTTAATAGTTTGAAATTATAATTAAATATATTTAAATAACGAATTTATGTTCATGATTATGGTTCTTATATCATTAATGTCTCAAATAATAGTATATTTATCTTATAATGTATTTATATCGTAAAATATTGTATTTTACTATTCCCTAAAAATTCATGTATTTTACAAAAATTCCCAAATATTCAACCTAATTTTTTTAGATGTGTAGAATTAAAAAAATTAACGCTATTTTATGAAGTTAATTTTCTAAATATAAGAACATTATCTTATATTTAAAATCATCATTTACTCTAAAATAGAGATTTCAAAATTATAACAGATTTAATAAGACAATGAAAAAAACTAGGGTCTCCTAAAATAATCATATAATCATAATATAGAAAAATATTAATTTTTGAATAAATTATATGAATATATATTTTATTTTAATTCATTTTATTTTGTATAATCCTATAATTTATTATTTATGAATATAAAAATTACCAGCATTTTATTATTTACTTTTAAAATATTTACATACTTATACTATAATATAATTATACCAAACATTCATTTAATATATTCCAAATTTTTATTTATATTTTCCTCAGCAATGTCACTATTTAGTTGGTTATATAATTATTTATAATGGTAAACATCACTATTCCAAAGGTTCATGTGAATATTCACCAAACAAATTATGTTGATCCTATCAGACACACAATATCTGACTTACTAAAACCGATTATGTCCATTTTTATAAATTCAATTCACAAAATCATCAAAATTCTGTTTAATTATAATCCCACAAATGCAGAGGGATGGTAGGTAAACGAAAGTTTCCAAATTTAGATAATCCTTTATATCTTATTTCAATATAAAAATGAATCCAATGATCTACATTGTTATCCATGTAAGAATTACAATAAAAAATAGGCCATCCAAGAGGGCTGACCGAGGACCTAAACCTCAGGAACTTGCCGGACCTGAGGATTAACCAAGCCTATGGAAATCCTAATGTCCATCAATGCAAAAGTTACAGCAGTGCAGTCTGTGTATAATCCCATAGGATCACACACAGTGATCAAACTATGCATAAAAAAGTGCTCTCTAACTATCATATTTCGATGTGGGGTGAAAATAAAAACCTAGGAATAAATCTACACCATTTATCTCATTCTAGAATTGCGCTTCACAATCCATTCAATTGTGGGATCCATCGCGTGCATTAGGGCCCTTCATCTAATCTATGTGGTTCAATGTTGAAGCAGTGTTGTTCGATCTCTTCATCGCATTTTCATCAAACTCTTCTAAAATGAAGAAACTCCTATTGCCGCTACTCACCATAGATGAAGACGATCCACAGTGATTGAGATCCCAACCAATATTGATGATGAAGTCTAATGCATGATGATCATATAAGAAACACAAATATCATGCCAAAAACTACATTTTCATACCTGCATCAAAATAATGGAACAAGAACGCGGATGAAGAAAAAAAAGTTGTGAGACCACGTCTGTGTGCTCGATACATTCGAGAGATGAATTTCACGTTTTCGAAAATTCATGCATGTGAGGATTGTACCATGAAATAAGGAGCCTACGGTGAACAGAAACGAGTCATGATATGGGGAATTTTTTATCATCATTTTAAAATATAAAAATCCAAAAATATAAACCATTAAAATCTTGATCTCTACATCATATCTTGAGGATTTTAAAAATGGAAGGATGATTCACCCTCTCCAATAAAATGAGGAGACCGTGATTAGAAATGTTGGTTCCATTTACATAAAATAGATCTCCTATTTCTCCAAAGAAATAAAGACACCATTAACACCTATGGTTCTTGAAAGGAAGAAGGCTTCTTGTGGAGCTTGTCTATGTGAAGAAGAAGCATTATAGAAGAAGTTAAGCAGGTGCTACACACTATTGAACTATCCTTTTGATGAAAGAAAGCATATTTACCTTCTATGAGATGAAAAATCACAAACATGTAACAGGTTTCCCAAATCATCGCTTCTGTTTTGTGATGATTATTTTGTAGACAAACAATCAGTGCTTACGCATCCTTGTTGTGCACATACGAAGACAGAACCAATATCCTCATAGGTTCTGTGAAGAAGATCCATAGGAACCGTGTCCGTATAGGAGAAGAACCCCTGAAATCATTTAGATAAGATAGAGAACCCATGATTTTGGGGGTTTCATACATGACACACACACATCCATCTTGACAAGAAGAAAGTCGATGAAATACCCATTGCTATGAAATTTTGAGAAATCTAATCCAAACACACACTTTTTATACCCATTCGATTTGTGTGTGAAAGAAGAAGAAAATAGAGGGTGCATGCCTAGTTGACTTCATGTGCATGAAAATAACATAAAAAAAGAGTGTGTAAACATGTGAAGAAGGAGGAAGAAATAAATAAGAACACACATATGATCATACCCATCCAATATTGATGAAACACACACTTATATTAAATCAAAACATGATAATAAGTGTGTCGGTGCTAGGAAACAAAGAAAATAAATTGTCCGTGATATTAAGTGATGAAAGGAAATATAAAGTGTGAGTGTTCTCGGGTTTATAACCAGTGGGGTATTCACAAAAGAAAGAGAGAATAAATATATTTTGCATTCAAGAATGCATTCACATGCACAGGTGAAGACAAATAAAAGAATAAATTAAGATTGTGAGTGCATGTTTGTAAACAAGAAGAAGCAATGCCTTGAAACACATGCATAAAGCAGTTAATTGAGATATCCCAAACAATTAGTTTTCAGGCCATGAATTCCATGCATGAAGTAGATGAGAATTTAGACTAAATCCATACATAATTAAAAGTTGATATTGTAATTTAGTGGATAGTATTTTAAAATCCAAGAAGGGAAACATAGCAGATATTGTTAAGATTTATTCTAGAATTCTTGATGATTTTTTTACACCATTTTTACACACATCAGTGAGGCCAGTTCTTCATTAGAAGAAGAAATAAGTTTCTAATTCATGTTCAACTAGGGACTAATTAGAAATGTGTTCATATTTATTGAGCAAGTCCAATAGACCTTATCAAAGGATATTTAATATTATAGAATAGATTCACAAGAATGTGTGATTCAAAATTCTCATAAGGGAATATTGGAAGATCCATCCAAAAGGAATCAAGAAGCATCTCTAGTAAAATGTCGGAGGAATAAGTCTTCAATGGGACTCTAAACCAAGTTAGTGGGACTCTGGTAAAACTGTGAGAAACATTATAAATAACCTCATGTGGGACTCAATAGAGATACAGTGTGACTCTGTATCAACCATTGTAATTACACGTCTTATTATCATGGATAATCTATATTGGGGACAATAACTAACACATCAAAGAGTAGGTATTTGAACCCATCCTTGTAAATCCTTGTGTATAATGCCATTATATTTACTCCACTATTTTAGCTATGGATGAGAGAAACTTGAAAAGTGGATCGAGGCATCAAATTACCATAAATATTTATTTGAAAATAATATATTAGTAAATATAATTATTGGGATAACTGATTCACCCCCCCCCCCATGAGTGATTCTCACTAATCTGGTCACTTCAATGAGTATCATATAAAATATTAACATTAAAATATCTATGTGAGTATTTATATATTGAAGATTTCAGTAACTGAGTTATCAACCTCAAATTGATATTTCTGCCAAGACTTAGAAAATTAGAAAGAAGAAACATGCAAGGAAGATGAAAAAGAATCTTACCACTAATGGGGAGACACCTTCTACTAAAGATGATATGAAGGATAAAACATCTAATAATTCTTTTTATAATTATGGCTCTTTTGATAAAGTATGCTAAAGATGTTATGACGATATGTCAATAATTGATCATCAGACTACGCTCAAGGATCTTCTAAAGAAAGACTATAAAGAATTGGTAAGGAAAATTGCTGCAAACATCGGTGCTCTTCATGATAAAAAATTACAACTAGAATAAGATGTGTATTCCATGGAAGAAGCATAGGATAAAAGGGTTATCATATCCTACACTCTCAAAAAACATGTGAAAGAAAAGAAAGAAACAATTTCTCTTGGAAATGAAAGAATTGATGAAGTTATCAACGAATTGAAAGGAATATTTTGTGATAAGGAATTCTTTGATATTATGTTTGTAGATTCATTCCCTGAATTTGAAATGTGTCAATATTTTATATGGTTTTCAAAGATGCTCAACTAGAAGACAGAGGTAAAATTGTAAAAGATCATGGAATTTCATTCCAATAATTCGAAATAATTCATGAAGAACAAACAATAAAGATGATAGAGAACTAGTATAGAAATCAGAGATCAGTTGATGATGAGAAGAACTCTCTCAACATGAAATATTTTGAATTAGTGGTGATATTGAAAAATTAGCCATCACCCCAGTATAAAACATCCCAACCAACAGGAAGAATATATTTTTCCACTAAATCTTTTACTGAGAAGTATAATTCCAAAAGGAATATCAAATCATTCTATAATCCAATTGAAACATCCTCTAAGAAGAAGGTATCCCATAACCCAATTATTGTTATTTCTACTAATAGAATTTCATCTTCATGTATTGGTTCATAACTAAATGCTGGGATGATGTGTATTGATAAATATGTAAACTCATCCATCAAATTTTCAAGGACAGAAACTAGGATGATTATGAAGAAAAAATTTCAAATGGATGCTTTGAAGAAAGAAAGAAAATTCAAGAAACAACAATGCACTGAATCATTCCAAATAAATACTACAAGAAAAAGAAGGATATTTATTGTTTATTGTTGGTGTTGTTGGCTGTTTTGGAATCTGACTAATGATTGCTGGAATAATAAATCATAATATAAAAATTATGGAAGTATTACATTTTGGGAATATAGATTTAAAGAAATGAATCATCCTTAGAAACAAAAAAAACATAGATGAAGAACAATCAGTCTATAATGAAAGTATTTGAACGCATTGAACAATTTTATGATAATTTCAAAAGAAGTTGTCACATTTATGATGAGTGTTGGTTTTGTCCTACAATTCCTCATGCATATGTTGATAATAATTATAGACCACAAAAATGGCAGTGGAAAGAAAAAAAGAGTTAAAAATTATTCCATTTAGAATATGCAAGACAATGATGTCAATAAAATAGTGAAATAAACTATTCTCAATAAGTATTTCAATCATGATTCCATGAATTTCATCACAACCAAGAAAATATTATTCTATTGTGGAAAAAATGGTCATACCATGGATCATTGAAAAAAATCCATGGAATTTAATTGATTCAATCAGAAATTAAAAGGAGAATCAATATCGAAGAATATTAAATTGATTGAAGACGTTCCTTAAGATAATATAAATAAGATTCCTAATAAAGGAAACATCAAGTTGATGATGAAGCCACTTGGAATCTCCCAATCAAAAAAATGTTAAGGAGTGTTTAGTTATCTATCCTAATCAATTTAAAATTTCTAGATAACTACAAAGAGATGGTGATGATGTAGTAGATAATGAAAAGGAAAAGTGGAAACATTTCATTCCACATAAATGAGAGTTCTAATTTCATGAGAGTTTTTCAACCCATGACAACCTATGTGTGTCACAAGTCATGTGTGTGAGGTGCATGATAGGTGGTCACATTTTTAAAAACTGTATGGAACTTATTCCAACTCAAGAATAATTTTTCAAAAGAAAAAAAAATTGAGCCAAGATATTCATATACTATAAAAGAACTTCATGAAAGAGATCTCACACACAATGAGGAGTAAGAAGTATTGAGATCCACACAAGAACAAACAATATTGAAGATCACATGTGTAAGCGTAAATAATAGAGAAAATGGAGCATCATTTTTTGAAAAACCATCCCAACCTTGTTGTTCACATTGATGAATCAAGGAGATTCCATCTGAGTTCCTTTTACTTTTTTTATACATGTGTGGATACATTGCAGGTAATTAAAGATAAATGCCATTCTCAAAATGATAATTGAATAAACAAAGTGGATAACTACTTGTTTGATATATTATTCATGATTTGATAATTACATTAACAGTTCCATGGGGGATGATTATCAATATGAATATCTTGGAGATCATCTAATAATTATTTTCCACCAAGGTAAATCATAAGGAGTGCACCCTATGAGGGGGAGAGAAAATGAAGGAGAAGATATCAAGGATTCTGTCATGATAAATCATGAAATTCATATCATCTCAAGAAGATGAAACTAAGGTATTCCAATCAAACAGTCATACCTTATTCATAATTATATTTATCTTGTAATGTAAGGGGAAGTTCTTTATTGATTACATAATGAGATGAAATAGGGAGTTTTATCTTTTAACAAAAACTTGTAAATATATTTAGTGAAGTATGTTCATGATTTATAATTTCATTGATAATTCATTTTATCTGCAACCCCTTGGTTAATAATTTATACACTCTAAGAATGATTTTACATGTATAATTGTTTATGGGTATTATTGAATACCCTGGTCATATCTCTCATGTTTTCTACATTGGGTTAGCCCATGTAGAATTAGTGTTGATTTACTATAGGATATTTAAAAAGTGAACCATCTGACATCATCCCTTTCTCAGAAATATTCAATAAGGTATTTTTTAAAGGGAGGAGGACATGTTTTTTAATAGACCCCACCAAACCATCGAATTTGGTTTCCAATAAGGTTGAGAATATACTGGCACACATAATTACAAATTAAAATTTTTCTTAAGTGACATTGACAACAAAATACAGATGGGGATATTATTGAAAATTGTGTTGCATTTGTTGCCAATAAGATGTCAATAAGGTGTCAATATGTGTGTAGAAGGTAGTGATGAAGTGGTGACAATGATTGAATTGAGGAAGTTGTTCCCAATCTTATTTCACTTTCGGAATCAATATGAAATGAAATTGTATGTCATGCTTGGATATTCTCCATAGTCAAACCATATAATTGAAGGTTTGATCATGTGTTACAAGATGTGTATAAAGGTGTTACATTTTTACAACACATGGATAATTCCATTCAATACTAAATTGCATGAGAAATAAATTATTGATCCATCCATAGTCAATAAATGGATGAAGTGTTAAAGATCCATCCATTGAATTGAAATGGGTAAAGAATAAAATTAGACAAATGTGTGAGAAAAGCCTCAAATTCCAAGATATCTGTTAAATGAGAATAGATCGCACACAACTAGAAGGTGTTTAATTATGATTTAATGATTGAGGAATCAAGAAATGATTCATGCATCATCTATTATTGAATCAGAGGAGGAATATTGAAGATCATGGATTTTTTATTCCAAAAATTAAATTTTGATGATGTATGATGATGAAAATGGATAAGTGAAGCATGCATGGTCATAGTATGGAATCTACTATGTGTGTTTCCAATGCATGGTATTTTTGGATGAGGGTGTCCACACACTATTGTACACTTGGTTTTTTACCAAGTAGTCCATAAATTAAAATAAGAGGCCAACCAAGAGTTCCAGTTTAGGACCTCAACCTCAAGCACATGTGGGACTACATTGTTAACCACGTATAAGGGAATCCTCAAGGCCAACACCGTAAGAGGCGCATGAGAGTAAGATGTGTATAAGCCCGTAGGAGAACACCTGGTGATCAACTAGTGTAGGTAGTTTGCATAGTGGGGGCCTTGAGTGTGCCATAGAAGGAAAGAGTGGGTGTAGAAACGTGCCTGCAGAACACTAGTGTGGGGTGGCACCAAGAGAGGGGCGAGGAGAATTCTGAGGTGATGCTCGAGAACTCAATGTAATTAACATGTGCTCCCCTACTATCCCATTTCAATGTGGGATGAAAATAAAAACTCAAGAAGAAACTTATTTCATTGATCTCATTCCAGAATAGCGCTTCACCATCCAATTAATCACGGGATCAATCACAATCATTTGGGCCATTCATCTAGATATCTACATTTCATGATTGAAACTAGGGTATCTTATTTCTTCATCGCGTCGTTTTCATCCTCTTCTCGCATGACGAAACTCCTGATGCCGCGGCTAATCAATGATGAAGTGGATCCACCGTGATCGAGCTCTTGACCACTGCTAATGATGAAGTCTACTATATTATGATCTTTTGAGCAACAAGATATCATGAATTAAACTAATTTTTAATCTATTCATCAAAATAAAGGATCTATAATGTGGCCAATTCAAACAATTTTGTGAGGCCACTGCCGGATGCTCAACATGTTATATAATGTCCTTGCCTTAGAACATTAAATAATCATGAATTAAGATAAAAATTCACATTGAGGATATTTTCAGGTTTATCATTTTATATAATTAGGTAATAACTATTAAATTTCATCACAAAAATTAAAATGTAGAAACTCCTAGTCAGTATCCAATTTTAAATAAAATAAAAACCCTTCAAAGAAAAACAAGAATCATTTTCTTGATATAAATATTCTTGAATTCTTCATTTCTCTTACCATTCTTTATACCATGGGAAAAACATTTCAAAAACGTGGGATGGTAATAAAAATATACTAAGGGTTATTAGATAAATAATGATAATAATAATATATCAATACATAAAAAACAAAAGTTATTTAACATATATCATGAAATCATAAGTTTTATGAATAAAACATAGAAATCATAAATCATAATGGAATCTTATGGAATCCATATCATATTACATTGTATTATTCATATATATGTAAGAAGTTATCTTGGAATTCCAATCAATGTATATTCCTTAAATCTCTTAGGAGAAACATTCACATTTACCTTTGTCACATTAACCAACGGCTTGGTGAGCTATCTCGGGATCACCCGCCCTAGGTTTATCATGGAACCACTGATATATATAAACAATTCCCAAAAACCATAAAATAGTAATAACACATAAAAACACAATTTAATTATAAAATTGCAACATTTCAATCACAATATATCATTTAAATATACTTACATAATCAATGCTTTATCAAACCATTTTCAAAAACCTTTTAAAATATTTAATAAATACATTTTTTTTAATCAAAGTGTCTCATACAACTTTGATGCTTTTGAAAGAGATTTTAATTTAAAAACATTCATGTTCATATAAATAAATACATAAAACCATTTCTAAAACATGTACATTAATGAGAAATATTATGAATAATAAATATTTAAAACATTTAATATAATGTTTTAGTTAAATAGTATCTTACTACATGAGAAAATACTTGAACAAAAATAATTACAGAATAAAATTAAATAATTCTTATAATATAACGAGAATAAAGAGATTAATTATATAATATTTCATAGGGAATTATATACACTATATAATAGTGAATTGGAGTATAGAACCAAATAAGTCTCAATGTAATGTAAATTGAAACAATTCCCCCTACAAAGATCGTATCATTAGATTATGGATAAATAAACGACATAATTAAGTGTGACAAATAATAATAAACAAAATATAATCGGATATTAGGTATAAAATAATCATAGCTCATTCACACATATTCATGACACAAAATATTCAATAATTAAGATTCGACCCAAATAATATAAATTTTCTTAATAATATCCCTTACCCAAATTGGACATCCTAACGACGTCAATTTAAAATTCATAAAATGAATTGATGAGAAAAAAGGGTATCATATCACATTGACATAAAATTTACAGCAATAATGATATATAATAACATATCCCAACATAAGAAAATATAAATTTAAAATACATAACATAAAAGATTTCATTAACTAAAAGAGGAGGGTGAAAGGTTCCCTTACCGATTTGGTAACATTCAAAACATACACCACATGCAAGAAGGATAATAAAATAAATATTTTATTTTCCATAAATTAAAATATATTTCAAAATTAATACAATCTTGGTCCTTACATATACAACATAAAAGGAAATAGTGGAAAATATAGCATGAACCTCACATGAATAGAAAGTGAGATGAAAACCCCTAACCTCATGTCCGACTTGTCTCGTTCATTCATTAATTTCATGAATAATAAAATAAAGTTAATTTATACTTGATTAATAACCATTTTCATGTTTATTTTTCCTTTTATATAACATTTTACCTTTCTATAACAATTGGCGAATTATTTGAGCTCATATCAACCATTTTTTCGGTGTTTAGAACTTGAGTCCAAAATGAACTTGTTATAGTTACAAATTCTCCATGTAGTCAATATTACATTATCTCCTGATTAATATTAATGATTTAGATATCATATATATCATATATATTTCTAGTGTATATATATTTATAATTGTCCATATTATTTGGATACGTGAAAATGAAATGAACTTTTCATGGAGATGGTAAGCTATACGTACGCACAAACACTACTTTCATTTCATTTTATACATATTTAAATGGAATAAAAAAATGATACATATGTATATTATTATTCCTATATAATATAATATTTTATATATATTACATATGATCATTAAAACCATCATTTATACGTTCAATGTATGGTTTGAACGAGTCATATCACTTGGAGGGGGCGGTAGTCCACACTTCCACAAAAGAAATTATCATATTAGTTAAACATGAAAAACATAGAGGTATGTTATAAATGATAATAACTGAACCATCTAGATGAAATAATATAAAATATACATCATATATAATTATATTTCCATCATAATGGCCACCATGAGATGTGGTAGGAGAATATTGAATAATCATCATTTCGTGAGGAAGTAGTTCATCGTCCAGAGAAAAAATATGTTTGTATCCATTAGATGGAGTAGTGTGATTATATTGATAACATACCCCTCATAACAACAACCTAGTATATTTAAAATACTGGTCTTCTAATAAAATAATTGAATAAATAGAGTTTAAGGGGTTGTAGAAGGAAAATAAAATAAAAGAACTTGAGATAAGACGTTACTTTTAAATTGGGTAAATCCCTTTTGGGTTGAACCAAAATGCATTACTGAATTTCCTTCTACCCATATTAAAGATTCTATATGTATGAGAGAGATTTTTGGAGATTATTGGAGTACAGGTTGGATCACCGAAGGGCTTTGAGAGGTGTAAGTAATGGAATAGAGGTGATGTTATTTTATACGACGAAGGAGGGGATCTTTATGAAATTTTGAAATTTTTATTTAATTATAATATTATTGTCTACTTAAAAAGGTCCAAAATATAATTAATTAGAATATAAGGTGAATATAAGTACAAATTATATCATCCATGAATTATTGGACTGGTTTTGGATATTTTTTAATCCTTCTCTTTTTTATTTAAAATGTTGTTAACAGATTTAACAATAACTATGCCCTCTTATATATTAATAAAAATGGTTTATATATTTAATATAAAATTAAAATTGACCAAAAATAAATCATTAATGTAAATTTTGACATTATTTATTTTGTTTTTTCAGATATTTTATTTTTACAACTACATTATCATTTAATAATATATTAATTTATTAAAAACTCATTTTTTTCAATTTTTTAATATTCATATCAGGACTTTTAAAAAAATCCATAACGAATTGATCAATTTGTAAAAAAATAAATAATACAAACATAATAATTCATAATATTCAATAAAAAAATTTTATATCATAAAATGTTTCAAAATAAATATATTTAACTAATTATAATATCATTTATTTAAAACATTCATTAATGTGGTAATCATTACATCATCATTGTGTCATAAATAAATTTATTAATTTGAGGTATAAAAATTTTAAAAAAAATATGATAATATAGGAAATAATTTTATCTTTCAAATTAATATTAATATTTGATGATATGACTTATATAACCCCATATAATGTTCTTTTACTAAAATATATATCATTATGTTACATTTGTCCTTAGTTTAAATTAATTAATATAAAGTGTCATTATCACTCCAAAGTGGCTCCATGGGGTTTGAAAATCGACTCAATGATGCCCTTGGACGGAAATACCTAATCCAATAGGGTAAGGAAAAGGGTAAGTGTAATTTAATATTATTATAATATTATTTTGTTACCCATATTTAATAGAATTACCATTTAACAATGGTAAATAAAATATTTACCAAAGTAAATATTCATAATGTCTAATAACAAAAGATACATATTTACACAATTGGGCCTCCTAATTCAAAATATTGAATCCATTTTTTCAAATTCAAAACCTACAAGTGGAAAAAATTAATTTAAAATTAATTATTGTTGTCAAAACAAAAAGCTTGTTTTTAAAAAAATAATAACTATCCAATGATTGACACTTGTTTATGTCCAATTTCAAAGTTAAATAATGTCCAATGACCAAAATTATATTAAATTTAAAAAATATAATCTAATTAAAAATTAAAAAAATTTAAAAATATAATCTAACCATATAAATACATTATATTAAAATGCATCTTTGAATTAAAATGTAGTATTTTCACTATTCATTTAAAATGATCTTTATCAAAAAAATACGAAAATATCACCCAATATACATTTTGATGTCCTGATTATAAGTAAGAATTTAATTTTCTCAAATTGAACATAAAAAAGTGAAAAAAATATATTTAAGAATTTTTTTCCATCAAACGGTACTAAAACGACCATTTAATGGATATTTGAGTATTTCAAGCTTGAAATCGGATTCATTTTTATTTTAAGCTTGTATAATTTATTAGAAAATTGTAAAGCAATAAAAAAACATGTATAATAATATTTTAGTTAGTTCTATTTATTCCCTTCAATAAAATGGCTATGTGTTTACTATCATTTTAAATAATAAATTTTTTAAATTATTCTTCGGTACAACTAAATGTTGCGGGAATCATAAGATTTCAATGAAACCGATTGATGCATATTGAGTACGCATGAAGGCATAACATCCAATTCAAAGTAAAAAATTAAAATTTTGTCAAAAAGTATTAATAAATATTAAAATTCCCTATTATTTATTTACCTCGGATGTTACATCCTTCCCAAAATTGGAAATTGTGTCCTTGAAATTTTAAAATGGGGTTTAAAAAAGTCATTAAAAGTCCCACATATAAAAAGGAGTCAAAAAATAAATCACATTAAAATAATGGTAGATAAGTAATAAAGATCACCAGAGATAACACATACTAGGATTCCATGTAGAAAAACATGGATATGGAAGAGAAACTAACCATCATGTTCTGATTGAGAGTGATTGAAAACATGATCGGGAGAAAGTTAATAATATGAAAACCTTAATCTTGGGATGTGTTAAATGGTTTTTGATTCCCCGTTAAGAAAGTTTAATAGATTTTTTTTTTTTAAGTTTACTTTCATAAATATGAGGAATTTATATATGAGGTTGACACAGAGCGTAATGAAATATACATACCATTCAAGTAGAGTTTCATCCTTTAAAAAGTTTCTACCATAAACTCACATTTTCATCAAACGATGAGTATTCAAGATGACTTGGTCACACAAGAGGTGCTATAATCATCTTCTAGAGAATAAAATAATCCAAAAAAGAAGAACTATATATTTCCCCTTCCTTTATACATTACCCAAAACAATATATGGTTAGTATGAGATCAGATAATCCCCAAAAGTATAATTCTTTTTAAAAATAAATACTACTCTTAATCTTTAACATTCAACATAAATTACCCAATGTTATAGAAATATATTTCAATACACAATTGACCTTAAAATTCATCAAATTAAACTAAATTATGTTTGAAACACAAAAATTCAGAATGATTTGACCACATAGTCTTCCATGATAAATCTTAAAATTTATCTCTAAATAACATTGACTACTCTTAAAGTCACATACTGAAGTGTGATTAACCAAATCACATATTCTTTATGATATGTTAATGAATTCCATAAATAACCCAAATCTCAATATGTCCATAATAAAAACATAGATTCATCCAAAATAAAATTCCACCTTTACTCCTTAATTTAAATCCCATTGTATTCAATTTTTCATAAGCATATAGTATTCTCAAAAGAGAGAATGTATTCCAAAACAACCTTTATCACATAATAAATAAATATTATTATTATACTTAGGATATTGATTTAATAAAACATATGATCCCAAATCAACTTATTCTTGATCAATAAAATCATCTAACTAAAAATAATTAGTAATACTAACCAGAGACTTCACGTAGTGCAGTGGTAGGTGATAAATCCCTATCACACTTTAGTTATGGGTTCGACTCAAAAAGAATTGTCTGACGCAATGGGTTGTCTATCAGTCTGCATATTGTCCTTTATCGAAAATTATATTATTTTATACCATTCCCACAAATGATATATATTCCCAATATAATAATAACATATTTTATCCTCAAAGGTTATCAGATACCTTTGATTTTTCATCCCATAATGTAATAACCATTTATCATGTCTAAAATAACTATGAATCTTCCAAATATGCTAACCATTATGGTTATGTAAATTATGCTTAAATAACACCTTATCCTATAGTGTTATCAAAACCAACCTCTGATACCAACTATAAGGATCTACCATTAGAATATTAGATAATCTAGAATTAACTTAATAATTTATATTGTAGCTCTTTTCAGTTTTATAGTTTTAGAGAAATATTCAATAAATATTACATTACATCTCAAAAATTATAATTTATATACTCCAACTCAACATCCATAGTTTCATATATTAAAACCCATTAAAAGAAAAACAAGAATTCTCTTCTTGATATACATATTCTTGAATTCTTTCTTACTCTTACCCATCCTTATACAGTATAAAAAACTTATAAAAAATTTGGTATAAGCATAAAAACAATCATAAGGGTTATAAGATAATGAAATAAAACATTATTTAGTAAATAAATACAAAACATAAGATCTTTAGCATACCTCATCAAATCATAAGTTTTATGAATAAAGATAGAAATCATAAATCATAAATGCAACTTGTGGTATCCATATAATACGTATATTGTAACACTCGTAGCTACGTAGGGAGCTACGTTGGAATACCCATCATAGTATGTTCCCTAAATCTCTTAGGATAAACATCATGTTTCCTTCATCATGATAACCAATGCATTTGAGAGATATATCGGGATCACCAAACCTACGTTTATCACAGAACCAAACGTATAAAGAAAAAATACCCATGAATCATATCATATTCATAACACATAAAACAACCATAAAGTATATATAACATTTAAACATTTCAATCATAATATATCATTTAAATATATTTACAAATTTAATTCATTATCAAACCATTTTCAAAAAACCATTTAAAACATTTAATAATGATATTTTTTGGAATAATGTGTCCCATACAACTTTGAAGCTTTTGTAAGAAATTTTAATTTCAAAAAAATTATATATATATAAGTAAGTCTTTAAAAAAATGTCTAAAACATGGATAATAATGAGAAAATTATAGAATAATAAATATTTAAAACATTTAAAACAATTTTTTAGTTAAAGAGTCCCTTGCCACTAGAGAAAATACATGAATAAAAATAATTACAGAAGAAAATTAAACAATGCATATAATATCGTGAACATAAGGAGATTCATGATATAATATTTCAAAGGTAATTATATACCCCATATAAAAGTGAATACCTTAATAGAAAAAAAAATAAGTCTCAATGGAATTTTAATTGACACAAAGTCCCTTACAAAGATCGTATCCTTATATTAAGGATAAATAAATGACATAATTATGCGTGAAAATTATAAATACACCTAATATAAGTGGATATTAAGTGTAAAAAAATCATAGGCCATTCAAATATATTAACAGCACAACATAATCAATAATTAAAATATTATCCCAAAGAATTGAAATTGGGTTAATAGTTTCACTTATAGAAATTTGACAGCCTAATGAAGTCAATTTAAAATTCGAAAAATGAGTTAATAAGAGAAAAAATGGTCTTTAATCAAATAGTCATAAAATTTATATCAATAATGATATATAAGATCATATCCCAATAGTACTGGAAATCTGGGCTATAGCCACGGACCTATAGCCACGATTTTATGGGTCTGTGGCTATAGCCTTCATATTGCCATGGTTAAATTTCATTTCTTTGGCTATATCAGTTTCGTCGTTTTTTTTCAATATTTCTCGGCTCCTCCTCCTCCCCCGATTTTCACACTGCGTAGCCCTCCTCCCCGATGACGTATCCTCCTCCCCACATCCCTCCTATCCTCCCCCGATTCACAGCCCTATCACCATTCATCCCTCCTCCCTGACGACGTCTCCTCCTCCCCGCATACCTCCTCATCCTACCTCGGTTCGCATCCATATCACCATGTAGCCCTCCTCCCCGATGACGTATCCTCCTCCCGACGATCTCCCCAACGATCTCACCATGCAGCCCTCTCTCAGAGGGGCACCCTCCTCCCCGATGAACTCTCCCACAGTGGCTCCCTCCTTCCTAACGAACTCTCCCACAGCATCACACCATGTAAAAAAGGGATGTCATTTTTCATTTTACTTTCATTGTTCTCTCATTATCGTCCGTCACCATGTCCCCAAACTAGAATTTAATCAAGTATTTTCATTTTTTTTAAATTTAATACATGAATTGTGGATCAATTTTAATGAATTTATTCATCCATTTTTTCATCTCATACACTATTATATGTGAATTCATTGATCATCCCATCAATATTTATCGATTCAGTGTTGTACTCATTCTCAATATTATTTAAAATATGATGTTGATTGTAATTGTTCTTGGTTTGATATTTACATTTCTTATTCTCAATTGAATGTTGATTAATTTTATAATCTTAATAATTACATAACTGTTAGTAATTTAATCTCAATATATGTTTCCATGTAAAATATGCTTTCAATTTCTTGCCAATTTGTGATCGATTATACAATGATTATCTAAACTTGTTTGGGTAGTGATCAAGAGTTGGGGTTTTTGAATCTTGTTAATCATTATTTATAATCTTTTTAATATTAAGGAATTGTAATTAGGTTAAATAAAAATTTTAAATTACATTATATTAAGAAACCATGACCATGTTATATTTAAATGAATTTCCGAGACCTAATTGATCTAGAATAGGATATTACCAGTAGACTACGAAACATTATACCATAGAATCCATGCATAATGAATTTATGATGTAGTTATCTCTAGAACACAAAATAACATCCACATTGATAGATATATATGTTTTTACCAAGATAAACTAGTGACATCTTCTTTCTTTATAGCCTAACCCTTGAGATCATACTGATTTAGAATTAAGATCATCTTTTTTCATGACCCCAAAAATTGATCTCGATCACTTCCTTATCTATTATACTAAACCCAGTTATCTTTGAGTTTGATTTCCCAAAGAAAATAATCATGACATTACTCATGTCCCAAAGGTTTCTATAATTAGATCATGTCTTCCACCTCATACCCCCTATAGGATCGACCCCACACTGTCAAAACACTACGCTTTAATAGAAAATGTAGTTTTGGAAACAATAAATCTAATAGGACCATAGCCTATATGAATTAAACTACGTTTTCAGGAACGTCATTTTGAAAACCATGAAATTATTTATAAAACACATCTTGTTTAGTTCTAGTAGTAGCTAGTTCTAATTCACTTATGCTAAAATATCTTACATTAATGGTGAATCTATTGACTGGAAAATTACTTTTTCATAAAACCCTAACAAAATAGTAATTTATTTTTCAATGACGGATAGTTGGATCATACCATGGGTTATCTATATAATTAATTTTACAAAAACACAATGAAATTTTCAATTATTTAACTTCTAATATTGAATATTTTAAAAATAATGAAAACGGGAATACAATATGTGATTTGGGAAGGAACAAATAACTAATATTTGACAATAAAAAATATAGCAAATATTGGGTATATAAAATTAATGTGAAATAATAAAATGAATATAATGGTTATTGGGTAATAATATAATCACTTGGTCATATAGGTGTGAGTCCAAACCCCATGCATATGATAATATCCTGTTATTACATTCAATTTTTTCTAAAACACATTCATCATTTTTATGTATGATTTAAATCAGCACATATCCTACTATATAAGATCCTACCATTTTTAAAGCATGAACATATATCTTTTTGTGAATACTCTCTTTTAATTTTTTCTGGATTAGTGGATTGGTTTTTTAGTTTGTTTAAATATTATATACTAACTTAATAATAAATAATTTCGTAATTTTAGGGATAATGTATGATGTGTAATGGAAAATTTGTTGACTTGGTATATAACAAAATTAATGTTTGGCCATGAGGATTTGAATTAGTAATTGGACCTACAAAAATGAGGGACAAATTCCCAGAGTTTATATATATATATATATATAATATTGTATGGATTTTATTCTTTTAAAAGGATTCTTTTGTTGTTTGAATCTAAAGAAAGTTTATATCATATTGTTTGTTATATCAAATATCATTGCAGATTGCATAACATAAATGTATAAGTTGGTATTTTAAAACCTTTAGGCTATATCATATAAACCTACACAACTAAATTCCAAACATGTAATGTTTTTTAGAAATCTTTTTGATATATCTCATAATCATTGTGAGTATATGTGATATATATGAATATAAAATATCATCAAAATAGGTGAAATAGTTTCAGTATTGTCAATACTATTATTTATATTGTATCATTTTACAATTAGGTTTTATTTATATTTAGAGAAACTAAAATCCTTTTCGGTTCTCATTTAGAAATCCCAATTTCACCGAAATTTTCTCAACCATTAATGTTTATCTAATAATTTCAAAAATTGTTTAATGTACAAAGAACCTATTTTGCATTCCATATCTTTTTACCATTTCTTATAATCGGAACAATCTATGGCCTCTGGATAGGTAGTAGGTTAATCTCCTATAAACATCTCATTATCATCATTAACTATGAAATATACGTATCTCATGATCTATTAAGAAATGTTACCCCACTCTAAAGGGTCTCATATGGATGGAGTATGTTATCCTTCTAAAAATCATTGAAAATTTATCTCAACCTATATCTCTGGATTACATCATATTTTTTGTTAGTGATCTTCTCTATGTTTATCTTTACTCATACTAACTCCTAAATTTTGGCGTTTCTTATTAATAAGAACAAAAAATCTCACCATAATTTTTTGTTCAGTTTGATTACATAAATAATATCCCATAAGTTCCTTAAGATGGAAAAATAATAATAATTTTGTATATTTATAGTCTAGTGTATAAGTATCAAAACATTTTTTGATTGATTCAAATTCATAAATTTTATTGTATTACATTATAAGATGTTTCCAATAACATATCTTATATGAATTATGTAAAAATGATATTTGAAAGAAAATAGCTTACTATAATTTAAGTGGATTTTATTGTATACTACTAGAATCAAATATTAAGGTCGCACTGACTCATCATTGATAAAAAATATCAAAAAAATAGAAAATTAATCCTTTTAGATTCACCACTTCATTATGTAGTTCCAAGAGAAGTGTTTTGTGAAATTTTTCCCTAATCCCTTAGAAGATCAATGAACATCTGGTTCAGGATTTCACCACCCTAATCATATATGATGATCTATTAACTTTTTCTTATTAGATTTTGGTTTTTATAACTAGGCTATTCGTCTTATAAAAAATATAATATTTTTTATCATTAGAAACTCATGTATAAACTAACTATATATATATATATATCTAATTATGTACAAAAAATTACCACTTTTTTGAGTACTCATTAGTCTATATACATCTCTATGATTGGGATCTAATATTCTACTAGATTATCCAACACATCTACATAAATTCTTTTTGTACAAATTAAAAAATAAATTTTTTTTTTATTTTAAAATGATTCATAATTGAATGATTATAATAATATATCATCATAGGGTATTTGGATGCATTTAGATTGCACTGGATAACGGATACACATTCATGACATGAAGATCCAGGTTGTTTAAGAATATGTGGAAGTGGAATCTTCATAGATGATTAAATAATATTCATGGATGAAGAGATATTTACCCAAAATCATGAATGTAATTTTACTTCCAATGATAATACTCAGTCTCATTTATTGGTAGTTCCCATGATTCTTCATTAAATGATGAATTTAAATTGTAATGGAATATGTTACATCCTATTGATGTTTATTTTAATTTGAATGATCCAAACAAATTGATATTATTTAAATGAGAAAACACTTAGGGAATCAATTAATTAAACTATGTGGGGATGATGTGGTGGAATATCCATTCATAAGATGATACTATGGCGAATGAAACATAATTTCAGGTTTCATCAAAAACACACCAGACTATATTTTCCCAGTGTATATTCGAGCCACATCCAGCCCACACCAGCCCCCTTCCACCTTCATTCAGCCCGATGCCACCAGCATTCCAGCCCGCAACAGCCCCCCTGCCACCTTTGAATCAGCCTCCACCATCCCCCCATCCTGCAACCAGCCCCCTTCGACTAGCATTCCAGCCCCCATCCACCTCCATTCGAGCCCTCACTGAATTAGGTATATCAGGGGTCATCCAATCCACTAGTCCTCACAGATTAGCATTCATTTCTTTAAATATTCTGAGAAAACATCATCTCATGCCAGTCATATCATCCTATATGAAACTAAGTTGAAGGTCTTGCCCCGCGGATGTCGCTGGACTGGGCCAACATGCTGCGGGCATGCCGCGGTTACGCCGCGGTCACGCCGCGGTCACGCCGCGGTCACGCCGCGGTAATGCCGTGATTTGGCCCTGCTCCAGCCACATTTCACCCACACCAGACACCTTCCACCTTCATTTTAGCCCGCTTCGACCAGCATTCTAGCCCACAATAGCCCCCCTACCACCTTCGAATCAGCCTGCACCATCCCCCCCAGCACCTGAAACTAGCCCCCTTCCGCCATCATTCTAACCCCCTTCCACCTGCATTTGAGCCCTCACCGAATAAGGTATATCAGGGGTAATCCAATCCTATAGTCATCACAGATTAGAATTCATTTCTTTAAATATTCTGAGAAAACATCCTCTCATGCCATCCATATCATCCTATTTGAAACTAAGTGGAAGATATTGCCCCGCAGATGTCGCTGGACCGGGCCAACACGCTGCAGTCATGCCGGGGTCATGCCGCGGTCAAGCTGTTGTCACGCCACGGTCACACTACGGTAATGCAGTGACGTGGCCCTGATCCAGCCACATCCAGACCACACCATCCCCCTTCCACATTCATTTGAGCCTGCTTCCACCAGCATTCCAGCCCGCAACAGCCCCCCTGCCACCTTCAAATCAGCCCGCACCATCCCCCCAGCACCTGCAACCAGCCCCCTTCAACCTGCATTCCATCCCCCTTCCACCTACATTCGATCCCTCACCGAATTAGGTATATCATGGGTCATCCAATATTCTATTAATCACAAATTTTCATTTATTTCTTTAAATATTATGTGAAAACATCCTCTCATGCCATCCATATCATCCTATTTGAAACTAAGTGGAAGATTGTGCCCCGCGGATGTCACTGGACCAGGCCAACATGCTGCAGTCACACCGCGGTCACGTCGCGGTCACGCCGCAGTCATGCCTCGGTCAAGCCGCAGTCACGTCACGGTCACACCACGGTCACGCCGTGGTCACGCCGTTGTTACGCCGCGGTCACGCCGCGGTCACTCTGCGATCACGCCGCGGTCACGCCTCGGTCACGCCGCGGTCACGCTGCGGTCAGGTCATGGTCACGCCGTGGTAATGCTAGGATTTGGCCCTGCTCCAGCCACATCCATCCCACACGAGCCCCCTTCCACCTTCATTTCAGCCCACTGCCACCAGCATTCCATCCTTCAAAAGCCCCCCCCCCCCCCTTCCACCTTCAAATCAGCCTGCACCATCATCCCAGCACCAGTAACCAGTCCCCTTCCACCAGCATTCTTGCCCCCTTCCACCTGCATTCGAGCCCGCACCAGCCCCCAGCCACCTGCAATCCAAACAGCACCATTTAAGTCATGCCCTTTGGATTAAATAATGATGCCACTACGTAACAACACCATATAAATTATATCATTAATACCATCTTTGAAAGAATAGATGAATTATTTTGTTAATGACATGGTTATAAAATGTCAATAGAGATGTGATTATTTCAAATATCTTTAAACAATATTTAACAAGATGGTGTAGCATAACCTAAACATGAATCTAGTAAAATGATTTTTTATGTTAACACTAGAGAAATTAGATTTATTTGTGGTTTGATACCATTAAATTGAGTTTGAATGTAAAAAAACAAGTTCATTTTTATCAATTTCACTCCCTCAGATTCATAAAGAATTGAGGGGGCAGGGTGGGGGTGTCCAGGGTCTGGGGGGGGGGGTCTGTCCTAGGTGGGGGGGGATGGCAGTGGGGGAATAGAGGGGGGAATTTGCAGGGGAAGGGGGGACTAGAAGGGGGTGGGGGTATGGAAAGGGGGGAATGGAGGGGGTAGAGAATCTATCTCTACTAGATCTGACAAGAGTGGTTATTTCCTAGATTAAGTATTGAGGAGAGTAGTATTATATTCAATCTTAAATGAAATAAGAAATATTTTATGATATAAAGTTTGTATAGATGATGAAATATTCCTTAGACTATCTTCTATTTGAGAAGGGATATCACTTTCTAGATATGAGGTTCTTAGAGTAGTTGGCCTCCTTTTTTCGAGTTCCCCCCAATATGTGGTACATATCATAGACTATTCAATAATGGGTTGTCCTTATTGTTGAAATAAGATGTCATTGTGGGGATTACCTTCAAATATAACACCATCATGGGAAGGAATACCATTATGGCTCAACATCTAGTCATATGAAGGATTCTTACAACATATTCCCTTGGGAGAACCACTAGGGTAGAAAATGCTTGATTTGGAAAGGGGAGGACCTTCATGTTGATTGATATTTCAATTTAGATGATTATTTTTATGACTCTCACCATGATAAGTGTTATCATGATCAATATTTATATTTATATGGGTATGGAATTCATGATGTATTCTCTAGGGGGGTCACTAGAGTTGCTAGTAATAATATTTTAGAGAGGACCATTGAAACTGATGTTTCTTCCTTATGATGAGAAACCATCATATTCTTGGTTCGTTATTGAATAATGCTTCACAGTATTAAGAAAATAAAAATTAAATATGGTGAGTGTAAAGGATTGCTTTTATATTATGGTATTCTATTAGATTTACCTTCTCATAGATGATCTCCATTTGGCATTTGGGGTCGTGTGTTATGCACCACAAGCTTCACATATGGGATCCCACTTAAGAGACCTCATTATTTCTTCAGAATATGTTTATGAGTTTTATTAAGGTCTAACGTAATATGGTTCTGCCTTTAAGTGACAATTTAAATGGTCTCATGATCCCCGATCAGAACAACGATATGATCTTGGTCCTATTTGTCATTCTTCACTAGAATACACCATTGATCCTCATGAATGGGAGTAGTAATATGTGAAAACTCATAATTATCTCTTTAACTATGTTAATAAACTACTTAAATGGTGGTGAGAGGAATATAGAAATCTCCCCTACTGATCGTCGGGATATGGCAATAGTGGCCTTTCACTACGGCTGCCAAAATACACTGATAGTCTCACAAGGCTTGAGTGGGGATATGATTCTACCTATAAATTGGTTCTAGGATATATTAATAGAATTTTTTGATAGAAATAAGAATTGTTTAATGGTATTTAACGGGAGTGGGGATATAATATTATCCTTTTAGACCATTTTTCATAAGGATATGTCGGATGGCTTCTTATGCAGGGGTTAGAGCATGTATCAGCCCCTATTTTTTGTGTATCTATAGGAACAATTATTCATATATTTCCATTGTATAGTGTCAATATTCATGTATTATTCTAAATATTTAGTTATTAATTGTCTAGTTATTATGTAGTTTATGGTATTGCAGAAGTAAAGGGGTACAATTGTCATCGGTTTTAGGAATGTTCCTAATTTAGGATGGTCCCAGTTATTTTTTCATGCTGTAAATACTGCTTGTGAAGATCTATCAAAGCCTCTATATTCAGGTATGTCCTGTAATTGAAGGTTGTTCAATGGAGTAGCTTCAAGAATCCATTTTATTCATTTTTTAGGATGATTTAATCTTTGGAAAATCTGTATAATTACTTAAAGCATGTACAGTGGGTCCTTTTTTCTGTCTACTGTAATCTTTAGTTTTTGATCCATATTAAACATGATAATAGAGGAAGTTGTACACCTTATTAAATCTATGTTGTGATCTGTTAGTTTCTCTATTAAAGGATAAACTATTACTGGATTTTGTGGAAGAGGAATTTCCAATGCTTCTGTCTTGATGAATAGGTTGGGTTTTTGTTTTCTTCAGTATTGTGAGCTCGATGTGGCGTGTAGTGGATTGGTTTTTCTTTGGCAGTAGGAAAGGGGAAGGGGTCATGTCCGGGTGGAGAGGGTCTGCAGGGCATATGAGAGGGGTGCAGCAGGGCGGGGGAGGGGGGGTCTACAGGGGAGATGTGCAGGGGGGTGGGGGTGTCCATGGTCTGGAGGGGGGAATTTGTAGGGGAAGGGGGGGTCTGCATGGAAGTGGGGAGGAGGGAAGGGGTGGAGGGTGCAGTGGGGAGGGTTCCGGGGGGGTCTGCAGGGCATAGGGGAGGGGTGCAGCTGGGTAGGGGGAGGGTCTGCAGGGCAGTGGGGAGGAGGGCAGGGGGGGTGCAGGGGGGTCTGCAGGGAATAGGGGAGGGGTGGAGGAGGGATGGGGGGTGGGGTATGCAGGTTATTATGGAGGGGTGCATGGGGGGAGGGTCTTCAAGGCATAGGGGAGGGGTGCAGGAGGGCAGGGGGTCTGCAGGGTAGTGGTGCAGGAGGGCAGGGGGGAGTGGGGGTTGTACAGGGTCTGGAGAGGGGACTAGAGGGGGGAATTTTCAGGGGTAGGGGGGACTGATGCATGAGGGTAGGGGGTGTCTGCAGGGTAGTGGGGAGGAGTGCAGGGGGGGTCTGTAGGGCATCGGGGAGGGATGCATGGGGTGGGGGGGGGTCTGCAGGGCAGTGGGGAGGGGTGCATGGGTGGCGGGTTTGCCATGCATATGGGAGGGGTGCAGTGGGGGTCTTCATGGCATAGTGGTTCTCACATGTTTTTGTTAAGTCAAAAGTATTCTTTTGGCTTTTACATCATGTTTTGGAAATCACAAATATATTCTATGTTATGTTTTGGAAATATCAAATGTATTCTATCATATGTTTGTAAATAACAAATTGTCTTTTATCATGTTTATCGTATCGTACGATGTTGATCGTACCGACCAAAACGTATCGTACTGACTCTGTCAAACGTATCGTACTGACTCTGTCAATCGTATCGTACTGACTCTGTCAATCGTATCGTACTGACTTTTCTATTCAGATGATCATTATTTGTTTTGGTACTTTGTCAAAAACTCTCTCTGCATATGAATCGTACTCATGTTTTACATTTCTATATATCTCTTATCCTAACAAAACGATGTCGTTGAGTTAGTTATATACTAATCAAAACGATGTCGTGCTTTCTGTTTCAATATGACCGTTGGAGTCAATATGGCCGTTGGAACCCGAGGCCTATAAATAGGAGGTCATTTGAAGCTGAGAACACACTGATGAACGAAGAGACTCTGTGAACTACGAAGATTCTAGAGAGAGACACTGTGACTTCTCTCATCAGCCTTGTGCGTCCGATCATCGTATCGAGGGCTTTCAAGTAATTGAAAGATAGAGGTGCCGATTACCTGCAAAATCGAGGGCTGCCAGGGATAGGCAGACAGACGAGCCGATCATCGTATCGAGGGCTGCCGGGGATAGGCAGACAGACGTGCCGATCATCGTATCGAGGGCTGCCGGGGATAGGCAGACAGACGTGCCGATCATCGTATCGAGGGCTGCCGGGGATAGGCAGACAGACGTGCCGATCATCGTATCGAGAGCTCACCAAGGTGTTGGTGAGACAGACCTTTTATCCTAGGTGAAAGGATAACCCTTCTCTTTGGGTTAAAAGAATTGTATTACTTTTACATTTCCGCTATTGTATTAGAAAGGGATTTGTATTGTTTCCTTTCTTCTTTACTTATTCAATTGTAATTGTTTCAATTACAATCATTACTTTACATATTGTTTTGATTGGTTCTATACACTTTAAGGTAGAATCATTCATATCTGTATTACTCTGATTATGGTGTTCATCTTGAATACAATTGTTTTTCATAACTTTAGTATTACAATACATCATACCTTTTACATTCAATACAATTGTGGGTGTTTGTATTTGTATTAGTTTAAGATCATTTAAACTAATCTCTTTGTTACTAAAACTCAAAGTTTTTAAACCTACAATTCACCCCCCCCCTCTTGTATTGTTCCATCTAATAGACTTTTATATCGACTATTCGATCCAACAATTGGTATCAGAGGAGGTTTTCCACTGACTTGTATTACTAGCTTTATTTCTTATTACTTTCTTAAATACTCACTACACTAACGTGTGGAGTGGAAAAGTTGTTTTTGTTATACTAGATGGCAGGAATGAATATCGGATCAATAGATAATCTGAATCCTTCTAGACCACCAATCTTTGATGGGAATGATTATGAGTATTGGAGAGATCGTATGAAGACTTTCGTCATCAATACTGGTGTAGACAATTTTATTATGCTTACTGGGGGTTACAAAATTCCTAACAAAGAAGTTAGCACTTTTACCAATCAAGAGAAGCAAGAATATCAACTGAATTACAAGGTACGCAATACTTTATTATGCTCTATGACCAGGAATATATATAGTCAGATATCTTCATGTGAAGCAGCTAACTGTATTTGAAAGAAATTAGAAGTCACTCATTTTGGTACATCCAAGGTTATAGAAACAAGGAGAGCAATGCTTCGAGCAGAGTATCATGGATTTGTTTTTCCTTATGGAGAGCCAGTATGTAAAGTGCAACAACGGTTTATGACAATTGTCAACAGCTTACAATCTATGGGGGAAAAAGGTCTTGATGATGAAGCTCTTGTTGACAAGATTATAGATATTATGCCAAATGAATGGGAGTCAAAAAGAACAGCTATTGATGAAAATAGAAAAGTTTCCCAGATTACTCTTGATGAACTCTTTGGAACTCTTCTACAGAACGAGACAAGAATGAAGAGAGATGATGATTTCAATAAGAAGAAGAATGGGAATGGAAGTGTAGCTTTTGCATCTAAAGCTAAAACACCTGAAAGGGTTACAAGGTCTAAATCCAAGAACGTTGTTGTTTCTGATTCAAGTTATTGTAATCTTTCAGACAATGAGTTAGCTAATCTTGCTCGGAGGATGAACAAGATTGTGGGAAAGAAAGATTTTCAATATAGATTCAAAAAGAAAGACAGGAAAGATAGGAAAGATTCAGAGTTAACTTGTTATGAATGCAAGAAAGCAGGACATATAAGGCCTGATTGTCCTTTACTGAAGAGGAAAGATAGAAAAGAGAAACACTCTGAAAGAAACAAGAAAAAGTTTTATAAGACAAAGAAAGTCTTGAAAGAAAATGATTCTTGGAGTGCAAGTGGTAGTGATTCCTCAGATGATTCTTCAGAATATGAGACGTCAGGACAAAGGAATATTGGACTTCTAGCCAGATTACCAATTGAAGATCATTGTCTCATGGCTAAGGTACATAATGCTGAAGCTGTTACAAATGTCTCTTTAAATACAAATTATGTTGATAATAAATATTATGAATCTTCAAATGATGAACCCTCATCATCAGAAGATGATACTTTACCTTCTTTTGAAGAAGTCTCTAGATTTGCTAAGTTACTTGAAAATGAAAATTCCAAACTCAAAAAGAGATTTGAAAAAGCAAATTCTAGAATTTCTATTTTGACTAAAGAAGTATCAGATCTTTCTAAAGATCTTGATGGGAAAACTTCTGATTTTGAAAGTATTTTGAAAACCCTTGAGAAAGTCAAATCTGAAAAGGATAAACTTTCTAAGGATCTTGAAACTGAAATTTCAAAGAAAAATATTTTAGAGTCTAACTCTAGTTCAAATTCAAATGTTTTAGAAAACAAGAATTTGGTTTTAAAACTAAAGTCAGAGATTTTATCCTTGAAAAAGTGTTTGTCAAACTTTACTCATGGAAAAGAAAACTTTGATAGGATGTACTCTCAAATAAGACCTTTGAGAAATCGTTCTGGTCTTGGTTATACTTATTCCAAACCTGTTTTTAGTAATAACTATTTTGTTCCTCAAAAAACCATTTTCTGTTCCAAGTGTCAATGTGGTGGACATTGGAGAAGAGATTGTTCTCTTAACAAAACTCAATCCTTAGGATTTCATAAATCTCATTTTGCAAAACAAATGTGGATTCCTAAAATTATTTTATCTAATCCTTCTGGATCCAAACAAGTTTGGATTCCGAAAATCTAATTGTTTCTTTTTCAGGAAAACGAGAAGTGTATCAATAAGAACGTTTGGTACATGGATAGTGGTTGTTCTCGACATATGACTGGAAACAAAGATTTCTTTTAAAAGGTTATCAAAACAAAAGGTGGAAAAGTTACCTTCGGAGATAATGCTCAAGGAAAGATTGTTGGTATAGGTAATATCGTTTTTCTTGGAAAAGTTCTTATTTCAAATGTTTTATTTGTAAAAGGTCTTAGGCACAATCTCATCAGCATAAGTCAACTATGTGATGAAGGTTACCTTGTGAATTTTAGAAATGATAAGTGTCTAGTTCACAATTCCAAGAATGAATTCATTCTATCTTCCCATAGGCAAGAGAATGTTTACACTATTAACTTAGAAGACCTTAGGAACCAAAACTTACCTTGTTTAAGTGTAATAGAAGACCAATCGTGGCTATGGCATAGGAGATTAGGACACTGTAATTTGAAAAACCTAAGAAAACTCTCAATGAAAGGACTTGTAAAAGGGCTACCGGATCTTAGATATGATTCTTCAAAAGTCTGCGATCCTTGTCAATTTGGCAAGCAACATAAAACTAGCTTTAAACCAATTAATGAAGTTTCAACTTCTAATGCATTACAGCTTGTGCATATGGATCTGTTTGGTCCTTCACAATCTGGAAGCATTGGAGGCAAATACTATGTATTTGTTTTAGTTGATGACTTTACTAGATTTACAAGGGTCTACTTTCTCACAAAGAAATCTGAAGCCTTTTCCTATTTCAAAACTTTTAGAGCCCAAGTTAAAAATGAGAAAAACCTACCATTGATAACTATTCATAGTGATCATGGTGGTGAATTTCAAAATTCAGATTTTGAAACTTTTTGTAGTAAGAAAGGTATTACTCACAATTTCTCAGCACCAAGAACTCCTCAGCAAAATGGGGTTGTTGAAAGAAGAAATCGTATTCTTCAGAAAATGACTCGAACCATGTTGAGTGAATACTCAATTGCTAAGCACTTTTGGGCTGAAGCTGTTAGTACTGCCTGTTATACTATAAATCGTGTTTTAACTAGACCATTTCTTAATAAAACTCCTTACGAGTTATGGACTGGCCGAAAACCAAAAGTTTCATACTTCAAAGTTTTTGGATGAAAAGTATTCATTCTGAATACAAAAGATAATTTACACAAATTTGCACCAAAATCTGATGAAGGAATCTTTCTAGGCTATTCCACAACCTCTAAGGCTTATAGAGTTTTCAATAAAAACACTTGTACTGTTGAAGAAACAGTACATGTAAAATTTGATGAAACCAACCCTTTTGTTTTCAACCAACCCAATCCTACATCCTCGGATGTGTTTTCTAAAAATGTTTATCAACCTTTATTAGAAGAGCATTCTGATAAGGAAAATGTTCAAGAAAGTGTTCCTGAAACATTTACCACAGAAGATTTTCTACCATATGTTGATGAACAGGTTTTACAAAACCCAAATCAATTGTTTCTTAGGAATCATCCCAGTGATAATATCATTGGTGATATAAATCAACCTGTAAGGACCAGAAATTCCTTAAGAAACGAAATAGAACATCTTGCTTTTCTTTCCCAATTTGAACCTAAAAGTCCAAGTGAGGCTTTAGGTGATGATGATTGGATCAAAGCAATGCAGGATGAACTAAATGAATTTCAAAGGAATCAAGTCTGGACTTTAGTTGAAAGACCTAAAGAAACAACTGTAATTGGTGTAAAATGGGTTTTCAGAAACAAGTGTGATGAAAATGGAATCATTGTAAGAAATAAAGCAAGACTTGTTGCTAAAGGCTATAATCAACAAGAGGGAATAGACTATGAAGAAACATATGCCCCTGTAGCTAGACTTGAATCTATTCGTATTCTATTAGCCTTCGCAGCATATTTCAATTTCAAACTATTTCAAATGGATGTCAAATGTGCTTTTTTAAATGGTTTTGTTCAAGAAGAAGTTTTTGTCGAACAACCTCCTGGTTTTCAAGACCCAAAACATCCTGATCATGTCTTTAAACTTACCAAGGCTCTATATGGTCTTAAACAAGCCCCTAGAGCATGGTATGATAGACTTACAGGATTTCTTTTACAAAACAATTATAGAAAAGTTACAGCTGATCCAACTCTTTTTATCAAAATGGAAAACAAAAATGTTTTGGTTGTCCAAATCTATGTTGATGACATCATATTTGGATCAACTCAGAAATCTTTAACCGATTCTTTTGCAAATTTAATGAAATCTGAGTTTGAAATGAGTATGATGGGTGAGTTAACTTTCTTTCTAGGTTTTCAAATATCTCAAAAACCAGAAGGAACTTATATATCTCAACATAAGTATATTAAAGACTTACTCAAAAAGTATGGATTTGACAAAACTAAAAGTATTAGCACCCCAATTGGTACCTCAAATACTCTTGATCTTGATGAAACTGGGAAACCAGTAGATCAAACAATTTTTAGAGGTATGATAGGGAGTTTGCTATACTTGACAGCTAGTCGACCCGACTTGATGTTTTCTGTATGCTTATGTGCAAGATATCAATCTAATCCAAAAGAGTCTCACTTAAAAGCCGTAAAGAGAATCTTTCGGTATTTAAAAGACACTATGGATTTAGGACTTTTCTACTCTTCTGGAAATGATTTTGTTTTAAAAAGTTTTTCAGATGCTGACTTTGGTGGTTGTAGAATGGATAGAAAAAGTACATCTGGAACATGTAATTTCTTAGGAGATTCTTTGGTTTCTTGGTCTTGCAAGAAACAACACTCAGTAGCACTCTCCACTGCTGAAGCTGAATATGTAGCAGCTGGAAGTTGCTGTGCTCAAGTATTGTGGATGCAGCACACACTCACTGACTATGGTTTGAGTTTCTCCAAAACTCAAATTCTGTGTGATAATACAAGTGCCATAGCTCTTAGTAAAAACCCAGCACATCACTCTCGTGCAAAAAACATAGATGTTAGGCATCACTTTCTTAGGGATCACACACAAAAAGGAGATATTGTTTTACAATTCATCGGAACGCAAGAACAACTTGCTGATATTTTTACAAAACCTTTACCTTCAGATAGATTTGAATTTATAAAACAGAAGCTAGGAATGATTACATTAAAATAATCATTCATATCTACTTCCTGTTTTACATCTCTCCTAATAGTAAGAAACTCCTCGTAGAAAGGGGGAGGACATTTCTTTATGTCTTTATGTATCTGATCTTTAAAATATTTACTCTCTTTATATATGTTTCTTTCTGTTTATCGTATTGACAGTTTTATCGCTTCATTTTAAGTTTTCCTGTATCGTATTGACCATTTCAGTTTTTCTGTTTATCGTATTGAAATTCTTTTCCATCGTATCATTCAATAGTTTTTGAATCGACCGATGATGGTATTGAAATTCTTTTCCCTCGTATCATTCAATAGTTTTTGAATCGACCGATGATGGTATTGAAATTCTTTTCCATCGTACCCTTCAATAGTTTTTGAATCGACCGATGATGGTATTCAAATTCTTTTCCATCGTATCATTCGATTTTTTTTGTATCGACCGATGATAGTATTGAGATTGTTTTCCATCGTACTGTTGGTTAATGGTAACAATTATTTTCCATCGTACGGTCCGATCAAAGTAATGACTGTTTTCCATCGGCTCATTTTTTTTCCTTCTTAAAATTGTGTTTACTTTTGATTCATACCAAAACCAGCAATCACCTTATGTTCTCCGACAGGTTTCTTTTCATTTTTTTTATTTTATTTTCTTTGTTTTAATCCTAACCATTGATCTGCTATTATCTAATCCTGACCGTAGAAGATCAACAGTCATCTCTTTTTTGCCTATAAATACCCCCCTCCCCTCCCCAAACCCACATTGATTGTCCAGGAATTGAGGCGAAGCTCTGCTCCCCCAGCTATAAACAATCGTACGATCTTCTCAATCGGCATCATCTTTATGTCTCAATCCTCTGCCAACACTCCCGCTGAAATGTCTTCAAAGACCTTTACAGAGAAAGACTTTCACAGAGAAAGGTTAGTATCCCGAGAATTTTTCGATATGTACGATTCTACAATCAAGAGGATTATTTTGTTTCAAGGATGGGAACATCTCTGTGTGGAAAAGCCTGATATTCAAGATCCAGTTCTTTTTGATGAAGTTTGTCAGTTTTACAAAACCGTGTCTTTCGACAAAGATATGACTATAAACTTCGCTGTGTACGATAGAAAGTTATCTATGTCTGTGAAACAAGCGGCACACTTTCTGAATGTTTCTATAGAAGGGGATTCATTCTGTCCATCTCACAAACTACCAGAGGAAGTTGGTACGTTTAATAGAGAAAGTGCTGAAAAATCTTTGTTTGTTGTTAATGAGGGAAAGAGGAAAGTTTATCATCTTTCACCGGACAATCGGTTTGTCACTTTATGGATGAAAGGTTTTCTTGTCCCAAGGAAAGGGGATAGAGAAACTCTTAAAGTTTCTGATGTCTTTATGCTCGATTATCTTGTGAATATGAGGAAAGTGAATCTCATGGGGTATATTTTTGAAACCATCAAGAATGTCAAGAAAGGAGGGATTAAATCCCAAATAATAATGTATCCAGCCATCCTTACGAAATTCATTCTTGAGAGTATGAAGTTTTGTAACATTCCTTTGAAAGGAGAACCTATGGATTTGTGGCCTTCTTTCATTAATAAGAGTACGATGAAAAAGCTGAATGTTTGTTTTGATTCGAATTCAAAACTTTTTGTCAGAGATGTAGAAGCTGAATTGCCTGAAAATCAATCGGCACCTATGCCAGCCAAGGACAATCAATCAACCGGTGTTACTCGAAAGTCTGATCCGCAGACTAGTTCAAAGCCAAAGAAGAAGCCGAGGTACAGTAAAGAAGTTGTTGCAAAGTGGATAAAGGACAAGGAACAGAGAAAGGAAGGTGATCCAAAGTTTGGACTTGACCCTGCTGAGGCCTTTGCAGAAAGAATAAGGGTAGAAGAAACCCTTCATGCTGAAAAGAAAAAGAAGACTCTTTTGAAAATAAAGGCTCAGGACTTTGATATCTCTAAAGTCTTGAAAGCAGTTGAAGATGCTAGTGCTCAACTAACTGTGGAAGTTCATCAAGAGCCCATCGTACAGAGTCTGCCTGAGAAAGAAAAAGGAAAACAAGTGATAGAAGAAGTGGAAGTAGAAGAAGGAGATTTTCTGTTAGAATTTCTTCAAAGTTCAAAGAAAAGTAGAGAGGAATCGCTTCAAAAGCTGAGCGAAGGTGTTCAACAAACTTCTCATGCCGATCAGGAAAGATCTCCGGACAGGATGTCATCTCGAGAAAAGAAAGCAGCTCAATCTTCTCAGTCTGATAAAGTAGTTGTCATTAGTGACAATGTGGAAGATGAAAGAAAGCAGAAAGAAAAAGAGAAAGGGAAACATCCAGTTGTTGATTCAACCAGATCGTATGAACTAGCATCGTACGATGAAGATACTGATTCAGAGCATACAATTTCTCTCAAGAAGAGTGATTACATTGTTCATGTTTTGAGAAGGGTGGAGAAAACAATTCCTTATTTCCCGAGGCTGGAAGGGAAGATTGATTTTATTACTGAAAATCAGAGAAAGAAGTTTGGATCTGTAAAAGAATTGAGAAAGAAAGTTATGTCAGTAGAAGCCGATCTGAAAGTTCTTTCGGAAAGCTCAGTTGCTCATAAGAAAGCTTGTAATAAGACGACTAAGTGGTCGTACAAAACAGAGAGCTCAATCAATGATCATGAGATTGCTATTGAAGATATAAGGAGGTTATCAAATGAGCTAGCAATTGCTTTCAACAAGCTTGATAAAGAAACGGTTGAAAGGCTGAACCTTTTATCTTCTCAAAGAGCCTATGTTCCTTCAGTGAAAGACTTGCAAGAAAGAATGAATGTTTTCCAATCAGAATTCTCGAAAGTTTCATCTTTCAAAGATGAAATGGTTTTACTGAAGAATCAAAATTCTGAGTTGTCCAAGGATAACAAGACTCTGCAAAACAGAATTGATACTCTTGAAGAAGTAATCAGAGTCCAGGAGGAAACCATCAGAAATCAAGATCAGATTTTTGCGGATCAACAAGAGCTTCTCAAAACTCAGGGTGAATCAATTTCTGAAGACAAGAAGGAGATCAAGAAGATGAAAGCTGTGCTTCATGAGCTTATAAAGAAAGATAAGGAAAGAGAAAACAAATGATTGTTGTATTTATTTCTTTTGGAACTTGTTTGTTTTGTAATAACTCTTATAATCCTTTCTCTTTTATCCATTGTCTTGTATTACTTCACTAACTCTTCCAGACAATTCGAGATTCCTCCTTTCTTTTTGTAAATCACAAAGGGGGAGAATATTTACAAAGCAAAGATTTTTTTACAAAGGGGGAGAATGCATTACAATGCTCTTAAAGAAAATATATGAATACAATCCTTAGGAAAGTCAATACCTAAGGGGGAGTTAGTTGTATTCAATTTCTTATTCAGAAGAGTTTTCAATAACTCAGGGGGAGATAAGTATTTCTTGTTTCATTTACTTTGTGTGTTTGTGCTTTCCAAAAAGGGGGAGATTGTTAAGTCAAAAGTATTCTTTTGGCTTTTACATCATGTTTTGGAAATCACAAATATATTCTATGTTATGTTTTGGAAATCTCAAATGTATTCTATCATATGTTTGTAAATAACAAATTGTCTTTTATCATGTTTATCGTATCGTACGATGTTGATCGTACTGACCAAAACGTATCGTACTGACTCTGTCAAACGTATCGTACTGACTCTGTCAATCGTATCGTACTGACTCTGTCAATCGTATCATACTGACTTTGCTATTCAGATGATCATTATTTGTTTTGGTACTTTGTCAAAAACTCTCTCCGCATATGAATCGTACTCATGTTTTACATTTCTATATATCTCTTATCCTAACAAAACGATGTCGTTGAGTTAGTTATATACTAATCAAAACAATGTCGTGCTTTCTGTTTCAATATGACCGTTGGAGGCAATATGACCGTTGGAACCCGAGGCCTATAAATAGGAGGTCATTTGAAGCTGAGAACACACTGATGAACGAAGAGACTCTGTGAACTACGAAGATTCTAGAGAGAGACACTGTGACTTCTCTCATCAGCCTTGTGCGTCCGATCATCGTATCGAGGGATTTCAAGTAATTGAAAGACAGAGGTGCCGATTACCTGCAAAATCGAGGGCTGCCAGGGATAGGCAGACAGACGAGCCGATCATCGTATCGAGGGCTGCCGGGGATAGGCAGACAGACGTGCCGATCATCGTATCGAGGGCTGCCGGGGATAGGCAGACAGACGTGCCGATCATCGTATCGAGGGCTGCCGGGGATAGGCAGACAGACGTTCCGATCATCGTATCGAGGGCTCACCAAGGTGTTGGTGAGACAGACCTTTTATCCTAGGTGAAAGGATAACCCTTCTCTTTGGGTTAAAAGAATTGTATTACTTTTACATTTCCTCTGTTGTATTAGAAAGGGATTTGTATTGTTTCCTTTCTTCTTTACTTATTCAATTGTAATTGTTTCAATTACAATCATTCCTTTACATATTGTTTTGATTGGTTCTATACGCTTTAAGGTAGAATCATTCATATCTGTATTACTCTGATTATTGTGTTCATCTTGAATACAATTGTTTTGCTTAACTTTAGTATTACAATACATCATACCTTTTACATTCAATACAATTGTGGGTGTTTGTATTTGTATTAGTTTAAGATCATTTAAAATAATCTCTTTGTTACTAAAACTCAACGTTTTTAAACCTACAATTCACCCCCCCTCTTGTATTGTTCCATCTAATAGACTTTTATATCGACTATTCGATCCAACAGTTTTTTCTTTGATTTATGATATCTTGATGTTTTTATGTAAAACAGTCAATATAGGGAATTTTGGTGATTTTTGGGTGATTTGATTGTGTATTTTTATTAGGAAGTTTCTAGTTAGATCAGTTAAGGGGTGGCTGGTTTCTTATTATCAGTGTTGAATGTGTGGGGTTTGGTTGTTATGCGTGATGCGTAGGAGAGTAACCCTTATATTATTATGATAAACCTTAGGGTTTGGTTTTTTGGAAATGATAATTTGTTATTATGTATGGATTAAAGGTATTTTCATGATTTTGTGGTATTAATTCAAGCTTGGGATTGTGGCCTGATGGGTTTCTAATTAGTACTGTTGTTATTACAGACAAATGTTGAGTCCAAATTCATCAACAAAGCATCTAATTATGATGGAATTTTTTTCTCATGTGAAATATGATCATGTTTTCTTTTCCCTCATATTATGTTACAACCACTTTTATCCATTGACCAAGGCCTTTTAAAAGGAAAAAATGGTTTTCTATGTTATCCATGAGTTATAGGAGTAGCATTATTTAATTTTTTGTAGTGACATGGGATCGTAGGATGTCTAGAATATGTTACAGAAAGGTTAGTTCCTATTTGAAAGGATTGGAACGCTAGAGGATATTTGTGTGAAACTAAAAGTTTCTAAATTCAAAGGAGATGAATCAGAATGGATAAATACATTTGATCATATATGTAACACCGATGATTTTTATGAAAAAATATTTTGTCTTTATGTTATATACATCATCAAAGAATCTTTCACTACACACAACATTAGCATGGCTTGTTTTACACGCAATCATGACCTTCCTCGATAGCTTGCATTGTACGCAATACCGAGTTTCACTAAAAAACGATATGCTATTAAAATATTATTTAAACTAGCTGTTATGAATAGTAATACCCACTTTTTGAAATTTTATAAATTTTTTCCTTCAAAATGGACTTCATTTTTGGATTCAGAATATCAAAATTAGCCTACGGATAAATTTTTGTATTTTTCTGAAAACATTCAATTTTTTATGATTAGTGAAAACACATGGTTACTATTTAAAAACCGACTTTTTATTTAAATATTTATTTATATTATTTAAATTTATTTTATGTGAAAATTGATACAAAATACCTATATAAGTTCAAATCAATTCATTGGTTTCATTTTATAATAATTTTAGATATATTAAAATTTTATTAAACTTTTCACCTTCTTTTACCAACCTCCTACGAGAATTGCAAAATTTACATAAAACATAATTTTACCACTTCTATGAGTGGAATTTCCAAATTCTAAGAGCCACTGTTAATACCAAGGAGTAAAATTTGGTTCAATGAGATGAAAATAAGTTTTGGTGAATAGTATGTTTTTACTTTTATTTACCAAAGTTAAAAGTAAATAGGGTAATTAAGGGTAAAAATGAAATTATTATTACCCTAACACAAGACATAATTCTAATGGATAAGTTTAATTCGACCAAAAACAACCTTAGGAATAAAATATGACCATTTAGGTCCACATGGATTAGATTAGGACATTTATTATAATTTTATTTAAAGAAGGGTTAAAATAGTTAAAATCAAATTTTAATAAATAAATCATTTTTAATATAGGGTTATATATAAGATAAATTATACTATAAATAGTCATTAGAAAGATAAAAATATTTCCTACATAATGGTATTTTAATTATAATTTTTAGACTTTAAATAATATATTTTATTTTTGACACAATGATGATGTAGTAATTACATTTTTAAAAGAAATATTAATATAATTGATATTATAAATACCCAAATAAATGTAATTTGAATAATTTTATAAATTACACTAATTTTAAACATTAATATGACATGTTGTTATTGATTTAATTAACTGTTTTAGAACTAAGAATGCTGTTATGATTTTCGGAAAAATCAATTTCCAAATAGTGTCAAAATTGACATAAAATAGTTTTTAAAAACAAATATTATATTATTAATTGTTATTTTATTCTTAAAAAACTACAGTTCGGCCACATGACTTATATAAGGTTATATATATTAATAATAAACATCTTGGGGGGTATGTTTGGCTTTTTATAGTATGTTTATTAACCTTACAGTGTAAGAAAACAAGAAGACACAGTAAAAGTAAAATTATTTAACTTAAAGTTAAATATAAATGATAAGGTTAAAATAGAAACCTAAACTTGTCTAAATTATATTGGATGAGATTATTTCGACGCATACACACCATAGCTTCGAAATAAATCAATTTTGAGCTATTAAAACCCGAATAGTACTATATAATAAAATAATATTTTCAGTTTTTTCAAAGGTGCCCCTCTCCTCCCTTATAAATGGTCACCTCCTCCCTCTCTTCCTCACACCACATTGAGCCTTAAATATCCACAAAACCCTAAAAATTTCTCTTCTCCACATCCCTAGAAACATACTATAGGTCCTATTCTTCTTCAAAGACCATTTTTAGTTCCCTAAGATGAGGTTAAGAAGAGGCGCTTCAAAGAAGAGGTAATGTTTGTTATTGATTCTTTCAAGTTTATTTCTTCTTCTACTTATTCTTCTTTAGTTGTTCCATTATGAAGTAATAACATCAGTACCACTCATATACTGATATGTTATTATAAGTATGAAATATCCCTTTTTCACCATCTATCCATCCTACGGAAAATGAAATCAACGCGCGTGTGTACGTACGGAATACCGTCTCCACGCCGTGGTGTAATCTATTTTCCACCACCAACTTACTTTGTTGGGTATAATGGTGTAATTAATAACTATATATTATTATTGTAAAGTTATATTGATTCTTAAATAGTATACATGCACTTCAATACAATTCCACAATCATGGGAACGATAGCATCGCTCGTGCGTACGTATGGAATACAATCTCCACGATGTGATGCGACTCATTCTACACAATCTTCATTGTATAATGATTATATAAATGAATTGAATTAATAAATTTGATATATATTACCCTAATACCATTCGAGAAATGAGGTATCTATAACCTAAAAAAATAATAAGAATTTATTAGACAAAACAAGCATAAGAACAAAAAGAAATAAACACCAGGATAACAAGTAGCAATTAAATATTACAAATAAGAAGCTAAGAATATGACCATATATGATATAATTACAATTATTATGTTCCTGGAATAAGTCAATGACATTATTTAAATCATTATACAGTAGGTTTGGACACTTACGAAGCAAATCGGACCTAAGGTAAGGGAAAATCTCGCAATCTCAATTTTTATCCGAGATTGTTTATACTTCAGAATTTAATGGGGAATATTTATCATCCACATCCATGTTTCCTAAATATGTAATATTATTTATATCCTTCTATAATTTTTTAAATCCAATTTTACACTTCGGTGAGTTTTTAGTAAAAGATATGAATGGAATCTTTTGTCTTTTTTCCTACGAGGTTCTTTTTGACTTTTCCGGCCAAAGTACGAGAATAATGTTTTCATTAACTTATACGGCATGAATGGATTTTTAGAAAATTATTTCAATGAAGGATCATTTTTTAAATTATATTTTTAACCAACTTCTTTTAGTTTAAAATTGTATGACATGTTAAGAAAGGAAAAATGATTTTGTAGTAGAAAGGATATTTTCCGCAAAAATGGAGTTCAAGTGTATTATCAAAATTATCATCCATCTAAGATAATATAGGGTTCTGTTTTTATATCTATTTTGATATTGATATGATTATTATGGAATTATTTTTATGAGTTCCTTTTATCTTATATGATTTATGTTATGAAGGCACGATGTTTAAGAATCCCATTTTTATTACATGGGTTATGCTATGATGTATGATTTATGATCTTGTGGCACACATAAGAATGGTTTCATTATGATATGGGTGGGACCTATATCTACCTCCAATTAATTGGGTAAAGATTTATATCTCATGATATAGACATGGCTATAACGGCAGGTTTATCCGGTTCAGTGATACAGGACTGAAACGAGGAGTGAAATCGGTTCAGAAATGGACTTTGTCCGCTAAGATAGTCTTGGCAATGAGTCATGATTTCTATGAAATGATTATCTATGATTATTTGTGTATGCCACAAAGTTTCATGTTTTAAGTTATGATTACTGGGATTACATTTCACTACTATGATTTATCCCATGTTATGATATTATGATCTCTTTTACAGTTTAATATTTTTAAAATTTTAGGTTCTTATGATTGATATTTCTTTTGTTTACCCTTACTGATCATTTGAGCTCACCCTATAGTGTGTTTTCCTTTCCCCAGGTTAGGAAGAAGGATATTAAGTAATATATTCCAAAAGGTACTCTAGATGTGATGAAATAAAAGGCAGACTATGTAGATGATTTATGGACCAGTTGCTTATGTTTCCAAATTTCTAAAGACACTATACCTATTACGGTCCTTTCATGGCTTTGTTATATGTTGTAATAAGTGTACATAAATTTTTAAGTAATAATAATGTATGTAGTGAATGGGTCGTTAATGATGGTATTATAGAAAAGGTATAGTCAACCTTTAGAAACTAGGATGTGAAAGCCTTAGTAAGAAACGTAAGGATAAGTATAAGCATAAAACACGATCTTAGAGTTTTAAAAATGGACATGAAAAACCTATGATAAGACATTAAGTGTAAAATTGTATTCTTGATTATGTGTTTTTCCTATTATAATTAGTATTTCTCACACTAGTACTCTTGGTTTTAGTCAATGGCTGGAACCTGAAGGAACCATGTTAATGCGAAATGCGACGGGCAATGCAATGATTGTCCCCCTGAGCAACCAAACGTTATGGGAGCTGGAATGAAAAATATTGTAGCCATGATCACACAACATTCTCAAGCTATGAATCATGCATGACTTCCAAATGAGAAGTGGAAGGTGTAACATTTTGTTGAATCCTTCATGAGGCAACGTCCACCCTCATTTGCGGGTCTACTGATCCATTAGTTGCTGAACAATGGATCAGTACCACTGAAAAGATATTTTCAGTTTTTTAATGTTCTGAACATGATAAAGTCATCTTAGAAGTATATCATTTGGAAGGTGAAGCTGATCGATGGTGGAATCTTATCAAGAATACGAGGCCACTAGATGAAATTGAGTCCATGGAATGGGACTAGTTCAAGAATTTATTTTTCAATAAGTACTTCCCTTGTATTCTTCGAACAATGATGGAGAAGGAGTTTCATGAACTGAAGCAAAAGGATGATGAATCTAATGGTACCTACGAAACAAATTTTACAAGACTTGCAAGGTACACTTCTGGATTATTATCCAACCTGAGAGTAAGATTGATCGATTCTTTAGTGTCTTAAAACCAAGTCTTCGAAGGTCGTTAGCCATAAGGGACTTCAATATCTACGAGGAAATCGTTCGATGTGCTGTAAAGGTTGATATGGACATTGGAGTAACCCATCAGTCACATGGTTTTGATAAGAAGAGGAAAATGGAATTTAAAGGAAAATCTAAATAGCACAATGAAAAGAAGATGATTTTTCCCTTATGCTCAAAGGGTGGAAAGAAAAATAGAGGGAGTTGTCTTAAAGGGACAAGTAAATGTTTCAAATGTGGAAAAGAAGGTTATCGGGCATTTGAATGCCGCAAAGATGGTAAGAATATATCTAGTGATGCAAACAAATATAAGGCTACACAGAGTGTACCTCCTAAACTTCAATGTAACAAGTGCAAAGAAATGGGGAATTATTCCAATCAATGCTCTATTCTAAGGGTGTTTGATGATGATCAATGTCAACAAACTTTTAAGGCTAAAGACAAAGGAAATTCACATGAAATTTCTATCAGCGATGTGGAGTATGAGAATGAAGTGGTGAAAGGGACACTTACCAACCACTCTAAAGTAAAAAATGTTTTATTTTATTCTGGATCCTCCAACTCTTTTATTTCTGAAGAATTTTCTAAGGGTATCACCATATTACCTCAACAATTATATATTGAGTTAGGTGTGACACACCCTAATGGCACAAAAGTCGCATCAAATGTTTATAATATTTCTCCGATTAAAGTTTGTGGGAAAGTTCATCCTCAAAATCTTGTGATCCTTTGTATAGTGGAATTGATGTGATTCTTGGCATGGATTGGCTTTCATTATATGGTGATCATATCAATTTCCAAATAAGGGAAGTCACATTTCATAATCCAGATCAATCTATGATCGTCTATCGATGCAAGGATGAACATAACCTTCCAGTTGAAATTTCTCCCATCATATGGGTCTTGATTCCACTAAATGAAGGTTATTTATCTCAAATGGTTGGGGAGAAACTCATGATTAAGAATACACCCATTGTACGGGAATTTGATGATGTCTTTCCGGAAGAATTTTTGGGTCTTCCACCAAATCGTGAAGTTGAGTTTTCAATAGAACTCGTACCGGGTTCTTTTCCTATTTCAAAGAAACCTTATAGAATGTCCCCAATTGAGTTGCATGAATTGATTTAGCGCATCAAAGAGAATCATGATAAGGGATTCATACGCCCTAGTGCATCACCTTGGGGATCACATATTCTGTTTGTTAAGAAGAAAGATGGATCAATGAGACTCTTCATCGATTATCGAGATCATATCAAGATCAATATCAAAAACAAATATCATCTCCCACGAATTGATGACTTATTTGACCAACTACGCAGAGCTCAATATTTTTCCAAGATTGATCTTCGTTCATAGTATCATCAATTAAGGGTCAAAAGGGAAGATATACCAAAGATGGATTTCCGTACAAGGTATATACACTATGAATTTATAGTGATGCCATTTGGTCTTATTAATTCCCCTCCTATCTTCACGGATCTAATGAATAGTGTCTTTAGAGAATATCTTGTTCAGTTTGTGGTAGTCTTTATAGACGATATTCTTGTCTATCCAAAGAGAAAGGAAGAACATTAAGATCACTTGAGAATTATATTGAAGACCCTTAAAAAGGAGAAGCTTTATGCCAAATTTACCAAGTGTGAATTTTGGGTTCAAAAAGTAGGTTTTTTAGGTCACATAATCACAAAAGAGGGGATATATGTTGATCTAGCGAAAACAGAGGTTATCAAAAGATGGTCGAGACCAACAATAGTAACCGAGATCTGAAGTTTTCTTGGTTTGGCTGGATATTATCAACGTTTTGTGAAATATTCTTCATGATTATCTAATCCACTCACCAGGTTGAGTAGAAAAGGAGTTAAGTTCATGTGGACAGAGGAATGTGAAGATAATTTCAAGGAGTTGAAAAGAAGGTTATCCAGTGCACCTGTACTCACACTTCCTTGTAGTGGATAAAGGTTTTTGATCTAGAGTGATGCATCCAATAAGGGGCTGGGGTGTGTTCTTATGAAATACGATATGGTGATAGCATATGCCTCACGATAGTTGAAAATCCATTACAAAAATTACCCAACTCAGGATTTGGATTTAGCTTTTGTAATCATTGAATTAATGATTTGGATGCATTATCTTTATGGTGAAAGGTGTGATATTTATACTGATCATAAAATCTTAATGTATATTTTCACACAAAAGGAGTTGAATATGAGCCAAAGAAAATGGTTGGAGTTGATTAAGGATTATTCCTGCTCAATTCATTATAACCCTGGGAAAGCAAAGAAGGTGGCAGATGCATTAAGTCGACAAGACCATGCTAGCTTATCCATGATGAGGATCACAAAAGAATAAATATTTATGGATTTACAAAGGATGGATCTTGGAATTATAATGGAAGGGGAAAAATCTTATCTTTCTCAAATGAATGTTCAACCATATATACATGCGATGATTAAAGAGAAATAGAAAGAAGATGTAGAGTTACAAAAGAAGGTGATAAAGGTTCCTGAATTCAACCTTGATTTTGATGGGATAATAATGTTCAGGAATCAGGTTTGTGTTCCTCCAATCCTAGAATTAAAGAAGGAGATACTGGATGAGGCTCATAGTTCTTCATTCTCTATTCATACGGGAAGCACGAAGATTGTAACACACTTAGATTTTATGAGAAATTATTTTTATGTCTTATGTTATACGCAACACCAAAGTAATCTTTCACAGCACACAATACGGACTTGGCATGAATTACACGCAATCACGACCTTCCTCGATAGCGTGTATAGTACGCAATACCGGGTTTCACTAAACAACGATATATTATTACGAACTAGCCATTATGAATATTATTAAATACATTTTGCATTTTATTATTCATCTTACACATTTTCTAGAACATGGTAAGAGAACAAAATAAATTTTTCAGGTAAAATATTTATTTTTTAAAAAATGCAGTTTTGCCGCCTTTTGATGGAACACCCACATTAAATCTAGTATTTGACATGTTTATAAGTTCAATTTGACAAAATAAAATTCTTTATTTAAATCAGGGTATAAAAATTAACTTTGGTTAAATTTTTGATATTTTTCTGATAACTTTCATATTTTGATGAATGGTAAAAATACGCTAATTTTTAATTAAAAACAACTTTTTCATTGAGATAATTTATATGGTTAAATTATAATATTGAATTATTTTAAAATTTAAATAGAATATATTTTTACCATTTAATATAATGTATGTCATTATCATTAATTTCACATTGAATTCATAAGTAAAAACATTTCAATCTTTGGCAATGTTTTAACTTATAAAACCCATTTTCTAAAAAATGATATTTATTTTAAATTAATTACTGAAACATATATGTTTTGAATTTTGAAAAATGGATACCATATTTTGAATCAGTGGGTCCAAATTATGTTAATAGGCTACTTTTAATTTTTGGGCATTATGAATAGTAACTACGGTAAATTTTATTTACCATAGTTAAAGGTAAATCGGGTAATTAAGGGTAAATATAAGATTATAAAATTACCCTAACAACTGCCAAAATACTATTGGATGACTAATGGTCGACCCATATCAGCTAAGGGTCCGATTAGATTCATTTAATGGACTTTTTCCATGAAAATAATTTAATTATTATTAAAAACAAAGAATGTGACAACATTTCACATTCTTAAATCTTAGGGTATAATAATTTTAATTTAGTGATAAAATTAATGAAACTTCGAACATAAATAGTATCCATAAAGCTAATATAATTATATACATCATAGGAATTTATATTGAATTTTTAGGGATTAAATAACTATCATTAATTATGACAAAATAGTGATGTTGAAATTATTTTATTAATTAAAATATCAAATAAATGGTTTTAAAAATATTAAAATAAATATTATATGAACTATATAATGTGCTCCACTAATTTTATAGATACATATGACATTTTATAAATCTATTAAATCTTTTAGTTTGAACATATCTTCTGTATATTGTTTATTTAAATTCAAATAAATGAATAGTGCCAAAATTGACACTATTGTTATTTTATAAAAATAACATATTATAAAATTGTTTAAAAATCACAAAATATTTAAAAATTATAAATTAAATTTTATATGGTAGAAAATGTCATAAAGTGTCATATTATGGAAAATTCACAACACATATGTAATTATTTAAAATTTAGAATATTATTACCACAAATAAAATTAAATTGATAAATAAGGATAAATCAAGTTGATATTGTTTAAAATAAATTCATAACATGTCTAAATTTTATTTGTTGATGAGATTACAACCCTATATAATATAATATTTTAATATTAGTCATTATGGAAGTTTTTATGTGGTGTTGGGATTTAATATAAACTAATATTTCTTATATTTCCAATGGTGCCCCTCTCCTCCCTTATAAAAGGGAACCTCCTCCCTCTCCCCCTCACACCAATTTGAGACTTCAAGCTCGACCAATACCTTCCCATTTCACTTTTCCACTTCCCTAGAAACATCCTAGAGGTCCTGGTCTTCTTAAAATACCAATTGTATTTCCCTAAGAGGAGGTCTCAAAGAGGTGCTTCAAAGAAGAGGAAATGTCTGTTACCGATTCTGTCAACTTTATTTCTTCTTCCACTTCTTTTCTTTAGTTATTTCATTATTAATAAATATAATCAGTATCACTCATATACTGATATGTTTTTATAAGTATGAAACAACCCTATTTCATTATATATCCATCCTAAGGAAAACAAAATCACCGCGCGTGCGTACGTACGGAATACCGTCTCCACGCCGTGGTGTAATCTATTTTCCATCACCACCTAACTTGGTTGGGTATAATGGTGCAAATAAATTACAATATATGATTATTTTAAAGTTGTATTGATTATGAAATAGTGTAAATGCACTCTAATACAATTCCATGATCATGGGAACTATATCATCGCTCGTGCGTAAGTACGGAATACTGTCTCTACAATGTGATGTGATTCGTTTTACATGATCTTAATTGAATAATGATTATATAAATGAATTGAATGAATAAATATGATATATAGTACACTAATACCATTCTGGAAATGAGTTATCTATAAGATAAAGAGAAGAATAAGAATTTATTTGACAAAACACACATAAGAACAAAAAGTAATGAACACTCGAATAACAAGTAATAATGAAATATTACTAATAAGAAGCTAAGAATATGACCATATATGATAACATAACAGTAATTATGGTTCTGGAATAAGTCCATAACATTATTTAAATCATTATACAGGAGTATTGGACACTTACGAAGCAAATCAGACATAAGGTAAGGGACAATCTCGCAATCTCAATTTTTATCTGTGATTGTTTATACTTCAGAATTTAATGGGGAATATTTATCATCCACATCCATGTTCCATCAATATGTAATATTTATATCCTTCTAAAATTGTTTATATCCAATTTTACCCTTCAATGAGTTTTTAGTAAAAGATATGAAAGGAATCTTTTGTCGTTTTTCGTACGCGTTACTTTTTGACTTTTCCGCCAAAAGTACGAGAAGAATGTTTTTTTAACTTATACTACATGAATGGATTTTTAAAACATTATTTAACAAAATATTCCTTTACATGTTTTTCATGATTATTTTTAATCAACTTCTTTTAGTTTAAAATTGTATGACATGTTAATAAAGGAAACATGTTTTTGAATTAGAAAGGATATTTTCCTCAAGAATAGAGTTCAAGTGTTTTATCAAAATTATTTTCCATCTAAGATAATATGGGTTTCGGTTTCTATCCCTATTATAACATTAATTTGATTATGTTGTTATGGAATTATTTTAATGAATTCATTTATCTTATATGAATTGTTTTATGATGTCACGATGTTTAAGAATCCCATTTTATTACATGGGTTATGCAATGATGTATGATTTATGATTTTGTGGCACACATAAGAATGGTATCATAATGAGATGGGTGGGACCTATATATCTCTCCAATTAATTGGGTAAAGATTTTATATCTCATGAGATAGACATGGATGGAACGGCAGGTTAAACCGGTTCAGTAAAACAGGACTGAAACAAGGAGTGAACTCGGTTCAGAAATGGACTTTGTCCACTAAGATAGTCTTGACAATGAGTCTTGACTAATAAGAAATTATTCTCTATGATTATGTTTGTATACCCCAATGATTCATGTTTTATGTTATGATTATTGGTATTACATTTCACTACAATAATTTATCCCATGTTCTGAAATTATGATCTCTTTTGTAGGGTAAGATTTTCAAAATGTTATGTTCTTATGACTTTGATGTAATTGATATTTCTTTTGTTTACCCTTGCTGAGCATTTGAGCTCACCCTTTTTTATTTTTTCTTTCCCCAGGTTAGGAAGAAGGGTATTACGTAAGATATGCCAAAAAGTGACTATAGACATGATGAAATAAATGGGAGACAGTGTAGATTCTTTATGAACCAGTTTTTTATGTTTCCCAGTTTCTAAAGACACTATACCTATACGGTCATTTCATGGTTTTTTTATATGTTGTAATAAGAATGCTTCAATTTTGAAGTATTAACCATGTTTGTAAAGTATGGGTCACTATAGTTGGTATTAGAGGAAATTTATAGTCAACCTTTGGAAACTAGGATGTGAAAGCCTTATTAAGAACCCTAAGGATAAGTCTAAGCATAGAACACAATCTTAGTGTTTTAGAAATGGACATGAAAAACCTATGATAAGACCTTAGGTGTGAAATTTTATTCTTGATTATGTGGTTTTACTATTATAATTTCTGTTACTCTCACTATTCTTTTTGGTTTTAGTTAATGGATGGAACCCAAAGAAACCGTGTTAATGTGGAATGCGATGGGCAATGCAATGACTGTCCCCCTGAGCAACCAAATGTTATTGGAGCTGGAATGAAAAATCTTGTAGCCATTCTCACACAACTTTCTCAAGCTATGAATCATACAGGACTTCCAAATGAGCAAAGGAAGGAGAAACATTATATCGAATCCTTCATGAGGCAGTGTCCTCCTTCATTCAGCGGGACTTCTGATCCATTAGTGTATGAACAATGGATCAGTACCACTGAAAATATATTTTCAGTTCTTCATTGTTCTGAAAATGATAATGTCATCATAGCAGTGTATCGTTTGGAAGGTGATGCTGATCAATGGTGGAATCTAATTAAGAATACTAGGTAAAGGGATGAAATTGAGTCAATGGAATGGGACGAGTTCAAGAACATATGTTTCAAAAAGTGTTTCCCTCATATTCATCGAACAAATATGGAGAAGGAGTTTCTCGAACTGAAGCAAAAGGATGATGAATCTGTTGGTACCTATGAAGCAAATTTTACAAGACATTCAAGGTACGCTTCCAGAATTATTATCCAACCTTAGAGTAAGATCGATCGATTCTTTAGTGGCTTAAAACAAAGTCTTCGAAGGGTGTTAGCCATAAGGGACTTCAATAGCTACGAGGAAATTGTTCGCTGTGCTCTCAAGGTTGTGATGGAGATTGGTGTAACCCATCAGTCACATGGGTTTGATAAGAAGTGGAAAATGGAATTCAAAGGAAAATATAACGACCAAACTGAAAAGTAGTTGAGTTTTCCCTTATGCTCAAAGTGTGGAAAGAAACATGGCGAAAATTGCCTTAAGTGGACAAGAAAATGTTATAAGTGTGGAAAAGAAGGTCATCAGGCAATTTAATGTCGATATAATGGGAAGAATATGTCTAATGATGCAAACAAAGGAAGGGATACCCAGAATGAACCTAGTACACTTCAGGGATTCAAGTGCAAGGAGATGGTTAATTTTGCCAATAAATGACCAAATCCAAGGGTTGATGATGATGATCGACGTCAACGTACTCTTAAGTCCATAGACAAAAGAAAATCACATGAAATTACTATCAGCGATATGGAGTACGACAACGAAGTGGTGAGAGGTACACTTACCATCCACTCTAAAGTAGAAAATGATTTATTTGATTCTGGATCCACCCACTCTTTTATTTCTGAAGAATTTTCTAAGGGTATCACTGTATTACCTCAACAATTAGATGTTGAGTTGGCTGTGACAATTCCTAATGGCACAACAGTCGCATAAAAAGTTTACAATTCTTCTCCGATTGAAGTTTGTGGGAATGTGCTTCCTGCAAATCTTGTGATTCTTCCTATATTGGAATTTGATGTGATTCTTGGCATAAATTTTCATTCTTTATATGGATCTCAAATCAATTTCCAAATAAGGGAAGTCACATTTCATATTCCAGATCAATCTATGATCGTCTATCGATGCGAGGCTGAACATAACCTTCAGTGGAAATTTCATCTATATTATGGGTCATGATTCCACTAAATGAAGGTTATTTATCTCAAATGGTTGGAGAGAAACTCATGATTATAATATTCCCATTGTACGGGAATTTGATGATGTCATTCCAAGGAAATTTCTAGTTCTTCCACCAAATCATGAAGTTGAGTTTTAAATAGAACACGTACTGAGTGCTTTAACTATTTCAAAGACACCTTATAGAATTCCCCCCAATTGAGTTGCAGGAATTGAAGAAGAAACTCCAAGATAATCTTGATAAAGGATTCATACGCCCCGGTGTGTCACCTTGGGGAGTACATGTTCTATTTGTTAAGAAGATAGATGAATCAATGAGACTCTGCATTGATTATAGAGAACTTAACAATATTACTATCAAGAAAAAATATCCTCTCCCATGAATTGATGACCTATTTGACCAACTACGCGGAGCTCAATATTTTCCAAGATTGACCTTCGTTCAGGGTATCATCAATTAAGGGTCAAAAGGGAGGATATACCAAAGACGACTTTCTGTACAAGGTATGGACACTATGAATTTATAGTGATGCCATTTGGTCTTACTAATGCCCCTTCTATCTTCATGGATATGATGAATAGACTCTTTAGAGACTTTCTTGATCAGTTTGTGGTAGTCTTTATAGATGACAATCTTGTCTATTCAAAGAGAAAGGAAGAACATGAAGATCACTTTAAAATTGTATTAATTACCCTAATAAAGGAGAAGCTTTATGCCAAATTTACCAAGTGTGAATTTTCGGTTCAAAAAGTTTCATTTTTGGGTCACATAATCTCAAAAGAGGGGATAGCTGTGGATCCGGCAAAAACAGAGGTCATCGAAAGATGGTCAAGGACAACAAAAGTAAATGAGATATGAAGTTTTCTTGGTTTGGCTGGGTATTATCGGCGTTTTGTGAAAGATTTTTCAAGGTTATCTAACCCACTCACCATGTTGACTTGAAAAGGGGATAAGTTTGTTTGGATGGAGGAATGTGAATAAAATTTCAAAGAGATAAAAAAAAGGTTAGCCAGTGCACATGTGCTCACACTACCTTGTGGTGGAGAAAGGATTGTGATCTACAATAATGCATCCAAGAAGGGACTGGGATGTGTTCTCATGCAAAATGATATGGTGATAGCTTATGCCTCACGACAGTTGAAAATCCATTAGCAAAATTACACATCTCATGATTTGGAGTTAGATGCGGAAATCTTTGCATTAAAGATTTGGAGGCATCACCTTTATTGTGAAAGGTGTGATATTTATATTGATCATAAAAGTTTAAAATATATTTTCACACAAAAGGAGCTGAATATGCGTCAAAGAAGATGGTTGGAGCTGATTAAGGATTAAGACTGCTCAATCCATTACCACCCTGGGAAAGCAAACAAGGTAGCAGATGCATTAAGTCGACAAGACCATTCTAGCTTATCCATGATGAGGATCAATAAAGATCCAATATTTATGGATTTAAAAAGGGTGGATCTTGGAATTTTAATGGAAGGGGATAAATCTTATCTTTCTCAAATGAATGTTCATCCATCTATATATGTTAAGATTCCAGAGGCACATAAAGAAGATGTCAAGTTACAATAGAAGGGGAGAAATGTTCCTTAATTCAACCTTGATTGTGATGGGATATTAATGTTCAGGAAACGGGTTTGTGTTCCTCCCATCCCCGAATTAAAGAAGGAGATGCTGGATGAGGCTCACAGTTCTTCATTCTCGATTTATCCTGGAAGCACGAAGATGTATAGGGACCTGAAAGAGTACTTCTGGTGGGATGGAATGAAAAGAGATGTTGCTGAATATGTCTCTCGATGCTTGTTTTGTCAGTAAGTTAAAGTTGAGAGACAGAATTCTATGGTGATGTTACAACCATTACCCATACCAGAAAGGAAATTGGAAAAAATCACTATGGACTTTGTCACTGGACTTCCTAAAACATCCAAAGGAAATAATGCTATCTGGGTCATAGTTGATCATCCAACAAATTCTGCACACTTTATTGCTATTAGAGAGGATTTCACTCTAGATCAGCTTTCCAAGATATATGTAAAGGAAGTGGTAAGATTGCATTGAGTACCACTTTCTATTATATCTGATCGGGATCCGAGGATTACCTCATAGTTTTGGCGAAGCCTTCAGCATACTATGGATACAGAGTTGAGTTTCAGCACTGGTTATCATCCTCAGACAGATGGTTAGTCTGAGAGGAAAATTCAAACTCTAGAAGATATGTTGACAACATTTTCTATAGATTTCAAAGGTGGTTGGTATCAACACCTACCTTTGGTGTAATTTTTTTATAATAATAGCTTTCACTCCAGTATTCAGATGGCTCCTTATGAAGATCTCTATGGAAAGAAATGCAGGAATCCAACTTGCTGGGATGAAGTTGGGGAAATAAAGCTATTATGACCTGATCATGTTGATGAAATGACAAAAAAGCTCAGATCTATTAAACAACACATAAGAGCAGCTCAGAGTCGACAGAAACGTTATACCGACAACCGAAGAAATGACATAGAGTTTGAAGTGGGTGATAAAGTGTTCTTACGAATATCTCCCCGGAAGAGGGTCATCAGATTTGGAAAGAAGGGAAATTTGAGCCCTAGATATATCAGTCCTTTTGAAATTATGGATCATGTTTGGATGGTATCTTATTGATTGGAACTTACACCGAATCTCTCTCAAGTTCATGATGTGTTCCATGTATCTCTCCTGAGAAAGTAAATACCCGATCCTTCACATGTACTCAGCTCAGAAGTTATACCACTGGAGAAAGATATTTCTTATGAAGAATAACTGATACAGATTCTGGATTGTAGCGAAAAATTCCTACGGAACAAGACCACTCGCTTGGTGAATGTTTTATATAGGAACCACCAATTAGAAGAAGCTACATGGGAACTTGAGGATATGATGAGGGAGATGTATCCTCATCTGTTTGTAATGAAGTGATGAATTTCGAGGGAGAAATTTATTTTAAGGGGGGTAGAATGTAACACCCTGATAGTTTATGAGAATTTTTTTATTTCTTATGTTATACACAACACCAAAGGAACCATTCACAGCACACAATACGGACTTGGCTTGCATTACACGCAATCACGACCTTCCTCGATAGCGTGTATAGTACGCAATACTGGGTTTCACTAAACAAAGATATATAATTATGAACTAGTCGTTATGAATATTATTAACTACATTGTGAATTTTATTATTCATAATACACAATTTCTAGAACATGGTAAGAGAACAAAATAAATTTTTCGGGTAAAATAAGTATTTTTCAAAAAATGCAGTTTTGCCGCCTTTTGATGGCACACCCACATTAAATCTAGTTTTTTACATTTTTATAAGTTAAATTTGACAAAATATAATTCTTATTTTTAATCAAGGTATAAAAATTTAAACTGGATAATATTTTGATATTTTTCTGATAACTTTCATATTTTGATGAATAGTAAAAATACGCTAATTTTTATTTAAAAACAACTTTTTTCATTGAGATAATTTATATGGATAAATTATAATATTGAATGGTTTTAATGTATAAATAGAATATATTTTTACCATTTAATATAATTTATGTCATTAGCATTAATTTTACATTGAATTCATAGGTAAAAACATTTCAATCTTTGGCAATGTTTTAACTTCTAAAACCCGTTTTCTTAACAACGGGATTTATTTTAAATTAAATACTAAAACTTATATTCTTTAAATTTTGAAAAATGGATTACATATTTGGAATCATTGGGTCCAAATTATGTTAATAGGATACTTTTTATTTTTGGGCATTATGAATAGTAACTATGACAAATTTTATTTACCATAGTTAAAGGTAAATCGGGTAATTAAGGGTAAATATAAGATTATACAATTACCCTAACACCTTCCAAAATATTATTGGATTACTAATGGTAAACCCATATAACCTATGGGTCGGATTAGATTCATCTAATGGACTTTTGTCCATGAAAATAATTTAATTATTATTAAACCCAAAGAATGTGACAACATGTCACTTTCTTAAATCTTATAAGTATAATAATTTTAATTTAGTGATAAACTTAATGAAACTTCGAACATGAATAGTCTACAGAAATATAATACAATTATGTACATCATATGAATTTATTTAGAATTTTTAGGGATTAGATAATTATCATTAATTATGACACAATAGTGATGTTGAAATTATTTTATTAATTAATATATCAAATAAATGGTTTTAAAAATACTAAAATAAATATTATATGAACTATTTAATGTTCTAATATACTTTTCTAGATACATATGACATTTTATGAATCTATTAAAGCTTTTAGTTCGAACATATCTTCTGTATATATTTTATTTAAATTCAAATAAATGAATAGTGTCAAAATTGACAGTATTGTTATTTTATAAAAATAACATATTATAAAATTGTTTAAAAATCACAAAAATATTTAAAAATTATAAATTAAAATATATATAGTCTAAAATGTCATAAAGTGTCAAATTATGGAAAATTAGCAACACATATGTAATTATTTCAAATTTAGAATATTATTACCACAAATAAAATTTAATTGATAAATAAAGATAAATCAAGTTGATAATGTTTAAAATAAATTCCTAACATGACTAAATTTTATTGGTTGATGAGATTACCACCCTATCTCATCTAATATTCGGATATGAGTCATTTTTTAAGTTTTAATGTGGGGTTGGGATTTAATATAAACTAATATTTCATAAATTTACAAAGGTGCCCCTCTCCTCCCTTATAAAAGGGCACCTCCTCCCTCTCCTCCTCACACCAATTTGAGCCTTCAATCTCAGCCAATAACTGACCATTTACCTTCCCCACATCCCTAGAAACATACTAGAGGCCATGGTCTTCTTCAAAGACCAATTTTAGTGCCCTAAAAGGGGGTCTCAAAGAGGCGCTTCAATGAAGAGGTAATGTCCATTACCGATTCTTTCAACTTTATTTCTTCTTCCACTTATTCTTATTTAGTTGTTTCATTATGAATTAATAAAATCAGTATCAATAATATACTGATATGTTATTATAAGTATGAAACAACCCTATTTCACCATCTATCCATCCTACGGCAAACGAAATCACCGCGCGTGCGTACGTACGGAATACCGTCTCCACGCCGTGATGTAATCTATTTTCCATCACCACCTTACTTTGGATGGGTATGATGGTGCAAATAAATTACTATATATTTTTATTTAATTTTGTATTGATTATGAAATAGTATACATACACTCCAATACAATTCCATGATCATGGGAACGATATCATCGCTCGTTCGTACATACGGAATACTTTCTCTATAATGTGATGTGATTCGTTCTTCATGATCTTCATTGCATAATGATTATATAAATGAATTGAATGAATAAATATGATATATAGTACACTAATACCATTCTGGAAATGAGGTATCTATAAACTAAAGATAAGAATAAGAATTTATTCGGAAAAACACGCATAAGAACAAAAAGTAATAAACACCCGAATAACATGTAATAATGAAATATTACTAATAAGAAGCTAATAATATGACCATATATGATATCATATCAATAATTATGATTCTGGAATAAGTCAATAACATTATTTAAATCATTATACAAGAGGGTTAGACATTTAAGAAGAAAATCATCCCTAAGGTAAGAGACAATCTCACAATCTCATGTTTTATCCGAGATTGTTTATACTTCAGAATTTACTGGGGAATATTTATCATCCACATCCATGTTTCCTCAATATGTAATATTTATATCCTTCTACAATTTTTTATATCCAATTTTACGCTTTGGTTAGTTTTTAGTAAAAGATATGAAAGGAATCTTTTGTCGTTTTTCGTACGAGGTACTTTTTGACTTTTCCGACAAAAGTACAAGAAGAATGTTTATTTAACTTATATGGAATGAATGGTTTTTTAAAACATTATTTAAAAGAAGTTTCCTTTTAAAGTTTTTCATGTTTATTTTTAATCAACTTCTTTTAGTTTAAAATTGTATGACATGTTAAGAAAGTGTTTTTTGAAGTAGAAAGGATATTTTCTTCAAGAATGGAGTTCAAGTGTTTTATCAAAATTATTTTCCATATAAGATAATATAGGATTCTATTTCTATCCCTATTATTACATTGATTTTATTATGTTGTGATGGAATTATTTTTATAAATTCATTTATCTTATATGAATTTTTTTATGATGTCACGATGTTTAGGAATCCCATTTTATTACATGGGTTATGCAATGATGTATGATTTATGATTTTGTGGCACACATAAAATGATATCATCATGATATGGGTGGGACCTATATCTCCCTCAAATTCATTGGGTAAAGATTTTATATTTCATGAGATAGACATGGCTGGAATGGAAGGTTATACCGGTTCAGTAAAACAAGACTGAAACGAGCAGTGAACTCGGTTCAAAGATGGACTTTGTCCACTGAGATAATCATGGTAATGAGTCTTGAATAATAAGAAATGATTCTCTATGATTATGTGTGTATGACACAAAGTTTCATGTTTTATGTTATGATTATTGGGATTACATTTCACTACCATGATTTATCCCATGTTATGAAGTTATGATATCTTTTGCATGGTAAGATTTTTAAAATGTTATGTTCTTATGAATTTGATGTAATTGATATTTCTTTTGTTTACGCTTGCTGAGAATTTGAGCTCACCCTTTTGTATGTTTTCTTTCCCGAGGTCAGGAAGAACGGTATTAAGTACGATATGCAAAAAAGGGACTATAGATATGATGAAATAAATGGGAGACAATGTATATGCTTTATGAAGCAGTTGTTTATGTTTCCCAGTTTCTAAAGACACTATACCTATACGGTCCTTTCATGGTTTTGTTATATGTTGTAATAATTATGCTTCAATTTTGAAGTATTAACCATTTATGTAAAGTATGGGTCGCTATAAAGATGTATAGGGACCTGAAAGAGTACTTCTGTTGGGATGGAATTAAAAGAGATGATGGTGAATATGTCTCTCGATGCTTGGTTTGTCAGCAAGTTAAAGCTGAGAGACAGAAGTCTAAGGGGATGTTACAACCACTACCCATACCCAAAAGGAAATGGGAAAACATCACTATGGACTTTGTCACTGGACTTACTAAAACATCCAAATGAAATAATGATATATGTGTCATTGTTGATCGTCTTACAAAGTCTACACACTTCATTGCTATTAGAGAGGATTTTTATCTGGATCATCTTTCCAGGATATATGTAAAGGAAGTGGTAATATTGAATGGAGTACCACATTCCATTATATCTGATCGGGATCCAAGGTTTACCTCAATGTTCTGGAAAAGTCTTCAACATACTCTAGATACAGAGTTGACTTTCATTACTACATATCATCCTCAGACAGATGGTCTGTCTGAGAGAACAATTCAAACTCTAGAAGATTTGTTAAGATATTACTCTATGGATTTCAAAGGTGGTTGGGATAAATACCTACAATTGGTGGAATTTTCTTATAATAATAGATATAACTCCAGTATTCAGATGTCTCTTTATGAAGCTCTCTATGGAAAGAAATTCAAAACTCCAACATGTTGGGATGAAGTTGGGGAAAGAAATATATTAGGACCTGATCTTGTTGATGAGATTGAAGAAAAGGTCTGATCCATTCAACAACACATAAGACCAGCTCAAGGCCGACAAAAAATTTATGCTGATAACCGATGAAATGACCTAGAGTTTGAAGTGGGAGATAAAGTGTTCTCATGAATATCTCCTTGGAAGAGAGTAATGAGATTTGGAAATAAGGGAAACTTGAGCCCTAGGTATATCGGTCCTTTCAAAACACTGGATCATGTTGGGAAAGTAGCTTACCGATTGGCTCTTTCACCAAATCTCTCTCAAGTTCACGATGTGTTCCATGTAACTCTCCTGAGAAAGTACATACCTGATCCTTCACATGTACTCAGCTCAGAAGTTTCACCGCTGGAGCAAGATCATTCTTATGAAGAACAACCGATTGATATTCTGGATCGTAGTGAAAAAGTCCTACGGAACAAGACCACTCGCTTGATGAAGGTTTTATGGAGGAACCACCAATAAGAAGAATCTACATGGGAGATTGAGGATATGATGAGGGAGAGGTATCCTCATCTGTTTGTTATAGAGTGACGAATTTCGAGGGTGAAATTCATTTTAAGGGGGGTAGAATGTAACACCCAAGATTTTTATGAGAAATATTTAGTTTTTATGTTATATACATCATCAAAGGAATCTTTCACTACACACAACACTAGATTGGCTTGCTTTACATGCAATCACGACTTCCCTCGATAGCCTGCGTTGTATGCAATACCGAGTTTCACTAAACAATAATATGCTATTAAAATATTATTAAAACTAGTCGTTATGAATAGTAATACCCAATTTTTAAAATTTTATAAATTTTATATCTCAAAATGGACTTCATTTTTGGATTCGGAATATCCAAATTTTCCTAGGGTGAAATTTTTCTATTTTTCTGAAAACATTCAATTGTTTATGAATAGTGAAAACACTCGCTTACTATTTAAAAAACTGATTTTTTATTTAAATAAGTATTTATTTTATTTAAGTTTTTTTTATGTGAAAATTGATACATAATACCAATATATGTTCAAATTAATTCATTGGAGTCATTTTATAAAAAATTTAGATATATAAAAATTTTATTGATATTTTCACCGTTTTTTACCCACCTCCCAGGAGAATTTGCAAATATACATAAAACAAAATTTTACCGCTTTTGTAAGTGGAATTTCAAAAATCTGAGAGACACGGTTAATATCAAGGAGTAAAATGTGGTTCAATGAGATGAAAATAATTTTTGTGAATAGAAACTTTTTACTTTTATTTACCACGGTTAAATGTAAATATAGTAATTAACGGTAAGAATGATATTATTATTACCCTAAAACATGTCTTCATTTTATTGGATAATTTTAATTCGACCTAAAACAACCTTAGGAATAAATTATGACCATTTTGGTCCGCTTGGATTATATTTGGACATTTATTATTAATTTATTTAAAGAAGGGTTAAAATATATAAAATCAAAGTTTAATAACTAAATAATTTTTAATATAGGGTTATACATAAGATAAATTCGACTATAAATATTAATTAGAAAGATAAAAAGATTTCCTACATAATGGGTTTTTATTTATAATATTTATACTTTAAATAATTTAATTTATTTATGACACAATGATGATGTAGTAATTACCTTATTAAGGACATATTAACATAATTTATATTATAAATACCAAAATAAATGTAATTTGAGACTTTTTATGAATTAAACTAATTTTATAGGTTAATATGACATGTTAGTATTGATTTAATTAAATTTTTTAGAACTAATCATGCTGTTATAATTTTCAAAAAAATCAATTACCAAATAGTGTCAAAATTCACATAAGAAAGTTTTTAAAAACAAATATTATATTATTAATTGTTATTTTATTCTTAAAAATATAAGGGTTGGAAAAATGACTTATATAAGGTTATATATATTAATAATAAACAACTTGGGGTTCTTTTGGATTTTTATAGTATGTTTATTAACCTTATAGTGTAAGAAAACAATAAGACACGGTAAATGTAAAATTATTTAACTTTAAGTTAAATCTAAATGATAAGGTTACAATAGAAACATAAACATGTATAAATTATATTGAATTAATGGATTTAGACCCATACTCACCTTATCTTCTAATTAAATCAAATTGGAGCTATTAAAAACCGAACATGACTTTATAATCAAATAATATTTTTTGTTTTTCCAAAGGTGCCCCTCTCCTCCCTTATAAAAGGGCACCTCCTCCCTCTCTTCCTCACACCACCGTGAGCCTTTAAGATTGGCCAAAACCATCCAATTTCTCCTCTACACTACCCTAGAAACATCCTAGAGTTCTTGGTCTTCTTCAAAGACCATATTTAGTTCCCTAAGAGGAGGTTAAGAAGAGGCGCTTCAAAGAACAGGTAATGTCTGTTACTGATTCTTTCATCTTTATTTCTTCTTATACTTCTTATTCTTTAGTAGTTTAATTATGAAGTAATATCATCAGTATCACTAATATACTGATATGATAATATAATTATGAACCAACCCTATTTTACCATCTATCCATCCTACGGAAAACGAAATCAACGCGCGTGTGTACGTACGGAATACCATCTCCACGCCGTGGTGTAATCTATTTTCCACCACCACCTTACTTGGATGGGTATAATGGTGTAAATAATAACTATATATGATTATTTTAAATTGATATGGATTCTGAAATAGTATACATACACTCCAATAAAATTCCACGATCATGGGAACGATATCATCTGTCGTGCGTACGTACGGAATACCGTCTCCACGATATGATGCGAATCATTCTACATGATCATCTTTGTATAATGATTACATAAATAAATTGAATGAATAAATATGACATATATTACATAAATATAATTCTTTAAATGAGGTATCAATAACCTAAAAAGAACAATAAGAATTTATTTGACAAAACACGCATAAGAACAAAAAGTGATAAACACCTGGATAATAAGTAGCAATGAAATATTACTAATAATAAGCTATGAATATGACCATATATGATATCATAACAATGATTATGATTCTTTAATAAGTCAATGACATTATTTAAATCATTATACAGGAGGATCAGACACTTGCAAAGAAAATCATACCTAAGGTAATGCAAAAATATCGCAATCTCAATTTTTATCTGAGATTGTGTATACCTTAGAATTTACTGGGGAATATTTATCATCCACATTATTGTTTCCTCAATATATAATATTATTTATATCCTACTAAAATTTTTTAAATCCAATTTTACCCTTAGGTGAGTTTTTAGTAAAAGATATGAAAGGAATCATTTGTCGTTTTTTGTATGAGGTACTTTTTGACTTTTCCGGCCAAAGTACGAGAAGCATGTTTTCTTTAACTTATACGTCATTAATTGTTTTTTAGAAAATTATTTCCATGAAGCTTAATTTTTTCAATTTTATTTTTAATAAAATTATTTTAGTTTAAAATTTTATGACATATTAAGAAAGGAAAAATGTTTTTAAGTAGAAAGGATATTTTCCTCAAGAATGGAGTTCAAGTGTATTATCAAAATTATTTTCCATCTAAGATAATATAGGGTTCTGTTTTTATATCTATTTTGACATTGATTTTATTATGATGGAATTATTTTTATGAGGTCCATTTATATTATATGATTTATGTTATGATAGCATGATGTTTATGAATCCCATTTCCATGACATGGCTTATGCTATGATGTAGGATTTATGATCTTGTGGCACACATAAGAATGGTATCATTATGAGATGGGTGGGACCTATACCTCCCTCCAATGCATTGGGTAAAGATTTATATCTCATGAGATAGACATGGTTGGAATGACAGGTTAATCTGGTTTAGTGATATAGGACTGAAATGAGGAGTGAACTCAGTTCAGAAATGGACTTTGTCCGCTAAGATAGTCTTGGAAATGAGTCTTGACTACTAAGAAACGATTCTCTATTATTATGTGTGTATTCAAAAAAATTTCATGTTTTAGGTTATTATTATTGGCATTACACTTCACTACTATGATTTATCCCATGTTATGATATTATGATCTCTTTTGCAGGTTAAGATTTTTAAAATTTTATGTTCTTATGATTGATATTTCTTTTTTTACCCTTACTGAGCATTTGAGCCCACCCTTTTGTATGATTTCTTTTCCCCATGCCAGGGAGAAGGATATTAAGTAAGATATTTCAAAAGAGACTCTAGATATGATAAAATAAAAGGGAGACTGTGTAGATGATTTACGAACCAGTTGTTTATGTTTCCCAGTTTTTAAAGACAATATACCTATTACGGTCCATTCATGGTTTTGTTATATGTTGTAAAAAGTGTAATTACATTTTGAAGTAATAAAAATTTATGTAGATTATGGGTTGTTAAAATAAAAGAAGGAATGAGGAGATTTTATGGATTGAGTTTTAGTCCCTCTTCGATGAGAGGGTATGGTAGATTTACAGAATAAGTGCATGTTTTGGGAATTCATGGAGATATATAATATTTGGGCTACGATCTTATATACCGATCAGAATGTGATCTTAGGAACTATACATGTGTATATAGGATTGATGATGGTATCGATAATACTATAGTGGGGAGATTCAAACTCGTCTTTTTTGAGTGAAATCTATATCAAGGGATGGTGATTATTATCAAGGTTGTGAAATGTATGAACTTAGATAGGAAATGGATGAATTTAGTGTCTGGAGATGGATGTTCGAAGAACCATAGTTGGATCCAAGACCGCACCAAAATTAATGATTTACCTATAGTGGTTGGTATAGTCAGTGTGTTCAGTTAATAATGAGGACTTTATATTAGTAAATTTGTTATTTAGAGCTTCTGTATTTCTAAGATGTCATTCAGATCAATGTGTTGGGTTAAGTATCAATATTTGATATTGTAGTGGGCTAGTGCTTGACAATTCTAGTGTGGAGTTTGAAAGGGAGCCTAAAAAGGGTACTCTAAAGGCTGTTGAAAGTGTGTGTGTAAGGGAAACCAAGTAGTCCAAATTGTTAAGAATGTATGACATATATTCCATAACAATAATAACTGTTGAAAGATTAAAGGAAATAACCAATTATCGCAAGTTTGGAAATAGTTTCAACAAAGAAGGAATGTACAATCAAGAAGAAGGAATCTCATGCACCAAAAGATTGTCTAATCATATCAGTAAACTGGTTTGAAAATTCCAAGCGGATTGAGTAAGAATAAAAGAAGGAAAATTCTCTACTTTATAAAATTGATGAACCTATATAAACTAAGAATAATGGTGAATTCCAGAAGAAGAACATGCTAAAAAATGAGGTTTCAATATAGAAAATTTAGAAGGATATAGGAATGAAGAGTTTTAGGTATTTTATACATTCTAGGAATGAATATTATAGGTTAAGAACAATGTGTAATCCATATTTCTCTCTTTTATGTGATGATAGAGGTTTACATAATTCTCATATTTTGGTGATTTTTGATTTTTGAATAGGCAATTGAAGGAGATTCTTGAAAAATAAATAGCTTTATTAATGATCATGTTATTTAGTATTGGGATGTACATATCAATCTGAATATTATTTGTTCATTGTTGGTTATAGATACATGTATCATTTATCATGTACAGTTGACACACTGATCACATATATATATGAAGTCGTTATATCTCATTTTCTCCCACTATTTTATTATAGGTGGTTTCTTATGATGAGACTGAGTCTATCCACCACCATCAATGAATATGAATTCAACATCGGATTTGAGTAAGGTTTATTCTGTTATTATTCTTTGGCCCAATTTTAATTAGGGAATTTGTGATTTTTTGGGTTTTTTATATTCTTGCAGTGCGTTTTGGATTTCATTAAGCTGGATTCGAGTTGCCATTGACAAAGACTTACATGTTTATGCGTAGGTAGGCATATACATATATAAGTTACCCCTTTATATATATTGACTCATGGCAGTATGAATATATATATTGGGGCTACGTGTGCTTATATATAGATATGAAAAATTCATACATGTGTAAGTGTAAAGGGGTATATGCAAGTATAAACATATATCTAAGGACCCCCTTGTGCATATTTGGCCATGAAAATATGTACATAGGGGCTAGGTGTCCTTATATCTATGTGAAGTTGCATATGCGTGCAAGAGGAAAAAAGAATGTTTCAAGTTATCATCCTCAAAAGCAATGCGCTTGAGGTTGAGGTAGGTTCCCTTTGCTTAAACCTTTAATTTGAATTCTATAATTTTTGTATTGTTTTATAAACTTGTTTTCATAATTTCTTTATTGTTTAAAAAAAATTCTCATAAAAACTAGATTTTTTAAAGAAGAATATGAATATATCCCTTGACCATATTTATAGGCATTGTTCAAAGAGGTTAACAAATGCTACTAGTTTCTAGATACTAGAAGGAGAGATCTAAAAACCATACAATGATCATCCTTAGAGACATTCATGATTTCATTCATCTTCCCATTAAATTCATCATAAATGACCACTACTTAATTTTAGGGATCTATTAGTTCAAATACCAAGCTTCCTGAAATCTTCTCTGGTATCATGGAAGTCACTCATAATATTCCTCTTGAAATATTCCATAAGGAATTTTGTGATCATATCACACTATAGGGACTGAATCTGTAAGGATACATAATAAAATTTTGGGAGAAATTTATCAACTCCACTCTAAAAAGCTGGAACTAATGTTTTTGAGGTGGAAGTTATATAGGGTTTAAACCTTTTGATGAACTCAAACTAGCTTAGTACAACACTGTATAAAGTGTGTAGGATTCCCTTCATTTCAGTCCTGAAAGACATAACCTCGTCAAGAACATCTTCAGAAATGTCTAATTGCACCATTTAAAGATTTTGGAACATGTACCATTGAGATACGATCATTCACAAAGATCATTTAACTCAGACATGGTAGTATAAACTTCCTTCAAATATCTAACTAGACCATTCACATCCTTATGCTATTTGAAACTTACTTTAGATACAAATTTTTGAATAGGAGGGAATGACCAGAGTTTCTTAATCAACTTTGTTTGGGTAGTCGCTTACCCAACCATCTTTTCAAAATAAACCATGGGAATAGAGGACTTCTTATGTTCTCTAATCACATCATTAGTATATTTTAACTTCTCTTTCAGGTCATTATAATCTCATCAAATATTATCAAACTCATATATAATTTCACAGGAAAAATATTACATTTTATAACTTTATGAGATCTTACTAGTAGAGGGAGATTTCTCATGCAAAATTGGAGGTGGTGATGGTACAGGTGGTGTAAGAGAATGTTCAACAATTTTCATAACCATATCATCGGTTCGATCTTCATCAGCAAGTGATCCAAGGATAATTCGATCCATTGACTGATGCTCCACCTCCAGTTTAGCTCTTCCTTCACAATTGTCCTTTCTTCAGGAATTAGAACAGTTGTCTCAATAATTTCCCTGTAGGGGGAGGGGTGTCTAGCAGGGGGGTGATGTCCAGGCAGGGGGGAGAGGTGTCCTAGGGGGGATGTCCACGAAGGGGGGTTTTCCAGGGAGGGGGAGGGGTGTCCAGTAGGGGGGGTGTTGTCCAGGCAGGGGGAGGGGTGTCCAGCAGGGGGGTGCTGTCCAGGCATGGTGATGAGTTTCCATCACCAGTGGTGCTATACAAGAAGGGGGAGGGGTGTCCAGAAGGGGGGGGGGTGCTGTCAAGGTAGGGGGGCTGTCCATGCAGGGGGTGCTGTCCATGCAGGGGGGAGGGGTGTCCAGCAAGGGTGGTGCTGTCCAGGCAGGGGGGAGGGGTGTCCAGGAGGGAGGTAGGGGGTGTTGTCCAGGCATGGGGGAGGGGTGTTCAGGCGGGGGGGGGGGGGGGGGGGGCAGTCCAGGCAGGGGGGGTGGGGGGTGCTGTCCAGGCACCGGGGAGGGGTTGTCCTATCCAGGCAGGGGGGAGGGGTGTCCGGGAGGGAGGAAGGGGGTGCTGTCCAGGAAGGGGGGAGGGGTGTCTAGTAGGGGGGGTGACGTCCAGGCAGGGGGGAACGGTGTCCAGGGGGGAGGGAGGGGGGTGCTGTCTAGGCAGGGGGAGGGGTGTCCAGGCGGGGGGGGGGGGGTGTTGTATTAATCTTCATAATGATAATATTATTTATCGTTATCACCCTATTATCTCAAAGGAACAATATCTCAAATTCGATCTATTAGATACACCACTCAATTTTTTTCTGGCTTGAAATTAAAGCTGAATACCACTTTAAACAATCAATTATCATCCAATCGTGGACACATTATTGTTTGACATGCTATAGATAGGGTTGCAAGTCACAATTTTTTCAACGACAGCAGAACTCTCTTGAGGTGATACTTAACTTGCAATGCGTAAAGAACACTCATCTTCTAAGATGTCACATGAATCTATTTTGGATGTGCATGATGGAGATATTGATCATTTAACTTGTCCAGGGATGCATCCTAATCCATATCTAGTGCAGAGGAAGGTAAATAATTTTTTATTTTGTACAGCTTGGGTCCTCAGCGCTAGTGGAAGACTGCTTGCCTCCGGTCTATGGAATTTCATATATTTTTAATCACCCAGAAGGTTATCGTACAAATAGTTAATCCAAAAACTCCTCTTCACCCTAAGGAATACCAATACCAAGCCTCCCTGCATCCAAGGGACTAATAAAGATGAAATCTTCCAAAATATTGTGGCTGCTACTTGCCAATTTGTTGGAAGGTCAAGGACACAGAAAAAACACCATTAAGGGAAGGTATATTTTTATTGATTTTCAGAGCCTATAGCCATGGTTTTAAACCGTGTCTATTGGTTTATTTCCACGGTTTTTAACCGTGGCTATAGGCCTAATACCAGGTTTTCAAATCGTGGAAATAAAGGTTTTATGTTCTCTTGTATAGAAACAGTTCTAAACCGTGGCTATATTGATATTACCATGGTTTGAACTGTGGTTGTATACCTATAGCCACGGTTCCAACAGTGGCTATAGTTCTATAGCCACATTTCCAAACCATGGCTATAGGTCTATGCCTATAGCCACACCAAACTTATCCACGGTTCCTCAATCCGTGGATATTACCTATATCCACGGGTTGAGGACCTATAGCCACAGTTTAAAACCGAGGCTATAGCCCGAATTACTAGTAGTGAAACATAATAAAATGTAAATCTAAAATACATGTCATAAAATATGTCTTTAACTAAAAGAGGACGGTGAAATGTTCCATCACAAATTTGGTAACATACGAAACATACAACACATAATGGAAGGATCATACAATAGAGATTTGAATACACATAAATTAAATTATATTACACAATGGATAAAATAATTACCATTACATACAACAAAAAAAGGAAATAGTGCAAAATAGAGCATTAATCTCATGATAATAAAAAGTGAGATGAAAACCCCTTTCCTCGTGTCCGACTTCTCTCGTTCATTCATTAATCTTCGGAATAATAAAATAATGTTAATTTATAATTGATTCAAGAATTTTATTCAATTTTATTATTCATTTTATATCATTTATAACATTTTTATAACAATTAGTGAATTATTTGATTTTATATCGGAGATTTGGTCGATGTTCATAACTTCATTAAAAAATGAACTTGTTATAATTCGAAATTGTCCATGCGGTCAAAATTACATTTTTGACAGAATGATATTCATGATTTAGATATCATGTGTATCATATATATCCTATATATATGTATATATATATAACATTCTATATCATTTGGATATATGAAAAATCAAATGCACCGTTCATGGAGACAGTATGTCGTACACACGCATGAATGCTACTTTCATTTCATTTTTTTAATCTTTAAAAGAATGAAAACCGTATCATAAATAGGTATAGTATTATTAAAATATTATATAATATTTTATATATGTTACATATGTTTATTAAAACCATATTTTATAAGTTCCATGTATGGTATGAACAAGTCATATCACATTGAAGGGGTGGTAGTCTGCACTTCCTCAAATGAAATTATTTTATTTATACAACTTAAAAGGAAAAAATATATATTCTAAATAAGAATTAATAAAGCATATATATAAAATTAAACAATATATATATCATATACAATTACAGTTCCATCATAATTACCACCATGAGAGGTGGTAGGAGAATATTGAACAATCATCATTTCTTGAGGCAGTAGTTCACAGTCCATAGAAATAGTATGTTCATATCCATTAGATGGAGGTGTGTGTATGTGTAGTAATAATAATACTCATAAAAACAACCAAGTATATTTAAGATACTATTTTTGTTATAAAATCGTAGAATAAATTGAGTTTAGGTGGTTGGAGAAGGAATATAAAAGAAAATAACTTGAGAGGAGATGTCACCTTTAAATTGGGTAAATCCCTTTTAGATTGAACCAGAAGGCAATATTGAATTGCCTTTTTCCGAGAGTAAGGTTTATTGGAGGAGGAGATTTATGTTGTGTGATTATTGGAGTCTTTTTTGGATAATCCATGGGGCTTGAGTGGCGTGAGTAATGTGTTAGATTTTATTTCCTTTTATAAGCGGTTGTATGGGCTCTTTAAGAATGCATGAATGTATTTTTTTATTATAAAATGATATTCAGTTTCAAAAGGTCCAAAACATACATAATTATAATATAAAGATAATGTATGTTCAATTAAAATCATCCAATAATAATTGTATAGTCTTTGGATATTTTTTATTCATTATCATTTTTATTTAACACTTTGTTAACTTATTTAACTTTTACTATGTCCTCTTATATATTGAATCAAAATTGTTAATATATTTACAATAAAATTCAAAGCAACCCAAAACAGATCATTAATGAAAATGTTAACATAATATATTTTATTTTTCATAATATTATATTTATAGGACTATTTTATAATTTAATAAATTATTAACTGATTTAAAAAATCATTTAGGTCAATTTTTATACTATTCATATCATTCCTTTTTTTAAAAATCCATAACAACATGATAAATTCTAAAAAACTTCATTAATTCGAACATAAAAAGACATAATAATCCATAAAATTATTTTATTGAATAAAATGTTTCAAAATAAATTTATTTTAACATTTATAATCTCAGTTATTTAAAACATTCATTAATGATAATCATTACATCATCACTGTTCCATAAATAAATTTATTTATTTGATGTATAAAATTTATAAATAAAATACCATGATGTATTAAATATTTTTAGATTTCAAATGAATATTTATAGTCAAAAATATTACTTATATAACCCCATATAAATATTTTCTTACTAAAAGATATATGTTTATGTTACTTTTGTCATTACGTTAAATTAATTAATATAAAGTGTCATTATCACTATAATGTGGCACCATGGGGTCCCAAAATCGACCCAAGGATGAAAATGGTCAGAAAATAACTCAACCAATAGGGTTAAGACAAGTGTATATATAATTTAATATTTTTAAAATATTATTCTGTTACCCTTATTTACCAGATTTATCCTTTCACCATGGTAAATATAATATTTACCGAAGTAAATATTCATTATCTCAAAAAATAAAAAAAATTTTTTACACAATTTAGACATCTTGATACCAAATATGGAATACATTTTTCAAAATTCAAATCATATAAGTCTAAGAAATTAGTTTCAAATTATTTGTTGTTGTCAAAATCAAAAGCGTGTTTTTAAGAAATAATTACTATCAAATGATTGACAATTGTTTATGTCCAATTTCAAAGTGAAATTATTTTCAATCACCAAAATTTTATTGAATGATAATAATATAATTTAATTAATCTTTAAAACCAATTAAAAAAAATCTTACATTATAAATATATTTGATAAAAAGGCAGTATTAAATTAAAATTCAGCACTTTGCACTATTCATTAAAAATGAACTTTATCAAAAAAATACAGAAATTTCATTGAAATTAAATTTTGATGAAATGATTCAAAATAATAATTTTATTTCTTCATATATAACATATAAAAGGGAAAAAACTATTTTTAAAATGGGTTCTCTATCAAAAGGCGGTAAAATGACCTTTTAAAGAATATTCGAGTATTACATGCTTAAAATTGGAATCTTTCTTATTTTAATCCTCTAAAATTTATTATATAAATGTAAATATATTTAAGAAACAATTATTGTAATATTTTAGTTAGTTATTTTCATTCCATCCAATATGATAGCTATGTGATAAATATCATTTAAAATAATTATATTATTATATTATTTTATTGTATAACTCAAATTTGTGTGCAATATATGATTTCCAAGAAACCAGTTGTTCCCTGTTTAGTACTCTATAATGCATAGAATCACTTTTAAAGAAAAAGTAATATTGAATTCAAAAATATTAATAAATATGAAAATTTTCATATTTTTTATTTACCTGGGATGATATATTTTCATGAGATGATTTACATGCATTAAAAAATGCATGAACGTGATGATTCCATCGAGAAATAAAGAGCCTACGGTGGAAACAAATGAGCCAATATATGGAGAAAATATTTATCTACATTTGAAAATATTCAAAGACGATGATATTGGCCATTAAAATATTGATCTCTATGGAATATCATGATGTTTTTTATATTGAAGGGGGAGTCCTCCTAGCCTGAAAATGGAGGATCCAAAGATAAAAAAAGTTATTTCTATTCTCATAACCAGTATCTCTCATTTATCTGAAGAAAAAGACACACCGTGAAACCCTATTGATCATGAAAGAAATTTGGTTTTCCTTAAAACTTGTCTACACAGAGGTGAGGAGGTCCCCCATGAGTTCAATAGGTGTTATGAAATCTAGAACTCTATTTGAGAAGAAAGAATGAATATGCACCCTCTTTGTGAAGGAAAATCACTATCATGCACTAGGTTTCTCAATCCCTCGACAGTATTTTGTTAAGAAGATTCTGTTAACACAAAATCAGTGCATACACATATTTTGTGGTGTCCTACAATGATATAACTAGGAACATACTTGGATCTATGAAGAAGTTCCACACAAACCATGTGTATGAAGGTGAATAACTTGTGCACTCCTTGAGAAAAGAAGATGAACCAATTATTTTTAGTGTTGCATACTGCCACATAAAATTTCTTCTTGAAATGAAGAACGAGGAGGGAAGTACACACTATTATCCACTTTAAATAAGGCTAAACAACACAAACCCTTATTATACCGATTCGGGTTGTGTGTGAAAGAAGAAGAAAAGGGTGGTTGTATGCGTGGTTGAGTTCTTGTGCATGAAAAGAACGTAAAATACAGTGTGTATGAACATGTGATGGACAAGGAAAAAGAAATAAGAACACAAAAATGATCATACTCATTCAGGTTTGATGATAAACACAGTTATATTAAACAAAACATGATAATAAGTTCATGTGTGAATGGATGCAATGAAATGGACTTGTGTTTGATATTTGGTGAGGAATAGAAAGAGAATGTGTGAGTGCCCAAAAGGATATACCCAGTGGGGTTTTCACACAAGCAAGAGAGAATAATGAGATTGAGCATAAATGCATGCATGAAAATGAACACATGAAGACATTGAAGAGGAAGAATCAAGATTTTGAGTGCACATGTGTAATCAAGAAGAAGAAATTCCATGAAAATCATGCATGATGCATAATTAACATAGATATATAAAACAAGATGTTTGGATACCATGCAATCCCTGGATGAAGTAGATGAGAACTGAGACTGAATCTAGAATGAATTAAAAGAAGATCTTCTAACTAAGTGGGCAGTATTTGGGAATCCAGTAAGGCAACATAAAAAATATTTTACCTAATTAATATAGCATTATTGAAGATGTTATGTGAACCATTTTCACACACATTAGTGTGGCAGGGTCTTCATCAGAAGAAGAATGAATTTATTGATCATTAATGAACTGAAGACTGATTTAAAAAGTTATTAGAGTTACTGAGCATGGTAAACATACTTTATCAAAGGATATTTAATATTATTGATGAGATTCATGAGAAAGTTTGGTTCATAAATCTCTTTATTGAGGATCATAAGTTTCATTAATAATGAATCAAGAATCATCTCTCATGAAAGCGAGGAGGAAGAAGTCTTCAGTGGGACTCTGAAGCATGCCAATGAGACTCTATTAACATTATGGGAAGCTTTAAAAACAACCTCTTATAGAATGTAGGATAGATACAGTGTGACTTTGTATCATCCATTTCAATTACACATCTAATTATAGTGGAGAATATATGTTGGGGAGAATAGCCAGTGGCTCAAAGACTAGGTCTTTGAACTGAACATTATAAATCCTTCTGTTCAATGCCTTTAAATTTACTACAGTATTCTAGGTATGTATGAGAGAAACAATAAGAGTGTGTCGATTCTTTAACAATCCAATGACGTTTATTTGAAATGATTCAATTGGTTAAACGATTTAAAGGGATCACTGATTCACCCCCTCCCCCTCTCAGTAACTCAAACTAATATGGGCACTTCAAATATTAATATTTTTAAATGATAAGTTATAATTATATTTTTTAAATTAATATAACAACAAAGTGTTGGTTTTTAGAGACAAAGTGTTGAGTGAAATACATTCAATATTAAATTTATTTGTAAATCATTAGGGTGTTAACATTTACATCATAAGTTTATCAAATAAAACCTATATAAAATTATCCACTTTAAATGTTTTATGGTTTCTGATAAAAAAATATAGTTATGTTGTCCCATATCCATTATAATATGGGTAATCACTGTAAAAAATCCCTAAACTTCTATATCTCATATATACCCTATTGATATACTGAGCACCATGAAACATGCCCTCTACTATCACTATTCTTTCCACCCCATAATAAATACTCATTCCAATATATATACATCATCATACTTCCAAGACGAATAATGAATGAATAAATATTAGGTTCACCCACTAACTCCTTAAAATATGGTACCTAAGGGACATATACACTATTTTTTAACTTTATTATTCCATTACAAAAAAGGATGAACATATGTGAATTTATCAGTTTCTTTTTCTACTCTACATCATCCTTCTGTGCTTTTTTAATATTTAAGTGGAAAGATAGTTGGACAGTCATTTAAGAAGGATATTATTTCCCCCATTCCTTCAATTTTTCAAGATGCATACTTTTATAGTTCATAAATATTTGATCTTTTATGATACTCATCATACATTAGAATGAAATATCATTTAGACTTAGGGAATATTTCAATTTGTTCACTTTACTGGGATGCTTATTTATTGAGTACATAATATAAATAATCATTCTAACCATAGTCTTAGAAACCTATTCATCTATTTCAATGTGAATATATAAATTATTCTTTTAAGATCCATATATATGCGGTACATTCAATCGTAATCATAAAGACTCTATATCTTTTATTCAAAAGTTACCATAGCTAACTAAAAAATCATGAGTTGGGTAATTTTATCTTTTAAAATCAATTATCATAATGAATAATATATATTCTTTTATTTTCTCATGAGGACACATCCTAGTAATTTCTATGATTCATCATTATAGATTAAAAGCCTGTATCCATTGCATGGTATTATAATGACTAGTGTGATGACTAGACTATTGTTTAATTATTTAAAACACTCATTAAATTAATCTCTAAAAAGAAACATGAATCCCTTATAAGATAACTTGGGGAGTGGAATAAATTGTCATACAAATTTTTCCATAAAGAACTGATAATATCCAACCAAAATAAGAAAATTTTAGATCATAGTCATTGTGGTTCGTGTGAGACAATGTTCAATATCTTCTATATATTAACGTTCTATTGATATACGCCCACATGATTTCATATGACCCAATAATAAAACATTCTGAATCCATATTCACACCTGGTAAAATCATTATAAATCTTCCTCTTCCATGGGTTTTCCATAACATTTTTTAAAAGATATTCATTCACTGAATTTCTCTGTAAATAAATAATTATATCATTTATAATAGATACTAAAAATTGATCATGGTAATATCTATGCACTGTACTCATAAAATCCATTATGATAATTAGGACTTTAATAAGATCAAATTGAATCACTATGTATTCATATTTTCCATACCTTGTATGGAATGTTGTCTTACATATTCCCTCCTCTTATGCTTTAATTTAAGATTTCTCGTATAAAGTTCAATCATAGAAAAGTATTGTGAACTAAATATTTGATCACACAAGATATCAATATGAGGTAGAAGATAATTTATCTAGATAAATATCTTTTTATATTCTCAACATTCAATATGGAGAATCATTAATCCATATTTCTTCTTAACAAATAGAGCAAGTTCACCCCAAGGTGGTTAACATGGACGAATGATTCCCTTTTCAGGATTCTATAATATTTTATTCATAAATTAATGAAACCAAATTGGGGACATTATCTATTTATTTGTGGAAATTGTTCTAGAACTATGTAGGAGTTCTCTTGAAAACTAAACAACATGATTTAGTAGAATACCAAATAAATCTTTTGGAAGTATATAAATAAAATCCCACAAAATAGGAATATCATTGTTTTTGGGTTTCTACCTAACCGTTTGAAATAAAAAACCCCTTTGAATGGGATTAATGACCAATATGATGGATTTAATTTCCATCATAAGTTCATTTTTTTCGAAAACTAGTAGTTGATAAAATATTTGTTCAAAATATCAAATCAAACATTAATTTATCAAAAATAAATGTGGAATTTTAGGAATTAAATCCAATACATACCCCGAATAATATCAAATTCAACATGAGGATTACAGATAATTTTTTTTGAAATACAATATCACAATCTTCATTCAAGGAAGAATCATATACTTGGGATGTGATGATCATACAATAATGTGGTTTTATAGAAAAATCAACATGTTTTACCCACAGTTTCTAGTATGTATCATTTTCTTGATCTATATACGGTTTTATAGTGTATGGGTGGCGGTTGGGAGAGTTTAGAGAACTTTGGAATTGTTTTTGGGGGTAAGTGATGGTCACATAGGCGGTGCACAATTTTCTTAACCGTGATGATAAACCGTGCACCAATGTCGAATTGAGGCAGTAGCTCCCACACAATTGGAGCATAGATACGGAGATCATTCAAGGGGAAGCTGTGTGGGAAGTGGCTACCACACAGTAACATAATGGTTTGCCTATCCATGTGGTCAAACTACATGTAGAGTCAAATTTGGATCATTAAAAATCAGATCGCACTAGTTTTTGACATAACACTCTTTTTGAAACCCAAACTGGCCCTAACTCGGGATTTTAATTATCCTATAGCCAATGGATGTTCTCCCATAATTTTAAATGTGATATGAAGGCTTCCCTTGGAGAATAAAAGATGGATTCTTTTTTTATTTGATTGTTCCTCACTATTCTTGATCGATTTCATAGATCTACTAAGATCAACATCTCCTTTATTCTTGGTTTCATTAATGTACATCGGTTATGGGTATATCTATGAGTGTGTATTCCAAATTAGTTGATAGTTGGTCTTGATATTCCTAGGAGAATAGATCTATGGAGGTTTTTTTTAGAATCGATCTAGTTTCATGAGTGTTCTTCGTTCATTGTGGTTTTCTTGAAAACCTTCAAGGTAAGAGGGTTGACATTCGACTCCCATGGGTAGAACATATTTGCAAGATTTATAATTAAATTTATTGTGCTAAATTGATTGTTATTTGGTTTTTTAAAACATTTTGAAAACCCTCTTGAGTGATAGTTGTATAATCTAGAGCATTTGGGATTTTGAATGAGTGATTTTGTTCTTGGTTTTAAAATATGGATTTTAAAATGATGAATTTTTATGAACTGTTGTCACATTAATTTCATTCTATGTTTTCAATAAAAGGGATATTTTTATTGAAATGAAATGTTTCAATGAAATTAGTGGTGCTTTGTTTTTCCATTAAAGTTGAGTTTTATGGATGTTGTTTATTTCAGTATTGGAAATATTAGGCATAAATGATGTGGGTGTGAGTTTATGATTAATGGGTCCTTAAGAAGTAATGAGTTCCATTAGAGTACAAGGTACATAACCCTATATTGAGGGTGGGTGTAAGTGGGACATAAGGTAACTGGACGAGAGACTGCATATGAGTATGGACTGTCAAACGAAGCATGCAAGTGAGGGTTGTGTTGAGAACTATGAAATAGGTATGCCAACATGATAATAAGAATTGATTTTTTAATGATTTTATTATATATTTTTTCGGGATAAATGTGTTGTAATTTGGTTTCATTTACCATTGTTTTCACACAGTTCTGGTTAGTTTTCAATGTTTCTTATATTTGGTTATAAACTATTTTGGAAGATTATTTTTATATAAATTGTTTTATATAATTTGAAAACTGTTCTATCCTAGTGTCGTGTGTATGAAATTCATTGGGAAAAACATACTATGTTTTATACCCACCCTTGCACTGGAACTTTGGTGCTTTTGTAGATGATATCTCCCGGGATAGGTGAAAATGTATCATTTCCCACGTTTTTATCACTACCTTGTGTTGTTTGGGCTATTCAGTGATTTAAGATCATGAAGATTGAGGAGAATGGAGTCTTGTGGTATCTTGAGAGTCTTGATTTGTTTATTCTATGTGTACTTTGATACTTTTTGGGTCTTCCAATGTTGCACACTTTGATTTGGTTTTGAGATACATGATGTTTTTAGTTTCTTTTATTTTTCATGCTTCATTTAGTGATTAGTTTGATTATGGTTTTTTGATTTATTGGTCTATTTAATAAACTGAAAATCTACCTGTACTTGTATTTGATACCCTTAGGCATTTATTTCCTACCATTAGCATCTTTGGGAGGACTCCTAATGCCCTGTAATTACATATTGTACTCTCAAGCTAGTGAGAATTAGCAGGTCAATACACAACATTTAATTTTAGAGGTGGTTCGATGATATATGAGTAAATGTAATTAGATATAAGATAGTGGGTAGATACAAATTAAAATATAAAATTAACAGTTTTAGATTGGATGGTAATTATACTTTCCCCACGTTGTTATAATAACCCTCAACCTAAATAGTGATCCAATGAGATTTCCATTTTTCTCTAGTCCTTAGAAGTTAATTACATAAATCATAATCATTAACCTTATGAATTGAGAACTCATTAGAATAATTCCAATACTAATTAAATTTAATGAACTAGGCTATGAGTGGTTAATTTTTTTAGAAATTTATATTTTTTCCAATAAATATATAACTTCGTCCCATCACTTTGGCATTATATCAACCGATGCACAAACTTTTTTCATTTGAATCGTTTACAATTTTTTAAGTCAATTCCCTCGATTTTTCCTAACACACATCAATCATAATGGAAGGATCATATTCTTATCTCCATGGATTCTATAATATCATTTACGTTATACTTTTATTTTCTTATGAAAACCATGGTATTGATTAGCTATTAAAACATCCATTTCCACGGTGAGTGATCATCAATAATTTTCTTCAAAGAAACCAAAGTCCCTTATTGATAATGCACATTGGGGATTATTTTAAGAAACTAATGAAACATTCAGCCTTAAATTCATGTAGTATATTAATTCAATAATTGTACCTCATAAATGTAGTCAAATATTTTTCATATATATGTAAATATATGTCATCATTCTATGTCAACTCATAGAATTCTTTCAAAACATTAATATGAATAATTTTAGGAATTTACTTGTTGGAAAATATGATATAAAATTCTTCCAAAACAAAATATTAAATTTCATTTTATTTCTCATGTTCTTTATTATAGTCCAACATAGATTTTCATTAACTTCCTAATGATAAAATTATAGGAAAAGTTCATCATGAATAAAACATTAAATAATGGAAGATATATTATCATCAGAACATAACCATTTTTGAGGGACTAATTGATTAGTAAACCAAGTCAATGCAAGTGGAAATTTACCACTCAAGTACCCAACGTATTATTGATCATTGATTTTATCATTTGGTATCTCAAAATGATTCATAAATTGAGAAATTATTATGATAAATAAAAAATTACTTTTCAATCATTCTCTCGTAACATTATGTTTCCCATGAGGATATTATTTTAATATTAAATAGAATTGAACAACAACACAAATAATTTTGGATCCATCCATTGAATGAAACCAAAAATAATTTTGTGGGAAGTATTAATCATTATGGGAAATGAAATAATCATGGAAAATAATTTATTGGATGTCTAAATCATGAAACCATCTACTATGACACCTTAGGATTAACCTAGTGCATTCATGACCAATACCAAAACATTATTTTTATACTACAAAAAATTATTCCACGGGTTTGTACTAGTGTTTTTTCCTCCATGTTTCTAGTGGTTAACAAAAACATTCCTTGATACCAACTATAGAGACCCATACATTTTCTACATTGATATTACATTATAAGAGATGATTATTCCTAACATGCCATTTTGATTCATGCCATAATTTTATATCTCTTCTATCTTTGGAAACATTGCAATATGACAAACTAGATCATAATAGTTCCACATCATCTCCGACTTAGATGTTCATTCAAATAAATCTTTATAGACATATTATAGATAACTAATTTCTACATAACATATGAAAGGAAACATAATAATCGATGATTTATGATCTCATTAAGGGTAAAAAAGAAAGATATTAATGATTATATAAGAATAACATGAGAAAATGTGTATAAGAACATGTACCTAGTAGTTGAAAACCATATCCTGTAAATCATAGATCATAACCATGAGTCATGGCATACATATTTGCTGTTTATAAGACATTAATCAAAAATTAATCAAAGAACATGGGACATGAGAGCATAATAATTGTATAATACATGTAATTTTGGAAAAACATAAGCCAAGAAAATAATTTTTATAGTTGGAATAGATCTTCGCTGGGACTATTAAGGTAGAATGTGTTTACCCCCAAACCATCGTAGTAGTCATGGTTAATTACTATTACTATCATAGTGTAAAAATCCCCTCACTGAATGTGGTTCACTCCATATTCTTTTCCTATTTATCTCATGAGATATCAATCATTACCCAATGAATTGAAGGGATATATAGGCCTGGAAAATTACATATTGATAATAAAACATATCTGTACTAGGAGATCATAAACCATTCATCATATCAGAAATCATGAAAGGAACTCGATTTCATAAACATTTCATCACAACATAACCCACGAGAAAATTGATTTTATAAAACTCCAATCAATATAAAAATCATCTTTAAAATAAATAATGGTAGAATCATTTGAAAATATACCTAGTAAATAATACATAAAATAATGTATTGTTGTTTTGATAATTTTAAATAATATTTTAATATCATTAAAACATTCTTGATTAAAATATCCCTTCCATTAATGAATTCAAAAAGATAAAAAAAATTCTTCAATTATAAAATAAAAAATTATTTGAAAAAAAAATGGAAAAATGTAATTTATGATTTGATGAAATATTTTTTCATGATGGTGGGAAAATTATTTCATAACATCTAAGATAAAAAACAGATCTTCTATATTTTTATCAAAAAATGAACAATGTGCCTCTTTTAGAAAATGAAAAAAATCTCATCATCTAACTACATTGTAAATAGTAAAACATGGGTAGTAATTTCAAAAAATCAATAATAATAGAATGGAAAAAATCTTTTGAGAACATATTTTGAAAAAATGGACATGGAAGGAAAATGTTTCCCTCTGAATTTTTAAACATATTCAATTCAAAATTTTAATGTGATTTTGAAATGAACTCTTACATTGAGTTAAAATTACATCTATATCACACTAAAAATATCATAATAAATTTATATTTACTATAATTTTATATTTGAGTCATTTAAACACATATAAAATCATATATTATCTCTTTATACCATTTCCACACCACCTTTCATCAATGATTCATTTTTCCTGTGTGTTGTATGTTTCATATATGATGAGTTTAACAGTTCTGTATTTCCAATCCAAGATGATTTATCTTTGTTCCATTATCTATTTAATATTTATCATGATATAAATATCATACATGTTCATTATATAAATATTTTGAGTTATCCATAAAATTCAGAGATAGAAAAATGGATTTCATCATTCATGTAGACGGTAAACCATATATATGTCTGATTATTGTTTTCATTTTTCTAATAAATGGAATGAATGAAAATAACATAATAATTAATGTTTAAAAGATAATAATTATATAATATATAACGTATATATTCATAAAATATATCCTTATTTCCATTCTTGTGAAATACAAAATTAAAACGATTCCCCTTATTTTGTGCAGTTGATAGTCCTCATATACACAATGAAGAAAATATCATTTCATAATGTATTGGATGTTTAGAAGTTAGAAATGACATAATTATTCTATAATTATAATTTTTCCATTAAAATAATACATAATAATAAAACTCATCAAAATACACTTCCATAAAATAGAGTGTTGAAAATTGAATTGTATCATTATGTGGAGAATATAAGCTATACATATGAACGATCAATACTTTCACTTATCTTTTGATTGGAACGAGAGGGTGATAATTGATTTTTCAATATCACAATTACATTTAATAATATTTTGTGTAATAAATTTATAATTTTATGATGCATACCATATATTTAGAGGTGGTTAGGAAGAGTAGAAAAGAAATTGATCGTGTAAGGACATTACATACCCTTTGAAAAGAATCCGTTAGATCATATCTAAAGGGTCCTAGTGTTGGAATTTCAGGGATACCATAACACTATATTGTTGATATAGAAGTATATAAGGTAAATTAGAAGAGTTTCATTAAGCTTAATATCTTAATGTTGTGTAATGATATAATGGTGGAGGTGTCCTTTTATAATTGTTTTGAGGATCTCTATTGGAATCTCAAAAAATATTAAATTATAATAAATTAATTTTAAAAATAATATAAAATTTCTAGATATTAAAAAATAATGATATATTCGGTTTTAGTACCCTAAATATTAATAATTTAATTAATGTGTGTATTTATATTAAACAATATCATTTTGATTCTTCCTTAGTTAACCAATTTTAATTTTTAGTATGGTAAAAACATTTTCAATATTAACAAATTTTATTTTTTCATATAATGTAAAGACTAGACCATAAATGGATATGTTATTATATTTGTGACCATATAATATCCACCCGATCTTATTTCATTTTTTCATTTTTTAATAATTTGATAAAATATTATTTTGGTATAATATCATTATTGTCGAATTTCCCTATTAATTTAATTTGAATTAAAAAAGAAGAAATTGTAATAACTTTATAATATTTTAATGCAACACAAATATTTGTGTTTAATATTTACATTAAATGTAACACTAAAAATTACACAAATTATATCACTTTTAATATTTTAGAAATCATTTATTTTATCTTTCCATAAACTGATTAAATATTGTTTTGGCATTGTGTAAGTATTTATGTTATTTATCTAACACCTTGAAATTATAAATAAATTATCATAATTAATATAATTTTATTTTAGAAAAAATTAATATTAATATTCTTTCGTAAATTGTTGACTTCAATAGGTGAACCCATATGTGAAATTTAAAACTAATAGAGTGACATTTTGTAACATTCAATAATTTGAATATTATATAAATATTTTTCATGAAAAAAGTGTCTATTAAAATAATAAAATTATGATATATAGTGAAAATGGTATAACTAAATTCATCTAATTATTATTAGGTTGAGATATTATGGCCATATCATTTTTGATAAATCTATATTAACATGAATAACTTTTACTTATGTGACTAACATTACCATGGTTACTATTAATATTGACTAAAAATAAAAGGGACCACTTTTAAAAATTTGAACATTATACTTTTAAATATTTAATTCACTTATTCTCATAAAATAACCAACAAATCTATACAATTAATTTCATCTAGATTTTCAAAGTGTGACAAAACTACTTTTATAAAACAAAATTATGAAAAATACATAATTTATTCTTATATGATGCCTGAAAAAATATTTTCTGAATGTTGAAAACATTTGGTAATGAAAATAATATTTAAATTTTATTAAAATAATACCCCAACAGTTATAAATTTAATTTATTATTATAAAATTAAATTTCTTGCATAAAAATAATTTTCAGATAAAACATCACTTTGAATTGTTAGGTTGGAATAGCGTGTGAAATTATCCAAAGATACAAACTAGAGGATCAAAATAATAAAGATGATCAATATAAAAGAGGAGGGTGTATTGTATACTTTAAAAATTCTTTGGACCTTTTAAATATAAAGATTTTTAAGAAGGTTAAACAATGTAATTCACAAAACCTAATGTTCTATACACTTGCTTGATTCCAGAAATATGATTCTGAGAATGCAATTCATGAAAAGAGAATCGGGAAATGAAACATAAATAAAGATTACAAAGATAATTATTCTACCTTAAAGCATATAGAATCTCACTATATCATAGTAAAAGTAAAAGGAAGTATAAGATTGTTATACTTTCCTTAACAATCAAAATGCAGCGGAATCTTGAAACCAACAAGTAACAAGTATTAAATATTTTAACACAATGTGTAGGGTTTCCAAAAACCATGGATAATGGTCCCTTGATTTATAATTTCAAGAAAGTATATCATACCCACACCAGGGTAAGCCATCAATATAAATATTGGAATTTGTCATGCTATCCCCTCACATCCTCAACTTCAAGGTAGTCAGCACCTCTATCTTCCTCAGCAAGGATTTCATCAATATTTAAGGTAGTTGGAACCTCTGTCTTCCTCAGCAGTGAAGTCCTCGATCATTAAGGTAGTCAGCACCTCTGTCTTCCAATCCTTGGAAGCCCTCGAATGTACATAACAAAATTCAGAGTAACAGGAATAAATTCTGAACCGGATGATTTGGTTGAAAAAAGCAATAAAGTCTCTCTCTCTCTCTAGAAATCACATCAGCAGCATGTAATCGCTAGGTTGACAAACTTATTGTGAGCTCTTTCAAATGAGATATTATTTATAGGCACGAATTCAGCGGTCAGGTCCCTCATCCAACGATTATATTTATCCTTGAATTTCAGAGGGACCTGTACACATTTCACTCAAACACGGGTTAGTTAGTATCAAAATACATGACATCATTTTATAACCAAAACAAGTGTAGGAAAAGATATGATTACATAACCAAAACCTTATTTCAGAGTTTAAGGGAAAATAGTTCGAAGTCTAACCAAAAGCACATTCGGTTTCTATAACACATAGATATTCAGATTCTGTTTATTAGAGAAATTTGAAACTATAATTATATATAATTCCAGAGTCTGAATTTCCATGAAATTTGGAGTCTTGAATTTAGTATAATTCAGAGTATGAATTCATGAGTGTTCGGAGTTTGAACATTAAATGTTTGGAGTCTGAATTCATTAGAGTTCAAAGTATAAACTTACAAAGTTTGGAGTCTGAATTCATAAGAGTTCGGAGTCTGAACATACAATGTTGAGACTCTGAATTCATAAGAGTTCAGAGTCTGAATTCACAGAACTCGAAGTCCGAACTCGTAAGAGTTCAGAGTTTGAATTAAGAGAACTCGGAGTCAGAACTCAGAAGAGTTCGGAGTCTATATTCAGAAAACACAGAGTTAGAACTTAGAAGAGTTCAATGTCTAATTTTAGAGAACTCAGAGTGAGAACTCAAAAGAGTTTGGAGTCCCAATTAAGAGAACTCAGAGTCAAGACTTTGAAGAGTTCAGATTCTGAATTCAGAGAACTCGAAATCAGAACTCAGAAGAGTTCAGAGTCTAAATTCAGAGAGTTCGGAACCTGAATTCGTGTCATGAAAATATAATGATTTATATCTAAGTATATGTATGATTTCAAGGATTTTTATATGAAACCAAATTTTATACTTAGACAAAATTAACAATGAAAAACATGGTAAGGATAAATTTTCTTGGGGAAGGAAAATTTTCTTTATGAATTTAAAACATATGGTAAATGAAATTTTCCTTAAGATAAGGTGTTTGTGATTTTCAAAACATGACGAAATGATAAAGTCATAAGGAATATTTATTGATTCAATAATCTCACCAAACATGAAGGAATGGAAAATATAGAATGAAACTTTATTCACTCAACAATCTATCCCTTTTTCGAAAGCACAAACATCCTTACGAAAAAAATTTAAGGACTTGTAAAATATTTTTCTAGACTTTTAGAATAACAATTATCTCCCTTAACACATGGGAATGGATGAATACGACTAACTCCCCCTTAGGATTTGGAACACTAAGTATCATATTCTAGATTTTTGGAATGAGATTTTTCATTATCTTGAATATAGAATTATTTGCAATGAACCCCCCCCCCCCTAGATGAACTCCCCCTTATATAGGGACAATCTTGTTTACTTAGTATTCTTTTTCCTTTCTCCCCGTTTGTGATTTTCCAAAATAAATATAGGGAATGGAAAATTAAATATGGTACCTGAAATATTAGTACAAAATATCCAAAAAAAATGAGTTGCACAAATGTCATTAAGATTGGAAGAATTAATACAACAACGAAAATACAACAAAAGATCGGATTGGGTTCATCGTCCTTCATTTCCCTTAGGCATCATCTTCTTCACAATGGTTTTCAGCTTTTGAGCTCCTTGTGGTCTTTCTCTTCTCGCTTAAGAATCTAACCGGATCCTCAACATTCTTCTCTAATGCTTTGATTCTATCATCCGGAGCCTTTAACGTCTCTACCTGAGCCTTCAGGACTTCTTCCTACATGACAAGCTTTTCTTCTATCTCAATCTAAGGATATCTTTCTCTCTTCCAGCGTTGAGCTACTTAATATAATTTTTCATTCATATCCTTTACCTCTTGAATCTTATTATTATGCTCAAGAGTTAGCTTTTCCTCAATGCTATTCATGAGGTCCTTGATCTTTCCGTCTTAAGTGTCAAATTCATCTTTTAAACTTATCAAGAATCCAGATATCATCTATAGTTTTCTTAGACCAAGTGGTCATCTTCTTGCAGGATCTCTTGTGGGCCTCAAAGTTAATGAAGAAAGTCTTGAAATCAACCTCAAGCATTACACACATATCTATCACCATAGACACTGAATCATATTTCTGGTTCATGATGTGTTAAAGAATCTAAAATCTTGATTCAATGATTGGAAAAATTGGAAGGGTCCCAACAAGCTTTTTCAATGACTGAAATTCGAAATCATGTCCAAGGGTTGATGATTTCGAATCTGAAAGATTTCTTGGTTAGGATTATTTATCTAGATCATATTACGTCCTCTTTTATGAAGAACCAACATCGTTTTTCTTCTTTACAAGAGCTGTAGTAGGTGTATCAACAACCACTAGTTTTCCCTAATCACTTCTCAGAATGGTTTCTTTATCCAATGATTCATGTTCACTACCAGGCAGTTGAACAATTTTATCTTTATCTATCTATTCTTTCTCACCTCTTTCCTAAACATCCTTAGGATTGAATGATGTCTTGATTAGAAATTTCTTCCTCAAAGAGCTGATTCACATGTTCTTCAGTATTTTCAACTTCTCCTTTCTCATCTTTCCCAGGTGTATCTAACTTTGATAATTCTGCTTCTAAAGTTCGGATTGAGAACTTCCCTAATGTGCTTCCATTATCAATGAAATATTCCACTTGATTATTAAAAACAACTGTGTCACCACTGCTTTCTAATTCCACAATAATAATTCCTTGGACTTTTTCTAGAGTGACGAATTTCACACCTGGGGTCTCAGGTAAAGCTTCTACCAAGAATGATTCTGGTACCGGAACGATATCTAATGTTGTATAAGAATCCATCAGAAGGTATTTTAGTATCTTTAATTCAGTCGTCTTCTTCATTAAATTCTTTTCTTTATATTGCTTTTCATGCTCATAATTTGTCTTCTCTTTTATGCCTTTTTCTTTAGCTGAATCGAAACCAAAACATGGATCTACTGCTTTCCTACAATTCTTATCTTCCGTCGATTTTGCTACAACCTCATTAGGATATGATTTTTTTTCTTGGGCTTTGGAGGTGCAGATTAGATTTCCTTGGGCTCTGGAGTTTTTCCTTCCATAACTACTTCCTTCAACTTCCTCTTTCTTCCTGTATTTTTGGATTGTTCATCAATTTCTTGTTTTTTTGGAACAACTTCAAATTATTCTTCTGGTAGGTCATAAAATTCCCTTGAGTATGTATGAAAACAAATTTTCATCCTCTTCAGGGTATCATCACTGAAGAGCATGACATTGCAATTCCTTGGCTTCGAGCTGCAAGGAATTTGAAAAGATTCTAAGAACCGAACAGTTAACTTGGGGAGAATAGGTGGATACATGATTATCTGAGCCATCAAGTTTCCATTATTAATATTCTCAATCGTAATGAGAATATGATTAACCAAGTTCATCTTTTTTAGATTTACCATGAAATCTAGGATATATATGTCACTTTTCATCAATATGTCTTTGTCACATTTTCTCGAAATTATGAAACCTTGAACCCATAATTAGAGAATCCATAAATTTTTAGACCAATGGGAAATCCTCAGAGTCTTTACATCATAGAGTGCAACACAATCCATAGCCTTATATTTATTAAAAGATTCATTGACATTAAGAAACATACGGGAACAGAACTCAGCTTCACCTTCGTATTGTATACCTACCAAATTACCTGCCTTAGTATACGAAAGAGCATAAGTCTTTCTAAAGATCTTGATTGAAAACATCACTCTACCTTATTCTTTAATGAAACTGACTGATTCATATAATTCAACTAGTAATTAAAGATACACCAAATCGTGAGCCCCTGGATTCGATACTGAAACGCTCTCCCATCCATTCAGCCTAATGTTTTTCGAGATGATTGAATCGTATTTAGGAAAGAAGTTTGGATGCACCAACCTTTCTCTATTGACCTTCCACTATGAGATTGGCATGACAGTAGACAAATCTTTTTGAGAGGATTCTTCTACAGTCATTTTAAATTTAGAAACTCTTGAAAATATAGTATAAACTTATGAAGTAAGGTAGAACTTCGACATTCACGATCTTGATATTCGATATGGGAAAACCATCATGGGGTCCTTTATATAGGAATTTCATGTTACAATTTATCTTCTAACCCAATCCAATGGCTGAAAATCCTTCTAATCAGATCTTTTCGTTGATATGATAGTCTCAAGGAAATCTCGGATTCGATATTTGTAGGTTTTTAAATAAAAACATTCATATTTAAGGAAAATAAAATCCAAATATTTTAAAATCAAAATAAACTAGCAAAAAGTAAAGGATGATTATGACAACTTAGTAAAGGAAACATACCTCTCAGAATAATAATAAGATTATTCGTATTGAGGAAAATTTTTCTTGATGAACTATAGATTCCGAAAATTTTTATTTCGCAAAATTAGAAATGAAAAACTATATTATGAAAAATTTAAGTATGAAAATTTTCATCACAAATTGTTTTTAAAACAATTTGACTCCAAAATATTTCTATTATGAAATATTTGAAAAATATTACTACGAAAATTTTCATTATGAAAGATTTGAAATATATGACTAGAAAATTTTCATTACGAATGATTTGAAAAATCTAACTACGATAATTTTCATTACGAAAGATTTGATAAATATGACTTTAAAAATTTTCATTACGAATGATTTAAAAAATCTGACAACGAAAATTTTCATTACGATTTTTTTTGAAAATCTAATATGAAAATGTACTCCCCCAATGAAAATGAGTTTATTACTGTAATGATATTGGTTTCAACATAATGTCAAAAAGGATGATTACCTTATTGTTATAATTCCAAACTTCTTGTTTAATGTTTTTAAATCTATCTGAGGGTAATGATTTTCTGAAAATATCAGGAAGTTGATCTTGTGTTCAGATAAATAGAAGAATAATATCTCATTTTTTTGTGTGATCTTAAAGAAAATGATTCCTAATATATATGTATTTTTCATGGGAGTGATGTGAAGGGTTTTTAATTAGGGAAATAGCACTATTATTGTCACACAAAATTTGGTTTTTGGTAAAAATCATACCATAGTCTTGAGTGTGTGTTTCATCCACGTCACTTCAGCATAACAACATCGAACTACTATATATTCGACTTCAGTAGTGGACAGTGCTACTGAGTGTTTCTTCTTGCATGACCTAGAAACTAATTAATCCCTTTATAAATGAAATGTTCTGTATGTACTATTTCTATCCATTCTACATCCACCAAACTCAGCATCCGAAAAAACTCTATAAAATAAAATCATTTCCAGAAGTATAAAAGAGTCCAAGATCCATGGTTCTCTTTAGGTAGCGAAAAATTATTTTCACTTCCATTAAATTAGATTCCATAGGAATGAATTTGTATTGTTCACATAAGAATACTAAAAACATTATGTCTGGATGACTAGCTATCAAGTAAATTAGACATCCTATCATTCCTCTAAAAGATGTTTGATCTACTTGTTTCCTAACATCATCAACATCATGTGAATTAGAGGCACCAATGACAGTTCTTATACTTTTAATGTTTTCGTATCCATACTTTTTAAGAAGATATTTAATATACTTATTTTTGAGATATATAGATTCCTTCTGGTTTTTGAGAAATTTGATAACCAAGGAAAAGTGTTAACTCACCCACCATACTCATTTCAAACTCTGTTTTATTAGATACACAAAAGAATCAGTTAAAGATTTCTAAGTTGAACCAAATATAATGTCATCAACATAAATTTTAACAATCAAAACATCTTTCTTATCTTTTTCTATAATAAGGGTTGGATTTGCATTCCAGTTAACATAATTTTTTTAAACAAAAATCATGTAATCCAGTCATACCAAGCTCGAGGGGCTTTCTTAAGTCCATACAAATCTTTGGTAAGTGTATAAACATGTTCAGGATGTTTTGTATCTTCAAAACCAGATGGTTTTTCAATAAAAACATACTCTTATACAAAACCATTAAGGAAATAAAATTTCACATCCAATTGAAAAAGTTTGAAGTTGAAGAATAATGTAAAGGCAAGTAGAATTCAAAAAGATTCATGTCTAGCTACAGGATTATCGTTTTCTTCATAGTCTATTCCCTCTTGTTGATTATAGCCTTTAGCAACCAAACTAGCTTTACTTCATACTATAATCCCATTTTCATCACACTTATTTCAAAAGACCCATTTTACTCCCATAACAAAAGTTTCATTAGGTATTTCAATCAAGGTCCAGACTTTATTCCTTTTGAATTCATTTAGTTTATCTAGAATATATTTTATCCAATCATCATCACCTAAAGCTAAATCATTACTTTTTGGTACTAACTAGAAAATGGAATTCTAGATGTTCTACTTTATTCCTTAAGGAACTTATAGTCCTTACAAGGTGATTCAAATCACCAGTGATAATATCACTAGGATGATTCATTAGAAACAACTAATTTGGGTTTTGTAAAAATTGTTCATTAACATATTGTAGAAAGACTTCTACGGTAAATGCTTCAAAAACATCTTCATTGAAATTTTCCTTATCAGAAAGATCATCTAACACAGGCACACAATCAGTTTTTTAAAACACAACAAAAGATGTAGGTCACGGTTGTTTAAAATCAAAAGGATCAGTTTCACCAAATTTGACATGTACTATTTCTTCAACAGAAAATTTGTTTTTATTGAAGAATCTATAAGCCTTAGAAGTTGTGGAGTAGCCTATGAAAATTCCTTCACCATATTTTTGTGCGAATTTGTGAAGATTATCTTTAGTATTAAAAATGAACACCTTGCAACCAGAAACCTTAATGTAGGAAAGTCTAGGTTTTCTACCATTCCATAACTCATAAAGAGTTTTATTAAGATAAGGTCTAATAAAAACCTGATTTATTGTATAACAAGAAGTACTTAAAGCTTCAGACCCAAAATTTTTGGCTATAGAATACCCACTCATCAAGGTTATTATTATCTCCTGAAGAATTATATTTCTTCTTTCACCAGCACCATTTTTTTGAGGTGTTCTAGATGCTGTGAACTTATGAGTAATGCCTTTTCTGCTACAAAAAGTTTAAAAATCATAATTTTTATATTCTTCTCCATGATCACTATGAAAAGTTATCAAAGTAAGGTTTTTCCCATTTTTAACATGGGCTCTAAATGTTTTGAAATAAAAATAATCTTCAGATTTCATTCCTAGAAAAAAGACCCACACAAATCTAGGGTAATCATCAACTAAGACAAATACATAATATTTATCTCCAATGAATCTAGTTTGTGTTGGACCAAAAATATCCATATGAACTAAATTTAATGCAAAAGTGGTTGATACTTCACGAACTGATTTTAAACATGATTTATTATTCTTTCAATATTGACAAGGATCACAAGCTTTTGAATTATCAAATCTACGATCTAGTATATACTTAAATAGTCTTTCCTTAGACAGTTTGCATAGGTTTCTAAGGGTACAATGTCCAAGCATTATATTCCATATCCAAGAATTATCTTCCATTGCACTAAGAAAAGGTAGGTCTCGTTTTCTAAGGTCTTCCATGTTTCGTGTGTAATCATTCTCTTACCTATTGGCAGAAAGAATAATCTCTTCCTTGGAATTGTGTACTAAGCACTTGTCACTTCTAACATTCATAAGGTAAACTTCTTCACATAAATTACTAATGATAATGAGTTTTTTCTTAAGACCCTTAACAAATAAAACATTTGAAATCAATGTTTTTTCAAGAAGAACAATGTTACCTATACCAATAATCAATCCCTTAGCATTATCCTTGAAAGATAATTTTTCTACATTCGTCGTGATAATCTTTTAAAAATAGTTTTTGTAACCAGTCATGTGCCGTGAACATCCACTATCCATGTACCAAGTATTGCTATTGGTACATTCTTTACATTCTTGAAAATAAAAATTTTAGACTTTCAGAACCCAAACATTCTTTGATCAGGAAATTTCAGAAAACAAAATATTAAGTTCCCATATTTTCTTAGAAAAATAGGTTTTATGAAAACCTAAGGACTTTGTTTTGTTTTTGGAACAAATTTTTCCCCTGTGTCCACCACACTTATACTTATTGATGAATGGAGCACTTTAAGGAAAAAAATAATTATTGCTAAAAATCAGTTTAGAACTAGTGTAATGAAATGCAGAATTATTCTTTATAGGACGGATTTAAAAATACATCTTATCAAAATTTTCCTTACCTAAGGTAAATTTTTACAAACACTTCCTTAAGGAAATTATTTCTGACTTTAGTCTAATTAATAAATTCCCATCTTCCAAAACATTAGCTTTAGAACTAGAGTTAGGCTCGAAAATTTGTTTTATGAAATTACATTTTCTAGATCCTCAGAATGTTTATCCTTCCCAGAATTTACATCCTCAAGGGTTTTTGAAATAATTTCAAAATCAAGGTTTTTCTTATCATGATATTTAGAATGATTTGATATTTCCTTAGTAAGAATGGTATTTCTAGAATTTTCCTTTTCAATATTTTTGTTGAGTTTTGAATTCCCTTTTTCAAGATGCTTAGAAAACCTATAAACTTATTCATAGTTAGGTAAAGTGTTATCTTTGTCAGAAGAAGATTTTTCATCAGAAGAGTTATAATACTTAGTTTTACTATAATTATAATTAAAGGATACATTGGCCATAAATTCATTATTGTGTACCTTGTACATTAAGAAATTATTTTCCTTAGGTTGCCTGGATATTATACCAAGATTTTTATGTCCAGAAGATTCGTAATCAGATGATTTGTCTGAAGAGTGTCCACCTCTAAAACTCCAGGTGTCATTATCTTTGAAGAATTTCATAGCTTTAGATCTTTAGTACTTCTTTCTGTTTCTTTAAGAATGATTTACCTTTCTTTACACTCTTTTAAGAATATGAAAATCAAGCCTTATATGTCCAGATCTCTTTTTTCATAACATGTGACTTCTGAATCCTTATTATCTTTCCATTCATTCTTCCTATATCGGGATTGAAAGATATTCAATCCAAAATCTTTTTCATCCATCGAGCAAGATTTTCTAACTCATTTTCATAAATATTCACTTCCACTAGATTCAAATTTTATAACAATCTTCTTAGATTTGTATCTAGTAACTCTCATAGGAGTCTTGGATTTCATATCATTTAATGTTGTAGTAAAAGAAACACTGCCATTCACATTCTTCTTCTTAATATTGTCAGCATCCCTCTTCATTCTAGTCTTTTGTTGAAGAAGATTCCCAAAAATTTCATGAATAGAAATCTGAGTAACCTTTTTATTCTTATCTATAGCAGTTATATTAGATTCCCGCTCATTGGGCAGGATGTCTATGATTTCTCCCACAAGATATTCATCTTTTAATCCTTTCTCACCAATAGATTATAAATAGTTAACCATAGTCATGAATCCTTATTTCACCTTACATATGGGTTCCCCATAAGGAAAGCAGAAACCATGATATTCAGCTATGAGCATGGCTCTTCTAGTTTCAATAACTTTTAAAGTTCCAAAGTGTGTAACTTCAACATTCTTCCAAATACAATATGTTGTTTCACGAGATTAAAATTTTCTATATATATTTCTAGTCATAGAAAAAAGTATTGTATTTAGTACCTTATAATTCAGTTGATATTCATGATATTCATGGTTGGTGAATGTACTAAATTTTTTCTCAGGGATTTTATATCCTTCTGTAAGCATAAAAAATTGTCTACTCCAGTATTGATAATGAATTTCTTCATACGATCTCTCCAATATTCATAATCATTCCCATCAAAAATAGGTTGTATACTTGGATTTAGGTTGTCTATGGAACCAACATTTAATCTTTCCATCTTAATGAAAATGTTTCCACACAAATTTTTTAGTAACAAAAGTTTGTAAACAAGGAAAATATTCCTAAGAAAGGAAAATATAGAACAAGAGTATCTCTAAGAAAAATTTGAATATGGACATATGAGTCTAAAAATCTAATTCCTAAAATAATTAAAAAGATGAATTATTTTCTGAATCTAATCGTGATATTAATTCATATTGAACCAACGCTATGATACCAATAGTTTAGTTGGTATGGAGTGTGAAATTCTCCAAAGATTCCAACTTGATGACCAAAATAATAAATATGCATAGTATACAAGTAGGTGGGGGTGAATTGTATTCTTTAAAAATTCATTGGGACTTTTAAAGATGAAGATATTTAACAAGGTTAAACAATGTAATTCAGAGAACCTCTAGTTCTACACACTTTCGTGATTACAAAATTATGATTCTGATAATGCAATTCCGGAAAAGTGAATCCGGAAAAGAAACTGAACTGTGGTTTAAATAGATAAAGCTTATACCTTAATGCGTATATAATCTCACTATATCATAGTACATGTAAAACAATATTTAAGATAGTTATACTTTCTTTAACAATCAAAATGCAGCAGAAAACTTGAATCCAACAAGTAACAAGTAGTAAATATTTTAACACAAATAGTTGGGTATACAACAACCTAGGATAAAGGTCTCTGGATTTATACTTTCATGAAATTCTATCTTACCCACACCAGGGTAAGCCCTTGATAAAGAGATTGGAATTTGTCTTGCTATCCCCGCAAGCCCTCAACTTCAATGTAGGCGGCACATCTGTCTTCCTCAGCAAGGACGTCCTCTATCATTAAGGTATTCGGAACCTCTGTCTTCCTCAAAAATGGAGTTCTCGATCATTAAGATAGTAATATATCCTATCTTTCTATCCCCAGTAGCCCTCAGATGTAATAAGCATCATTCGGAGCCACATGAAGCAATTTTGAACAAGATTCTAAGTACGCATAAAGCAATAAATTCTCTCTCTCTAGAAATCACTTCAGCAACATGTAATATCTAGGTTGATAAACTTGTTGTGATCTATTTCAAATGATCACTTATTTATAGGCATGACTTCAACGTTTGGCTCCCTCCTATAACTATAATATTTTACCTTGAATTTTAGAGGTACATGTACATGATTTACTCAATCAATGGTAAGTTAGTAACTGAATACACGACATTGTTTTATAACCAAAACAAGTGTAGGAAAAGATAATATTACATAACCAAAACCATTTTTCTGATTGTAAGTAAAAATAGTTTGGCGTCAAATCAAAATCCCCTTCAGTGTCTATAACAAATAGATATTAGAATTTTTATCATTAGAGAAATTCGGAGAAAGAATTCTATAAAATTCTGGAGTCTGAATTTCACTGAAATTCTAAGTATTAAATTTATTAGAATTAGGAATTTGAATTCATGAGAGTTTGGATTCTAAACATACAATGTTCAGAGTTTGAATTAATAAGAGTTCAGAGTCTGAACTTACAAAGTTCAGAGTCTGAATTAATAAGAGTTTGAAATTTAACATACAATATTCATAGTCTGAATTAATAAGAGTTCAAAGTCTGTATTTAGAGAACTTGGAGTTAGAACTCAAAGGGGTTTGGAGTCTAAATTTAGAGAACTCGGAGTCATAACTCAGAAGAGTACGGAGTCACAATACAGAGAACATGGAGTCAGAACTCATATGATTTCATAGTGGGAATTTAGATAAGTAAGAGTTAAAACTCATAAGAGTTTGGAGTCTAAATTTAGAGAACTCATAGTCATAACTCAGAAGAGTTTGAAGTCTGATTTCCGATTACTCGGAGTCTGAACTAAGAAGAGTTTCGTGTCTGAATTCATAGAACTCAGAGTCAAAACTCAGAAGAGTTCGGAGTCTAAATTCATAGAGCTCGGAACCAAAATTTGAATCCTGAAAACCCAATGCTTTATATCTATGTATATGTATGATTTTTAGGTTTTGGATATGAAACCGAATTTTATACATAGACAAAATGAACAATGAAAAAAATTTTAAGGATAAATTTTCTTGGGGATGAAAAATTTTCCTTTTGAATGTAAAACTTTGGGTAAATTAAATTTTCCTTAGGATAAGGTGTTTGTGATTTTTAAAACATGAATAAATGATAAATTCATAAGAATCCTTATTGAATAAACAATCTCCCCAAACATGAAGGAATGTCAAAAGTCATAAGGAAACCTTATTGACTCAACACGAATTCCTTTTTTTAAATTTTAATAATTGATAACTGATGAATTAATTTTAGAAATTTTTATATATAATATTTTCCAAAATTTTCTTAATTAACATTCATACCTATCAATAAAATTTTTAGTCAATAATGTGTATATGTTATTTTTATATTGTTATGCTCTTCATATAATCTTGGTGTTCCATTTAATGAAAACTATAAATGAAATAAAACAATATATATTTAAATATTTTATATGGGTAAAGGGGTATTTCAAAAAAAAATTGAAATTGTTAAAAAGGATGGTTCATCATATTGGTTGAATATCATTATTATATATTCTTCCATTTAGTACAATAAATTTTTTTTCTTAATGATTTATCAAATTCCACACTAAATCTTAAAATTGGTGTGATGTAGATTTTAGAGTTGGAGATATATTTTTGTGTTCTATATCACATTCATTATAGATTCAATTCTAATTATATTTTTTCATGGTAAGGTAAAATGAAGTATTAAATAAAAAGGGAAAAAACATTATACACATAATAACAAGATTTAACTTTTAAGGTGATTTATTTGTTAATTTATTCCTTTATTCAATTATGTTGAACTATGAATCTTTTAGACTGAGTAGAGTGGGTTTTTAGTTCATTTTGTAGTGTTTTATGGGATTTATTTTGGTTTATTGTTGGGAGGTTTTGTGGGAAACCATGTTTTCCGTACTTATAAACTATCTAATGAGCTTTGAGAAGGATAATGGGTATCTCATGGTTATCTTATAGTTAGGAAAAACCATATAAAATGCCCCAATAATTGTTTGGTTTTGGATAAAAGATAAAATTATATTTATATCATGGTATAAAAAATAATGTCACTAAACTATAAAGGTTCCGATGAAATGTTGAATGCCGCACATAATTGGAATAAGATTATCCAAACAACGCGACCGTACCATGTGCAGATAATTTTAATAACTAGAAATTATCATAAATGGACATAACTCATCCAAAATAACAAATTTGTATATACAATTCCTTATCTATAAAATCTATAGACTCCATAGTTTATCGTTAAAAACTATCCACACTTCCGATTTCAATTCAGGTGGATACATGTTTGTTGGTGATTTTGGAATTAATGTATGTGATATAGGAATCAGCATTGTATGGATATATTATTGGTCATCCCATATTACATTGAGAAAAATCATATATCATGATTTATATTTCTAGATAAATGAATTATTATTCCACATAATAATGAATTGGTTAATAATTGATATATCTATTATGGTTCGAGTCTGTTGGTATCCTTCCTCTTAAAAATTATAGATCTAGTAAACTTTAGAATATCATGAGAGATAGGTTAGTGTAGATTCAATCCCTTATAAATAAATTATTCTTGAAAATAAAATTAGAAATATTGATTTTATTGAAATTGGATTGGTTCTATTGGGCTTTAGTATGTGGTTTTGATTTGGTTATTGGATGGGCATTACTTGGTTATTTTTTCTTGATGGGTCTTAAATATAGTTTTCAATGAAATGATGGTAAGAAGTCTACATAATACATGGACTTAATTTTTATTTTCATATCAATGTTCTATTTTATATTCATTCATATCCATAGTTTCCTTGTGTGACATGACATATTGATCCATTTTTAAATATAGCATAGAGATCCATTGTGTGATATGTAATTCATGTGTGTGTGTGTTTAGATTTTGAAACCCATTCTTGTTATATAATTAATTTTGATATATGTGTCTGATATGATACCACTATTTTTATATAATATATTTCATATATTATATATATATTTTTTTTATGCGTGGTATGAAAACGATAGGTGGTCCCTTAATGAATCTATTACCCATGATGGAGATGTTTTTCAGATGTTGTATTTGACATGATGATAGGACTGAGTTAGTTAACAAAGGGTGATGGCCTTTTATGTCATAAAATGGTGGAATAATGGTCTTTAGTGACCTGATATAAGAGAAAGAAAATGAGATTGGGCATAACAGCCTTATGTGGTTTGACCTATGTCCTTATTCATATAGTTCTACTAATAATCCTTGTGTTTGGATCAAGAATATTTAGATATTCTTCTCTAATGGAGCCATGATATTTATAATCAGGGGTAATAGAGGCCTGGTTAGTGCCAGAATTCCCAATATGATTTTATTTTATTATGTGTAAATTTATTTTTTTATCATTGTAAACATAACTATATAAATATAAACATAATTAAAAAATTCATTGGTGATTTCCAACTACATTATACTCACAACCTATATGGGGAATTTTGATACACATATGTATTTCATAAACGTTTGACTAGTGAAGGAAATGAACCAAAATTTATGAATTTTTAAATCCAATATTATTTTTGAAAACATATCATACATGATACCCTTAATGTATAAAAAGCTCAACATATTATGATAATGTAATTAATAAATCCATGATAAAAATATTTTTTGTATACCATAAAATATTTATATAGTAAATAATTAATATTATTTAATATTAAAAAAATATAAATTATACAAAATCCATTTTGTTTGTGTTATGTAATTTATATTAAATTAAAAATACATAAATCATAAAATTTAAATTTTAAAAATAAATATCTATTTTTTAATTCTTCATATAAATTTTTTCATAGTATGAATTTTTGTGTTATCACTAAAATGGTTTATTTTCTATAAAAAATTAAAATGTTGTGAAAAATATAAATTTTATGATTTTATAATTATGTATGTTTATCTAAGAAGATAATACCCATTTAAGTAAAATTAAAATTTTTAATGAATAAAATTATATATCTTTAACTATCCTCTAATCATATAAATCTATGTACATTATTTATAAAACTTGATTATAATGTAACTTTAATAGGAAAAACTATTTTTCTCTTTTCCACTAAATATGTTTTTAGACGGTGAAATTAAATTATTTATTACCCTGAAAGACAAATATATTTTATTTGTTTTATAATAAATCAATTTATATTTTTATAATAAGTATCCAATATTGTCATCTGAACTATGTAAAATACCCTGCTGGGGGGGGGGGGGGGTAACTCTGTTAGATTGATTAAAACCACTATATCACAAGATTTCATTGTTAAACAATACTAACTTCTCTCTCTTTCCTGTAAAATAGAATATGATATTATTAAAACAAACACATGTCAAAACAAAGTTGATTCACCATCACTTGGGTACATCTAAGGACCATAAAACAGAAATGTGATGATGTAAATAATCCACTTCTGATCATTTACAAAACAAGGTACAGATAGGAGTTACTTCCCCTATTAGATTACAACCATTTACAATTATAAATATTAATTATCTCTCTATTCTGAAGTGAAAAAACAGTCCTATATTATAAACTTATAAAAAAAATTAGTTGGATCATACTTGTCTGTGTCTTTATGATTTTGGTTCCTCAAAGATATGAAAATGACCCTTATACATTATTGATATTCATTGAGTGTGTGACCCCTACAGAAAGTACATCCATGAGACATCTTTGTGTCATCTCTTAACAAAACTCATTCATGATAATAATTCATGATACTCCTCTATGATACCTTTTATAGATCACATAGATCATGTGACTCCTTTACAATACATTCCACAGATTAAGAGGATCAAATGATTCCTCCCTGAGACATTCAATAGGTTACATGGACCAAGTGATGTCAATTGGTCTTCCTATACCCAACACATACTACCATTGATGAGATTCCAACACTAGATTCATATGTGAGGTATTCATTCAAAATATGTTTATTTCAATATTCTAGTGAAATTATTTCTACTAATTATGTGAAATAATTTTCTTCATTATAAAATACCTTCATGATATGATTTTTCAAGATCCTTCAACTGATCATCAATAATATTAATTTTTCTAAAAAAGGCACATTAGAAAAATTCATACCATTTATTAATGAGTTAAGTGGTGTTTAGAGGCACAAATCCTCAACCATAACTCTATAAATTGTGGTTATCTATTTGTTCCACCACCTTAGATTTTGACATCATGTATATTTTGTGATCCCAACAAGAGATCCAAATATCTTCATATGATGGTCTTTTTTATTGTCATCGAGTGCTTCGTGTGTCCTCATCATGAGATCCGAATACTCTGATTAGTTCTTCACATGACCCCAAAATGATATCCAAGGAAAATAATGAAATAATTTACATTTTCTTCCATCTCATCATAATATTCCATCAAATAATCCCACGGAAATCCTGTGGTCCCATGATTTCAAACAGCCACATGATATCTTTTTCAATTCCAACTTCTTTGCCTTCATGTTCTTCACATGACCTCACCACAAGATCTTATAAAAATCATGTGATGTCCTTATGTGATGTATATTTTCATCCTTATGATCATATGGCAACCATATAGTTCATTTCATTACTCAACCACATGATCTATTGGATATTTATATGGATGCACAATCCCTTCACATGATCTATTATTACATTCACACAACATGTGATCAGTTTAGACATTATTTCTCCATATTATCAGTTTTTATATTCATGATATGCATGATCTTTCTTATATTCATGCTCCATGAGGTCAATTTAGACATTCACACTCTGTATGACCAGTTCTGAAATTTTCATTATGTGGGGTCAGTTTAGACATTTTTTCTCCTTGTGATCAGTTATGACATTCCCTCTTCATGAGTTCAATTTAGATATTCATTATCACTCTTCTAAGCTCCTTTGAGAACCAAATTTCATAAAACAATTAAAAAAATTTCAAAAAACACAATCAAACCAAATACATCATTATTATGGGTATTTTTTCAATGATATCCCACATTGGATTTGTTGAAAAAACTTATATTATTCAAAAAAACTAGTATAGTAGTCATGAACATGAAAAAATATTTAAATTCGATAACATAGAAAGGGATCAATGAAATATTTAACACATACTCCCATACCTTAATATTCCTACTCACATTGAGAAAAAAGTGTAACACTAAACATTCATCAATGAATCACTTCATTATCAATCCTTCCATTGGATTCTTTCTCGAGATCAAATGATATTATGTGTTTAGTCATAAGGATCAATTATTATTTGCATATATCGACAACTTGTATCATTAACCTAAAGGAAATTCCTTGTCATGATTTTTCATTATCAACAATCCATTTTTAGCTTCATCATATTAAGAACCATCTATATTTCACTCACACCCAACCAACTTCTACCAGTTTCTTGATCAATATAATTTCTGACACATTGTCAATGAACCCAAATATTACTCCATTGAGGTATTCAATATGATAAAGTAAAAATACTAGAATAGATAGGGAAACACACTATACCTTAGGGATAGGGGGTCCCACATCTAAACTGATCAAGTATGGGGAGTCGACTGAACTATAAGAGATATTCGATATAATTCAACTATTCCTTAGGTGAGGCCTTTTTTAGAATATAATCAACATAATGTTATGTAGTAGATAATCCCATTTCATAATCCCTTACCACAACATATCATTAATAAAATGATACTTGATTTCATGGTTATTTTTTAATGTGGAATGTACAATATTTGTTCTATAATTTACGGCACATGAATTATCACAATGTATTCTGATCGAATACTTCACTTCAAATCCTTTACCCTCATGAATCAAAATTATCCCTAATAATTTAGTGCAAAATTGAGTAGACTGAATATATTTATATTTTTTACTTCTCAAATAATTAAAATACTACATCTTTCTTAGCTAGGAAATACACAGTCCTCTATGATAAAATGGTCTTATAGATATTATAATTTAGTTAATCTACTTAACCAGAATAATATGTATTTGTAAACCCCACTAACTATTTTTTTGATATTTTTCAATTTATTATAAATAAAAATCCATTGTTTCGTTGGTATATTGAAGTACTATATTTACTACATGTATGTGGATTTATTTGGGATTATTTTCATACATTTATACATTACATGTGAAAAATATAATATCAGGTCATGTTTCAATAAAAAATAACTGGATCCCAATATTAAAACCCTAAATTAGGTATAAAGAAATAAATATCTTAAAAATATTTATGTAGATATATAATCTTAGATCAAGATCTAACAAAATAGTTATATATTTAACCAAAATAGATGATTACAATTCTTAAACAATGTATGGGCAATCAGAGAATAGTAAAAGAATCAGGATATGACTCACATACAAGGAGAGATGAAGATATTCGATACGGGCTTTGAATAATGATGAAAAGAGGTCTATAAGGCTTGTAATTAATTAAAAGTGCTCCAAAATCCTAAAATACCACCTATGGACAAATGATGGTTGAATTGGGGTTAAAATTGGGATTGTGAATAATTAGAACTATTTTTCAGGTTATTAAATTTTATTTGCACATTTTTCAAGGAAAAGGAACATGGTTTCCCTTATCTATGTTCCTAAAACATGTGACTCATTTATGGGGGTGCACGGCTACTTCTAAGAAGGTTCATAGTTTTACAAACCATTCCCCAACCATGAAATTCCCTTTTATCAAGGGTTTCAAATTATGGTGAGATGGGGTGCATGGTTAGGGAAAATTGTTCGCCAAACATGAACATCCCAATTTCATCATTTTTTATCAAAATTACCACAAAACATAATCCATGTTCTAGTTATAAAAATTAATCAAATAAGGGAAGTGTATTTGAAATGAATACCATATAAACTCTAGAAATGGATAGAATCATACAATATACCAACCTTATAACAACATGTTCTCAAGCTGCACTCAAATGAATCTATATGATTCTGAGAGAAAAAGACCAATCCACTACACCTACATATTCACTTCCCTTTCCAATGTTTCCCTCTTCATGTTCCCAAGTTTCCATAATACACAAAATTTTAGCGGGATCTATCCTCACAACAATTTCTCACTACAAACCTATAGACATATCTGATGCACCTCAAAAGAAGTATTTATCTAATACTCTATATTATCCCCTTGGATTAGATGATAAGGGTCAGGGTGTTACCACCATAATTTTCATAAGTTCAAAACATTGTTCATTGAAATGTATTTATGTGGAACATCCAATCTATAAGCCATCATACCTATTCTCTCCATAACATGAAATGGTCCGATGAACATTGGCACCACGTTTACCTATCTACATATCATATTATAAACCAACCTAGGTGACTACTGAAGGAATACACTTTCACCCTTAATAAAATCTTGGGGTTTTCTCAGTCTATCAGAATATAACTTTTGTATACTCTGAGTTGTATCCATGTGATTATAAATGATCTTAACATGAGTCGATATCTCCTTCACACGACTCAGTCCCAAAATATCATATTCTATTTCCTCTATCCATTAAAGAGGTGATCTTCCTAGCCAAACATAAATATTCTTGTATGGTTCCATCTATATAATTTCTTGATAACTATTTTTTAAGGAAAACATTACCAAATCTAGGCTATTCTCCCATGACCTTCCAAATCCAATGACACAAGTCCAAATTATATCCCCAAGAACCTGTATAGTATACACTAACAACCCATCTATCTATGTATGAAAATTTGTACTCAAAAAATCTTTTTTACTATGAACTTTCAATAAGCCCTTCTAGAAGTGTGAAGTAATTTGTAAGTCATGGTCTAAAACAATGGTCCATGGCACCCCGTGAAGATGGAATATCTATCGAATATAAAAATACCTCAACTGATCCATTGTAAAATTTCTCGTATAGGTAAGAAATGTGTTACTTTTTTCAATAAGTCCACAATCACCCAAATAAAATAATTATATCAAGGATTAAATGGTATACCCATAAAAATTTATATAGTCATGCAAACAAATTTCCATTCCGGAATGGACAACATCTATAGAAAATCACTAGGTTGTTGATTCTCAACCTTCACTTGCTGAAAGTTGTAGCATCATGTCATGAACCCTACAATATCTTTTTTCATTCCTGGTTAGAAAAATTATCATCATAGGTCATAGTATATTTTGATAACTCATGGATTCACCTCCCACTTAGAGGCATGAAATTCCAGCAACCACTCCTCTCACAATCTCAAAGGCACCACAACCTAATTTTTGACATATATCATATCAACCCCATCTATGATAAAATTTGATGGTGAATTCACACCTTCATGAATTTCCCTCAAGTTCAAGCACTCCAAATCCTCATACCCCTTGTCTCTAATACAGTTCAAATGTCTTGAATTCCATAATACTGATACAAGTGTCTTCTACAGATGACTCTCTAGAACAACAATATACATCTCAGCCTACAATGTCATCATCTTTCACACACCACAACACTCCTAAACCACTTGAGTATGAGTTTTCTTTCTCAAGGTGTTATCCAAACTATTTCCTTTCCCTGGTTTATATTCTAGATCTAAATAAAAAGACTAAATATACTCAACCCATCTTTGCGACCAAAGATTAAAAGTTTCACTTAAAATATACACTTGAAAATCATATGATCAGTGTACATAAAAAAGTATTTTCAAATAGATAATGTCACCAACAATTCAATGAATACACCTCTAATTTTAAATAAATGACACATTTATGGTAGTTTGGACATGTTTCCTCATATTCTAAATCCCATACGATAAAATATGATATCAATGAATTGATAAAAAATGATTCCAATCCAAAAAGAATCATAATAAACAATATAATACTCACCTAGATTGTGGAGATTACAAATGATTATTTATCTTGTAGAAGTAATTATCGTGTGATTTAGACCATTAGAACTATATCCCATTTTGTAAAATCCCATTAGTGACACATCAAATTGGGAATATTATTTGATGAACCTCCGGTAATATACAGATAACCCTAGAAAAACACTGATAACAAAAATGATCTTAGGATGATCCCAAGAAACAATTTCTTTGACCACCTCAGGGTCTACTAACTACCATTCCTTTGAGTTTATGTTCCCCAAGAAGTGTGTATGGTCAATCCAAAACTGAACCATAGAAAGCATGAAGAACATATAATGCTATCTTAGTGTACTCATGAAAATGTCATGATATGGGGAGTGTTCATCATGAGTCTTGGAGTACCCCATGTTGCAATCAATGAAAACCACCACAACCTAATCTAGGTATGGATGGAAATTTTTTTCATCAAGTCTATAAATAATACTAGTTAATTATTCAACACAAATATCATTACAACAAAATCATATAGTCCATTCCTACTTCTGAAAGAATTACATATTATATTAGAGGTATATACTCTCAAATGATGATAGCTTGATCTAAAGGAAACCTTTGAGAACACACAAGATCCTCTCAACTAAAAAAATAGATCATTAATATACAAAAGAAAATACCAGTTCTCCATAATCATTCTGTTCAAATGTGGTAATCAACATTCAAGAGTATAGTATTATCATCGTTCATAGAATACATCAATTAATATCCCAAGGCGATGTTTTTGTGAATAAATACCGTGTCCTCTAATTCATCTAGTTGAGTGTTGAGTTTATGATACTCTTTTGGTGCCATTCAGTACAATGAAATTGATACTGTCATAGCCCCTGACATGATCTCCATAGTAAAATATGTTTCTCTCTCAAGTGGATGCTCTAAGAAGTCTTGAAGAAGAAAATCATGAAATGGTTCCACTATAGGTGTAAATTCATCAAGCTTTAATGCTCTATAATCTTACAATAGACTTGAAAATCAGGATCGGAGATGTCTTTATTGCTAGGTAATGGGGCCTACTCCTCCATCCTGTATATCCCACTCTCCATAGTGAACATAGTTTCCCCGCTTAGGAAATGTGAAGGCCAATATCCTAAGGTAAAAATATTTTTGGAATCGGTATATTACTAGGCAGTCTGTATCAATAATTATATCTTATCATAACCTGTCAATAAGATAAAAATCCCAATGAAAAGGATCATCCATGATCATGAGATAACACCCCTTTCACAAAAAATGCCTCTAAACGATACTCCCAATGGTGGATCTATGTTCATAAATTCTCTCAAAAACTACACCACCAAGATCATACAATTAAATGGTTTTGTAGATATAATAGATTGAGATGAACTAGAAAAAAAATTGGTGCTAGCTAATATAGAATATAAAATAATAGTACCTCTCACTATTGATGGACCAACCTTTTTTTCCACAAGTGTAGGATGTACAACATGAAACTATATTTCCCCTCTTCCTTGTGATTCCTTCTCACTCCCCTATGTTGCACCAGCCTACTAATACGAGCCATATTTTCCCTATCCACTTAGTCCACTTACACTTTTAACTAGTCTAGTAGAAATTCCTCTTCTAAAATGATATTGTGTGTAAGATCCTCTTCCCATACCATAGTTCTGTCTATATCCTCCACCACTAACTTTATTGTTTTCTGTCCATAATTATTATTTTTATATGTCACATATTATTGTAGCCTTGACACTCCACTAGTGTTCATGTATAATTTTTTGATAGTTTCTCAACCTAACACACAAGTCGAAAATCACTATAATAAAGTCATAGAATACGTAAATTTCCCCCTGGACACTATATTTTCCAATGCATTGAATAATGTTTTCAAAACAACAATTCCCTATTTCTTAAGATGCACCAACTGACCATGCAGATATAGCCACCTATTCTACACTGGATGCATCCCTCAGGTTCCTATCATCTATGAGTGCCTAATCCACCACATAAGGAATCTTATTTAACATAAAGTGGTTAACTTGGGACATAATATTGCACTTAAAAATTACATGGAAATGTCTCACCGAATCTATATAATCTCATTTCTATGCTGGACAAAATAAATATAGATCTATAATGATATGATCATTTTATATCATGGACATGATCCCATGAGACAACTACTTGAACTCATATACTCTTTCCCACCATAGTTTCTCTTAATAATGTACTCCAATAACTTCTCCTAGAATTATTTCTATTGAATGACATAAACATATCCAATACAAACCTAAATGTCATACTGATTATCTGGGGACCCTCATAGTATACAGGCTACCAACATGACTCTCTAATCATCTAATGTTTCCAAACGGTCATGTATTATTTGGATGGAATCCATACAAAACTCATATTCCTCAATCCTGTACTCTTTAGTAAAATTATGAGAATGAAACAATTGAAAATCATGTGTAAGGTAAAAAAATACTCTTCAAATCCAACCCAGATTCTCATTGTATGAATTACATAAATTATGAAATGTTCTCTCAAAGATTCTACCCTACTTATACACCTAAAACTATCTGTTCCGCAGGTTCCACTACTGGTAGAGAAACAAAAATCATATCCTCCCATCATACTCTCAAAAGGAGTCGTCATGGAGGTATAACTATTAAATTTATAATAGGATTCGTAGGACTGATAACTCAACATTATCATGATTATGTAAGAGAATGAACATAACAACTAACAATATATATTTTCCCTAAAAATACTCCATGCAGTCAAAACGGAGGTGCTATAATTACTCTTAAACATTCTACACATATGCCTTGGTTATCAAAGGGTAATCACATTATTGATGTTTTTACATTCAACATTCATTTATTCTTATATTTCCTCATTTTACCACTTTTTATTTTATATAAGTCACCATTTATAATTTAATTTCAAAATAAAATAAATATAGTCCATGTTTAACAACTTACCCAAAACCCATTTTACTGGTGTAACTAGAATGATTCATGTAAAAAAATAATTATGAGTACATAGAATGATACATGAAAAATAAAATCTCCTACTATTTCAATCCACGGTTCCATTCTCATAAAATATAAAAAATAATTTTCACAACACACAACAAGTGGATCACCGATCGTTTAAAAATATTCAACTGTAACAAAAAACAACAATGACAAGAATATCACCCTTGGTACATGAGTTTTATTTTTATACATTGCTTTGAAACTCTCTTGTAAAAGCTCATGACCAAGGAATAACTATTTATAGTCTAATTTATACCTTTCCAAAAGAGTATGAAAAAAATGAAAATTTATCTCATACCACTTCGTGACATCCCAGCCCTAGTGCCACACATGGGTTCTCCATTTCAGTTCACTAAGTGACCTCAAAAACACCTCCCCATATACTAGAGCCTATAGACTAGCAGTGATAGTTTGATCATTCAATCGTGGGGAGTATATAACTTGTCTTATTAGTTTAATACACCATGAAAATGAATAAACAAAATAATAATGACATATAACCTTAATAATACAATAAACGCAAGATAATCATATAAAAAAATACAATATCTAACTAATTCATAAAAAATTCCACTGTAATGTGCATTTAAAGTGACTAAATAAAAATCCGTATAATGAATCTGATGAATCCCATGTTGGTCCTAAACCACATCTGGAGCCTCATCCATGATTCATCCTAACCCAACTACCGAAAACATGACCTTTTCCCTTAACATGTCTTGCATCAAGGAAATCATCTTGATCAGAAATTAGGAAACTCGAGTAAGGTGTTCATAAAAATAATTATTTTACAAGTAAAATCATCCAAAAAATATCTATTCAACAATTTTTATATTGTTATGTGGAGAATGGAAAGTAAGCAACAAATTACAATGTTTAAATTTATTTAATTTCTCTTTATTTAACTACAAAACTCTCGAGTTCCCGAGGACACCCGAACCTCAATAACTACTTCAGCTAAAGTAATTTTTTGTGCTATATCTAAATGATATCATATATTTGAATGGCTATAGTAATATTCATTATCACAATTAATATCTAATTAAATTCAATAGACAAGTATGTTAGTCTAAAATGAATAATGTGAACCAATAATTCTAACCTCATTGGTCAAATTTGAGTAATAAAAAATAATGAATAATTGATTATATGGTAGAAGGGGGATCTCTCACAGTCATTCACCTGACCGAACTCCCAAAGCTCTCATAGAACCTTAGAAAAAATGGAAACTCTCACGATCTTCCTTCCCAATGGCTTTCATATTTCCCTTTCCCAAAGGTTCCCATGGTCCTCTTCCATGAAATATTTCCTGATTATCTTCCTTGTGGGCTCTCACGGTTCTCTTCCCTGAAGTCTCTCACGATATGTACAAAAATCAAACTAGAAGCTCTCATGGTTTTTCTTGGTAATCCCTCACCCACACCTTGGTTAAACCATATTCTAATCCATACCAACACAATCCCAAACAATTGATATACAATCCAATGTCACCTCACAAATCATTCAATTAATTGATTAAACAATTAATCAATCCTATTTATCATGATAATTAAATCCCCCAAATAATTAATCATGTTATTTTTATTAACTAATTAAATAAACAACAAATAAACCATATTACATTAACTAAACCAACAACTAATTAATCACATAAATCATTTTTAATTAAAATTTAAAACTAATTGACTAATTAATGTTCATTAATTTAATCAATACATAACTAATATTTTCACAATATCTACACCAAATAATCAATTAAGGAAATAATTAGTCAATTTTTTTTAATATTTCATAAATAAAACACCAATTAATAAGTTAATTTATAACATCAATATCTTATAATTATTCCCAAAATTAATTATCACAAAATCCCACAATTTATAAAATCTATAATTAATTAATTCTCTAAATTAATTAATTCCATAAGAAAAAATAACTTATAAAATAATCTATCAATTATATAACATTTAAACATATAATCTAAATCACAACTATGGGATTTTAATTTTAGATCACCTATGTCAATTCTTTGATGACTAATCTCCCAACAAAAATCCCCAAAAGTTGAGCGAAACAACAATGTATAAGGATATCGGAATCCTACATCCCTAAATCAAGATTGAAGAAATCGAGGACATATAAATCTAGATATAAATATAGAATAGAAGATATTGATATGACGAAATTGATTTAGATCTAACCAAAATAATAGATTACTTGCCCTAAAAAAAGGGATAAGAATGAGTGAATACCATGAAAAGAACCAGGATAGGATTTCGTTATCAAGAGATATGGTGATCTTTGATACAAGATTCAAATCATGAAGAGCAGAGGTCATAAAGGTTTGTAATTACTATTGAGAGATTGAAAATTTTTAAATACCTCCAAGGGTTGAATGAGGATTGAATTGTGGTTAAAATTGGGTTTCTGGAATAATTAAATCTAATTTTCAAGTTAACTAAATTCAGACACACTATTTTCTAGGAAGGTGCACTCAGTTTTCCCTAACCATGATCATAAGCTATGTGCTATATTTATTGGGGTGATTAGTTACTCCTAGATAGTTCATGATTTTACATACCATTTGACAACCATGAAATTACCGACATTCCAGGGTTTCATATTTTGCTGGGATGAGGCACATTGTTAGGTAAATCCCTGAGCCAACACTTCATAGCACTAATTTTTCTATTTTTCTCAAAATTCCCCTAAAGCTAACTATATATTATAATAAAAAATTAATAAAATAAGCACTAAGAAGTACCTGAAATCAATTCCATGTAAACTCTAGAAAGTCTAAGATCTTACAAGAATTTACTTTTTTAGGGATAAAGAAAAAATAGTGGATTTCATGGAAGTTATAATGATAAGACACATATGGGAATTAAAATGCAGCCACTTGTGAGTCAAAAATATAGTAGGAAGATTATGGGAAACAACCTCTTAGTATCTAGTAATGTTTTAATGTTTTCTAGAGTATTTTGTATTGCAAATAATAATTTATGTGGTTCCAAGAGGATGATTAAAACATTATAAGAGATGAATGGTCAGAAGAATATTCCACCCACACTTCAATTTTTCGTGTGAAATGAGTATAGAAATTGTTAAAAAAACTTTGTTAACACATGATATATTAATGGTAAATGGTATCAATAACCTCATAATCCCAGATATAAAGAAATAGAGTACATTATAACTACTATTGAGATGGGGTATGATAATGATTTTGTGCAAGGTACATTCATTATTCATTATAGATATACAAATTCATTATTTGATTCTAGTACTTCAAATTATTTTATATCGTTGAAGTGTTCTAGAAATTTTTTTACCACCTCAAACCATGGTTAATGAAATATATAGGAAAACCCATGAAATAATAATTATATCTTCTATGATATGTAATAATTATCTAATAGAAGTTCTTGTGAAGACACTCTCTAGGGATCTTTTTATTCTTCCCTTGTTTTAATTTGATGTTATTTTGGATATGGATTATATATCTATAAATAGATCATATATCAATTATTGGGGAAAGAAGAAGTCAATTCATATTTGAACTATATTGTGGTAAAAAATCTATATAAGTATGATTATAAACTACATTTAAATGAAAATTCTATAATATGAGTCATGATATGTAGCAATGAAGAAATATTTTCATAAATGGTTGAAGATGAAGAGAAAACTAATTGAATTCCATTTTTAAGAGTATAAAAATGTATTTCAAAAAGAATATATTAACCTCTCTATAGATCGTGTTGTTGATCTTTCAATCAAGCCAATACCTGGGTTTATTCCTATCTTAAAGAGTCCTTACATAATGGACTTATTTTAGTTAGATTAATTAAATAATCAACTACAAGATAATATTGATAAGATATTTTTAAGCCCAACTACATCAACATCAGGTGACTTAGTGATTTTTGATCAGAAGAATGATGGATCTATATTCCTCTGTAATTAATATAACAAACATAACAACACCATGATCAAGAAAAAAACATCATATACCCTATATTGAAATTTTTTTAATCGACTACTAGGATATACATATTTTATAAATATTGAACATAAATTTAGATATCATTAATTGATGGTTTGGGGGGAATATATACCCAATAAATATTTACCATAATATATGAAAACTATGAATTTACACTGAAGAAAATTTTCAATACAAATTCCCATGATATATTTATTTATGTGATGAATAGTTCCCATAGATAATACCTTAAAAATGTTATATTAGTATTTATTGATTCCATTATAATTTATTTTAACCATAAGAAATAATATGTATAAAATTTATTAATTTTAATAGGATATTACCAAATAAAAAATTATAAAATAAATATCATAATATCTAAATTTTAGTTGAATAAATATCCTTCTTAGTTCATGTTATCACCATTGAGGGTATATTTGTTAACTCATTATAAGAAAATTTAATTAAAAAATTATTAATATTGACCATTATGACTTTTATCTAGAGTATTCATAGATTAAAAAAACTACATGAGTTTTCATAGAATCATATCTCGATAATTCAATTAAAAAAATTTACTCCGAATGGATTGATGCTCCTTTGGACAAAGAAATGTGAGGAATGATTTAGGGATTTTAATAATAGATTGGTCATTGTGCATTTTATTTCACTAACAAATAATGATGAAGGGTTTATGATATATATTAATGCTTAATTAATGGTTGTTTATGCGTTCTAATGCATAATAAAAATTTAATTTCTTATTCATCCTCACAAAAACTCCTCAAATACTAATATGGTGTTTGTAGAATTGGTGATTGAATTAAAATTTTGGGAGAATCAATTAAAGAGTGAGAAGGGTTATATTTACATAGAACATCTATTCGCACTGCCTTTGTTAACATCATGCATAACTCAAGATGGATGGTTTGTTCAGATTCCTCTATAAATTTATGGATTGATAAACGGACTGGTACTCCCCTCATCTCCATGGTTTCTCCTTAAACTCTCTATATAACACTAATCTACCCCTAAATCATGTTATTCACTCTTGTACAACCTATCTCCATGATCACATTAAACATGTTGTGGACAATTACCCCTTTATAAATGGGGATGATCTATTTACTTGGGAACTAACTCACAACGGTATTTTAGACTCCAAAAACATTTACCATCATTGTTTCAATAATTCTGACCCCATTTTATCGTGGATGATGTTTTTTGACAAACCTTGTATTAAACATTCAAGGATTAACTTTTTCTGTCACATTTCTCAGAATCACATTCTTACAGAGGTTTGTCTTTAATATTTTGTTGTTCAAATATGCTCTAAATGTAAATTATGCCACCAATACAGGGAGGACACAAATAAACTTTTCTTAACTTGTGCTACAGCCTCTTCTCTTTTGAATTATGTTACTGAAATTTTTGACTATAGATAGTTAGCTAATGACTCTATTTACTCCCTACTAAAACATTATGTGGAACTTGAATCTTCTCAGAAAATCAAGAACCTCTTCCTATCCGCAATTTTTGAGCTCCTACATGTGATATGGTATGATATAAATGCTATTATTCACAACAATTGGACATTTAATCTTAATGCAGGTCGGATGAGGATCATAATTTCCATTCGGGAAACAACCTTGCTTCAGAAAGGACACTACGACAGCTTGGTTGGGGACTTTATGATTCTTCGACGCCTCACCCTTGATGGAATTTACACCAAGACGACTCTCTCTCTTGAGGTGTTTTGGAAGGCTCTAACACTTGGATGGATCATGATCAATGTTGATGGAGCTTCCAGAGGAAATCCGGGTCCTACGGGATGTGGGGCCATTTTTAGAGATTAGCTTGGTCGATGTCATGGATGCTTCTCTGGAAGCTATGGCACTACCTCTACCCTGAGATCTGAAATGACACCGGTGATTACGGCCATTGAATTTGTTAAGATAGAAGGATGGAACAACATCTTGATAGAGAGTGACCCAACCACCATTGTACACGCTATTTGTAATGTAGTGATTCACCTTGCCTGGCCTTTCACTGCTCGATGGATGAACTACCGTAATTCACTTTTCGTAATCAGATACATTGCAACCATACGTATCATGAATCAAACATGGTTGCAGATGGCCTTACCAACAAATGAGTCAACCATGCCATGACATGGAGTGATACTCTGCTGGTTGATCTTCTTCCTCATTTATTTAGAGATTGTAATAAGATACCATCTTTACGTCTCATGTAACCTTTCTCTCTATTTTCTTTTTTAATAATTTTTTTATTCTCTTAAAAAAATAGAGGTTCAACGAATCCTGGAATGATGATAAATACTACATGAAAGAGTAGTTGGTATTCTGAATTTCATCCTTGATAAATATGTAGTTATATGGTTTGTATTTTGGTTATGTGTAACATTATAATATGAATATAAGAAAGGAATTTTTGTTTATGCTCATCTTTCATCCTTATCCATTCATTTGTGAATCATGCTGATTTATATATATCTAAAAGAAAAAAAATTGTGGGATAACATGATGAGAAAAATATTGTAATAAAAATCATGTATCATGGAATTATCGAATGTTATATATGACCAACATAAAATTTAGGATATTTCTCCAATATTATCTTTTCAATTCTAGAAATTAGAAAACATTACCTGAGATTATTCAATTTAACACCATAAAAAATATAATATCCATAATGCTATTGGGGTTTTATTTGATATCCTTATAAGGCCAGTTAATTTTATCACCATAAATTATGAATTTTCTTTGAAAACTCATGAAGACATAAATAGGTGATGTGGGAAGACTTCATTAGGTGTAACATTCCATTATATTTGATTGAGAACATTTTTTATCATGAATCTATAAAAGTATTAGGAATCCATTGGATATTGAATTTTATTTCATTAATTCATATAAATATCAGACATATGTTATATCTGAGAGGACCATCCAATCATTAATTTTTATGTTTATATCTTATTTGATAAAATACCATGAATGTTGGGTCCAAAACCATCCCTTGGAAGAATTATCATTTAAATCAATGTCATATTCTACCATTCTACACGAAATGACAATGAAGTTTCAAAAAAAACAAAGGTGTATAAAATAAGAAAAAATCCAAAATTAGAAATATTTTTACAATCGTCAATGAGTTATATAGTTCAAATTTAGTGACTATGTATACATATGGATATCTTCATGTGAGAGTGTTAATAGATTTCAAAATAATTTTATTCTAATATATAAGTTCCATGGTCAATTTTATGACCTTGATCATGTATGGGAAGTATTATATCACATAGAACTACCTCTTAACTTCTACTATGTAGGTTATGTATCCAATGTATCAATTTTTAAGATGTAAATACATGAACCATCACATGTACATAATGTAACGACCCGAAATTTTGAATAAATATTGTTTCCTAATTTTGTGTGTTATTTTATTTTATTTATATGCAACAAAACTCTTTCATTGGATAACATGAGTATAATTAAAATGAGAATGTTGGGTTTTGACTGTTATATGATTGTTGGTCAATATGACCGCTGGAAACTAAACATTTCGATATTTGTCTCTAAATACAAGTGATTTTGCTTAATTAATATAGAAAAAATATTTGATTTCCTCACCCAGTAGTCTTAGACCGATCGAAGCCCATCTAACAGAACTTGGGAAGGAGATAGCACCAATGGGCTTTGCTCTGGACCAAACCCAAGCCGAACATCATCGTATGAAGCTAGAACAAAATCTCCTTTGCGAGAAGTTCAAAATAATAAAAATTACTACTCGTGTGATGTTGGCCGAGCCTCCCTCGGATTCTCTCACCTTAGCACACCTTACACTTAGGTCCTCTGCTGGTGTGATAAGGGGCTATGTAAGGAGACCGTAACTGCCTTGTGTATTCCTCTGTTTTAGATAAAAATTTTGATTTCTTCTTATGATGATGTTTAGGAATTTTCAAATGCTCGGATGAATATAGTATGCATATTTTTGGTGAATTTAAGAGAAAGGATATTTTAAAAAAATGTTTATGTAAACCTTAAATAATTAAAAATGTGTAATTATATTCAAAAAATGGTCTTCTACAATTATGTTCAGTACAAATTTTAGAGTCTAATAAGATCAACTTAATTTTTGATGAATAGTAAATTATGAATAGTGATTTTATGCTTAGGATTAGTAATGTGACCAAATAGATTAGTAATCTCACTTAAATAAAGCATTAATATAATATAGGAACCTTGATTATGTAATGTGATTTAATAAAATGGTTAAATAACAGTTTCATAAATTATAGTCAAGTATTAGTTTTTTTGGGTGAATAGTGTTTTTTAATTAATAATTTAATTAAAAATATTTATAAAATTATTTTTATAAAATGGATTTCATTTTTGAACTCAGAGCATCGATATTATGTTAAGGTAAAATTTGGGGATTTTTCTGAAAAAAATGAATTTTCGGTGAATAGTGTATTATTTAAAAAATAAATTAAAAATATTTAGAAAATTATTTTTATAAAATTGAGTTACATTTTGAAACTATAGCATCTATATTTGGTTAAGGTGAAATTTTGGGATTTTTCTGAGAAAGTTGAATTTTCGATGAATAGTGAAAATACAGTTTTTAAGTTACAGGTGTTTAATAGCATCATTAAAAGATTTATTAAGTATGTAATAAATATGTTTGACTTATTAATAGTAATATAAGGTATGAGGTGTCTCATGTGGCTAATACCATGGGAAAATACCATGGGAAAGCCCATGGTTTTGCCAAAACCACTAATGAGGTGTCCCTTGGCCATTAATGTCTTGTCCCCTCACTTTCCCTATAAATACCAAGCCATCCTCTCATCCATTCGACTCCAAACTCTCCCCAAACGAAGATATTGTATCATTCCCTCCTAAGGAGTCCTTCCAAGGTGCCCCAAGCCCTCATGGTCCCAACCTTTGAGTTTTAAGAGTTACGTTTTATGGTAAAGGATCCTACCTCCCTCTTTCTTTTCAAATAATCTCTTTTATGTCATTTCTTTTATGATCCATGCTATTATGTTAGAGGATGTTATTTTATATTAATCATACTGTCTTTATGATGTTCATATGATGATAGACCACCTCTTTCTATCATCATTTCATTTTAATAATGTTAAAGTGGCGTCATTAGGCTGTGGAATTTTTAAGGGATTCTTTCACCCTTCTCATTTTCAAGTTCTTTTTTCATGTCAAGTATTTCAAGTTACTTTTTATCTTCTTGGGGTATGATCTCTAAATCTATCATAGTGAAATTTTATGTTCATATTATGAGATACCCTATTTGATCTCTTCAATTCATAATTTTTATGTTTTGTGTGGCGTCGTTAAGCTGCCGAAGTTTTAAGGGATTCTTTCACCTTTCTCGTTTTCAAGTTCTATTTTCAGGTCAAGTATTTGAAGTTACTTTTTAATTTTTTGGGGTATGATCTCTAAATATATAATACTGATCTTTTATTTTCATATGATTAGAGACCCTATTTGATCTCTTCAATTCAGTATTTTGAAGTTTTAAGTGGCGTCGTTAGGCTGCCGAGTGATTCTTTCACCCTTCTCGTTTTCATGTTCTATTTTCAAGTAAAGTATTTCAAGTTCCACTTTATTTTGTTGGGGTACGATCTCTAAATCTATCATAATGTTCTTTAATGTTCATATGATGATAGACCCTATTTGATCTCTTCGATTCAGTATTTTGACGTTTTAAGTGGCGCCGTTAGGCTGCCGAATTTTTAAGGTGTTCTTTCACCCTTCTCGTTTTCAAGTTCTATTTTCATGTCAAGTATTTCAAGATCCTTTTTATTTTTTTGGGTATCATCTATAAATATATCATACTGATCTTTTATTTTCATATGATGAGAGACCCTGTTTTATCTATTCAATTCAGTATTTTGAAGTTTTAAGTGGCGCGGTTTGGCTGCCGAATTTTTAAGGGATTCTTTCACCCTTCTCGTTTTCAAGTTCTATTTTCATGTCAAGTATTTCAAGTTCAATTTTATTTTATTGGGGTATGATCTATAAATATATAATACTTATCTTTTATGTTGATATGATGAGATACCATATTTGATCTCTTCAATTCATTATTTTGATGTTTTATGTGGCGTCGTTAGGCTGCCGAATTTTTAAGGGATTCTTTCACCCTTCTCGTTTTCAAGTTCTATTTTCAAGTCAAGTATTTCAAGTTCCTTTTTATTTTTTTGGGGTATGGTCTCTAAATCTATCATACTGATATTTTATTTTCATATGATGAGAGTCCCTATTTGATCTCATCAATTCAGTATTTTGATGTTTGAAGTGGCGCAGTTAGGCTGCCAAATTTTTAAGGGATTCTTTCACCCTTCTCGTTTTTAAAGTTCTATTTTCATGTCATGTGTTTTATGTTTCTTTTTATTTTGGTGGGGTATGTTTTCTAAATCTATCATACTGATCTTTTCTGTTTATATGATGAGAGACCCTATTTTATCTATTCAATTCAGTATTTTGAAGTTTTAAGTGGTGCTATTAGGCTGCCGAATTTTCAAGGGATTCGTTTACATTGTCATTTTTTCAAAGTTCTACTTTCATGTCAAGTCTTTCAAGTTCCCTTTTATTAATTTGGGGTATGATATCTATATATATCATACTGATATTCTTTTTTAATATGATGAGAGAACCTATTTGATCTTGTCAATTCCTTTTTTGAAGTTTAAGTGACGCCGTTAGGCTGCCAAATTTTCATAAGAGAAATCTTTTTTTTGTATTCCTTTAACATTATTCATTTCATAAGGAATATCTTTCAAATTTCATTACTATGTTCTTAAATACTGTATATTATGTCCCCATACTGTTTTATGGATCATTTATGAGTTGGTGATCCATGTCCCCTCTCTTTTCAATGTTTTCTAAAACCACATAACATAGCTGTTATGCTGCATAATTTCCGTCTCAAAATGTCTCTCTCTTATTCTCAAATTCATTTATTTTATTTTTTGAATACTCAAAGCTCTTTCTTATAAAGGGTTATTCACATATATACCAAAATTTTATATTTTAAATTCTGGGATTTACATACATGAGACTCGCTTTCCCTTTCTGTGGGTTTAATGTGACATAAAGATCGTGTCTTTAAAGCAGTTTTAAAAATGTTATGATTATGAAATGAAACCCATTTATTTTATTCTATATGGGTTTTTTATGAAATTATTGATGATAATATATGTGGCTCACATGATAATAATGACATGTCAAGGGTGCTCCCTAATAGCGCTCCAATTCATTGGGTAAATACTTAATCTCTAGAGATGACTATTTTTAACGACGCCTTGGTAAATAACCTTGGTAATATTTAATGACACCTTGGGGATGGACCTTGGTGAAGCATAAATTATTGTCAATATTAAATGTTGTATCCACATCTTCAAGTTATGAAAAACGTTATTTTTATTATGATATTCCTCATGATTTCATTCACATGCCTTGATGTTCTTTTTCATGACATTGTTGATGTATCTCAAGTTCACATGTTAAATGTTTTCCCTTGTTTCCCTTACTAGGCCTTCTGCTCACCCTTTCTTTTGATGTATGTCCCCAGGTTATGAGATGCAGTAATGAACCTCGGATGAACATAAGGTGAATCCATTCAAGTGTTTAAGAAGAATTATTTATGTTTTCATGTTTTAAGATTCTGGTTTCCAAGACACTAAACCTTAAAGATCCTCGGTTTTGTAAAATGTAATGAATGTTTATATGATAAATGTCAGGATTCTATACATAATTTAGAATTCATGCATATTTGACATGATCTACCATATTAATATCTACTACTGAAAATTCTAAATTTAATAGATTAGGTGTTGCAGAACAAGATCCCTCATATGGTCAAAGATATTTAGATGAATAAAAAGTTCAATAAAATATATGTGGGAACATTATGATACAATGTGAAAAATATTCCATCCCAAATTTTCCTCTCTGTAATAAAATTTCAAGGATAAAATTATTTTATGGTGGTAAAATGTATGGTCTGAAAATTTTAAACATTATAAAACTGATGTTATGTCCGATAATATGAGTTACAAAACACACTTAATGATAAATAAAATAAAATAATAAGATAAAATTATTAATAAGTATAAATTAATCAATAATATGGTGAATTTTTTAATATTTATTCTTTAAATAATTGATATTTGTTAGTATTTAAAAAGCCTATTTTAAAAAAAGACAATTTATTTGTGTAATGTATTATTTCATATGGAGATTTCAAAATATATAAATGTAAATTTTATAAAATAAAATTCATTTACTAATTCCTCAAAATACATATATTTTATTTGGGATTTTTTTTTCAGAAAATCATTTTTTTATAATAAATTATTATTTTCTCAAAATATTATAATTTTAATCATATTATTATTTTGTAACATTAACATATAATATTAAAAATCTTTAAAAAAATTTATTTAGGGATTATATTATGATTTTTTAATTTATATTGAATATATAACCCTTTTTAAAATCATTTAGAAACTACAATTTTAAGATAATATAACAAATTAGTTTCAGTTTTCTCTTAATTAATTCTTTATATTGTATAATTTTATTGAATTACCTTGAAATCCTCCAACCATTTTTTTATATATGATCAATTTTTTTCATAGAATTCGTTTCTATGATAATTATATATTTTATTTAAAATAAAAATATTTTTTTAATATTTATATGTAATATTATTACAGGATTTAAGGTGTATATTTTTAAATAAAATTTTAATCTCCTATAGATATATCATTTGTTAAAATGACATTAAAATTTGAAATCTAAATTAAAAAATCATTTTGAAGGATCCAATATTAAATATTTTCATTAATGATAATTACTATGTTTAAAAATAAATTATCAAAGAAATAATTAATTTGGGTAAAAGGTTAAATGGAAAAAAATCCAAAAATAATTATTATATGGTTAAAAATGAATGGATGAGAAGATTTTCTACCATATCATGTACCATCCCACCTCTTTGCCTAATTTTGATGTATTAACCTAGGAATTGTGTTATTGAATTACAATATCTGATATGTGTTTCTAAAATTTCAAATTTTGTAACTTATAAAAGGTTACCATTTCCACCCATTCAAGTTATAACTCACCGTAGAATTATTCATTTGTAATTTTCTAATTTTATCCTCCAATAACCCTCTCCCACCTACATAATCTTCTTTCACTTGAGCAATAATCAAGGCCTTTATATCTAAAATGTTTTATAAGATAAAACTCAAGCTCCTAGCATGACAATTGCATTCTCTTAATCTGTTTTATGGAAACTACTTTCTAAAATAATTTTTATCCCTATAATACTAACTAAGTATGTATAATTAGTATAATAAAATTTCATTATATCAACTATAATATAAAATTGTTATCCATTCTATCCACTAAGAAACCAAAATTACACTAATAGTTTGTCTATATGGAATACCAACTCCATGATGCGATGATGGTTTTTATATCATCACCTCACGGATAGTATATATAATGGATTAGATGAATAATTAGTTTTTAAATTTCATAATAAAAATAATATGTTTTCAATTTTTGGACACCATCATTTCATCTATTAATTGAGAAATGGGATTAGTAATCCTCCGTACAGGTGGACTATCGCCTCCATGAATAATTAATTTCATTTTTAAAGACCAAAAAACATGGATTGTTATATGAATTAATTTAATAAAGATATTGGATAACTATTACGTGTGAAAGCTTCATAAAAAATTATATCAGCATTATATATTGATTTTATCTTCCATCTTCTGAAAATATAAGACAAATTTTTTTAGGTTGTTTATTTAACTTAATAAGTGAGGCTGTAATTTTTATGTTACAGATAATTATGTAATTTTATATTCCATTAAAAAAGTGGTCATAATATATTTAATATAATTTTTTCAGATCCATAATATCAATATATGATGATGTTAATAATATATAACATTTTATTCCTTAAACTTGACCAAATGAACTTTCCTATGCTTTCATTGTTGCAAGATGTTACCAAAAAACAAATGAACTTCAAATAAAAATTTATAAATTATTTTAAAATATATATTCTTGTACCATTAATTATATTTAAATTATAAATTTTTTATTTGAGTGAAGAATAAGACCCTCGTAGCAAAACTAGATCAAATCAGTCTATATTTCTATCACCGAATTTTATGACTCAAATCATTCTGAGGATTTATAATCACATATATTTTACTAAAACAATTTTTATTTTGATCATATATAATATGATTATTTTTTATTCCCACATTATTCTATTGGTAATTCATATTTCACTCCTAATGATTCATCCACGATGAATTTATTTTTGTTGAAAATAAATTTTTTATAGAATAATCTGTGTGTCTTTTCGTGGATTTTCCCCTATATCCACGTTTTTTATTTCAATCCATGTTATAATTTACCTCATAAAAAGAAAAAATTTATATTATATTTAGTGACTCAAATAATACTATTTATATTTAAAACATTGTTTTGATATGATTTTAATGTTGTTTATTTTTTAATAGAGGTGTTTTAAGTATTTTAATGGATTTTTATTTTAGTGGTAATATATTATTCAATTATATATTTATATTTGGAATATAATTCATTTGTGTTCAATGTATATTTATTTTAATTATTTAAACATGTTGCCTCTTCATTTTGTGAAATCGTTTTTGGGAATTAGACAATAAAATAGAATCATTTTAATTTGATATGAAAAAATATTATAGAAATATATTTTTTTATTTCCAATTTGATATTATGGGATTATTCCATGATAATTTATTGGTTCATCGATCAGATGATTTATTATATTATGGGGTGATCATGTTTTTGCTATTAAATTATGTTTCTCTATGTGATACATTTGGGAAAATTTATGAATCCCATTTTTCTTCCCATGGGGTATTTATGATAAGATTAATGATTTCATTCTATGTGGAACTAATATGTATGGATGATGATGGGTGGGGTCCTATATCAACCTCCAATGTATTAGTAATGGTTTTATATCTCATTTTATAACAAATTATTGACATATATTGATTTTCTCAACAAACTAAAATGTGAAAAAACATGGATTTGTTCAGAAGTTTAAATAGTGGATATATATGTATTTATTCACAATGTTTTATTTTTTGGTTTTGTTTATTCTACTAACTCACTAAATTATGACATATTATAAATATATCCAAACTATTTTTTATATTACCATTGCTAATGATATTATTATTTCATATATATTGATTTTGTGACTGTTTTATGTTTCTAATACATGTTTTTGATGACCTTATATTGGTATTATGTTCCTATGTCAGGATATCTAATCATAAATTACTTTTTTACACTTATTTTTTCATTATATATATTTTATATTATTACTACATTACTCATTTTTCCCACATATATAAGAACTATCCAATATAACTAATTTATATTTTTCCCATTTAGCGAATTCAGGCTCACCCATATTTATATTTCTATTATCCATGTTATAAAAGTTATTCAATTATATAATATTTATAGTATAATGGTTATGTCAAAATGTAAAATGGGTTTTAAAAATAATATGTTTTTGTAGCTATTCTATAAGACATTAATCCATTAATTCCTTGGATTTTTGATATTTTGTTGAATGTGATAATTAAACCTTAAAATCAATGAATTATTCATGTATGTTTATCTTGGGTAACAACAGTGAAGGGAAAAATCTCTTTGACATGGAGATGATGGGATAGAGGATTCAATTTAGAGGTAATATTGACATATAATCTTGACTATTATGTATTATTTTATTATTATTTTCATGAATATTTTTTTCACCCACTACATTATGGGTGAATGATACATAAAAGTCTATATATAGAAGATAAGATATGACATATTTATATTTGTAGGTTTTTTTTCTGTTTATTATTATTGTCTTAGTTTCAAGACTTTTGAATGATGATAAAATCCATATTATTGTAGTTGAAAATAATCTACAATGGAAATTTATGCCATGAACTATTGAATTACAATGTATATTTATTGAGACATATGTAATAAAAAAATATCATTTAATAAAATCTATTAATGTTTAAAATTATACCTTCACAACATAAAATGTGTTTTACCTAAAATATAACCAAGGTAATGGGGTTTCCAGCATCAATAAACTTCAATGAATTTATGATTACAAGTATAAATTTATGATATAATTCGTTTGGGTCCAGAAAATACTACAACGACCAGTATTTGAAACATCCTCTCATATTTATACATTCATCATTTTGAATCCTAGGGTAAAACTCTGCACTTTTTGATGATCGTGGACATCCAAAACTATTTTCAATGAATAATTGATCATTATTTTTCACTAGAAAGGGATATGGTCTCACACCATTTTCTCTTCATTGAAATCCTTTTTTTCTCATAGAACCCTAAATCGAAGTGTAAGACTAGATAAATTGGTATATATTTTTATTATAAAAATGATTATGGGATTTATTTCTGTGATAATTTGGAAAATATGATCCACTAAATCGTTTATGATAATTTTTGAACGCATAGCCGATGAATGTGGAAGCACTCCCACTCTCACATTTTATAACCTTTTGTATTGAACTTTTCTAAATGATGTTCATTATTATTGATTTTTTTTTGAAATTTATAAGGAAAAAAACATTTTTAGAGTTATTTTTAAAGGATGAGTTTTGAAATATGTTATTTTGGTTATGTTAATGTTTTATTGGGAATATGGAATAATATTGTTCATGTGTGTTCATGTGAATATGGGATGATTAATGTTCAGTAGTACCACCATCAATTGATTATAATAATGGGATAAATCATGGTTAGAAGTACCACTGTCAAATTTGGTAAATATGTGACAACTCAGTGATTTCTTTACTCAATAATATGACATATAAGTGATTCCGTTATTTCATTTATCATGTACATGTCTTTCTATGGGTTTTTAATTTAAAATATTATTTAAAATACTATATTTGTTTTTGAAATATTTATTCAATGTATCCCATAAAATTATCTGCTGATTTTTATATAAACTGATTTTAATATTCTTATCTATTTTATATAAAATTTGGTAACATGTTCTTATCTCAGTGTCATATGTTAGGAATTATCTTTGGGAAATCCAATTGAGCCAAATATTCACCCCCATATAATGAACTTTTCTGCATTTTAAGTTTCTCTCTACCGTGATATAGGGAACTCTAATGGGTCATAACTTTCCAGTGTTGATCATTTACATTATAGTTTGGTTATTGATATTGGAGCTATGGATTATATGCATCTTGGTCTGGAATTGTCCATTTTGGGTCTATTGTCATTATATTAGGATTAATATCCTTGAACCATTAGTTATGTTTCATTATATTATGATATTAATCAATGTAATATTATTTTAGGAGTTATGTTATTGTTTTCTAATACATCATTTAGATTATGTTGGATGTGGTGTCTTTCAGGAAACGATGTGCAATTTATTTGGAAAAACAATTCCTTAATGTTCTCTTAAGCTCTATGAATTTATTTATACCCATTTGTTTCTTGGGGATGTCACACAAGGATAGGGGAAATCATCTAATTCTAAAGAGAATGATTCTGGGAGAGGATTTAATAATGGAATCAGTTTTTTGGGTCCTTGAGTTTGGTTGGTATCAAGGATATAAGACCGAGGGGACATAAAATGTATAGCTTAAAAAATATATATCTAACCTTTTAATACTGAACATCATTATACTAGGGTGTCCGGGTAAAAAATAATATTTACTCACATTGGAAGGTTTCATTATGGGTTTAGTTGATGAATGTTTTATACCATGGATTAGTATAGAGATATCCCACAATGAAAACATTGTGTATTGGTGATTAAAAAGATTTTCTTAAATTGAAAAAAAAAATTATTTTGAAATTATGGTATCATTAGTTATTTCATATACTTAAGATAATTGTTTATAATTGTTTATAATTTATTCATTATTCAAAAATATGTTCAGAATTTGGTTTCACCTAATCGACGTGTTAGCCAACATCTTGTATAGATTATTGGGAATTCCCTTCTAGTTGTTGATAAATGAAATTGAAATGATGAACTAGATAAATTGGATCATTTAATAATGTTTTAGAATTAGAATCCTACTATATTTAAAGTTTATTAAAAAACCAAAAAACCATTGGTGTGGCCCAACTAAAAAAATAGAATCTTTTATTTTTATTCCACAATGGAAGAGAAAAAGATTAAATTGGAAAGCAATATGTTGAAATATATTTCATTACATAGGGGGGATTCATTTTCAAAGATAAATATTACATATGATTTATATTGGTGTATTTTATGGAATTTTTTCAAAAAACAATTGAATACCCATACATTAAAATTAATAATAATAAATAATTTCTTCAACATGAAATAAGAGAAAATCTATAAGACATAGTATGAAGCTATGATTATTAACATAGTCATTATTCATTGAAAGTAGCTACTAGTTCATCCTTGATGGTGAATAAAATTGTTTGTATATTATGAATAGATTTTTAATTAAAAATATTTTTATCTTTATTATGTTTTATATGGAAGTGGTAGAGAGGTAAATATTGGATGAATGGGATCTCATCGAGAATCCAATGGGAGGTAGTCTATTTATTCTTATGGGCGTATCTTCTAACTCAAGTGTTGGAAATAAAATATAGAGGGATTTCAACAATAATAGAACTGGTGCACCTTATTATCAGATTATATAATTAGCTAATTCTACTTTAAGATAGGTTGTTAAAGTAGGTTTTTTATTTTTAATCATTAACAAACCAATATTTAGGAAATATTTCACAACCAAGGAAATTCCATAAATGTGAAAATAATAGACATTAAAAGAAGCATTTTCATCAAATTATGAGATTAATATGTTTAAATGGAACACATTAGACAAATATTTCATATTCATAGAATGAATAGATCGATCCAAGAAGTTCACATCCATGTATATAGGTAAACCAAGATGTTTCGATGAAAATGTTATTTGTTAAGTGAACACCTCAACAAGGATGCAAGTTTAGTCTTGTTATAGTAGTGTAATGGTTGTATTAAGTAGAGTATGATATTTCAAGTGAAAAACCAATTACCTCTATTGTACATGGTACCATGTTTCTGAACTCTAATATTATGTAATTCGTGTTTGATACCGGAACATCATCCTGTTTCAATTATTCTTTTTCAGTTAAAAATTTTATATTTCCCACTGAAATGATGTCTTATGTAATGATTATTAAGAAACCCATTAGAAAACAAGATTGTATAGGTTCTAAATTTCTATTATTTTCTACTACCATTGATGCAGTGTAGTTTTCAAGGATTTTATGGGTGTAGATATTCATTTTTAGATCTATTGATTGAAATAGACTGGATGGTGGGATATAAATCCCATATCGATCGCTACATGTGGTATGTAACATTCACACCCCTTGATTTAGTACTTCACATTTTAAATAGGGATTGTTATATAAATTCTTATAGATATAGATCTTGAGTGGTAGTTGACAGAACAATTTCTACCCAATTATAATAAATAAACTTGAGTGTTATTGATGAATCAAGGAATGGTTTTCTTCAAAAAAAAGTGGATCCATCCCTCGATGTTTTTCAGAATGATTTATCATGATTACCACCTGAAATGGAAATCAAATGTACTATCAACAAACTCTAATAAATGAGCCCCATTTCATACCATCTTATAGAATCGATTCAATTGATCTGTGGGGATTCTAATTCAATCTACAATATTAGGAAAATAATTACCATAACAGACCAAGTGCATCATCCTAGACTACACACATTTTATTCATAATGAAATTCAATGGAACTCTCTGCATGTGTTTTTATAATTATAAGATGAATAAACTTATTTTTATAAATTGGTAATTACTTTCATGAGTAGATTACTTGTTTAATCATTTAATTGGATACAAGTGGATGTTTAAAAAAGATATTTGTTCTGGATACCATCATATATGAGTCAAAAGATGAGATATTCTAAGGACATAAAATCGGAGTCCCCATGGTCATAATGAATATATAATCATGAAATTTGTTTAGGTGAACATGTAGGTAGTTGTAAACTATTTGAGGAATCATATAATCTATAGGTTTCATGGCCTCTTTTTTTATTTGTTAATTATTTTCTAGTATACTCTCAAAGTAATAATGATCATGAGAAACAATAGAAAATTATTTTGGGTGAATTTCATAGAAATTATTGTATTCATATGTTTTATAGGTGTAATTTATCAATCTAATAATTTCATTAATTTAGGTTATTTTAAAAGAAAAAATATTACTAAAACCTTTAAAGATAGAAGAAGTTGTCTATTGGAAGACAATATATAATGTTTTTGAGGTATATATTTTTTCAGTATTAACATGAAATTATCTTGGATTCATTTGGGTTTTCTAAATAATTTTTTCTCCCATGACTTCTCTGACAAGGTAAAGTCTTATGTTCTTAATGAATGATTAATTTTGGAAACAAAATTTGGATCCCAATGCTCATCTCACATTGGAACACATCCTAAAAAATTCATAAACTAGGTAATAACAATTTTTTATACTATAATGCTTCCGAATTTGAACATGTATGTGTTTTCATGTATGGATATCTTATTGGGGACTATGTTTTGAGGCTGTTTCTAGTGAATGATAATAATTATCCAATGCATGATTTTGAATTAGTTGTTATTGTCCACAACTTAAAGATACAGTAACATTACATATTTGGAGACAATTTCATAGTTTTCATGAACAATAAGATTTTAAAAAGACATATTATTATTGACAATAGACCTTGAGGAACAAATATGGAGATAGTACCTCCAAAAGTTTTATTTTTTGTTAGTATACACACTCAGAAAAAGAAATTTCACAATTGATGCAATGGTTTGAAAATTATACGATGAAGTAGTCTAATAAGCTTGTAGCCAATCAATATCAATCATCCTGATAGATGAAATGAATTTATATGGTGATACATAGGATGGAAATATATATTTCATTCCATAAAGTCTTGTGTTGAACATAATGATGTTGGAAAAATAATTTCAGATGGTATATTTTAATTTCACAACCATTAGGCCAATCATAAATGGAATGGAGAGTTCTAATGACTTTAAAAAAGATCCAAACTATATGTTATTTTTTAGGAATCGAATTATTTTTCCATTTTATTTTTAGGAACAACCAATTTTTTCATACCAACATTTGAAATAGTTCATTCATCATGGAGATCATAAAATATACAATGTGAAAGATAAGAATTTCTGGTGGAAATGTTTGAAACACATGATTTCAAAATATATGAAGAAATGATTATCTTTATAAAATGTAATATTACTAAATAAATATCAAGGTGATATGATATAGAATAAAACTATACATTTATGGAATCTGGATCATATTTTGAATCATTTTTCATCGCCACACATTGAACGTTATGGGAAAAAAAAGTTATACGTGTAGTGGTAGTTCAAATTAATATGCCAGCACACATTATACCCATTTCAGAATACACCATGGTAGGGGATTTGACAAAAAATTATATCTATATAGTTTTCATATTACAAGGAGTTAAAACATTGATTCCATCAAATATACAGTGGTTTCTCTTCTTATTTTTTAGTGAGTGTTACAACTGGCTCATCATAGTATATTGACTTTGGGAATATAATATCATCCAAAGGAAGATGTGAATTCATATTTCACTATTAATAAATTACAAGACTTGATCAAGGTACATGTCAAGTACATCGGTTGTTAATGGGATGACCACACATGTTGGTTAATGTCACCTATAACAACAGTTTTCAGGAGACAATATAGATGCCACTATTTGAGGCCTTGTATGGCCATCTGGTTCATTCTATATTATGATGGGTTACAACATGAGAGATATATTTTTTTGACTATTTATTTTGGAGGATATGTAATATGAAATCCAAAATATCAAGAATTCGATGGCTATGACAGAAAGAAAACAAACGTATTATGAAGATATTCATCACCTACCGTTATATTTTGATGTTAGTGACCAAGTTTTCATGAATGATTTACTGAAACATGGTATTCTAAACATTGTAATATAAGGTAAATTAGAACCATAATTGGTTAATCAGACATTGATATAAAACATATATGAACTATAGTTTATTGGTTAGCATTACAACAAATATTCAATGTTTTTTATAATAGCTTCAATGTTTCTCAACTAAATAAGTATCGTCCTAATATATGACATGTGATCATTTGGGATCTTTTTATCATTGATATTGAAATAAATTTTATAATTTAACTATTATTCACTATGTAGTAGAAGGAAAATAAACTTTGGGGTAGATCTATTTCTTTTGTGTAAGAACTATGACTACACATGTAGGTGAAAGAGGAAACAAGGGAAGTAGACAATTTTATTCGGGTGAAATGTCTTACCTTGTTTAAATAAAATGTTGACATCTTGCTATCCATGGATAAAAATAAAAAATGTTGGGATAATATCAAACCCATGTATGGTGTACTCCTTCGTTTACATGTTTTGGTATGGGGTTGATGCGTTAGTTCAAAGATTTGTAAAAGTGGGGGAAACCAAATGTTTGGAGGTTGGGAAAATATATTGGTAAAATTTAAATAGTAAACTGTGGTTATAAAATGAAACTTTTTCAGTCTAGATGGAGTATGAATATTTCATGGTATAAAATTTATTTATTTATATAATTATACCTTCATAGTGTCATATGGTTTTTCAATAAAAATATTTGAGGCGATGGGAATTTTCCCGTAACTGAACATTAATTAATTTACAATGTAAATTCAATATTTTCGTCACATATCATATGAGAATACAAACTATTACATCAAATAGAATTGAAAATCTCATATTACATTTATAATTTCGACTTTTGGACTCCCAGGCTTTACATAGGGTATTTCAAAAGATTATTGACATCTGAACTCCATTGTAAATGATTCATTAAGAGTTATTTATTGAAATAAAATGTATATATATACACTTTATTACTCATCTTTCTATGCTTTTTTTTGTTTATAAAATAACCCTATATCATTTTGTACGACTGAATATAATGGTGAGTCTTTTGTTGATATAATATTCTTGGGTTTCGATAGAGGAAAAATTTCAATTGGGTGATCCTTAAAATTGTTTATGATGCTTTATGTAAATGTAATAAGTCTAGGTTGTTTTTCTCCTATTATACCAATATGGAACATGTTGGACTAATATTTTCTAAATAAATTTCATTTTTTTAATATATAGTGTGAATTTATTTGGAAACCCCTGATATTATTTGATTTAAAAAGGATGGGTATTGAAAGATGAGTCTTTGGATAAATAAAGGTTTTATTATAAAATTTTCATTTAGGGGTTGGTGTGGGTTCATGTTTATATGGTACATGTAATGGACCAAATTACCAAAAATTATTGATAAACATTGGATAGATCATGGTCAGATATACCAATATAAATTTTTTTGACCATGTGACAGCTTGGTGAATAGATAACACACTACTCATGAGTATAGGGAGGTCCAAGGATGCAATAATCATCTGTGCACATGTGTGTGAATGGGTGTGGATTTGGAATAATTATACGATATACTAATAAATTTATTGAATATATTTTAAATTTTTTTCTTGTGAATGTTGCCTGTGATTTTGAAGTAAACTATATGTCAATATGTCATATAATTTATATAAAAATGGTCAATAGAATATTTTCCTAATGGGGTGTTTGGGGGGTTCCTTTGGAGAAATACTATTGAGTGATATACTAAACCCATTATTGGGAAATTTGGAGCATTAATAGATATTTTATAATGATATATAGAGAGGGTACACATGTCATATTTTCTAGTGATGTTCATTGAAATCATTTTTTGGTTTCTAATGATGGATCAAGGGAGTGTACTGTCACACACCATCTCCAGAGGCATATTCCGTGACTACTCTATGCCCGCCTTCCATAGTCCAGTGGATGGCGACTAGCACCAAAAAGAATATTTTCTAAAATAGAAAAGAATTGCCTTTAAACATGTACAGACACATGGTTTGGGAACACAACAAGAAGGAAATATCAAGTAAAATGTTGTAGTAAAAGAGCGCTGAAAGCAAAGGGGGTGGAATACAACACCAACTGTAAATGTAAAAGTACAACTGAAATGTACAAATACAACTAAATGGAAAAATACAACAAAAAAAGGGAAAACAACTAATGAGTCTTCCTCTGAGGATCCTACCTGAATGGTAGGAACTGATCGCCTCCTCATCACTCCATGTTTGTATGTATTCTCATCATATCTCCTAGTCCCAGATCCCTCGATCCTTAGCCCAGATCCTCATCATCTGCACAAGACACAATAAGGTGAGGGTATATCCCGTGTAAGGGTGAGTATAACGATACTCATTAGGTATTCTAATACCCCTAAAGATCTCTAATTATTCCACAAGGATAACCACAAAGCATGAACTCAATCACAAAGAATAGGCATTAGACCCAGCTCAATTTGAGTCTCAGCTCAAACCATGTATACATCTTAGAGAAAAAAGATTATGATGTTGACCCACACAGGATCGCTAAGAATGCGGATATCCAGTCACTGATTCTGTAGGCCTAGGAACAAGTAAAATTCCAAGTCACAACATCTAACACCTCGACTGCTGGAGAAATCCTCCTCTATCAAGTATTGTTGTCCTGCTGTGTCACATAGAGGTGCTTACCACTAACCTTGAACAAATGAGGTTCTCCTCCCCATTGCGTACCATGGGTCTTTATGGTCACACAGATCTGCTCTTAAAACTTTTCCTACTAAGGTACTCTTCCCCATCGTTTATTGTGGCCATCGAGTCACTCCGAGTCGAAAAGTCAGCAATCGTCAGGTCTTAGCCAGTCGCAGGGTTCCGTACATAGCGCGCATGGGAGAACCTATCCCCAAGACATTAGTCATATTTCTACCTACATTACGTCTCATAATGATGTAACCCTATAATCCATGGGGTCACAATGGTTCCAACACAATAGACGAAACGTCAACTGGATGTATGGTCTGTGCGTCATTGGCATTTTAGTGCCGAGGACCCTGTTAGATTCGGGTGGGATCCAACCCATCGATACTCCAAATTTCTCCAAAACACTCATGGAGAAATTCAAAAGTACTTTCTCACTCCAAGGATCCAAACACTATAGACGGTTCGTCAAACAAACGTCTGGTTCTCGAGATAAGGCCCTTTAAGGGTTTCTGGGAAAAGTGGGGCCCACGTCTTGTTTGACCTTGTCAGACTATACCAACCTAACTTGGTTTGACATGGCCACAATGGAAATGGCCTGGTGGGCCGATGTCCAACCCAACCCACAAAAAAGGGTGGCTCACAAGGCTAGCTATCGCGTGTAGAGAGAGTCCCGACATGCGGTGTGGCGCGGCTCGACCTGCAAAGTGGCAGCCTAACTGGTGGGGCGTTGCTCAGCCTGCTGGAAATGACCTACGAGAGGGCTGTTCGGCCACAAAGGGCGTGGTCCACAGTGCTTCTGCTAGGCTACTCGGGAGAGCCGCTCCTCTTGAGATCTCGACTGCCCTATGGTCATTCGGCCTTTAAAGCGGCGACCCCAAGGGGGTGTTGCCCGGTTGCCACTGAAACCACTAGAGGCATGGGTTACACATTTTTAAATACTGTGTCAACCATGGTCTCCTGCTCATTGGCAGTGCACGACGGCGCCACACCCATCCCTTCCATGACTGGCCGACGAGCCGGTAGCCTTCTCCGTCTATCGCGACTGACGAACCGCGACCCCATTGCATACAAGAGGTGTGTGATGGTGTGTAACACCTCCTCTACGTCCGACCAATATTGGCCACCTCTACGTCTACTCCAAATTCATGTCGCGGCCTCCTCTAGCAGCATGCATTGGTGTGTCACCTCCTTCATAGCCGGTTGGTGTCACCGCACCGGATGTCTTCCACGGAAGGTTCAAGTGTAACAAAGTTGTACATGGTTCGGGTGGGGTTTATTGGGCATGAAACCTCCGTGTCAGTTCATGATCAAAGGGAGTATAAAATGGGTTTTAAAATTTTGTGTATTAAACAACAAAAAAACCCCATAATGATACCCCGTAACAAACTCCCGCAAAATGAATGATTCACTAATCGACCCATTAGTCAGTTGACCCGTGTTCATCATATAATTATCAAGAATGGGGAAGATGGAATCTTTTAAAGAAAAGTAAATGAATAAACCCCCTACCTAGAAAACCCAAAGGATAGTGTTCGTGCATGAAGTTGGATCATGCTCTTCGTTCCTGCAATAGTTTCCCAGTGATGCCACTCATACGTTGTCCCCCAGTATGTGGTTCATTGTCATCTATCACCACCCACTGGGTTCTGCTCCATCCTCTATGGTTCTGGCATCGCGGTGCTCCTTAAGAACTTTGTTTCATTGCGAAGTACTATCGATACCCCTCCCTAAGCTCCATATATATAGGAGACAGGGAGGGTATGTAACACCATTGGAATTTAATGGGGCTCATCAATTAGAAGGATTCTTAATTCCCCAAAAAAGTCGTTACTAAGGGTTAGAAGGTCAATCCATTTATTGGATTAACACATAACTAGCCCCACCCCTTTTCATGTCTGTTGGAGGAGATGAAATAAAATAATTAAATTATTATATTTTATTTCATTTAAAAAGTCTCATAACACACCTTTTTCTCCAGACCTACTATGTACAATGTAAAGCCTCCATTAAGTGAATCCCAACACTATGAATTCAATGATGCCCTTAGATTTTTAATCTGAGCTATGGTGCAAAATTTAGAAAATATCGTTCATGAATTTAATGAACATACCTGAATAAATGTTCAATAAATTATTAACGTTCACCCTCGACCCGCGCCATTCAAGGTTAGGCTCCGCCTAAAGAGAACACTCCCCCACGAACCCGGAGGTACTCTCAGATTTTCAATTCAAGTTATAGTTTAGAATTTATGGATATTATAATAAAATAAAATCCACTTAATTATTTTATTTACTGCCAAAAACTAAATTTCACTGCTACCCCGTGCTGGCCAATGTCTGTATCAGCATAAGGAAAGAATACCCACATGATTTAAGTGGTGGTCTCAGATTTTAAATCTGAGTTACCATTCATGTATAATAAGAATTTGAAAAATTAAATAATATTATTTAATAATTGGATTTACTATTATTATATTTTTAGGTTTTCTCCAAGGAGGCCCACACCGACTAAACTTATGTCACGTGTAAGGTAAACCCATCATCTTAAGTGCAATTGTTCCCTTGGATTTCTGATCTGATAAATTTTCTAAGAGCTATTCCACTTTTTTACAAAAACTACTTACACACACTTTTTAAAGCATAACAAAATATATACAATCTTTCTGGACACTCCGGGAATTGGAATCATGCATCGTCAGATTTCACTGCCTCAAAATAATTCCACATAATTATAAAAATTATATGGAAATATTGAAACTTACATCCCCCCCCCCCGCTTAGGGATTTTCATATCTGAAATACAAAACAAAGACTAAGGATAAAAATGGGGGTACTAGGCATAAATATTATCCCCCCTCTCCCATGTTCCCTCTTAGAGGTTCCCATGTTGCCAATGAATGCACACAAGAGGTATCGATCGCCCACGAAGGACTCAATCTAGTCGATTCTCAATCTCTACTGGAACATCTGTAAATGCCACCCCATAGTCTAAGTCTTGCTCACTATGGTCGATGATGTGAGATGGGTCGTACACATATCTCAATATATGGGATAGGTGGAAGACGTCGTACACCTTCTCCTACTATGGTGGAAGTGACATCCGTTATGCCACCTTGCCTATCCATTGATGTATCAGAAATATCTCTATAAAGAATGGTGATTACTTTCTGCCTCAGCCAAATATATGATGTCCCCATTGAGGAGATACTCATGAGAAAATATGGTACACCTCATGGAACTCGAAAGGTCTCTGTCTCATATCTGATTATGATTTTTTTCTGCATTTTGTAGTCTTCATCTGCTCCTAGATGGTCTCCACCTTCTTAGTGGTGGCTCGTAACAACTCTGGACCCATAAGTTATGACTCCCTTCGGTCTGTATGTCATATGTGTGATATACAAGGCCAACCATATAGGGCCTGAAATGGTGTCATATCTATTTTGGAGTGATATATATTGTTGTATGCAAACACCACTAAGGTAAATTGATCCCCCAACTGTCAAAAAAATCTAGGAAGCATGCAAGAAGAATGTCCTCTGTCATGTGAATGGTTTTCTCTATCTGACCATCCATTTGAGGATGAAAGGTGGTGCTCAAAGGTAGCTGAGTCCCGAACTCCTCTTTAAATCCCTTCCACAAACGAGATGTAAAATGTGTGTCACAGCTAAAGATGATCTTCGATGGCACCCAATAGAGCCACACAATCTCTTTAATGTAGAGGTGTCCCAAGCCCTCTACTAATACCGGCTCTCAGATATGTAGGAATTGGGACAACATGGTGAGTTAGTAAAAGATCACCCAAATAGAGTCAGGTCCCCTGGACGTATGCGGAAGCCTTGTCACAAAGTCCATGGAGGTCCCATCCTATATTCACTCTGGTACCTCTAGTGGCTGAGCTATGGAACATGATGCTCAACCTTCACTTGGCGACAATTGAGGTAGTGGGAAACAAACTCTTCCACTTCCTTCTTCTTCTCTAGCCACTAGTGAGGATTCCGGAGGTCCTGGTACATCTTCTCCACACAAGTAAGTACCTCCAAAAAAGACATATTAATCTCCCTCAACCCCTCCTATAGTGCCATCAGTACCACGATATGTCCTCTGAAGAAGATGATGTGCTCACCACCATCAAAAAATCCAGTAGGTGAATGTTCTGATGATATCTGAGCTTGTCAAGTCTCATAGTCAGTGACCCAAAGGTGCACCTCCCTGACTCTCCGATGTAGTGGGACAATGACTCTCATATATTGGAGCTATGATGCTCCATCTTTATCCAATAAGGATATCTGCGGCGTGACTGGCTGCTATAATTCCTCACTCAGCAGTTGTAGACAAGACCTCATGCTGAGTGTGTCTGCAACCATGTCCCCATTCCCATGAGTATAGAATATCTCATGGTCATGATCTTGGAAAAACATTATCTATTGGCAATGTCGTGGGTTCAGGTCCATTTGTGAGAAGTACACATGAGACTCTTGTGATCAGAGTAAACAGTAAATCATTCACCCATCAGGTAGTTCCACCCCATATTCAGTGCAAAGACCACTAATGATAACTCCAAGACATGGGTTGCATAGTTCGTCTTGTCATTCTCAGTGTATGATCTTAAATGCTCTAATGACACTACTCCATCAATAGGAATGGCTCCCCCTTCTTCGTCAAAGATGAAAACGGTGCCTACACCCTAGATATATCTGGTTCAAAACTCTAGTTGTACCCAACAAAAGTAGAAGTCTCTCTCCCTTCAGGGAGGTAACCCTAGAAATATCTTTTGAAAGGATGCCCCCACAATCTGCCTCTCCTATTAGGAACTGAAAACCGAAAACTCTTGATTCCACAAGGGTATTGACGTCTGACTTATGATTGATCGACTCCACCCTCCAATGCATGAGTTTGTCTGGTGCTACCTGGGTTTCCATTTTTTGTCAACCAAGAAAAACCACATTCCCGCGTTGAAGATAAACCACAACCTTTTTTCTTAATATAGTCAATCAGAGTATGAACTGTGGATTTCCAGTCCATATCGGATATAACGTCGTATAGCCTCGATGTTGCCACCAAGTGGTTTCAAATGAAACTCTCGCCTTAAGGGTCAGATCACACTGTTGACATAAGTGTTATTTTTGAGACTCCTCTCAATGGATTCTCTATACATGGGGGTCCTGTCAACAGTTTAAAAGGAAATTCTAGGTATTGGATAAGATTCATGGAAGGAATGAATTATTGGTACGTATTTATATTAATAAGGTAGCTAGTAGAAGACATATACCATACCTCGAATCTTTACTAGAGACCTTGGTTCACACTCCTTGACCAAATGCAGCTACACCCATCCCATGTACTTGAGCTCCATGAGCCTAGTGGGGACCTCAAGGGGGTGGTTGTAACATGTCGAAATGTACAGTACCTCATTATTCTCTCTTAGCTCTTCTCCCATATCTGTATCCCTACAGATTCTTCTATCCATATAACATCCTCTTCCCGAAAAATTTTACACACCCATGTCTCTGATCCTAGTGCTAGTTTCCTTCTTTCCCATTACTAACATTCACATGCCGTATTCGCTCAGCCAAAGAACTTTCAACCATAATGGTTCTCTCTATCAGCCTAACATAAGTAGGAATTCATAGAATAATAGTGATGGAAAGGATATACTTAAACACACCTCACTCGGATTTACGATCCCTGAAGCACTGATCGTATTATATTCATCGAGTACTAGGAATGGTCGGTACACCTCGATGAATACTCAGCTACGGACAAGTTATCCTTCCAATTGTGTAGAAGCTCTAAAGAACTCTCAGCCACATACTCAAGCCAATCCATAGATACTTGTGAGTCAGGCACACCTCAGAACTAGAGGGGTATCTGATTCTGAAACAGGTGTATGGAACCAAACCTACATGTGTCCTCTACTGGTACCACTAGTTATAACTGTTATCCAACAGGTAGTGATATAGCTGGAACACAACCTGAAGGTACCATCTCATGAAACGGTCCATGTACTAAAGCCTCATCACTATGTGGACCATCCTCATGATCACTCACTAAATAATATTCGAAGCTAAGATCACTATCTACTATATTGGTTTTACAACTAGGCAAAAAAATCTAGCCACAGCCTCAAGCCAATCCTCAACTGGATTGGAATCTGTCTTACCTCAAAACCTTAGAGGCCTCTGCCACTAGAACTCATGCAATGCACTCCGTTGATGTGCATCATCTACCAGTGCGACTTGTGGTAACTACTACCCAATGGGTGGTGGTGCTACTAGTCCACCACTCGAATTTTCTAACACCATAAGAGGGCCCCACACTTTGGCCTCATCGCTTGGTGGGCCGTCCTGATGCACTCTCTTGAGAACCCTAGCTGGCTGTCTACACGGGGGAATCCTGATAAAGAATAGGTGTTCCATGGTAATTATTTTATTCCTACTGAGATGACACAGTGAAATTATAAGAAAAACTTTTCAAAAACACACATAATCCGTGTTTTAATGCCATGAGTCTGAAAACAGAATTCACGGTCCCGGTTTATGGATACATTGGCCACCACACCAATATTGGATTCCGCAAACTGAGAACCACACTCATAACAGATAACAATATTGACACACTGAAAAGATCATAGTTCTAGTTATTTGGTAGAATTGAATCCTCTGATACCACTTTGTTACGACCTATCCCCTGGGGCCCGTGACGTGACTACCACAAGCCCGCCTTCCATTGCCAAGATGCTGTAAACAAGGACCAGAAGGCATATTCTCTAAAACGGGAAGGCATTGATTTCAACCTGTTCAAAGACATGGTCCGGGGACACAACAAGAAGAAACTATGAAGTAAACGGTTTTTTTAAAAGAGTGCTCAAAGGAAAGGGGTCGGAATACATGCCCAACTGGAAAAGTAAATTTAGATCAGAGAAGATCAAATAAAACTGAAAGGAACAATACAATTAAAAAATGGGAAATAGCTACGGAGTCTCCCTCCAAGTATATTACCTAAAAGGTAGCTACAAATCACCTCATTATCACTCCACGTCTTCTTGTCTCTTCCGTATACCACCAAGTCCTAGCTCCCTCAAACCTTACCCCAGCTGCTCGTCGTCTGCGCAAGACATAACAACGTGCGGGCATAGCCTGTGCAGGGGTGAGTATTATGATACTCATTAGGGACCCCGAGCCCCCTGATGGTCTATTATAAAAACATAAGGAAAACCACAATGCATGAACTCAATCACAAAGAAAAATAAATAGAAAAAGCTCAATTACAGTCTTAGCTTAATTAGAGTCTTAGTTAAAAATAGGTATACATCTCAGAGAAACATGATTATGAAACTGGCCCACATAGGATCACTATGAATGATGATAGACAGCTAGTGATTCTCTAGGCCTATAAACAAGTAACATTGCCAGACCAAGCGTCAAACACCTCAGCTGCTGGGGAACTCATCCTCTATCGGGTACAGTGGGCTTTCCGCGTCACACAGAGGAGATTCCCACAAACCTTGGACTGCTGAGGCACTCCTCCCCATCTTGTACCATGGGTCTTCTGGGTCACACAGAGCATCTCCCCCACCATGGCCTGCTGAGGTACTCCGCCCCATCACATACCATGGCTGCTTCCCACCTTGGCCTGCTGAGGTACTCATCCCCATCGCGTACCAGGGTCGTTGAGTCACTCTGAGTTGAAAAGTCAGTAGTCGTCAGGATTCATCCTGTCAGAGGGTTCCGCATGTAGCGTGATTGGGAGAACCACTCCCCAAGACATCCGTCATATTTCAACCAGCACGACATCTCATAAATAAGTAATCTGATACTTCGTTGTGTCACAGGGGTTCCAATGCAATACACAGAGTGCATCCAGGCACTTGGTCAGTGCATTATTGGCATTTCAGTGCCGAGGGCCTAGTTGGATTCGGGTGGGATCCAACCCAGTCATACTTCAAGTTTCTCTAAAACTCTCATGGAATAATTCAAAAATATTATCTCACTCCAAGAATCCCAACGCCACAGATGGTTTTTCTAACATACTTCATGTTATAAAGATAAGTCCTTATTAGTGTTTCTAGGCCTGATTGGGCCTGGGTCTTGTCCGACCAGGTCGGACCCACCCGGCCTGACCTGATCTGGGTTGGGCCGCTGCAGAGTCAGCCCGCTAGGGTAAGGTCCGGTCTGGCCCACAAAAAGTGGCAGGCCACAAGGGCGGCCCGACCCATGTAGGGAGGGGACCATAAAGGGTAAACCCAGAACATAGTGGGGCACAACCCTGCCTGCTTGCAGCGTCCCACTGGAGGGCGGTACAAATGAGAAGGGCGCAGCCCGCAGTGCTTCCTCTAAGTGGATTGGGGGTGCTGCTTCATCGAGATCCCGAACGGCCAATGGTTGTTCATCCTTTAAATAGGTGGCTCCACATGGGGAATACCCATTCACTGCATAACCCTCCGGATGTGCTGGTTCCATCTCCTCCACCATGGATTCAACAATAGTCTCATACACACTGGCGGTGCACGATGAAACGCCACCCATCCCCTCTGCCGCCAGCTGACGAATCGGCTGCCTTATCCATCTGCCAAGTATGATGATCTGCAACCCCTTGGCAAACCAGGGGCACACTACGGTGTGCCACACATCCTCTGCAGTCAGGTTGTGCTGGCATCTTATATTTCCACCACGGCTACTTGTCGCGGCCTCCTCTAGCGGCGTGCGTTGGCGTGTCTCCTCCTTCGTAGAAGGTTGATGTCTCTGCACCGGAAATCATCCATGGAAGATGTAAGGGGAACATTGTTTCGGAGGGTTTGGGCCATGTTCGTTAGGCCTTCACCCTCTGCATTAGCTCATGATCTAAGGGTGGATAAAATGGGATTAACAATTTCGTGAATTAAATAACAAACAAAAACCCATGAAGATACCCCGTAAAAAACTCATGAAAAGAAAATGATTCACAGATCAGTCCATTTTTCTGTATACCAATGTTCTTTATATAATTATCAAAAATAAAGAAGTGGAAATATTTTAAGGAAATGTTAATGAATAAACCCCCTTCAACAAAAACCCACTGGAAAGCATCTGTGCTTGAAGGTGGATAATGCTTTTTGTTCCCGCAACTGGTTCCCAACAACACCACTCGTACGTCGTCCTCTAGTTCATAGTTCGGTGTCATCCGTCACTTCCCACTAGGATCAGATCCATCCTCTAAGGGTCCTGCATCGTGGTTCTCCTTCAGAACTTCGTTTCTTGGAGAAGTTGTGCCGATACCCCTCCCTAGTCTCCATATATATAGGAGAGGTGGAGGGTAAGTAACGATGATGGAATTTAATGGAGCTCATCACATTGGAATCTTCTTAATTCCACAAACATGTCATTAAATAGGGTTGGAAGGTCAATTCATTTATTGTCTTGAAACATCCCTGGACCCACCCCTTTCCTTGTCTCTTGGATGATATGAAATAAAATATTAAAATTAATATATTTTATTTCATTTAATAAGTAGAAAAACTTATCCTTTTTCCAGACCTACTGTGGTCAAAGTAACGCCTCCCTGAAGTGAATCATGGTGATATGGACTCAATGGTGCCCTAATATATTTAATCTACGAAATGGTTCAAATGTTATAAAGCATTGCTCGGGTGTTTACTGAATGTAAATGTAAAATGTTCAATAAATTATTAATGTTCACCCTCGACCTACGCTGGTCGAGGTTAGGCTATGGATAAAGAGAAAACGCCCCAAAGAAACCAATGGTACTCTTGAATTTTGAATCTGAGTATCAATTTATAATTTATGGAATTTACAATAAAATAATTTCCACTTAATTATTTTATATACTACCAAATTTTAAATTTCACTGGGGGCCCGCGCTGGCCATTGTTAGTATCTACCTAATGAAATTATACCATATAAAGTTCAGAGGTGGTCTCAGATTTTCAATCCCAGTTACTATTCATGAGTTATAAGAAATTGAAAAAAAATTAATTATTTTATTTACAGTTATTTCATTTTCGGAGTTTCTCATAGGTGGACCACTTCAACTGAACATAAGTCGCCCCTAGAGTAAACCAGCCATCCTGAGCACAATGGTGCCCTCAGATTTCTGATCCATATAACCATTTTAGAGTTATTTTACTTTTTCCGGAGAACTGCTTACGTGCACTATTGAAATTTTTACAAAACGTTGACGGGTTATTCAGGGCACTTCGGGCCTCAGAATCACGCATCATTAGATTATGATATCTCAAAATAATTCCATATACATAAGAAAATATATGGATGTTCCGGGACATTACATGTATACATATTGGTCATAGATGGTTCAATTTTTTTGAAGGGTCTTTATATATAATGTCTCATCCATTCACTTTAAATTTTTCTTTAATTTATTCAATTTTCATGTATTAGGATTATTTTGAGTTATTTTTTATCTTTTTGTTCATAATTTAGTTTTCCTTGTTTGTTGTATCTATCTTGATAGGTGGTGTGCTCTTCGGAAATAATCCCCATAATGATCTATTAATAACATGGAATATATTTATCACAATTGTTGTCTTGGTGATGTCACCTAAGGAAAATGTAATACCACCTGGTATCAGGATAATGAGTTAGTGTGAGGTTTCATTATACGTTTTGGTGACATGGTTTTTTGGAAATTTTTTACCCTTGGTTGAATTTAATTGGGTTTTTAGTTTGTTATGAAATTTTATGATCTTGATATCATGTTATAGTCTCACCACTACAACATTTGACCCAGTTATCTAATTAAAAGACTATTCATATAAGGGGGAATGCCTAATATGGTGCATAATCTCTAATTGTTTATCATTCTATCAGTGAATGTTGGGGTGTAATAAAATTATTTAATAGGATAAGGTTTATGTTATTTTATATTCAGTTTTTGTTGTGGTAGAAATTATATTAGTTGTACGGACCTTGGGTAGGGGAGTTTCCATGTTTTTATATAGATCATGTGCAACATACCTGTGAGTGACTATTTATGTGACTATATTTATATTTTAATGGGATTTTGGTTCATTGATGAATCATTTGTTAGTATTTAGGATCACATGAAATATTTATATATACCCATATTGAGTACATCATGGTAATTGATAACTTAAATAAAATATTTTATTCTCTGTATTCAATGATATATATAAATTATATGATGTTGTGATATATATGTTAGTTAGTTGATCTTGAGAATATTTGGATGAGATAAATATAAATTAGAATAATCTGCAAGAAAGAAGGACAATGATTGAGTCATAGGTAAAACTAATAGGGTATTAAATTTTGTTTTAGAATAACGTAGGATATTTATTTTGATATAAATAACTTTTGTTATCCATAAATATACTTATGATGTTCTCTTAAAAAATTTGGAATATGTATTATAAACATTAATTTGGGATTTTAGAAAATGTAACCTCAAAGTCATCTGACGGGGCCACCAACATTACTGAACCAGAGTTATCCTCAATGGGAGAATGTTTCTTCAATCCCCAAATGTACATGAAGGTACAACTAAGAATACATATACACCAACTCCATGGATTCACGAAATATAGAATATTTAAAAAATATTTTTTGAGATTGTACTTGTATTAAGTTGGGAAATATAGAGGTCATTGGTTGATTATTCCTAACATTTAAAAGTCATGGATCTCCACGATTTAAATGGAACTACAGTTCCCTATTATATAGAAGAATGGATTGTTACCACTGAGGTAATTTTCAACTTATTATGGATTCATCATGACCATTGGGGTATGTTGGATACCATTTTATTTCAGGTACCCACATGGAGATGGTGGAGTATATTAAACCAGATCAACAGAAAAGTGGGGGTAATGTGGAATATAATTAAGGATTTAATCTTCTAAGAGATATTTTGTAACTCAATGTATATATATTGAGCATAACAGATTATGGGGTTTCTTTATGGGATTATGTTTGTATCTCCCTATTTAGATTGTTTTATAGAGTTACTCCACTTATTTATATGTTTCCTAGGAATAAATCATAGAAGGTGATGATGTTTGAAATGAGTCATAATCTAGAGATTAGATTCCATTATGGGAATAATGAACTATTGAATTACCCTAAGGTGCTATGCAAACCATTCAACACATATAATGGGTTAGAGGGAACATGTACATCAAATATTATTATAGTTTACAATGGATCGATATGTAGACTACCAAGTTCTACTATGTTTACTTATTATAGTGGTAAGAAAAATAGGTCTGGGGAGATATGGTAGGAAAAATATAGGCATATGGAAGGTGGTAGGTATTATTCAATTCGACTAGGGGGATGCGGTGTTTTCCAATGTTAAAAATATTGGTAGAGTGCACATTACTACAATGATTTCCAAGATCCCTAGGTGATGTTCCACCAATATAGTAATACATTGAGTTTATAGATTTACAAATCAATGAAATCATAGATAAGGCCTTAATGGGGTTCTATCTAAACACAGAATTCATTCCACGGGATTGATCTGGGTCCTCATTAGCATTTTCAAACCACTATAATGATAGTTAATTATGTGAGCCATGAATATCATCAATATGACCATAGAGAAATGGAAGGTCATGTATATGCGTTGGAAAAGATTAATAATGATAGTGTAGAGGGTACTTCTACAGTTAGAGGTACAATCTTGATACATTTACACCAACTACTTAATTTTTGATAAAATGGTTCATCATTATATTATATATGCTCTTGTTTTTGTATTCTTATATTCAGCAGTTTGGTAATAATTCATGTTACTATCTCTTGGAACACAATGGGGAATAAAATTATATCATTTTTAGTTATATCCTGAGTTCCAATATTAGTTTATATCTATTTTCATTTGTGTAACTTCTTGAAATTAGTGATGAAATGTTTCGAAGTGATATTTAGAAAGGACTAGTTGACTAGTTTCTCATATAAAATATACTGCTACTCGAGATATGAATATTTCAATATTCCTATTGAAAAGATAATTGTATGTATTACAGTGTTTTATTTCAGAGATAGCTGGATTGAACCAGAACCGATCTAGAATTTAGATACCATAAAATAAATGGTAGGATTTACATGTGTATTAGAATCAAAAGTAGCTCCTTCTTCTTTCCCTTTAGTTGTGGATTTAAATTAGGATGACTTCACAAAAAACGTCTCAATTTTTTTTATCGGTAGGGGATTTGAGTTCAAGGTATAACTCATTTCAATATTGTAGCCAATTTTTATTCCCCTAACTAAAATATATCGAAGGAGTTGAAGAAACTAATGCTGTGCCTTGAAGATTTTAGAATGAAACAATTTTTCAGACCAGGCGCATAAGCTATGAGTTTTCCAATATTGTTTTCAATGAATAAATATTGTATTCCATGTCTCTATATAGACTAAAATATGTACAATCTTTTTATATTAAAAATAATGAGTCAATTAACCAAGATTAAAGATCTCTAAGATTAGTTATGTATATCGTGGGTGTTCCATATAATTGATCATCATTCATTCTATCATCATTTATAAGACAATGAGTATGATATTACTATTATGATATTAAGAAGTTTTATAATTTATATACTTATATCTTTATTCTTTCATGTTATAGGAATTCCACATATGTTTTCAAGGCTCTCATGAATAGAAAATTCAATCCATATCTTCCCTTCTTCATTATTATATTTGTGGATTATTTAATGATAAATTTCTATAATTCTTACATTAATTCTATACACATTGATATTTTATTGATTGAAAAATGAGGTTGTCATATTGATGATAAAATGTCAATGTTTATCCCCAAGATTTGGGGGGTGTGGTTCTAAGGGAAATTGATTTCTGAGATAGAAAATTCAATGATCATGGAAGAGGTGTTGGTCATGAGGTCTTGGCCTCTTCCATGGAATGTGTCTGATATAATAATTTTACTTTTCCATTTTGGATACTATCAATGATTTTTAAATTAATTTTTTTTAAAACAATAAAAAAGATGACCAGAAATGGGTTATGTTTTTTGTGGGTATATTTGTGTGAAGAGGTCGTCTTTCATTAAAAGAGAATATTGAAACTAGCCATGGTTTTAAACCTTCCAGAGCATGGTATTAGATACATGGTGTATTGTGATGACTCAAGTTATGGGTTGGTATTTTTTCGATATAGTGGTATCATATAATCACTTATGGGTTAGAAAATCTACCTCAACATGAGAGGAACAACGTTTTGAATGGTATATAGTCATCATATACAGTATACACCCTAATCTGTTGGGCGAACTATATCATCATTTAGAGGTTTTTATTTTACATAGGCCTTAAGAGATTTATTTATATAGTCTCTTAATGGGATATTAATCAAAGGAATTTATTTTGGGAGGGTTATTAGAAAATATTTTTATATGAAATGACATGTTATCAAAGGAATGATAATTTCATTATGGATGATGTTCACATGAAAATAATAGAGGTGAAGAATCTCTAAAAGTAGCATTCGTTGAAGAAAAGGTATATGATGAATTTGATGGAGGAGTGGATTTTGGATGCATCAAAAGACCATAGTGTGACGAAATGTTTTCCTTTTATTGTCACATTTAATTTTTCACCTTATAAATGTAGGCAATGTGACAAAGCATTAGTCTGTGGTGATGTGGGAACACTGGGTGATAAATGATTCTGTTCTAGGGTGGAACGTGCATGATGATGACATGATATATATTCATTATAGGGAATTTTTGATAACTTATTAAAGGGATGAGTTTTTTAGTTAATCACATGCTTCCCAATGGTCATTTAACCCAAGATCAATGATAACATTCCATGATATTTGATTCCAATATTTGTGGTTGGGTATTAAAATATAAGTCGCCAGTTTTTTATCATGATTCCTTACTTTCATGATGATAAAGATTATGAAATAGTATCTTTTTAGTTTTCATTTGTACAGAGACCCAATATTTTTATACGAATATAAAACATCTCAAAATTTAAAAATTAATTAAAATAACATTATGAAACATTAAATAATGGTATAGGTCTAATACATTTGATGTAACACCCCGAGATTTTATGAGATATATTATTTTTAATTTCTTTGATCTTCTATCATACAATACACCAATATTAGCTTTTACTATATGCAACACTGCATTATCTTTCAGTATATGCAACACAATTCTTGGCTTGCATTACACGCAATCGCGACCTACCTCGATAGCGTGTGTAGTACGAAACACTAGGTTTCACTAAACAAAGATATATTATTATAATATTATTATGGACTAGCCTTTATGAATAGTATTAACTAAATTTTTAATTTTATAACATTATTATTCATCTTACACATTTTCTATAATATGGTACGAGAACAAAATAATTTTTTCGTGTAAAATATGTATTTTTCAAAAATTGTGGTTTCCCACCTTTTGATGGCGCACCCACCTTAAATGTATTTTTGACATGTGTATAAGTTCAATTTGAAAAAATAAAATTCTTCTTTGGAATATGGATATACAAATTTACTTTGGATAAATTTTTCATATTATTCTGATAACGTTCATTTTTAATGAATAGTAAAAACACGCTATATTTTAATTAAAAACAACTTTTTTCATCGGAATAATTTATATGGTTACTGTATCTTATTAATTGGTTTAAAGTGTAATTAAAATATATTTTTACCATTAAATCTAATGTTGTTCATTGGAATTAATTTCACTTTGAAATTGGATATAAACAAGTATCAATCTTTTGATAGTTTTTGTTTTTTTAAAAACACGCTATTTGTTTTGATAGTGGGAATTAATTTTAAAATTAATTAATGCCAATTCTATGTTTTGAATTTGGAAAAATAGACATCAATTTTTAATTCGGAATATCAAATAATTCTGAGGCTGAATTTTTGGTATTTTTCTGAATAACATCAATTTTCGATGAATAGTAAAACCACTTAGTGGTAGCTAAAAAAACTGAATTTTTCATTTAAATGAAATTTTACCACATCTGTGAATAGAAATTTGAAAATCTGAGATACATGGTTAATATCAAGGACTAAAATGTGGTTCAATGAGATGAAAATATTTTTTGGTGAATAGTAACATTTTACTTTTATTTACCACGGTTAAAAGTAAATAGGGTAATTAAGGGTAAAAATGATATTAATATTACCCCAAAACATGTCATAATTCTATTGGATAAGTGTAATTCGACAAAAAACAACCATAGAAATAACATATGACCATTTAGTCCCACTTGGATTAGATTAAGACATTTAATATTATTTTATTTAATGAATAGTTAAAATAGTTAAAATCATAGTTTAATAACTAAAAAAATTTAATATAGGGTTATACAAATGATAAATACGACTATGAATATATATTAGAAAGCTAAAAAGATTTCCTACAAAATGGTATTTTATTTATAATTTTTAGAAATTAAATAAGATAATTTATTTATGACACAATGATGATGCAGTAATTATCTAATTGATGAAATATTGACATAATTGATGTTATAAATACTCAAATAAATGTAATTTCAGACTTTTTATGAATTAAAATAATTTCCTAGGTCAATATGACATGTTAGTATTGATTTAATTAACTTTTTTATAACTAATAATTCTGTTATTATTTTCACAAAATTCATTTACCAAATAGTGTCACAATTGACATAAAATAGTTTTTTAAAAAATTATTATATTATTAATTGCAATTTTATTCCTAAAAATCTAATGATCGGAAAAATGACAAAAATATAAAGTTATATATATTAATAATAAACAACTTGGGGTTCTTTTGTCTTGTTATAGTAAGTTTATTAACCTAATAGTTTATGAAAACAAGAAGACACGTTAAAAGTAAAAAAGTTTAACATAAAGTTAAATCTAAATGATAAGGTTAAAATAGAAACCTAAACTTGTCTAAATTCTATTTAATGAGATTATTTCTACCCATCCCCACCTTAGATTCTAAATAAATCAATTTGGAGCTATTAATAACAGAATATGACTTTATAATAAAATAATATTTTATGTTTTCCTAAGGTGCCCCTATCGTCCCTTATAAAAGGACACCTCATCCCTCTCTTCCACACACAATTTTGAGATTTCAAAATCGACCAAACCCTGACAATTTCTCTTCTCCACTTCCCTATAAACATCCTAGAGGTCTTCGTCTTCTTCAAAGACCATCTTTAGTGCCCTAGGTAGAGGTTAAGAAGAGGCGCTTCAAAGAAGAGGTAATGTACGTTACCGATTCTTTCAATTTTATTTCTTCTTCTAATTATTCTTATTTTGTTGTTTAATTATGAAGTAATAACATAAGTATCACTCATATAATGATATGTTATTATATGTATCAAACAACCCTATATCACCATCTATCCATCCTACAGAAAACAAAATCACCGCGTGTGCGTACGTATGAAATATCGTCTCCACACCGTGGTGTAATATGTTTTTGACCACCACCTTACACGAATGTGTAGAATGATTAAAATAAATAACTAATTATGATTATTTCAAAGTGATATTGATTTTTAAATATTATACATACCCCTAAATACAATTCCATAATCATGGGAATGATTTCATCACTCATGCATGTGTACGGACTACCGTCTCCACGACGCGATGAGATTCATTCTCCATGATAACCATTCATGAATGATTATAAAGTATATATAAAAAGTAATCATAGAATATATTACATAATAATGATATTGGATTTATGTATATATGTATGTATTTCATCTACATAATTCCATTCAATTCAATAAGGAAACGCAAACATCATTCATGCGTACGTACGACCTACCTTCTCCATGAACAGTGAATTTCATTCCATTTATTGATCTAACATATATATATATATATGCTGAATATATATTACATATAAATCATTTATTACATTCTAGAATTAAGTAAATCAGTATATAAGTAATAATATCAAGAACAAAATTTCCAAACATGTACGATAAATAATACGATTTTACCCAAAATGCTACTTTAACATGGAACTTACAAAAGAACGGGTAATATAAAGCCATAAGTGACCCATATATGATATCATATCAATTAATATGATTCTATAATGATTCAATAAAATTATTTAAATAATTATACATGAGTTCTAGATACAGACGAAGCATATCAGACCTAAGGTAAAGGATAATTATTCAAATCTCATTCTTATCTGAGATGGTTTATTCGTAAGTATTTACTGGCGTTATGTTTATTGTCCATGTCCTTATGTTCTCAAATTTTTTTAATAAAATGTTTACATTTCTTCCAGGTATATTTAAAGTCATTCTTACCTTTTTTTTACATTTACCACATCATATGGAAGGAATATTTCTTTTGTTTACCATATGAGGTAGTTTTTTACTTTTTCGACAAAAGTACGAGAAGAATGTTATTTTTAACTTATACGGTGTGAACGGATTTTTATGGTTTCATAATACCTTATTTAAATAAATCTTCCTCTACAATATTTCATTATTATTTTCATCAAAATCGTATTCTATTAAAATTACATGGCATTTTGTGAACGAAAATGATTTTGAATAAGAAAGGATATTTTTCTCAAGAATTCATTTCAAGTGTTTTATCAAAACCATTTCCATCTAAGAGGACATTATTTCATATGTGTATGTTTCAAGCATTATGTCTCTTTGATTTACATGGTTTCACTTCTCTTATGATGAAATGATTTCTATATATTTTATATGGATTATGTGATGATGGGATGATGTTTATGAAACCCATTTTATTCTTTGGGATATGATGAGTGATTTATGTTTAATTTTGTGGAACACATAAGAATGGTTTCATAATGAGATGGGTGGGACCTATATCTACCTCCAATGTATTGTGTAAAGATTTATATCTCATTAGATAGACAAGGTTGGAACAGTATGTTAATCTGGTTCAGTGATACAGGACTGGAACGAGGAGTGAACTCGATTCAGAAAGGGACTTTGCCCACTAAGATAGTCTTGGACGAAATGCCTTGGCTACCATGGAAATCATAAAAAATGCTGAATGGTTTCCACAATTACATGTATTATTCCCATGCTATTTTATCATGATTAATGTTCCTTTAATATATATTCCTTATGTACTTCCAAGATTTATGTCTTTGCTCAAGATTTTTATGTTTAGATTTTATGTTCAATATTGTGCATTAAAATGATTATAGATTGCTTTATGTTCTCTATAATTACCCTTACTGAGCATTTGATCTCAGCCTTTTTATGTTTTCTTTTCCCCAGGATTTAAAAAAAGGTTTTAGGTAAGAAAACAAAAGGGGAAGATCTTTACGGGAGATGTTGAAGATCTTTCACCATGACTAGAAGATTATATTTCCATGTTTCCAAAGACAATAAACTATTACGGTCCTTGTGTGTCTATTTTTGTTATGTATTAATTATTCCATAAAAGTAATGTAATGTCCATGTAAGTCATGATTTTGGCCTCTAAATTTGGTATCAGAGTAAAGGTTTAGTTATCCATTGGAAACTAGGATGCGAAAACTTTAGTGAAATCCCTAGAGATAATTCTAAGGTATATCTAGGGATGTCCCTAAGGTTAAGGATACGTATAGGTTATAGTCCTAGAATTGAACTAATGATCCTAGAATTAAACCTAAGATGTTAGATATTTAAGGTAATCCCCCTTTATTATGTTTTTTCCCTAGCATGGTATTTTCCTCTCACACTATTATTTTTGGGTTTTAGACGATGGGTAGAACCCGAAGGAACCGCGTTGATTAATGAAATAGACAATTTAATGATTTTCCACCTGACCAAACCAATTTCATATTTGATGGAGTGAAAAATATTATTTCTATACATAAAATAGATATGAATCATTTTGGACTTCAAAATGAGCATAGAAAGGAGCAACATTCTGTTGAATCCTTCATGAGGCAGCGTCCAACTTCATTCAGCGGGTCTTCTGATCCTTTAGTGGCTAAACAATGGATTAGTACCACTGAAAAGATATTTTCAGTTCTACAATGTTCTGAGCAAGATAAAGTCTTCCTAGCAGTATATCGTTTGGAAGGTGATGCTGATCAATGGTGGAATCTTATCAATAATACGAGGCAAAGAGATGAAGTTGAGTACATGGAATTGGACGAGTTCAAGAACTTGTTTTTCAGTAAGTACTTCCCTCGTATTCTTCGAACAAATATGGAAAATTAGTTTCATTAGCTGAAGCAGAATGATGATGAATCTGTTGGTATATACGAAGCGAATTTTACAAGACTTGCAAGGTATGCATCTGGAATTATTATCCAACCTGAATGTAAAGTTGATAAGTTTTTTAGTGGATTAAAAACAAGTCTTTGAAGGGCATTAGTTATAAGAGACTTCAGTAGTGATGAAGAAATTTTGCTTTGTTTTATCAAGGTAGAACTAGAAGTTGGTGTAACATATCCATCTCATGGTTTTGACAAGAAACAAAAGATGGAGTTCAAGGAGAAATCTCAGAACAATGGTGAAAATAAGATGAATTTTTCTGTATGCTGAATGTGTGGAAAGAAGCATGGTGGAGATTGCCTAAAAGGTACTAGAAAATGTGTTATGTGTGGAAAATAAGGTCATCAAGCAGTTGATTGTCGAAGTAATGGGAAAAGACTAAAAGGAACTCTTCACCAACACTTAAATTCTTCAAGTGCAAGGAAATGGGGCATTATGCTAATAAATGCCCTAATCCACGTGTTAATGATGATCAATGTGAGCAACCTCGTAAGGAAAATGATAAAGGGAAGTCTCATGCGATCACTATTTGTGATGTTGAGTATGAAAATGATGTTGTGTAATGATTAAGTGTTTATGTAATGGGATTTCAAAATAGTATCACATAATCTCATTTATGGTATTGTGGAATTTTGGAATATCTATTATTGGTTATCAATAATTATATGGTTCTGGTAACCATGACAGAGTGATTGAAATATTTTGGGAAAGCAGATGAAATGTGCATAATGAAGGGATAAGGATAAAATAATATGATCGTAATCATGATCTCATGACTAAAATAAGGACAAACTGATATCATGGTTTGAGTATATAGAAATTTTGGGATTTTGGTATGTGGAAAGAGTTAACTTTTGACAGCATTCATGTTTTCACTAAGGTTCAATGGGTATTCATTTTTCAATAGAATACATGATTAATGTATTCACATGATTGGAATGTGATCAACAAGATATATCGGGGATAAATGATGGTATTTACATGATCAGTAGATGACATTTCTAGTAATTGTTTTCATTATACTATAAGCTTGGATAGAAGTATTTTGGAAAAGACTAAATATTTGAAATGGATTATGTTGAACATAAGTTATTTTAAGGCTAGAACTGATTTCGATATAATCGATGGAATGTCATAATGATGTAATTTTAGAAAAAGGACAACTTGCAGGATGGGTGCCAACCCATCGTGTCAGACAAGGCTGTGGGAATCGAACCCACAACTGAAGTGCGACTGGCCTTTATCGCATACCACTGGCTTACAGGAAGTCCCTGGTTAGTAGAAACTAGTTTTATTTTATTACGTGGTATGATAGATGAAGTATAAGTCCATTTTTGGAACCATGTACGATTAACCTCACTATAGATGGATTTATGTATATTTAATATCTTATACTCACCTTTTATTCTCATAGAGACAGATGGAATGACCTATCATTCTATCGTGTGATCTTATAATATTTCAAGAATGTAAAATTCAACTTCATATCTTTAAATAAGAGATGAAGTGGAAATTGTTCATGGAATGAACAATGATGATTTTACACTGAAATCAAGTAAGTATTTATCTTTATACAAAAAATCATCAACATTAGGGAAATGATCTTGAAAACAAAAAATGTTTTTGTAGTACTCTCATATCCGATGAATCTGATGGTACCTTAAGTCATCTAAAATTTATGTCTTTGTGATTGTTGGATTTATCATTGCCATGTTTTCTACCACTCTCCATCAGAACATGATGGTTAGATTTCTCTTCCATATCCTTATTTTCACCTATGTTCTCTTATATGGAATCCTAGTGATGAGTTACTTTGGGTAATCATTACATTTCATACTTTAGTTTTTAAAATTTTGTTTTAGTATTCCTTTTACGATGTGGGTATTTATGAATAGTTAAAGATTTATAACCCCGACGAGTTTTGAGGACGAAATTCATTTTAATGGGGGTAGAATGTAACTCCTCGAGATTTTATGAGATATATTATTTTTAATTTATTTAATCCACCATTATACACTACACCAAGATTATCTTTTACTATAAGCAACACCTCATTGGCTTGCAGTATTTTCAACACTATTCTTGGATTGCATTACACGCAATCACGACCTACCTCGATAGCGTGTGTAGTACGCCATACCGGGTTTCACTAAACAACGATATATTGTTATAATATTATTATGGACTAACAGTTATGAATAGTATTAACTACATTTTTAATTTAATAACATTATTATTCATCTTACACATTTTCTAGAGTATGGTGTGACAACAAAACAAATTGTTTTGTGTAAAATATGTATTTTTCAAAAATTGTAGTTTTCTCACCTTTTGATGGCGCACCCAACTTAAATCTTGTTTTGACATGTCTATAAGTTCATTTTGACAAAATAAAATTCTTTTTTTGAATCAAGATAAAAAAATTTACTTTTAAAGTTTTTTTCATATTATTCTGATAACGTTCTTATTTTAATGAATAGTAAAAACATGCTATATTTTAATTAAAAACAACTTTTTTTCATCGCAATAATTTATATGGTTAGAGTATCTTTTTAATTGGTTTTAAAGTGTAATTAGAATATATATTTACCATTAAATACAATTTTGTTAATTGGAATTAATTTCACTCTGAAATTGGATATAAACAAGTAACAATCTTTTGATAGTTTTTGTTTCTTAAAAACACGCTATTTGTTTTGAAAACAGGAATAAATTTTAAATTTAATAATGCCACTTATATGTTTTTATTTTGAAAAAATAGACATTAATTTTGAATTCGGAATATCAAAGAATGCATAGGATGAAATTTTGGTATTTTGCTGATAAACTTCATTTTTTTATTAATAGTGGAACCACTTAGTGGTAGTTAAAAAAACTGACTTTTTCATTTAAATGAAATTTTACCACTTTTGTGAATTAAATTTCTAAAATCCAAGAGACATGGTTAATATCAAGTACTAAAATGTGGTTCAATGAGATGAAAATATTTTTTGGTGAATTGTAAATTTTTACTTTAATTTACCACGGTTAAAAGTAAATAGGGAAATTAAGGGTAAAAATGATATTAATATTACCCCAACACATGTCCTAATTCTATTTTATAAGTTTAATTAGACCAAAAACAACCTTAGAAATAAAATTTGACCAAATAGGCCCACTTGGACTAGATTAGGACATTTAATATTATTTTATTTAAAAAATAATTAAAATAGTTAAAATCAAAGTTTAATAATTAAAAAAATTTTAATATAGGGTTATACATAAGATAAAATCGACTATAAATATTAATTAGAAAAATAAAACGATATAATAAATAATGGTATTTTATTAATAATTTTTAGACATTATATAGTTTAATTTATTTATGATACAATGATGATGCAGTAAATATCTTATTAATGAAATATTGACATAATTGATGTGATAAATATTCAAATAAATGTAATTTCAGACTTTTTATTAATTAAACTAATTTTCTAGGTTAATATGACATGTTATTATTGATTTAATTTTCATTTTTTGAAATAATCATTCTGTTATGATTTTCACAAAATTCAATTACCAAATAGTGTCAAAATTGACATAAAATAGTTTTTAAAACAAATATTATATTATTAATTGTTATTTTTTTCCTATAAATCTAAGGTTCAAAAAACTGACTTTGATAAGATTATATATATTAATAAAAAACATCTTGGGGTTCCTTTGGCTTGTTATAGTAAGTTTATTAACCTTATAGTGTAAGAAACTAGGAAGACATGGTAAAAGTAAAATTATTTAACTAAAAGTTAAATCTAAATGATAAGGTTAAAATAGAAACATAAACTTGTCTAAATTCTATTGGATTGAAGGATTTAGACCCATACCCAACTTATCTTCGAAATAAATCAATTTGGATCTACTAAAAACCGAATATGACTTTATAATAAAATAATATTTTAAGATTTCCTATGGTGCCCATCTCCTCCCTTATAAAAGGGAACCCCCTCCCTCTCTTAATCACATCACTTTGAGCCTTAAAACTCTGCAAAAACATGAATATTTCTCTTCTACACTTCCATAGAAACATCCTAGAGGTCCTTGTCTTCTTCAAAGACAATCTTTAGTGCCCTAGGAGGAGGTTAAGAAGTGGCGCTTCAAAGAAGAGGTAATGTCTGTTACCAATTCATTCAACTTTATTTTTTCTTCTACTTATTCTTCTTTAGTTATTTCATTATGAAGTAATAATATCAGTATCACTCATATACTGATATGTTATTATAATTATGAAGAAACCCTATTTCACCATCTATCCATCCTACGGAAAACGAAATCACCGCGCATGTGTACGTACGGAATACTGCCTCCACGCCGCGGTGTAATCTGTTTTCGACCACCACTATACATGGATGGGTATAATGATGTAAATAAATAACTATATATTATTATTGAGAAGTGATATTGATTCTTAATTATTATACATACACTTCAATACAATTCCACGATCATTGGAATGAAATCATCGCTCGTGCGTATGTACAGACTACCGTCTCCAAGACGCGATGAGATTCATTTTCAATGTTAACCATTAATGAATGATTATAAAGTATATATAATAAGTAATAATGAAATATATGACATAATAATGATACTGTATTTATGTGTATATATATATATATTTCATCTAATTAATTCCATTCAATTCAATAAGAAAATGAAAATAGCGTTCATTCGTACGTACGGCCTACCGTCTCCATGAACAGTGTATTTCATTCCATTTATCGATCTATCATATATATATATATGTATATGATGAATATATGTTACATATAAATAATGTTTTACATTCTGAAATTAAGTAAATCAGGATATATGTAATAATATCAGGAACAACAATTCCAAACACGTACGATAAATAAAGCGATTTTACCCAAAACACTACATTAACATGGAACTTGCAAAAGAACGGGTAATATAAAGTCATAAGTGAACCATATATGATATCATAACAATAAATATGATTCTTTAATAAGTCTATGACATTATTTAAATCATTATACAGGAGGTTCGGATATATACGAAGCATATTTAAGGTAAGGGATAATTATTCCAATCTTATTCTTAACCGAGATGGTTTATTCATAAGTATTTATCGGGGTTATGTTTCCAGTCCATGTCCATATGTTATCAAAATTTTTTCATAAAATGTTTACTTTTATTCCATGAAAGTTTAAATTAATTCTTACCTTTTTATTACTTTTACCACATTTTATGGAAGGTATCTTTTTTTTGTTTACCATACGAGGTAGTTTTTTACTTTTCCGACAAAAGTACGAGAAGAATGTTATTCTAAACTTATAAGGTGTGAAAGGATTTTTATGGTTTCATAACGCCCCATTTAAATAAAGCTTCTTCTACATGATTTCATGATTATTTTCAACAAAATCGTTTTCGATTAAAATTACATGGAATTTTTGTGAATGAAAATGATTTTGAATAAGAAAGGATATTTTTCTCAAGAATTCATTTCAAGTGTTTTATCAAAACCATTTTCCATTTAAGATGACATTATTTCATATGTGTATGTTTCAAGTATAATGTCTTTATGATTTACATGGTTTCACTTCTCTTATGATGAAATGATATCCATTTATTTTATATGGATTATGTTATGATGGGATGATGTTTATGAAACCCATTTTATTCTTTGGGTTATGATGAATGATTTATGTTTAATTTTGTGGCACACATAAGAATGGTTTCATATTGAAATGGGTGGGACCTATATCTCTGTCCAATGCATTGGGAAATGATTTATATATCATGAGATATACATGGATGGAATGGTAAGTTAATCTGGTTCAGTGATACAGGACTCGAACGAGGAGTGAACTCGATTCAGAAAGGGTCTTTGTCCACTAAGATGGTCTTGGCAGCAATGACATGGCTACTATGGAAATCATAACAAGTGCTGAATGGTTTCCAGAACTACATGCTTTATTCCAATGCTATTTTATCATGATTGATGCTCCTTTATGATATATTCCTTATGTACTTCCATGATTTATGACTTTTCTCAAGATTTTGATGTTTAGATTTTATGGTCAAGCTTTTGCATTAAAATGTTTATGGATTATTTTATGTTTTCTATGTTTACCCTTATTGAGCATTTGAGCTCACCCTTTTTTATGTTTTCTTTTCCCCAGGACTTAAAGAAATGTTTTAGGTAAGAAAACAAAGGGGAAGATCTTTACGGGAGATGATGAAGATCTTTCACCATGATTAGAAGATTATTTTTTGAGTTTCCAAAGACACTAAACTATTATGGTCCTTGTGTGTCTGTTTTTGTTATGTATTACGTATTCGGAAAAAGTAATGTAATTACCATGTACTTCAATCTTTAAGACTCTAAATTTTAAATCATGGTTACATTATCAATTGGGTTTTTACAGATCTACATTATATCACACCTTGTTCTAAATAACTATCACCCCTATTATACATATCATTCTTAATACCCTTATTCAGTACCTGAGGGGAGGATACATAAGAAAGATCGAGATTGGATGTATAGTAAAGGTATAAAAGAGAGATAATGGTGATTACATAAATGTAAAATGAACATAAGGTTATGAAAACATGAAAATAAAAATTTCAATCAATTTACTTTATATCAAAGTTCATAATTTTGAATCATGGAAGAATTCATAGTTGTTCATAAAATGGAAATCATAAAAGAATCTTTGAAAAAAACCATGAGATAATAATATATTCATACACAAAGAATTTTATAATATAGAGAATAATATAAAATCATTTCATTAAAAGTAAAGTATTATTTAATAGATATTAATAGTATAATGTGTATACTCTTAAATCCATCATAGATGTCCAAATTCACCCCAAGTTTATCACAGTGGATATATTCCCTTACAATGCTAGGTTTTCTCCCAATTTCAATATAATTTATAACATAGGATGTCAATCTATACATAATACATTATATGGATATACAATTCAAATACCAACCATAAAATAGTAAAAATAAAAAATATTTATTCTATTAGATTTTAATACATTTTTCATATTATAACCCATGAAAAAAATTGGTTTAGTAAACATGGTATCATTTTGAAATAGTATAAACCCCATAAAAAGAACAGGTTTCATAAAAATATTTTCATCATAAACAAAAACCATCAAGTAAAGGAATAACTATAGTTTAATTTGAATATGTTCTAATTAAATAATAAATAATATTAAAAAATCCCTTATTGAATAGAAATACCTTTACAAGATCAATAAAACATTCTTGGGAAAAATTTCATTTCAACTTTTAAAATAACCTTTCAAAAATTATAAATGAAAAAATTTCAAGAAATTATTACTCCTAGACAAATATAATTGGAATATTACAATGGTTGGTTTATATTATTTAATGTTTATTAATTTGGTTAATTCAAATCATGCCATCTAATTTAAAATAAATCTTCCTTTCACATTTTTGTAAAAAGTCAATAAGTACCTCATTCAAAAAATTGAAATGAAAAGTAATTTTAATTTTTTTTAAATTAAATCATGGGTAAAAATTAAATTAAATAATTATAATATAATATGACAATCATTCTTGGAATCATTTTTTGAAATTATTGATATGAGATAAATGATTTTACAACTGAAGATAGAAATAATGCTTGTTTTCATAAAATCTACTATTGGTATCTTGAGCACATAAACCAAGGAGAATGAAAGGAAAAATTTATTTTCCTTAAATTTATTAATGAGAATACATTTCATGTGTTTACTAAGAGTTATCTCATACTATTTTATCAAGATAAATTTAAACATAATCAATTCATATAAACAATGCTATTTTGATTTAAAACCTAAACTCATTTTGTAACATTTGAATCATTAATCCCAAAAAAAATATATGATTTGAATTTACGTCCCAAATTATTGAGGATAATAATCATAAAATAAATTATTAGGTAGTATATACACCACATTAATACATGTGTTGAATATGGAATGTGCCTCAATGAAATAAATTTCAGGCAAAAATTGCTTACCTCAAATTCGTCAGGCTTCGTAATCAATATAACATCAAACATAATAAATTTATATTTATTAAAAATATATAATAGATTAATTTTAATTAATATAATATAAAATATAATCCCTTTATAACACTTAAACATTTATTTCATAGTGATTCCTTATTAAACACACATTTCCTTTATGTTAACTATTTCGTTCATCAGGAGTATTTCAGGTTTGTAGTTTTTTCCCTTTTTCATTATTTATGTTTCCATCATCTCTATAATTATAATAATTATGTTATTATTATATATATTCAATATTTATATTGTTATATTAAAAAAATAGAGATTGAAAAATTAATTACACCATTTATGGGGATAGTAGGTCATAAGTACACAGGAATGTTGTTTTCATTTTTTATATGTCAAAATAAATGAATTTTAAAAATAATTACGATTAATGAATAATTATTATATCATATATATCAGGTTTAGTAATTATATTTATCCTTATTACAGACCAAGGAAAATGGAAATGAATAAATTTCTCATCGCTTCATGGAGGTGGTATTCAACACCTACACATAAAGAGAATTATTAATTTCAAATGGATTGAAAGGAAAGAAGGTAGGAATGATATTAAATTATAAATGTACAATTTGTTAACAATTATAATATATTAATCTAAATGTATCATAATAATCATCCATTATATATTGTGGTTGAAAATGATGTTTATCTCTTTGCGGAGACGATAAGATGAACAAACACATGAGAAATAAGTTCACATTGTATTTGATGATAAAGATGGTGGATAATGGTTATTTAATAATAATAATACATTTGTTTTATGATAAGGAGAATTCGTTTATTATTTTAGAATAAATAACTGTGGTTTATTGAGATAAATACGATCTAAAAAGAAAGTAATTAGTTTAGTCGATTATATATGTTTTGGTAGAAGTTATTTAGATATCCTATTAAGGATCATAGGGTTGGTATTTTGGGATTATCAAAACCACTGGAATGTGTATATGTAATTTTATAAGGGATTATGGTAGTTTATAGTTTATATAGAAGGCTCAATGGGGAGTAAGGAAGAGAAGGAGGGTGTCCTTTTATATGGGAGTGAAATGACACACATTCAGTTTGTCAGAAGATTAAAATATAATATTTATTTTCAATAACATTAAACCAAAAATGTAATATAATAGAAAGAAATATTCTTTAGTTGAAAAATCATAAGATAATAACATTTAGATAGGTTTTGGTGTCATTTTAAAACGTATTTTTTTTATTAATACTTTGTTAATTATATTTTTCCTTGGCCATGGCAACAAATATTTTAAATATAATGGTTTTATAATTATATAATAAATTGATAAGTGACCCATAAATAGACCATATATGATTCATTCAACCATATTTTATCCATATTGTTGAAAAATGGGTTTTTATTAATTTTAAATAATTTAATAAAATATTATTTTTTACAATATATCATTAATATCAATTTTTGATAAATTCATCTATCATAAAAATAAATATAGAAAACAATATTTATTATGAATATAATCAATTTATACATCACTAATTTGTTACATTAATTTTAAAAATTCATAGAACACTATAAATAAATAAAATTGTATTACTTTTAATAATATAAACTCATTAAGTAAATTTTTTTAATAATTGGGAAATATTGTGTCATATTTTAAAAACAATTGTGGTAGTTATATTGTAATTTAAAATTATAAATAAAGTACCATCATAAAATTAACTTTATTATTATCTAATGTGATTATTATATTTTTTCATAACATTATATTGCCACTATTTAAAAACATAACAGATGTTTTAAACTAATAAAGTTGCACATTGTGACATTAATTTCATTAAATATTATGTAGGTCTTTTCCATGGAAAATGTCCTCTTAAACAATTACATTTATATACCATGTTGATAAGGTTTGAATTTTATTCATAAAGTTGAAATGTATATTGAAAATGGTGATATGTAAAATCAATTTTAATATAGATTAAATCTATTTTTCATTTTCGATATTGAAAAATTTTACAATGCTTACAATTCAAAATACATAAAACTTAAAAGGAAATATTTATGAAATTTTAAACTCCTAATTCCCAATATGGGATATTTTTTTATTAAATTCAATGCATATACATGGAATAAAATAATTTTAAAATAATTTCAAAAAATATTATGAAACCAAATTTAAAAAAAATACATTTTTTAAACATTAAACTAGATTTATTTTTATCCTATGAATATTCAAAATTTTAGATTGGGGTTCAAAAATTTGTTCCAATATATAATATATATATTTAATTAATATCATTAACTATTAGTCATTAAATAATTTTTTTAATATAAAAATATATTCCATGTATTTTATTTTTTAGAAAATTTATCATTTACAATCAAATGTTTTAATTTAAATATAATTAATTGATGACAAATGAATTTATTTTACATATTAATAAAAATTATATATTTAAAAATATATTTAATCATGTTGATAACCACCAATGTAATTATCATGTTATTATGACATATTATATAAAGGTTCAAGTATACTCAGGGATGCATGATTACCAGCTATTAATAAATGAAGTGAAATATTTTATGAAATATCACGGTGTTACATTCTTCCACCATTAAAATTAATTCCTCCTTTGAAATTACATTACTCATTTTTTTAAAAATGAGGATATATCTATTTCATCACATCATAGGGATCCCATGTAACTTCTTTAAAATATGTTATTTCAATAGGATATTTTAACCAAGTAAGTAGTATTATTCCAAAGCACTATAAATTTGTAATATAAGATTTATACTAGTTGTTAATCAGAGTAAATATCATGATAAATTGGTACATCATTTTATTTTATTAAAGTGATGTAATTGTTATATAATTATTTAGAATATATGCATGGAAAACGTCATTAACATGAGATAGTCTTCATGGAAGATCCATGTTATAAAAAAGATTCCCTCCTTGATCAAGAAATTCAAAAGAGATTATATACATTAGGAATGTATATAAATTCATTCTAAATTTCAGACATTTTTCTATTGAAAACAGTTAGAAAAAACTTCTCACCAACTTCAAATTCTAATTCCCATGGATAATTATCAACATAACTTTTCAATCAACTCTGTTCTACCTCAATGTATTTTTTAATGGTTCTAATATTGTATTCTATTTCATCAAATAGCCAATGTCCACATAGCTTTACTACGACATATTTTATCCAAAACACTATACATTTTCACTTTCTTACATTGAGGAATTCATAAGGATCCATTTGAATTTTTGAGTGGAAGCTATTTTTCAATGAAATCTCAACCAGAAAAAGGTGTTGATCCGAACAACATTTAAAATCAATAAAACATGATCTTAACATAAATTATAGAGGAATAATTGATCAATTAGACTCGTCATATTTTAATGGATGATTCATTATACATAAAAAACTCTTTATCTAATGCATAATGAATAATTTTCTAGAACTTTGAGTTAAACCATAGAAACCAATCATATATAAAATAATGTTGAACTATATGAATTTTTACCAATTGCATAATGTATTTCATTATAATATTATATGGAGAGAAATATTATCATATAGAAATAAAGTGTTAAGAATTTTTAAGGTGATCAACTATAACCAAAAAATAATTATATACTTTATAAGTTTTGGAGTGTTAGATGACACTATCTACAGTGTGATTTTCCAATTTATATTCTTATATGGGTTTTGGTTGTAAAATTCCCTTGAATTTTTTATCTCATAATTATCATGATTTGACAGTAATCACTATGATACATACTCACTAATACCTCAATTAATGTTTTCACACTATAAATACTTTTTTAAATAATTATTCATCTTCATAATTCCAGGGTGAATAGTGAATGTGGAACTGTAAGTTATATCAAATAGATCATTCTTTAAATATGGTATAGATGGAACAAATTCATGGTTACTAAATATTATCATAATATAATAGTTAAGGTTAACACATGATAATTTATCACCATATGTTGTAGCTCTACATATTTCTTTTGAACCTCATTAGTATTCACTTGTATAGATGATTAAACACTCATTTGAGAAGCCTAAAATTTCTAAATTTATTTCCAGATTACAGGATCCATAACATAAAAATATATAAATATTTTATATTTTGTGATCCTTGATATACATAAATATTCATGATCCTTTCAACTAAAAGAATTTTCCACATTGTTTAGTTTCCATGGGTTGAAATGTAATGAGTACTCAGAGTATTTAATCATCACCAAAAATATTATCTAGTGATTATTCGTGTCTTTCTATATGATAATATAAATAAATCTTTTTTTTTGTATATATATATCGAAAATTTATCTGTTTATATAATTAATCCATATCATTCACGATTAAATTATAGTTGTTTGCTCTAAATCAGGAGTTCTGTAATTTTTCTCATGAACTATCATCGAAATATGGCATAAGTTATCACTATATTATTTTAAATGATAATTTATCCAAGTCCATTATTTGATGCATCAAAATAGATTAAAAAATTTTCTTCACTTCAGGCATTGTAAGAAAAGATGCACTAACTAACCATCTAATCTATATCCTGATTTGTTTTTTCAAATTCATCTATCTGAAGGAGCCAAACTACCATCTTTGTAAACATTACAATTTTATTAGATAGATGGGAGAAATTATTCAAAAGGAACTGATAATATTCATTAAAATCATGGAAACTATGGATCATATACACAATCATTGTTCTGGGACAACATTTACAAATAATGTAATTAATGGATCAAATGGTATACTTCACCTGAGAATATATGACTAAATAATTAATGATTTTGTAGTCAAAATTCACACTTGATAAAATTCTCATAAATATTTTTCTTCCTTTAGATCATTAACACAATTATGAAATGACCTTTATGTTATTCCATTATCATTGAATATATAAAAATATCATCTATAAATACTACAACAAATAGATCAAGGTTGTCTATAGTGAATCTAATAATTATAATCTATATAAATTATGTAGGAATTAGAATAAACAAATGGTATCACTATAAATTTATAATGTCTATACATTGTGTGGAATATCGTATTTGGAATATCCTCTTTATTGACCCAAAATTTATCATATCTAGACTAAAAATAAATCATATAAAGTTATGTAGATCCACATTTCTGATCAAACAAGTAATCAATACATGGTAGAGTATACATGTTCTTGATTTTGATATTTTTATGTTTATGATAACTAATACATATTCACATTGACCCATCATTCTTATTAAATACAAAAATGTGAACAATAATGTTATTTATATGAAATTTTGAATACCACACCATGATTATCATAGAATTTATTTTTAAATTACTCAAAATAAATAGTGGTCATTCTCTCTGTAGTTTGTGAAATAGGTGTTTCACCATGCATGAGTCCTATTATGTAATCCATGTCATAGTTCAGTGGAAGACTAGAAATTTTTTTATAAAAGATATACAAAACTCTTTTATAATAAGTATATATTTGATGTTTAGTTTCCCCTAAACAATTTAATAAACACATTCCATTTTAATAGGAATCATTACACATATGATGGACACAACATCCATAAAAATATTACATTTTTTATCAAAAAAATAGATAATCATAGGTTGTTTTAGAATATCAAATATCACTTTGATTATTTTTTAGTTAATTTATTATTTACATAATGAAAGAAAATCCACACAAAAAAACATTGAATTCATCTAGTGGAGAATTAGTATATTTTTAGGAAACAAGTACCTACAAACTTCAACAGCAGAAAGATCATAGATATTAGATTTGATCATCAAACCATTCAGGGGATTCACTATTAATTGAAAATATAATAATTTGGAAGGAATATTGATACCATTTTTAAATTCATTAGATATAGAAAAATGGGTAGAACTAGAGTAAAATAAGTCATTATCAATTATAGATTAGATTGTAACTGCACCATTAAACACATCATTATCATACCCCTCAACAAAAATAGTTATCACATGAGATTTCCTTTCTTATCTCATACTAAGATGTTGATGATGGTGATAATAGTAATTAACCTTTGAATTTTAGCAGTGGTTAGAATAATAACAATACTACATGAATTTGAAACATTACAGTGTGGGTGGTGCATTTTATGATTAATATTTTTTTCATTCATCATCTTGTCTCTTCACATCAATTCAGTATTCATTTTTTGATGACCATACTTTTCACACATGAAACATTTAACAGTCCCCAAAAGAAAACATTGATCATGTTTCCTTATAGAATATGAGAATAATGAAAATCTCATCTCATTATCTATAGGATTCTTAGAGTTTATGATTAATTACATAATTTTTTCCATTTCAAAACAATGTTAGGGATCAATACCTCTGTTATTTATTTCCCCCTGAAAACCCATCAAACGTTTTCTTCATATATATAGAAGTCTGTTATAGATAAATCTCATTTTAGACATTTTTTTAAGAAACCAATGTCTCCATGAACCTTGTTTTATGGTTTTATGATAATACTAGAAGTGTTACCTCCCATGTATTAGAATATTTTCCCCATAGGTACCAACAGATTGATCAACCATATGTTATATATCAAGATACTACTTCTCTATTTTCACAAGAATAACATGGGGAATGCACTTAATAAAAAATAATCCATTAAACTCAACCCAGCCATGGATTCCATTACATTATATTACCTCATATTCATGGACTAATTACACCACTGATCCATAATAAATTCTAAATATTAGACACCCAAAATTAATGTTTTTCTATATAATAGACATTGAAAAATATATTTTCAATGGTGCAGTCCAATTATTAGATTCTAGTTGATTCATAGAACCACTAAAATAATTGGAGTTTTTTCTCGTTATAGACCAATTATAATATTATTCCTTCTATTTATTTTTTATAAGATCACGAACATTCTATGATTGATAAATAATAGTGAGTATTAAAATGATATTTTTTATTATGGATACAATAATATTTTTTTATTTATTCGGAAAATCCGTGCCTTTTCAATCCCATTCAACATTAATACGATTTTTTGATCCATTCCATTGGATGAAAATAATTATAAATTGTGTGAGGAATAATAATCATAGTATAGTCCCACATAATCATGAAAAATCATTTACTTAATGTAAAAATTATTACAAATTCATTTCAATGTATGACACCATAGGTTTGTCAAAGGACATACAAGATCATTAAATAAAATTAAAATGATATAATATAATTAAAAATATGTTGATAGTTCTTACAAATTTTTTCCCATCCTAGTTTCTAATGGTTTGAATAACACTTTGGGATACCATCTATAGAGTCCCATACATTTCATACATATATTTCACTTACTAACAATAAAAATATTGATTATAATGGCATAAATACCCCCCCAAAAAATCATTTAGTTATAGTGACTTTTTAAATTTTGACACATAAACAACTAGTTCATAATAGGTCAATATTATCTCTTACTTAATTATTTATAACTGGAAACCTTCTTTTATATGTCATACATAATAAAATTATTCATCACCTATGAAAAGAACACATAATAAATGGTGAGATCAGATGCTAAATAAGGGTAAACAAGGGATATGTCAATGACACATATTCATAACATGAAAATAATGCTACAAGAACATGATCATAATATTTGAAAACCATACACTATACATCAATGATGTTAATTTTGACTAAAGGAAATATAACTGTTATTTCATAGGACATGAAACATATAATAATCAATTAGCATAATCATTGAAATTGTAATATTTTCATAATACAACGAATTTTGGAATACATATTAACAAATACTATAATTTCTATTGTCGTAATGCCTCATTACCAAGATAATAATAGAGGAATGGTTTCACTCCCACGACTACGATAGTGAACATAGACCCTTATTTAAATGGGGTCACTCCCCATTACCATCCTATTTATCTATATAGTTATCTATATTTTCTTACTTCATTAAAGGGATGTATAATTCTAGTCCCATCAGTAAAATAATTAAAATGTTATATACATGTTCCATAATATCATAAAACATTCATTAAATTAAAAACCATAAAAATATATGTATTTCATATACATTTCATCATTTCATTATTGCATAACTTAAGGAAAATGAATGGGTTTCATAAATATCACTCCATCATAAAGATAATATATCCAAAAAACAATATTGATAATAACCATGGGTCATATCCCTATTAAAGGAAAATTTAATTCAAGGGTTGTTTTCTTTGATGAATAGACATATGAATAATAATTCATTACAAAATTCTGAATGAAAATAAACATTACATTGTGAAAATAACTTTTTAAAATGTATAATGTATCAAAAAAAATTAATATAATTTTATTCAAAAATATTATTCAAATCATATAAGTGAATATTTACATTATTTAGTTTCCATGACAATTAAGAATTTTGTACAAGCCATATGATTTAAAAGAAAACATTCTGTTTAATTTTTTTGTTAAAAGAATAAAATACCAATTTTCGAAAATGAAAAGAAGATTAATTTTAATAAATTTAGTAAAAAAATAAATCATGTGTAAAAAATAATATATTAAATCACAATTTGATATTATAATTATTCTTTAAATCCTTTTTAAAAACATGTATACGGAAAAAATGTTTTTTGATAATCATGATGTATACAACCACATATCCTTAAAAAACAATTTTACTATCTTAAGTAATTAATGTGAGGAGAAATAACTAAAATAAAATATTATCAGTAAATAACAATAGGTGAAGAAATTTATATAATTTAATGAAATTTAGATTATAAAATTTATTAACTTGAAACATGATCATAAATTGTCCGGATAAACAATTAGATTTTAACATAAAAACATTACAATAATGGAAATGTTATAATAATAATCCCTATTAAATAATGAATCATATATAGAAATTTATATCCCATAATTTTTAGAAAAAAATTCGTGAAAAATTATTTTTATGTATTTTAAAAAATGAAAATAAAAAATGTATATATATTGTAAGTGTCTTCTTAAAGTAAAAGTGAAATAAAATTCATTTTCCTTGAGTTCCACATGAATTGAATGAACACTAAAATCTTGTATAAAATATTTATATTTATTATAATATTAAATCATTATCATTAACATACTAGAACTATTATATATGATCACATTATAACATTCCAACACCAAATTATTAACAATATATTATTAAAATGATTTTTTGGGAGTGTTTTAGTTACATTTAAAATGAGTATTTCAATTTAGTGGTTTTAGTACGTATACCTTGACTACGGTTTCATAATAAATATAATTTAAATAAAAATTTAAATGTAATATATATTCACTCTATATATATATATTTTCATAAAATTTAGGGCTAGAAAAATTAATAACACTGTTTATGGAGATGGTGGGTCATATGTACGGGTGAATACTAATTTCAATTTTCGAAAAAAATTTATGAAATAAAGTTAAATAAAAAGTCACACCAAAAGAATCATAGATATATCAAATAAATAATTTATATTAATTATATTAATCTTTATTAATATCCATGTAAAAGGGAAATTATTAACATATCAGATCATTTCGTGGAAGTGGTAGTCCACACGTATGCACGAGTGACATTATTGTTTCACAATGGATTGGAAAATTCAAAGGTAGATTTGATATTATAATTAAAAATAATAATTATACAATAGGTACCAAAAATAAACATTAAATTTATAATAATAACCATCGATAATATATGGTGTTGGAAATGGATTGTATATCTACATTGAGGCGATAATCAATTCATATGCATGAGTGATACATTCACTTCCCATTTGATGGGATTGAGGGTGAATAATGGTTATTTTAGATTAATAATATCATCAACATATATTTAATATACTGAAATTATTATTTTATTATAAATAAAAATGATTTAGCATTGATAAAGATTAAGTAAAAAAGAATGTGATCGATTAATTTTATCACCTTTTATTTGAAATAACTCATTTAGATCTCATATTAAGGATACCAATGTTTCTATTTAAGTTGTTATATTTCCCAAATAATTTGTATAATAATGTGAAAATGTTATTTTGATAGGGTATAATAAAGATACATGGATATATGTGTTTTTGGGGAGAGGAAGGAGGTGTGTCTTTTTATAAGGGAGGTTGAGGACACACTTGTAATTTAATAATTTTTTAAAACATAATAAATTAATTCTATGGAAAAATGATTAAAAATGGAAATTAATTGGAATAAATATTTTCTAGGGTAGAAATATCATCATCCAATGAAATTTATATATGTTTTGGTGTCATTTTAAACATTATGATTTTTATGAATCACTTTGTTAATTATATTTGATTTTTACCACGATGAAAACTATACTAACATGAAAGGTACTGTATTGTTATCATAAATAGAAAAATTTACTCATATAAACCATTAATTATGTGTTAATCATATTGATTTTACATGGATTAAAAAAAATATTTCATAAAATTTATAAATCATTAAATGAAATAATATTTATTAGAGAATATTATTATTCTTAGTTTTTGAACTATTAATTTAATTTGACCATAAAGACACCAAGAAAAAATTTAATGTAACAATACATGTACTTATAAAAAAATTATTTTCATTACAGAATTAAATATTTAAATTAATTTTAAATGTATAAGGAAATAAGTGAAATTTATAAAAATTAAGGGATATGTACTAATAAAATATTAAAATCATATATGTGTGTAAAAATAAAATTTATATATTTTATAAGTGTAATATTGATATATTTATATCATGTAATAAGTAAGTAAATGTTATGAAAATGATAAATTTAGTGTTATTATTTCTGTGACACATAAATTTTAATTTATAATATTATAATCAATATAATGATATGAAAAAAATTTATCATTATAAAATAGATTGATAAATTATTATTTGGTTGTCTTATGATTAGGGGATAATTTTATGAGACCTTCATTAATTTATCAATGATTTATAAAATCAATTATAATTATAAAATTTTTATTTTTTGACTAAATTGTGATAAAGATTAAAAACTAAAGTTATAATATTTTAAAAATAAATTTCCTGAAATTGTTTTTATGTTTTTTAATTATACACATCGAAAAAAATTTAGGGTTAAATTTTGGTATTATTCTAAATATGTGGATTTTTAGTGAAAAGTAAAATCAGTAATTTAAATTATATACATATTATAAGTTAAATAAAGTTTTATGTGATTCATTATCGATGTAATCACCATAATATTGATCACCATTAGATATTTTAATATTTTTATTGATTTTTCTCATACTATTAATTTTCTATAAAGAAAATAAAAAACTAATGATTAAAATATTCAAAAACACCTCACTCATCCACTATTAATACCACCCCTCATCACATCTTCTTATCTCACATAAAAGTACTTGATTCTAGTCCATATTCTATACAATAATCTCCCTCATTTCCTAGTCCTAACGGTCTGACCAAAGGTCTAAAACTAAGGTCGATATGGAGGATTTGATGGAGTTAAATTCAAGAGGTAAAATCCTATTTCATTTTCTTTTCTTTTCATTTCAATTTATTTTATTTTCCTATTATCTCATTACCTACCCTATAAAAAGTGACATGATAACTCCAATTTCAGACATATATTATATGTTTGTTGTGTAAAAATAATATCCACCATCAACCCACTCCACTTATCCTCTTATTTTAGAATATTAATGCATCATTTGTGACATGTCTATTTCCTACCATCGTGGATGGAAAATTTTAATTTTCATTTCCAACCATAAAGGCTGAAAAACCCCTTGTTTTTATTAAATAATATTTCATTATACATATTAAAAGTTATAAAACTTTTGCGAAGCAACATATAAACATGGTGTTAAATAAAATTATATATGTTCATGATTGTTGTAAGAACCCATAAAATAAATTAAATCATTTTTATTAATGTTTTATATAATGAATCAAACTAATATGTAAAAAAATTAGATATAGATTAATTTAAATGTATTAAATAATATCAATACCATTTCATTAATATTTTTATTTTTTTCATCAATTCGATAAGAAATTCCACAATGAACCAACCTGGGAAGCCATGAAATAATGCACTTGTGAGAATGAAAATAACAAAATTATATCATTAAATTGAAAAAAAGTAGTTATAAAAAGATCATATAAGGTATTATAGATATTAATATATTTCATAAATATATTAATAGAACTCTATAAACCATTATACAGGTGGGTTTAAAATTTTTTAAATTGGAAGAACCTGAAGTAAAGGACATTATTTAAAATCCATCTTTTAAATTTCTAATTTAAAAAAACCAAAATTAATGCTTTCATGAGTCATGTATTCATGTTTTATGATTATTTTTTGGTTTATGGAAATTGTTTTAGATAAAAGGTGGGTGTTATATCTCTCACTAATTCATTTGGAATGTTTATATTGGAGGTTAACGGTATGGTTAAACCATGTGTAACTGTTATGGTTACACCACACTGTATCCATGAGGGTTACATTATAAGGTAGTTATGATGGTTTCATTATATGATTACCATGAGTGTTACAAATAATATGGTATATATGACGGTTATAATCTTATGTATGTAATACCCCATGTTACATTTATAGTTATATTTATGTTTTCTAGGTTTTATGGAAATATATTTTTTTCACAAAGTATATAATACATTATAGTAAATAATTATATATTTTTGATAATAATTCCATATGTTTATAGTTATTGTTGGACTAATGGATCTTTCCTTTTTTATGTCCAATATGTAGTTTTTTTCATTCTATGTTTTAATATATTCATAGGGTTTAAGGATGGTTATGAAAATATAAGAAGACAATATGGATATTGGGAATATTTTTCATAAAAATATATATTTTTTTATTAAAAAATTGTATGGGGGAAGTAATTTATTCATTTTTAATATTAATCAATCAGTATTCTTGTGGGTTGATTTGTAGTAATTATTTCATTATTTTATTAAATTATATACTAAAATTATCTATGAGAATGATAGAAATTGATTTCATATTGAATTAACTAGATTATGTGATGTCTAATGTTGAGTCATTATTATCGGTATAAGAGTGTGGTTTAGATAACTTTTGGGGTTGGATGATGTAAATATAATAAAAGAAGTAATTTTTACCATATGGTTTTTTAAATAATATAACATTTGAATATTACCATGTTTTTTGATCTATGATACATATGTTCATAATGGTTTGTCGTAGAAGAAATGGGGAATAGAATGTTAGAAGGGACATAGATGATGGTATCATTCCAAATATAAAACTTATAATGGTGGGTAATTGAACCTAGAATTTTTTTATTGTAATGTCTCAGTTGATGCAAGATATAAATTTTAATTTAATCGAAGAATTTTTACAATTAGAGATACCAAAAAATAACATAACGTTAGTGGAATATTATATGAGTTAAAACCCCCTTACTTTCAGTGGATATTCAGACCCCGTGATGGATGAAGGGTTTATTAAAGCCATTGATAAGATATTTTATGTCATGGGTTATATATATAAGTAAAATTCAAGTATTTATATTTGTTATATTGATGGAAAGGATCACTAGTTCTGGTAAATGGTCATGAATATCATAGATGGTGAGGAGATTGAAACCTTTGAATTGGATTAATTTAAAAATATTTTCCGTGAAACATATTTTCCTATTTCATTTTGACATAGAATGGAATTTATTTTTTATTGAATCTAATGGAGGAAGATTAAGTGGTTGTTTATGAAGGAAAATTCACTCACTTGGCATGGTATTCTAAAATTAAATTTGGGATCCTGATAATAAAATCAATTTTTTATTTATTGGGATTGAAGCCAATATCCGGAAGGGAATTTTCTTTCTAAAAATTTGAATGTTATGAGAGCCTTTTTTGATTTATGAGATGAAAGAAATGAGATTTTTGAGGATCATGTGTACTTTTACGGCAAGAAGAAGAAAAGGTCCAGATAGAATTCAAAGGGTATTAATCAATAAAATAAACATGAAGGTAATAAATTTCAATTTCCATTTAGAGGAATGTGTAGAAAAAAGAAACCTTGAAAATGCTTTATTAAATTTGGGAAGTGTTTTCAATGTTGTATGTTGGGAAATATGGATCGACATTATAATGAAAATGATCTTATGATTCATTTTTACAAGAAAACTATAAAGTGTTTTTAATTTATTGAGGTGTGGCATTATAGAAATTCCTTCTTAAAGAAAGATATGAATAAGGGAAACTATCAATATTAACAGTAGAAAGGTAAAGTGAAATCATTTGTGACTATATCAGCAGATGTTCGGATACCCAATGAAGTGGTATCAAGTAAATTTTTTTAATCACATTTTTCTAATGTATTGTTTTTATGGCGTATACACATTACGTTATTTGTAGTCAATTTTCTAGTAAATTGAAATTTTCACCTCATTAAATAAAAATAGATTTTTTTTAAAAAATTTATAAATGGAATATATTAAATAAAAAAATGAGTTATATTGATCTTCATATTATTATTCTGGAAAGGCATTACCATGAAACCTTTTTGATTCTTCCTTAGTGGAGTTGATTTTATTCTGGGTATGGATTGACATTATATTTCTCAAGATATGATTAATTTTAGATATAAAGAATTATTTTTTCAAAAAATAGAGTTTATGTAAAACAATCCACACATACCCTTGATAACATATTATAAAGGAGATAAATTGTTAAAATACATAAATGAATGTCATCTTGGACATATTGTTGAAAACAAGGGAACTATTCATATTAGTGATGTTCCAGCGGTAAATGAATACATTTATTCATTTCTTGAGGAGTTTACAATTATTAATCCTGATCATGAAGATGAATTTTCTATTAAATTCTCTCCTGATGCAATGTTAATCAAAAAACAACGTTACCAAATGACTTAAGTTAAACATCTGGAATTGAAAATGTAGTTACATGCCTTTTTTGATAAAGGCGTAACTCATCCAAGAACGTCACAATGGGGTTATCCTATTATGTTATTTATAAATAATGATAGTTTCATGAGGCTTTGAATTTATTATAGAGCATTTAATAACATTACTGTTAAGAATAATTATCTACTACCCGATCAACAATGCAAGGTGGGGAGCTATGTGGTCAATGATGTAGAATCTGAGGAGGGGCAGTTCTAGTGGGTTGGGATTATGGGCTATGTAATGGGCATGCTATTCCTCTGGGCCTTCGGGTCATGAATTGCTGGTTAGTTGGGCCTTGTTCCTTGAGACAATGGGTCGTGTACATGTTCCCCTTCAATGCTTAAAAGAAGTATTATCCATAATATAATAAAAAGAAGGCCTTCAGGCAATTCAGGCTCATATCGATGAATTATTTGATCATTTATAGGGATCTCCATAGTTTTCCAAGATTTATATGATATCCGAGTATCATCAGTTGAAGGTGATAGATGATTAAATGCCAAAACTAACGTTTTGAACTAGATATGGGAATTATCAGTTTTTTCATATTTATATTGGCATGAAAAAATCTCATTCTATATTTATAGATCTTATGAATATTTGTTTCCTTAAATATTTGGATAATTATGTTGTTATTTTTTTTATAATATTTTTTTATTCACACTATTATTATTGTCATGAAAACCAACTATGAATTATGAGGAAACCACTTAATGAAAATAATTAAAACAAGGAATTTTTCCGAAGTGATTTTTTTATTGTAATAGATTTTTTTTCTTAGGTACATTGTAAGTAAGGATAGAAAAATAGATGAATCCTCTAAAACAAAAGTGGTTGATGAATGAAAATAACCTACAAATGTTACTGAGATTTGTAGTTTTCTTGGATTATTCGGTAATTACTAATGATTTGATAAAAACATAACAGGGAAATATTTCCCACTAACTATGTTCACATAAAAATGGGATAAATTTATTTTGATAGAATACTATGATGTTTGTTTTTATAAACTAAAAATAATATTGAATAATTCTCTATTTTTGGAATTACCATCTAGAAATGATGACTTTTTCATCTACAATGGTAATTTATTGAAGGTACTTGGTTTTATTTGAATGTAGAATGATATTTTAATTGATTATGCTTTAAGACAACTAAAACCTCATGAGTTAAATTATCCCAAACATGATTTTGAATTAATATTTTTGGTTTTCACATTAATACATTAGAGGCATCATTTATATGGGTCCAAATAGGATATATATATTGACCATAAATATTTGAATTATATATATTTAATGAGAAGGAATTGATCACGTGGAAGAGAATATGGTTAAAACTGATAAAGGATAATGATTTCATGATAAATTACAATCTTGAAAAAAGAAACATAGGGTGGATGCCTTGAGTCAAAAAATATAACATCCCATTGTGAATAACATGATCTGAGCTAGAATGCTACATGACAACATGCACGACTCCTTTTCTGTAATAGATTGTCGACTAGTAGTTATGGTCTCAATTGAAACCTTAGGGAGACTATACCCTTTGTATCATATCATAAGATCAATAATAATGAATAAAAAAGTAATAAACAATTAGAGTAAATTTTGAAACCGAATAATGGCATACATATAAGAGATCCCAAAGTTGTAAGTTTTTCTAAAGTGTAATAAAGTAGAAAAATACAAGATAAATATAAAGAAATAACTATTTGTCGGGTACTTTGGTGTTTTTAACTATCCACTCCTACTCCAAACTCCACTACTCAACCGTCCTCTATAGGTCCTTTACCCTTTTCCAGATCTCTAGTCATCAAATCTATAAGTTCAATAAAATTCATGAGTAGGGTTTGAGTACAAGACTAAGTAGGACACCACCTATGAATCCGTACCATAAGTTCACAAATATATAAAATAGTGAATATTCGGATATAAGTAAATTCTTAGTATATATACATGTGTTCAGTCATCGTGTGTTGACCATGCCGCCATGAACCTCGTCTCCACATGCTTCAACTCATTGCGAGTAAAAAAAACTACAAAACACATTTACCAATATGAATGTCACATATCTCACCCCCAAAATTTTAATGGTCATCATTGGAATTTCATATATTCAATCATGTATATCTTTGTCCCTCTTATCCTTTTATTCACCTATGACCCAAGTTCTTAAGAATCCATTACTAGTACACATCAACATGCCACTATGCTTTTCCCTCTACCTGAGAAACCACATGCACCTTTAATTAGGTTAGTATTATGTTAGGATGGGTAACTAGCCACTAGACTTTGAAAAAACCACCCTTAAGGATCCACCAATGTATATCAGTATCACCATCTAGCCACTATACATTTCCCTCTATAGATGTACCCACACCTACCTTTAAAGATGTTAGGACTGCGTCTAGTTGGATAACCTCGTAAACCCAACCATAAGGATCCACCTAAGTATCTTAGTACATGTAACACAATTCTATATGATATACCACACACAACGTAGGAAATGATAAGTCACAACCAGATCAATGTTAGGATAATCACACATAAACATGTATGCCTGCTGCTACTCACACACTAACATGCAATTCATCACAACCATGGTTTAGTCCAACATAAAAATCGTATCATGATAACATCATATATATAAGGGAAAAGATGGAAAGAAACATCCATCATCTACTATTTGGAATACCTATTCATGGTTTTATTATCTTCAAAGGAGACATGTCAAAGTCTCGATTAGTCGGCACATCGATGATTAAGGTGTATCTAGTGTAACCTAGAACAAAAATATTTAATTTTTATCAAAATATAATAAAATGATACATGAAATGTAATTTTTTGGGATAATTTCTAAATTATTAATAAAAAAACATGAAATGATATTTTATTTTTCCTAAATATTATAAAAATTATCAATTTTGAAATACTATACACAATAATAATCTCCAAATTATTGTTTTAAAATTAAAATAATTATCCTAGGACAAAACACGTAATTATAATCTAATAATATTGATAATTTTTTTCTCGGGATAATTATCATTTATTAAAGCATTTAATAATAGCTTCAATAATATCATAAATTCATTCTTTAGTGATTCATTACCTTTATCACATGATAATTCTTCATCATTATCCTTTGAAAATTTTCAATAATTATCTTATGATAAAACAACATAATTATAGTTTCATAATCTCTTCTAAAATATACTTTGATAATTTCTATGATTTATCTTTTGCAATAAAGGATTATCCCTAGACAACTATAGGTTTTATCATTTTTATATTTATGTCTTGATAATTCAATAGAATTTTTTTCTGTTAATTCGTTGCAAATTTCAATGAATGTTTATCACAAAAACTAATTTTGGTAATTTAATATAGATTTTCCTAAAAATAAACCACTGTTATTTATCTGGATAATCGTACACAGTATTATTCCCTAATAACTTTATGAAATTACTCCATTGATTATTTGATAATTTAAGAATTATACTTGATAATTTAGGTTTTAAATTTCTTGTAAATCACAACATTTTTTTAATTTATGATGAGAAAGAATAGAGAACTAAAAAACAAATAAAAAGAAACAAACAAATAGAAGAAAACTCAATTTTTATTTAAACACCAAGAATATAGCTTAAGAATGAATGTTTCACCAGCCGGATATGGAAGAAGACTAAATCAATCAATGGTGTGCATGGGGACCGAGACATAGAGTTGATTTAACTCTACTATATCCACCAAGGTCGGAGTTCAATCATATAGTTAAGCACTCTAAACCACATACTCATGAAGTCCAAAATCGAAAATTCAATCCCCTTATTTAATTAGCAGTTTAATCCAAAAATTAATAGCAAAGTAATTAATTTACCATCATTAACACATTACTGAAATATCATGAAAAAAAATCTGAAATCTACGATTTTGGATGAGTCTCCATGTTGAAAAATGGTTGTTTTGGCATTGAAGAAGATGAATCAAGGTAAAAATATTGAAATTCCATTTAAGTTTATTAAAATTTAGATTAATTATTGAGTTAAAAAAACTAACAATTCAACTTAAAAATAATGAAACACCAAACACGTATTGCACATAGATGATTATACCCTACCTACTGTAAATACCATTTTCTGGACCCAATGGTGCCCTGAAATTTATCTCACTATGCACCTTCTGAGAGATATTAATTAATTAGTATTCAAAAAAAAGATTAAAATTTAGGAAAATATAAATAATTATATTTTCATGAGCATGGAATCAAAAAAACTGAATAAAACTATTTTTTACCCTACCAAAGGCAATAAACAAATCCTAGACTTATTAGTAATCTCATATTCTTTATATGGCACGAAATTATAGAGTTATTCAATTCGTTGTTTAAAAAAATGTTCCCTATATATGATATATTTAATATTTTAATTTATTCTTCATTGAGGCTTTACAAGCCTCAAGATCAAGAAATAACATACTATTGGAATTAAAAAAATTTCAATTGAATATTTCAAAGTGTTGACTAGGATTTCACCTTTCTAAAAATCCTTTAACACGTTTTAATTTATTTTTCACTCATAAATAATTTTTCATCACATATGAAATTTATATTTTGTCAAATAGAGGACATTTATTCTCAATATAAAATCATTATATTTCTATTCTCCCCCTATTCCAGCTTCTTGTCCTCAGGAACAATATCTAGTGGCCTTTCTCAAACATCTAAGACCACTAGGCTTGAATTTCAATCTCAGATTCCCACATCTCTTCCTACATCTGTCTATGTTTCCCCTAATACTAGATTACTATAATCATTTTCCCATAGAATCCATTTTCAATTCGATCTATAATACAAACATGACAATCAACCTATGATTAAATAGAATCCAAATCAATATTCTTATAATATTTAATATGTATATGATTTTTCATGTACCGATGAAGCTTATAAACATGAAACACATCATGAAAATTTCAATAGAAAGTCAAGAGGTCCAAATGATACGCTAATAATCATATTTACTGACTGATTCCCATGCCAATATCTCACTAAAATAATAACTTACTATCACTCACTCATTTACTAGGGATTAATTTAATTGTTTAATTATGTATTACAGGAATGTAATTTAGGGAAACATTACTCTTCTTTTAAGCCAATTACAGAAATGGCTCACAGATATTAAGAAAACAGTAGTATTAAAAATATACATAAGATCAATGATGTTCTCTATTCAGTACCTCTTACCCTAAAAATTATCTTTTAACCATTTTTTGGTTTTAGATCCATTTTATAGACATGGTATCCCTTAAATCCAGGATCATATCTGAAAATTTCCTGACTCATCGCCATCATGGGAGTCTTTATCCCCTCTATATTTCTACACTTCTAACCCGTCCAGACCACCAAGGAGTCCTCTATGAAACCATTGATAAAAAATATGAAGAATCTAATCCTTTCCACACTAGTGGTGGTCCACTGTTGTTATCCTGCATGTGATACTATTATACCCCTATTGCCCACAATTGATGCACAATCCAAAAAGAGTTCTATTTGGACTCAACTACCCATCACTATATTTCTCCTGGTGTGCCTTTATAATTCTACAATATGAAGGGAATCCTATATTATAATGTGAGAACATAGTCAGTATACCCCCATGATCTTGAATTTATCATGTCATCATATCCTCCTCAAACCCTTATCCAAGTTCAAGGCCTTGAAAATAACATGCAAGTACGTCATCAGGTCAAATCCCATAACCGTACATATGAGATCTGTTTATAAAACCATATAGAACATCCATGAATTATGTGTCTTGTTCCTAGATTACAATATAGAAAAGTTAAACAACTCCATAAAACATGCCGAGTAAGCATTGATAGTCTTAGAACCTTGTCAAAATTCCATGAATCCTCGGAATGGTCCATATTTATCCTATTAGAGACATACTATTCTAGAAACACCACATTGTAGGTAATCTATGTAAGAGATTATCATCTCTAGTTTGATTCATGAAATTTTATCATCTTTTGGATTGTTCTTAGGACAAAAAGGATTCTGGAATCAATTATCATTTATTATGTGTCCAGACTAGCTTGAATATTCTATTGATATATTCTTGTTAGTCCACTACATCCACTAGTCCACCAATATCCTGTAATTATAGAGAATGATGAAGCTATAAATCCCTAGGATAGTAAGTCATAGAACTCTAAATTGCATTACCCTATATAGGAACCAATCTAAAATGTCTCAGTTGAGCAGGCTTTGTGTCCTGGCATACTTATGACTATATAGGATCATTCTAGGGTATACCCACTATACCCCTATGGTGGAACAAGAGCAACCTAGGATTGTACAACTGTTGGTTCCATTAAACATCTCCAAGGAGTCATCTCACCATCAAATGGGGAATTTAGAACACAGAATTTCCTAACAGTCTATTGAATAAAACAAGGTTTCTCTAAACCAAACTATTAGATCAAACGAGGTTTTCGTAGATGTATACCGTTATCACATGTTATACCTTTATTAATACTATCCCTTTTTCCCATCCCGACATGTTAGTAAAAATCATCACATGTATACTAACACAACATCATGTTCTATTAAAGTAATTAATTCCAATACTGATATATCAATCTACATGGCCACACAAATATATCATACAACGAAAATATCATATACATATTTCACAAATAAAGAAATTTAATTAATGAACTAGTATGAAGCATGACAATAATAATACATAAGTCATGCTAACCTATGAGCTTATTCATGATTTATGAACATATGAAAAATCTCATATATCGCATAAAACATCATGTCTGTCACCCAAGGTGAATCAATAGTAACAGATGAACATAAATTCCACAATTTATGGAAGCTCAGAGGTCCATTATTCATTGCTGGCCAAAGACAATCATAATTCCCCTATCTGAGCCCAAATTTCATACATCTTTTCTAACCTATCCCATCCTAACATATGAGGAGAAACAAGTTTTTGAGTCCTGATGTCAATGTTTCCATTTTGTAACATCCTGACCAGAACCACCAGATCCGAGCCGGAATGCTACATGAGCTCATGCATGCCTCCCTGTAAGCAAGATATTAGTGACTAGTAGTGAGGATCTCGAGGGAAACATTGGGGAGATGATACACTCATTATCATTTCATAGGATCTATAATAATGAATTCCCCAGAAAATAAAAAATCAGTGTAAATTTGGAAACATAATTATTACATACATATAAGATCTCCAAATGTGGAAAGAATTTCCAGAGTATAATGAAGTAGAAAAATATAAGAAATATTTAAATAAACAACGATCTGAGGGGTACATTTTTTTTCTATCCCAGTTTTCTCCAACTCCAAACACCACTGCTCAACCATCCACTATAGGTTCCTTGACCTTCCCCAGAACTCTGGTCATAAAATCTACATGTTCACCAAAATTACAGGGTTAGGTGTGAGTTCAAGACTCAGTAGGAAACAAAAAATAAATCATTACCATTATTCAATATATATATAAATATATATAGTGCATATCAGGACATAATTAAATTCTCAACAAACATATATGTGGTTAGACATCATGCACTGACAAAGCTGCCATAAACCCCAGACCCATTTGTTTCGGCTCATTTCTAGTCATAAATTCATGATCTAACATACTTTAATCAAGGAAACATTATTTACCCCACCCTTCTGATAGTTTTTATAGGAATGATGTAAATTATACAGGGTTTATATTTTTTTACATATCCTTTTAATCACCCTCAACCCAAGTTCAAAGGAATCCATGACCAATATCTTCTAACAAGACACTATGATTTCCCCTCTACCAGGATAGACACATCGATTCTTAATAATGTTAGGACTGTATCAGGATGCTTAATAAACAACTAGACCATGTAACTCCCACCCTCTGGGCTTCACACGTGTATCTTTGAATCAACCAGCTACCCACTATGCTTTCCCCTCTACATGGGTACCTACACCCAACTTTAAAGAAGTTTTTACCGCATCAGGTTGGGTAACCACCTATAGTCAAACTCAGGATCCATCTATGTATCTTAGTACCCGAAACACAATTAGAAAATCTATAAAACACTGAAAAAATGTGTCATATATCAAGGAATTATTATTCACACCAAGATCAATGTTAATAAAATCACACATAAACAAATACGCCCACTCCTACCGACACACTGACATGAAATTCATTAAAATTATGGGTTTATAAAACATAAAAATTAAATCATTATAAAATCATATAGATAAATAACTAAATGAAAATGAACCTCAAACCTCTACAGTTGGGAAGGCCTCTTCTCAGTATTATTATCGTAAAAGTAGACACATTAGAGTCTTGAATTATTGGCACTTCGATGATTTTCGTATATCAAGGGATTCCTATAGGCAAAACATCTATTTTATTTCAAAATAAAATAGAATATTACACGTTATGTTAATTTCTATTTCCCATATAAATTCAATATTATTATCAAAATACCACATACAATGAAATTTTCGTTATCCTGAATAATTTCAAAATTATCAATTTAAAATATTAAATAGAATAATTATCTCTCAACTGTCATTATATAATTATAATATTTATCCATTGATAAAACACTTAATTATCGTATGATAATTTAAATAGTCATTATCATTTGATAATTACATTATAATTATGTTTTCATTCATTATGAAATATTATCATTGATAATATCATTCAGTCGTTCTTTGGCAATTCGTTATAATTCTTTCTTGATAATTATTAAAATATATCCATTAATAATTTTTTGTAATTAGAAATTCATAAAAAATTAAATTATATTTTGATAATTTCTACAAAAATATCATTGGATAATTTCAATAAATTATCCTTTGATGATAAAGGACTATCCCATGATAATTTAATGTTATATCATTTTAATAATTATGTATTGATAATTAATTGTAATTAATTTGTGATAATTCATTTATATTATCCATAAAATTTATCACCCAAATTAATTTTTGGTAATTTAATATAAATTTTTTCATAGATAAAAAAGTTTGATTTTTTAGGCTAATTGAAAATATTATTATTCTCTATGAACTTCATGTAATTACTCGTTTTATAATTTAAGAATTATATTTTATAATCTAGGATTTTTACATCATAATTTAGATTTTAAAATTTATAGTAAAATTTAACATTTTTTCTTAAATTTTTTATGTGTAAAAAATGGAGCAATAATGTAATGAAATAAAAAAAGCAACTAAATAAAATTAAAATCAGTTTTTATTCAAAACCCAAGCAATTAGTGCGAGAATGGTGGTCGTGCAGGCCGGATTTGGAGAAATTTTAAATAAACTAATCATGTGCAAGGGGACCAGGACTAGAGGTTTCATGAACTCTACAAGATCCATTAATGATGATGTTTGATCATATATTTAAGAACTCTAAAATACACACCCATTTAATACAATAGTGAAAATTCAATAACCAAATTTAATTTTCAATTTCAACCAAAAATTTTATGTGGAGTATTTAATTTTCCATTATTAATGAATGGCTAGAATTTATTGGTCAAAAAAATGTATTCTTTGTTCATAGATGAGTCCTCATGTGAAAAGGGTGGTTTCAGCCGTAAATAATATGTCCCAAGGAAAAAATAACGAATTTCTAGTTAATTATATTAAAATTTGGAACAATTTCAAAATTAATAACATTAATTACCCATCGTAAAAATAAAAAACACCAAACACCTATTGCACATAAATATTATTCCCCACCTGGGGTAAACACCCCATTAGATACCCAAAGGTTTCTCATATTTCTCATACGTTCCACCATTTAAGGGATATTAATGATTTAATAGTAAAAAAATTGATAAAAAAATATTTAAATATTAAAAATATTATTTTTTCAAGCAAGATATCTAAATGTACAATGCATAAAAATGTCATACCCCACATAGGGTAAACACTATGTTTTGGACCTATCAATATTCTTATATTTTTCATACACTAAACTGTCTTGTAACTATTTAATTATTTTGAATAAAAACTATGCACATAATATTTTATATTTAATCTTTTTATTAAATTTTCATAGAGCCTTTGTAGGCCTCATAATCTCTGAGTAACACAGTGTCTAACTTTGAAAATATTCCATTAAATATTTCAATGTGTAAATGGTATTTGTATCCTTCTAAAAAGGCATTAACACATTTTATATTATTCATCACTGATGAATAATTTTTTTCACATATAAAATTTATATTTTATAAAAAAGAGGGATATTATTATCATTGTAAAAATTAGTATATTAAGAAAAAATCATGAATAATAAACCATGATACATTTTGAAAATGACCCTGTGGTTAATGATTTGATAAATTTTAGAAGAGAAGTTGTTGGTGCAATAAATTCCATTATTTTTTTTTTGTGGTGTCAACATAGTTTTCACTATAACATAAAATTAAAAAACACAGAAGGAAGACAGTGAGTTACAGAAAAAGGTATAATTTGTTAATGAAGGTACATTTATCAAATTTAATATTTATAAATATTATGTTTTGTTAATAGGGAAGATATTATAGGTGTCTAGTGATTTACAATTAAGGAACATGTAATTAAGTGATGGTCATAGTTCTTAATTTTCATTTCACCCAAGATGAATTATGATGTACAAACACATTTAGGATAATTAATGGTGGGTTGGATTGAAAATATATATTGTTGATACTATAATGAAATATTTGACATGTCAATAAGTTAATGTAGAGAAACAATTAAAAAAGGGGATGCTTCCGCATTTTTAAATGCTAGAGTTGAAATGGAAAAATATATCCCTGGACTTCTTGGTGGAAATACCAATGAATTATCAAGGTAAAAAAGTTATTTGTTTTGTTTTTGATCAATTGACTAAATATGTACATTATCTTCCTATTCATGATACTATTTCTATAGGTCAACTTTCATGAATTGACCTCAATGATATTTTTAGGTTACATGTATTTCATATCTCCATTGTATATATATATATATATAATCCTAGAATTAATTTTATCTTTTCAAAAGGAAATCTGAAGTCATTGGGCACAAATTTAAATTTATTCTCAACCTTTGATCCCCAATCTTATGGATGGACTATGTGAGTATTTCAGACCATGGAAGACATGTTACATCCTTGTTCAATAGATTACCAGGGATGTTTGTATCAACATCCTTATTTTGTATAATTTTCATATAATAAAATTTTTCATTCCTGTATACAGATGACACTATTTTTGTATTTATATGAAATGTGGTGTCAAACTACTATATTTTTGGATGAATATGGGTAACGAAAGTTGATGGGGCTAGAATTGGTTGAGGACGTAGTAGAGAAAGTGAAGATTATCCAATAACATAAGAGGATATCCTAGAGTAGGAAAAACATTATATAGATAATAAGATGAATGTATTTTATTTTGAGTTAGATGATCTTGCCTCTCTCAATGTTTATATATGGAAAAGTCTAATGCATTTTGGTAAGAAATGTAAATTTATTCCATAGTTCATTGGACCTTATGAAATATTAGATAATTTTGGATATGTTTCATACCTAGTAGCTTTTCCTCAGAGTTTATTTCAAGTACACTGTTTTTTTCATGTTTTTATGTTAATATACTATGTTCCATATTTATCTCATGTATTGAGACACGTTGTTGTTCCACTAGAATTGAACCTTTTTTTAAAGATAAACATATTAAGATCCCAAATCACAAAGACCATGTATTACGGAATAAGGTAATTAACCAAGTTATGGTTTTATAGAGAAATCACATTGTTGAAGAAATAACATGGGAATTTGAAAATGATTTGATATAAAGGTATCCACACTTATATAACATGTAAATAAAAATTGTGAGGACATAATTTCCAAATGATGGGTATAGTGTAACCACATAGGTTCTTATAAAACAATTTTTTCATTCTAGAATCATACATCAAAATTTATTATAAATGTATAATGAAATAATTTATAGTTGTAGATATTAATAAAGCATTATTAATAAAATATTAACCATGCGTACGAGAGTACAAACAAAATTTATATATATTTTATGTTTAATTGTTATATATTTATTTAATGAAATATTTCAATAAATACTTTCAGAATTTCAAATTAAGTGTTTTTATTTTTTTGACAAACAATTTTTATTTTCAATTATATATATAATATAATGATCCAAAGAAAATATTTCTCTATAAAACATATTCATAAATTATTATTTTTTCTTTACGATTATAAGATAATTTTATGAGAGCATAATTATTTTTTCAAAGAGTTAAAAAATGATGTATAATTATAAAATCTGTTTTTTCAAATAAATTATGATTGTATTGAAAAAATATTTTACTCATATTAGGAATTTATTGTCATAAAATAGTGTTCATTTTTAAATTCAGAAGATCTAAAAATGGTTGGGGAGAATTTTTTTGATTTATCTAATCTGCTTGATTTTATTGGGAATAGTAATGTCACAACCCCCTCACAACAAGGTGTATCCCTACAAGGATGGCAATTTGATAAGGTAGATAGTGACCCCCTGAGTCTCCACTCTAGTAGGACACGAGTTGGAGACTAGCACCGAGGTAATAGTAAACACACAAAATGGGAGACATTCCCCACTAATAGTAAACATGTGAAAGAGAGAGATAAGAAAGACCCCAACCAACTATAACACAGACTCAAATATAAATGAAATCCAATGAAAGGATATTTACTATCATGAAAAAACTACAAAAACTAAAATAGAAAACTGTTTGTACCAAAAGTAAATAAAAATGGCAGTGACTATGATGACCAAATATCTCCTCTAACCCCAAGCTAGTAGTAACCAGCATGATCTCTAACATGCTCCATGTGTCCAAAAAATAGTTCATATATAAGTAGGGAGATTATAATAATATACTTAGTAGGATCCTCCCCAGATCCTCTCATAAAAAACAAAATAATGAATTATAAGGCATAGTGAACCACAAGTGAAACTAACTCATCACCTAAATTGGTACACTAAGTTCCCAGCCTCACCATGGCTACTCTCATGAAGTATCACATATAATAATATATAATATAATAAATAATATCAAGGGTACTCTACTAATACTTCCCCACTAGTTTTCCATTTTTCCCAAATGCTGCATGTCTTAAGCATCTCTCTTTTAGAAGGCTTTCCCGCATACACCTGGTAGAAAAACCACAATATGCACCTCATCCCACACAACCACTATGACCACATAACCAAAGTAACCAGGTAGTTTATGGGAGGCACCATCACCTTCATAACGTGTATCATATGTCGATAATTACACCACAAGACTTTACATCCCATACAGTGGGTAAAGATCCTCAAGCCATCACAACCTATACACGTTACACCATTAGCAGTCCATAAGAAACAATATCCAAAATATTTGTGTGTGAATAGCCAGAAGCCATTATAGCCCTCTACACACATATATGGGGAAAACGAACCATTATTCCTAACATCATAAGTTACTTCTATGATAAGAGAGTGGGGAGAATGGGGGTAGTCATCCTTCCATCCTCAAATAGAAATGTTAGGGAAACCACTACCATGGCTCAGAATCCCCGAGGTGTTTGTTTCCTTAACTAGTGGGGGTGTAGTAGAATATAGAAACACAAAAGGCACAAAATATACTATATCTCAAAACCACTATATGTGTAAAACCTATTCTTAGAATCAATTACAACTAACTTCTCTCAGACTCTCGGATTCAATTGTTATGATTATGTATCCTATATGCGTACAACCAATTAAAGAGATTTATTACATTACATCATTCCCTTTTTATTAGTTTTAATTTAAATTAATTAATTATTTAAATATTATCTAACCATTAAAAATTACACATTATATTTCATTAGGACCACACCAAATGTTTAATCCCTTTAGGCATATTGAAATGAAGTTCATAGCATCTCAGAAATATTACCTCAGTATTACTTCCCAACATGCTCCAACCGGATGTGTTAACATCATTTAATCAATAATTTATTAAAAGCATTAATACATTCCCATATTCCCATAAATTATAGAATAAAATTATAAGCTACTAAACATATGAGGGATCAACCCAGTGAGTAGATGATTTACCCATCAAGTAATTGCATCATATAGCAAAAGCATAGACCCATACTCCCTTGAGAATCTAAACACAAAAATAATTTGGTGTACCCCATTAATCATCGCCACATTTTGAAGTAGGGTATGTAACACCAACTACCTTGATTAGTGGGGAAAGTAAAATAGGTAAAAATCCAACATGATTTAGCAAACATCCAATCATTCACATCAAACTTGTTTCATAATCGCTGGTGTCCACCCCAAAAGCCACATGTATAAACTGATTCATCTCGCCACTCTATGTGTAATCTACTAGAATAGAAAATGGGCTTCCATGCCCCCACATCTTATGACATCCATCCCAGATCATAACAAATCACAAACAACTAGACAAAACATCATATCAACTATGATCTTGGCCCTTAAACAAGTCTTCAAACCTTCATACATAATGAGCACTCATGGCACCAATTCACAAGGCACTCAGCCTTACAAGACATAGGGTAACTCAGATTCCTCACATGAATTATCATTTTATCAAACAACTGGTTCTTTAATTCATCTTTAATTAAATGCTTTATTATTTATATGTTCAAAAAATAGAGATCCTAAACAGTAATATATCATAACTAATTAAACATGCTTACAGTAAGAACAACCAAATTCATTTACATTACAACTTATAATTGAAATATAATTACAATTAATCACATTTTACGTTCATTACCATTTTCAATCCAGAATGGCCAGTTAAACAAGAAAATGATATTTATCTCACTATCTAGGAAAACAATAGGAAATAACATAGGATTGATTCCAATTTATTAATCTGTTCTAAATATTTATTACGTCAATTATATTGTGATCTAGTAGGATGAATCATGGTAATGCTATGATTTCATGTAAAATAATATAGAATCAATAAACCCCCTAGCTCAAACAGTTCTTTAGGTTCTTTACAATAGATCAATCCATGCAACTGATCTTGATCGCCTCCCCTGCGACAACTGCATCCACCTGAGGATTTCGTGGCACGACCTCACCAACCAACACCCAATAAAACTACAATAAAAAACAGGATATCATATTCCATAACATGGAATGGAGAAAAGGGAGATGAAAGATCAAATTAAATAATTGAATGGTGGTAAATCATACATTCTATCGATGATGGGATGGAAATATATGCTTGACCCAAAATAGGGGGTGCATATACAGGGGAAGAAACATCTAGAAGAAACAATCTAAGGATTATGGTTCGATCACACAACTCCATTGGAAATAAGGAATGGTTTGATCATCTCACACTAGAGAACAATATGATAGAACAAAGGAGGAATATATCTTATCACATTGGTCGATTTAATGGTTTAGCGATTTAAGAAAAGATTTATTTTTCCTTTAAAGTGGATTGAATTAAACCACGTGGTTTGACCATGTAATGTAATCCTGAGTCTTAGTAAAATTATGATAGGAGTTATGGGATTTGAATCAACATTAAATACATTTATAAAAGACCTTGAATTCATTTTTTAAAGAGAACACTAAATGGGAGAAAATGTAGGATGTTGGAAACATTGTACATCAACCGACATCTCAAAACGTTGTACACCTACTGATGTCTAGAAACATTGTACACCTACTGTCATCGAGAAACACTATACTCATACCGATGCCTAGAAACAATGTACTCCTTCCAATTGCTGAAAACATTGTACACCTATCGATGACAGAAAAAACTATACACCTACTGATGCCAAAAATTTAAATGACTCACTGACATCGATAGTACAAATGAGTCACTGGAAAATATAGTACAAATGACTCACTCATGCCGATAGTAAAAATGAATTAATGACACTAATAATAAAAATGAATCACTGGTGCCGAGAGTACAAATGATTCACTGACTCTGAATTTAGAAATGAATCACTAGCGCTGATAGTACAAATGACTCTCCAACATCGAGAGTACAAATGACTAACTGACACCGATAGTACAAATGACTCAGCGATGCTGATAGTACAAATGAATCACTAACACATATATTACAAATGACTCACTAAGGGAAATAGTACGAATGACTCACAGAATCCTACAATACAAGTGACTCATCAATGAAAATGATCACATATGTCTCACGGATGATGATGTTCACTAAATAGAAAACACTATTCACATAATTATAAATTTGGAAATGTGTTGGGGATCAGTTACTTTAACCACCCAAAACACCTCAGAAACTCGATTTCATCAAAGGAACGGACCTGAGAGGTACAAAAATTTACATGAGATGCCTCTCAAAACATTATTCTTCTTGATAATTCAACACCAACCTAAAAGGAAATAGAAAAGGGGTCTGAACAACCACCCATCGAGATGCCTCTCAAACGAGAAAAAGGCAAAAAAATCAACAAAAGAAATTCATCTAACAAAAAAAATTATACAACCACACATCGAACATCATAACATGAAAAGAGATAAAAAATCAAAAAACTCATGGTACTGAGCATGTATCTATTACTCATGTTCCCATGTACTCTCCACCATGCCACCATGTCTCCACAAGACACAAACCAAGGGGATAAAACACTAAAAAAACACCTTCTCTTTGAAATACTAGATCCCTATAGGCCGCTCCTCGAAGGTCGCATCTCTCTCAATGACGATCTCACACAAATAGATAATGTGAGAGTAATCATGATGATAACAATAGAGAAGTGAGAAATAAAAAACATTTTGTACCCAGCTCATCTTCAAGGGAAGTGAAACATGATACGACATGGCTCCAATATGAGTCAACACCTAGAAAGGCCCATAAAACGGAGGAGATAACTTTCTCCCACGACCAAACCTTCGCTTCCCATGATAGAGAGTCACCATCAGAAACACATAATCCCTAACATCAATCTCCAAAGTTCACCTCCTTCAATTGACATATGATTTTTCATGATCTTACAGTACCTTTATCCTCCCATGAATCATCTAAACCATCTATTTCATATTATACATTAGTTCTGGTGCTTTAATTTCTAACTCTCCAAACCATTTCCAGCACAATGGAAAAGGTAATGTTCTCCCAGACAAGGCTTCAAATAGTGCCATACCGATCGTTGGGTGGAAACTATTGTTTTAGTTGAAATCAATAAAGGTTAAGTGCCTCATCCACAAACCTCCAAAATCCCGGACACTAGATCGCACCATGACTTCACGAGTCTGGAAGGTCCCCTCTATCAGACAAGTCATCTGTGAATGAGAAGTAGTGTTAAGGAATAGCTGATAACTAAAACCATGCTGGATAACTCTCCACACCCTGTATGTTAAATAAGGATCTCGATAAAAAAATATTTTCTTCAAGACTCCGTGGAGTCTCACCAGCTCTTCGATATATTTACTCAAAAAAACCTCCCCTGATATCGACTCCTTCATCTATGGGAAGTGGGATAATTTCGTTAAATGATCCAATACCACCAAAATAGTGTCATGGCCTCTATGGGCTCGAGGTAAATGAGTAAAAATGTACATTTTGATGTCCTCACACATCCACTGTGGAACATATAATGGCTAGAGAAAACCACCGAGGACACAGTGCTCCGTCATCACCTTCTGGTAGACCAATCATCAAGTCACAAACTTCACAACTACACAAATAAGACCAGGCCACCAAAGCTGTCTCCTCAAGGATCAGTATATCATTTCCATGCCAGGATGCACTGCTGAAGGAGAACTATGGAACCCTATGAGATCTGTCTCATATGTCTGTAAAGGAAAAAATACAACCCTTATACAACACTGGATGTTGTTCATTCCCAGACCAACCATCAGGGGACTCCCCACAAGAAAATCTATCTCTCCATTCCTCCATCTCTAGATCTCCCAACTGGTACTCTTCCACCTACTACACTAGAGATGACTGGACCGTTATCTGAAAAAGAAAACATATTCTCCCAACTTCACCCATATCGAGATGTAATGATGAATGTTCTTCCATCACTCTCTCTGATTTACCAGATTCATGAACTACATTTCTACGGGTCTTCTTGCTTAGTCAATCATTTATGACATTCTGGATTCTATGGGTATATGATATTTTGATGTTTTATTCATGTAAGAACTTCATCCCCTGACATTAATTAATCTTCACATCACACTAGGAGAAAACATGCCTCTGACTCTTCTGATTGGTGAAAACCACAAAGCTATTTCCAATGAGGTAATGTCTCCAAAACATCAGAGAAAATACCACTACTTATAACTCAAGATCTTGGATGGAATAGTTACGTTTATGGGGATTCAAGTGTTGAGATCCGTAAGAATAGACATATCTATGCAGTATTAAAAGACATCATTAACCTCGATGTGATGCATCATAGAAATCATTAAATGAAACTCCATCTACTCAGAGACAATGAAACAAATCACTGGCCATCTTCTCTTTAAGATACTCAGAATTTTCTAGACACTAATTATACCACATGAAATCCTGATCTATCATAGTCAATGTTGTCAAAGGAGTCTCAAACAAAGATAAATCTATTATGAACCTCCTGTAATATCCTATATGGATAGGGAAACTATGAACCTCTATCATCGTTTTGGGGGCTATAAGACACAACTGCTTCTATCTTTGACAGATTCATAGCTACTCCCTGATAGGATAAAACATTCCCCAATAAATTGACTTCTCGAGCTCAAAAATCACATATTGACAACTTCCAAAACAACTTTTGTTGATGAAGAACTCCTAAAATGGCATGGATATGCTCTTCATGGTCCTCCTCAGAAGAAGATTACACAAGGATGTCATTGATGAAAACCTACATGAACTTATCTAAGAACTCACAGAAAAAGATGTTCATCAATCCCATGAACACATTTGAATCATTAATCACATAGAATAACATTACAACAAACTCATAATGACCATGATGAAAACAAAATGATTTCTTCAAGATATCCTCAACCTTCAAACAAATATGATGATATCCTGACCACAAGTCTATCTTTGAGAACCAACATTCATCCTTCGGTTGACCAAATAAATATTAATCCATTAAAGAATATAGCGATTCTCCGCTATCACTTTGTTTAAGTGACGATTATCAATACCCAACTGTAAACTGTCGTCAGCCTTCTTCACAAAAAAAAACTAGTTCATCCCACCATGACACACCTGGTTGAATCAAAAGACATTTTATCATACCATTGAGATGTATACAAAGCTCCTGCAACCAAGTTGGGGCCATCCTATATGGTTACATAGAGATAGTAGATTCTCTATTATCTAGCTTGATCCAAAACATGATCTCTCCTCAAGGGGGTAATTCTACGACCTCTTCTAGAAATACATCAGGGTTATCTTTTAAAATCGAGGGAAATACCAACTATAGAACCATTGAAGAACTCAAAGTCTGCTCTTCCATCAAGGATGACAAGTATGTAATATACCTCTGACCCATCTAAGTGTCTCGCTCAAAACAAAACACCACTAGCACTCCAATGGCATCAAAGAACACCACCTACCTCTGAAATAAATATATGATACACTCCACTAAATACAACCAATCCCTTCTGAGGATGAAATTTTATTACTGTATCAGTAAATATAAGAAATCTCCCCACGAGAGATGATTCCCTAGCAATAGGTAAGAATCTATACATACATCAGACAAGTCTACTTGACCTCCGACTAGCGTAGTCAATGCAACGGGCACTGGAAGCATCTCTACATTATATCCTAATTAATTAACAAGGGATGAGGATATGAAGGAGTGTGTAACTCCTGAATCAAAAAAGACATAAAACAATGTAAAATACATGCAATGGGTACCCCGAACGATGTCTTCCTCATCTGGTGCTGGCAACGCTAATGCTTGAAGGTGACCATGACTTACTCCATGACCTCTATGACCCTATAGATAACCAATACCAGGGCCACACACTTTTCTCTAAGGGCGGGGAGCATCACAGGTCTATCCTATGATTTCCCAACATATCTGTGCAAATCCAATGCTGGTGCAACAAGCTATTTCATCCTTGGATAGAACTACGTCAAAAGAGAAACCTGAGGCGGATCAACTGATGCATGATGACCTCTTTGAATGGTCGGGAACAATATCTAATAATGACCTCATATTTCACAAGAAAAAAAGTACTTGATCCCTTGGAATATTCTAGAGGGATTTTTCTCCTAGATAAATGAGATACTGAGGGTTAGGACCTACCCTCGTCCAAACATAAAATATTCTCTCCTAAAAACTGGTAACCCTATACTAAATCTCATCTTCATGAGGAATTATGCTGACTTGACTCTAGAGATGATCTAGTTCTGGCCAATGTCCTCTCGACATCCACTTCCCTTACCAGCACCTCAATACATGTCTTTAGAAGAAACGAGGTGACATGGAACTGGATCTCTAGATTCAAAGCCTCCTCGAAATTCCATTCACTGTCCTCCTCATCTGGAAATAGGTATGATGCATATAGTCACTGATTCTTGAAATGGATTCCAAAAAATTGCACACTGGAGCTCCCCTATTGAAGGGTAAGTAGATTTTGGTGACTATATTCCTTCATGGTTGAAGAAAGAAACTTGACATTGAACATTCCTTGAAACTCATCCCAGTATATCAAAAACTCCTCAAAATCCTCGATGAACAAGAACATCCATTTCATCACTTCGCCCATGCAACATCATCACATAATATATACTCAGTGCTCCTACTGAGCGCAGATCTAACTAAAGGCTATATCAACCTCCAGCAACCAGTCTTTCGTGACTATATCTGAAATAGATCTGTCGTACATCTACAGACTGCAATGCTGAAACTCTTAGTGTGTCCTCATCCATGATTCTTCATTTTCAACCTATACCCAATGACACTCAACTATTGCATCATGTGGGACATCTTCAACAATAACCTCATGAAGATGTCAACCTGGATCCATACCATCAAAATTACAAATAGTTATATCTTCTAAACATGGAATTATGAGTTCTCATAATTAATTAATTAATTTTTTTCTATTATTCATTTTATGCTAAGTTATCCCATGTTCTACCAATTAAAACGCATGAAGAAAGAATAATGATGATGGATCCTTTCCTAGGTCTTTACCCAGAAAACAGTATCACCCCGTCTAGAAGCCACTATAAAATTAATGTTTCCTGCATCATATCACAAGGGTCCCTAAACTCTTATTTATCATATAGACTCCAATGTTTACATCACTTGATAAACTTAACTAAACATTTACCAACAATCACATGAATCCATACTTGTGCCTAACACCAGACATTATCCTATTTATCAACATGACCTATGATATAATATTTTCATGACCCCCTCCATACAAGGTGTATCTACCCTGGTACAGAGACGTGAGAAGGGAGATAGAGACCCCTGAGTGCTACCTACAGTAGGCCCCGTGTTGGTGACAATCACTGAGGGAATAATAACCACACTGAATGGGAAGAATTACCCTCTAAGAGAACACATGCGAAAGAGAGAGATAAGATAAAAACAACCAATCACAACACATACTATAATATAAATGAAACATCTTGTACACGTTTGAAATGTCATGAAAAATCTACTACAAATGAAATTAAAACAACAAGTACTAAATAAAAATAAACCCGGTAGCGACTACGAATCCCGAACAGCTCTTGTAACCACAATCTTGTAGTAACCAACCTGATCTATAACCTACTACATGTGACTTGAAAAACAGTTTATATATAAGTAGGGTGAGTATAATAGTATACTCTATAGGATCTTCCCTGGAGGATCTTGTGAAAAAGTAATGAAATCATTCTTTGGAAAATTGAAAAATATGTTAAACTAACTCATCACCTAAATAGGTATACTAAGTTCCCAACCTTAGCATGGCTACTCTCACCATGTATCACATAAATTATTATATAATATAATAAAGAATATGAATGGCACCCCGCTAATACATCCCTACTAGTTTTCCCCTTTACTACAATGCCACATGTCCTAAGTATCACTATCCAAAAAGTCTTACTGCTGACACCTAGGTGAAGCACCATAATATGAACCTCATTTATCACAACAAGTACATCCATGTAACCAAAGTAACCGGGAAGTTTTTGGGAGCCACAATTTCCCATATAATGTCTATCATACATTGGGTATTATACCAGAAGTCATTACATCCAATGAACGGAGTAAGGATCCTCAAATTATCACAACCTATACATGGTACATGTATAGTAGTCCATAAGAAACTATATCCATAATATATGTGTGTGAAAAACCACAACCCATTACATCTCTCTACAAACATATATGGGAAAAATTAACTGATGTGCCTACCATAAAAAGTAACTACCATGAGAAGAATGTTGGGCCTAAGGGGGTAGTCAGCCATCCTCCCCCCATAGGAATTTTGGGGAAAACACCCTCAAAGATCTGAATCCATGAGGTGTTAGTTTTACAAACTGACAGTGTGTAGTAGCATATATATATACAAAAATTATAGAATATTATATATCTCACAACAACACTATGGGTATAACCTAGTCTTAGACACAACTACAGCTACGGTTTCTTAGACTCCCGACTGTCACTACTATGACTATATATCCTATACTCACACAACCATTTTAAGAGATTTATTACATTACGTCGTTAACTTTTTATCAGTTCCACATTAATTTAATTAATTCATTAAATATTAATTAACCATTAATTATTCAACAATATATTTCATTAGCATCACAAAAAAGTTGCATGCCCTCTTTCCAAAACCAAACCAACTCCACTACTTCCCAGAAATATTACCTCCACATTTCATTTCAAAAATGACTAAATCTATTGGTTAAAATCATTTATTTAATATTTTATTAAAAAAATATAACCTTTTCATATTCCAAGTCATTATAGAAAAACAATATATGCTAATAAACATAAGTGGGGTCAAACCGATGAGTAGATGAACTACTAATGAAATCATTTCCACCTATAGAAGGAGGGTAGAACCATCCTCCCTCGCGAACCTAATCATAGAAAGAATTTTTCATGACCCATGGGTCTTCACCAATTTTGGAAGGAGGGTAAGAAAGAATATCTTCTTTTAGATGTGGTGAAAGTAAAATAGATAAAAAACCAACCAAATTCAGTAAAAATCCAATCCTTCACATCCAACCCATTTAAACATCTTTGGTGTCCATCTTGATACCCACATGCATAAACTGACACATCTATCCATTCTAGGAATCAACTTTTACCACATCCAATGGGCCTCCACACACCCACATCTCATGACATCCATTGAGGCTCACAAAACATCACATGAAGCAAGAAAAGAAACATAATATCAATGTGTCTCTTGTCCCTTAAACAAGGTGACCTGCCTTCAGACATAATGACCATTCATGGATCCAAAGGACAAGGTACTCGGCCTTAAAAGCAAGATGGTATCTCAGAACCATGCCATGCATTATATTTTTATCCAACAATTGGTTATTTAATCCATTTGGATTTAACCGATTTATTATTTATAGGTTTCATCTACGGGCAACCTAAATATTAATATATCATAAATAACGAATCATGCTTACTAAAACAACAACTAGATTCATTTACACGCCTCTTTACTATTGAAAAATCATTAAAATTAATCCAATTTTATGTTCTTTATCAATTTTCATCAATAATGGCATGCTATATAATGAAATAATAGATATCACAATATCTTTCAAAATAAGAGGTAATAACATATGATAAACTCTAATTTATTTATAGGGTTTAAATATTTACTACCTCAATTCCATTTTAATCTAGTTAGATGAATCCTGATAACTCTACGATAGAACATAAAACAATAGAGAAGCAATGAATCCACTACCTCAAAAGTTTCTCGACGTTCATTACATTTGATCGATCCATGCAACTGATCACGATCGTCTCCCACATGCCAACTAAATCCACCCGAGGACACCACAACACGACAGCACCAACTGAAACTCCAAAAAAATCTATTAGAAACAATGAGACCCCGTGAAAAATATGGAAGGTAAAAGAGGATAAGAAGACTCGATAAAAATTATAGAACAGAGGTAGATCATGTAGAGACCCGAAGCTTGACATTCATAGATATCACATTACTTTTTTGGAATACTTAGTACATAAAAAAACACACACAAGGACCGTAATAGTTTAGTTTCTTTGGAAACTCGGAATGTAATCTTCTAATCTTGGTGAATGATATTCAACATCTCCCATAAATATCTTCCCTTTTTTCGTACCTAAAACCTTTATTTAAATCCTGGGGAAAAGAAAACATAAAAGGGTGAGCTCAAATTCTCAGTAAGGGTAAACAAAAGAAATATCAATCACATCATATTTATAAGAAGATATCTTTTGGAAATCTTAACCTGCAAAAAAATCATAATTTCATAACATGGGATAAATAATAGTAGTGAAATGTAATCCAAATAATCATAACATAAAACATAAAACTTTGTGGCATACACACATAATTATAGAGAATCATTTATTATTTGTCAAGACTCATATCCAATAATATCTTAGTGGACAAAGTCCCATTCTGAACCGAGTTCACACCACGTTTCAGTCATGTTTCACTGAACTGGTATAACCTACCGTTCCAGCCATTTCTATCTCATGAGATATAAATTCATTACCCAATGCATTGGAGGGAGATATAGGTCTCACCCATCTCATAATGATACCATTCTTATGTGTGCCACAAAATCATAAATCATACATCATTGCATAACCCACGTAATAAAAATGGGATTCTTAAACAAAATTGCATCATAAAACAATTCATATAAGATAAATGAATTCATAAAAATAATTTCATCACAACATAATAAAATCAATGTAATAATAGGGATAGAAACAGAACCCTAAATTATCTTAGATGGAAAATAATTTTGATAAAAAACTTGAACTCCATTCTTGAGGAAAATATCCTTTCTACTTCAAAAACGTTTTCTTTTCTTAACATTTCTTACAATTTTAAACTAAAAGAAGTTGATAAAAAATAAACTTGAAAACTTGTAAAGGAAGCTTCTTGGAAATAATGTTTTAAAAATCCATTCATGTCGAATAAGTTAAAAAAAACATTCTTCTCGTACTTTTGTCGGAAAAGTCAAAAAGTACCTCGTACGAAAAACGACAAAAGATTCCTTTCATATCCTTTACTAAAGACCCACCGAAGGGTAAAATTGGATTTAAACAATTGTAGGTGTATGGAAATAATATTACATATTGAGGAAACATGGATGTGGATGATAAAATACACCCCAGTAAATACGATAGTATAAAGAATCTCGGATAAAAATGAGATTGTGATATTTCCCTTACCTTAGGTCCGATTTTCTTTGAAAGTTTCCAAACCTCCTATATAATGATTTAAATAATGTCATTGAATTATTCTTTAATCATAATTATTGTTATGATATCATATATGGTCATATTCTTAGCTTCTTATTAGTAAAATTTCATTGCCACTTGTTATTCGGGTGTTTATAACATTTTGTTCTTATGCGCGTTTTGTCGAATAAATTCTTATTCTTCTATTTAGGTTATAGATACATCATTTCCAGAATGGTATTAATGTAGTATATATCATATTTATTCATTAAATTCATTTATATAATCATTATGAAATGTTGTTCATGTAGAACGAATCACATCATATCGTGGAGACGGTATTTCGTATGTACGCACGAGCGATGATATCGTTCCCATGATCGTGGAATTGTATTGGAGTGTATGTATACTATTTCAGAATCAATATCACTTTATAATAATCATATATAGTAATTATTTACACCATTATACCCATCCAAGTAAGGTGGTGGTGGAAAATAGTTTACACCACGGCGTGGAGACGGTATTCTGTACGTACGCACGCGCGGTGATTTCATTTTCCATAGGATGGATAGATGGAAAAATACGGTTGTTTCATACTTATAATAACATATCAGTATATGAGTGATACTGATGTTATTACTTCATAGTGAAACAATTAAAGAAGAAGATTTGGAAGAAGAAATAAAGATGAAAGAATCGGTAACAGACATTACCTCTTCTTTGAAGCGCTTCTTTGAGACCTCCTTTTAGGGCACTAAAATTGGTCATTGAATAAGAACAAGACCTCTAGGATGTATCTAGGAAAGTTTTGAAAAGAAATTTTCAGGGGTTGGCCGAGCATGAAGTCTCAATGTGGTGAGAGGAAGAGAGGGAGGAAGTGCCCTTTTAAAAGGGAGGAGAGGGGCACCTTTGGAATAACTAAATATATTATTTTATTATAAAGACAAATTCGGTTTTAAATAGATCCAAATTGATTTATTTCGATACTAAGGTGGGTATGGGTAGAAATACTCTCATCCAATAGAATTTAGACTAGTTTAGGTTCCTAGTTTAACCTTATCATTTAGTTTTAACATTAAGTTAAATAATTTTACTTTTACTGTGTCTTCTTGTGTTATTACACTATAAGGTTAATAAACATACTATATCCACCCAAACGAACCCCAAGTTGTTTACTATTAATATATATAACCTTATGTATGTCATTTGGCCGAACCTTAGATTTTTAGGAATAAAATAACATTTAATAATATAATATATGTTTTAAAAACTATTTTATGTCAATTTTGACACTATTTGGTAATTGATTTTTTTTAAAACTCATAACAGAATTATTAGTTCTAAAAAAGTTAATAAAATAAATCCTAACATGTCATATTAACCTATAAAATTAGTGGAATTCATAAATAGTCTCAAATTACATTTATTTGGGTATTTATAACATTAATTATGTCAATATTTCATTAATAAGATAATTACTGCATCATCGTTGTGTCACAAATAAATTAAATTATTTAATGTCTAAAAATTAAAAATAAAATATTATTATGTAGGAAATCGTTTTATGTTTCTAATGAATATTTTTAGTCGAATTTATCTTATGTATAACCCTATATTAAAAATGATTTACTTATTAAACTTTGATTTTAACTATTTTATCCCTTCTTTAAATAAATTAATAATAAATGTCTTAATCTAATCCAAGTGGGCTTAAATGGTCATATTTTATTCCTAAGATTGTTTCTGGTCGAATTACACTTATCCAATAGAATTAGGACATGTGTTAGGGTAATAATAATATCATATTTACCCTTAATTACCCTATTTACTTTTAACCGTGGTAAAAAAAAGTAAAATGTTACTATTCACCAAAAATTATTTTCATCTCATTGAACCAAATTTTAGTCCTTGATATTAACCTTTTTTCTTGGATTTTTGAAATTCCACTCACAAAAGCGGTAAAATTAAGTTTTATGAAAAATTCAGTTTTTTAACTACCACTTAGTGGTTTCACTATTCATCAAAAAAATGAAAGTTTCCAGAAAAATACAAATAATTAGGCCTAAGATATATTTGATATTATGAATTCAAAAATGATGTCTATTTTACCAAATTCAAAAAATATCAAATATATTAATTAATTTAAAAATTAATTACCGTCGTCAAAACAAATAGCGTGTTTTTAAGAGGTAATAACTATCAAAAGATTGACACTTGTTTATGTCTGGTTTAAATGTGAAATTACATCCAATGACCAACATTGTATTAAATTTTAAAAATATATTCTAAATATAATTTAAAACCACTGAAATTAATAATTTATCACTATTAATTATTTCTATTTAAAAAGTTGTTTTTAATTAAAATTTAGTAATTTTTACTATTCATCAAAATATGAAAGTTATTCGAAAAGTACCAAAATTTCACCCTAAGCTAATTTCGATATTCCGAATCCAAAAATGAAGTCCATTTTGAGAGATAAAATTTCTAAAATTTTAGAAGGTGGTTATTACTATTCATAACGGCTAGCTTTAATAATATTTTAATAGCATATCATTGTTTAGTGAAACTCGGTATTGCGTACTACACACACTATTGAGGAAGGTCGTGATTGCGTGTAATTCAAGGCAATTCAAAGATGCATGTTATCCAAGCTCCTTTTCGTGTAGCATACAAAAAAATTCATTAATGAATTTAAAAATAATATTTTCAATAAAATCCCGGGGTGTTACATTCTACCCCTCTTATAATGAATTTCGCCCTCGAAATTCGTCGGGGATATAAATGGTTTACTATTCGAAAGTTTCTTTGATAGAAACCCACATCGTAAAAAGGAATACCAAAACCAATCTTTAAAAACAAAAGTATGAAACGTAACAGTTACCCAAATAAACTAATCACTGAATTTCCACATAGGTGAAAATATGGATATGGAAGAAAATCTAACCATCATGTTCTAATGGAAAGTGGTAGAGAACATGGCTATGGAAAAGCCAGCAATCACAAAGCCATAAATTTGTGACGATCTAAGGTAACATCTGATTCATCAGATATAAGATCACTAGGACAACATTTTTGGTTTTCAAGATTGTTTCCCTAAAGTTGATGAAATTGGAATTAGAAGAAATACTTTCGTGATTTCGGTATAGTCTCACCGTTGGCCGTTCTTTGGACAGTTTCCACTTCATCTCTTAAGGAAATGAAGTTGAATTTGTCATTCGTGATGTGTTAGCAGATCATGTGATAGAATGATGGGTCATTCCATCTGTCTCAAACAAAAGGTTAGAAAAGTTATCAAAAAATACATAAGTCCATCTATAGTGATATTAATCATATATGATTCCTAAAATGGACTTATACTTCTTATATAATACTGATTAATATAATAAAACTAGTTTCTACTAAACAGGGACTTCTTGTAGGCCAGTGGTAGGCAATAATGGCCAGTCTCACTTCATTTGTGGGTTCGATTCCCACAGCCTTTTCCGATGCGATGGGTTGTCGCCCGTCCTACAGGTTGTCCTTTTTATAAAACAATATTACTATAGCATCCCATCAATAATATCGAAAAAACTTTTATCCTTAAACAATACTAACTTATTTCCAACATACTCAATTCCAATATTTAGGCTTATCCATAGTATTGTAGTCGACTCTCATAATATAGTGAAAACGATTACTAGAGATTTAATACCATCGTTGATCCCCATATATCATAAGATATGTCTTGTTGGTCACATTCCAAACATTCAAAGGCCTTAATCATGTGTTCTCTTGAATACCCATTGAACCTTAGTGAAAACATGATTGCAGTTAAAAGTTAACACTTTCCACATACCAAAATCCTCAAAATTCTATATACTCGAACCATGATATCACTTAGTCCTTATATCAATCATGAGCTCATGAATACTGTCAAATATGTCATTTTCTCGTTTTCCCTTCGTTATGTGCGTATCATGTTTTTTCCAATAATATCTCAATCACTTTCCATGGTTATTGGTACCATAAAATTATTGAAAACCACAAAAGACCATAAATATTCCAATACTCAACATTATTTTGGAATCCCATTACATAAACACTTAATCATTCCACCACATCGTTTTCATATTCAACATCGCCAATGGTGATCGCATGTGACTTCCCATTTTTCCTTTGCCTTAAGTGGTTGCTCATGTCGATCATCACTAACCCTTGGATTAGGGAATTTATTGGCATAATGTCCCATCTCCTTGCACTTGAGACATTGAAGTGCAGTAGGTTCATTTTGTGTATCCCTTCCTTTGTTTGCATCATTAGATATCTTCTTCCCATCATTGCGGCATTCAAAAGCCCGATGACATTCCTTTCCACATTTTAAACATTTACTTGTCCCTTTTAGACAATCTCCACCTTGATTCTTTCCACTCTTTGAGCATAAGGAAACATTCATCTTCTTTTCACCATTATTCTGAAATTTCTCCTTGAACTCCATCCTTCGTTTCATGTCAAAACTATGAGATGGATAAGTAATACCAACTTCCATTTCTACCTTGATAGCACAACGCAAAATTTATTCATAGCTACTGAGGTCTCTTATAGCTAATTCCCTTCGAAGACTTGGTTTTAAGACACTGAAGAATAGATCAGCTTTACTTTCAAGTTGGATGATAAATCCAGATGCATACCATGGAATCCTTGTAAAATTCGCTTCGTATATACCAACAGATTCATCATCCTTTTGCTTTAGTTCAAGAAACTCCTTCTCCATCTTTGTTAGAAGAATACGAGGGAAGTACTTATTAAAAAATATGTTCTTGAACTCGTCCCATTCCATGGACTCAATTTCATCTCTTGGCCTCATATTCTTGATAAGATTCCACCATTGATCAGATTCACCTTCCAAACGATATACTGATAAGATGACTTTATCATGTTCTGAACATTGAAGAACTGAAAATATATTTTCAGTGGTACTGATCCATTGTTCGGCATCAAGTGGATCAGAAGGCCCAGTGAAAGAAGGTGGATGTTGCCTCATGAAGGACTCAATAGAATATTGTTCCCTTCTCTGCTCATTTGGAAGTCCAGAATGATTAATAACTTGTGTAAGTATAGCAATAAGATATTGCACACCATCTCCTATAACATTTTTTTGTTCATGAGGACAGTCATTGCATTGTCCATTTCATTGATCAACATGGTTCCTTTGGGTTCCATCCATCGTCTAAAACCCAAAAAGAATAGTGTGAGATGCAAAAATCATGCTAGGGAAAACAACATAATAAAGGGGGTGTACCTTTAATATCTAACATCTTAGGTTTAATTCTATGATCGTTAGCGTAATTCTAGTACTATAACCAATATGTATACTTAACCTTAGGGACATCCCTAGACATACCATAGAAATATATCTAGGGATCTCACTAAAGTTCTTGCATCCTAGTTTCCAAAGGTTGACTAAACCTTTCCTCTGATACCAACTGTAGCGGCCTGGAATTACTTCCAGTGGACTATAATTGATACCTATCATGGAACTCCATGGGCGGCTACACCCCCTGGGTGGGACACACCATCATCCCCAGTGGCAGCCATTTCCTCATGACGCCCTTGGGCAGAGAGCCATGCTTCGTCCAACGCTCAAATGTGAGAGTTCCCAAGGATCGGATACATTCCTACCTCCTTTTACTCCGATACCATCTGTAGAGACCTGAAGCATGACGTACATAGATATCACATTACTTTTTCGGAATACTTAGTACATAACAAAAACATACACAAGGACTGTAATAGTTTAGTGTCTTTGGAAACTTAGAACATAATCTTCTAATAATGGTGAAAGATCTTCAACATCTCCCATAAATATTTTCCCTATTTTTCTTACCTAAAACCATTCTTTATATCATTGTGAAAAGAAAACATAAAAGGGTGAACTCAAATTCTCAGTAAGGGTAAACAAAAGAAATATCAATCACAACATATTCATAAGAAGATATCTTTTGGAAATCTTAACCTGAAAAAGAGATCATAATTTCATAACATGGGTTAAATAATAGTAGTGAAATGTAATCCCAATAATCATAACATAAACCATGAAACTTTGTGGCATACACACAAAATCATAGAGAATCATTTCTTATTAGTCAAGACTCATTTCCAAGACCATCTTAGGGGACAAAGTCCCTTTCTGAACAGAGTTCACTCCTTGTTTCAGTCCTGTTTCACTGAACTGGTATAACCTACCATTCCAGCCATGTCTATCTCATGAGATATATAATCTTTACCCAATGCATTGGTGGTAGATATAGGTCCCACCCATTTTATAGCGACCCGACCTTTTCTTACATTACTATTAAATCATTTTAAAGATAAAAAACACAATATTATTACACATGGAGGATCTAGAGGTTTAGTGTCTTGGGCAAACTAGGACCATACATAACAAATACAACTTTAAGCATAAACATTCATTTAATTTCTTCTTCTATTGCTTCTTATTGGAACTTGTCCTCTCCTTAGTACATGTAGCCACCTAAGGATATACATAAAAAGGGGTGATCTAAAAGCCCAGTAAGAGGATAGATAATATCAATACATCATGGGGTGAGCATAATCATGACATAGGAAAAAGGTCATGAACATGAGAGGAGCATAAATGATAAACTTGAAATGTGGGAATGCATAAAAATGAAACATCATGTCTTAGTGGTTAACTAACACACATACCTGTGAACAAAGCTAGCATCATGTTCACACATCATTTCACATTTACTCATGAGATTTATCACTTTACCCAATGCATTGGAGCTCTATATAATTCTGGGTGCACCCGTCATAATTAAACATTCATATTTCGCTATATAATTCCGGGCGCACCAGTCACATAATAACATTATCATTATCATTCTTTCCACATAGAACAAATATAAAACATGTACAAAAATAACACATGGAATGGAATGGGTTTCATCTCATAATAACACCTTCATAATATTTGGGTTCCCAAGAGAAAGAGGGAACATCATACTTGATACAAGAACCATCAACCTTGAATGAGAGGTAAAAGGTGAGATCTTGAAAGAAGAGTTCTTCTAGAAAACATTTTGATGGACATAAAAACCAGTTACAAACATGTATATCCCAAAAAAGTAATGTAAATTATGGAAAAATGATCTTTGAGGAGTAACCATATCAAAAATGGAGTGAAAGAGGGAGAACCCGAAGGAAGAAAATTGGGTTCGAGATTTCCCCTTACCTTTTACTCGAATGTCTCCTTCTCTTTAATGTCCTATATAATGACATTGTATTCATTAATTAGAAATTCCATAACCTTTTATAAATTAATAGGGTTCATTTCGGTTTCATTTTTTCATATTATGTTCCTTTGGATGACTTATGGAGTTTAAAAACATTGATCGGGGATGTTTGTTTTCATGGTTTTCTTGAGCGGTCCACTTGTATTCATAATTTGATGTTTGGGTAGATCATGGGTAAAAATCCAGAACTGATATTACATGTTATTAATGATATTACAGAAGTTTGAATGTTTTTATAATGAGTTATATTAGATCCATTTGGACGAATCATTATATAATAATTAAATGGAGATTATTTGGGTTAATTTGAGTGGTTTTTGGATCACAATGAACTCATTTTAACTTTTCACATAGTAACATGGCCATAGGTTATTTACAGAAATTAAAATAGAACATAATACATATAAAATATTCTGGTTCGACCATAAAAATGGTTTCATGACCAGATTTGAAGGTAGAAATGGAAGAAGAGAACTTGTCGTTTTCGAAGGTGATAAATTATCACCACATGAACAATGTTCTCTTTAATAAAATAAAAGGAACAGGGAAAGAGTGTGGGGTGATATAATATACCATTATAATAATAATATTAAATTATATTTATAATACTGGAGTTACAAAATAGTCTGGTTGAATATAGGTAGGGAGAGATCAAGAATGGAACTTGAACTTGAAAGGAAATTAAAGGAGAAGAGGGAGGAAAATTACCTCTTGAATCCTTCACTTGGGAACCTCCTTAAGGCCCTATGCTTGGTATTTTGATGAGACCAGAAGCTCTTGGACATGGGGAAGGGGCTAGAGGAGATGATTGGGCATAGATTAGACAACTCTTGAAGCTTGAGAGGTGTGGTTTGGCAAGAGAATGGGGAGGGCTTATTTATACATGAGGAGGGAGGTGTTTTGGCATAAAATATTAATTAAAATAATTTATCAAGAGTTAGACTTGAAATAGTAGTTTTTTGACATCATAAATCATATATCAATATAATATAATTCGTTTTAGGCTTTAACTCTTCTTTATAATTCGAATTCATTAATTTATTAAAAGGAAAGTGAAAGAAAGAGAAAAAGACACTTTAAGAAATCACTTTTTGACTTTAGGCTTTGGAAAGTTCTTTTTAGGTTTGAGAATTGGATTTATTGTATTTAAAGGAAATTTTTTTGAAATTTAATATTTTTTGGCCGAAACTAAAGTTCTATAATGTTTATGTCATCATTACATCATTAATGATGCAATTTAGTGTACACCGATTATGCGAAAAACTGAATTTTTTACTACTCACCTGAAAATTGAAGTATTTCAGAATAAACCCAAAAATTTACCCCTACCATTTTTCGACGTGTAGAATCCAAAAAATATTTCCATTTTTAGAAAATAATTTTCTAAATATTATTAATTTTATATTTAATTAAAATCATAATTTACTTAAAAAAACAGTTTTTAAAATTAAAGCTGATTTTGCAGTTCTTTCAAAAATTACGTAGGGTCTTATAAAATTATCTAAAAACTATTATAAATTGATTCAGTACTTTATGAATACATTTCGGGGAAATAAATTTTCTTTTAAATTATTTAATTAATTATAATTAATTATTTTGACTTTATAAAAAAAAACCAAAAACGTTTATTAAGGTCCAATTATCACTTTCTATGTTGTCTAAATATTATTTTAATATTCATAGGTAATGTTACTCTTATTTACTATTCATAAGGGTCATATTAGTATTCATATGGGTAGGTTACTATTCATAAGGGTGAGTTACTATTCACCAAAAATTGTTTTTGTTTCATTAGACTCCAAAAACTATCTTGAACACAACCATGTATGTGGGATTTTTAAAATCTAAACATAGTGGTGAAAAAATTATGTTTAAGGGTCACTTATCACTTAGTAGTTCATTATTTTTTGTTTTTATGACATAGATATAAGAAGAGACTTTTCTATTGAAAAACATTGGGTCGTTACATTCTTCCATCCTTAAGAAATTTCGCCCTTGAAATTTCACTTTACACAAACAGGTGAGGGTACTTATCCTTCATTTCCTCTTCTGGTTCCAACAATTTTCAAAAATAGAAAAGGATAGAACAAAACATAAGTAAAAAAGTCATGAATAACTTATTCATTTAAACAATTATACCAAAAACATAACATATGGGATCCCTAGGTAAATATCCTTGTGTGCATATTTGTACTTATTCTCATGCTAGAGGTTTTCTCTAGGGTTTACTAATCATAATTCCCAAATTAACTAAACCATTCCTCTGATACCAACTATAGTGACCCGGACTTTTATTACATTACTATTACATCATTTTAAAGATAAACAACACAATATTATTTCACATGGAGGATCTAGAGGTTTAGTGTCTTGGGAAAACTAGGACCATACATAACAAATACAACTTTAAGCATAAAGATTCATTTAATTTCTTCTTCTATTGCTTCTTATTGGAACTTGTCCTCTCCTTAGTACATGTAGCCACCTGAGGATATACATAAAAAGGGGTGATCTAAAAGCCCAGTAAGAGGATAGATAATAACAATACATCATGGGGTGAGCATAATCATGACATAGGAAAAAGATCATGAACATGAGAGGAGCATAAATGATAAACTTGAAATGTGGCAATGCATAAAAATGAAACATCATGTCTTAGTGGTTAACTTCCACACATACTTGTGAACAAATCTAGCATAATGTTCACACAACATTTCACATTTTCTCATGAGATTCATCACTTTACCCAATTCATTGGAGAACTATATAAGTCCGGGCGCACCTGCCACATTTAAACATTCATATTGCGCTATATAATTCAGGGCACACCCGTCACATAATAACGTTATCATTATCATTCTTTCCACATAGAACACATATGAAAAATGTACAAAAATAACCCATGTAATGGAATGGGTTTCATATCATAATAACACATTCATAATATTTGGGTTCCCAAAAGAAAGAGGGAACATCATACTTGATACAAGAACCATCAACCTTGAATGAGAGGTAAAAGGTGGATCTTGAAAGAAGAGTTCTTTTGGAAAACATTTTGATGGACATAAAAACCAGTGAAAAACATGTATATCCCAAAAAAGTAAATTAAATGACGAAAAAATGATCTTTGAGGAGTAACCATATCAAAAATGGAGTGAAATAGGGAGAACCCGAAGGAAGAAAATTGGGTTCGAGATTTCCACTTACCTTGTACTCGAATGCCTCCTTCTCTTTAATGTCCTATATAATAACATTATATTCATTAATTAAAAATTTCATAACCTTTTATAATTTAATAGGGTTCACTCTGGTTTCGTTTTTTCATTTTATGTTCCTTTGGATGACTTATAGTGTTTAAAAACATTGATCTGGGATGTTTGTTTTCATGGTTTTCTTGAGCGGTCCACTTGTATTCTTAATTTGATGTTTGGGTAGATCATGGGTAAACATACAGAACTGATATTACATGTTATTAATGATATTACAGAAGCTTTAATGTTTTTATAATGAGTTATATTTGATCCATGTGGACAAATCATTAGATAAGACTTAAATGAAGATTATTTGGGTTAATTTGAGTGGTTTTTGGATCACAACGAACTCATTTTAACTTTTCAATTAGTAATATGGACATAGGTTATTTACAGAAAAAAATAGAACATAATACATATAACATATTCTGGTACAACCATAAAAATGGTTTCATGACCAGATTTGAAGGTAGAGATGGAAGAAGAGAACATGTCATTTTTGGAGGTGATAAATTATCACCACATGAACAACGTTCTCTTTAATAAAATTAAATGAAGAGGGAAAGGGTGTGGGGTGATATAATATACCATTAGAATCCTATGATTACATTATATTTATAATATTGTAGTTAAAAATTGGTTGGATGAAGATAGGTAGGGAGAGATCAAGAAGGAAACTTGAACTTGAAAGGAAATTAAAGGAGAAGAGGGAGGAAAATTACCTCTTGAATCCTTCACTTGAGAACCTCCTTAAGGGCCTAAGTTTAGTCTTTTGATGAGACCAGAAGATCTTGGACATGGGGAAGGGGCTAGAAGAGATTATTTGGCAGAGCATAGACATTTCATGAAAATTGAGAGGTGTGGTTTGGCAAGAGAAGGGGGAGGGCTTATTTATACATGAGGAGGGAGGTGTTTTTGGCATAAAATATAAAATAAAATAATTTCTCAAGAGTTGGACTTGTAATAGTAGTTTTTTGACATCCTAAATCATATATCAATATAATATAATTCCTTTTAGGCTTTAAATCTTTTTTATAATTCGAATTCATTAATTTATTAAAAGGAAAGTGAAAGAAAGAGAAAAAGACACTTTAAGAAATCACCTTTTGACTTTAGGCTTTGGAAAGTTATTTTTAGGTTTGAGAATTGGATTTATTGTATTTAAAGGAAAAATTTATTAAATTTAATATGTTTTTTCCGAAACTAAAGTTCTAGAATGTTTATGTCATCATTACATCATTAATGATGCAATTTAGTGTACACCGATTATGCGAAAAACTGTATTTTTTACTATTCACCCGAAAATTGAAGTAGTTCAGAATAAACCCAAAAATTTACCCATACAATTTTTCGACGTGTAGAATCAAAAAAGGATGTCCATTTTTCGAAAATAATTTTCTAAATATTAATGATTTAATATTTAATTTAAATCATAATTTACTTAAAAAAACAGTTTTTAAAATTAAAACTGATTTTGGAGTTCTTTCAAAAATTACTTAGGGTCTTATAAATTTATCTAAAAACTATTAGACATTGATTCAGTACTTTATGAATACATTTCAGGAAAATAAATATTCTTTTAAATTAATTAATTAATTATTATTAATTATTTTGACTTTATAAAAAAACCAAAAACGTTTACTTGGGTGAAATTATCACTTTCTATGATGTCTAAATATTATTTTATTATTCATAGGTAATGTTACTCTTATTTACTATTCATAAGGGTCATATTAATATTCATATGGGTAGGTTACTATTCATAAGGGCATGTTACTATTCACCAAAATTTTTTTTTGTTTCATTAGACTCCAAAAACTATCTTGAACACAACCGTGTATGTGTGATTTTTAAAATCCAAATATAGGGGTGAAAAAATTATGTTTAAAGGTCACTTATCACTTAGTAGTTCATTTTTGTGTGTTTTTATGACATAGATATAAGAAGGGAATTTTCTATTGAAAAACTTTGGGTCGTTACACATTTCATAATGATACCATTCTTATGTGTGCCACAAAATCATAAATCATACATCATTGCATAACCCATGTAATAAAAATGGGATTCTTGAACAACATGACATCATAAAATAATTCATATAAGATAAAGGAATTCATAAAAATAATTCCATCACAACATAATCAAATCAATGTAATAATAGGGATAGAAACAGAACCCTATATTATCTTAGATGGAAAATAATTTTGATAAAACACTTGAACTCCATTCTTGAGAAAAATATCCTTTCTACTTCAAAAACATTTTCCTTTCTTAACATTTCTTACAATTTTAAACTAAAAGAAGTTGATAAAAAATAAACTTGAAAAATTTTAAAGGAAGCTTCTCGAAAATAATGTTTTAAAAATCCATTCATGCTGTATAAGTTAAAAAAAACATTCTTCTCGTACTTTTGTCGAAAAAGTCAAAAAGTACCTCGTATGAAAAACGACAAAAGATTCCTTTCATATCCTTTACTAAAAACTCACCGAAGGGTAAAATTGGATTTAAACAATTGTAGGCGGATTGAAATAATATTACATATTGAGGAAACATGGATATGGATGATAAAATACACCCTAGTAAATACTAAAGTATAAACAATATCAAATAAAAATGAGATTGTGATATTTCCCTTACCTTAGGTCCTATTTTCTTCAAAAGTGTCTGAAACTCCTGTATAATGATTTAAATAATGTCATTGACTTATTCCAGAATCATAATTATTGTTATGATATCATATACGGTCATATTCTTAGCTTCTTAGTAGTAATATTTCATTGCCACTTGTTATTCGGGTGTTTATAACTTATTGTTCTTATGTGTGTTTTGTCGAATAAATCCTTATTCTTCTTTTTAGGTTATAGATACATCATTTACAGAATGGTATTAATGTACTATATATCATATTTATTCATTCTATTCATTTATATAATCATTATGCAATGAAGATCATGCATAACGAATCGCATCACATCGTGGAGACGGTATTCCGTACGTACGCACGAGCAATGATATCATTCCCATGATCGTGGAATTGTATTGGAGTTTATGTATACTATTTAAGAATCAATATCAATTTATAATAATCATATATAGTAATTATTTACACCATTATTCCTATCCAAGTAAGGTGGTGGTGGAAAATAGATTACACCACGGCGTGGAGACAGTATTCCATACGTACGCACGCGCGGTGATTTCGTTTTGAGTAGGATGGATAGATGGAGAAATAGGCTTGTTTCATACATATAATAACATATCATTATATGAGTGATACTTATGTTATTACTTCATAATGAAACAATTAATGAAGAAGAAGTGGAAGAAGAAATAAAGATGAAAGAATCCGTAATGGACATTACCTCTTCTTTGAAGCGCTTCTTTGAGACCTCCTTTTAGGGCACTAAAATTGGTCGTTGAAGATGACCAGGACCTCTAGAATGTCTCTAGGGAAGTGGAGAGAAGAAATTGGCAGTGGTTGGTCGAGATTTAAGTCTCAATGTGGTGTGAGGAAGAGAGGGAGGAAGTGCCCTTTTATAAGGGAGGAGAGGGGCACCTTTGGAATAACAAAAAATATTATTTTATTATAAAGACAAATTCGGTTTTAAATAGATCCAAATTGATTTATTTAGAAGATAAGGTGGGTATGGGTCGAAATACTCTCATCCAATATAATTTAGACAAGTTTAGGTTCCTATTTTAACATTATAATTTAGTTTTAACATTAAGTTAAATAATTTTACTTTTACCGTGTCTTCCTGTGTTCTTACACTATAAGGTTAATAAACTTACTATATCAAGCAAAAAGAACCCCAAGTTGTTTATTATTAATACATATAACCTTATCTAAGTCATTTCGCCGAACCTTATATTTTTAGGAATAAAATAACAATTAATAATATAATATTTGTTTTAAAAACTATTTTATGTCAATTTTGATACTATTTGGTAACTGATTTTTGTAAAAATATTAACAGAATTATTAGTTAGAAAAAAGTAAATAAAATCAATAATAACATGTCATTTTAACCTATAAAATTATTTTAATTCATAAAAAGTCTCAAATTAAATTTATTTGGGTATTTATAACATCAATTATGTCAATATTTCATTAATAAGACAATTTCCGCATCATCGTTTTTTGACAAATAAATTAAATTATTTAATGTCTAAAAATTACAAATAAAATATCATTATGTAGGAAATAATTTTATCTTTCTAATGAATTTTTATAGGTGAATTTATCATATTTATAACCCTAAATTAAAAATGATTTACTTATTAAACATTGATTTTAACTATTTTAACCCTTCTTTAAATAAATTAATAATAAATGTCCTAATCTAATCCATATGGGCTTAAATGGTCATATTTTATTCCTAAGGTTGTTTTTGGTCGAATTACACCTATCCAATAGAATTATGACATGTGTTAGGGTAATAATAATATCATTTTTACCCTTAATTACCCTATTTACTTTTAACCGTGGTAAAAAAGTAAAAAGTTACAATTCACAAAAAATTATTTTCATCTCATTGAACCACATTTTAGTCGTTGATATTAACCGTGTCTCTTGGATTTTTGAAATTCCACTCACAGAAGCGGTAAAATTATGTTTTATGAAAAATTCGGGTTTTTAACGACCACTTAGTGGTTTAACTATTCATCAAAAAAAATGATAGTTTCCAGAAAAATACAAAAAATTTGGCCTAAGATCTATTTGATATTATGAATTCAAAAATGATGTCTATTTTACCAAATTCAAAACATATTAGTTACACTTATTAATTTAAAAATTAATTCCCGTCGTCAAAACAAATAGCGTGTTTTTAAGAGATAATAACTATCAAAAGAATGACACTTGTTTATGTCTTGTTTAAATGTGATATTACATCCAATGACCAACATTGTATTAAATTGTAAAATTATATTCTAAGTATACTTTAAAACCACCAAAATTAATAATTTATCACTATTAATTATTTCTATTAAAAAAGATGTTTTTAATTAAAACGTAGTAATTTTCACTATTGATCAGAATATAAAAGCTATCCGAAAAGTACCAAAATTTCACCCTAAGCTAATTTCGATATTCCAAATCCAAAAATGAAGTCCTTTTTGAGAGTTAAAATTAGTAAAATTTTAAAAGGTGGTTATTACTATTCCTAACATCTAGCTTTAATAATATTTTAATAGCATATCATTGTTTAGTGAAACTCAGTATTGCGTACTACACACGCTATCGAGGAAGGTCGCGATTGCGTGTAATGCAAGGAATGTAAAAGATGTGTGTTGTGCAATCTCCTTTTGGTGTAGCGTACAACACAAGTCATTAATGAATTTAAAAAGAATATCTTTCATAAAATTTCGGTGTGTTACAGATCATATCATCAGTCAATGATGGGTCGACACATGCTGCTTGAACCAAAACAGGGGGTGCACATATATCAGAAAAACATAAAGGGGAAAAAAATCCAAGGATTAAGGTTCAATCACACCACTCTTATGGAAAGAAGGAAATGTTCGAGAATCTACCACCAAGGAACAAGAAGGTATAACAACAAAAGAAGATATCTTATTTCTTTATAGTATTTAATGGACCAACAGTTTAAGAAATGTTGGATTTACCATTAAAATCGTATCACATTAAACCATGCTCTTTGACCATGTAATGGAATCCCAAGCCTTAGGAAAATTAATATAGGAGTTATGGGATTTCAATCATCCTTAAATTCTTTAAAATAGGGACATGAATGCATTTTCTGTGAATGAAAAATCTAAATGGGGAAACTATAGGAAGCTGAAATATATTGTACACCTACTGACATCTGGAAACACTGTACACCTTCCGATGGCTAGGAACACTATACCCCTACCATCCTCTGGTGACACTATACACTTACTGATGCCTAGAAACATTATACCCCTACCGATGGTTGGAAACACTATACCCCTACCGATGGTTGGAAACATTTTAAACTTTCCGATGATGATAGTCCAAATTAATCACGGATGCTGACAGTACAAATGAAACAGTGATGCCGATAGTACAAATGAGTCACTGACACTAATAGTACAAATGAATCACAAATGAAGATAGTGAGAACGACTCCCTGAAACTGACAGTAAAAATGACTTACCAATTCCAACCGTAAAAATGGCTCACTAACACTGTCAATACAAATGAATCACCAACGTCGATAGTAGACATGACTCACCCATGCCGACAGTAAATATAACTCACTGATTCCAATAGTACAAATGAATCACCAACACCGAAATAAAAAATTATTCACCAAATAAAATAGTACAATTAAACCACTGATGCAAAACAAACAATTTACTAGTCGATGCCAATATTAGAAATGACTCATTGACTCTGACAGTACAAATGACTCACCGACACAAATAGTACAAGTTACTCACCAATGACACTATTCACATCTATCTCACGGATGACAGTATTTACTAAACATGAAACACTATTAACAGAACAAGAAATTTGGAAAATTGTTCGGGAAAAGTCACATTGACCTCCTAGAATACCATAGACGCCAAATTTCTGCAATGGAATTGGTCAGAGAGGTCTGGGCCATTATAAGTAAAATACAGTAATTTATGGTATATACATTATAAGATAAATACACTATTCCTTGATTCAATACTGATGTAATAACCATAATCTCGAAATTCTCGTCATTATTTTAATTTATTTAGTGATATTAGAAAAAATATTCATATTCTTGAGCCAAACTAACAAACAAATGAATAAAAAATTCATAAAACACCCCTCTCATCCACTATGAATACCACCCATCTCCACCACTTCTTCTCACACATCTACACCCATGAATCTTATCTAAAAACTCCCCATTAATTATACATAGCCTCTACCACAAGTCTAAGACCTTATGGTCTGACCAAAAGCCTATAAACAAAGGCCTTAAGAAGGATATCAAGGAGAATAATTCAAGAGGTTAAATTCTCTTCCATTTTGTTTTATTTTCTTTTCAATTTCATTAATTTTTCTATTATCTCCTAACCTCCACTATAAAATGTGTCATTATGTAATGTAATTATGTTAGTGTAATATTTATCATCAAAACTCTCACTTTCTCTTCTTATTCGAGATAACGAAAGCACTATCTGTGACATGTCAACTCACCACCTTCATGGATGATGAATTTTCATTTTCCTTTACTGCCTTCAAGGATATCCATAAAACCATTTTTATGTTTAAATAATATTTTATTATACATATTAGACATTATATAATGTTTTGGAATAAATATATAAAGATGATAATAAAATAAACTGATATATGTTCGTGATGGTGGTAAATGCTGCCAAAGTAAATTAAATCATTTTCATTACATTTTTGTGTAATGAATCATCCTAATATAAGGGAAAATTAATATACGGTGTCATTTAAAGTTTTTAAAACAAATTAATCTATTATCATCCCACATATGGTTTTTTATATCTATTCTATATGAAAATCCCTATGGAACCAACCATTAAAACCCTGAAATAAATGCACCAAAAACAATAAAAATAACAATGTATTATCATTAAATGGTAGAATGATTATTTTAAACATAAAATATATGGTATTGTTTATAATATTATAGATCTATAATAAATTAAAAACAATCATTAAACCATTATACATGAGTTTTGAACTTTTTAAAAGGAATATAAATTTGGGGTAACGGTGTTTTCCTTAAAAAAATTCTTTTAAATTCAAATTTAAAAAATTTGAAAGGAATGTTTTTATGATGAATTTATTAATGTTTTATGATTATGTTATGGTTCTTGTTAACTTTTATGACTAATGATGGGAATTATATCTCCCTATAATACATTAGATATGATTATGTTGGAGGTCGAATGTATGGTCACTCAATGTGTAACTTCGATGGGTATACCATAAGGTACTCATGAGGGTTACATTATAAAGAAGTCATGAGGGATACCCTTTATGTTATACAAGAGAGTTAATAATCAAATGGAATCTATGTGGGTTACAATCTTATGTACGTAATTCCCTGTGTTAACTTTATGATTTTTATAATGGTTTTTATGTATTATGGAAATCTTATAATTTTACAAAGTAAGTATATGATACTTCATAGGTGAGAAGTATTTCTTTGTGAAAATAATTTCATATGTTTATATGTATTCATAGACTAGTGGTTTTTTTAATTTGTATATCCCTTACGGATATTTTTGTGCTCATCCCATGTTTTTAAATATTTTCACAAGGTATAATGATGGGATAGAGAAAAGAAAAAGAAAAGTATAATATTGTGAATATTTTTCATGAATTTTTTTCATGTTTTATTAAAAAAATTATTTTAGAATAAATTGATTTTGTTTTAATAGTACCCAGTTTTTATTATTATTAGTTTATATGTATGAAATATTTTATAATTATTTAAAACACTGAATGAAATGTTTGTTTCGCAATATATGAAAGTAAATTCTAGTTGAATTAATAAGATTATGTAATAATTGATGTTGGTTCATTATTTTTATGTTCTAATATAACACTTTTACACATAAAACTATTTAATATTTACCTAAAAAATTCTAGAACACTATTAAAAACTAAAATTATATTACTTTTATTATTTTTAAAATAATTTATTAATATATTCATTAATTGAAGAAATATTGTGTTGGGTTGGAATAAGAATTTTAGCTAATTATAATTTTAATTAAAATTATATATAAATTTCCACCATAAAAATAATATCATTATTCATAGAACAATATTTATTATTAATTCATAACATGATTTAGTCCCTATGTAAACACCTAATATATATATTTATAAATAAGAGAGTGACATTTTGTAATAATATACGGTTAAAATATTATATATGTCACTTTAATGGACAAGTGTATCTTAAAAAATATTAGTTACTGACTAATTTGATTGCAGTCTAATTCTATTCATCAAATAATAATGTATATGATGCAAAATTACCTTTAAATAAATTTTTTTCCTAAATTTACCAGATTTTCCTATTACTATAATCATAAATTTCGAAATTAATAATATTAATAATTCTTAAAAATAAAATACACCTTTTTGAAGAAAATTAGTATTATAATTCCAAATAAGTAATCGATTTTATCATATTAAAAAACTAGATTTTTTTTTAAATTATGTATTAAATAATAGTTCAAAATGTGATTAAACCCACTTTTTGGGAAATTATGTATTTAACCATAGAAATGAGTTTATTTTTTTCTTATTCATATTAAAAAATTATAAAACTGATAAAAAATCATATTTAACATTTAATAAATACATTTAATTAATATAATTCCCCAATAGTGATTTATTTATTTTATTATGATATAAATAAATTTCCAGCATAATGATAATTTTTATAAAATATATCTTTTACATTTAAATGATTACATTTCTTGAATCTTCAATCTATTAATATGTAATGAATTTATTTTACACAAAGATAAAACATTACTTTTTCATTAATTATTTTACAATATTCATACCCTCAAATTTATCAATTAGTTTTTAATGGTTTATTATATTAAAGTTATTTTAGACTCGATGTTCTGTTTATCGCAAGATATCAAAAAAATTGAAGTGTAAAATTTCTTAAAATATCATTTTGTTACAATCCGATGAATTAAGACACTATGTAGATGATGAATAACATGAAAGTTGAATTTTTTATAATATTACCCAATACATTTTGAAATCATGATTTTAGTTTCATGATATTCAATCTATGATGAATTTGTATCATTTATTACTAATTTGAGTGGCCCATTGAGAAGATGAGTTGGGGAAGTAGTATGAATGATAGATAATATACCTTCATGGAGCTTATCAATGAATCATATTAGATATAGATGTGTGTTTGTAATTTATCTCATAAAAGTGATTTTAAATGGATTTTGTTACCAATCTGTAACAAAGTACTAGATATTTTTTGAATACGTGTGGGAATTTTTAGAGGTTTATAAATATTATAAAGTAGATGTTTTGATAAGGAGTTATGGATATCAGTAGATATTTGGATGATCACATATCTAGGATTTTTTGGGTTAAATTATAGTTTCTAGGCTTTTATACATATGGTTTTTATAAGGCTCTTTATGGTAAGAAATATCGCCCATCACCGTGTATTCATGATATGAGTAAGGGAACTGTTATGGGTCAAAGAATGTTACATGACTCCTATTAAAGTATTGAGATTCCATAGAATAGGTTATTAATTAATATGAGTAGGAAATAATCATATATTTATAATAGAAGGTAACCCATGTATTTAATAATGGGAAGTCATGTTTTATTATAGGTCACTCCCCAATTAGGGCATTCATGGCTGCAGATGTAGGGAAATATTGTAAAAGTAGTGGTTTAAATAATTTATATTATTGAGTGAGTCAAGGTAGTGGCAGACATATGGATCTTCTTCCATGGTATGGAGGAATGAATTATAGATTTCTTATTTCTTATATTTGGAGGTAAATGTCCCACATACCTGTGAATGACTACAAGGGCATTGAGTTGGATTATGATGAATAATTTTTAGGGCGCTGGTATAGATCATAGTCCAAAGAGAGAATATTTCATTCTGAAAACAATGTGACTTGTTTGGGTCCCTTGGAAACAACGTAAAATTTCTATGTAATATTCTCATTTTTATTCACTCATTATGTATCATGGGAAAAATTTATTTTTGAAATATTTTTATAGATGCTTCTCAAGTTTGAGAAGTCATTAGTGGGGGATAACATAATGGCTATGGATTTTTTTATGAGTTAATATCATTATTAATTTATTTTTATTTATCTATGAGTTATTTTGGTAAGTTATTGAGATTTATTCTTTCATTTATAATGTTATAGAATGTTGATGTTGGTGAATGTTTTGGTGTATGGTTAAGGGAAAATAATGATGTTTTTCACAAGAAACTATGAGGATTGTTTATAGAAAGAAATTGTGAATCACATGATTTGTTCATAGTTATAGAAACCATGAGAAATTACTTATAAACCATGTTTTTAGGGATAAAAAAGATAATTATAGTTTGGAAACTAGTATACAAACTATTTATCCATACCATGTAGGTTCCCATGAGTGGAAGCAATCCTTTCATGATTTTAATAGTATGTTGAAAACTGTTTTTCCAACTTGTTTGTGTTTGGTTTTATGATATAATAATTACATTTAATTACCTTAAAGTTGTTATTTTAAACATTATTCTTCTTAATAATATTCGTTTAAAACCTATATGATCCATATTCTGTACAAAGTATTTTCCTTCCCTTATGAGCTCGATTTAGAGGGTACCAATCATGTTAGAGATCATGGAATTAAGGTATGCGATCTATAAATATATATTCATTTGGTTATTTCAATATATATCATCCATTGCATTATATTAATAATAGGTATGGAATTTTATTCCATGATCAATGGATTTATATTCAATATTATGATGAAATATTGGATCATTGGAAAATTGGTGATAGATGTTATGGATTGGAATCCATCCCCTCATAAAGTGTAGATCAAGCAATGTTGGTGGATCCGGAAATGTGTGTTCGTATATATAAAATAAATTATTCATTTAATTTTCTTTAATAACATTCTATTTCATTTAGTAATAATAAATTGGTATTAGTTCTAGGGTTCATAACCTGCAAGATCACTCCGGTAATAGTATGAACATGATAAGGGTATTGTCTCTTGATGAGTCTCAGAGACAATCATCAGTGATCTAATACTAGGATTTCTACAACAAATAAGTCCTTGAAATTGATTTTTCATACATTATATTTTTGTGTTTATTAATATACATCGGTTTCTTTTATGACATGACATGTTGGCAAGATTATAGACATAACATAGAGAACTATTATGTGATTTAGTATTCCTTTATGTGAATGTTTTTATAGTGAGACCCATGATTTTTAGTTTTCCATTGGATATATGTGAAAAATATGATGGAAGAAATTTCATTTGAATTATTTAATATGATCTGTATTTTTTATATGACTTGTAACAAAGTTATAGGTGGACCCATCATGAATTGATGGCCCTTGCGGGGGAGCTTGTAGATAAACTACATGTGACATGATGAAAAGACTAAGTTAGTCAATGAGGGGTGATGGTCATGTGGGGCATAAATAGGAGGAATAATGGTCTATTGTGTCCTGACATGACAAGAAATAGTATAGATATAGAATGATAACATTATATGGATTGATATGTGTCTACAGGAATGGAGGCGATGCATGATAGGCTTATGTGGAATGACAAGAACATTCGGCTTATTATGTTATAGAGAGGAATTATATATAACTCCCCCACTTATAATGTTACCAAATAAATTTAAATATTTGATTTAAAGTATTTAAAGTATGTACGGTCATGGTTCATGGTGACCTAGATAGCACACAGATGCTTGGTATGGTGTTGTTTTCCAATACGATCATTATAACGACCTGATATTTTGGATCCATTAAAATACATTCTATGTTCTATAAATTCTGTCATGTTTCAAAAAAACTAAAAAAAAAATATTAACAATAAATTACTACTACAACTAAAACAAACTCTATGATAGTAAACATTTAATTTCTTTAACCTATAACTGATAAATAATAAATATGGGTTAATGTTGAAAATGGTTATAAAAATTCCATTTTATCTTTATAGTACCTACCCTGAAAAGTTGAATTTAATTTTTTTTAATGATTATTTGATAATATAATATTCATTTTAACTCCTCTAATTGAAATTTACTAAATACATATTTTTGAATTCTTTATGAAAAGATAGATTTTCTTGTATAAAATATGATTTTTGTGATATTATCACTATGCAAGTGTGTTCTACAACTTTAATTAATATTTTATGTAATAAAATATATATTTAATGAAAAAAATATAAAATTTTCTTATACTTTAAAATTTTATATTTTCAGACATAATTTTAATATTATTTAAAAAAATTTATTATGTCATTCAATTTGAATGAGGTATTTTATAGGTAAGATTTTTTTAGTCATCATTTAAAAGACTAAAAAAATAATTTTATTTAATATAAATAAATTTGTTAATTAAAATATTAATGATGATAATTTTATCTTATATATATATTTAATGATGAAATACATCTTTTTTTAACAAACTATGTTTCTGTGGTTAAGAGAGTTTATTTAAAATAATACAAAAAAATATAGAATTTTGATTGACATAATTATATTAAAATTAAATTTCAAAATGATATAATTAGTTAATATTTTCAATTTTATTTTTGTTTATAAAAATTAATTAGTAAGGTAGAATAATAATTAATGCACAAAAAAGTTAAAGAGAAAAAAAGATTATTACATAGAGTAAACACACATAAAATGGTAAAATATGTTTTAAAATAATAATTCAAATAGATTATAAAATTTACCTTTTCCCACACTCCAATTTTTTGTACTTTTGATTCATCAATCCTTTAATTCGGTAATTATATTATTGAAAATTTATTAGTGTTTCCAAATGTTTCATTTTCACCTCTTATAGAGTCATATCAACTATAGCCTAACAATGATATGATTCAACTTATAATCACACATTGAAACCCAAAATATTTATAATAAATATAACCTTTTAATATATTCATAAGCCCTTGTTCACTAATATTTACCCTTTGAAATTTTGTTTTAGGGGATTTTCATGGAATAATCAAATATTTAACATAAGTATTTTCTCCTCATCATGATTTAATTTTTAATCATAAAATTAAAAATATCATATAATTAAATATTAATACTTCATTATAAAAATTATAATTATAATTATATATTAATTTTATAAGCCGTATTTATTCATTTACATCCACTCAGAAAAAACAACATCATAAGTGCATTGTAGAGACTACTTCCTATATGGAACAACACCTTTTATTAACGTTACTAACCTTCAAGGAAGGTATTAATGACAGTAAGGATGAATAAAAAAAAATAAATCTCATATAATCATGATTAAAAATTTATAATTAAATACCCACCTTCAACCACTCTCATGCATTGTGAATCATGAACATAAATCATGTGTATGTGAGAATTACCAAAACCATGATGAAATAATCATGTTTTTTCAATAATTGTTTCAAACATTCTGAAAAAACAAAAATATGGCTTACCAACATAGAAAATATAAAATTTAATTGTTATTTTTTTATTATAATGGAATTACCTCTCAAAAAATGGAACATCAATGATATATGGAAACTGATTTAAAGTGTGTTATTTTTTGGTTCGACAAAACAACCTATGTGAAAATTGATTTAAAATATTGCTATAAAATCCTATGAAAACATAAAAATTTTAATATTAGTATTTATTAATCAAATAATGTATAGTAAATTTTTTTTGTAAATATAATATTATTTTTTTAAATTATTATTAAATTATCATTTCCATTCACTAATATTACCTTTATAATTTGTTATAGTTAGATTTTCACATAATATAACCAAAACATTAATGGGAATAAATATGTACATTTTTAAGCATTATAATTTAAATTTTATATAATCATAAATTATATATCAATTGTGAATCTTGATTCAAATGATTGGTAATGATATCATTATGATTAAACATTCACAAAATAGTTATATACATGAACCTCCAATAAGTATAATATGATAAAACTAAATAATAAAATCATGATAATGATTTATAACAGTGATTATAAAAGGGTGATATTTATGATTAAGGATTATAAATACATTGTTAAGTTATCATTTATTTTTTTATAGGAGTATAGAGTATGAAAAATTATGAACCGAATCAATGTAAGTTATTTTCATATCAGTTTCACTTTTTTAAAAAAATTATTCTATAATATAACTATTTTTATTCTATTTTTTGTATTTATAACTCCTACATGATATACTATATCATGATTAAATTAAAAATTCATGGAATTATTTGTTAAATTTCATGTTCATTACCATTAATGATGTTTTACATAATTTTACTCATATCGTACGGATTTATATTCAATTTTCATCTAAAAAATGTGATCTATAAAATGTGATAATACATATATAGATTTCTTATGATCATTCCCTCTCAAACGTCTATAATTTTTATTTTTTCCAACTATCCATGGAAAATTTCAATTTCTCTTTACCTAATTTTAAATTTTTGTTGTAAAATCATTTAATTTATTTGGTGATTAAATAATGGTACTTAAAATAGATTGATTTTTTATACTATTCAAAGTAAAAGGTTTAATCATCCACTCCAAATTAATTTTTATAATATTTATATATTTTTATGTCCCCATTCTTACATATTCATTTTAAAATTAATGTTTTTCAACATTTTTAAATTTTTATTTGGAAGATATTATTTAATTTCCTTTATTAAACCTTTTAATATTAATTTTAAATGTAAATTCTGTCAATGTATTTTGACATAAATTTTAAAATAAATTTTTTCCTATTAATAATTACATAATTAAATGTTTGTTTTAAAATTAAATGTTTAAAATTTATTTTTGAGAATATTTTTTAATATTTATATATATTTTCATGGATTCAATATTTTAGATTATTTATAAAGAGAATTCATTTTATTATGAAATAACATTTTTTAAAACATCATTAAATTTTAAAATTAATATATTTTCATTTATAGGTAAATGTTTCCAATTTATTTTATCTACACATTATTTCATTCATTATGTCAATTAAAGTATAAATAATTACATATTATTTTACAAATAAATATTTTTCAATGTATTTTTTGTTCTTCTTTTTGAAAAATTTATTAATTTATTAATTATTTGTTATTCGTAAATATGATTTTTAAATGTCTTATATTTCCTTTACCAAAAACTGTTTCTGAAAATAATTTTTTATTATTATTATTTTAAGATGATTTTTATAAAATTTATTATTTTCAATTCTATTTAACGTCAAATGATTATGTATCAGGAGTAGGTATTTTGATCAACCAATATATGCTATTATGATATGGTTAATTAGGTTTATTTTATGATATGTTTTTAATCTAATAAGAAAAGAAATATTTCGATTTTTTATGTATGAGATAATTAATTTTTTATTTCCACGAGTTACTCGTATATATGAATGGTGAAGGTAGGGGTACTATATCACCCTCCATTGAAATGTTTAAGGATTTATTACTGATTCAGAATGGATTTTAACTGAGTATAGTTTGTTTACAATATGAATCCTATGATTTTTTTGTTAATATTTTTAATCTAAAAAGTTTTCCCCAAAATTAGTTGGGGGAATCTATTTTTTTACAACATGAATTATGGGTATTTTGTTTATTCACAACATGAAATTTTAGCATTATGTTTATTCAAAACATAAAGGTGTGGGCGAGTGTTTTGATTAATCAAAATACTGTGTGGGGACATTCTCATTTTTCAAAATTCCAAAACATAGATATTTTTATGATTGTGGACCATTTTCATGTTATTTATTATATAATTCCATGTTTTCATTATTATTCCTTATTTTTTATTTTTTCAATTCGGTTTCCGAGTCACATGTTTTTCGTTATTGATATGTAATTTGAGCGAGGTAATATTTTTATGATTTTTAATTATATTATTAGGACTTTAAGTTTCTCCATTATGTATTATGATTATAAACTAGTGTATTTTAATATTTTATTAACATAGTAATGTCATCATTATATTCTATTTCATGTTTATAATATAAATTTTTATAATATAACCTTATATTAACGAGTGTATGATATCAACCATTTCTTATGTCCATTATCCCTAGGTTATAAAGATTATAATATGATGTGATATTTCTATAAGGGGTATAAATGGTTAAAATTATTGATAAACAAACACATGTGTAGGAATATAATTTTTCTATCTATAATGTCTCTATGACATTAAAAATAGTATTCTATAGATCATATGATTATTGTGAGATATATAATCTAAATAATGACATTAATTTATTATCTATTTCAAGTATAGAATGGGACTATAATTTTTAAATAATAGGACGTTTTAGTTATTTGGGATAATAATTTATTTTTTTCATTGGGATTAGTGTAGAGAACATTAGTGATAATTCTTATGTAAGGTCTAAATGATGATTCTATATATAGGATAACATCCCAATGATTCAGTAATGTATAAATCTTAGGGTTCTCCAAGAAATTAAAACCATGTATAGTTCTTAAAAGTAGATTCAATGTTTGGAACAGTTGTACCTAAGGTTAATAATATAAGGACCCACCCTTAAAACATTACATAATATTGAATTAAATGAATAATTCACATTGGGGATCTTTTTAGGTTTATAGTTTTAGAGAATTTGGACATAACTATTACATCTAAAAAGACTACAATGTAAACACTTCTACACAGTTTACAATTTTTTTTACAATACATGAACTCTTGAAAAAAGAGCCATGTCTAGTTCCATGTTTAAGACGACATGAATTTTCCTTGATCACATACTTGACCCAATTACACATTGTGTTATGTGAAAAACGTTTCAATAACTTGGGATAGGAATAAAAATCTCAGTAAGGGATACACAAAGAAGGAAAACTGTTAGTTTTTCAAAACAACAAGTAAAAAAATGAATACTTTAACATAAGTAATACATTTCACCTTTATGAAGTAGTAAATACTCTTAATTGAATAAAGGACCATTAAATATCCTTTTGTAACCAAAATATTACCATAAATCCCATATATATAACACATAACATATAAAGGTAACATGGGACATAAACATACAAAAATGGAATAACCATACGGTCAACTTCCACACATATCATTAAATTAAATAGCCATACGACCGACTTCCACACCCAATGCATTAGAGGTTACAATTTAACCACCCGTCCTGGTATTCACATCACCTCCCATTTTTGGTTTATCATGTAACCACCCTTCAAACGTCCAAGTACCATTATAAAATCATAACACCTAAGACAATTATAAAGGAAAGAAAACATTTCCACATTTCAATCACAATATATCACTTAAATATATTGCAATTACAAATCAATTATCAAATCCCTTTTCAATACCAATATAAATAAAATAGTACATGGTATTTATTTACTTATAAAAATATTATGTCTTGTTGAGGAAGCCAAAGATCAAATAATACTCGTGGCGGCGGAAATGTCATTGTCACCACGTACATTATAAAGAAACATAAATTTTTTCATTTAGTAAACTTCTTCGTAGAGAAAATATTCCTTTTGAATAAAAGTAATAGTAAAAGGTGTTTATACAGCGTATAAATGAAAGTCTTGTATTAACACAAAATATTCCTCAATGAATGAAGATTGAGACGAAGTCTCTTACCTCTTGTCCGACATGACTCAATCATTCTTTAATCTCTTGAATAATAAACTAAAGTTAATTTATACTTTCATAATAACATTTTTCAAGTAATTATTCCTTTTATATCACTTATTACCATGTTATGAACATTATGTAATCATTTAAGTTAATAACGGTCGTTTTGTCGATCTTAGGTACTTGAGTCAACAATAAACTTTTTATAATTAAAAGTTGTTCATGTGGTAAAATATCCATTATCTCCAGAATTATATTAATGATCTAGATATCATATATAACAAATATATACAGTATATAAATTCATTTATAATGTTAAATAACATTTAGAGGTAAGAAATGAAATGCACCGTACATGGAGACGGTAAGCCGTATGTAAGCTTGAACGCAAAATTAATTTCTATTTCACATTTAATGGAATGAAATCACAATTATATAAAGGTACAATATAATTATAATATAATATCATATATAATATTATTAACTCCATCCTTTATACGTCCCACATATGGCATTAATGATTCAAATCACTTTGAGGGGGTGGTTGTCCGCATTTCCTAAAATGAAATTATCGTGTTTAACCATAATGGAAACCAAAAAGGTTTGGAATAAATGAAAAATACAGAAGCATAATGAAAACATAAACATAATATATATCATATATAAATACAGTTACATCTTAATGTCTACCATGAAATGTGTTAAGAGAATATTGAACAATCATCGTTTCGTGAGTTATTAATTCACCTTCCACAGAAACATTATGTTCTTCACCCATTAGATGGAGTTATGTGTAAGTGTAGCTCAAATAATTCTCATAAAAACAACCTAGTTTATTCATTATACTGGTGTTGTTACAAAATAAACTAATAAAAATAGTTTAGGGGGTTGGAGATGAAAAATAAAACAAAATAACATAAGATAAGATATTACCTTTAAATCGGGTAACACCCTTTGGTTTGAACCAAAAGGGATTTTTAAATGGATTTCATCCTATGGAAATGCTTCTAGGATGAAGAGAGAGATAATGAGAGATTATTTGAGTAGATCATGGTTGAGACAAAGGGCTTGAGAAGTGTGAGAGATGAGTAGGAAGTGTGGTCTTTGTATAAGATAGAGGAGGGGCACTCTTGGAAGGTCATGAAATGTTACTTTATTATGAAATGCTTATCAATTTTTGAATATTCCAAGATGATATATTTAGAGGATAATGTGAGAAGGGTTCTAAATCCACCCATCCATTAGGTTTTTTACATGATTAAGTCTTTGATTTTACCTTATCTTTTCATTTTATTTAGATCGTTCATTAATGAGGTAATCCCTGCATCATCATGGTGTTAGAAATAAATTTATTTATTTAATGCCTAAAAATTATAAAAAATACCATGATGTAGGAAATATTTTTATATTTCCAATGAATATTTATAGTCTAAGAGATCAGTTACATAAAAAACTAAAAAAAATTTACTTAGATGATACATACTTTGGTTAAACTTTCCTTTGAAAAAATAATATAATAAAAGGTCAATTTCACAATAAATTGATTCCATGGGGTCCCAATGATTTGAACAAGGCATTCCATAGTCTTTAATGACTCAAAAAAGGATTTGGAAACAAGTTGGGGTCATTTTATATTATTATGATATTATTTTATTACCCTTAACTACCCGATTACTAATTAATCATGATAATTAAAGATAATTGAAGTCATTACTATTAATAACGTCCAAAAACAAGAGTCTTAATTACATAATTTGGACCTTCTGATTCCAAATATGGACTCCATTTATATAAAATTACAAACACAGATATTGCAGTAATTAATTTAAAAATAATTCATGTTGTCAAAACAAATAGCGTGTTTTTAAAAAACAATATCTATCAAAAGATTGGCAGTTGTTTATGTCCAATTTCAAAGTGAAATTGATATAATTACCACAATTGTACTAAATGGTAAAAATATAATCTAATTACACTTTAAAACCAATTAAATAGATAATCTAACCATATAATTAAATTATATGGAATAGTTGTTTTTGAAGTAAAATGCAGTATTTTTCACTATTCATTAAAAATGAACATTGTTAGAAAAATACCAAAAAATTATCCAAAGTAAATTTCAAGGTCCCAATTCTAAAAAATATGTTTATTTTGATATATAGAGCTTATAAAATTGTCAAAAGATATATTTAAAAATGGTTCTCCATCAAAAGGCGGTAAAACAATCTTTTAAAATTATTAGAGTATTATATGCTTAAGATTGGATTTATTCTAATTGTAAGCCTCTAAAACATTATCTAATTCATATATATACATAGATATGAAAATATATTATTCTTTACATAATTTGGATATTACATCCTTCCCCCCTTTAGGAAATTTCATCCCCACAATTTATTTAATTATCGAATAAGTGGGGGTATTTATCCCTCATTTCATTTTCAGATTCCCATGTTGCCTCTTGAACTATATGGTTTTTCTATAGAACCTTTACATGATAGATCACATTATTCTGCAACAATATCTCCCAGTGGTTAAGAATCTGAGCTGGTTGTTTCTCATAAGTTAGATTCTCTTCCAACTGAAATACCTCTGGACTCAAAACTTGATATGGATCTGGAATATACTTTCTCAACATCAAAACATGATAAACATTGTGTACCTAGAAAAAACATGGAGGTAATTCCACTTTTTATGAAACTGATTGAACTTTCTCCAGGATTTCATAAGGTCCAATGAACATCAGACTCAACTTTCCCTTCTTTCCAAAATGCATCACACTTTTCCATGGAGAAACTTTGAGAAAAACACGATCACTTACTTCGAAAGATAGATCTTTCCTCCTGTTATCTGCATAACTTTTATACCTACTCTAAGCTGTTATCATGTGCATCTGTATCATCTAAACTTTTTATGCCCTCTCTTCTACCAATTCTGGTCCCATCAGCTTCCTTTCCCCTACATCATCACAAAAAGCTGGAGTTCGACATCATTTACCATATAATGCCTCAAACGGAGCTATCTGTATACTGGAATGAAAACTGTTGTTATAAGAAAATTCAACCAAAGAAAGATATTGGTCCCAACATCCCTGGTAATCCATTGTTCAAGCACGTAACATATCCTCCATGGTCTGAATTGTTCGTTCTAACTTCCCATCTGATTGCGGATGAAAAGCTGTACTAAAATTTAATTCAGTACCCAACGACTATTGAAGGCCTTTCCAAAAGATAAAAGTAAACCTAGGATCACGATCAGATATGATGGAGATGGGAACTACATGAAAAATTATTATCTGTTTAACATACAATCGAGAAATTTGATCTAGAGAGAATGTATCTCGAATAGAAATGAAATAGGTAGATTTAGGCAATCGATCAACAATATCCCAGATTGCATTATTACCTCGAGATGTCGTTGGTAATCCCACAACGACGTCCATTGATATATTTTCCCATTTCCACTTTGGCACCGGTATTGACTGAATCATCCCATTCGTTAACTCCTGCTCTACTTTAACCTATTGACAAGTCAATCAATTCACATAAAAATTAGCAATATCTCTTTTCATTCCATCCCACCAGTAATACTCCCACAGATCTTTGTACCTCATAATACTGCCAGGATGAACTGAAAATGGGGAACTATGATCCTCACATAACAACTCATTCTTCAACATTGAATCACAAGGCACACATAATTTCATTCCAAACCACAAAACATAATCATTATCATTGTTAAATTCAGGAAACATACCTTTCTGGACAAGCTCTACCTTTTTTTGCAACTCACTGTCTTTCTTCTGTGCATGCATAATTCTGTATGATAGAGATGATGTCACTGACACCTGAAATAATATAGAATAACTTTCTGCACCAACATATTTTATTCCAAATTTCATCAAATAAAAAACCAAATGATCTCATTCAAAACGTAGCATGGTTAATGAAGCATTACTTTTTCTACTCAAAGCATCAATCACTTTATTTTCTTTTCCTCGATGGTAATGAATTGTACAATCGTAATCCTTGATTAATTCCAGCCATCTCCTCTGTCTCAAGTTCAATTCTTTATGAGTGAATATATAATTTAATCTTTTTTGATCTGTATATATTTCACACTTTACTCCATACAAATGATGCCTCCAAAATTTTAGAGAAAAAACAACACCAGATAATTCCAAATCATTTGTAGTGTAATTTAACTCATGAGTTTTCTACTAATGTGAAGCATAAGCATTTTCCTAGTCATTCTGCATAAGGACAGAACCATGTCCCTTCAATGAAGCATCACTCTAGATAACAAACTCACCATTTTTGGAAGGATGTGCCAACACTAGAGCATTCACCGATATTCTTTTCAATTACTAAAAACAATCATCACATTCTTTTGTCCAGATAAACTTAAAACCTTTTCGAGTTAACTTAGACATTCGACTAGATAACCGTGATTTTTTTTCAAAAAACCTCTGTTAATAAACTTCCAAACCAAGAAAACTACGGATATCAGATATATTTGTGGTTCTTGACTATTCTTAAACAACATTTGTTTGAGCAGGATCAACTGTTATGCCATTTTTTGAAACAATGTGACCAATAAAAGAAATTTGTTGTAACAAAAACTCACACTTGCTAAATTTTCTATAAATTTTATTTTCTTTTCAGGTTTGCAAGATAACCCTTAAATGACTTTAATGCAACTATTTACTTTTATAAAACACCAAAATATCATCAATGAACACAACCGAAAACTTATCCAAGAATCCATGGAAAATTCTATTCATTATATCCATGAATACATTAGGTGCATTGGTTAACCCAAAAGGCATAACTACAGTTTCATAATAGCCATATCTAGTACGAAACATAGTCTTCATAACGTCTTCTTCATTAACTTTAAACTGATGGTACCCCGACCACAAGTCAATCAATGAGAAATACTGAGCTCCATGGAGATGATCAAACAAATCATCGATATGAGTCAAATGATACTTGTTCTTAACAGTGATGTTATTCAATTCTATATAATCAATGCAAAGTCTCATTGAACCATCTTTCTTTTTAACAAACAAGACAAGAGAACCCCATGGTGATGTGCTAGGTCAAATTAAACCTTTATATAATAACTCCGGTAATTTCTTCTTTAACTCTAAAAGTTCAACATGAGCCATTCGATAAGGGGGTTTTGAAATTGGCTTAGTATATAGAACTAAGTCAATAGTAAATTCAACTTCCCGATTATGTATAATACAATGAAACTCATCATGAAAAACATCAAGATACTCATTTACCACTAGCACAACATTAATCTGAACAGTTTCGTTGTTTTCATCAATATGTGCAAGTTAAAATTCATTTCCATTTTTTACTAGTTTCCCAACTTCTTGATATGTTATCAAAATCAAGAGTTCATTATTGTACACAAACTGAAAATCTTTCTGAAAAGAAACAACTTTATCTCTACAGTCAATCTTAGCATGATAAACACAAAGCGAACCCATGCCCAAAATAACATCAAACTCTACTAGAGGAAAAGAATAAGGTTTTCAGGTAGATTCTTTCTACACACAAGGATTGTAAGGTTCTTATAATTTATTTTTGTCTCAATGTTTCCTCTAAGTGTTTTTACCATAAGTTCGGGATTCATATCGGGAGATGGAATTAACAATTTACCAGAAAACTTCTCAGAAATAAAAGAATGTGTAGAACATGAATCAAACAACACATTGGAATAATCTGAACAAACAAACATCGTACCTAATACTACTTCATTCGATGGACAAAAATCTGCTGAAGTAGCTGCAAAGGATTTCACCACCCCTTTCTTCTTGTATTTTGGCTGATTTCCCTCAGTTGAGTTCTTCGATAGACTGTAATTTTCATAATGACTCATTTCATTAAACCTAAAACATCATACTGTTGTATTTTCATTGTCTTCTTGATCATCTTCCTTACAGTTACGTGCAATATGACCAGACTTACCACACCGAAAGTGCATTCCATACTTGGATAAACATTCTCCAGGATGCATTTTACCACACTTCTCACAGGATGGATATTTTGTTTTCTTACCTCCAGGATTTTTTGATGAATTCATTCCCTTTTCTTGAAAACTAGAATTATTATTACGTTGTTTTTCAATGAACACCTGATCATCAGAAAACTCCATTTCCACCATATCCGCACATAGAACAAGTTTTTCATAACTTTTAAACTCACGAGAAGCTAAATACCTTCGATACTTTGGAATTAACCCTGAGTAAAAATGGTTGATTTTACTATTAAGATCTCATATGAAATTTGGTGCATACCTTTCCAGTAGAGTGAACATTGCTTCATAAGTAGCAACTGAGTCATCCTCCTGCCTCAATTCTAGGAATTGTCTTTCCATCCCAAGACGAACCACCTTAAGAAAACATTTCTAAACAAACATACCTTTGAATTCATACTAGTGAAGATCATCAATCTATTCACTATCCCTGATATTTTTCACCATAGACCACCACTGATCAGATTCCCCTTCAAGACTGTAAAGAACAAGACTAACCTTTTGATGTTCTGAACACCCCATGACATCAAAAATCTTCACCAGTGATTTAATCCATCCTTCTTCTAGAATAGGGCCAGATGTTCCTCGGAATGATGGGGGATGTTTCTTCATGAAATTTTGTACCACTTAAATGTACCTATGCGGTTGATCTAGCTGATCTCATGCATGGATACCACCACCATTTATAGACTGATTCAATTGTGCCATCACTACAACAAACTGTTCAGTTCTGATTCTATCCATCGTAGGTTGCTGATTTTGAAGGATGTCTTCCTCTTGATGTCGTCCCAACATAGCTTCCCAGTTACCTCTGCGGAAAACCATTCTGAACACAAAAATATCTTAGGCGAAGAAACATTGTAATCTTTAAATGATATATCATTTCAATCATACCATAAAATAATTTATGGACATGAATTTAACAATTTTCTAACACCTAATGTTGTCCAAATAGACCTTCGTTACCAACTGTAAGGACCCTGCCATAAAACATTACTTAATCTTGAATTAAAAGAATAATTCACAATGAGGATCCTTTTTGGGTTTAGTGTTTTAGGGAATTAAGACATAACTATTACATCTCAATAGATTACAAAGTAGACACTTCTACACAGTTTCCAATTTCTTTTACGAAACATGAACTCTTGAAAAAATTAGTCATGTCTAGTTCCATGTTTAAGACATCATAACTTTTCCTTGATCCCATCCTTCACCATATTCCACATTATGTCTTATGAAAGACATTTCAAAAACATTGGATGAGCATAAAAAACTTAGTAATGGATACACAAATAAGGAAAATTGTTAGTTTTTTAAAACAACAAGTAAACCATGAATAATGTAACCTCAGTAATACATTTCAGCTTTATGAAGTAGTAAATACTCTTCAATGAATAAAAGATCATTACATACCATTTTGTAAATAAAATATTACCATCAAACCCATATAAAGAATATATAACATATAAAGGTAACTTGGTACATAAACATACATAAATGGAATAATCATACGGTCGACTTCCACACATATCACTAAATGGAATAGCCATACGGCCGACTTCCATACCCAATGCATTGGAGGTTATAACGTAACCACCCATCCTGGTATTCAAGGCACCACCCATCATTTGTTTTATCACGTAACCACCCATCAAATTTCCATGTACCATTATAAAATCTTAACACATAAAACAATTATAAAGGAAAGAAAAAATTTCCACATTTCAATAACAATATATCACTCAAATATATTGACATAAAAATCCATTATCAAAATCATTTTCAATAAAAAAATACATTAAAGAATTTAAGGTATTTACTTACTTTTTAAAACATTACGGCTTGTTGAGGAATCCAAAGATCAAATAATACTCGCAGCGGTGGAAAGGTCATTTTCACCGTGTATGTTATATAGAAACATACTTTTCCTCATTTAGTAAATCGCTTCGTAGAGATAATATTCCATTTTAATAAAAGTAAATGTCAAAAATTTTATACAACTTATAAATAAAAGTCTTGTATTAACACAAAATATGCCTCAATAAAAGGAGATTGAGACGAAGTCCTTTACCTCATGTCCGACTTGACTCGATCGTTCTTTAATCTCCTGAATAATAAAATAAAGTTAATTTAAACTTTCTTAAGAACCTTTTTCAATTTCATTATTCCTGTTATATTAATTATTTCAATTTTATGAATATTATGTATTCATTTATGGTAATAACGGTCGTTTTGTCGATCATTGTTACATGAGTCAACAATAAACATCTTATAATTACACGTTGTTCATATGGTAAAATATCCATTATCTCCAGAATAATATTCATGATCTAGATATAATATATATCATATATATCCAGTATATACATGCATTTATAATGTTACATTACATTTAGAGGTAAGAAATGAAATGCACCATTCATGAAGACGGTAAGCCGTACGTACGCATGAATGCTACATTCATTTATATTTCGTATTTAATGGAATGAAATCACAATGATATAAATGTAAATTATTATTCCAGTATAATATCATATATAATATTATTAGCCCCATCCTTTATACATCCCACATATGACATTAACGTTTGAAATCACTTTGAGATGGCGGTAGTCCGCACTTCCTAAAATGAAATTATCGCGTTTACCCATAATGGAAACCATAAAGGTTTTCCATAAATAATAAATACAGAAGAATAAGGAAAACATAAACATAATATATATCATATATAAATATAGTGACATCTTAATGGCCACCATGAATGGTGTTAAGGGAAGATTGAATAATCATCGTTTTGTGAGGCTGTAATTCACCATACACAGAAATAGTATGTTCTTCACACATTAGATTGAGGTGTGTGTAAGTGTAGATCTAATACTTCTCATTACAAAATCCTAGTTTATTTTAGATACTGGTGTTTTTACAAAATAAATGAATAAGAATAGTTTGGGGGTTGTAGAATCAAAAATAAAACAAAAGAACATAAGAGAAGACATTACCATTAAATCAAGTATCTCCCCTTGGTTTGAACCAAAAGGGTTTTTTGAAGAGCTTTCTGGATAAGGTAAGGATTCTAAGATGAAGAGAGGGATATTTGGAGCTTATTGGAGTAGATACTGGATGAGAGAAAGGGCTTGTGAAGTGTGAGATATGGGTATGAAGTGCGGTCTTTTTATAAGTGGGAGGAGGGGCAGTATTGGAAGGTCATGAAATGTTACTTTAATATGAATTGGTTTTCGAATTGTAATGGTCCCAAAATGATATATTTCAGGGATAAGGAGATAAGGGTTTAAAATCCACCAATACAATAGGTTTTTGACTGGTGTAAGTTTTATATTTTACCTTATCTTTTCATTTTATTTGAATTGTTCATTAATGAGGTAATCACTGCATCATCATGGTGTCATAAATAAATTTATTTATAAAATGCCAAAAAATTAAAAAAAATTACCATGATGTAGGAATTTTTTTTATAATTGCAATTAATATTTATATTCTAAGAGATAATTTATATAAACAAAACAAAAATTGTTTTACTTAGGTGATACATACTTTGGTTATACTTTCGTATAAAAAATTTTAATAATAGGTCACTATCACACTAAAGTGATTCCATGGGGTCCCAACGTTTGGAACAAGGCATCCCATGGTCTTCCATGACTCGAAAAAAGTATTTGGACACAAGTTAGTGTAATTTTATGTTTTTATGATATAATTTTAATACCCTTAACTACCAGATTACTAATTAATCGCGATAATTAAAGATAATTGACGTCGTTACTATTGAAAATGTCCAAAAAAAGTCTCAATTATATAATTTGAACATTTCGATTACAAATATGGACTCCATTTTACCAAATTCAAAACACAGAAATTGAAGTAATTAATTTAAAAATAATTCTTGTTGTCAAAACAAATAGCGTGTTTTTAAAAAACCATATCTATCAAAAGATTGTCAATTGTTTATGTCCAATTTCAAAGGGAAATTAATTCTAATGATGACAGTTGGATTAAATAGTAAAAATATATTCTAATTACACATTAAAACCAGTTAATATGATAATCTAACCATACAATTAAATTAGATGAAAAGGATGTTTTGAAGTAAAATGCAATATTTTTCACTATTCATTAAAAAATGAAAATTTTCAGAAAAATACCAAAAAAATTCCACAGAAAATTTCAATGTCGCAATTCTAAATAATAAGTTTATTTGAAAAAATATAGCTTATAAAATTTTCAAAAGATATATTTAAAATGGGTTTGCCATTAAAAGGCGGTAAAACAATCTTTTAAAAATTTTATAGTATTTTATGCTGAAGATTACCTTTATTCTCATTTTAAGCCTCTAAAACACTATCTAATTCATTAATACACATAGATATGAAAATATATTATTTTTTAATTACTTTGGATGTTACAAATAATCCCAAATAAGGTTTATTATGTATGAACGTGAGCCTTTATTAGTGAATGAAAATGAGGCCCATCTCCACAGCTAATTTGAAACTCTCCTGAGATATGGTTTGGTATAAAAAATTCTATTTAATAACAACTATGAAAGATGGATTTTCTTGTTACACTATTGAATTAGGTTGATATTTTTTAGAGAACAAAACTTAATATAACCATGTACCAAAAAAGAGAGGTATAAGATTCACAATTTATGACATAGTTAAAATGAAAGTATCATAGATTTAAATCAATATGTAATATTATAATAAATAAGTAAATTTTAATAATAACTAAATTGTCCATGATTTCAATAATACTGACATATTCTAAAATAATTCTTTTGGATATTATCATAATCTTTTTGGATTTAGTGTTTAGAAGAATTAATTTTGAGAAAATGATTTTATCAAATGTATGTCCCTATGAAATAATATTAGGAATATTTGAAGAATTTATTTTAATAATATTAATAATATTAATGAATTTTATTCCCTTTTAAAATATATATATTGTGTTTTTAATTGATCTATTAGATTATCTAATTTGTAAATGATAATTAAAATTGTGTGTATTAAATTTATTTATGTGGGGAGAATGTAATGACATGAGATTTTGGGTCCTATAAAAAACATACAATGTAATATAACCTATGAAATACACTAAAACCAATGTAAAAAACCGAATCATAATAATAATAAATTATTAGAAAATATATAATATATTCAATATGGTATACCAATAACAACTTTTACCTTTATTTGATAAATATTCAATATGAATTAATATTGAAATATTTTATAATAAAAGTTGTTTTATTAAAATTATAAATTCTATAAATATGTATTTATATCCTAAAATATTAAAAACATATTATATAATAAATAAATATTTTAGAAATAAATTTATACATTGTAATATATTACTAATTCTTATAAATACCGTTTAAAATATTTTTGGATCTAAATAAAAATATAAGTTTATTAAAAGATTATTTTTGTGTTATATTTGAACAATTTATTTTCAAGGATATATTCTACTGGGGATTTCAATTAATGTTTTTATACCAATATTTTGATTTATAATAAATTAATTTATTTCATTAAAACCAGCAAAATTGTAAATTTGATATTATATATAAATGTAATGGAGAGAAACTGTATATTCTAAAAAAAATTTCTATGTTATTTAGTATGTTTTCTTTATGGTGGAAAATTATTTCCACTTTTTATCCATTTACTATTAAATAGTGTCACACAATTTTTTAAAATTGATTTGTATTTCCAAAAGTGACCTTTTTTTCTCTTATAAAATGATATCACTTCCACCCATTTGGAGATACATATAACCATAAAATTAATCATTAAAAAAATTCCCATATATTCCAAATAAAACCCTATACCACAAAAATAATCCCATGGACACTCATATTTATCCTAATACAATCTATTTTAAAAAAACACCTAATGAAAAATAAAATCTTTAATATAAGTATTATAACCTTATTTTTACATTATAATTTTTCATAATATTCCACATATAATATCACCAAAATAATATTATGAAATCAATATAATTATTATACTTATATATATTTATCTTATTGTTATAACCCTTATGAAATATTTTCCATACATATAGATAAAAACAATATAACCGCGTTAGTGGGTTTCTTGGACTACCGCCTCCATGAAGTGACATCAATTTTTCACTACCTTAATTAATGGATGTCATTAATGGTAGTAAGGATGAAGAAATATGATACATATAAAGAAAATTTTAATATTAAATTTCAATTTAATATCGACCTTCTCCACCAATCATCCTTTGGGAAAAGAAAAAATTCATCATTTATAAATGTGTATTATCACCTCTGTGATGAAATGTTTTGGTTTTTTATTTATATTTTAATAAATTTTCTATAAAAAAAAATCACTATTAAGAAAAAAATCTAATTATGATTCAATTACAATAATATCACATTAATAGAAAAATATCCATAACCATACTCGCCATCCATGTTAAAGAATGTCCAATTTTATGTTGGATTGACCACCTACATGAATAGTGACTTATAATATTATAGTGGATTAATATGAGAAAATTAAAAAATATTATAATATATTAAGAATATAATTATTAGAATATTTTTCTGGAAAAATTATATTATTAAATTTACATATTATTAGTGTATCATTTTCATTATATAGAATTAAAGAAATAAGTCATTAATAATCTGGTTTTCACATAATGTGAAAAAATAGATATGTAATGAAATAATAATATTTTCCATAAAAATATTCTATATATTATATAATCATAAAATCTATATCAATAATTAACTTGGTATCAAATTATGGGTATGGGTATGCAATTATTAAACATGTACAAAATAGTTAATGTTATTAACAAACAATTGTCCTAATACGGTATATCTAATAAATATAATCACGAATGAGAAATATAATAAGGATTATAAATGTATGTTGTTTATGAGAATTGTTCCAGAATTAGCTATTATGTTATATTTATTTTTTACTAGTGTTTTGTGTGTGATCCACAAAGCAAGGAAAGATAATAATGGACTTTCATCCCAATTTTTCTTCACTGAGACACTGTTTGTAGTATAAAATAATTTATATTTCATTGGATTGTATAATGGATATATGATGTACTATATCTTAATAAAAATTATTCATAAATGGTATTATAATTTCAAATTCATGGTCATTAACAATCAAGGGTTTTGATTTAAATTTTACTTAAGTCATAAGGATTTATTTTTAACCTCTTTATAAAAAATCCATATCTCCCAAAAGTGATAATCCTTATATGAAATTTATATGAACATTTATTATAAATCCTATATAATTTTATTTTACACACTATATATAATGTAGACACAAATTTCATGGTACATCATTTTAAATTATAGGATTTGAAATCTTTTGAATGATGTGGGTTTTTAATAGTTTTATTTCAAAAAAAAATTGTTTTTTCAATCATTTCAAAATCAAAGGTTTCATCATCAACTACAAATTTAATTTTTTAAAAACATATTTCTCTTTATAGTTTCTATTTTTTAATTTTATTATAAAAATTTATTTTTTTCAATATTTTCATACATTCCATATTTCGAAACTAACTATCTTTTCAAACAATCAATTATTAATAATTATATTTAAAAATAAACATTTTAATAGTATTTTCACTTACATTTTATAAAACCTTATGTAATTTTTATGTTTCCAGGAAAATATATCCTTTTTAGAAGTATATTTGTTTTAAAATGACATATATTTTGAAAACATTTAGCCTTTTTCAATGTTCTAATATTAATGATTATATTTAAAATTCATAATTTCCAAATTACTTTCCCATATATTTTTTAAAAATATTATGAAATTTCCAAGAATAAATTATTAATGGATCATATAAAAGTAAATTATTTCAATGTATTTTCACTTCCCTTTTAAAAATCAATATAACATTTCAAGTATTAATTTTTAATGATTCATTTAAAGTAAATATTTTTAATTTATTTTATACTATCCTTTATGAAATGTTATATTTTGTCAATAATGGTTTATTTATAAATAAATTTATAGAGCCTTATATCTTCCATAAAATATTTTTTGAAATTAAATTTTAATTTAGTTTTTTAATAGGTTTTTTGTTGAAATATTTTGTATTTACACTCTTATTTTACCACCGAGATTTATTATTTAAGAGAAGTTGTTTTCATCAACCACTATATGATATTATGATATGATATATTTGGGAAAATTTTGGTTGTGATATTCTATGACATAATTTGATCATGATTTGTGAGGTTTTTGAATGTTTAAAAAAAATTCATTGAGTTCATTATAGGATAATGAATTATTCATTTTCTTATTGAGCTCATATTTTTAAATGTATTATCAAGGAGTCATATATCACCGTCCAATTAATTATATAATGTTCTATACGTAATAAGAAATGGATGTTTTTTGTGTGGAAATTTTCATTTCACAATTTATAGATTTGGTATTTTTCTATTCGCAATATGAAGCGTGGATATATTATTTATCCACAATACCAAGGGAGAAAAATTTATTAGTTCAAACCCTGAAACATGGGAATTTATTTAGTTAATGAAATTATACATGGAAATTTTATTTCATAATGAATCATGGTAATTGTTTTCCAAAACATGAAGTGTAGAACTGTTTTTTCACATCATGAATGAGGAAAATTTAAATTGTTCTGAAAAATAATTGAAAACATTTGTTAATTCCAATTTCTATAATTCTTATGTGTTTTTTATTCTGGCACATCTTCATTTTTTTTCATGTTATGCCTATTTTTTATGATTTATCATTATTTTAAATTATTTCACATTTTTATGTCATGTTCATTTGCATTTTTATTAGTCTATATTTTTATCTTGGTTATAATCATTTTGATACGTTGATGATATTTTTATGATCTAATGTTTTTCTATCAGTTTTAATTATTATCAACCATTTTATTTTGATAATATATTATGATATTTATGTTTCCAATTATTATATTACATTTTGGTGATTTGTTATTTTATTTTATATTTTTTTCTTAGTAGAAATTTGATCTAACCCCATTCTTATGATTATAATATCCTATATTATAGTATAATAATATGTTTTTGCAGATAATATCCAAGAAAAAAATTCTTTTGGTATATGGATTGTGAATCATTTATTAGGTGTACAATCTAAATCATGAGATTAATATACTATTTATGTAACTTTTAGCATGGTTTTTGTTTTCATTTATTTTATTACGATTACACAGACCTCTATATACATGTCAAAAAATGTTAATGATGAATTTGTGGTTTCATACAGGGTTATACTCACTCCTTGCATGGTTACATTGATATTCTTATTGATTTCATTATCATATTTCTAGTAAAGTGTAAGGACCTTATGATTGGAGATGATGAGTTATATGATTTGATTTAGAGGTGATATTTGTAATATTTCTATGAAATTTTTGTACATTTCCTTATTTTGATACTTTTTTTGACCCTACACATTTTTATTTTATCATAAAAAACATTATATGTTTGCGATACATGTTGTTTTGGAATATTTTCCTCTTATCCCCTATAATTATTTTGTTTTTACAATTTTATATTGTTTTTTTCATTTTATTCTAAGGGTATAGTCTTCAAAATACACATATAGACCCTCCCGGCTAGTTGGTATCCTTTTACATATGTGGAGGCATGAATATGGTATTGTAGAATATCTCCTTGGTTTTCATCCAAGTAAATTTTGTCTAGGAGTTACACATACCATCAAACATGTAATAATTTACATGCACATGCATTCATGGGAAAACAAAAAAATATAGAATGACACATGGACATGAATACACACTCATAAATATGAATTTTAATGAACATAAAATGTCATATATACAAAATAAAATAATTAGTTTTTAACAATTTATCATCCAATCTTATATCTCAAATCAATTCATAATATTTTATAGAATCTTTAACATATATTTTGAAAATATTTTCTGCCAATCTTAACTGAATTGATTTTGAAATAGTGAGATAATTTACATAAATAATTTTATTCAAATAATGATTATGATATTTGTTAATTGAAGGAAAATATTTGATGAGTATGATATATATTATTTCTTAAATAGATATGAAATATAAAATTTATGCCAATTTCATACAAAAAAATAAATAGGTGAAAAAATTAAGGAGTTGAATTATGTAACAAGTTGATATATAAAATTATGATAAAAATATAATGAATAAATAACTATGTTTTTAAACATATCATATACATTTTTTGTTGAAATATATTAATAAATGGGTATTCTTAGTATTTTGAAGTAACAGACAATTCCTGATGAGAAAATTGTTTTTAATTGATGAAAATTAAATTTAATGAATCAAAATTTAATATGAGTATATAAGAAATATTATAACTGTATATAATTTAGATATATTTAAAAATAAATGCCATCATTGTGTGTTTTCAAATAAAGTTGGGGATCAATGGGTTGAAAATAAATATAAAATACATAATGATAATTGGTATCATATTGGTAATGAAAAAAATCATTCAACTTTCATGTGAAATATATATTTGAGACCAATTTATGTGGGAAAAAAATGGTGAGTATCATCCTAACTCGGCTCACTTCTAAGATTATGGCCAGACATGTCAGTTACATAACCTCAAGAACAACTTCTCGAATTCCAGAGACTGCCGACTAGTAGCGAGGATCTTGTTCATGTCCTTAGAGGAGATTATGACCTTATAGGTAATAGGTAATATCAGATTGGAAGTAACATTAATTAAATATTTATCATCGGAGGCATATATATTAATACAATGTAGCATAAGAAATATAAATTATCCAAATGAATAAAAATCATGTGTGAATTCTCACAAAATAATGTAATTCCATGATGTCTTTCTAAACTGAAAATGTAAAAAAATTGAAACCCAAGCACACTGTCAACTAAAAATAAAAGACATAGAGTGTGAAAAAAGCATCACGATCAAGACATATTCCTTTACCACAGTCTTCATCTTAAATAGAAAGAAAAAAATCAAGCATTTGAAGCAGCACGTTTCACTTTATGAATACATGATAATATATAATCCACTCTAGTGTCAACGACGCATGAGTAGGGCATGAGTTAAAATCCCGATATGACAGCACCAATGGAATCAAATCCTTCCCATTTCGTGTAGTAATTAAACGTAGTGTGTCATTATATAATAAATGAAGTAAATGTACTAAGTGCAAGAAAATAATTAACTCGACCTTGGTTCCCTAAAACACCCATCCCAAATCACATGCTTCGGCTTAAGTTGAGAGTCTAAACGAAGTGCATGTAACAAGTAGAGTACACATATACAGATATATATAAGCTTTGAAAATCATGGAAAAACATGGAATTAGAATCCCCCATACATGTACATTAACTTGGAATGTAAGATGTGTGTTAACCAGGTGTGCTATAATATTCTAGAAAAATTTCACCAATCTCAAGAGACTCAAAGGGAAATTATTATAAACCTTCAGTGCATCATTATTAATGTTATAAATGGGAGTTGGAGTCTGAGCCCATCCTGAAGGTATCGCTACAGAAAATTTTTCAAATTATACAATACCACTATGCCTATCCAAGTTAATCTTTCGAAAGACCAAGTATGGCTCGAGGCATCCCTTTATCTTGAGTGCATCCCGATCTGACCAAAAGGGGTTGATCATCAACCGAGGAAGGCTTAGCCATATTTCCCATAGATCCATCCCCGATAGGCCCATTTGGTACAAGTATCACTCATAAGTATTAGTAATCCAGGAGAAGTCTCAATCTAGAAAATACAATGACATTTCACCATGACGCTTAGTAGTAACCAGTCAGGAACAGAGTGTCTATGCATGAACCTTAATACAATACCCACCTTTTACCCACAACCTAAATTTAATTAATGTTTTCACAGTAGTAGATATGAAAAAATAAGCATATGAAATTGTATCATGAAAACTAAAAAGATACACCCGTGCATCACAAGTTATAAATGAAATGTTTCAGCATAAAAATCATAACAAGGTAAGATGAAACTTCAACAGAAGTAGATAAATGCACTTTATAATAAATAATTAATTCAACACAAACAAAAATCAATGATCTAATAATTCAAAATTCATAATTAATCTAAATTATTAATTTAAATTAAACACAAATAAAATATGATGCGAAACACATGCAGGTATATAAATTACATTCCCAGGCATTCACATTTAAATAAATAAATAATTTATCAAAAAAACTACCAATTATCCAAAAATTACTTGTTTATAATTATTATAATATAATTATTTAAGTTAAACACAACAAAAATAGGTTGTGAAACATATGTATTTAATTGAATTAAATACCAAGGTTAACAAAAATTATACCTACCATGTATGAAAACACAAAGTGGTGTCTGACCAAATTGCATAAATTTAAAAAATTAAACTTATAATAAATATGACTACAAAAAATTAGTGGAATAATTAAATTAATAATATTTGGTGAATTTATACAATATCGGTAGGCAATGAAGAATGACACAACTGTGTGTTTTTATAAATCACAACAAAACGTAGGGAATGATAGTAGAATCCATACCTTATGTTTATAAATTATCCTATGATCCGTGGAAGAAATTTATTTGACCTAAAATGAAAGAAAACATATGATTTTTAAAAAAACCCCAAAATAGGGAAACTTCCATCCGTGAAAAACAGCACGAAGGATACTCAACGAACCTCTATGTTTCCAATTGCATACGATTTTCCTTGCCTTAAGGTTTACAATGCACATAATAGTGAAAAAATAGATGAATAATAGAGGCGCAATGATATTTCAAAGAGGGGAGAGGGTGATGCACCACCTCGGGAGAGGGGAGGCGCTACGTGAGAAAGAAGGAGAAGAAGAGAGGAGAGAAAAAACAATGAAAAGGAATTAAAAAAATAAAAAGGACAAATAAATAAAAATAAGATAAATAAATAAAATAAAATAAAAATTGTGGATGAAAATAAAAATTTAATTAAAATTTGTTTACCTCATTTTAATTATCTTTAATTTCTCTCCAAATGTATCGATTTTACTATTTTTTTATCCCTCAATAAAATGCATTAATTTTTGTTAAATTATTTTTATTTTCTTTGAACACTTTTAAATTATTTTTAGCCTACACGTAAGGTTGAGGAATGACTTAATAAAATTAACAAAATCCCTCGTAAATATTTTATTAGTTTTAACACCTAACCAGGACACATAATAGGGTGTGTAGGCACGTGCCTTGGGTCGCTTTAAATATTTGAACTAGAATCATAAAAGGTATGTTCCTTAGTTTAAGATGAGATGTTTCGTAGACTTATGTGGGTAATTAATAAGGTTTAATCTGACCCAAAATTAAATATCCCACCATATATATCCATGTTATATATATATACACATATGTATATTCATTTATATATACATATGCACATGTATATATGTCTATATCTATATTTAATCTCATATATATATAGCCATAATATACATATATATCAATGTTTTTGTCCAAATCTAATAAAAATAACTATAATTAAAATTATTATAATTTAATACCACCGATCAAAGAAACCATTAATATTTTAATGACAACAACAATTAAAAAAAGATAACAGTTATTTATTTAATATTAATTGTGTATTTTTATTTTATTTGAACAATTAACAATATAACATTTATTAATTAATCAGATATTATATACCCCACAATAGAATATATTAATTGTGGAAATGCATTTTTATTTGTTGTCATTATCACAATTAATAATAATAATAATAATAAGATTATTATTATTAATTCTAGGAATCCAACAAAAAAAATTTTCCCAATTAAATTAGATTCAAGTGCGATATGAAAAAAATTCTGATGTTCACATTAGTTATAACATGCCTAGGGTAAACCAGACATCCCAGAACTACCATGGGAATTAGATTTCTGATTTGATTCACCGTTTGTGAAGAAATGTTAATTTATAATTAAAAATTCAGAATAATGAATTAATTAATATTAAATAGGGTATTAGCATGTGCGAGGGTGCCAGACACCCAATACAAATCAAACTTATACCTTGCCTAGGGTAAAACCAGTGTTCTTGACCTAATGGGGGTCTCATATTTCTCATAGCACACACATTTTTTGATTTATTTCATTCTTTGAAAGAACAACACACACTCGTATGAATAAAATAAATTTAATATTATTATTCTATCAAATCAATGAGTATACGGGTCTTGGAATCCCATGCTAACTCATAGTAAAACATTGAAAATATTTCATATAATATTTCAATGTTTTAAAGAACACTTTTACCCTAAATTAATTTATTTCATTTTTAAATTTTATTCTAAAAAATTTAACAAAATATATTTACAATACCCATCATAGTGTCATCTATCGAAAATAAAAAGATCTGATGCTTGGTTTTATATTTTTCCTTCCTAGCTAAGGGGAAAATTTTATTTCATGCACATATTTATGTTTTTTTAAAACATGGGATGTTACAACCTTTCTTCCCAATAACTTCTTGTCCCTGAGAAACCATCAGGAACAATATAACTCTAACCCGATCAACAGGGTCATGAATTCTCATGCAAAAGAACTCATTGAATCACTAAACGATCAATACAGGATCAATCATTGGTTAGGAAAGCAGCGCAAAAGTCATTAAGAACTGAGCCAATGCCCATTTTCCAACTGAAACACCGAGACGATACCAATCCAAACATGTTAATATAGAGACACGACCTGGTCATTGTATCATTTACTTCTAGACACTTTTACTTGACAACATAGGTTTTCCTATTAGAAGAAGGAAAATTCTGAGTCACGACGCCTTCCAACATCAGAATTTCCTACAAGGCACACCCTTAAGCATTCTAGAGACGCTTCTCGTGTGATTTATAAAATGGATAAAACGGTGGAATTCCCATAAAATTTAAAGCCCAAGATAAACTAGATTTTCATAAAAATCTAGGGTTATCACAAACCACAGTCATCTCACCTGATGATGTGTCTGAAAAAGGCCTTTCACTCACCACTTCATTGAATAAGAGAGAGAAGTAGTCAACCCACATTGGATGACCATTTTAGAAGGAACCTAGCTTAGACGTTCGACCTTTTTCAAACTAGACTGTGATGTCTTCTTGAAGGGTAACTCACATATACCATGGAAACATCCACAAAAGTTTATACCAGACTCCTGGTGATGTTCCTTGATTTAGGTCAAGCATCCAAAAAAAGTCATTGACTAAGCCAAGAGTGACATCCACCTTGTAGTAACGTTATAAGAAACATCTAGTGTATATGATTTCATCTAAATAATTCTAACATGGAAATATGAGGGTCACTGAAGACTAACCAATGCCTCGATAAAAATGATGCAACAACATTCAACACTTAGAGAACCACCATAAATAATTCCAACAACTAATACAGCTTTAGAAAGGCGTATGAATAATGATCATTTTGCGCATCATGGACGAAGTAATGATAAGGGACAAGCTCGTCACTTAAGGAAGAGTACCCAAAGAGGATTTGGAGATTATCATAAGGAAAATGTTTACACAATTGGCATGAAAGGCTAACTAAACTGAATGGTGTATCAAAACACCCGAGTCTCTAGAATTCATCCTAATCATTGGAAAAACTGGATTCATTTAACACAGAAGTCACTGCACTACTTAGATGACCAGAAACATATTTAAGAGTTAAATAATTGACATTTACACTATACTCAACTAGTTCATCACAAAGTTAAGCACTCGACTGGACCATACAAGTGAAAACACACTTCCCCGAGATGATATAGTAGTAAGAAGGAATTTAACTCAGAGGATGGCATAGCAAATAATCTATCACTGTGGAGAAGAGTGGGTCGAACGACCTACAATGTAACTAACCATTCTTAAGGAATTATGAACATGATGGAAATGTGCCTTAATCGATGCTCATGCCCGAAACAAAAGTCAAAGAAATCATGACCACCTGTCTGAACGAGGGTGTAATTTTAAGGAAGGGGTTCAAACTAGGGACAACGACATGCAAATGGTTCTATTACTATGAAACAGAAGGAGAAAATCAAACTACCATTAAACCATGGACTTAAATATAGGGAATCACTACATGTTCCATATCCACGCCCTTTATATTTAATCACATTTAATCATTAGTCATTAAGAAAATTTAATCAAAAACTAAAGTAAAATTTTTTTAAAACAAAACAAATGTCACATTATCTTAACCAATTCCTCATGAAATAATAGGCACTCTTTATAAAACTCCATTTTATAATATTTACATTAATTGGAATCCTGTCAATAATTAGGAAATATATCACATAATTTCCTTTTAAGATGATAAGGTGTCCTACAAGGGTCCCGCTAAGCCGGCATGGGATCATTAGAATGCAACCAAAAAACTGTTGTTTAATTATTATGTTTCACAACACCCATACCAGGGAATCTCATAAGGAACATCCACCAACTATCTTACTTGGTCTTAGTTGTTCCTTTAGTTAGTTAACTAATTTATTTGAAATTATAACATGACCAAAAACATATAATCCTAGATATATGGGTGTCTATCAACCTATAAAGAAAATATAAAACTTATAGATATTGGAATTTGGATCCCATTAAAAGGAAACAAAAAAATATAAACAATGAAACCAATTACACGAAAAACATGTTAATAGGTCACTACAAGAAAATAACAGAGAGAGACATGTTGTAATCATAGAATCATAACATTTTTATTACAGAGTCATGCTAATAGGCATAGATTCCTGATACAAGGAAAACATGGAATTAAATAGGCAGCATGGAAACATGTTAACATGATAAATATATCACTGAAATATGGTATGTAAAAAGGTAATCTAAATAATAACAAGACATCACATATATTCAAGGCACACAATTTGAATCAACTAGAAACATAAAATTCAACTAGCTTCCATGGCACTATGAATGGCAAGTGAATTCCTATATTTTAATTATGATGCATGAAATGCTTTATCCTGACCTTAATAGGCCAAGGAAAAAAATCATAAATTTCATAAATTCATAAGCAGTAGAAATTACCCCAATCACTTGAGGTTAAATCATATTAATTGAAATAACAAAAACCATGAATATAAATCCCAACCCTAGCCTCATGGTCATTTTCCGTACATGTGGTGATTAGTCCCAACCACATCTATTAACCAAGTGCTGACACATTCCTAGTCTCCTATCTACCTACCCAAAATAGTAAGACAAAAAAATTACCACCATTGACACCACATTATAATTTCCGACCTGTCTCACCTCTAATACGGTGGTCGGACCAGTTGGTTACATGGATTCAAGCACATATCGCCGAAATACAAGGGTTGCTAACTAGATGGAGTGCCCTTTTTATGTCCGTGGGGGAGACTATGCCCTTATAGGTAATAGGTAATATCATAGAGGAATTAACAAAAACTAATTAATAAATACAAGAGGAATATAAATGAATAAATTATAGGATAAGTAATATAATTAATCCAACTGAATAAGAATAAAGTGTGGATGCTCAGAAAATAATGTCATGCCATGATGTCTTTCTAAACTGAAAACATGAAAAAATAGAGACCGAATCACGATGTCCACTATGAAAAGGACACAATGTGAAACAAATGTATAATGATAACGGATCAATCTGATTCCTCAGTCTCCATCATAAGAATCAAGAAACAATATAGCATCTGAAGCATCATGATTCCCCACTTCATTACCTGCAAACATATAATCTCCTCAGGTGTCAATGATGTCCGAGTATGGTGTCATATAAAATACCAGTAGTCTGGAAGTCACGTTGTCTAAACCATTCCATTTCATGTAGTAATAAAACGAAGTGTTACCTTATAAAATAGATTCATATAATAAACTAAGAGCCATAAAATAATTAACTCAGCCTGGGTTCCCAACAGATCCGGTCCCAAATCACATACTTCGGCCAAAGCTGGGATTCTGAAAGAAGTACCTATAATAAAAAGATAGCACATACACAAATATATATATAAGCTTGTAAAATGAAGGTAAAACAAGGAATAGTAATACCCCAATATTTTACTTTTACTTGGGGTCTAAGCCCTATGATCACCAAGTGTGCTTTAACATATCAGAAAAATATCAAGAATCTCAAGAGACTCAAAGCATCATTCATATAAACCTTCAGTGAATCATTATTATGGTTCAAGTCGATAGTGGGAGTATGATCACATCCCAAAGGTATCACTACAAAACATCATTAAAATTATCTAATACCTCTATGTCCATCCAATGAAATCTTTTGAAAGACCATGTATCGCTCAAGGCATGACTTTACCCTGAGTTAGTTACGATCTCACAAAAGGGGTTGAGTATCATCAGAGAATGGCTTAACCAAATTACCAATGAATCCATCCCTAATGGGATATTTTGGAACCAGTATCAATCTTATGTATTGGAAATCACGAGCAATTATTGGTGTGGCAAAACCAAAGAAACTTCCCCCCAACGCATTGTGGTAACCAGTCAAGAACAATGTGTCTAAGAGTAGACCTTAATATGAGACCCACTTTCATTCGATATCATGATTTTTTTAATGTATTCATGGTTGCAAATATTACATAATAATCATATGAAATTTTAGCATGAAAACTAAACAGATAAACTCTTGCATCACAAGGTATAAATTAAATATTGTAGCATAAAAATATTAACAAGGAATGATAATGAATCAACATATGCAGATAAATTATATTTATAATTATTAAATAATTCATCACAAAAAACATCCAAATATAAAACAATTCAAAATTCATAATTAATCTATATTAATTATATAAATTAAAAACAACAAAAATATGATTTACAAAACATGCAGTTAATTAAATTAAATGTCAGAGAATGAACATTAAAATAAAAAATTAATTAATCACAAATAAATACCAGTGATCTAAAAATTAACAATTCATAATTATTTTAAAATAATTATTTAAATTAAACACAACAAAAACGGGCTGCACAATACATATTGTTAAGTAAATTAAATACCTCAGCTAACAGAAGTTATACTGACAATTTCAGTACTCCCAATGAGTTTTCGGAACATGTTTAAACAATATAAACAATTTAATTTTTAATAAATATGGCTTCAATAATTATTCATTATAATTAAATTGAAAATATATAGTAAATTTACACAACATTGGAAGGCACCGATGAATGATACAACCATGAATTTTTATAAATTGCCATGAAACGAAGGGAATGAGAGTAGAAACCCTACCTTATGATCATATATGATACTATGATCTGTAGTAGACTTTGATTTGACCTAAAAACCAAAAAATAGAAGATTTTAGAAAAACCCTAAAATATTGTAATATCATTCTACGACGAATTGCGTGAAAGACACTCAAGGAAATTCTACGATTCAAATTGTGTAATATTACACTTTCTTTAAGGTTTCTAGATTACCATATGGTGAAGATAATATACAATGAATGGAGGTGTGGTGATCTTCCAAATAGGGAAGTGGGTGATGTGCCACCTTGGGAGAGGGGAGGCACGATGTGAGAGGGAGGAGAGGAAGAGAGGATAGGACAAATAAATAATGAAAAGTATTTAAAAATAGAAAAACGGGAAATAAATAAAAAGGAAAAATAAATAAAAAGGAAAAATAATTAAAAAAGAAAGAAATAAATAATATAATAAAAATAAGATGGTGGAATAAATTAAATAAATAATTAAAATGTGTTTACCTCATTTTAATTATTTTTAATTTCTCTTTAACCCTATCTACTTTATTATTTATTTTTATCCCTATTTAAATTACATTAATTTTCATTAAATTATTTTTATTCTATTTCAACTATTTGAATTTTTTTCCCGAACATAACTGTAGTGTGTGATGCAAAAAAAAATTATCATAAACCCTCGAAAATATTTAAATAATTTCAATAGCTGCTCGGGACCCATAATAGAGTGTGTAGGCGCGTTCCCTGAGTCATATTTAGGATTTGAAATAAAAACATAAAAGGTCTGCACCTTATTTTATGTCGGAGAGTACATACACATATGTGGGTAATTAATAATGTTTTATCTAACGCAAAAAATATCCCCCTTATATATATACGTGTTATATATATACACATCTGTATATTCATATATATATACTCGTACTTGTATATATGAATACATATATATAATATCATATATATATACATCATATACATATATATCAATATTTTTGTCCAAATCTAATAAAAATTACCATAATTAAATTTATTTTTAGTTAATAATTCTCATCAATGACAACATTAATATTTTAACAACAAAAACCATTAAAAAAATTAATAGTTATTAAATTAATATTGATTGTGCAGTTGTATGTAATTCTAACAATTAATAATATAACAAGTCTTATATTTCTCAGTTATTATTTACACAACGAAACAATTTATTAATTGTGGAAGTGCATTTTTATTTGTTTCCATTAACACAAATAATAATAATAAAAATAAAATTATTATTATTATTTCTAACTCTACAATAAAAATATTTATTATCTAAATAAATTAGATTCATGTGTGATCTAAAAAAAACATCTGATGTTCGCAAGAGTTAATACCCAACCTAGGGTAAACCCCACATCCCTGAACAATCGGTGGCCTTTTATTTTTGATTCAATGCACTATTTGTCAGAAAATATTTATTTATTATCAAAAAATAAAAAAACTAAATTATTTAAAAATAAAATAGTGTATTATCATGTGAGAGGGGGCCAAACACCCGATGCATGTCAAGGATATACACTTCCTAGTGTAAAATCGGTGTACTGCACCAAACTGTGGTCTCATATTTCTCATATGACACATCATTTGAGAGTTACTTCATATTATTGAAACACACACACACACATATGAAAATATTAAATTTAATATTTTTATTCTAGCAATGTCGTGGGTCTACGGGTATTGTATCCCCTCGTTGAATCAAAATAAAACTACAAAAATATTACAAAAATTATTTCAATGTATTAAAGAAGACTTTTACCCTTAATTTAATTTATTTCCTTTTTTTATTTTAATATAATCAATTAATAAAATTTATTTAAAAGGCACATCACAATGTCAACTATAGGAAATAAAAAGTTCTTAAGCTTAGTTTTAAAACCAGTTTGCGTAGCTAATGGATATATTTTATTTCCTGTATTTTTTCATTCGATTCAAAACACAAGACGTTACATGGTGGAACAATGTTTTTAAAATAGGGTATTATATAAAGGATTGAGATTTTTATTTTTTAGATGAAAATTAATGAAGGATAATAACTAATATTCATTAATATTTTGAAAAATTCCCAACAGTGAATGTGTAATGCAATTCACACCACAACACACTTAGTTAAAAGAATAAATATGGGGATTTATGATCCAAGACCAAAGAAATAATTATTGATAAATAATGAATATAAATGAACATGAAATATATTAAAATTTCTCATAAAATTAAGAGAATAAACTTTTAGTGGTTTACAAAAATATAATAAGAGAATTAAAAGTACTATGAAAATGAATATTTATAGCCGAGTATGATAAAATACTTTGTCTATGCCATTAGGAGTAGAGGGTCATGTAGTGGAGGAGGTGCAACCTCATAGTGGTCTCAATTTGGTGGGCCCATAAATGGTTGAGAAATAAGGCCCCAATACACCCACCACAGCTTCATTCACCTATGAAATACGCTCAGGGTATTTTACTAGTGCTAATTGTCCAGAACCTAAGGCTCCAAGAGAGGGTGATTATTCTAGTTCTATGGTACTGAAATTGGTTTTTGGGATTGTGCCATGTATGGAGATGGCCTCAATTGTGCTGGAAAATATGTTTAAAGAGCTATTGATGTTTAATATTAAATATGAGGAGGATACTGATCTGGATATGCCCTCACTAGTGTAGGGGGTACATAGGACTGAGTCCAGTGATGAGGAATAAGATCTTTTTTTAGTTAATATATAAGAACGCTTTCTGAGAGATTTATTTTCATTCCTGAGGATATGTAGTAGCGAGAGGGGCATTTAGAATGAGAGAAATGATTATATTTATTTTCCACCACAAATAGAGACCAGATCAGTGATTATATACAAAGCCAAGATGATATTCAGTGATCCAATTACCCCTTCCAAGGATAACATTGGCCAACCAAGATATTCTTATACAGTGATTGATCCTTCTTTGGAGATTCTTAAGAAATCGAGAGAGGAAATGGTGGAAACCGTTCTGATGAATAATTGTACTAACAATGAAGTTAATAGATGATATGAAGACTGTTAATGTTGGTTACTAATGAGGATCATAGTAACTAACTGACAAAAAAATTTTTATTGATTAGGAGATATAATGATGGGATGCTTAGCCATTTGGAGTGCATTCATTTTTTGGACAATCATGCATATCATTTCAAACACCTTCTTAAAGGATGGTCATGATACTCAAGTTAGAACAATATATTGGATTATAAGTTGGGATATCAAATATAATAGGCTTATTCTTTTCTGAAATATTTAAACTAATTTATTGATGCTGGAACTATCGGTTTCTCACTTTTACATTAAAAGTGTTTCTTTAATAAAAACTTAATTTTTAGTCATTCTCAAGAATGATAAAACTGTAAAGGGTTTTCTAATCTAAAGTCAAAAATCATAAACCTAATTTTAAAATTAATGAAAAAAACACTATTCTAAATGATGATTTTAGGAAATAAAATCACATAGATATTGACTATAAGTATGCATATCACATGTATCTAGAAGTATATATAATGAATTTGATTCTAAATAACATAATATTTTTAATTTTCGTAACTATTGATGAATGTTTTTATTCTATAGGTGTGTTGGGGTTTTTCTTTCATTCAACCATAAGGCACAACCATCATATAACATATTTAGGCCAAAATGGGTAATAATAAGACCATTTTCTGAATCTAATATATTTTAGATGCTTTGGACCTTTAATTAATGGAGATAGTATAACCAGATGATATTTTATGAGATATATATATTTATATATACCTAAATAAAAATTACTTGTTTTATTACTTATGTTAAATGAGACACATAGTTTAAATAAACTATGATATATTATTCTTAAATTATTTTATTTAATGTGGTAGTTATATCCAAGATGTAATACTAGAGGGTATTAATAAAGAAAATTAAAATTATAAAAAATTATTATATAAACATTTAAAATGAAATCCATTATTATCAATTAATTTAATATTAAAATAAAATCATTTTAAAATAAAATAGATGCATTTTTTACAAATTGTATTTATACATTCCATGTGTTTTTATGTAACAAATTAATCAAATGATTATTGATGATTTTTTTTTGAAATTTAAAAATTATATATTCAAGGAAAACATTCATTCATTTATTTTTTTTAATCGGTTTGAGATTAAAATAAATCTTGTTTTATTCTTAAATGATTTTTCATTGATATGGTTTCCCTTTTTTTTCAATCTTATTTTAAAATGTATTTCTACCAATTATATAAATTTAGTGATGATAATTGGATTCCATATTTTGAATAATGAGTTTCAAATTTATTAAATGGTTCTCATTTATTAATTATAAATAATAATCGTGGTAAATATTTATCACCTTAGCAAGGGTAAATAAAGTAATTCTGCTTCAAAAAAATATGATGTTGTTTTAAAATTTTATATATAACTCTTTATTTATTAATAATTGATTATTTTTATTTGGCCAACTTCATATAGTAATAAATGATTTAGAAACATGGTGAAAATTTTATTTGATAATAATTTTAATATTATTTCATGTATTGAATATATCCAAAATGACTCTATCATTTTTTTAATAACTGAAATATTTTTTTCATGTGGATAAAAGGAGTTTATTATTTGTTCTAAATGGTTACATTAAATGTGAATAATTTTTGTTTCATAATAATTTCTTTTTTATTTTTTAATATAGAATAATTACGATAAATTATTAAACAACACTAACCTAATAAATGTCCAAGTAATAAAAAATGTCAATGAAATAAATAAATATATATTAATATAAATATAATTTTTATGTATTAAAATAATACATGATATTTTTTGAAATATATATCATATAAGATATGATTAAACACATTGCATTCAAATTAAATTTCACTATGGATTCCTTTAAATTCAAACTATATGAATAGTCCCAAACAAGACATTAATTGTTTCTTATATTAAATAATAATTTATTAAATTAATTAAAATTCAAAAATATAAAATATTTTTTAAATTGAATGATATATACTCATTAATATCAACTATTTCCCACTTATGTGTTACTTATACTTCTATAGAAACATTCATGACCATTATAGAATAAAAATATCTACATTGTGGTAATCATAAAAAGTGTTAATAGGGGACATAAGTAAACGATAATTCTTAAAACTACATGTAAAACTGTATGAATTTTATTTCATTATATGAATTCCACTCATACAAATAATATCATTTAAATATATAATTTTTGGTAAAATGAACATGAAATTAAATTTTTATTATTTCAATAATTTAAGAAATTCCATGGGGGACACTCCCATCACTATTAAAGGACACCTAATATTCTCAATTTTTCATAGAAATTTATCTTTATATATTAGATAAAATCTTCCATGATATCTTCTAATCATCCTCCCCCACTACTTATGTCTTTCGGTATTTCCATAATATCATCATTACATGGATTAAGTAGTATGCACAATGTGGTTTCTCCACCAAGAGGTAAAAATATTAATTGATTACTTTCAATTTTATTTCTTAATATACATAATCTAAATATATGGAATACATAATAAAACAATTATGTATGTTCTAGGGGAAAAAAGGAAACATTACTCAAGTGTAGTTGTGGACGACCATCTACATGATGTGATTAAACTAACATGTAATCACAACTTCAATTCCATTGATATATTGATAAATTTAATGAATAAAATATTTTTTATGAAATTATTATAGTTTTTTAAAGGTGATTTATTTTATTATTGTATTTTAGTATATTTATTAACAAATGTAATCATTAATTATGCGTACGGATAGTCTTCTTGTATCCCCAAAGTGATATAATTCATTTTTAATCACCAATTTAAAAAGTAGTTGTAATTTTTTTAAATATTTAATATTAATATCAATAAAAAACTAAAATTATTGAGATAATGGACTCATTATCAAATTACATAAATTGGGAATTTTGAACCGGGAAGTGCATGAAAAAATAAAGAAATTATCTCCTGAAATAATGATTTTTATAATGAACTATTATTAAACATGTGCTAATATTCAACATGTAAATAATATAAATTATAATACATATGGTTATGGTTATAGAATAGTTTCATAATAAATATATATTAATTATATATGTGGTTCTAGTTCTTATGAATCCATTCATGACTTATTTTTAGTGTTTCTGATACAATGTCATTTATTTTTGGGATTTTCAATAATCAATTCCCATTAAGAGAAATTATTTATTTCCAATTAAAGAAAAAAAATCTATTTAATTGTCCACTATTTATCTCAATAATGTTTTTATTTTATTACTATTTTCTATCTTTTATAATTCAACTAATTGAGAAAACATTTTTAATGAAAAGATGAAATTATAACTTCTTTAGTTGATTGACTTTTTCAGTCATGCCCTAGCTCATAAAATTTAATTTATTAATGTTCCTACATATAAATGGAATGTTATAAATAATTAATTGACACCATATTTTGATTTATATAACACATTTTTAAAACGAATCATTAAAAACGTTTTCCAAAAAAGATAATTTTGACTTTTAAAAAAATGTTTGAAGGGAATGATTTTTTAAAACTATACATATGAACATATTTTATGGTTATCAGGAAAATTAAATCAATTAAATATTAATATAGATATTTCCATTTTTTATTTTACACTAGACATATTATCTCATTCTTATGGAACTTATTACTTATAATTTTATCTATGGAAAAGAATATATTATAATGCTTTAAAATAAAATTTTGAGTAATCTATTAATTGTTTTTCATATATATAAACATCGTTTATCAATTTTTAGGAGTCACTAGGGATATGTTATTTTGATACCATCCACTTTATTTATCTATATTACATATAATTATGATATAGTATTTATTCGTTGAAATATTTTTATCTACCTTGGTTTAATTATGATGTTGTGAAATCTTTATGTAACATGTTTCTTTTAAATAGGTCATTATATGATTAAATGATTGAATTTATAGGAGAAATATTTCCTTTTAATAGGAAATGATATGATGAATTAATAACAATTTGTTGATACTGAGGAACATTTATGCATGGTTTTCATTATATAAAATGCATGTCTATAATATCCCTACACTACATTGGGTAAATATTTCAATTTTTAAGTATAATTATATTAAATGAGGTGATATGATAAATCCACTATGGGAAATAGGTAATTATAAATGATCCAATGTGATAAATAAAAATGGTTTTAATGTATTATCTTTTATGAAAAGGTATACATGTGTTGATTCCTAATACAATATGATATGATAGTCGTAGTTGTAAACCTCGTATATGGTTTGGTTTTCATACCATTGATGGTTCCCTATTATTTTAAAATTCTTTTATTCATAATATTATATATCATGGGTCATTATTGATCATTAATTATTCCCAAATCTCATGAAAATATAATGTTTTTATCCATGACACACGATTACGAATAACGAATCATTGGGTATGGTTATATTTTGATAATAACATGTTCTCATAACCTCTTATTCGTATTATGATTTTGTATGATTATTAATTGATATCTCTCATATTTACCCTTACTAATAATCTAATCTCATACCTTATTATATTTTAATTCTTCTATATATTATTAAAGAGGGTATTATATATGATGGGTCTAGAAGGGTAAGTTATGTAATGAATGATGTTATAGATGATAAAAATTATAATTAAATAATATGTTTTTGTATTTATTATCCATGTACATAAAATATCTGTAGTTTAAGGGTGTGTAATGATACTATATGTATTGAATATTTATCTAAAGGGATATAATATTTATATATGAATTTCTAATAACTCTTCATATTTTAGAAGGGAAGGGTTTATCTAATTTTTTTATTAGTATTATAAATCAAGAGTAAAAACACTGTGGGTAGTAATAGGTATTGGATAACATCATAATATCTTATAATCTTAGAAATTATATATTTTTCATGGAAAGAACATATTTTTAAGAAAATATAGGTGTATGTTGTTTTGGAATAGATGAATCTTTTGGTAATAACCCCAAAAATACAATTTCAAGTATATCTCATCCATCATTTAGATACAAAGTGAATAATCCCTTCCGGTTTACCAGTTTTGACACACCAAAGAGATATTAATTGGTACGTTCACATTTTTTTTGAACCATTATGACGGATTAAAATAGACATTGAAAATAGATAACCTAAGATAAACCTATGTTTTCATATATAGAAAAATATTTCCCATGATTTAGGCATCCAAACAGTGATTTATTTTCATGATTATATGATTTCTCACACTAATTATTGTATATTTATTCTTACACTATGATTTATTCTTTTAGGTAATGACATGAAACGTAAAGTATCATACTCATAATGAATGTTATGGATAATGAAATTATTTTCTTACTATGAAACCAAATTCTATGGGAATGAGGATGGAAATATTTTTTTTATGCTCATATAACATTGCAGGCCATGAATCTTATTGATCATATGAATGATCAAAGGAGGGAACAATGAATTATTTGTTATTTTTAAATAAAATATCCCCTTAATTATTTTGGGATATCTAATCCACTAGGGGATGATGGGTGGATTATTACAACTATAAAAATATATTATATTCACTTGTTCTACTAACAAGAAATCATTGTCTTAGAATTTTTTCTATTCAAAATGTGTATTAGTTTAATGGTGGTATGTTATTTAGAATAAGATGCTAGAGGGATAAATTGACTCCATGGACTGGGATTATATTTAAATTATATTTATCAATCATTACCTTCCTCATATTCTATTTATGAATATAGAGAAGGAATTCCTTGAGCATAAGAAAATTGATGATTATTCTATTGAAAAAATAGGGAAATTTTTACAAGGCTTCTAAGGTATGATTTTTTATTCTTTATTAATGATATTAAATTTGGTTGATTATTTATTAGATTAAAATCATTTCTCAAAATAGAGTTATCTATTGGGTATAAAGTTAGAAATGAAGAAATAATTTTACGTGTACACATGGTTGAAATAAAAATTTGATGTTACCATGATTCTCGTGGTTTCTGTATGAAGAGTATGATTGAGTATTATGAAAACCCAAATAAATCACATTGTGGAAATAAATTTTGATCATTAACATGCTTGAAATTGGGGAATAATCATCAATGGAATATATTTATTGGAAATAAGATTTTATTTTCATGTATAAGTTTTTGTTATAAACCCCAAGAGTGTGGGAAGATGATAATAATATTATTTTATACAATGGAGGAAAGTAAGATGCCAAAAAATTCACCACCATGACTCTAATGAATCATATATATGGAGTATGGGAATTATTTCTACCAATGCATGAATTTATAGTCATATGATTATGATCAACATAAAAAAATATTTAATCCTAAATACACAGGAAAATAGAATGCTACAACTACTATCAATGTGGGTTATCGTAATTACATTGTGAAAGATGAACTTATCATCAAATCTAGAATAGGTAAGGTCTAATTTTATTCTATAACTACAGACTCTTTTATATCCTAGTAATTAGTTAAGGATATCTCATTACCATCAAAATTAGTATATATTTTTTTAACAAACCATGTTTGGTCAACTAGGAAATCAAATAAGCTATTCTACCACATGGTGATGTAAAAAAAATAGTACATAAACATGTCTTGAATATTACAAAAATAGACAAAAATCTATATTAATGTTCTCATCAAAGAAAATACAAAATGGTTCCTACAACCGAATACATACCAACTATAACAGAAAAGTATGACAAGACATGACTAACATGTTTTTAGGTGACCAATGATCACCTCCAAATCATCTTTCAAAGAGTGAATAAGATGAAAAGTGAATTGGGTACGCTATAGGATCACATTCTTCACCCATGAGTCCTAAAAATGTGCCCTACTATAACCCAAATTCAAAATTATATTGTGATCATAAAATTCAATACTGAACTATAAAGTAATATATATAATTTATAATATTATGAATGTTTAAGTTATAGCCTTATAATCAAAGACATTTTATAAGTCATTTCATAAGTAAAACATTGTTTTAAAAATAATTATTTTATATAAATTCATTATATACTGTTAAAAAAAATTAAACTTGTCATAACATATCCATGAAAATAAACCATAATTTCTTAAAAAAGGAATAAAATTCAAAGCACACCATATGGGACCTAGCCTATGGGAATACATAATAGAAAAAACATTAACATAAACCAGGAATATTTTGGTTCAAACTGATATCTTTTCTATCAAAGGTCTGATGATATCACAAAAGAAACCCCTAGTTGTTCCAGATACACTAGGGTAACCTATGTCTATTTCATAATTCACCCATGGTTCCCAATGTTACATGTTTATTCAAAATTATTTAAAAAATTATGTTAAAAATAAATTAAAACCTATTTTCACCAAATAAAATTCATTTCACCCATCACATTTAAAAATAATGAATCACAGTCACATTCATAGATCCACCTACCATAAGAATAATCGAAACCTACCCTCCATCAAATAACTAAGATCAACAAACCACAAATTACCCAACAAAAGACAAGTCATAATAAAAACTAGAATGGATATATAGGAAAAATTGTCTATCATGAATCCGAAAGAAACTTGTATCCAACACCACCTCTATAAACCAAGACAATAGATTAAGAGAGACCAGAAAATTTGAGTGATACACTGAAAAAACCTTGATGATCAATATCCGAATAAGCAACCTATAAAGATAAAATATCCCAAATAATATTTTGTGGAGATCCTAGGTCTTGATAGGGTGGGACGTGACTGATTAAAACATAAAATAGACCTTAAAAGTGTTAAAAATGTAAACAACAAAGCATTTACCATGGGAATCCATTAAACAATGTGAATAACATAATTAATTAAATATCCCAAAAAATACATTAGATCAGATTAAAAAGGATAAAATTTTTATATCCATTATTTGAACATGATTCATGAATTGTAATCATTTCATGCCTTGAAAAAATTCACAACATCTTCATAGAAACCAATACATGTCATGTAACCCATTCACAGTGGGGAATTGATTTATAGATGTCAAACAGTCAACATTTTTCAGAAAATCCAAAACCAACACTATTGTTATCGAAGCTCATGGAGAAACCCCCAACACCATTAACATGTTTATAAATAGAATATATTAATTAAAAAAACAAAAATCATCAAAATATAGCAAATTTCCATAGAAAATTATCTCAATTCCCATGAAACCCTCAATGGCCCCTAAATTATGTAATAAAAAACAAAATATAAGGCATTCATGAAGAAATTTAATGGGGCATCAAAATTTCCCCACAAAAAACTATTTCTTTCAAAAAAATGTTCTCAAGATCCTATAATCACAAAAAATTAGGTCCATCGATTCCCCATAAAAAATTACTCATTCCATGTCTCAAGGTTATGTCATCTGCACATGCATAATACAAAGATGAAATGGATTGTTCTTCCATGAAACGCAATCACTTCAAAATCTTAAATTTGAAATTGTTGCTCAACCACAGTGATGTGGGGATCATGATCGACATCCTCCAATCCAATCACACGAGAAAAATCTGGTTGATTTTTCATTGCTTGGGAATCATGAAACACATCATGGGTAGAATCCAAAAAAAGATGGTTTTTACAATTGATAGTCCACTATTCCCAATCATCCAATGATCTTAATGGGACCCAAAATTCCTGAAGCCGACATACCCTATATACCCAACTAATTGTGTCTTAAATGAGGTGATACTATAATAAATAATTGATCACCAACTAAAAACTATATCGACTATATTATATGGTTTGTATAATATTTATGATGTATCTATTTAATGAACAATATCTTTTGAACAAACTAAAACCTCTCTATAATCTCATAAAAAATACTCAAATTAAAAAAGGACTACACTCCTAATAAAACATAGCATACTGGAAATATTCATGTTCTCCCATTGAAACCCTTGAATGAAACCAACTTGACTGATTCTAGATAACTATTCATATATGAAACATTTTCTTTTGTCATGTTTTTTCCTAAACACCAGTCGAATCAAGACCACAATCCCAATGCATATCCTCAAGAACATAGATAACTCAATCTGTATGTTCATATTTCAACGGATGTTATGTTGTGCTCAATTTGAAATGGTAACTCATCACCTCCTAAAAACCATTCCAAAAATTGATGTAAACCTTATTTCCCTATAAAAAAAATCATATATGGAATCCCATGAAATCAAACAATCACTTAGACATACAAGTCCCCAATTTTATCAAACTTCATTATCTCCTCAATATATAGAAAATAACCAATTTTCAATAACCAATAAATGATCAACCAAATGACATCCTTCCCACAAGAATTATATGAAAATAAAATTATTAAATCCATGGAAACCTCATTCCATTTCCATATAAAAATGGGTATGGGCTATAATAAACTAGCAGGCCTTTTTTATTATCTTTTAATTAAATAACTAGTAATACTCCACAATACAAAATCCAGAATCAACCATATCATCTACTAATATAAATTTTGAAAATAAAAATTACAAGACATCTTGGTATCACATGGTTTTATAGACATACAATAATAATTTCCCCTTTCCCTCAACTCCTACCTTAAGGAAATTTGAACAACCTACCTTCTATATAACCACAATGATCCACTTGGCGACTGAGACTAATCGCCTAAGTTTACCCCACTATAAAATACTTTACTAAAGTTATGGATGTGAGGTTAACTCATATGATCAATATAAACACTACTAAAATCATGATTATTCCATTATCAATTCTATACCAACATGTACACTATATTATAAATTTCACAATACCATCTTAACAAAACAACTCATCAAAGACCATTCTTCCATTGATTTATCCACTACATTGGTAAATAATTTCCTACTCAATTCATGTATTACCAAATCCCCTTTTCTTGGATTATTATAAATATAATAATAAAACGTATATAGATACTTCACCCATAATCAATGTATCCTATTCAGATCCATCATAGTGGAAAAATACCTCAGGATCTTATGGTCGAAATATACGACAAATTATTCCCCATAGAGGTATTGATTCCATGTTTTATGTTCAGAAATAACTGATACAAACTATGTATCATCGGTTGGGTCGATATTATTATGATGGTGAAACTATCAAGAGCCATAGGCTACGATATATCTCCACTAAATCCATATATACCCCAAATCAATGCCTAAAGAATTTTAGTTAACAAAATAGCCTGTACATGGTTATAAAAGATTCAAAATTGGATAGGAAGCTGATCTATCCTTCAGTTATTAAGAATATCTGAGACAATAATCATTCCACACAATTATTACACCTATATCAGTTGAGACTATCATTATACACACATTCTTGGATAATTCAGGAATAAACCACATATAAAAGCAAATAAATCCCACAATTATTTGGATATCAAACTAATTTATTGGGCTACTTTATGGCAGGACATATTATAATGTTTTATTATTCATAGAGTCACCACTTTCATGTATATCATTCCATAAAAACATTACATCTTTTATCCAAAACTCACATTTAAAAATCATACCATATAGTTGATGTTTCCTCAATGTTCTAAGCATGTTAAATAAATGGTCACTATACTCCTTATCCAATTTAGAGTAATAGAAAATATCATCCACGAACACCACAATAATAGACTCAAAGAAGTAATTAATGATTTTGTTCATCAATTCCATAAACACCATTAGAGATTTGGATAGAACTAATGGCATCAAAATAAACAGTAAAGTCTCATACCATCTACTACATTTTTTCATAGGTATATACTCTTCTTGGACTCTCAAGCACATCCCCATGGGATACCAAATATTTTGAAGATGAAACACATTTGTATGCTCATGTAGAGCCCCATGGGCTACTAAAACTCTCAATATTCTTCCAGAACAACATTGAAGAAAGACCCCACCATGGTGTGATAAAAACAAGGACAAAATATTAGCTAAAATGATTTATAGACATCTATATAAGGGGAATGATCTTGTAATCACCCCACCATATAATAAGACATTTATTTACTGTATGATGTAGTTATATGATTCTGAATCAAATGAACTCATTCCAATGTCTCTTGTATGAGATTTGGTCCAAAAAACTATGAGTCAACTACCTCCATCTATCATATAGGGGATCTACAAGGATTACCATAGAGTGACTCATGAGGTTCCATAAGAATAGTATTCTTGTAACTGTTGTTATCAATTAACTCAACCAGCTCTATGTGATTATCCAATGATCCCACAATGTTTATGATGTATGAATTCATAATATTATCAAACACCAGAATAGCAGACCCTGGTTTCATGACTATATTTGGTTGAAAATCATTAGTCAGCCACACATGAGTACATAATTTCCACTTCAAACCTTACAGGATGAGTGATGTAAAACATGAATAATGATATGAAACTATAAACAATGTTACCCCATGATAATAGAAAATATCGTGAACATAATTATCACCCAATTTATAAAATTTTATACTTCTCCTATCTTTTGAGAAATGGGCTACATTTTTCAATTGTTTCACAATCATCTTTATCACGTCATTCATTATAGGAATCCTTGGAATTCATACCAAAAAACACGTTGTAACTCTATCCCACTTACATTATAGAATGGGAAACGTATGAAACACAACATTAGGTCATTGATGTTTTTCCTTAACCTAATAATAGTTATAACATTGTTCCAAAAAACACACAATATTAGTTTTCATTCCTAGCCACCAAAACTGTACACATAAGTCATTGTACATATTAATCAAACCAGGATGAACCACCCAATTTGAGTTATGAAACTGATAAATCAGCTCCTCACACATACCCATAGGTGCAACAACAGGGCTCTTGACATAGATGAAATCATCCTCGTTTATAGTCTGATTTGAAAGTCGCTCCCCCAATATAGGATTGCCTTCAAGGGTAATACTCAATGTCCCTATATTATCTTTCATTGATCCAATTTATAAGTTTAGAATTATCTGACAAGGATAGAGCATTCATCTTCACCTAACCATCCATAACCTATATGTGCATCTCAACAAATATAGAAATCTTCTTCCACTCATAACTCAACTTTTGGACTCCCTGAGTCTATATCATTCTGCTTAAAAATTATAATGATTATTTCATTTCGTTGGAATATAGGGTATCTCAATGTCAAATGACTATATATATTCAACCAACATCCACTGTAAGAGATTCAAAACTCATTGTAAAAAGATGTACTTTATGTTTTATGGTTGGAATACATAATGAAAATATATCCCAATAGGTAATTCAACCAACATATTAATTCATTTACCACTAAGTATAACTCATGATCAGACATAGGTAAATTCCATTCATGTGGCCTCAATTTTCATAATCCATATTCCATTACATGATCACTTTATATCATTATTTCTCTTTTCTAATCCCATATGCAGCTCAAAAAATGCTGAAATCCTCACATGGTTATCATAGGATCAAAATATATGTAGTATTAAAATTCTTCTTTAACTATTTAAAGGATTTATCACATTATCTAGACCATTAAAATTTGAAACCCTAAAAGGTCAGTCCTGAATGCGGTGCTACAATGTGGTAAAATTCATGGAATAATCTTCTATAATTACCCACCAAACCCCAAAATCGTCAGATATAAATAAACATTCATAGCCTTATCTGATAATAAAACATCGTGAAATTCATCTTGGTCAAGTGAGAAATTTTTTTTGGAGAGGGGTGACCCATGAAATGTACCCAGATGAACAATAATTGACACATGAATAGCTTGGTGTATAGTCTACACTCTCTCAATGTACATAGGATGATGCCATTATTCTTGGAATTATCATCACATATCTATTATTAAACTATGATTTCATCAACCAAAGAAACCAATAACTAATACAAAATAGATGGAAGATTTGGCTCATCAAGAAAATAACATAGTTGGGGTGGTAGTTTTTCCGATTTGCATCAAAAAAATTTGTGTAGGACACTGATTATTGTATAAGCAGCCCACAGTATATAAAGATATCTCACTGCCAATTAATGAAACTTCAATCTCAATTAAATTTTGGATAGCACAAAAGTACCTCTTGGAAAGTCAAATGTAACATTGATATGAAGAATATGATACCCATTTTTATTATTAATATGGTTCAACATCCTATAATTGATACGAAAACAAAAAAAATTGTCATCCTTATTAAAAAATAACTGAAAGGGACCAATGTGACGTACTTGAGTGGATAAATCCATTATCCATCACTTCTAATAGATGATCCTTAAAAACATAAAGCTTAGTTAATTCCATTTGATAAGGTTTAATGGAAAATAGTTCATCACTGTTATTATATCAATTATAAAATCAATATCTCTCTTAGGTGGCACCGATGAGAAGAAATTATGAAACACATCCTGAAATTGATCAACTATGGGTAGAAATTCAATATATTTCTCACCCCCATCATTTAGAAAAATAAATAAAACCTCGGTAGTGATCTCCACATGTTACTAATGAACTATCCCTACACAATATACCAAGATATCACATTCTCCCAGTGAACATTATTGGTTCCGTTAGGATATGAAAAGGTTACAATCCTGAGGTAACAAACAAAGTGGCCTTAGTATGATACCTGATAGTCCATACCCAAAATCATGTAAAAAATTAAGATTGATGTCTGTGAAAATCCCAAAATAAATTGTACTCACCATCCTCATGGGATATCCCTTTCATATAAAAACTACCTTCAACTATACACCCAATAGTGTTCCAATCAATATAACCCCACTCACAACCATCACCATAAAAATCAAAACATTCACACGTTAAGATGATATAAATTAATGTTAGGATCTTGTATCTAATAAAGAGTTCAAAATCATAGAATCTAGATTAATGGTACCTCTAACTGTTGAAGGCATATCCTATCTATCCATAATATCTAGCTGAACAACATGCCACTGATTTTTCCCTCTACCTTGTACCCCGGTCTGAGCTCACTATGTTTCACTACTCTTCTGTTACGGGTAGTCATTCCTTGAAGTACCATTTCCACCACCTAGAACACCATGCCTAGTATAATTCTAATAGCATGACTGGTATGAGGTAGAATATCCCCTTCTGGTATACTGTTTTGTACTATCCCCTCCAATACTACCAAGATATCAAGGGTATTGTATAACCATTGAATGTGTCACATATATCCAATAGCTCAGCAATCCAACGATGGATGAGGACAGTAAATATGAATGTGATCCTCGCTAACAAACTAATGGTATACATATCCATTAACACTCTGGGAGAGCAATCCTTCTCACTCGCTACTACGATTTCTACTAATATGGTGAATTTCCTCATAATGATGATTCAAATCCCTAGAATACATACCTTCTAGACATCCAACCGAAACTAATTTTACTCACCTAGAATCCTACTTTAACATCCCATTATAAATGGGACACTAATTTTCCACCTCACAAATCTTTTAAAATTAGATGATGTTAACAAAGGACTTAATATATCATTTAGGTACATCCTAAAAATGTATCATAATGGTTTCCTCATATCATATTTTTTCTAGAACAATTTATTGTAAGTCATTGAATAGGTCTGCATGGTCTATCACTAATATGCTTCCCCAATCCAAATTATGATACTCTAATACTCTCTCCTCTCTCTGTATCACTAGAAAAAAAATTCTAGGAACTTCTCCAAGAAGTCCTTATATAAAATTCCCTAAAACTTCTCATCCCAATTATAACTACCCCACCAAAACAAATTTTATTCTTTTATCCTATAGGTTTCTAATAGAAAACATTTCTCTACCGGATTATCAATATAATCCAAGATGGTCTGGATAGACTCAATCAAAAACCTAGCTGCCTTTTGATGACCATACCTAGTGAACGTCGGGGGGTGATTTAGCTAGAACTCCCAGGGTCTGATCAGACATATTTCACAAAACCTAAAATTAGTCTATTACCATGAAATTCATAAAGAGATAAAATTTATCTTTGAACAACATTCTCATCCATTCAACTAGAATTAACATGAGATCTTTAACTACAACAAGAGGAACACTTCCAGCCATGTCCTCCTATCGTCCTACTAGTAAACATGGTCCTATAGGCACATCTCTAAAATTTCATACACACATATTATGATATATAACACGTTATTAGAACACCAAAACCAGATAGTCTCAAATAAATCCATAACAACTCATCCTATAGACACTACCATATGGTCTAAATTATGGAACTAAAACTACCCAAAATCATCCCTAACCTAGGCCATAGCTATCATAGGGTAACCATGATTCATTTTCTATATTTATCAGTAGACACCCTTTCCATAACCACTTAAAAATAAAAAATATTTTCAACACCTAATCATTATTATTATATGATTAGTGACCATTCATTTTAGATTAATAATACAACAAAAATCCATTTCATTCCACAAAACCTAGTCATTACATATTTTTCTGAGTGTGCCTAAAAATGATTCTTTCCATATAAAATATGAAGTTCCTGTAATGATTCATGCTTACTCGACAATCATAAAATTCTATTGAATAGGTACAATCTCAAAAAATGACAACATTATAAAATAGGTGAATCTCTCAAGGTGAGATATCATTCAACTGTAACAGAAAACATCAAAAACAACAATCCAAGCATGGGAACTTGGGGTCCCATAACACATGTGATTAAAAAGGTATAAAACCAAATACATACCATTTTAGACCTAGCATATGGGAATACATAATATATATATAAAAAAGACTAAACTTGGACTATATTGGTTATATTTGATATTGACTCATATCATAATATATCAATATATCAAAACCAACCCCATGTGGTGCCACACACCCTAAGGTCATTGATGTTCATTTCCTGATTTCCCTAAGGTTACCATGGTGACATGTTTTTTTAAAAAAACTTCTAAAACAATGGAAAAATTTATTTAATCCCAATTTCACCAATGAAAATTCATTTTATCAATAACATATATAAATTTTTAATTGGAAACAATTTTATAGATCCACCTACCTCAATAACAGTGGAAACATATTCACATTGAAAAACAGAGATCATAACACCATAGATTATACTTCTAAAGACATATCCTATTAATAAAATGAATAAAATTAATAAAAAATAAATTGAACATTAATATGTATAAAAACATTCGTCAAAAAACAATGTTATAACCATATATAATCAAGAAGAAAAGGCCATTTAAACATAGAGACTCAGTACAACAACTGTGAGGATCAATCATTGAAAGAGTGGTCCAGAAGGATAATAGAACCCAAAAAATGAATGGGAGGGATCAAAGGTCTTGAAAGGGATGTTTGTGGCTAAAAAAAATAAAAAAACATGTAGGATGATTAAAATGGAAAACCACAATGAATTGATGACATGATTCATAACATCATCTAAAATAAAAATGTGTCCCATATGATTAGAAATACAAATTTTTATTAATTTCAATCAATGAACTAATTGAAGGTGTGTAACAATTTTACACCATGAACCGAATCAAAAAATCATCCAAAAATCAATACACAATATGTTACCCTATCACATTGTAAAATTTACCAGCAGCTATAAAATAATCATGATTCTGCAGAAAAATCTCAAACAAAAAACGTTGTTTTCTAATATCAGAGAAACCCTGCAATTATTTTGACACATTTATACATAGAATCCATTAATTCAGAAAAATAAAAATCCAAAAAATTACATCATTTTCCATTGAAAATTATCCCCCTTCTCAATAATCCCTCATTTCACCAACACAAAATCTGAAACAAAAAAAAGATTACAATAAAGAATATAACGGGGAATTATAATCTCTCTACCACAAAGAATTTATAAACCTAAAAATTCCTAAAATCATGGAATTGAAAAATATTAAGGCCACCGCTACCTCATATATAATTTTTTCACATAATTAACATGTTTATCTCTTCCCCAATGCCATAGTCAGAAGTCCAATTGAAAAGTTTTACTAGGATACAACACCACTCAAGAATACATAATCAGAAATGTTTTCCCATTCATGATGATGTTAGTCACAAGATGGACATCATCTCATCCAATCACATTGGAATGATCTTGTCCATATCTCTTCAACAGGAAACATTAAACATGTCATTGATGTAAGTCAAAACATATTGTAGTTCCTATAGATAGGACACTATTACCAATCCTTCAATCATATCAAATGGACCGACAATCCTCGATGCCACCATACCCTACATACCCAACCTAAATTGCCCCATGAAATGCGTAACACTAATAAAGCCTCAATCAACAACCGAAAAATCCAATGGCTAGTGATTATGGTATTCCTAATATTTTGTGATGACTCGGTGTCATAGACACTCTCTGTTGTATCAAATGAACCATCTCCATCATCTCCTGAATAAGGCTCGACCTAACTAAGGACATATCTCTAAAATCTTTTAGCACAAGGAAGATCTATGTTTCCACCCATATAATATCTCGAAGGGTACCATACAGATTGAGGCTGGATAACTATATTGTAAGAGAAAATCACAAAAGGAATGTCCATTTCCCAAAATATCTTAAATAACGTACATAATCTTGATGTATCTTTTTATTAACCCGGATAACACTCTCTGTCTTTCCATCCTTTTTGTGAAAGATATGTTGTGAAAAAATATAACTTGTAACCCATAATCTCTTTATAACCATTCTAATACCTAGATGTTAACCATAAGTCTCTATCTGAAAAAAAAGAATACATGGATACCCATGTTGTCTAAAAATTTAAATAATATATAAGTCTACAAGTTGTTCCACCATTAATGTCTCTTCTATAGGTAAGAAATTAACTAATTTCTTGATTTAATCAATAATCACCCAATCACATCCTTCCCACAATAATTTCAAGGTAAAACAATGACATAATCCATTGAAAACAAATCCCTTTTACACACTAAAATGGGTAAGGGATGTAAAAAACCATCAATCCTAGAGTCTTATACCCAAATTCTCTTACATGTTATAATGATGATACAAAATCCACAATCGACCTTGTCATCCTTGACAACCAATATAAATATCAAAAATCATGATAGATATATTTTTGTACATAGATACATAGACCAAGATGAATGGTTTCCACTATCTAGAAACACCTATATTATAAGAATAGAAATTTCCATCCTACTAAAAATGCACAATTCTCTCCAAGGAGACTGATACCACTCATATGAGGTCTTCCCACGGTAAAGGATATTATAAATGAACTTGATCTAAGGGACATACATCTAATGGGTCCAAAACTACTTGTCACATAATGATTCAGTATTCATCAAACCCAGAACTTGATGCACACTATCATATTAACCTCCCATGCTCATCTAAACATACAAACACATTAATGAAAATTCATCCCTTGATTCATTCATAACTTCATTCTGTAATTTCAATCTTTTAAAATCTATGAACACAGTACATTTTAATGGAGTATATGAAATATCAAAAATTAAAAGTCTATAAACACTCCACCCAAAATTTATATCCTATCTTTTGATCAATATGAATGAAAATATACATTATGATCAAATAGTCAAAATGTATCATAAACTATTCTAGATGGATTTTATGACAATATTTTTTTAGTGAATTTAAAACCACTAAAAACTGAAGATAGTGGTTAGGGTATTTCTTATCATGAAGACATAAATTTCACGAAATGTAGGCTACCACCCTTCTCCCCTTCATTATAACACACCCAAATTCATGACTAGAGAATAACAATAACACCATAGCACGAACCTAGAGCTGGAAGAATACAAAAATGGATCTAAAGCTTGTATCATCTTGATATCCTTAAAATATTATATATACCTATCATTCCATCAAACGTTATAACCATAATGTTTAAATAAATCATCAATGATGAGAAACTGTAGAATTTAAAAAACCACATATGATAACAAACCATCCCAAAGAATCATTAGACCTCAACTAATTTCTGGGATTCTACCAGGACAGAACTCCTTGTAACTTTTCATGATCCCCTGAGATTATACTCTTAGATATAACATTCCCCATGACACATTACTTCTTAAATCCAAAGAACACACTTGAAGTTAGTAGCATAAGTATTGTATGACATCAATGTTCAAATAATGATATCCAAATGGTTCCAATGCTCGTCTATTTATTTATATGACACCAAAATATCTTCCACGAACACCATAAAAAAGAGATTATAAGAATAAATGAAATATATGGATCAATGATTTCTTAAACACAAAAGGATAATTTGTGAGACATAATGGAATAACCAGAAACCCAAAATCCCATATTAGTTTCATAATGGTATCATAGGTATATCCTCTTCTCGGACTCTCGATAGGTTATACATCAAACTCATTTTAATATTTTAATACCTATGAGATCCTTTAAAATGATCAAACATATCATGAATCTGGGGAAAGATATATTAATTTTAACAGTCTTCTGATTTATCATTTGATAGTTAATAGAAAGTTTAAGGCTCCCGTATGAATTTTTAGAAAAGAATATATGTGAATCCCATGATGAATAACTTTGATGAATAAATACCTTAGCCCTATGATTTTTATGGTGGATATTATTTTCTAATTACTCGTTAGGTTTCATATTCTAATAATGCAAAAAAAATGGGATTCATGGCTATAAGAAGGTAAATAGTAAGCTTATCCTCACACTATGGTGGTAAACTAGAAAAATAATCCTAAAATACCTTAGGATACACACACTCTACTATAGGTGGATGATAGAACAAGAAATGTTCAACAAAATCATGAAATATTTATAAAAAATGGTATGATATTACCATGAATAGGAAACATTATGTGCCTCCCATATCAAACTAGAGTCCCAGTCACCCTAAATAAATTACTCAACCCATCAAAAGATAATAAATTAACACAATCGCAATAAAAAATATTTATGGGAATTAAAATAAACATCCAATCTGGGTAGATAATCATGTATAAGTCGTTAAGATCAATCACCAAAAACTAACACTACACCTCATGGTATACTGTAATCACTTGAAATGCTAGGAGTTGAAACATTTTTCATAACACTTATGAAAAGGCATGGAAAGATAAAAAAAATTATGATATAAGATCTTAATTGAATCCTAACATGTCAACTATACTTAACAATATGAATGTATGAGTATCACCTATATCAACCAATTCTATCACCCTAGATGAAGAAACAATATTGTAAATCTACCCGTGGATGACCATGATTTTGATTCCTCTTGTACATACTCAATTTCATAATGAAATTTTGTCTCAAATCATCCCTAATAATTATTATTCCCAGGAATATACCTCATAGCCCAAGGATAATACCCACACCCTTGAATGCATTGGTACGAACTAGTCAGACCTATGTGAATGTTGATCCAACCAAACTGGCATCAAATATCCTATCAGAAAAACTATTCAGATTGAAAAATTGTATACAATGATGAAAAGTATTGGAAGCCACCACATAATTTAGAATTATATAACTAGTTAAGTCACACTAATAGAAAACAATATTCTGCTTTCTAGTTGATGCCCCCAAAACTGGCACTTAAGAACACTATCAAGGTTTTCACTTCATTTTCTTGCCAAATGATACACTATGTCTAATGAAAAAAATCAACTAAATATCCTCCCACTAAATTTAATCAAACTTGTACAACCTATGAAATATATTATATATAAACTACCTCATTGATGTTTTAACAGAACATGAAAATCAACATCAATAAACAATCAAACATCAGTAAAATTTCTAACCTCTGAACCATTAAGTACTCATTGCTAATAGGCTCTAGATCTAGATGATATATTGAATAAAAATTAGTGTAATACTACCAAAAATTATGATCCTCTTTATCCACTATCGAGAACTATCATGTATTAACCAAACATAAAAAATTAGGATTAAATGGTTGGGATATGATTTTCTTGAATGATGTCCAGGTAAGATTCTAATTCAACATAACATGCACAATAGAGTCCCACATTCTTATTTACACTCCTTCAAGAATATATGTTGAAAAAACCTCCTTAGAGTCCTCATGATTTTTCATAATGTTAATATCCCTCAAATCCTCTCACACCAATCCTCATATTCCTTGGTTACTTTATCACCATGAAAGGTGGGAGGGTGAAAAATTATGACTTTAGAGCTATACAAACTACACGTCTCGGGTTCTCAACACCCACATTACCCATTGTTTGAATTTTTTTTATTGAAATATCAACAAAAAAGGCACCAATGGAGGATTCACCTAAAGATCTTGTGTCATAGCATCCCTTATCAGATTTGGAAGACAAAAACAATGAGACATTTCCTAAAAATCAAATGAAAAAAACCAATCAACTATGAGAAAATTCCAAAAATCATATGACCTACATCAGGTATCAAAATTAAATCATTAAAATAATTGGAATTCAAAGAATATGAATTATTTTAATTACAATGAATGCATAAAAACATATAGGTTAATTCAAAAAAAAATTCACATACAGTTCATTTAAATGACCTCAAACACTATGTATCAAACCTAGAAAAAAAATTTATGAACACCCATGGTAACTCATGTTCATACATGGATGTGAGATATCCAAGAACATTTCTACACATACTACCCAAATTTTTATAGTGAAAATCGTTATCTACCTAATACATAAAATCAAACTCAGGAAGTGTTAACACTCTTCAGGATAAGCATCCATTTGATACTAATTTGAAAAAAACATACCCAAGATAAGTAGAATAGTCACCATTGTGGTCCGCCACATGGTGAGGCAAAAAAATGTTAAAAAAGTCTTGAATAAAACCAAAATATGCATAAAATGAATTAAAATGAATATGAATAAAATAAAACATGATCTATACAACACATTAAAACCTAGATATATGATAATAGTATGAAAAGACAACACCAAAAAGACTTCATACATCTAATTGTCACCTCCAAACCATTGATCTATGAATGAAATTGTTGAAAATGTAAAATGGTATGCAATGTGATAATATTCCTTTTATTTTAGTCCAAAAAATAAATGTATACAACCACCCAAAGTAGAGGGTATATTTTAATAACAAATCCCAGAAGGATACAATCAATAATACTATAAAATTAATAATATAAAAAGTGACCATTCTCAACATTTAAAAACAAACTAGATTATAAAAAAAATTCATATGTAAAAAAATTGTAAAACATCTATTTGTTTTACATAAATTCATACCATGAAGGTATAAAATAAAACAGTTAAATTAAGTATGTGATAAAATATCCATGAAATTATCCTCATGTGATAAAAAATGAATAAAATATAATGGAAACCATTTGGGCACTATCCAAGGGGATTACATTATAGACATAAAATATGCCTAAAATTGGGCAATGTTTTTTTCAAATGATATCAATTACTACCACAGTCTGTTGATATCACAAAATCAACATATCGTTGTTACACACACACACACATACACACTAAGATCTCCTATTTAATTTTCACAATATTCCAATGGTTTCCAATGGGCCATGTTTGTTCAAAATTATTTTCATAAACATTTATAGTACCCTAGAGAAGCCTGAGAAGTAAGGGCTGAATCTGGGTGACATTTATTTACTCTAAAGTAGTAGATCTATTTCACTTTTTTGGTAAGAACTTGTTAAACCATTCTATTGGAGTAGTGAAGTTATAAAACATTCACATCGAAAGAGAGAACACAATAGTTTTTAAACAGTTCACCAATAAGGGATAGCCCAAAGAGAGTACGCTAATAGTGTGTTAGTTGTACCTAAATAAAAACAATATTCACTAGATATAGAATACATTAGTTTAAACATATCCTACTTGTTCCAGACACAATTCGTTTTTATCGTTTTAGGGATAGAAAAATTTGTCCCTTAGAACACTTTATTCGAATCCCCCTATTTCACTACCTTGAGATAAGTCTAATGAAATTTATCATCTTGAATGTCACTTCAATGGTTTGGAATTAATGTCTTTTAACCTGAATTATTCTGAGACTTTTCTTGCATCGTATAGCTGAGTTGATGCACTCTGAAATCCATGTACTCTTAAACATAATGTTCAATAAAACCTTACATGATGCACCATTGTAAATCTCACAACCTTCACGAAACTCCCTGCCTCTGCAGAAAAAATTTCCATTGCGATGAAACGCTTCGTTCGTGGAACAAATTCATTTGTGAGTCTCACGAAGTCCACATGAAATACACTATCATTGTGAATAACCCTTTAATCACCAGAATTAGCATCATTAAAGACATATATTCTTTTCATGAAGGTCAATATCTCATAAAAATACATATATTTGATTCTCCCTTAGCTTTGTGAAATAAGATCATTTCTCTATTTTCCTTGAAAAAACACGTTAAGAATGATGGGGGTAGCCTAATAATTATAGGCTCAAAAGTTCATGATGATCCACCTCCTCTTCATGGATTTTATGGATCTTACAAAAGCATATTCATGTAGATGCTATTGTCTTTAAGCTCCATAAAAATTCCCCTTTCATGATTTCCATCATAATAATAGTGATTTACATCAAAACCATAACACTTCCATAAAGAATAAATTCTAATAATCGTGAAGATCATAGTCATCATTCAAGATGCTCCAATTCTTCATGATTCGTGATGCTCATCACTATTTCATAGATCACCATCAGATTTATTTTTCCCTTCAAAAAACATAATCGGAATATCCCATATTCAAGAAATTCATTTCTTTTTCATATTTTTATATGTCTTTCAAGAAAATTTACTTTTTACAATAATAGATATCCTTTAAATTGTAAACCCAAAAATTATGGTAAAAAATGTGAAATGATTCCACCTTAAATATTATTGTCATCTTGAATATTAGGATCCCTTTACTTATAATCTCTATGATTGTCCATGTAGTGATTGAAATCATACATAAACCACACTCCATTTCCATCAAAGAATAACCTTTGTTCCAAAAACATGATCGCATATAATTAAAACCCATTTTAACAAAAGGAAATTCATTTCAGCAATAACATATAGAAAATAATTATTTACCAAAACATTCATAGATCCAACTACATTATGAAATATGGGAAACTATATACCTTTGACAACAGAGATCAAAACATGATTAATTGTCCTTATAAACACATTTTTTTATAAAAAACAACAAAGGATTGATAAAAAACATCAAATACTAATGAATTTGAAATACAAAGTCCTAGACAAAACAAGCACCATGACCAAATGTTGAATATAAGAAAAGAACACTTACCCTAAGAGAGACACCATGACACAAATAATGATCAATCTCTAAAAAAGTGATCTAGAAAGAGCATGGTTCCCCAAAATCTAATGGGATATCTCTTAGGTATCAACTAGTAATCATTCATCCAAATTAAATATAAAAAAATGTGAAATAGATATATAACCTTACCCCATAAATACCTCAAAATATTGAATCACTTCAAGATATGGATTTCTTAATTAATAAATGAAGTTGAAAACACATTTCCTCAAATTAAAAGTCCCAATTTTTATCAATTCACGGTGTTAATTTTATTCATGTCATCTAAATCATTAATACTATGAGTCAATTCATGAAATATTCCCAATAAAAAATACAGAAGTTTAACCCCTTCATGAAATTTAATCATCTAGCAAACAAAAATGAATCTAAATTATTCACAAAAGTGATAACCAACACCAGTGTTATTAGGGAATGGGAAGAACCACACTTAGACATCAACAGAATTATAAAAATACTCCATTAATTAAAAAATGACACATACTTGATGATTAATACATTTTATATAGAAAAGGACTTCAATTAACATGAATCCTGAAATGTTCCAGAATAAATAGAGGAATAAAAAATATACAATGAAAACCTAATAGAAAATAATGGGGCAATTACATGTTCTATTAGTTATATGAAATTATAGTGGAATGATAATCATATCTCGTGTTTATACTTACTCTATGATTACCCTTTATGGAAATATGTTTCCTATAAATATTTTGATTCTATATCTTGATGAATTTTATGTGATTATAATAATGGATTAGATTTATTTATATATATCACATTTAATTTTTTATGGAATGTAAGTCGCACTACATATTAAAAATAACCATTTGATAATTTTTTGATGAAATGATGAATTTAAAAATACAATGGAAATTACATCAATATTTTGGGTATTAAATCCTATCCACGAAGGTAATATATCTCATATTGTTAGTGAGAAATTCATCATTGAGGATATAAAGATTGTATAGATATTTTTAACAACATTTTTGAAGCATTTTCGGGTCATTCTCTGAACCATGATATTGTGTTTTTGTGACAACCCATTACTATTCTATCAGGTATGTATTTAACCTAATCCTAGTTTTCCACTTCTAGTTATATGTATAGGGCCAAGGATGAATTTCGAGGATACATATAGTGGTCAAGTCATAGATTTTTTGGACACTAATATTTATTCAGTTTTTTCAACTAGATATAGGGGTATTTCATGCTGTGTAACTAGGTTACAAAATGTGTAAGAGTTTCTAGATGCATGTTATGAAAGGATTCACACTATATAATTTTACACAATGTGAAGAAATCATACATGTTGGGATTTAATAAATGGTCATATTTTAATGCAATTTGATAGGTTTTATAGTGTATATGAAGCTTTGGAAGTTACTTGTCATGTAACTCCCCACATAATGTTTTTATGACGAACGTGTAGTTGTTTTTATTTTGGTTAATTATCTGGACTTCATTTCCTTCAACCTAGGGAAATTCCTAAGGGATTTTGGGAGAATCATATCCTTCCAGATTGATCAGTTCAAGGTTTTATCTCTATTGTAGCTGTGGTGCATAAGTCCATGTAAGCGGCCATTCTGATTCAACATTTTCATTGATAATAACAGTGCACATTGGCTATGTTATCAGATATGATGATATAAATTGGGGTTTTGTCACACCCAGACCCGATTCTTTACTTCATTTTAATTATTTTGGGTCTCGTTTTTGAACTTTGTTTTGAACCAATTTTAAATTAAATGAAAATCTCGTTTTTATATGAACGTGCGAGCATATGCACGCCCTACAAAGTTCCTAATTTTTGATAAGGGATCGTTTGTTATTGAATGTGTTGTTTTTGAGACACGTAACCATGCGCGCGACCCCGCGCGTGAGACCGTGCACGGTGTCCGCTCCCAGTTAATAATTTTATTATTATTATTTTAGTTAATATTTTAATTAGGATTAGAATATTAAATTATTGACATATTTAAAAAATTGTTAATAATAATAATAATAATAATAATATTATTATTATTATTATTATTATTATTATCCTTTTTGTTAATGGCTTTATTAAGTTATTTGTTGAATGATTAAGATTATTATTTTAAATGGTATTTTATAATGTTATCTTTTTTTATTATAATTATGATTCATTAATATTATTAGTATTTCTTTTTATTTATTTATTTCTATTTTTGTTTATTTTATTTATTTATTTACTTTTTTTTTTGCTTTGTGTTAGGGTTTCAACCCCCCCCATTTCGGCGCCTTCCCCCCTCCGGTTCCATCGCGGCTTTCTCCCCCCTAGCAGTTGTCGCTCCCTTCCTTCTCTGGAGAAACCTCCTTCATCCTCTCCAACCCGTCGCCCCTACCCGCTTCCCCCCAGCTCCGGCGCGCACCACTCACCTGGACGAGACCACCGACATTCCCCTCCTTCTGTTCGGCCAGTCGCCCCTTGTGCCGCCTCCCGACCTCCTTTGATCCCGGTCTCCGGCCTCCGTCTGCCCATCTGGCCCCCCGACCCCCTCTCGACCCGCTGTTCTCTCCTCCCTCTCCGGCTGCCACCCTCACTGTGCCTCCTCCCTCTCCGGTCGTCGCCCTCGCCGCTCCTCCTCCCTCTCTGGCAGCCACCCTCGCCGCTCCTCCTCCCTCTCCGGCCGCCGCCCTCGCCGCGACTCCTCCCTCTCCTGTCGCCGCCCTCTCTGTGCCTCCTCCCTCTCCGGGCGCTTCCCTTACTGCCTCCTCCTCCTTTTCCGGAAAGCCGCACCGCACCGCGCCACCCTCTCCTCTCCAGACATCCTACGCGCATGCCTCCCTTCGACAGTCGGTCCTTCTCACCGGCATCCTCTCTTCTTGCTGGCGTGTTTTCTGGTGCCCCGCTTCTCTTCCCCGACACTACTTCCCTCCGGGTAAACCCTCCTCCTTCAATTTGTGGTTTTGTTTCTTATTCATTGGGGATATGGATTTTTGTTTGGCTTGTTTATGAGGTATATGTTTTTATTGTTTGATTTTAGTGATTATTATGATCATCGTGTGGTGCAGTTATGAGGCGATTGAAGTTTCGCACTGATATTTGAAATTCCTCCACATTAGGTATGTGATTCTGCGTATAACCATTATTTGATGCATTAATTTGGGAGTTTAATTAATTCAGTTTGTTTATTTATTTATTTTCGAGATGAGAGTTTGATTCTTTTTGAGATTTTTTATACTTTTAATTTTTCAATAGTATGTTGATGCAATATGAGTAACAATTTCAGTGCAAACCCATGTTGAGATGTTTATCAGCATTTTATAAATTGTGTATTTAATTTGTTATAATGTGCAAAGGGTGAAATTGGTTGTATTTGATTTTTGATGTGCATTTATTTCGTTAGTAGTCTTCTTGTGAAATATGAGTGTGTTAATGAGTGATAAACCTATGATTAATTATTTATTAGTGTTTAATTAATTATTTTGATAGTTTTTTAAGACATGCAAGGGATGCGGTTTGTGTTTTGATGAGACGTTAAAATTAATTTTAATCATAAAAGAGATTTTGGGTGAGCTTTTGGCATTCAAAGTTAAACGAAATGTTTGGAAACATTTTAATATATTTTCTCAATAGACTTTTTGAGTTTTAAAAGTGTTTTTTATTGTGCAGTTGGTTTATTATGTTTATCATGGGCTGCGTTTTCTGTTTTGACAAGTGAGTGTTGTGTGTTTGGCCTTATAAGAGGTCTTGGGGTAGGCTTTTGGTGTTCAATGTCTTGTAATACCACTTGGAGTTGTTTTATAAAATTTTTAAGTGGTTTATTAAATCTTGTAAAGTGTGTGAAACATGTTTGTATGTTGTTTTGGTGTGAGTGTTTTCAAAAGTGTCTTTGAGTATGCATATGGGGGTGTATGTGTGTGCGCCTTGTTGTGACAATCATTGGAAGTGTTCAATTAATCGTTTGAGTAGTGAGAAATGTGTTATTGTGGGTACTTGAGGTGTGTGGGTGTTGGAAAAGAATTATTGATGGAAAATGTACCACTTTGAGCATGCTAAAATGTTTTATAAAATGGTCAAATGTTTGATTATATGTTTGAATTATTTCATTAATTTATATGTGTAGTGTGTTGTTTCTCACTGTGATGATTTTGGGTCGCGGGTATCGAGGATCGCTGCATGTACATGCATACGGTAAGACATATATATAGAAATTCCCTCATTGTGCATATTCCCTCATGGCATAGGGAATATGTGAAATGCACCTAGGGGTGTATATATATATATATATGTATAAATGCATTTACATGTGTGTGCCAAGGATCAGTTTGAATGTTCGTCTTCAAGCAGCGACATGTTGAAGTAGGTCCCCTATGCCTAGGCTTTTAATTTGAAATTCACAATTGCTTGATTGTTTTAAAAATGTGTTTTACACTATACTATATACATATACTATGGAATCTGATTACGGTTTCTAGAAACTATTATGCCTTGTATTGGGAAAATTGAAATGTATTTCAAATCTGTTGGTCTTATGTGAGTTTTCATGAAAAAAAATTGATTTCTTAAGTGGTTTTAAATTGGTAAGGTGTATTTCCAAAGGTGTTTGGCCTTTTGGCCGGTTGATTGTAAAAAGTGTTCCCTTTATGTAATTACGCATGTTTGGCATCTTAAGAATGTTTTATGAAATAGAAAGAAACCTCTATTGAGTCCCTTTTGGCACATTAAGATTTGGTTTGCAAAAATAGAAAACCCCTTTTTAGTCATTCCCCTAAATTTGAAAATAAAATGTGATGCAAGTTTTAATGAGTGGTTTGTGATATGAGCCTAGTGTAAAGGCTTGTGCGTGTTTGTGTGATGTAAAGAGGGGTAATTTACTTACGTAGGGAGTGCGGTGATGAATGTTTGAATGAGTTTTAGATAAAGAATGTGTAATGTACTTGTTTGATTGCATGATAATGAAAACTCACCACCATTTAAAATAGAGCCCAATGGGAAACCCGGGTATCTAGGTGGGTGAACAGGACTAGTACGCTAGATGACACGGCAGGGGTTCGTCCCGGTTTGTCTAGTAGGATTGACACAACAACACTAACTAAACATGTGAATTTCTGAGGGTCGTGGTCTTCTAAGCCACGTTTTCTGAGGGTCGTGTCCTTCTATGCCACGTTTTCTGAGGGTCGTGGTCTCTAAACCTCGTTTCACTGAGGTATAAGGTCCTTAGGTTCCCACTTGTTCTATCTACCTATAGGTATTACCCATAGTGCTCATTTGTGTCATGCTGCTAACGATGTAACTTTCTTTTCAGCTGTTTCATACATGATGTCTTGTTTGTGAAAACCATATTATAATCCAAACTAGTTTCTTTTCATTTTTAGATATTAATGAATGCTTGAAACCTATTTTGAAAATGTAGTGGGAGTAAAATGCTTTACCTAAAAATGCAAACTCGTTACTTGAATTTGAAAAGGAGAAACACTATTTTATTAAATCTTATTTTTCAAACTGGGCTGGTTGGATTTCTTAATAAAGGCGGAGGCATAGGGCATCGTTATATTTTTGGCTTCCCTACTTATCACCATGGTGCTCACGCCTACTTTACTTTTCAGTTGCAGGTTTTAGTGTTGGACCTCTTTTGGGAGAAAGTGTGGTTGTCGTACCGTGGTGACCCACGGGGTCACCTGAGGTATGTCACGTTTCTTTGTCTATTCCTTTTTCGGCTGCCACGTTGTTCAGTTTATTTTCCTTTATTTATCTTCTTGTTCAGTTTATGTTTATTTGTCTTTGTCATGGGCCAAACCATTCCCAACTGGTTTGTTTTGATGCGCGTCATTAGTTTCTAGCCCGTGGGTATCGGGAACGCCCTTCGGGCCATGTCGCGGACCGGGTCGGGCGTTGGGTCGGATGACGGCCTGACCTGGTTCGTGACAAAATGGTATCAGAGGTGCCCTTGTTATTTGGGGTGTCAAGTAGCTTGGCGATTAGGTGTGTCGGGAATCGAGAGGTAGGTGTGGTGAGGACGTCATAAACCCTTTCCTGTCCCGAGAATTGAGTTTCCCGAGGTAGTTCGGAATTTGAATTTTCTTATTTGGATTGGTATGTGTGGATGTGGGATGACAAGGTAAGTGATCCGATGTTACGCGACAAGCCTACTTGGAGAAGTGACCCAAGTACGGCCCGAGTGCACGGTTCATGATGCTTCTTGTGGTTGATGCTTGCTTGGAGCATGGCCTGCTATGGCATGTTACCGGGTTGGTATGACCACTAGTCCATTATTTTTGGATGTTTTAATGTGGGTTATGTTTGACCTTCATTTTGGTTGGTGTGAGTACATCTCAAAAAAATGAAAATGGATTTTTGTGAAGGTGTTTTCGAAAGGAAATATTGTTGTTGGAGTGGAAAATGGTTTTTGAAATGGAAGACGTTTTGGAATTTTGAAATGTGTTTCTTTAATGATAAGTGACTTTCTCAATTGGATGGGAATTTGTGCTTTGTGCTTAATGGTCTGTTTTGGAAATGAGAAGTGTCTTGAATTGACCCTTGGTATTTCAATAAGTGATCACATACATTGAGGTGTGCATGTGGCAAGTGGGGAAATTGGTAATGTGAGTGGATGGGTTCTTGAGCTCGCACTGGGTATGTATGTGCGAGACTTCATGGGATACCAATGGTGGATATTTTAGTTGTTTTGTTTTCTGAAAAATGGTTTTCAAAAAGGGTTTTTTTCAACTGTTTAGAAAAGTGAGCGAGGAATTGTTTAGAGTTCTCTTTTCATTTTGTGTATTCCTTTTAGTGAGTTCTTGGTTTCGACGTACTGAATTGTGGTTGGAATAGTGATTTGAGTTTGATATTTTGTTTGTGATTGTGGTGTGGAATTTTAATTTATGATAACTTTTGATTCGGATTCGTGCCTCTTGTTTTGAGTATGCTGCCCAAAAGTGTCCCAGAAGATCCTAGTTAGCCTCTTCTAGTTGTTGGTTCTACCCAGACTCTTAGCAGAGTGGTGGAATTGAATTCTTTTCGGTTGTTGTCCAACATATGTAGTGATAGTGGTCTATCGAAGGTATCAGAATTGCTTGGTGAAATCGTTGGTGTTTCCAGGTTATTGGAAACTCCCAAAACTATGGGATTCCGTGTTGGTTCGAGTCCATTTGAAGGTGAAACTTTGGATTGGTGGAGGAGATAATCCTTGCGTCGTTGCATGATGGTATGTCTTGGAAGGTGTTTAAGACATCTCTCATTCGATGGTTTATGCTCGAGGAAGTGATGGCAAGGAAAGTGGAAGAACTAGTGGGTGTCGAGTAAGGCCAACAGGAAGTGAAGGCCTATGTGGGACATGCCAAGGGGTTGATTCCATTTTCTCCAGAGGTAGCATCGTGGGATCAGTTAATGTTTATCTTGTGTGGGGTATTCATCCGGGGTTCCAGGACCAATTGTTTCTGGTGTTCGGGATGGTTCCCCATCCGGTGACGAGAGCGAATCGGAGGAACTTATCTCAGACAAGTCTTCTTGTCAATTACACCTCATATTAGTTGGACCACCCCCCTTGTTTGCCTCTAGTGTTCTCGCTTTGGGTACTTTAAGTCACCTTGTCATCATTCTCTGAAGGCTTGCCGTTAATGTGGCCATTTGGGACAATTGGAGAGGTTCCACTAGCGTCATCATCAACTGGAGTCTCGACCTAAGGATGTCAGCTCCTGACTGCGGGGCAACAGATGCTTTAAGACATCAGAGCTCTAGCCATAGGTCTCGGAGTGAAGCCTTTCACGCAGTCAGGAATCGTTGGGTATGGGGCACCTTTGTCTATCTTTTGTCTTCAGTGGTAGAATAGGGACGGTCTGAATTCCTCTATTGTAGCCTCCTCATCTTTTAAGGTTCTATTTTGCTGTAAGAGGCTTAAAGGTATCTTTTTCTCGTTATAGTCTTTGTTCTTTGATCACCCCACTGTGTTTGTAAGAAGGCATGGTGATCTCGTCTTTTTTTGGTAATTCCAGTAGTTGGGCCTCCTCAAATGTGCCCCTTTTTGTTATAGTACTTTCTCATTTTGGAGATGCTCACCTCTTGTGGAAATGATGAGTAATGGTTAAGTTTGTCTTTTGGTAGAATTCTTCTGTGGGTTTTCTCATGTGGCTATGGTTTCTGTTTTGGGTTAGATGTTCTCATGTCGGTATATACTGGTTGGTTTAAGCTGGTCAGTTGTTAAATGGTGGGGAGACCCACCACGGATCTTCTCGTGCCTTCTTCGAGGTTTAGTATATGCGGTGGTTCCTCTTGGATCAAGTTAGCAGTTCCAGAGTTAGCCCATACTAAGAATCTCAATGTCTGTTGTGTTAGTCGGGTTCTTGTGGTGGGGAGAACCCTCCTCATTTCCTGATGGTTCTTCTCATCTCAGTTTCCATCGGAGTTGTTCGGGTGTGACTGATGGAGTGAAAAGTCATACCAAGTTCGTGATTTTGTTGGCCTCATTTAGTTTCGAACTGGAGTTTGTTTACTCGTTTGGCTGGGTGACTTTCTGGGTGCAGAAAGTTTTTGTGGTGGGGAGAATTGTCACACCCCGACCCGATGCTTTACTTCATTTTAATTATTTTGGGTCTCGTTTTTGAACTATGTTTTGAACCGGTTTTAAATTAAAAGAAAATCTAGTTTTTATACGAACGTGCGAGCGTATGTGCGCCCTGCACAGTTCTTAATTTTTGTTAAGGGATTGTTTGTTATCTAATGTGTTGTTTTTGAGACACGCAACCATGTGCGCGACCCTGCGCGTGAGACCGTGCGCGGTGTCCGCTCTCAGTTAATAATTTTATTATTATTATTTTAGTTAATATTTTAATTAGGCTTAGAATATTAAATTATTCACATATTTATAAAATTGTTAATAATAATAATAATAATAATTATATTATTATTATTATTATTATTATTACTATTATTATTATTATTATTATCCTTTTTAATGGTTTTATTATGTTATTTGTTAAATTATTATGATTATTATTTTAATTGGTATTTTATTAAGTTATCTTTTTTTATTATAATTATGATTCATTAATATTATTAGGATTTTTTTTTTCTATTTTTATTTATTTTATTTATTTATTTACTTTTTTTTCTTTGCTTTGTGTTTGGGTTTCACCCCCCCCCCATTTTGGCGCCTTCCCCCCTCTGGTTCCATCGCGCCTTTCTCCCCCCTAGCAGTCGGCGCGCCCTTCTCCGGTGAAACCTCCTTCATCCTCTCCAACCCGTCGCCCCTACCCGCTTCCTCCCAAATCCGGCGCGCACCACTCACCTGGACGAGACCGTCGGCATCCCCCTCCTCCCGTTCGGCTGTTCGCCCCTTGTGCCAACTCCCGACCTTCTTCGATCCCAGCCGCCGGCCTCCCTCCGCTCATCTGGCCTCCCGACCCCCTCTCGACCCGCTGTTCTCTCCTCCCTCTCTGGTCGCCGCCCTCGCCGCGCCTCCTCCCTCTTCGGCCGCCGCCCTCGTCGCGCCTCCTCCCTCTCCGGCCGCTGCCCTCGCTGCGCCTCCTCCCTCTCCGGTCGCCGCCCTCGCCGCCTCCTCGTCCTTTTCCGGAAAGCCGCACCGCACCGCGCCACCCTCTCCTCGCCGGATATCCTACGCGCACGCCTCCCTTCGACAGCCGGTCCTTCTCACTGGTGTCCTCTAATCTTCCTGGCGCGTTTTCTGGCGCCCCGCTTCTCTTCCCCGACACTACTTCCCTCCGGGTAAACCCTCCTCCTTCAATTTGTGGTTTTTTTCTTACTCATTGGGGATATGGATTTGTGTTTGGCTTGTTTATGATGTATTAGTTTTGATTGTTTTATTTTAGTTATTATTTTGATCACCGTGTGGTTCAGTTATGCGGCGATTTAAGTTTTGCACTGATATATGAAATTCCTCCATATTAGGTATGTGATTCTGCGTATAACCATTTTTTGATTCATTAATTTGGGAGTTTAATTAATTCAGTTTGTTTATTTATTTATTTGCGAGATGCAAGTTTGATTCTTTTTGAGATTTGTTATACTTTTAATTTTTCAATAGTATGTTGATGCAATATGTGTACAAATTTCGGTGCAAACCCATGTTGAGATGTTTAGCAGCATTTTATAAATTGTTTATTTAATTTGTTAGAATGTTCAAATGGTGAAATTGGTTGTATTTGATTTTTGATGTGCATTTATTTTGTTAGTAGTCTGTTTGGGAAATATGAGTGTGTTAATGTGTGAAAAACCTATGATGAATTATTTATTAGTGATTAATTAATTGTTTTGATAGTTTGTTAAGACGTGCAAGGGATGTGGTTTGTGTTTTGATGCAACGTTAAAATGCATTTTAATCATAAAATAGATTTTGGGTGAACTTTTGGCATTCAAAGTTAAGCGAAATGTTTTGAAACTTTTTAATAAATTTTCTTAATAGTATTTTTGAGTTTTAAAATTGTTTTTTTATTGTGCAGTTGGTTTATTATGTTTTGCACGGGCTGTGTTTTCTGTTTTCACAAGTGAGTGGTGTGCGGTTGGCCTTATAAGAGGTCTTGGGGTAGGCTTTTGGTGTTCAATGTCTTGTAATACCACTTGGAGTTGTTTTATAAAATTTTTAAGTGGTTTATTAAATCTTGTAAAGTGTGTGAAACATGTTTGTATGTTTTTTGGGTGTGAGTGTTTTCAAAAGTGGGTTTGAGTATGCATATGGGGGTGTATGTGTGTGCGCCTTGTTGTGACAATCTTTTCAAGTGTTCAATTAATCGTTTGAGTAGTGAGAAATGTGTTCTTGTGGGTACTTGAGGTGTGTGGGGGCTGGAAAAGAATTTTTGATGGAAAATGTACCACTTTGAGCATGCTAAAATGTTTTATAAATTGGTCAAATGTTTGATTATATGTTTGAATTATTTCATTAATTTATATGTGTAGTGTGTTGTACCTCACTGAGATGATTTTGTGTCGCGGGTATCGAGGATCGCTGCATGTACATGCATATGGTAAGACATATATATATATTCCCTCATTGTGCATATTCCCTCATAGCGCATGGAATATGTGAAATGCACCTAGGGGTGTATATATTTATGTATAAATGCATATGCGTCTGTGTGCCAAGGATCATTTTGAATGTTCGTCTTCATGCAGCGACATGTTGAGGTAGGTCCCCTATTCCTATGATTTTAATTTGAAATTAACAATTTCTTGATTGTTTTAAAAATGTGTTTTACACTATTCTATATACATATACTATGGAATCCGATTACGGTTTCTTGAAACTATAATTCTTTGTATTGGGAAAATTGAAATGTATTTCAAATCCGTTGGTCTTAATTGACTTTTCTTGAAAAAAATTGATTTCATAAGTGGTTTTAAATTGGTAAGGTGTATTTCCAAAGGTTTTTGGCCTTTTGGCCGGTTGATTGTAAAACATGTTCCCTTTATGTAATTATGCATGTTTGGCATCTTAAGAATGTTATATGAAATAGAAAGAAACCACTATTGAGGCCCGTTTGGCACATTAAGATTTGGTTTCCAAAAATAGAAAACCCCTTTTTAGTCATTCCCCTAAATTTGAAAATAAAATGTGATGCAAGTTTTAATTAGTGGTTTGTGACATGTTCCTAGTGTAAAGGATTTTTCTTGTTTGTGTGATGTGAAGAGGGGGAATGTACTTAAGTAGGGAGTCCGGTGGTGAAAGGTTGAATGAGTTTTAGATAAAGAAAGTGTAATGTACTTGTTTGATTGATTGATAAAGAGAACTCACCACCATTTGAAATAGAGCACAATGGGAAACCCGGGTATCTAGGTGGGTGATCAGGACTAGTACGCTAGATGACACGGCAGGGGTTTGTCCAGGTTTTTCTAGCAGGATTGATGCAACAACACTAACTAAACATGTGAATTTCTGAGGATCATGGTCTTCGAAGCCACGTTTTCTGAGGGCCGTGGACTTCTAAGCCACATTTTCTGAGGTTCGTGGTCTTCTAAGACACGTTTCACTGAGGAACGAGGTCCTTAGGTTCCCACATGTTCTAGCTACTAATAGGGATTACCCATAGTGCTCATTTGTGTCATGATGGTAATGATGTAACTTTCTTTTCAGATGTTTCATAATTGATGTCTTGTTTGTGAAAAACATATTTTAATCCAAACTGGTTTCTTTTTATTTTGAGATATTAATGCATTCTTGAAACCTATTTTGAAAATGCAGTGGGAGTACAATGCTTTACCTAAAAATTCAAACTCATTACTTTAATTTGAAAAGGGGAAACACTATTTTATTATATCTTATTTGTCAAACTGGCCTGGTTGGATTTCTTAATAAAGGCGGAGGCATATGGCGTGGTTATATTTTTGGCTTCCCTACTGTGCACCTCGGTGCTCATGCCTACTTTTCTTTTCAGTTGCAGGTTTATGTCTTGGATCGCTTTTGGGAGCAAGTGTGGTTCTCGTACCGTGGCGACCCACGGGGTCACCTGAGGTATGTCATGTTTCCTTGTTTATTCCTTTTTCGTCTGCCACGTTGTTCAGTTTATTTTCCTTTATTTATCTACTTGTTTAGATTATGTTTATTTGTCTTTTTCATGGGCCAAATCGTTCCCAATTGGTTTTTTTTGATTCCCGGCACTAGTTTCCAGCCCGTGGGGATCGGGAACGTCATTCGGGTCATGTCACGGACCGGGTCGGGCGTTGGGTCGGATGACGACCCGGCCTGGTTCGTGACAGGTTTCATCTTGTCTTCTACCATGATATGTTTTGCGATATCATTCCAAAGGCCATTCCAAAGTTGGTTGTGGTGCAGTTGAAATTCATTCACGAGGTATGTGGTTTTCATCCTTCACACTGACCACTTTTTTACATTGGATCAATCAAGATATGTTTATTGGATGTTAGGGACTCAATTTTCATTGATGTGGTTTTGTTATTGGTGGATCACATTAAAGGCATGTGTGGATTTTGTTTTTAGGTTGGTGGTTCCTTCTCTAGAATGTGTTGGATAAACCATATTGTTCGATTATTATAAATTGCTTTAAAAATAAATTGGTATGAAACTGGATTAATTTTTTAAGTCTGACCGAATGAAGTTTTAAATAAAAATGGGTTTTCCCTGGTTATTGATAAATGGAGAGAAAATATGTATTTTCAATGAAATAGAGAGTATTTTTTAAAATGGTTTTGAAAATATAATTGAAACATTGAGATGATTGTGAAAATGAGCACATGGGATACATTAGGTACTATGTGGTAGGATTAGATTGAGGCCATCTTCAACTATGGGGGTCACATTAATGGTGTTCCTCTTATCCTATAGTGTAGATTATTGGATCTAGGTACATATATGATGATGGGGTGTCACTTTCTGAGGTGTCTCCCTGGAACTAGAGTGTCGATAATTGGCTTCAGGTACTATCGGGAGTTGTTCATAGAGTTTTGGGTACTAGTAGTCTACCACCTGGAATATTGTATATTTTGGTGTTGTAATTCTTGTACTGCTCCTATTGTTTTGTATTTTTTGAATTTGTACATTCTTTCCTTGATATGCTTGTGATGGTTGTAAAAGTTAATACATAAAATGAGATATTAAATTTATTTACCTTTTATTGTATTAGAACTATGATAAAAATGGATCATTTACCAAGTTTTTTATTAAAAAAATTAATTGTTTTTATGCTATGTTTTATTTAAAAATAGAATTCCTGAATTATTATATATGGAAAATCTATGGAATTCCTGGGTGGGATCCTGTTAATCTTGTAACCTCACACCATACACACTTCTTCGATGGTGTGTATACATTATTTTGTCTTCCAATGGGTGTTAGGGGATGGTGTTGTAGTGAGGTAATTAGGTTTAATGTCAGCTAGGTTGGGTAGTTGGTGGTGAGATGGTGGGAGTTCATACATGCCATCACATGGAGTTGATGTTTGGTTTTGTCCCTCTATAGTTGGAATTGTCCATTAGATCTGTAGATACCTTTATAGATTTTTTATTTATGGTGTCTTCTTACATTTATGACATACATTTATTAGGATTATATCGTCTCTTTATTTTCGATGCATATATAATCAATGATTTTGTACTATTTGGGTGAAATTGTTCTCTCCAGTTTATCGTTTTATGGTTTGGTGCTTGTTTGCTAGATATGGGTATTGGGAAATCCCTTCATGTATATGATGTAATTGGTTACGTGCTATGTTTGAAGAAAACCAAGGATGGTACTTTACAATCTGGTATCAAAGGAGGTTTATCTTCAACATTCCTTCCCTTGAGACATCTACTAGGCTATAGATAGAATTGTTAGGACTTGAGTGTTATGTTTCTATAAGTGCATTTTCGGCACATATCAGGAAGATACATAAGTTTCCATGGGAGGATAGGATACATGTCTCTAGTGTTGGTTTTTATTTGGAATATCAATTTCAGGTTATGGTTATTCAAGTTTAAACTGGGATTTTTTCTATTATATAATTGTTAGTATGCTCTAGTATGCAATAGTATTCCTCATTGATGTATTAAATGAGTTCATCGGGGGGGTGGTGAATCTAATGATCCTCAACAGAATATTCATAAAATAAAAAATATAACCATGAATATTATACAGGTAGTTCATATTGTTGATCCGAATAAATCATGAATTAGGAACACAATTGTTGAATACAACTACGAACTAGAGGAGAGTTAGATCGATTGTAGGAATTATTGTGTGAGAGTCCAACATAATTTAAATGAACAAATGAACCTCAAGAGGTGGAGGAAATGATGGATAGAAAAATGGATTTGGAATGGAAGGGTTTCAAAACCCTGTTCTTCCAACAGTTTTTTCCATAGTTATTGATGCTGGAAAATTATATAGAGTTCTAGTCAATTCAATAGTGATAGAATTCAATGTCTTTATACACCAACATGTTTGATGAAGGCATAGATGTATCACTAGAGATTGTGACAAAATATTTCATTTGAGGTATTTATGTTATAAAATTTAAATATGTGGATATTTTAGAGAGATCTATGATGGAAAAGATGGATATAGAAGGAACAGTTGGTTTCCCAACCCCTCTCTTTCATCTAATATCATTTTCAGTAGCATGCATTGGGTGATGTAGAAGTGGAAGGATCGTCGTAGAAGTGGTGGAGGTGGGTATCAATAGCGAGACTCCATTGAACCATCTGTCATATATAAAAGTGTGACTCTGAATTTCTATTAATGTGGAATGATCAGACACAAAAGATATTTTTCCCTATGCGCACGATGAAGTGAAACAGATACATGTTTGTGGGCCATTTACAACAATTTTTTCAGGCTATTAATTTATCTCATTGTGGTCAGGGTTTGTTGGCTATAAATCGTACTACAGTGTAGTAAAATGATTCAAATACAATTGGGATCTAGCCAAATGTATCAGGAGTGATGCACTTTCACGCAGTAGATGAGTGTGTATTTGAAGTCAATAATGGTCCGACAAGAGTGAGAGGTACTATCCATATTTCAACTTCTAATGAAATTGAATTATTTGATACCGGTTCCTCCCAGTCATTTATAGACTCACATTTTTTTGATAATCTTAACTTCTAATAGAACATATGTGCATTGTAATAGAGTAAGTGAAATCTATCTGTAAGGGAAAAGAGAAGGTGTTAGGTGTCCTTTTTGTTTTCTAATGATATCTAATATAAATTAGGTCTATAATTCTCTCATTCATGATATAGATCCTTTTGAAATAGTCATTAGTATGGATTGGATTTCTTATCATTGATATGAGGTTAATTGTAAGAATCAGTGTCTTTTATTTCTTATTCTCTATAGGAACTCTCATGTGTTTTAGAGGGAGTGGGACCTGAGGTCTGGTCATTCAAGGCCCTCCCATATAGAGATCAAGAGATTATTTTATTCCATTTCAAGTGATCCTGATGATATATATATACAATTTTTGATATTACTATTTTTTTTGGAACTTTTCTATTGTTTTACATGATTAATTCTCTATTCATTCTCTAGAGAGATAGAGTTAGAGTTTATGATGGACCTAGTTCAATGAACGTTGCTGATATCGATTCCATATTATCATAAAGAAAAATAGGAGATGAAAGATATGAACATTAATTTAGATGAAATATTGCAAAATGGTTTTCTTCTTTCCATCATTTCACCATGGGAATCCTCTATTCTATGTTACCTGAATGTAAATAGTTAACATTGATTGTGTGTGAACAATCCAATGTTTAACCGAGTAAAAACCAAGAACAAGTATCCTTTGCATTGTGTTGATTATTTTTCTAATTAGTTAATGTTGTAATTTCTATCTAAGGATTGATCTTCGGTTAAGTTATCATCAACTCATAGTTATGGATTCTAATATTTAAACAGCTACATTCAAGAGTATGTAAAACCATTATGAATATCTTGTGACCCCATCTGTTCTAACTAATGATCCTACCGTTTTAAGGCTTTGATGAAGTATATATTCCATAAATATCATCACACTTTTGTGGTATTGTTTGTGGATGATATTCTGGTTTATTCAAAATTAGAGCATTAGAAAGAGATCCCTTTGAGTTATAATTTAATTTTTTTTGAATTCATGATTTTTATGGGATTATTTCAAAATGTTGTATATTGATTCAATAAGTGAAGTTCATATGGATTATGATTTATGAACATAGGTTATTAGTTGATCCATAGAAGGTGAAGGGCATCCTGTCAAGGAAGGAACCACAAAATGGCATTGAGATAGTATGATTCATTCATCTTGCAAGGTACTACTGAGAGTTTGGAATTGATTGATCTAAGTTAGAATCACATTTGATTAATCTTTACTTAAAAGAAGTAAAATTAAAAAAGGATGTGATGTGTCAGTCTTTTTTTGATGAAATGAAATGTATTATGACATTTGAGTATATTCTGATCTTACCTAAGTCCGATATGGGGTATGTAGTGTTTTTTGATTCCTATGGTGCTGGTTTCAGATGCAAGCTTATGGAATATGAACATGTGGTAGCATACGATTCTTGTCCACTATGACTGTATAACAAGAATTAACCCACTCATGATTTAGATCATGTTGTGGTTATGAATGCGCATAAATTTTATAGGATGTATTTTTTTCGGGAAAGGATTGTGATCGTCTTAAATCATAAGAGTTTGAGTTACAAAATTTCTAAAATAGTCATTAATATTAGACTGAGATTATGGGTGGAGTACATTTAGGTGTTTGAATTTGATATTTATTAAACCCCGAGGAAGGTAAATGTCATTGCAGATGCTCTTAGAAGGAATGTACCATCATAAGATCATCTAGAATCGTAGGAGGAGTGAATCATTATATGGATTTTTGTTCAGTTTCCCTTGGATTCACATGAGAATTTTTCTGGAATGGTTTTAACTAGTTGTTAGTTATCATCATCTCCCTTAGAGTATGTTTCCAATATTCAAGAGTATGAATATGAATTTAATATATTTCATGGAATCCATTATGGCGGGGAGACCGTTTCTGGTTGGTCTCTTTCTTCAGATACTATTCTCCACTTTGAGAAATGGGGTTTCATCCCAGAATTTGTGTGGTGTTTTTTATTGCTTAATTTTCAAATATATTCATGGTATTTTCACCTTGAAACAACAAATATGTATTATGACATGAGAAGTGGATTCTGGTGGTTGGGTATGATGTGAGAAATTTCAGATTTTGTGTCTCACTATTACATCTTCCAATAGATAAAATCATAAAAATTGAAACCCATTGGTATTGTTTATAATATTCTGGTTCGGGTTTTGTAATGGTACATGGTATACGTGGATTATTTTTGGATTACCTCAGACATATAGAGGTATGAATTATATCTGGGTTGGTGTTGATCTTTTGGGAGAGTCTGATCATTTCATTTTGATCATGGATACCATTATAGTTCAAGATCCTAGTAAGATGTATGTGTAGGATATTGTGATGTCACATTGGATTGCGTATTCCTTTGTTTCAGAAAGGGATCATAGTTCTACCTCGAGGTTCTAGAGGATTATCCAAGAGTAAATGTGAACTCAGGTCATGTTAAGCACAACATACTAACCATAGTTAGACGGTCAGACAAATAGAGTAATTTAGATCCGAAAATTTAAGCATTTTGCTCGTGTCTTGGATTTTGGTGGAACATGTGATAGCCATTTGGGACAAGTTATGTTCTTTTTATAACAAAAATTAATAGTCCTCGATCAATATAGATCAATTTTACGTGTTTTATGGTCTCCCATGAAGATCACCTCCTTGTTGGTATGAGGTTGGAGAAATAGCTTTGGTTTTATAATGTCTCCTTTGAGAGTGATTTATAAAGATTTAGGATGTACATCCACATATTATTAAAGTCCAAATTCCATGGAAATCTTATGCAGATCAATGGTTTTTTCATATGATGTTTTATTTTGGTGATTGGGCTTTCTTGAAAGCTTTTCGATGGTTCGGTCATTGTCGGCTTGGGAAAAAGGGATCTTTGGTTTCGAGATATGTTGGCCATTTGAGGCCACTGAGGGGCTCAGATAGGATTCTTATCAGTTATCATTGCTAGTCAGTTGATAGATATTTAACATTTTTTCAAATGTCGTATCTTAGGATGTATCGTCATGATCCCGCCCACATACTGAGTTAGGAAGAAATTGAGTTAGAGAATGATATATCAATTTAGGAGAAACTAGTTGCGAAAATTGAACTCATGTGAATGTATTATGTGGTATTTCAATTCCATATTTCATAGTTATATAAAAAAATAGAGAATTTTATCATGAGACTTGGGAATTTGAGTCATTGATCTGGGAGTAGTGGCCTCATCTTTTTCTAGGGATTAAATATTACACATGAATTCCTAGGGATGGAAAGTCATTATGGATGGGAGTTTCAAACATCCGATTACCAATCTTCCAGGTACGTCTTTATCTTTGTGATGGTTTTCCATTTCTCACTTTCTGTATAGAATTGAAAAAGAAATGGGAGGATACCAATAAGGGTGAATTATAGGATTTTTATGACTTTTATCTTTTATTGGATTTTTTCTATAAGCTTAAGGGGGGTTTAACCCTATGTAGCAAAGATAATATTACATGAATGTATTGATGGATGTACATTTTGAAAGGATTCACACTGTGAAGGGATTGAAAATGTCAAATAATCTTAAATGTCGTGAATTATTAAAATTTCAGATTTTAATATGGGATGATTGGTTTTTTGACGCATCTGATACCTTGGATGTTACGAGTCATATAGATGGGTTACACTTCATGTAATGCCCATCATACTATTTTTAAAAAAGTCATGTGGCTATTTTAATTTTGATTCACTATCCACACTTCATTACCCTTTATCTAGGGAAATTTCTAGGTGATTTTGGGAGACACTTATACTTTTATATCCATTCATTTGGTGTTTGATCTCCATTGTAATTGTGATACATCTATTTGGGTAAGAGATATTTTATCTTATCTGTTTCCATAGATCATGTTAGTTCCCTTGGGTTTCATTATTAGATCAATTTATATACATTTCTATTTATTCTTGTCTTATTCATAGATCTGTTGTGATATTTCATTTTGGTGTTTTTTCCATTATTGTCTGTGGTATGGATGGTGTTCATTCTTGAGGCATGTGGGTTTCCTTCTTTTACGAAACACTTGTTTTCTAAATTGGATCAATCATGAGATGTGGATTGGATTATAGGGATTTTGTTGATGTCATTGGGTTTTTGTTGTTGGTGGATCTCAAGGTAGGAATGTGAGACCTGAGTCTTGAGGTATATGTTTCCATCGGTATCCTTTGTATGATCAACCATATTTTTCTATTTTTATAAATTGGTTTGAAAATAAATTGGGATGAAATTATCATGATTATTTGTGTGTGTTTGATTAAGATTTTGATTAAAAGTGGGGTTTACTTGGTTTTCGAAAAATGGAACGAAAAGGGGTTTTTTCAATTCATTTGAAAGGATTTTGTAAAATATTTTTTAAATAATGTTCAGAACCATGATAAAATTGTGAAAACCAGAACATGGGTTGGCTTGGGTATTATGTGGAAGGTCTAGCTTAAGGCCATCATTCATTATGGGGGTTTACTTTTTGGGTGTTACACCTATTATTGAGTGTAGATTATTGGCTCTAGGTAATTACATGATGTTGGAGTTTCACATTATGGTGTGTCTCCCTGGTCGTGGAGAGTAAATAACTGCATTTAGGTGCCTTAGGGAACATTTAATTTATTTTTTGGTACAGGTAGACTGTTTCCTGACCTGTTGTATTCTATGGTGTTGTAATTACTTTTCTTGTCCTTTTGTTTTGTATTAACTTGATTTGTACTATTTTTACTTGATATGAATTTTATGATTGTGAATGGATATATATAAAATGTTTTTTGGAAATTGAAATACCTACTTTTTCTAGAAATGTGATAAAAATGAAAACATTATAATGTTTTCTATAAAACATATTTACTGGTTATCTACCTTGGTTTTATGTAAAATGAACATACATGAATTATTATAGAGATAAATTCTATGGAACACATGGGTGGGATCCTATAGAAAATGTTATCTCACATTGTGTTCTACTATTTGGTGGTTCATCGACCTTTATATGTCTTCTAATTAATGGAAATTCAAGGTGTTGATGTGGGGAAGAAAGGATTCATGTCTGCTAGTTTGGATATTTTCTTCTGAGATGGTGAGATTCCATCCATTCCATCACATGGAGTAGCTTTTTGGTTCAATTACTCTACAGTTAGACTTATCCAATTTAGTTTTACAAAATTTTATAGTTTTATTTTTTCTGCCTTCTAACATCTATGGAATATATATTTTAGGCTTCCACTATCTCTTTATATTTCATGTCTATGTATTCTATATTTTTATATATGATTACATAAATTGATCCCATTGTATTATATTTTCATGATCAGGTGCTTTTCACTAGCCCAAGGTGATGTAGAATGCCCTTAGAGTATGTGATGGATCAAGTCGGGTGGTAGGTTTGAGGGGAACCTAATTAATTTGAATACAATTATTATTAAAACTCATTTCGGGTCCTATGCATATTTTAGGGACCCCATATAGATTGGACCTAAATTAGTTCTATTGATATAACTGTAAACTCAAATAGAATATTGATAAGGGATTCATATTACCTAGTGCATCATATTTTGGTAAACCGATTACATTTTTTAAAAAGAAAGATGGGTAAATGTTTCTTTTCATTTATTATCAAGATATAACAATTATCATTATAAATGGAATGTATTGACTAACCAGTATTGATGATTTGTTTGATCAATTATGAAATTATCAATAATATTCATAGACTGATCATTGTTAAGGATATCTTAAATTTTGTGTTAAGGAGGATATATCCACAGAAGCATTACTTATTATGTCTATTCATTTTACAATTATAGTGATTTTATTTAAAATAACTAAATCACATTCTATATTTTGGGTATTAAATAATAGCTTCTTTAGTGATTACTTGGATCAATATGTAGGTCTTTTTTATGTTATATTATTATATATTTGATGAGTTTGGAAAATAATGAAGATCATTAAAGAATTATTCTAAAGACCCCGAGGTATGAAAATCTTTACCAAAAATTTACTAATATTAAATTTTGGATTCCACAAGATTAAATCAAGGGTCACATAATCTGATGTGAAGGTATTCCATTTGATTAAACAATGATTCCTATTATTGAGTAATGTATTATAATAAACATAGTAAACATGTTTTATATTGTCTTTAGGTTGAATGGATACTAAAATCACTTTGTGAAGAAATTATCATGGTTTTATAATCCTCTGAACAAATTGACTCCAAAATTGAATTATATTCTTTTGGATTGAAAAATAAGAAAATAATTTAAAGGAGATAAATAGTAGGTTGGTCGATGTACCTATGATCAAACTACCCTATAATGGAGAAGGGATTTTAATATATAGTAATGAATAAAAAGTTGGACTTGGATGTGTCATTATGTATAATTATATGGTGATATATTAATCCTTTCATCAGTTGAAAATACATTTGATGAATTACATAAATAATTTTTTAGATATGGTAATGGTAATTTTTTCAAAATATATATCAAGGAATTTTGTTTTTTATTAAATTTTCAACATATATATAGATCATAAAATATTGAAATATATATTAAAACAAAAATAGATTATTATGCACTAGAATATGGTGGAACAAAATTAAATATAATTATTTCTGAGTATATTACCAACATTAGAAGAAAAAAATGATGTTAATTATCTAAGTCAAGAGAACAATGATATCTTTTCCAGGATGAAGATTTAAAGAGATCTAATATATATATATATATATATATATATATATATAATATTTAACATCAAATCATGAGGAAAGGGGGTATAACATATCCTTTTTTGATGAATTTCCATACATCTATCCACTTCAGTATTAAGAGAAAAAAAAATAGGTGTTAAACTATTGATGAAGGTGAGAAATATTCCTCATTTTGACCAGAAATGTGGTTGAATGATAATTTTATGTAATATAGTATGTGTCCTATAAATAAAACATATTTTATGAAGGGGATATTAGATGAAGTACATAGATCTTAGTTATTTATTCATGTTGGATGCATAAAGATTTATAAGGCTGTCAAAGAGTATAACTAGTGGGATAAAATGAATATGGATATTGAAATTATATATATCTATGATTTTTAGGTAATTATGTTAAGGCAGATAGAAAAATGGATATGGATATGTGACAACCACCTCCTATACAAAGATATAAATGGGAAAACCATACCATCGGTTATATCACATGAAATCCTAAAACAACTAAAGGTAACAATGTTATTTCGGTTGTATTTGATCACATTATGAAATTAGTGAATTTAATGTCCATTAGAGAAGGATTATATTTTTATAATATTACAAGGATATATATTAATGTAGTTTTATAATTTCATGGGGTACCATATTTTATTATTTATGATTGTGATTTGATTTTTGAAATAATATTGATGAGAATTATTCATTGGGATTTGGATCCAGAGTTGAATTTAACAGGTTGTTTTGACCAAAACAATCCCCCATTATAGCTTTCCTTCATTAATATATTTCATGTGAGTATTCTGATAACTACATATAAAGCCTAATATGAAATGAATTCAAGAATAACAATTTACTGGGATTAATTTGGATAAATTATTCTGAATAAAAGAGTAGAGAAAATTTCATATAACGTTACAGTTATTTAGAAGTACAAAAGGTTCACTCAAAATCAACATAAAATTTACGAAGAAAATATTTGATTTGATCTAAAGTATGAATTTTGTGACAAGGTATACGAATGTATATATCCCTAGAAAATGGTTACGGGATATGGAAATAAGGTAAATTTGATACCTATATATATTAATCCATTCAAAATTTAAAACATTAATGGTGTGATCTCTTATCACTTTGTGCTTCCACCAAATAACTATCATGTTCATGATGCGTTAAATTTATTTATACTGAGGATGTATAAACTCAAACAGTAATTTTCATTGAACTCATAGGTTATAACACTAGAGAATGATATATAATATGAGAAATATCTTATGGATATTAAATATATTCTTGAAAACATTCTCTAAATCTAGACCGATAACATTGAAAATGTTTTCTAGCTAATCCATAAATTAGAGGAATCTATGAAGGAAACAGAGGATGTGATAAGGTAAAAGTGTCCATCAATATTTTAAACGGGTGGAAAAAATTTGTGGGAAAAAATTTCAATAAGGTGGTAGGATTTAACACCAATGTTTTATGGGATATATTTCTCTTTAAATAACTTCTATTTCATTGATCTCTATTTTACATGAAACACCATGTTTAAACGAACCACAAGATATAATTGAAATTATATTATTTATTATGGATGTTGTCACCTTTCTTTTCAAATGATATGTATGTATTAGACTAAATATATTATTAAATAGTTTTTACACATTTATAAATGAATTTATTTTTTATCAATTGATTATGATTGAAAATAAAATCATTTCAACGTAAAATAGAAATTTTTTGAGAAAAATTATTTATGAACGCAATGAGTTTTATCTAAATAAATTAATGAAATATAATTGATATCTAATTTTAATATTATTTATATATTTTATATACCATATTATTTTTAACATAAATCTAATTGGGTTTTAAGGATTTGAGATAAGAATAGATCCAGTTTTATGGTTGAAAATGTTTTTGTATAAAAACTCTTTTCATTGTGTTATTCATGGTTATTTTCAAATCTATTTCTACTAGGTTTAGTAATTTATTCATGAAAAATTTATTTCATATTTGGAAGAAAATAGTTTTATATTTTTTTTTAAAATTATAATTTATTTTCTTCCATTATGAATAATATATGTGGAAAATATTTGTCACCTATATAATAGTAAATCAGGTAAATAAGGTTAAAATTAATATTATGAGGATTTAAAAATATATATAATAACACTATATTTATATTTTATGAGTTTAACTAATCCATATTCATCCAATATTCAGTGATCTGGAAACATGTTGTAATTGTTCGTTGACAATGTACATAATTTTATTTTATTTAAATAAATAATCCAAAATATACACTGTTTTAATAACAATAACATTTCTTCATAGGTATTAAATGAGTTTATATTTAATAACAAATTATTATATTAAACATTAATAATTTTATCCATGGTGATTGATTTTCATTTTTACTGATTGAGTAATTACCACACAATCATAAACAACACTGACATAGTACTTATTTAAGTAATATAAAAAATTAGAAATATTATAAGTAATAAAATATATCTAATTCAATGTATTCATTGAATTTTGTAGAAAAATATAATATATTAGTTATGTGTCAAAATGTTGTATTGAAATAACAATCATATCATGTTCTATTTAAATCAAACCATGTGATTAGTCCTAAAAAATAATTTAATAGTATATTATATTAATTAATAATTAGTTAAATGATTTAATATTTTTTCAAAAATACTATATCTCGCAAATTTAATTTCATATCGCCAATAATGTCAACCAATTTTTACTTCTGGTTCAATGTTCATTTTATAGCAACTTTCAATTCCAAAAAAGTGTAAAAAATTTTGATATCATTATAATCATCAAAAGGGTAAACCTGGGGATAAAACAAATAGATTATGAGTTAAATATTGGATATAATTTTCTTAAGTTTATTCATTGAGAATATTTTTACACATAATCATCCAATATTCCTTATTAATAAATTTTAATCAACTTCTAATGTGAAATTGATTTATCTTAATTTAGTACTTTAGGTAAATTCCATCAGTACACTTCCCTTCCATTATGAAAGGGATCCTCTTATCATCCGTTGTTCACAATGTATGAACCATAACGATCATAAAATAACCAATATAATATAATCTTTTATTCCTTTCCTACAACCTATATAATATTCTTATTTTAAAAATTCTATTTTTTCACAGTTTAAGGTGTAGGAAATATTAGGTTTCTCAACAAACGATAATAAATCCTAATTGATCACATTCAAATATTTTTATTCTTATAAAAAATATAAATAGATTTTATAAATTATAAAATAATGAATAAATATTATTAAAAAACTGAATTTTTATTATGATTGTGAAAAAACCATTATCCTCAACATTTCAGTCACATATGAAAAGAAAATATTGTTTGTTAGACTGTGTAGACTACCACCTCCATAAAGCGATGCATGTTATTATTCATCCCAACATCATATTGATTGTTATAATAATGTATATATATATTATATGTAATATTTATTATTTTATTATCTTATTTTAATAAATTATTATTATTTTAATTTTTTTATTCAGTCCATTAAAAATTTGAAAAAAATACATGTGAGTACGTACAAACTACAATCTCAATGATGTTAAATAATTACTTGTAATCAATAAATTATATGAATAGTTACAAAATTTTTAATAATGGTGAATATCATACTGATAAAATGATAAAAATCCTATAGATGATGTTACCCTAAAAACTACATAAGGACCCAGACCGCTCAAACAAAACAGGCATGAAAGATGTAGATGTTATCATGATTTTATTATTGAATTGTTAATAAATGCGTGATAAGTTATTATAAGAAAATAATATGTGATGTGATATATTTTTGTTTAATTTTATAATATATTTATCATAAATAAATATTATTATATAAGATGTTTGAATGCTTATGAATCAAGAGGATATTATAGGTATGAATTTATGTTTCAATATAATTTCTATTCGGTATTATCTATAATATATTTTAAGTGAGGTATATTTTATGGTTATTATCCTAGAAACCAATCTATTTTCTTATAATATATTTATTTCATGAATTTGAATGTACATTTACTATATTTAATACATTTTTACATAAAATAATTGTAAAAATATCTTTAAATAAAACCTATCCAATACTTTTATTTAGTTGATAAACATATTCATCCATGTATAATATCTTGATAAATATATTTTCAATGGTATTAAATATTTAATTAATTTTCTATAATATTAATTTCCACCACATTTAAATATAGTTTAACTGGTTTAAAAATAGATCTTTATGATTTTTTCTGAAAAAATAAAATTTTTATTTTTATAAAAGTGTAAAAGGAATGTTGAATTTTAATATATATTATGTGAATGTATTTTATATCATTCATGAAAATTATTTTCATTTATTCTTACTCTTCATGTTTAAATTATTATTATCAATTAATATTATTTTATATATAGTATATGAATTTTTAGTTAAAAAGGTTTTACAAGAAAATGATATTTACACTTGTTTCAAAAGAAATGTTTGATTGAAATTTTGAAGAATATTTTAATCTATGTCAACATGATTTAGGGGTTTTTTGGTTCAATGACAATAATTTCTTATAGTACCATACACTTTCTTATATTGATATTTTATGATGATTATTAGTGTTATATTCTATGAAACTTTTTTATTAACCATGGGTTAATTATGTTATGATAAAATCATTTTGGAAATCTTTTCATTTCCATGAATTATGGTCTGATAAAATAATGAAAAATTTATTGAATGTTACGTTATTTCTATTGGATATGATAAGAGTAATTGAATAGTTCTTTATGATATTTTGGAACACATTTATACGGTTATAATTATATGGATATTAGGTCTCTTATTTCCCTATAATGCATTGTGTAAAGCCTTAAATATCTTGTGATAATTTTGGGAAATTATTTGATGTAATAGATTCACTATGGTAATGAGGTCATAATTGTTGATCATATATGACATGGGAAGCATATATTGATACCTGATCCACTATGATATGAAAAATTGATAGTGATACCTAATCTTCTAATCTATGATTGTCTGTGTACATAGCCATGCTATACGATGTTTTTTTATGCATATGATGGTTCCAAAATATTATTACATATTATTATTCTCATGGTTGGATCTCCTGGCTCACGATTGATCTTTGATGATTACCTAATCTTATAATATGTTAATGTTTTATGCCACTAATTATCATAATGGACTATTAATTTTTTTGTTATGATTATCTATTGATATTCTAATGTTCTAAAACCCTTATACACATTATATGATTTAATATGATCACTGATTGATATCATTAATATTTACATTTACAAAGAATCTACGCTTACCCATTATTTTATTTTATTTTTCCCCTCAGTATGAATAATTGTATCCAATATAATGAGTCTATAATGGTACCATATGTAAAAAAACAGTAGATATAATGAATATTTAATTTTAATAATACATTTCTGTATCTAGTCTCAAAGTACACTAAACCATTATGATTTTGAGTCATGTAATGTAATTACATGTATTGAATATTCATCTAAAATAATGTAATATTTATATATTAGTTACATGGGTTTCTTTAGATAGGATCTCATTTCCACGTGTTTCTTTAGTCACCCTCACATAATTAATCCTTGAAACTTTACCTCCTCATCATGAGTTATTAGTTTAACACCTTCAAATCTATCGATAAAATCCTACAATAACCTCAAATGAAATATCTAAAAACTACCATTTACAGACTCTGAATCTCCCAAATCCTAATTTAGAAAATGTTATAAACTACCAAAATATATTAAAATAAAATTTTTATGAATGGTTTAAAAATAAAACTAATTGAAAACCGACCATAATACAACTCAAAACATCACAAACTCACAAATAATTAATTTTAAAAGATCTGAAAAATCAATAAATTCCAAAAAATTAAACATAGAAATAATATTTCAAAATAAAATCTAATACATAATGACTAAATTAGTCTTGATAACATTATAAACTCCCACTATATAATATCAAAAACATCTCAATCCCCAAAAATACCATCAAATTCAATAAATTTTGTAAGTGACTAAAATTTCTCGATATAAATAATGACCAATAATAATCCTTAAAACATTCTAAATCATGAATGAATTATTTTCAAAATTCACAATCTCCTAAAATTCCCTCAAAATGAACAATTATTAAAATGATGAAAACATCCTCAAATTCAAGATGATAAAAATATCTATAAATATATAACAAAAACCTAATGAAGAAAATACAATAAACCCACAAATCCAAAAACACCATTTTATAAAAAATTTCAAAAATTTCTGAAATACCCTAGAATGAAAATGACCAAATACCCTTTAAAAAATATGAATAACCCAAATAAGAAATTATAAATGATCAAAGACTCCCAAGAACATTCTTATAATAAAATAAATAAAAAGTAAAAAATTCAATGAAATTTAGAATTGTGGAAATAAATATTATATCTTCACAAACATCTAAAATAGAATTCACAATACATCACAAACTCCCCAAATTCCCTAAAATGAAAAAATAAATTATTTTACCACAAAAAATAAATTGTAAATTTCTCAAAATACCTATTAATAAATCAAAAACATGTGAAGTAGATTTGACAAACCATTAGTACCATTAAAATAATCAAAGGTAAAAATATCTAAAATGACTACAATACCATAAAAATTATCCATTAAACCCTTTAAAAAATAAAAAAATACCAAATTATATTTTTAAAACCAACCAAACTCCCAAAATACTGAAAAATGGAAAAATTTACTCAAATTATTAAATGTAAAAACATTATAATTGATTATAGTCCCCTTTAGAACATCATAAACATCTAAAGGGGAATTTATAGAGTTAAAAGCTATTAAATCACCTGAAAATTTAAAAAATGATAAAATAAAATACATAACATCAAATGATTAATGAACGTAACACTGTTTAAAATTTAATTGGAATTAACTAAACTCTTTAAAATACATTACTAACTCCCATATTACCATAAAAATAAAATATAACAAAAAATATCAAATACCATCTAATTGAAAAATTGAAAAATACAATTTAAAACATCACCATTTTAATTCCCCAACCTGAGTTACCTGGAGTCATTTCATTATTACATAATATTGGCATGATCACAAGTGATCAAGTCCTAAATGACCAATCAGTTTATTAGCCTTGAAATTACTAGATACATACATATGTTTTACATTACATTATGAACTGAAAAAAACCTTGTGTCTCCTATTAACACACTCATATCCCTTATATTATCCCTGAAATTAAGTCATTATATACTACTTCGTATCCTGGGAAAAATAAAACATATAAATGGGTTAGTTCAGATGCATTGTGAGGATAACAATACAGCAGAAATTATCATAAAAAAGAATAATCATTTAAGGAAATTTATAAGACTAAAAAAGAACTTTAAACATAAACCTCACCATAATATATAAAATATAATTCAAATAATTCCATTTACATATTAACATGGATATTCTACTTGTTGAGTAATTACATGTAATATCAAAATCTAATTTCATAATGATCGAATGCATAATGTAAAAAATCATAACCATATAGTAAAGGCCTCATGCCAAGACTAGAAATAAAACTTTTATCAAGGACTTCTACAAAGACACTAATTTGTCTTATGAGACCTACCATTGAATCGAGGGGTAATAGTGGTCCCTGCTCTTCAATTACTAAATCCAATGCATTCCTCATATTAAAAGGTTGAAACATAACATAAACATTCGTATAAAAACTATTATATGAAATGTAAATACATTTACAAAAAACCATGAATAGTATAAAATAGCATATCAAAAATCGAACATATCAGAAAACATTAAATACAATATGGAAGATTGTATCATAACAAATCAACTTCAAACAAGAGTAGTATCTAACAATGGAGGTTGAGATATATGAAATAAAAAATATTTGAGATTAATAACTCTTTCTATTTTTAAATCATTTAAAAGTCATGTAATTATAAAAGGGAACTTTTATTTTTAAAATATTCATATAAGAATGTATGTAAAGCTTCTAAGGTGTTATAACGGTGGAAAAAGCCCCACCCACCATATATGTTAAAAACATTTTTTCTTTAATTTTTCAAAAAGGTCATAAAGTACCTTGGTTGGAATACAACAGAAAGATTACTTTCAAAACATTTTATAGACATTAAAACAAGTTTATAAATGACATTAACCTACAGTCTAAGAAATAGTAATTTTTTTTTAAATACACTTTTTTGAAACACATTTGTAGATAATAAATAAGTCCCAGTAGATACGTATTAACAACCTCAGATAATAAAGAGATTGTAAAATTAATTGTTCCCTTATAATTCTACTTAGTCGAGGGTACATCAACCTCCTCTATAATGGTTAATGAATTTTTTTTAAAGTATAAAAGAACTGCACACATAAACATGATATCATATAAAATCTTCTAATATTGATTTGTTAATAATATTTTAGTAGTATCATTGTTTCGAGTGTTAATTGATTCTTTTTTCCTTTATATGTATTTTTATAAAAGAAATGTTTGTTATGGATAGTATTTATTCATATCCAGAATCATATTAAATTATTAAATACTATCTTTAATCAGCAAATGAAAATTATTTTTGAATGTTTTTTATAGGGGATGAAATCTCATGGCGTCATGCAGACTGTTAGCCATATGTACGCACGTGAGATAATATCATTATATTGATGGTGAAATCATATGTAATTAGATGGTGTAATATATATATATATAATACTTAAAATTTTATATTTGTTATTTATATCAATTATTTTCATTATTATACCCATCCAATAATGAAGTGTTGAAAAGAAAACTACACTATGGCCTGGAGACAGTAAGTCGTGCGTACACACGTTTGGAAACATTAGAATTCATAGGATGTATAGAATAATAAATATAGTATCAATATAATTATAATAACATCTAAATATGTAGATGTTACTGGTGTTATTATTTTGGTATGGAATCAACAAAAAATGGGGAAGTGGAAGATGAAAAGATCTTTGAAAGAGGAGATGAAATAATTACCTCTTCTTCGAGTTCTTCCTTTAGAGTTGAACAAAAGGGCCCAATAAAATGGATTTATGATCAAAGTAAGGCCTCTATGTTAAATCTAGGGTAGTTTGAAGGATATTGGAGAATGGGTTGGAAAAAACTAAATTCTTTGGAGGTTTGAATTTGGGAGAAGGGGAAGTACCCTTTTATAATAGAGGTGAGTGGAATATTAGGAAAAGCATGAAATATTAATTTATTCTAAAAGAATATTCAGTTTTTAATAGCTAAAAATTGATTTATTTAGTGTCTAAGGTAGGTAGGGGTATAAAATATTTCAAAAAATAGTCTTTAGACAATTTTAGGTCACCATAACAACCTTATATTTTATATTTTACCATTGGATAATTAGTTTGACATTTAACAAGCCTCTGGGTATTTTTATATTATATGGTTAATAAAGATACTATAAAATGACATGTGAACCTCAAGTGGTTCATTAATGAAATTTATAACCTTATTTATGTCTTTTGGAAGAATCTTATATTGTTAGAAATATTTTATTGTTTAATAATATAGTATTTGTTTAAAACTCATTTATGTATATTTTGAAACTATTCAATAATTGATTTTTTTGAAAGCCATAAAAATTTGATTAATTAAAAAAAATCGTTGAATCAAACTTATAATTCTATATTCACCTAGAAAATTCTTGGATGGATTAAAAAATTTCAAATTATATTTATTTTAATATTTATAATATTAATTATTTTATTCTTTTATTAATAAGAAAAATATTTCATCATTATTCTTTCATAGATAAATTCAATCATTTAATAAAAAAATATAAATAAAATATAATTATGTGGTAAATATTTTTATATATATAATTAATATTTATAGTAAATGTGATCAATTATATAACCTCATATAAAAATTATTTTACTAAAAGTTATATGTTTATGGTATATTTTCCTTAACTTTAAATTAATTTTTACAAACTATCATTTTCACTTACAAGTGGCTCCTTGGGGTCCCAAAATCGACCCAAAGATGCCCATGGTCGAACATGTATCATTCAATAGGGTTATGAAACTTGTTAGTGAAATTTAATATTATTATAATATTATTTGTTGACCCTTATATACTATATTTACCATTAAACCATGGTAAATAAAGTAGTTACTGAAGATACAATTCCTAATGTCTAAATATAAGAGTTACGTATTAACACAATATGGAAATCCTAATTCAAAATATGAAATTCAATTTTTCCAAATTCAAAACACGTAAGTTGTATAAATTAATTTAAAATTAATTGCCATTATTAATATCAAAAAGCACGTTTTTAAGAAGTAAAAACTATCCAAATATTGGCATTTGTTTATGTACAATTTAAATGTAAAATTACATACAGTGACCTACATTACATTAAATGGTAAAAATATAATATCATGATACTTTAAATCTACTCAAATGTATAATTTAACACTATAAATCCTTTTGATTAATAATGTTGTTATTAATTAAATTTTAATTTTTCTCACTATTCATCAAAATATGAAAGTTATCATAAAATACCCAAAATTCACCTGAAGATAATTTTGATATTCCAAATCTAAAAATGAATTCAATTCTAAAGAAAGAAATTTATGAAATTTCAAAAAGTGGGAATTACTATTCATAACTTCTATTTAAATGGCTTGTTTGATTGGTCATGATGTGCTAGAATTCAAATTTGCGTAAAGTACAAGCTATTGTATTAATCAAAGAGAAACGTACCATGTAAGATTGGGGTGTCACAAAAATCTCAAAAATTAGAATTTCCTAAGCCTCACAATCTCTGAAAAAAGACTCAAATGCATGACATGAATCAAATAACATACATACCCTAAAAATTCAAGGGATTTTAAGTTATATTTTTTAATATATCAGAAACATTGAAAAAACCAATATATGAATGATATTTTAAAATTTCCAAAATCTCCTTCAATGAAATATGAATAAATATTCCATAAAAACTTCCCCAAATAAATAAGTAGAATTTCTAAAATAGAATAGACTCCCAAAATTCCCTCTAATGTAAAAATGAATAAAATAAAGTAGTGCAGAAAAATTAAAAAAAGATAATATAATGTTCATGTCTTTACATACACCAATATCATAATTTCTAAATCCTCCAAAATATCTAAATTCATAAGAAACTGATGAAAATATTAAAAATTTGTTATAAAATAAATAAACATTAAAACATCATATACAAAAAAATAAAGATGTTAACAATATTATTAACACAAAAAATAAAATAAAATGAAAAAAACCATTAAAAAAGAAAATAAAAATAAATTAAAAATGTAAAAACTATCCTTACAAAAATCATAAAATCCCAAAATACTAGAAAATAAAAAAATGTTTAAAATGAAAACAAAATAAATATAATGTTATAAAAAATGCCATAAAAATCCTAAATTCTAGAATCAAACATGTCTCAATCCGCCAAAAAAATATCAAAGGATTGAATATAAAAAATAGCCAAAATAACATAAAATGGAAGAGTATTTAAATACACCCTTATAATTAAAATAAAAACATAAATAATAACTTCAAAAAAATAAAAAACACTCCATTTTCGGATAAATTAATAATTTTTTTAAAACATATAAATACCATAAAGAGGAAAATGGTAAAATGACACATTAAAGAATCACAATTTTTTTTTGAAATCTCCATAAACTCCTAAAATACCGAAAATAGAATAAATGATGAATGTGATGAAAATTCAGTAAAATTAAAAATGGGTAAAAATTTTCAAAACATTACCTGCTCCGAAAATACACTAAAATAGCAAAATGTATAAATTAAAAACCAATGAAAAATGACTAAAATATCGTTAAACATCATAAATTCCTAAATTATAACTACCTATATATTTTATATTATAAAAAATATAAATAAATGAAAAAAACTAAAATGTGTAATTAAACATAAAATATAAATTGAAAAAAATACCCATTAAAATTTTTAAATATACTAAATAAAAAATTCTAATGATTTTAGATTTCTTTATATTCAAATAATAGTAAATATGACTAAGATAATCAAAATAAACTCAAATTACAAAATTATCATCATGAGATTCAAAACATCACAAACACCTAAAGTCTAATTTCACAAAATTCTCAAATATAACAAAACTTATGTCAATTTTTTTAAAAGGATAATACCTGAAAAAAATATGGTAAAAATATCCCTCAAAACAATAAATCCCCCGAAAATAGATTTTTTAAAACTAAAATATCATTTAATAACAAATTAATGATAAAAGATAGAATCACATAAAAGTATGTTAAAATATAATATGAATAAAATAACCCTCAGTGATTTATAAAAACCCAATAAAGAATACCAAAAATTATAAAGACTCCCAAAATACACTGAAATGTGTTTTTAAATGATAAAAATATACATAAATGGAAACCGATCAATATAAGTTTAAAAATTACATACGAATAATATATGAATAAAAAACTATTAAAAAAATAAAAATTACACTAAAATGATATGATTACTAAAAACCCATTATTCATAAAAAATTAAAATTTACTAATATATATTTTAAAACAACATAAGAACATATGAGAAAAAATTTAATCCTTTACTAACACTAAAAATACACAAAATGAATATTTATTTAAATAACCTAAACAATTTAAAATCTAAATTTCTCAACATTCTCTTTAAAACATCCTAAACTCCAAACACAAAATTTCTAAAAGGTTAGAAACTCCCAAAACATCATCCAATTTAAAAAAAATATTGAATCATTCAATATTACCTCAAATAAAATACTAGAGTACCCTTTTACATTTAAAAACACGTTAATAAAATCTTGTAAAGAAACAAAAACTCCTACAAGAGACTAAAAAAATAAGACATATAAAATTTCTCAAATAATATCAATGGTAAAAGAAAAAATACCAACCAAAATATTATATATATCCAATTAATAATTTCTAGTACCTCACAAAATCCAACGATATCTTAAATTAAAAAAATATAAATATAAAATAAATGCAAAAAGATAAAAAAATTAACTAAAATACCCACAAAACATTACAAATAATCAATGAATGATTTTAAATACATCCAAAATTCCAAAAAATATAATAAAATTAAAGATTACTATACTTAATTTTTTATTCTCAAATTGATTTTCATTGTTATTTATCAAAATATTATAATGTTTCTATGATTGAATTTTTAAAAACACTAAAGATACATTAAAATGTAAAAAATAAAAAAATGTGAAAAATAAGGGTGAGTAGAAAATGAATAATAATCTGTTATAATTTTTTAAAACTCTTGAAATAAAAAAACCAACCATTAAAACCCTATAAATTATATGAAATGATATATAAAATATAAATATTAAAGTTACCTACACATGAAAAATGTCCAAAATACCCTATAAAATTTTACCTCTTATGAGATCAAAATTTCTACCTATTTACAAGCTCCCAAAATACTCTCAAATATAGAAATTACTAAAATGACCAATGTATCCTTAAATAGAATATCATACAAATTCAATTCAAAAAATCCCAATATTATAAAATGGAATTTTGAAAAAAATGACAATCAATAAAATACCATTAATTGAAAAATTTGGTTTAATTACCAAATATCAAGTAATTAAAAATGATTAAAATACCATTCAAAACATAATTAATTCATAAAGATGAATTTTAAAAGCTTCACAAAATCCCATAACACCTATAATTGTAATTAATAAATTAATTTATTAATCCACATTCCAATAATAATGTACTAAAATACCCATAAGAAAACTCCCATATTATAATTTCAAAAAAATACAAAACTCTTAAAATTACAAAAATTACAAAAATTTCTAAACTAAAAAAAGTACCCAAAAATTAAAAATGAAAAAATGACTGTATATTACAATACATTATTAGGGAAAATTATTTTAAAAATAAGAAAATATCCCACAATAACTATAAATTAAAAAATGTAATAATGATAAAAAATTAACCTCTATTGTTACATAACTAAAATACAATTCAAGATGGAAGAAATAAAAATTATTTATTCCAATCTTTTTTCAATGGAAAAAATATCTAAAAACATAAAAATTAATAAAATTTTGTAATCATGAAATTACCCATTTACCCTTTGATGATTATAGAAGCTCCCAAACCTTAATTCCAAAAGCTTATAAAACTCAAAAATACCCTCAAATATAAAAATTTAATAAAGTTATCCCAAAAGAATAAAACATAAAATAACCATAATAACAATGAAAAAAATTTAATCTCAACAAAATCTATAATTACTATAAATCTACCAAAATACCTATAATTTAACAATAGACTAAAATGACCTAAATACCCACAAATATAAGATGGATTAAATTCCAATTATGATTTCACAAATTTTTAATAACTATTTCACAAAATTTAAAACATTCTTAAAATACACTCAAATTAAAAAACATATAAAAAAGTTAACAATACTCTCAAAGGAAAAAATAATCATTATATCATTCAAAATTCATAAACTATAAAAAGCATAATTTCTATAAATTAAGAAAAATTCATTGTAACCTAAAATTATAGACTGGCTAAAATGGATAATATTAACTATAAGACATAAAAAAGTCCCAAAAAAATATGTTTTTGATCTCTCAAAACATACCAATATACCCACAAATTAAATATTTTGAAATTTTAAAATTCCATAAACCAATGATATATTTTTTGTACAGTAAATTCTTCTAATGTCTCAAATATGAATATTCAAAACATAAAAATATCCTCAAATTCTGTTAAATGAATGACGTAAAAAATTAATATAACACATTTATATGAAAAATAATTAAAATACCACAAAAAACATCATAAACTCCAAAAGATTAAATTCATAAATACAATTATACCACAAAATACACATACATTTAAAAAAATATGACATCGAACAGAATAAATAATAATAATAATTTTTTAAAACACACATAAAATTTTTATAATATTTTAATGAATAATTTAAAAAAATAATTAACTCCCCATATTTAATATAATTAAAGAATGAGTAAAATAACAAAAACACCCTAAAAACGTTAAAATTACCACTCAAAACATAAAAAAATTATGAAAATGTAATTTCTAAAAATTATAATAATCCAAAATACCGTGAGGAAAAAACAATTCTAATAAGGTCAAAATGGAATTTAAACTAACTATTGAAATACCATTTTTATCCTCCCAAACTGACAAAGAAGGATTTTAAAAAAATATAAACCCTCCTAAAACTCAATGAATTAGAAAATAACTAAAATTATTATATTACTCCTAAAATTAAAATGATCAATATACCATTCAAAGCATCAAAATCTTCTTCAATTATCATTTTACATATTTTTAGGAATTAAAAAGTAGAGGAAAAAAAAATTTAGACCAATACAATTTCATATAATGGTTTTTGTGGTGATGGTGTGAATCTCAAATTGAGTTAGGGTATGAAATGTTTTGTTTCATATTAATATTTTCAACAAAGATCATATTGGGTTTGAGCAATATTTTTGTGGATGGTTGTTTTTTGGGCACAGAACAGTTCAGAATAAAAACTATATTAAGGGAAGTAAATCAATTTTTTTTTGTGGTATTTCATTTTTTTATGGCGGGTGGTGCTATTTTGGGTGGTTGTGTCATAATCGATAAAAGTTTGGTAATTTATCTGTTTTTAAAAATTAATATTCTGTTTTTAGGAAGACAAGGTCATTTTGTACATGCATTGTGTTGATAGAGATTTTAGGGAGAAACATGATAAATAAATTTCTTATACATATCCAATTGAGCGTCTATTCCAAGGATAGAGATTTTTTATGACAATATCTCTCAAGGGAGTAATGGTACACATGGAAAACATTAGTGTACTATAATATATAGGTACATTCATTGAGTTAATATTTTTGTGTGAAATCGCCATTTATACTACAAAAAATACATGATAGTGGTAAAATTCGTATAGTATAGTTGAGTGGTCAATTTTATTTAATGGGATATTGACTATTTAATTTCTCTAGAAAATTAAATCTCATTTGGTAAATGCCTAGGAGAACTATTTTTGTTTGCACCATACCATGGTCATGTCCTTAATAATTTTATTATAAAAGTTTCCTAATAATTAAATTTGGAACATTTTCCCCATCTTCTATTCAACCCTATATAGTTTTAGGAACAATTATCAATGTTATTAGGACTCTATGATCAATATTTAACCTCTTATTACATAAAATTTATCCCTTTTAACCAAATTTAATCTTATTTTCTACATTTCCCCATTATTCAATTTCATTTCACTTCTATTCAAAAAATTAATCTTATGTTATCTATTTTTTGATTTATTATTCATGATTTGTTTGAAATATAAATGTAGTTTGGATTATTGGTTGATTCTTTTGTATTGAGTCTGATTATATTTCTTCTTCAACGTCATTATTTTTTTGAACTTTTCCAATATCTATATAAAGATGGAATTTAAACCACCAAAATAATTATTTGTGGATATTTAATTAAAATGTTTTTATTTTTATTGTACAAATATATGTAACTATCCTAATGATATAATAAAATATTTTCATTGAATTGGAAATGGAAATAATTATCTCCATTAAATATCATGATTCCTATGGTATTTATATAAGATATTCATTTGCATGATATGGTTTAAATTTTATTTAATAGATTTATTTCTTGATTATTTAGGCGTAATGATTTACATAAGTTATTTCCCACATTCATATATATATAATAATATAATTTAATTAATGGGAAAAAATGTTAATTTTTTTGACTATTAGTTAATATATATTTAGAAATAAAAATTTAAAACTCTTAAATCATGTTTTTTTATATTTTTATTTTAATTTTAATTTACTGATGTTGTGATGTGGAATAGAAATTTTATTTTCATTCCTAATATAGTTGTGGTTGTTTTAGTTTTTATTTATGTGTCTCTATTTTTATGTTTTGGGAACATGTTATAATGATTATATTTTTTTGTCTTTCTTGTAAATGATGGGTAGTTGTGTGAATAATTTAGAGGCTATTCTTTATAAATGGAGATGTTTCTATTTTATATTTTAGCCCAATTGTAGATATGTGTTCTTAAGAAATAATTTTATATGTATCATAGTTTCCCAGAAATTAGAATGGAAATGAATTAATAAATAAATGACTGCTAATCGGAATGTGGTATTATGTTATTGATATAGATTCAGTGTTTCAATAAATATAATTATTGATGAGATATCAAATATTATTGAACTGATGATAATATGTAATTGATATAATAATTCCCCATGAAAATTCATAACATAAATTTAATGGTCTAAAATAAAAGTGGATTAATGAATAAATGTAAATAAATATGATTATATGATACTTAATGAACTATGAATAATAATTTAATAATTAAATATTTATTAATATGATGTACTTGATTAATTAAAAGTGATTATGAGATAATAAATTTACTGAAATTTGATATTGTGATTAGTGGTGTTGTTGGTTCATATTTTGGAAAATAGTGGAAGAAAATTAATATTTCTTGTGTTGAATGTTTTTGTTTTAGTGATGTTTATTAGGTAGTTGAACATAGTTTATGCATGTTTATTTATTTATATTCATAATGGGTTTTTTATTTTCTAGACTCCATTACTAGGGTCTGCTAATATGATCAATGTTTGCATAATTTTTTATGGGTAAACACCATCAATATACTAATTTTAAAAGATATGAATGCATTATTGATCCTCATTCCTTACTCCCTCATCTAGATACAATTCATGTTATGATGACTCATGTTTATAACACATACACAAATATAAACACACACATATATACTTGTTTTCATGGATCATTGTTAATGTGTGTTACTATTTTTGTGTATCTTTACTTGATTTAATGGAATATAGTTATTATATATATTTATACATGGGAAATAATTTCTTCATATTTATAGGTTAAAATGTATTTCCAATAATAGATCAAGGTTTCAATGTTTGTAAATCCAGATGTTATAGTAATGTGATTGAAGATCTGAAACTACAGTTTTGATATAGATAAAAAATTATGAGGTATGTGGTGATAGAATTTATAAAGGTATCATGTCAGTAGAATATATGCCAAATGTAATTTTAGTGAAATCATAATGGGTACATGGATTCAATATATATTTTTTATTTATATTATTCTTATAATATCATTAAATTAGTTGTGTGAAATTTCTGGGTTAATGAGGCTTATTGAAGATGATAAATTTGTTGATCTTCTTTAGCGAAAGATATGGAATTTTTATTAAAAGGGTCATTTTAATGATTCTTTTCTATTTTTAATAATTGTTTTGGGAATATTTTATGTGGTTATATTCATATAATATAATCCCATTTTACAACATTATGTTGTTTTCGGTTCATTTTTAACTTTAAATTTAGATTTATTTTTTTTATATTTATATTTAGAGTTTATTTTTAAACCATATAACTTAAAATATTAATGATGTCAATTACTTCAGTAAATGTTTTTTATACCCTTGGTTATAATTGAATACATACTCCCTTTTAAAATCAGGATTAAAGGGTCATACACAACTTTATTTTCTACCCATTAGGGACTCTAGTGTAGGGGTGGGAGGGATGGGGGGGAGGGTGATTAAAAATTTTTATCTGATATATTTATTATGAATTAAAAGCTATTATGGACTTAAGAACTTGAGGGGGTAATGTAATTTTTATAGAGAATAAATATCAAACAACCAATGTATGTGGTGTCAGAATCATGGAATAGATAAGGCATATGCAATTAGCTCCCTCCATGATTCAATGTGAATACTAAAAAATTATTAAATATTGTATGAGAATTTAAGTACATTTTAATATAGATTATGTGGTATGGTTTACAATCCGTACATGATTTTGATTGTGATGGAATTGGGAATACAGTTTTGAGGTTGAATTAAACATATAAATGTCTACTTCTTTAGGATTAATAGTCACTATTTTTCTTTTATCCTTCTTCATAGGGTTCAAGGTGAGATTACTGAAGAATTATTGTCCATTGATATATAGAAGGATACTATAGTATATCATCATACTATTAAATCTAATTAAAATGTAACTTTTAGAAATATATTATGAATGTTTCAACAATATATCTTGTTGATGTATGACATCACTATTTATAATCTGGAAATATAAAGGTTGTCAGTGGAGCTAGATATCTCTTTACATATCATCTATTCTAGTAAGTAACATTAAATTACATAATGTTACTTACTAGAATAAATGTTATGTAAAGAGATATCGGCTCGTTGTGGGTGTGGTCTAGAATCGGTGGGGTGCGTCTGCATCCGGTGGGTTTGGTCTTCGGCCCACATTCCTGGTATCGTCGCTCAGGTCTGCGGGTCACTTCAAGGAAGAGTTTTAGGCATTCGACCTTGTGTGCTGTTGACGATGTGGATCGGCGTGGTCTCAGTTCGGAGCATCTCAGACCTTCGGTGCCGACTGTGGATCTGTTTCGGTGAGTCCATCACGACCTAGCCACGTATACGGTGGGATCCTATGTGTCTCGACGTCTGATCTGTAGTTCTAGAGGGGGGAGGCTTTTGTCTTTGGATTCTGTGAGTTTTTTGAAGGTTTTTTTAGTTTTGGTGATTCTGGATTTCTCTTGTGATTCTTGATATTGTCGATTGGCTGTGAATCTGTTGGGTTTTTTAGGTATTATTCACTAGTTTCTCGGCATTCTCATGCTGATTGACTCACCATCATGACTGGCCTGCTTCGATACTCGGTGAGGGTTCATCTGTGGTCTGATTGGAGTGGATCCATGCTCAGAGTAGAATTTCTGGTTCATGATGACTCGGATCCCCCCATCAGTGGTGTTCCCTCAGCACGATGTTGGGCCATCCAGTCCTTGGTGACGATGGTGTGATATTGTGTCTATTGGAATGTCTTTCGGGATTCTGCGGCGGTGGTGGTAGGAATTCTCATGGAGTGTGGTGGTATATACCCATGAAGGTTTTTTTTGGTGGTGCCATGGTTTTTTTCTTGCTGGGGAACCTAGATAGTCAACATGGATTTTATTCAGATGAGGTTAGAGCTGATTGCCTTCATTGTGCATGAATTTTCGGATTTGGACGATTGAGAGGGTATGGCGCTGCCATCGGTACCAGGCCCATGCATTTTTGCACCGAACAACTTGCTGATTAGTTATGCTCTAGTGGAGGCATGTCTTAAAGACATTGATGATGGGAAGAGGTTCTTCTATGTAGTTCTATACTGGGTAGCAACCCACTTTTTTCGGATTTAGTTTAAGTCTCTATGTTTTTGATGTCTTGGTTTTTCCCCTTTACCTTTAAAATGGGGCTTATCCAAAATCAATAAACATTTAAGCCTTCGGGCCATTCAGTCATTCGTAATAACTATTTTTTGTAGATCATCTAATTAGTAGTGGATATTTTCAATTTTTTATCACGAGGAGTCCTAAGTGTCATGTGATAAGATCTATGATTAGTTTCATGTAATGTTAATTTCACTTATGGTGATGGTTTTACAATAAGTGGAGTTTCTATGAATCTTGTATTCTATCTCAAGAATGACTGATATTGTAATAATATGTATAGTCATTATTCATTTTAATGTAGATCATCTACTAGAATAAGAGGCAATAGAAATTAATTTGAAGGAGGTGTTACAATTTTTGATAATTTTCTATATTTCCCTATTTACTTTGTTCAAAAATATTTAGATGACTAAAAATTAATATACAATAGTGAAGATACTATTACTAACTAGATTTCCACGTTTGAGAGCTGTTCATGGCATCCTAGAATGTCTATATAGATACATAGGTTCCCAATTTTCCAATAAGTTGATGTTTAATTCATGTGGGATTTAGTCCAATGTTTTTCTTTCCCATTTCACCCAAGTTGGTATTTAAAAAACATCAATGAGGGTAATGAATCATGGTTTATTTTCATTAACAAGATTTATTTATCATATAATTTAATTTCTAAGATCCCATAACTATCATCAAGGGTATTTTGTCCCCCAATATGTAAAAGTTACATCTAAGTCCACATCAATAATACCAGCAATATGATTCTTAGGGTTATGCACAACAAAGGAGAGGTCTGTCACAGAGGGGATAACCCCATGATGATATTATAACTTAGTGATATTTTTGAAATCCTAGTCATTATGGGGGTCATCATTTAGAGTTGAATGAAAAAGGATCATGATGAGATCATTTTTAGGCGATAGTGTTTCCTAATCTAGATGGACTCGACATCATTTAATTTTCTGTATATTTATCATCAACTATAGTGACTACATTATTAGATTCAATATCATTTAACTCATTTATTTAATATACCTTACTTTGACCTTCTGGATATATTTTGGAGATAAATCTAGTGACCAAGGTGTTGACTATCTCGGTTGGCAATCTGGATATATTTTTTGGCATGTGTCAAGATTTTGGGCTCATGTTAAGAAAGAATTTTTCATTAGGATATTTCATTTGTTTGAGGACATAGTTATGAATATTTATCCTTAAAAATTTATAATTGTGTTTAGTATAGGATATTTTAATTTTTTTTAGATTAAAGTTGTGTTATTATATTATAAAAGTGATTGTATTGGGTTTATTAAGGAGGGATGTAATAGTTGAATGTAGAAAATCATTCCTCTCTGTTGGAAGAGAAGATATTGGGTTCAACGTAGATTTAGGTTATTGTTTTATTCAGGATTTTGTAATGTTCCCTAATATCTTATCTGATGAGATTTTAAAATGACCACCTTGAAATTATATTGAGTTTAGGATTTATATATAACATTGTGTCTCTCTAATTTCAATTTATATGTAGAGGTTGATTCATTTAAATTTATAGGAGATGTGGATTCATATGTATTATTAAATGAAGGTAACTATAATGTATCCTTTTTAAAAAAAATTAACCTGCTGTGAATTTAATAATATATTTCATGAATTGTCTCTAGAAATTATTAATGGATACATTCAAATTTAACAATTTGGTTTTAAATTTTTTAAATATAAAATCAAATTTTGATATTACAAGGTTTTGTGAAATAATTAAAAATAAACCAAAATAATTTCACACATATGTGATTAAATTAATTATTTGAGTGAAAATAAATATGTGCCTTAAAAATAATTATTAAATAAAATTTAAAATATATTAGAAGTGTACATGTATTGACCCATAAAAACTTCCTTCTTCCTATTTTGAAAATATTAACTAATTCAATTTTTCAATGCTCACTTAAAGGCCAATTATTGAGTACCTAATTATAAATTATCATCATTCAAATAACATTATATAATTGTTTTCTTAATTTAGAAGAAATTAAACTACTTGAAGAGAACAAATGAGTTAATCCTAATTGATATCAATATGATCATAGGAAATACCTCAATAAAAAATTTAAATAGTTATTTAAATTATTTGACATTATATTTTGGACAACAATTCAAAACCAATTAGAAATGGTGAATTCATAATTATTAAATCATTAATTGTCAAAGAAAATTGATACAAGACAAAGTAAAAAGGTATATTGAAAGGAAACTTATAAAAAATATAAGAGTCCCCAAGGCTCTACTGTGCATAACCGTCTATGTTTTTATCTACACATAGAAAAATAAACTCTTATACCCCTTGTCCTCTTTTTATTCATGATTATATAAATATTATCTAAATTAAAAATAATAATACCAACTAATATGGTACCCTATTTTGTTAAATTTATCTCCCGAAAATATTTGCGACGGACATAATGTTTTTCCATGACTATTTAATTCCTTAAAATCACTTATTGGAAAAAACTATGTGCCAAAATAACTATTCCATGATCATCCTCCATGTTAGAATAACAGCTAAAATTGTTTTCCAAAGCATGTTTTCATGATATGTTTATGAGTATAATAATATTTTAATTATAAATAAATAATCACAAACAAATTAAATATTCATTTACCACTTAAATGAAGTCATGGGGCTCATACATACAGTTTGATACAAATACATTCACTGAAGTTGCATTTTCTCTGTGGGTTATATAAATTTCCAAAGAGTAAAAATTAATATGGTCTCCTGAAATTTATATTTTGTAAGTAAAAATTTATGTTAAATCTATTATAGAGTTTTCTTTTTGGATAATATTTTATGATTAATCATAATAAAAAAAAATTCTTGAATATTTCAGAAATGTACTTAGAAGTGCACTTATATAATGAAAAAATGACATATATATTAGTAAGGAATGTAACATACAAAGTAAAAGTTAAGAAAATCGAATATTTTGTAAATGAAAATTATTATAGGATATAAAATTATTACATGGAAGTAAAAATATCATGCATTATATGGAAATATATTACATAATATAGATAAAATTTTTTATATAACAATACTTATCTAAATTTAATCGAATTTCAATATAAGATGATATTTTTTCATTAAAACTAAAATAAAAATAATACACATTCAAACAATTAAATAAATTATTAAAAATACAAAAAAAACCTTAAATTACCCATTTTAAAAATAATTTCCAAAATTTAAATAATGTTTATAAATGAAATATTTCTTTCGAAATTCTAAAAAAAAGTAGAGATTAAATAATGGGAATTTCAAGAAATATTGATGGAAATATCCAAAATATAAAGTAATTATTGTAATGTTTCACATTACAGTTAATTGTTTTTGTTCATAAAGAAGAGTGATGATACACTCTGGATAAATGATAATCATTGTTAATTAAATTACGTAACAATGAAAAATTAGAATACCATCAAAAGAATATATAATTTACTAGATTATATTAGGGGATTTAACTATTTTCAAAGATTAATATATTTTTAGGGTGAAGGGATTAGATATCATGATGTCCAATTTTTGTGTTTTGAAAGAAAATTCAATCATGTAGTTACTTTATTTGGCTTCATGAATTCACATCTTGTTTTCAAGTTGTTAATAAATAATATATTTTGTAATCTTGTAGATTTGATCATTGTTGTTTATGTTTATGTAATACTTCTATATATGTCATCAAAGGATAATAATTATTTTTATTTTATAGATATTATAGATGTTTTTTAGGTCATGGGCTTTGTTAGAATATATCCATTATTATTTTTTGGATACGATAGAAGAATTTTCATTAGAATGCTATATCAAAATGGAAAGTAACTATCGATCCGTGAAATTTAGAGGCAATAAAATCTTGGAAGTCTATCATGAATTATTTGAAAGAAAATAGTTTCTTAGTCAGTTGTTATATTATCATTGGTTTATTTATTATTTCCCCCAATTCTAGACTCCTTTGAAAACATTGACCAGAAAATATTAAACCATCATATGCATAGTTCAATTTTATGATAATCTTCGGTATCTAGAGAATAAGATTATTTATTCTCATATTATAAATTTTCTAATGGTGGAGTGATGTTTTAATACTTTTATAATTTTTTCCTATTTATATTTGTTATGTTTTGATGTAGGATATAGAATTCATCTTCTACGTCACTCACAAATTTGATCTCATGAGTATAACATCAGTACCCATGATTTTCGGGTTGTGATAATAGGGGTTTCCATGAAGTTATGGAGACAAAATTATATTAATTACACTTAAATGGTATTCAAATATTGAAACATCTTTTGATATATTTTTTCATAACTTGATTTGAATCATCATCAGTAATGGTGGATGGTATTCTTATGTGATTGTTACTTCACAAATCCTTATTCAACATGTAAATGGGAATTGATAGAAAATGTGTTATGTTATAAATATTATTATGATTATTTACAAGAGTCTAGGTATGTGTGCATAGTGGTGGAGAATTTTGATTCATTGTATCATGAATAAATATAAAATGGTGGGATTTGTTATTATTGTTAGATAATAGTGTAATGATATTAATGCAATTTATAGATAAATACATTCTAGGAAATCCTTGTATAGATGTTTTTAAGGATCTTGTTATATGTGGTAATTACCCTAATGTATGATTTGAGGATTATCATCATCATTTATTTTTATGAGTAAGGGTCATTATTGTAAAATTGGATCATGAGTTCATTTTTCCTGATACTCATATATCCCTTTTGTTAATGAATTCATAATTTCCCACAATGCATCATTATTTCGTGTTTCTATTCTAGTGGATGAGTATAAAGAGGTCAATAGAAGTGATTGTACCTTTGTTTTTAGTATGTTGGAAAGTTAAAGATGAGTATCATACTCTAATAGTTTTATTAAATCAATTATATATTCCTTGAATGGTGTAAGAGGAAACTTCAATGGATTAGTTTTAGTCAAATTTTCATGAAATCAATTTAGATATTTTTTAAGTTTTAGAATTGTAGACTTATTGACAAATCTAGGTCAATTATTTCAATATAATGAGTAATGTAGACTATGTGTTTTATGAATGAAAATTTTAAAATATATTTATAAGCATTGTCGGGTGTCATGGATGATCATATTTGATTATAACTCTCTTTTTAACTAGTGTTCAGTGAATGTTATTTAATTTTAATTAATCTCTCAGATGTGACATATCATTTCTTTTTATCAATAGATTGGATTCCAGATACCGAAATTTTATTATACATTTGAGGGTATGATACATTCATGAGTTCTATATATTTTAAAATCATGGGTGTAACACTAAACGTAGTTTATTTTTTATATTAATAGTATTTTATCCTATATCAGTATGAATGTGTTCAAATATTTTTATGGGGAGCCATGAAAATAATTCTTCTACCAAATAAATGTTAGATAGTTAGTGATTCATAGAATTTATATGATTTAGAATATTAAAAACAATATATAAATTATTTTTTAGAAGAAGATGTCTTATGAAAATCATGATATGAGTCATATATATTTTTTGTTGGATATCGCTTATTTATAAATTTTTTCCCCATTTTTGGTATTAAATATTCAATCATGAGAGTAATAATTCCTCATAATTTATTAGATATTTTGATGTGTTTGAGTGAATTGTTATGGTGGAATATAGATTGGTTCTTCTAATTTATTTGGATTATATCCATGACATCTTTCATTTTTGACATCATTATTCATATCATTACAATGAGTCTCATGTAAAATATTGTGGTGATATATATGTCAAGGATAATGTAATTTTTATTTACTACGAAGTTGAGATTCATGAATAATAATATAAGGTTTAAAATTGGAATAATATTCCTTTAGTACACTTCTTATGGATACATGGTAGAATATAATGATGTATATGATAAAATGAGTTGTATATGTGTTACCACTATCCTGAGTTTTTTTATTCTTAATACATATTGATTTTTTTGTTTAATATTGTGTTTGTTTGATGATATGTTCATTAATTCTTATGGTTATATGTTTTCGATGATTTATGCTAATTATTTGGTGTTCCTAATATTTTTTATGTAAGTGAGAGTTCAATATGAGAGTCTTCTCATAAGATGGGAATTTCCTTGGTTCTACCATTAGTATTTTTGATTAGTTTTGATTCTAAATGATGTGAATCATTTTATATGTATCTAATATAATGGTATGGATTTTCTTTATTCATATAATTTTGAATTTTGAGGTGTTTTGGTGGATCTGAGAGTGGGTTCAAAATTAATATTTTGATTTTTTTGATGATAGAGGCTAAATTAATAATATTATGCATGGGATATGACAAGGTGGAAATGCATTTTACTTATCTGGTTGAGTTTTCTTGAGATGGTTTTTTTGCGATAACTAAATCCATTTTGGTTTTTGATAGAGTGTTGGGTTGTTAATGCATATTTGGAAGCTTTTTTACTCTATATTAGGTTATTTTGTTATGGTCAATATAAATTTTTTTGTATTGTGGTATTAGGGTCTAAAATTTAGAGTTTAAGGAAATCATATGCATTTTGTAGAAATATACATCTCAGGGAGTTTCTACGAAAAACATGGAGGAAACAAAACTATTCCAGAGATCTTTTAGATTTTAGGTTTTTTTAGTGATGTTTTACACCTTGGTTTCTCAATATATCCACAGTGGAAAGGGTGTTCATGGGAATACCAATTCAAGGATGTCCTTATGATCAGATGATTTTTTAGCAGAAATGATTATTTCACATAAAACTATTTTTTAGTGCAGGTTAACATTGTGTACATTACTAAAATGGTAAATGTGAGTTATGGCTGTAACATAGATTTAATTAGTTTAGAAGAACATATATCGCATAACTGAGGAAAATACCATGTTTTTTATTCTAATCCTATCCATGACATGGAATTTTTATATTTAATTTAAAATTCAATATAATCAACCTTTTTTTCATTTCCGCATCCCTCAATCAAAAGCTGGGTGGTTGTCGGTGCACCGCTTGGTGAAATTTATCAAATGCAGTCAATCGTTATCTACTAAGTTCATTAAATGAACTCTATTCAACAAAACGTACTCAATTATTCTATTTCATCCATGTTCTGATTTTATTAAATTAAAATAAGACAATAGAGGTTTAACTCTATTGTTTTTGTGTGGGTTTAAAGTAATGTTTTTATATATAATTTCACAATGTCCAGTCCTACTAATGTTTTTTATCTGTTGGGTGGTCAGAAGTTAAGTCTTATTTCTTAATATTGAATTTTTCTTTTTTATGTTGTTTAATGTATAGTATTGAACAATTATCATTTTTTATGTGTCAAAGTTTAATTTCCATGATTTTGTTCTGATTGGGTATTTTGATAAAATTAACATAAAGTTAAAACAAAATAGACTCAACGAATAGAAAATGGGAAAAGTAATTTATTATATTTATCTTGATTAGTGTTATATTAATATTTTATATTGACATATATATTGTGTTTTATTATTTATTTATCATACTAGTTTGAATATTATTGTTGTGATATATTGTTTATAGGTAATTATTTATCGTGTTCATTATTTGATCACAAAATATTGATTATATGGATATTAAGATGTTGAATTATTAAAATATTTATTAATACTAATTGATCATAGAAATTCAAAACTAATTTATGCTTTTTAATATGTTATATTATTTTTGTAAATGTAATTTACGTTTATAAACCATTTTTATGATTTTTTAGGTTTATTATTTTTGTAATATAGATGGTTTTACTATGGTTGAATATTTATTGTTATTTTTATCATATACGAGAATTTAATGATGCTATGTTTTTTCTATATTGGTGGTTAATGTTGATTATGCTATATAGATATGAGGATAATTCTCTAGTTTCATTCATGAAATGGTGGTGTTGATTTGTTATACATTTACTTTTTTTTTGAGTTTTCATAATGTTGTCATAGATGTTTCAATGTTTCTAAAATTGTGGATTTGTAATCAATTAATGAAATAATAGTTTGTCAAATGAATGGTGTATTGTGATATATATAATTATATTATGAATGAAGACATTTTGATAATTATGAGTTTTCATGTTGTATTGAATTGATGGAAAATGGTTACTGACGTAATAATCCTGCATTAAAATTCATTACATAATTGTAAATGTTATAAATAAATTTTTAATAGTTATTTAAAGTAAATGATAAATTTTGGATATCAAAATAATAAGAAATAATAATTGATAATGATATTTATATATTTATATTTATATTTATTTTATTTGAATAATGAGAAATGAATATGAGATAATAAAAAGATTCATAGTTCTTATTGGGATTGTAAGTGTTGTTGGTCAATTTTACGTTTTGGAGTAAATATATAATCGACATGTAATATACTTTGATTTTTTTTGGAGAAATATGTTTTGTATTTGACCTTCATTAGAGAATGTGTGCTATTATAGAATCATTTTGGTTTTTATTTTTATTATGTTCCATCACATGAGTCAGGTGTTGCAACCGATGCACACATGAGGATTTTTGTGTTTTGTTTCCTCTAAAATATATATGTTACGCATGGAATGGATGGGTGAGTTCCCCTTACGTTTTATGTCTTTAATATTTATTAAGGATTATGATTTATATTTTTTGTGATATATGTATTTGTCTAAGTGTGTGTTTGGGTGTTTTGATGGTCATGGATAAATCCTAAATAATATATATATATATATACTACTTATAATGATGTATCATTATGATTTGTAGATTTATAAAATATTGTGGTTTAGATGAATAAATATATTATTTCTAATGGATCATGGTTACAATGTGGGACAACATGGATATTATTGTGACGTTTTCTAGGGATATGTGATTGTGGCCATTATGTGAACAATCAATTATGTGGGAATAGATGAAAAGAATTGTAGGGGGTTATAGAACTAAGAAGTACATTTTTGGGGTTTAAGGCTGATATATTCTGTATGGAAGTGGATTTGGGTACCCATTTATATATATTATTCTAATAATATCTATACATTAATTTTGTTTAATTTTTGGGTGTGTGAACCCTAGTAACGATTAAAAATTAATAAATGGTGAAAATTAATGATTTGGCATCACATTTTATTCATAATGACATTAGTATGATTATTTCACATATTCATGAGGTTTAGGGGACGATCCTACATAGTACATTTATATTTATCAAAATATATATATATATATATATATATCTATTCTGTGTTGGATGATATCGGGGGATGGGATGGACATTACTAGCTTGTGGTTGTTGTAAATGTTATAAAGTGTTCCGGGGTTGAAAGTCATAGTAGCTAATCTCATGGTATTCTATTGTAGAATTTTTGGTTTATATATTGGAATACATGAATATACAGTAGGTTTGTTTTATATATTTTTAATTTGTTTTGAAATCCTTCTTATTCTTAGGATTTATGTGGGTGATTTGCCCAATATATATGTTTTCTGCCATTGGTTCTAGTTTCCAACTAGTATCTTATTGAATGATAGATTCTCATACCATTATCTTTATCATTTATAGTGTATAGGGGGTTACCATTTAGGTATTTCAATTAAAAAATACCACAAATGAAACAAATTCTATACCGAGCAACACAAAATAAAATAAAAAAGGGACCAAAATGATCTTCGATATATTATGAACTATAGAAATTGAATTTATAAAACATTAGAAACAATGATAATACTATCAAATGGAAATATGAAAAATTTTAAAAAATACAATGAACATAATAAATAACTATATTCCCTTGAAAACAAGAAAAATCATATAAGTGAATTAACGACGAAATAATAACATGAAAAATTCATTTATGTGTAAAAATGTCAAAATTGTACATAAAATGATTTAATAAAAAATAAAAAAAATTACAATTCATAATTTGAAAACATTTTATGTATGATTTAACAAATATATATATATTATGAAATAATATAGAACCTAATATCACCAAAATACACTAAAATGTAAAATTTTAAAAATACAATTAAACCTCAAGAAATCTCTAATAATGGTGTCACATTCAAGGACAACTAAAATGAAAAAAATTTCTATAACTGAAAATTCATCAAATATAGTTAAAAAATTATAAAACCCCCAATTCTACATATAAAAAATATACAAACTCCCAAAATACACATTATTATATTTTTAAAATTTATCAAAAATACCATCAGTTTGATTTTATCCAAAATACCATTGAAAATTTCTTGAACTCACAAGAAAATTTTCTAAGATATTTAAAACTCTCAAAATACCATCATATAAAAAATTTAAAAAATGAAAAAGTACCTTTATATTTGAAATAAGAAAAATTACCTTCAGAACATCATAAAATATAATTTTAAATTTTCACCAAATTATAATTTACAAAAATAGAATGAATAATATAATTATGTATATGATAAAAATATCCATACATAAAAAATTACTAAAAAAAATCATTCAAAATTAAAAAAAACATTGAATGAAAATTTTTTGGTTTTTCTTTATTTATAATAATACACTCAAATGAATAATTTTATAAATTAAAATAAATATTTAATCAAAAGAAAATAAAAATACCACCCAAAATATTACAAACTCTAGATCGAGAACATTTAAAACTGCAAAAAATCAAAAAATATGATCGCATATAAAATTTACTATATATTCCAAAATGCTATAAAAGAAAAATTTCTAAAATAACCATAAAGGCATTAAAATTATTTAATGTTAAATTTTAAAACAAAAAACACTTAAAATAAACTAAAATGTTAAACATTATTATTATTGAACATTATTCAGCTAAATCAAAAATTAATAAAATAAAATATTATAAATTATAAAAAATATAAAAGTGAAATTTTAAAAATATCATGAATCATTTAAGTATAAATAAATAAATATTTAAATGAAATGATAGAACATCCATTAAATGAAAAAGAAAAAAAATCACTCAACATCAAATTGTATAAAATACCCTATAAAGCTATAAAATTCCCTAATGAAAAATTTCATAAATTTCAAAATCTATATTAAAAATTAAAATTAAAAAAAAATAAATACAAATGTAAATGTTAAAAATACAAAATACCCTGAAATTCATTTTAAAAATGAAAATCAGAATTTATGAAATGTCCAAAATTACAAAAATAATCACAAATATAAATAAGATTACATTTAAAAAACCTAATTTGTTCTACATAAGGAAAATACCTTGAGCAAGGGGAGGGGTTTCTCGAGATATTTCAATTATATAGGAGCCTTATAAATGATATTTATCACTGTTAAGAATACAACATCACTCAATCTCAAAATGATATTTTCAAGTGGAAAATTTCAAAAAGAGACACACAATTCATTTTAACTTTCTCTATCTTGGGTGGGAAATATCGAAGTAGAATACAATAACAATGTCTAGAAGTTCCAAATCTACAAAAAAACTCATGTTTTTCATCATATCTTAATAGATCTCCCATTAAAAAAGTAATTTTTTAACTCTCAAAAATATTCATATTCCACTACTCTCCGCTGATAGAATGAATAGACTTCCCTCTATAGAACTCATTGATTCTTCATGAAAATAATATGAGAATTAAAACATTGTTAGTATAGTAGTATTCTCCCCTTCAACCCATATAATGAAACGTCATGAACACAAATTAATATAAACTCAATACACTATAGAATTTAATACAAAACCAATGTAATTTTGATGTTCATGTCAACCTTTGACCCTAAATACCATGGATTTTGAATATGTAATTGTTCCAAATATAAAACTATAATATAACTGATGTTTTTTAATTAAAACTCTTCTATGGGAAAAAAACTCCAAACCCTTAAATAAATTATATCCATGTGAATCACCCAAAAAAAACTATCTAAAATGGTATGCTTATGATTTCTAAAGAAAATCATGAATACTATAATTGTAGAGTTAATTAAACCAAAATAAATATAAACTCCATCATACCATTTTGGTTGATCATTAATATTATTGTCATTGATATAGGCACACTAATATTAGGACTTCTAATTTCATAAAAGTTTTTTCATGAGATTGTTTATATAATGTAATACACTTCTTGAGACATAGAATCCCATTTAAATTAACCATTTACATTATTTATGTTTAAATTAGTTATCAAAATGGCACAAATCATAGTTTTTACCTAATCCATGGTCACTAATATGATTATTTAGGTCATCATCATTTTAAAAAATATGATTAACCTTGGGATCCCTCCGACATACCATAAATTTACACTAAGTATGTTTACCACCAAAATATACACACCATGGGACTATAACACTAACATAATCATTATGAAAAACCTCATAAATTCTAAACCAAACACTCTCTGAGTAGTTGTACACTCTCTATGATGAAACATCATTTATATTATCATTCCATTTGAAGATATCCAGAATTCTTTTTCAATACATCACTATAAAACTAAGACATAAATACTAAATGATACTAATAATTTCAGCATGTTGACATTTATTTTATTTAGATTATCATATTATAACACAATATTCAAGCATGATTGGATTGGTTTAGATTTCAGATAGGTAGAATCTATGTAAGTTTCCTTGGTTGTTGTGTTTGAAGAATAATGACACATAAACAAATAGATTTTTTTATATAGAGACAACTATTAGTATGATATGTGGCCTCAACGAGTAATATATTTTTGTGTGATAACAAGAAAACCAAGTTATTAATGGTAACCCATGGTTTAAAATGACTTGGTTCAACGACTGATGATGTGAGGTCATGAAAAAATATATAATATCTTATAAACTGCTGAAATCATTATAGAACTAACTTGGGTTAAGGCGTTGGATACAAAATGAAAACATTTTTTTAATGTGGTGATGTTTTTAACTCCCCTTAAAAATGAGACATAAAATACGAAATGTTACTATCCATTTCTAAAAGGTATGCCATTATTTTCAAGAACTTATCTTCTATAAACTTCATTGTAATTCGTGTCTATCATGGGAGTATTTTGAGGGTTAGTGACTTCGTAAAATGTTTCCCAATGTTTTTGTGAGTGAGGAAAACACACAAAAAAGAATATATGATGGCTTCATAGGGATAGTCAATAGTTAGATAAGTGATCATAGTGTGTAAATGCTTGTATTGTACAAGGTAGGAACACATTTAATAACTGGGGGCCAAAAGGATCACATGACTAGATTTTTTCTGGAGAATGTTAGGTTTGGGAATTTGGACTCAATGAAAATACAATAAGGAAACCCTTTATTTAATGAAACATACCATCACATAAATAATGGAAAACCAATATAAAAAACATAAAAATTTAGAAAATCAAATTTCTAATATATAAAAAAGACTCAAACACCGTAAAAACAAAAATTGAATAAAAAAATATCCTAAATTAACATGGATTTGTGTATGGGGATAGTCCTTAACCTGAAATGTGACCCTAATGGGTAATGGAATGTTCTATGTTGGGGAGGTACCCAAGGTTCTACCTAATACCCACATAATTAGATGGCCTAGTTTGTAGATTGAGAAGCCTATATCATGATGTTTTTTAATGTAAAAATCTAAAAAGTAATCCTTTGATTTGTTTCTTATATATGCTCAAAAATGATGATTTTACCATTCAAAAAATTAAAAAATTGTCAAATTTTATTTTAAAAAATAAAACAAACATTCAAAATACCCTAAAATTGAAATTGTACTAAAATAAATTAATAACATGAACTAAACAATTTAACAAATTATGATATAAATTTCACTACATCTAAAATAAAATTAATAAAAGGTTTTAAATTTATAAATATTAAATAAACAAAAATGTTGACAAAAATTTTAAAAATAGATATTGATTCCTTGTGAATACATTACAGTTCCATACTTGAATATCGACTTATATTTCTACAAAACATATAAACACCCAAAAAACCATAAAATGTAAATAAATATACTGGTAAAATCATTACCATATTAAAAATGGTCACATTACCCCTAAAAACATCACAAAAATTTAATGTTGAATTTCAAATCTATAAAATCTATTAAAATATTATCCTCACATATCCCCACTAGAAAACATCTAGCGAAAATAATGAAGATGAGACTGAATTCCATAGATTACATCGAATGTGATACGGTTTGGGGACTACATTTGAGGGTATAAAACACATGTTTGAGAATTATTAAACTCATAATCCCATGAAAATAATATAGTCACAAAAATTTAAAATATAAAATTTAATATAACCCCCATTATAGACAGAAATTAATGACATATATATTTACATCTATCCAATAAATAATAATGAAATCAAACCCAAATGTAGTGACTTGATCACATATCATGATATCCTTGATTTAGTACCTTCCAACCCAATAACTAAATCTTACATGAAATACTATAAAACATCACTCATACACATAGACACACACACACACACATATGGGTTAGAATAAAAGTAGACTCATTATCACCAACCGAAAAACATCTAATGTTTGTGTGGAATCATACTAATGCCCCCAATGAATAAATAGTGGAACTAACTCGTATCATATACTACACCAATTGTCACTAAACCGAACCAATTATTTCTCAACTAATATCAGATAAAAATATTTTAATATAATATCATGGTAATATATATAGTAATATTTACTCACAACCATCTCTACACTGAAATAATTATTATCACAACTCAATACTCAATGTTCCAATGCTCCCATGAACTCTATGTACACATATTAATATATCCACTTATAAAATAGTATATATATTGATAATCCGCATATATTTTGATTACTTGATTAAAAACCAATATATGATTCCATATAGAAAAAACATTTCTTTTGGATACTCTTTTGAAATAGTGTGTCTGATGATATGAAGGAAATTCATATAACTTTAGTACAAAGTCAACAATAAACTTAGTCAAGAGAAATATTAAATCACAGAAGATTAAATATAAGAGGAAATTGAATTACTAATGAAAAGTAAAATTTGAATTAAAATAGTCTTGAAGTAATTTCGAACAATAACTTGAGAAATACAATTATATTCCATTTTAATCATATGAAATATGAATTATAATCAATTTTTATAAGTTCAAAAATTATATCACAAATTACTTGTAATATTCAATCACATCATAACCAATATACTCTTCATTTAAACTTATCATAAGACTCAATTGGTCATCCATTTGAGCCACTATCCAAATTTCCAAGACAAACCACCACATATCCTTGGTGACTTTCGGTAGCTTGTAGCAATTTACACCTTACTTAATCTTGACTTATTACAAGATTACACATTGAGAATCTTTTCGGGTTTAGAGTTTTAGAGAATTAGATCATAAAACTTGCATTACATTCCACATATAAACAAAGTTGTTACATAAAGATAGTATTCCTCTTTCCCATCAATGGAAACATATTTAAAATAAAACATGGATTCTTTCTTGACACTTCCTTGACACTATCATCATATCATGTACCATTCCCTTGAACTGTGAAAAACATTTCAAAAAAAAACTTGGGATGAGCATAAAAAGCTCAGTAAGGGATATAAAAATATGGAAAGGAAACATGGGTACATATATACATATGATTGAAATCATACTTTACCCATAAAACATAAGCACTTTAACATACCTCATCAAATCATGAATTAATCATAGAAATCATAATACATAAAGGTAACTTGAGGCATTCATAACATTCTTACGTAGGGAGTAACCCTCTTGGTTACGTTTGGAATACCTATCACAGTATATTCCCTAAATTGCTTCGGAGAACCTTTAACATTACACTCCTTCATGTTACCCATTGCATTAGAGAGCTATATCGGGCTTACCCGCCCTTAATTTATCACGGAACCACCCATCTTCATAATAATACCCAAGAACCTCAACATAATCGTATCACATAAAACATTCATAAAGGAAACATAACATTTCCACATTTCAATCACAAGATATCAATACAACACATTGATATAAAAACAGTATGAAACCCATTTTCAATACCAAAATAAAATAAAATTAAAACATGGTATTTATTTTTTTTTTAAAAAGTATGGCTTGTAGAGGAAGACGAAACTCAAATAATGGTCATGGCGGTGGAGAAGTCGTTGTCACCGCATACGTACGAAAAAAACATTCCATTTTTTCATTTAGTAAATGATTCGTATAAAAAATATTCCTTTTGAAAAAATGTAAATGTTAAAGGGGTTTATACACCATATAAAAGAAGGTTTTGTATAAAACAAAATATGCCTCAATGAAAGTAGACTGAGACGAAGTCCCATACATCGGGTCCAACTTGACTCGATCGTTCTTTAATGTCCTGAATAATAAACTTGAGTTAATTTAGACTTTTTTAAGAACCTTTTTCAAGTTCATTATTCCTTTTATATCACTTATTTCCATGTCATGAACACTATGTAATTATTTAAGTTAATAACGGTCGTTTTAACGATCATTGGTACTTGAGTCAAAAATAATACCTTTATAATTACATGTTGTTCATGTATACATTATATCCATAATTATAATAATTATGTATATATCATATATATCCATTATATACATTTATTTATAATATTACATAATCATTTAGAGGTAAGAAATGAAATGCATCGTTCATGGAGACGGTAAGCCGTACGTACGCATGAGCGCTACTTTCATTTTTATTTCATATTTTCTAGAATAGAATCATAATGATATAAAGGTATATTATAATTCCAGTATAATATCATATATAATATCATAGTTCCATCCTTTATACTTCCCACATATGGTATTTAACGAATCAAGTCACTTTGAGGGGGCGGTAGTCCGCACTTCCTTAAATGAAGATTTCGCGTTTACCCATAATGGAAACCATAAAGGTATGCCCAAAATGTAAAATACAGAAGAATAATGAAAACATAAACATATTATATATCATATATAAATATAGTGACACCTTAATGGCCACCATTGATGGTGTTAAAATAATGTTGAACAATCATCATTTCGGGAGGCATAAATTCACCATCCACGGAAACAGTATGTCCTTTAACCATTAAATGTAGGTGTGTGTAAGTGTAGCTCGAATCCTTCTTATAACAACATCGTAGTATATTTAAGATACTAGAGTTTTTACAAAATAAATGAATAAAAAGAGTTTATGGGGTTGGAGAAGAAAAATCAATCAAAAGGACTCAAAAGAAGACATTACCTTAAAATCAGGTAACTCTCTTCGATTTGAGCTCAAAGGCTTCCTTGGGAAGACTTCTTCCCAAAGTGAGGCTTAAATGAGTAAGATAGATAAGTGTAGAGCCAAAATGGACAGGGTTTGGCCGAGCCAATGGCTTTGTGAGTGTGGGTATGGAGGTAGAGGTTGAGGCCTTTTATAAGAGAAGAGGAGGGGCACTCTTGGAAGGTAAAGAAAAGTCACTTTATTTTAAAATGGTATTCGGATTTAAGAGTTCCCAAATTGATTTTTTTCTAGGATAAGGTGATAAGGGTTCTAAATCCACCCATACAATAGGTTTTGTTAATGTGTAGGTCTTAGATTTTACATTATCATTCCATTTTATTTAAATCGTTAAATAATGAGCTCATCGCTGCATCAACATGATGTCATAAATAATTTAATTTATTTAAAGTATAAAAATTATAAGAATAATACTATGATGTAGGAAATCTTTATAGCTTTCCAATTACTATTTATAATCAAAAATATGATCTTTATAATCCCATATAAACATTGTTTTAGTAAAACATCTCATGTTTGTGGTATTTTTACTTTTACATTAAATAAAAAGTTATTTATGTCATTTCCCAACCAAAGTGGCTCCATGGGGTCCCCAAGTTCACCCATGTATTTTATTGGTCGGAAATGACACATAAAATGAGGGTAGGGCATGTGTCAATCTCATCTCATTTTATTAAAGCATTATTTTTACCCTAAACTACACTAATTACCTCTAATCGCGATTAAGAACTTAAGAGTTACTATTCACCAAAAAAATTATTTTAATCTCATTGAACCACATTTTAATTCTTAATGACAACCAATTATGTCGGATTTTTGAAATTCAAAACACAGAAGTGGTAAAATTTCATTTAAACGAAAAATCAGTTTTTATAGGTACCACTTAGTGGTTTCACTATTCATCAAAAATTGAAGTTTTTTAGAAAAATACCAAAAATTCACCCTAAGCTATATTTCATATTCCGAATTCAAAAATGAAGTCTATTTTACAAAATTCAAAACATATAAGTCACATTAATTAATTTAATTATTAATTCCTGTTGTCATGGCAAATAGCATGTTTTTATGAAACAATAAGTATCAAAAGATTGACACCAGTTTAAGTCCAATTTCAAAGTAAAATTGATTCCAATGACCACCATTGGATTAAATGGAAAAAATATATTCTAATTTCACTTCAAAACAAATTCAAAAGATAATCTAATCATATAAATAAATTATATTAAAAATAATTTTTGATGTAAAATGCAGTATTTTTCACTATTCATTAAAAATGACCATTATCTGAAAAATACCAAAAATTCACACAAAGTAAATTTTGATGTACCAATCATAAAGAATAAGTTTACTTTGACAAACATAGCTTATAAAATTGTCAAAATATAGATTTCAAAATGGTTTTCCATCAAAAGGCAGTAAAAAAATCTTTTAAAAATATTAGTGTATTCTATGCTTAAGATTGGATTTATTTTCATTTTAAGCCTCTAAAACACTATCTAATTCATTAATATACATAGATAAAAATATATATCACTCATTACTTTTTTGGGATGTTACATCCTTCCCCCTTTAGAAAATTGTGTCCCCGTAATTTATTTCCATATCGAATAAATGGGGGTACTTTTCTCTCATTGCATTTTCAGATTCCTATGTCGCCTCTTCCATCATGTGGTTTTTCCACAAAACCGTTACCTAATTAATCACCTTATTCCGTAACACTTGCTCCCTGTGGTCAAGAATCTGGACCGTTTGTTCCTCATAATATAGGTTCTCTTCCAGCTAAACTACCTCTGGACTCAAAACATGAGACGGATCTGGAATATACTTTCTCAACATCGAAACGTGAAAAACATTGTGTACCTGAGATAAACTCGAAGGTAAAGCCACCCAGTACGCAACTGATCCAACTCTCTCCCGAATTTCATATGGTCCAATAAACCTTGGACTCATCTTTCCTTTCTTACCAAATCTCATCACACCTTTCCAAGAAGAAACATTGAGAAAAACATGATCACCTACCTCAAAAGATAGATCCTTCCTCCGGTTATCCGCATAACTCTTTTGCCTACTCTGAGCTGTTCTCATGTGCTTCTGAGTCAGCTGAACTTTTTTTGCCATCTCTTCTACCAATTCTGGTCCCATCGACTTCCTTTCACCCACATCATCCCAGAAAGCTGGAGTTCGACACTGCTTCCCATATAATGCCTGAAATGGTGCCATCTGTATACTGGAATGAAAACTGTTATTATATGAAAATTCAACCAAAGAAAGATTTTGGTCCCAACATCCCTGATAATCCATAAAGGAAGAACGTATAATATCCTCCAATGTCTGAATTGTTCATTCTGACTGCCCATCTGATTGAGGATGAAAAGTTGTACTAAAATTTAATTCAGTACCCAACGACTTCTGAAGGCCTTTCCAAAAGTTAGACGTGAACCTGTGATAATGATCAGATACAATGGAGAGGGGAACTCCATGTAACATGATTATCTCTTTAAGATACAAACGGGAAAGTTGATCTAGGGAAAAATTATCTCGTATAGCAAAGAAATGAGCAGATTTAGTCAAGCGATCAACAATAACCCAGATTGCATTTTTACCTCGAGATGCCCTCGGTAATCCCACAACAAAGTCCATGGATATATTCTCCCACTTCCACTCTGGAACTGGTAAAGGCTGATGCATCCCTTTCGGTAACTGCCCCTCTGCTTTAACCTGTTGACATGTCAAACACTTCACAGTAAAATAAGCAATATCTCTTTTCATTCCATCCCACCAGTAATACTCCCGCAGATCTCTGTACATCTTAGTACTGCCAGGATGAACTGAAAACGGAGAACTATGAGCTTCACATAACAACTCTCTCCTCAACTTTGAATCACAAGGCACACACAATCTCTTCCCAAATCTCAAAACACAATCATTATCAATGTTGAATTCAGGCAACATACCTTTCTGAACTAGCTCTACCTTTTTCTGCAACTCACTATCTTGCATCTGTGCTTGCTTGATTCTATTTGATAGAGATGATCTCACTGATACCTAAAACAAAACAGAAGAACTTCTTGAACCAAAAACTTCTATTCCAAAGTTCATCAAATCTTTAACCAAAGGATCATGTTCCAAACGCAACATTGCTAATGAAGCATTTCTTTTTCAACTCAATGCATCAGCCACTTTATTTTCTTTTCCCGGATGGTAATGAATTGTACAATCATAATATTTGATTAATTTCATCCATCTCCTCTGTCTCACGTTTAACTCTTTCTGAGTGATTATATACTTTAAACTTTTTTGATCAGTATATATTTCACACTTTAATCCATACAAATGATGCCTCCAAATTTTTAAAGCAAAAACAACAGCAGCTAATTCCAAATCATGTGTAGGGTAAATTACCTCATGAGTTTTCAACTGTCGTGAAGAATAAGGAATTACCTGATCATTCTGCATTAGGACGTAACCAAGTCCTTTCAATGAAGCATCATTGTGTATAACAAACTCACCATTCCTAAAAGGTAGTGCCAAAACTGGAGAATTCACCAATCTTCTTTTCAATTCCTGAAAACAATGATCACATTCTTTTGTCCAGATAAACTTAACACCCTTCTGAGTTAGCTTAGTCATTAGACTAGATAACCATGAAAAAATTCTAACAAACCTTCGGTAATAGCCTACCAAACCAAGGAATCTATGAATCTCAGTTACATTTGTGGGTCTTGGACATTCTTCAACAACCTTTTTTTTTGCAGGATCAGTAGTTGTCCCATCTTTAGAAACAATATGACCAAGGAAAAAAATTTGTTGCAACCAAAACTCACACTTGCTTAATTTTCCATACAGTTTATTTTCTTTTAAGGTTTGCAAGATAACCCTTAAATTTCTTTCATGCTCCTCTTTACTTTTAGAAAACACCAAAATATCATCAATGAAAACCACCACAAACTTATCCAAGAACTCATGGAAAATTCTATTCATTAAGTCCATGAATACAACAGGTGCAATGGTTAGCCCAAAAGGAATTAATAAAAATTCATAATGGCCATATCTTTTACGGAACACGGTCTTCGGAACATCTTCTTCCTTTACCTTCAGCTGATGGTACCCTGATCTCAAGTCAATCTTTGAAAAATACTTAGCTCCCTGGAGCTGATCAAACAAATCATCGATATGAGGCAAAGCATATTTGTTCTTAACAGTGATGTTATTCAAGGCTCTATAATCAATGAAATGTCTTATAGAACCATATTTCATTTTAACAAATAAAATAGGAGCACCCCATGGTGACGTGCTAGGTCGAATGAAACCTTTCTCTAATAAATCATGCAATTGCTCCTTCAACTCTAAAAGATCAATTTGATCCATTCGATAAGGGGGTTTTGAAATTGGCTTAGCATCAGGAACTAAGTCAATAGTAAACTCAACTTCCCGATCTGGTATTATTCCAGGAAACTTATCCGGAAAAACATCAGGATACTCATTTACCACTGGCACATCATTAATATGAACAGTTCCTTTATTTTCAACGATGTGTCCATGGTAACATTCATTTGCATCTTTTACAAGTCTCTTGGCCTCTTGATAAGTTATCAACAGTAAGGGTTCATTCTTGTACACAAACTGAAAGTCTTTCTGAAAAGAATCTTCTTTAGCTCTATAGTTAATCTTTGCTTGGTAAATAGACATCCAATCCATACCCAGGATAACATCAAACTCTACTAGAGGTAGAACAATATGGTTTGCAAGTAGGTTCTTTCCACAGATAAGGATATGAAGATTCTTATAAATTCTTTTTTCCTCAACATTTCTCCTAGGTGTTTTTACCAAATGTTCAGGAGTCATTTCCTGAGATGGTATTCCCTTTTTACTAGAAAAGGTTTCAGAGATGAAAGAATGTGTAGACCCCGAATCAAACAACACACTGGCATAATCTGAAAAAACAAAGTACCTGATACAACTTCATTTGATGGCCTGACATCTGCTGAAGTAGTTGCAATGGATTTCACCACCCCTTTCTGCTTGTAGTCTAACTGCTTCCCATCACCCAAGCTCTTTGTCGGACACTCATTTGCATAGTGACCCATCTCATTGCACTTATAACATTTCACTAACTGTAAATCAAATTTGGTCTTACCATCACCCTGATCTTTTCCAGTGCAATCACGAGCCTTATGTCCCATCTTACCGCATCGGTAGCACATTCCAGAATTCAGAAGACATTCCCCAGTATGCCTTTTCCCACATTTATCACAAACTGGAAACTTAGTTTTCTTACCATCAGACTTTTTTGAAGAATTCTTACCATTCTCCGGCCACCTCGTTCTCTTCTTCTGCTGGTTGTTATAGAACACTTGATCATCGGAAAACTCCATTTCCACCTTCTCAGAAAATCGAACAAGCATTTCATAACTTTTAAACTCACGAGAAGCTAATGACCTTTGATATTTTGGATTTAATCCTGAGTAAAAGCGATTGATTTTACTATTAAGGTCTTGGATAAAATTTGGAGCATACTTTGCCAATCGAGTGAACCTTTCTTCATAGGCAACCACTGAGTCTTCCTCTTGCCTCAATTACAAGAATTGCTTTTCCATCCTAAGTCGAACAACCTTAGGAAAATACTTCTCAAGAAACATACCTTTGAATTCACCCCAATCAAGAGCATCAATCTCATCGTTGTCCCTGATATTTTTAACCATCGACCACCACTGATCTGCTTCACCCTCCAAACGATAAATAAAAAGACTAACCTTTTGATTTTCTGAACACCCCATGACATCAAAAATCTTTTCTAGTGCTTTAATCCACCCTTCATCTAGCACATGGCCAGATGATCCTCTGAATGATGGGGGGTGTTGCCACATGAAATGTTCCACCACTGACATGTTCCTCTGTGGTTGATCTGGCTAATCTTGTGTATGGATACCACATCCATTTATCGCTTGAGTCAACAGCTCCATTACTGCAAAAAACTGTTCAGTCCCAATTCCGACCATCTCAGGATGCTGATTCGGAAGGTTATTTCCTTTTTCATGCCTCCCTAGCACTACTTCCCTATTTCCTCTATGGAAAACCATTCTGAACAAACATGTCTTAGATGAAGCAACATGGTAATCTTCAAATACTATATCACTACAATTTGACCATAAAAAAATACTTTTGGATAATAATTTAATAGAATTCTAACTCCTAATGTTATCTAGACCGACCACTGATACGAACTATAAGGCCCCAGCCTTAAACCATACTTAATCTTGAGTTATTACAAGATTACACATTGAGGATCTTTTAGGGTTTAGAGTTTTAGAGAATTAGATCATAAAACTTGCATTACATTCCACATATAAACAAAGTGGTTACATAAAGATAGTATTCCTCTTTCCCATCAATGGAAACATATTTAAATTAAAACATGGATTCTTTCTTGACACTTCCTTGACAGTATCATCATATCATGTACCTTTCCCTTGACCTGTGAAAAACATTTCAAAAAAAACATGGGATGAGCATAAAAAGCTCAGTAAGGGATATAATAATATGGAAAGGAAACATTTGTACATATATAGATAAGATTGAAATAATACATTACCCATAAACCTTAAGAACATTAACATACCTCATCAAATCATGAATAAATCATAGAAATCATAAGAAATAAACTTAACTTGAGGCATTCATAACATTCTTACGTAGGGAGTAACCCTCTTGGTTACGTTTGGAATACCCATCATAGTATATTCCCAAAATCTCTTCGGAGAAACCTTAACGTTACACTCCTTCGCGTTACCCAATGCATTGGAGAGCTATATCGGGCTCACCCGCCCTTAGTTTATCAAGGAACCACCTGTCATCATAATAATGCCCAAGAACCTCAATATAATCATATCACATAAAACATGCATAAAGGAAACATAACAATTACACATTTCAGTCACAAGATATCAATACAACACATTTATATAAAAACATTATGAAAACCATTTTTAATACCAAAATAAAAGAAAAGTAAAACATGGTATTTATTTTTCTTTTAAAAAAAAGTATGGCTTGTAGAGGAAGACGAAACTCAAATAATGGTCACGTCGGCGGAGAAGTCGTTGTCGCCGCATACGTATGACAAACACATTCCCTTTTGTCATTTAGTAAACGCTTCGTATAAAAAATATTCCTTTTGAATACACGTAAAAGTCAAAGGGGTTTATAAACCATATAAAATAAGGTTGTGTATAAAACAAAATATGCCTCAATGAAAAGAGATTGAGACGATGTCCCATACCTCGGGTCCGACTTGACTCGATCGTTCTTTAATGTCCTGAATAATAAACATGAGTTAATTTAAACTTGTTTAAGAACCTTTTCCATGTTCATTATTCCTTTTATATCACTTATTTCCATGTCATGAACACTATGTAATTATTTAAGTTAATAATGGTCTTTTTAACGATCATTGGTACTTGAGTCAAAAATATACCCTTTATAATTACATGTTGTTCATGTATCCATTATATCCAGAATTATAATCATTATGTATATATAATATATATCCAGTATATACATTCATTTATAATATTACATAATCATTAAGAGGTAAGAAATGAAATGCACCGTTCATGGAGACGGTAAGCCGTACGTACGCAAGAACGCTACTATCATTTCTATTTCATATTTTATAGAATGGAATAATAATGATATAAAGGTATATTATAATTCCAGTATAATATCATATATAATATCATAGTTCCATCCTTTATACGTCCCACATATGCTATTTAACGAATCAAATCACTTTGAGGGGGTGGTAGTCCGCACTTCCTTAAATGAAGATATCGTGTTTACCCATAATGGAAACCATAATGGTATGCCCAAAATGAAAAATACAGAAGCTTAAGGAAAACATAAACATATTATATATCATATATGAATATATTGATATCTTAATGGCCACCTTTGAAGGTGTTAAAAGAATGTTGAACAATCATCATTTCAGGAGGCATAAATTCAGCATCCACGGAAAAAGTATGTCCTTTAACCATTAGATGTAGGTGTGTGTAAGTGTAGCTAGAATCCTTCTTATAACAACATCCTAGTATATTGAAGATACTGGATTTGTTACCAAGTAAATGAATAAAAAGAGTTTAGGGGGTTGGAGAAGCAAAATCATACAAAAGGACTCAAAAGAAGACATTACCTTAAATCTGGTAACTCTCTTAGATTTGAGCTCCAAGGATTCCTTGGGAAGACTTCTGACCAAAGTGAGGCTTCAAGGAGTAAGAGGGGGAAGTGTAGAGCCAGAATGGGCATGGTTTGGCCGAGGAAAAGGCTTTGGGAGTGTGGGTAAGGAGGTAGAGGTGGGGGCCTTTTATAAGAGGAGAGGAGGGGCACTCTTGGAAGGTAAAGAAAAGTCACATTATTTTAAAATGGTAATCGGATTTAAGAGGTCCCAAATTGATGTGTTTCGAGGATAAGGTGATAAGGGTTCGAAATTCACCCATCCAATAGGTTTTTTCCATGTGTAGGTCTTATATTTTACATTATCATTCCATTTTATTTAAATCTTTAAATAATGAGGTCATCGCTGCATCATCATGATGTCATAAATAATTTAATTTATTTAAAGTCTAAAAATTATTAAAAAAAAATACTATGATGTAGTAAATATTTATATATTTCCAATTACTATTTATAATCAAAAATATGATCTTTATAACCCCATGTAAACATTGTTTTAGTAAAACATCTCATGTTTGTGTCATTTTTACTTTTACATTAAATAAAAATTTATTTATGTCATTTCCCAACCAATGAGGCTCCATGGGGCCCCCAAGTTGACCCATGGATTTTATTGGTCTGCCATGACACATCCAATTAGGGTAGGACATGTATCAAGCTCATCTCATTTTATTAAAGCATTATTTTTATCTTAAACTACACTAATTACCTCTAATCGCGATTAAGAACTTAAGAGTTACTATTCACCAAAAAATTATTTTAATCTCATTGAACCAAATTTTACTTCATAATGACAACCATGTATGTATGATTTTTGAACTTCAAAACACAGAAGTGGTAAAATTTCATTTAAACGAAAATTCAGTTTTTATAAGTACCACTTAGTGGTTTCACTATTCATCAAAAATTGAAATTTTTCAAAAAAATACCAAAAATTCACCCTAAGATATATTTGATATTCTGAATTCAAAAATGGAGTCTATTTTACAAAATTCAAAACATATAATTCACATTAATTAATTTAATAATTAATTCCTGCTATCATGACAAATAGCGTGTTTTTATGAAATAATAAGTATCAAAAGATTGACACTAGTTTAAGTCCAATTTCAAAGTGAAATTGATTCAAATGACCACCATTGGATTAAATGGTAAAAATATATCCTAATTTCACTTCAAAACCAATTCAAAAGATAATCTAATCATATAAATAAATTAGATTAAAAAGCAGTTTTGATGTAAAATGCAGTATTTTTAACTATTCATTAAAAAATGAACATTGTCTGAAAAATACCAAAAATTCACACAAAGTAAATTTTGATGTACCAATCATAAAGAATAAGTTTATTTTGACAAACATATCTTATAAAATTGTCAAAAGATATATTTAGAAATTGTTTTCCATCAAAAGCCATTAAAACAATCTTTTAAAAATATTAGTGTTTTCCATGCTTAAGATTGTATTTATTTTCATTTTAAGCCTCTAAAACACTATCTAATTCATTAATAGACATAGATAAAAATATCTATTACTAATTACATACTTGGGATGTTATAATAAGAATGCTTAATTTCGTAAAAATATCACACACTAATACTAATTCATGATACATTAAAATCTATCCAACAATTTATATTAAAAAATTTCTACTTCGGTAGAAAATTGAACATAGTTATCACCATTATCTATTATTTAACCAAATTATCACAAAGTAAAAAATGTTTCCTAATGTATTCATACGGTATCACCATTGTTAACATATCAATTTAACATTATTTAATTATTATTTTATTTAAAATATTGTACCTTTTCATTTACACTGATTTGGATGAAATTTTATTTAAAAAAAATATTTTTCATCATCTCATAAGAACATAAGAATATAAAAAAGTGAGTTACACTAAGATTATAATGGAATAAAATGAAACCCACGCGAGTCCTTGTATGATCCATCAACATGTCCATTATCTATATTAATTCCTTCGCATCATGTATTATAGATAGAAACTATTATTCTATTTTGAAAAATTTAATAATATATTAAGGAAATAAAATCCATGTTATAGATATTCTTTTATGGGTGAACATAAACCATATGGTGTTGTCTATATTATTTGATCCCTAGAAAATTATATATCAATAGAAACTTATAATGGGTTGTTGGTCCAAAATGTATATTTTGATCCCTTTAAGTACTGGATGATCAATTTCACATCCTTTGAATGAACATTTAAATGATTTATTATGAATTAGAAAACAACAACTACTATAAATGAAATGACTAGTCAAATACATATAATTACAAAAATATACAACTAACTACTGATAAAAGCATAAAATTCAACATGTATCCACCACATTTTATATTTTATAGAAATTATACTTTGAAAAAATGACGTTTATAAAAAATAGTGTTGAGACTATATTTAATTAAATTATACTAACCCATTCAATAATGTAATAGATGTTATTACTTTGAGATTAAAATAATGAACAAAATTTCAATCTCCTACAATATTCATACCCAATATATTTATTTTTGAATCTTCTAGATTGACCAAGACATAAATTATACATCCTTTAAATGATTAAACATGTAGTTACCCAACCCTAGAAATCCTAAATGTGTGGCCTAGTAAAATTACACTGGTATAAGATACATGTAAATCATATCCGTAAAGTCCAAATCATTTACTAGCCATAGTAAACCAGACACATACACATGTCTTGTATTATAAATTAATACAAGAATAGTAACATAATTTATTCATTTTATGGTAATAAATTTATTTCATCTAGTGTATAATTTCATATATTTCATAGTACTCTTATGTGAATCCTTTGGAAAAGAATCATAATAAGGGTGATCTTAAATGCTCGGTATATGTAAATAAAACTTAATCAATAATAAATAAATTAGAATAATCATTATGGTAAGTAAAAAACTAAAGACACATTATATGAAATTGATAAATTAAGAAGGAAGTGTATAAAATATATGGTAAGGTAAATAACTAGAAACACATTAAATTCAACCAATAATATAATGAAAATTCAATATGCGGCGGTAAAAAACTAAAAAAATGTGACACATAATAAATAAACTGAGAATTAAATGCATGCATATAGTTTTTCATAGTGAAAATATCTGGGATAATAAATATAGAATGAAAATGAATGAAATTCATAATAATTGGATATTATGATTGAGGTAGATGAAAACTTATACCTTCCCGACCATTAACATAATGAATTAAAACTACCGGTAGAAACATGTTTATGATTCAATACCAATTTTTCTCATGAGAAAGGATCGATGCATCCAGGGGCTATATAAGGTCTAGTCCCCACAAGTCACTGCCAGTTTAGAACATTCCTTTTATTGAGTAATTTATTTAACTAATAAAACATATTCTTTGAAAAAAATACTTTATTGAATAATGATTATGGAAAAACAAATATTTTCCCATAAAATAAAAAGACATCAAAATTAAAAAACTGTACATAAAAATGATATAAATTTTAGGCAATAAACATATCCCTAATAAACTATCTAGATAATTTGGGGATTATAAATATCATATGAAAATGGTAAATTGAATATTTAGAGGTGACAAACAAAAGATCTATGTGAGTGAATGTAAATAGTATCCTTTTCCAAATAAATATAAAACCATCCATAGAGAGAATACGTATCGTATTAATACAACATATTCCAAATTGTGAAAAATTAGTCTTTTTCTTTGATGAATAAAAATACTAGAAAATGATCTTTGAAGAGATTATTTAGAAAAACTATTTTTTATTTTTATTTTTTTGAAATTCATTTTATCTGAAAATACAATTTTATTTATTTAATGTAACCTTTTAATCATGAAAATAAATAATTAAATAAATGGTAGTAGGTAAATATGTACATTTCGTACAAGGTTAAACCAACATTCTATTTTCATGGTAAAATGATTATAAAAATCCTTATTTTGAAAGAAACAAAAATATTATCACAATTTTTTATAAAATAAGAAATGGTAAAATTACCTTTAATAAATAATATTGGAATGGTTAAAACCTTTTGGATGTCAATTTTACAATATATATTTTTATAAGAAAATAGGTTATCCGAATAAGAAGGTAAACGAAGTCCAGTTTTATTTAAAAATATTTATTTATCATATAGAGTACCAAAGATTTGAAAAAAATATAAATATTACATAAAAATGTTCTTGAATAACAAGTGGATAATAAAATTAAATAATCTATTATAAAATTACCCAATAAATTCTTATAATGGTAATTCAAGTTCAAAAAATCATAAACAAAATGTGATTATGATATAAACCCATGAGAAAACCATAACTTTGATGGGAAAATTAGTCAATGAATAGATTTAGTGTGTCAAATTTAAATATGTAAATAATAATCAAAAATAAAAAGTAGATATTAAAATTTTATTATATACATTATCTTATAATATTAATGACAACAAGGAAGTAATATAACATAAGAAAATAAATTGTGTTATGAAATTCTTTTCCACTTGGTAACGCTTAATTAAAACACCCTTAGAAAAATTAATTAAAATTTAATTAAAAAATATAATGAAGAATTAATTAATCAGTATATTAAATATCATGGTTTTTTTTACCACATATATACCAAATTATGTGAACAATAATATATAATGTCTGAATGAATGGAAAGTGAGATGAAGTCCCCTACTACATAGTAATATTTCAATAATATGACACATGAAAGATATAAATTCAAAATAAAATTTAAATTCCACAAATATAAAACAATTCATGATATAATATATCAAAATTGGGTAGTACATACACTATATAGAATATGAAAGTTGTGAATATGTTGTATTCCTCACATAAAGAAATGTGGAACAATAATCACATACCTTACATTTCCATTACAGTGAACACACTTTAATATCATGTATAATGATTTTGAAGGAGTTTATAAATTATAAAATAACCATTATAATATTTATAATACCATTATTTAACTTTTTATAATATCTTATTACATTTTTTACAAATCATTCTTTATTTTCACTATTTTGGGTATTAAATGCCTTGTTTCTCGAGTAGGTTTTGGACTTGTTCTTTTTGATCGTGTTACATAGATAATTATTTAATAATCTCTAGAATATATATCAGTATGTAATTATCATATATATATATTCATTATATATATATTTAAAATAATTAATAATATTTGGAGATAGGAAAAGAAATGCACCATTTATGGAGACAGTAGGATAAACGTAAGAATGAAAGGCACCTTAATTTATTTTTCATACTTAAAAGAATAAAAACTAAATTATATATATGTATATTATTTTTATATTATTATATAAACTTCATATATATTTCTTATTATTTTTAAAACCATCCTTTATACGTTCCATGTTTAGCATGAATGAATCAATTCGCTTTGAGGAGGTTGTAGTCCACACGTCTACAAATGATGTTATCATATTCTCATTAAATGGAAAGAATAGTGGTATGTTTTATATATAGATTCCAGAAGACTAAATAAATTTAAATATTATATTTATCATATATAAATATTTATCAATCACAACTGCCTTCCCTGAGAGGTGGAAAAGGAAAAACAAACATTCATCATTTAACAAGGTGGTAGTTCGTTGTAAACATAAACCGAAAGTTAATTCCACAATAGATGGAATTTTTTATAAGTTAAGAATTAACCCTTAAGAATACAACATATAATTATATAAATGATACAAATATTAATATATAATCAGGTAAAAATTATATTTTATGGGGTGGAGAATGGAAATAAAACTAAAGAGATTGAGGAAGGATGTTACCCCTTATTTGAGTAACCCATTTTTATTTCCACCAAAAGGATTCCTTGGAAGGATTTATGAAAAATGGTAGAATGATAGGATGAGTTAAGGTATGTTTACAATATATTAGTGGAGATATTTTTCTATAAAAATTGGTTCGAGATGAGGGAATAAGTTGGAGGGGTGAGTTATTTTTTATAGTGGAGGATGAGCAGCATTCATATAAATTTTTGAAAAGGGTCTTCCACACATATTTTTCTAATTAAATGTTAATAAAATAGTAGAAATTTTTTGATAAAATGTAGTATATGGTCTAGATCTATAAATATAATGTATTGAGTAAAATTTTCTTGGACATTTTTTCACTTAAGTTTAAGGAATAATCTCTTTTAAGATATTTTTTTCTCATATTTTTTTTAATTAATTTAAATCACATTCAATAATATTTTATTTGAAAAAATAAATTTAACATATTAGATATTATAATTTTTAAGATTCAAAATATGGAATACATTTTTCAAAATTACAATCAAATAAGTTGCTAAATTTAATTTAAATTTAATCCTAATGTTGTTTTTTAATGTAAAAGTGTTCCAAAGTTTTCTTATGTCTTTATATTCAATATAAAAGTTTTATTGATTCCAATTTAATAAATTTGATAAAATGATAAATAATTAATATAATGTTTCTTAAAAATTAAAATAAAATTTATCATTATTAATAAATTTTATGAAAAACAACTTCTGAATTTACATTTTGTATTTTTCATTTTTAGTTAAAAAATGAAACTTTTAAAAAAATAAAAATAATTAACCGTAAGATAATATTTATTATCCATTCAAAAATGTATATTATTTTGTCTTATAAAAAATTAAATGTACCGAAATTTATATATAAAATAAGTTCTCTATTATTTGACTGAAAAATTTTATTTCAAATAATTTAGGGTGTTATGTGTAAAATTGAGTTTGTTCTTATATTGTGACTACAAAATATATTAGGTGAATATAAAAAAAATATTTTTCTGAATACATAATTCATAAATTATCTTAATTTAGTTAATAATATTCAAATCATCTATTTTTTCTTCTAAATTATATCTTATTATAATAAATAATAATATCATCTTAATATATTTCTGTTCGATAAAACTAGTCCATACATTTAACAGAAGTCATTGAAGAAAATCTTTATCATGTGAAACATTATATTATATAATATCAAATACATGGAGGAAAATATTAAATATTTATATAGAGATATTGAAGTCATAATTAAAAAAAATTGAATGATCAATGTAAGGTTGACTATCTCAAAGTAATATATCTATGATGATTTAGAAGAACATTTGATGTACAAAAATTAAGGTAATATTAAAACACTTTTTTATCATTTTTATAATTTTGATTAATTATATTACTACCTTTAAATATAAGGAAATATAATTAATTAGTAATTTTTAATTATATTTGATTAATTCGATTTTTTTGTTGTGGTTGGATTAAATTATAATTCACCCATTACTTCATGAAATTTATATCATTGAATGAACCATTTATTATTATAGTAATAAAATTTTCTTTTAATAGATTGTATAGACCTTAAAGAAGTGACATTCCATTCCATTTGTATATAACTATTCACTAAATCTAATATAGATAATAAATTAATCTCCAAACCAAAAAAGTGAAACTACTTGTTCATTATGAATATTTACTCTTCAAATTGTTTAACTGCAAATAACTAACAATTAACCAGAACACTAAATAATGGGACATAATTTTGAAACATATTTATTTAATCAGTATAGAATAATATCCATTTTATAACATAGAAAATAAATTCTATAATCATAACGGTTTACTGTATTTTGAAACATGTAAACATAAACAACTGATTCATAAAACATCTATATCATTTCTTCTTATTCCTTCAAAACTACAACCCCTATAATTAGTTAATACATTTCATCATATCCTTTGGATAATATACATATGAAAATGTTGATCTCATATTCTTAATAATGGTAATCAATGGAGATAACAAAATAGTAGAAACCTAAGAACATGAAAATAAGTTTTCAAATTTATATATTGTGTATCAAGGATCATGATATTGAGTAGAAGAATAAATCATAGATGTTTATAAGACATGAAAGAATAAATTAACATAATTAATGGGAGAATAACATAATACATGAAATTGTGGCTTCCAAATAATCATTAAAAATTATTTTCATTTTAGTCCAGGCACATTTCCAAGACCATCATAACTGAATAATTTCGTTAATGAATCGAGCTAATTCTTTCTTTCTACCCTCTATTACTGAACATATTTTACTCTCACTCAATTATTGTATTACTGAACATGGTTAACTTCTTGTTCCTCTCATATCTGTCTCATGAGATATAAATCATTACGAAATTCATTAGAGGAATATATTAGTATCAACAATCACATAATCAAATCTATACATATGTGTTCCCCGACAACATAATTCAATTATGATAACAATACCCTAAAAAAATGTGTGTTTCATAAAAACATCATCATATGATAAAACATGATAAATAATATGATTTCATAAATTTAATAACATAACTTACATAATCCAATGAAAAAAATAATATGAATAATATTCTTTAAAATTATCCCCAATAATGTATAATTTAAATATGATAATTTTGTCTTATAGGGAAATTAATTTCTATAAATCATATGAAATATTATTTAAGGAATGTATCCTTTTTTATAATTGTTTTCAAAAAATTCCATATAATTTTGGAAGAAAACAACTTCTGTGAAAATAACATTATAATAATATAATGTAAGAATTAATGAATTATGGTGTTAGGAAATAAAAAAATGAACTGCATTTTGTATAAGTTAAAAAAACTCATTTCATAATTTTTTTTGAAAAGTGAAAAAGAACCTCATTTGGAAAAATAAAAAAATATACCATTCAATCAATTTAGTAAAAATATGAACATGTGTAAAAATTAATTCAAAAAATAATAAAATACTTTTATTAAAATTTTTAGAAAAAATTAAATGAATGTCAAATATTCCAAAAGATATAACAATGTATAAACATTCCTGAGTAACAAAGGAATTTTTGAAATAAACCCTTACCCTAGTTCTAATTTCTTTTTTTTGTATATGAAAAATATTTATAATAGTTTAAAGAATGTTATTAGTCTATAACATAACAATATTCATATTTATTATCTTATTTGTGAATCTATTATATCATCTTATCACCAGTTTGTTAATAATGATTCATTATTACCCTTCTTTTAAGTGTTAATCGTTTGATATTCCTCTACCTGTTTTGTTATATAATTCCTATTTCATGTTCATAGGATATAGTCATTTCTTCAATATAATGATATTAACATAATATATATCACTTTATTCATTATAAATAAATAATAAATAATTATTTAATGGTTAATATAGAAAATGAACCATATATTTTGTGGAGATGGTAGGAAGTATATACGTACGAACGATGGTATCATTCCCTTAATGTTGTAATGGTAAAGATGTTGATGTTATATTAATTTTTTAATTTTTAACCCATAATAATATAATGTCAGAATAATCATATATATATATATATTATTCCCATCAATATATGCATCAAAATAATGTGGTGATGAATAATTTATTACACCACGATGTGGAAATGGTAAGCAATATGTACGAACAAAAAATGCTTTTAAATTTTATAGGATAAATATATTTTTAAATATATTTTTTCCGTACCATAATAAAATATAAAAAAATTGGGGATTGTTTATTTATTAATTTATAACAAAAACATTTCAAGAGGACAATGTAGAGTATAAAATAATCTTGATAGATCTTGTAAAGACAATTACCCCTCCTTTATTTAACTTCCATAAAATCTACTATTTGGGACACTAGGGCTGGTCTTTGGAGAGGACCTTCACATATCAAATGTGGAATTTGATGTTAATAAGGAAAATTTAATTGTAATAATTGTGATTTATGGCATCAGGTGATGTGAAGAAGTGAGGTAGGAGGTGCCTTTTATAATTGAGGTGAGGGGCACTTTTATAATTTCCCAAACTATTAATTTATATTAAATTGAATCTCAAAACGAATACCTCCAAAAGGACACATATTTTATGCAAAGATGATATAAAATTTTAATCTCATCAACCAATAAATATTATTATTGTTTTATTTTTAATGAAAACTATATAATTTTTATTAATATTTAGCTAACCTATTTTGATTATGACTAAGGTAATAAATTATTGACAATTTAAAGGATCCAATATTTACTAATTTTATTTAAATTAGAAAATAAATGAACCATTTATAAAATTTTAGACCATATTATAATTATATTTTATTGCTAAATATTTCTTATGGTCTTTATATTATTAAATAATATAATATTTTGATAAAATATCATTAGTGTTAATTTTGACACTATTCATTACGTGGAAATTAAAGAAAATCATGATAAAATATAAATTCAAAATAAATATTTAAATATATCACAATGTAGTCTGGTTCATCTTTAAAATTTTTGGATAACATCAAGTTTCTCAAATTATGTATTTTGAAATATTTTATGAAACATTTATTTGATATTTCCATTAATAAAATAATTATCGCATCAGTATTTTGTAATTAATTAAAATACATATTTTTCTACTAAAATTTTTTAAAAAATTATCACGATGATGATAAATATTCTATATTTATAAAAATTATTTATATTTGACTATATATTTTTGGAAACCCTCTATTAAAAATCATATAATATTTAAAACATGAATGTTATATAATTTAATTTTCTATTAAATAACATATTATAAATATCATAATCTCATCAAAGCGGTCAAAAAATTACAAAATAATTTCCAGAACAAGTTCTCTTTACTAAGAGTTCACTGTCTTTATCCTTAAGATCTTGAATTGACATATCTTCTTCATGATTTTAATGGATGTACTAGGTTTATGGGGACCAGTCTCATCAAATTTGACATGAAATTATTCTTCCACACATTTGGTTCTCCTATTGTATACTTTATATGCTTTACTATACATTCAATACCCTAGGAAAATTCCTTCATCACTCTTGGAAAAAAATTGTCATGGATTTTATTACTGTTAACGATAATGACATTGCAACCAAAAACACTAAAATAATTTAACTTAGGCTTCCTATTACTTCATAACTCATAAGTGGTTTTATTAAGAACTGTTCTAATTAATACTCTATTGATGATGTAACAAGATGTATTAACTGCTTCTTCCAAAAAATAGATAGGTATATTATACTCATTTATCATGTTCTGGGAAATATCATGAAGTGTCATATTTATTATTTCTACAACACTAATTTGTTGATGTTTTCTAGGAGAAAAGAAATTGTGAGTATAGCCATTATGTGAGAAAAATGATTCAAATTATGGATTTGCTAACTCAAGGCCATGATCGCTTCTCTATTTCTTAATTCTGTGTCCACGGATATTTTCTACAAATATAAAATATTTAATTAATTAAGAACATGCTTCATTTTTTTGAGCTTGAAAGAATACCCAAGTATATCTAGAAAAATTATCTATAAGAACATGAACATAGTTCTTCCCATTTTAACAAGGATCTATTGATGGTCCAAACAAATCCATGTGAACCAACTCAAGTTAATGAGAAGTAGAAACTTCTTTCATTAGTTGGAGAGAAACATTGCAGTTGTTTTTATTTTTGAAAAAGATTAAAAACATTGTTACGTTGGAATTCTAATTTAGGTAATTCTCTAACTAAACCTTTCCTAGTAAATTTCCTATAGTATTGCATATTGCAATGTCCTAATATTCTATTCCATAACCAATATTCTGTATGAAAAACATTCAAACAAGAGTCATTTTTCTTAGGTAAAAAAATCAAATCAATAGCATATACATTTTCATTTCCAAGATCAGTGAATATTAAATCATCCCTAGAATTAAAAAAATATCATTCATCATTTTCAAACATAAAATTTATAACAATATACACAAAACCATGATATACTTAGTATGTTGTATTATATCCCATTAACAAAAAGTAATTTTAATATTAATATAGTGTTAGGGTTACCAATTTGACCTAAGTCGACGATCGTCCCGTTAACATTATCAGTGAACATGACATGCCCACCATAAACATTAATTAGTATATTAATTCATTAATAGTATCTTTTCTTAAGTCTTGAACATCCACTATCCATATATCATAGAGTTTTACAGTATCTCTTCAGACAATGTTTCTACCAAACAGATTAAGTGTAGGGTAACTTTGGTACCCAAATTTTCTTGGGTCCTTAAAGGTTAACAAATTAAGCATTAGGAACCCATTCCTCTATCATAGGATTTATATAATCAACAGATATGTTTTGAGACATGAAAAATAATTTAGGTCCTTTATAAAAGGTTTTTTAAAATATAGTTTACATATTGAACTAGTAGTTAATTGTCCAGATTTTAGAACAAATTTATTTTTAATAATCATTCTCTGTCCTGATTGATATCCTAAAAAAAATTGTATATTTTTGTTCAACCAGTTTCCCCTGTAACTAGATCAATGTATCTTTACGTGCCGTAAACTTCTGAAGATCATTTTTTAATATCTCATTTTATAATTTTTGTTTTGTATTTTCTTTTAACATCTGGGAACATTTTTCATTCTCAATATCCAAATTAGACTTATAATTAACATTTAAATCATGTTGTCATTTTAATAATTTATATTTATCATTAATCTCATTAATGTTGTCTTCAAGAATTCCATAATATTCAAATAATTCATATAAAGTCATATTCTCATCATTATTAGATTCACTTTCTTTCCCAGAATAATAATCATTTGCTATATTAATATTGAGTGTTACCTCAGATGTTTCTATCATGAAATAGAGATTAGCATGTTGGTTCTTCTCTATATCAGAATAGTTAGATCCACTGGACCTATCCTCTAAAGCACTAAAAGTTGTTTTCATTACCTTTTTAAATCCCTTTAATTGTTCCTGTTATTTATTCTTAATCTTCAGCATGGTGAAATTATCTTTCTCATGTCCTTTTCATTTATACTAATAGAAGAATATCGCATTTGTATTGTCATTCCATTTTTGGTCCTTTTTCTAGTTTCCTATATTTTCATACAATCTATTGTAGTTTTAATTTCTATAGAACATCTTCTCCAAGTAGAACATCTTGAATATTATAGCAATATTAGCCATCTCATATTCATTATTAGAGTCTGTGTCCTCACTTGTGGATGTTTCTACAAGAGATTCAAATTTTTCTTTGTCCTAGGTTTTTGAGGTAGTAGTATTGAATGATACATATTTCTTTCTTGGTTCCTTATCTGATTCATGATTTTCCTTAAGCTTATATTCATACATATTAAGTTTTCCAATTTTTTCATTCACTGGAAGATTTCCTATTTCATAGTATTCTCTGATGGAAATAGAATTTCCTCTCCATTAGTCTGGTAGGCATCGAAAAAACCTCATAATCTGATCCTTGTTTTCCATTGGTTTCCCAAGAAGACTCATGGTATTTAATATTTAATTGAACATGAGATACATTTCAGATATAAGTTCATCTGGCATCATTTTAAAATTATCATATTTAATATTATAAATATTTAATCTCATTTCATTAACTGTGGTTGTTCCCTCATGGGAAATAGCCAGAGTAGCCCAAATTTCATAAGTAGTTTTACCGGATGATATTCTATTGAATTCTTTATCGCCATGAGAATAGTACAAAGAATTCATTTCATTATAGATATTGATATATATAGTTTTAGTCAAATGAGACCTTGTGTCCCTTGGAGTAATAGGTAATACATTTTTTTTCTTCAATTGTGTCCCAGATTTCCGGTCCCATGCTCTCTAGATACAATTTCGTTTTTAATTTCCACTAAGCACAGTAATTTCCATTAAATAAAGGTGGCATGTTAGTATAATCACACTTGACTCTATTATCCATTGTTAATTAATATTTATAGAACTGAAAATTTATATATGAAAAAAAATTATGATCTTTAAGATATTACATAAAATAATAGTTGAAACGAATTTGACAATTCTCAGAATAGTTAAGATATCAGCAATAAAAAATTGAGGTCATCTATAATAAAATGTTGGTCAAAGTAGAATCTCAAGAGGGGGTGAATTGGGTTCCAACATAATATTTCTATTAAAAACAAAAGGATAATGATCCCCTAATTTTGAAATGTCCATGTTAATTAAGGAAGGGGATATATAAATGTTTAGTTGGTGTACTGGTTTCTCAAAGGGTGATTAGTCTTTAGTTAAATCAATGTAAAAAAATTCTTCAACTTTGGAAACATGTTTACTGAATTAAACATATACACAAACATACCAAAAATAACTATCAATGTAAATTTAAAACATTTTATTGTTTTCAAAATATTGAGCAATGGAATATAGAAAAATATAGTATCACAATGATAGTACGACAAAAAGTTAAACAAGAGGATAAGTCTCAAGAAAAGACTTAATCCTCTCAAATTGATAATCAACATCCCCCAAACCGTTTATATTAATAATAAATATGATATAGAACTTGTATCGGGCATTACAACTATTTTTACAAACTGTGTGGGACACGGTGTGTGTAATACAAAAACACACTTATGAGAAATGTAAAATAAAATAAAACAGTTGGGAAAATATTGTCTGATTTAGTTTAGATAGCTATATGTGTTTTCAGTTAATCTCTTGACTCCTTTGAGTGATAAAATTAATGTTGGGTCTTTCTCTAGAAGTTTTCCTAAAAAACAGAGTGTCATAACATTAGGTTCTAAATTTTTAGAATAGAGGAATTATGCATCTTAGTTCGACAGAGGGTTTATGAAGCAGAAAAGGTAGACAAGAGTTGTTGTAAATGATCTTCGTGATGCTCTTGGGTTCAGTACGTAAGTGCTGGATGGTTCTTCATTGATCAAGTGGGTATGTTCTTTCTGATGCATTCTTCTCTCTATTCTGTGCATTTTTTTCCTCAGTCATCCATTTTATACTAGAGGTCGGACAATAAGACTAAGAAAATCATGTGTAGTCCTCCTCGTCCCTCTCACAGTCCCTAGATATGGTCTCTTGATATGTCTTTCATTGGTGACCTTTCATTAGTGACCTTCCTAGGTGACCTTGCATCAATGACCTTTCATCGGTGAACTTGAAATTGTTACCTTACATCAATGACCTCACATCGGTAACCTTCCATCGATGACCTAGAATCGGTGACCGTGTATTGGTGCGCTTGCATCGGTGACCATACTTCAGTGAGTTGCATCGGTGACCTTGCATTGGTGACCTTGCATCGGTGACCTTGCAATAGTGACCATGCATTAGTGACCTTGCATCCTTAGAGAAATTTTTCACTGGGAGCTTAAACTCGAAAGTAAAATTATTAAAAGTATATAGTTATTACATTGTATATACATTATTTCCAAATAAATGATTATCCAATAAGAGAAATAAGATTCTTTATATAAATGAAACATGTTTTTGGGATTATCAAAAGAGGTGAGTCCCACACATATTATTTATATCATATAATAATTTAATTTTCTATTTAAAAATTACTTTATGAATAATATGTGTTGAGGGATTAAATAAATTTATTTTATGATTCATTATATTCTATATAATTTTTAAAATTTTGATGAGAAAAAAATAATTTTTATCTTGGTTTATAGTTTTTATCTTGATATTTATTAAAATATGTGGGATATTATTCTAACAACCATCTAGGGAATATTTTAAATAATGATAAACTTTTAATGATATTTCATAAAAAAATACTATATAACATAAGGATACTACATTTTATTTGTTAAATATTCTACTAATAATTAATAATAGTTATTTTCATGTAATTGTTTTATATCATACCATGATATTTAGAAAACAACGTAGTTTTAATTGGATAGTGAGATTATAAATCTAAATTTTATTTTTATTTAAAAAAAGTTATGTTTTTTTAGAAATAAGTTACCATAAAATATCTTGGAATATGTTTGATTGAAAAGAAACAAAAAATAATTGTCATGATAACTTATAAATAGTTATCAGTAGATGATAAAAGATATGAACATAATAATATTTTACATTATGAAATTAATAAGATTAAATATTATATTTATGGTGTTGAACATTATGAATATGATTATAAAGCCTCAATAGTTTTCAAAATTAACTACAACAATGATTTTATTCACTAAAGGGTTTAGTGGGATATTTTTATTTGGTGGTCACAAAGATATGTGACAAAAATTACATAGAGACAAATTGCGATTAAAAAACCCATTAAATAGAAATATAAATAAAAGGTTCTAGAAGACTATAATATATGTTATGATAAGGTAAACAAATATTTATTCTTTTTTTATTAAAATTAAAAAATAAAATAATAGAAATGTTACCATTAAATATGATAATAAACAACAATATTATTATTATTTCATGTTCGATACATATTCATAAAAAGTGAAATACAAATTCGTATTTGAAAGTATGAAAATGAGTTATAATAGGACATTATCATTCCTATAATATTAAAGGTTATGAATAAAATTTAGGATGGACTCATTATGAATATTTCATTGGGATATGGAATATACTCAAGATGAATAAAATAATTTTTATGTGGTGTATTACTCGTGATTTATAAAATTTATAGTGCCATAAAATACATTTTTTATGATTATAGTGATCATATAATATATAGATTCTAAAATACCTTATATTATAATGATACCTCACTTGAGAATCATAATAATACGACAAATTCCTATTTTCGTCCATCATGCTTATCTAATCCATGGTGATTAGTTACGTTGTAGATCATGAAATTGGTTGAAGATTAACCATGATTGGATATTTCAATTTTTATAAAGATTATAATTGTTATGAACACAATAAAAATATATGGATGGTGTGTCTAACTTCCCATACACATGCACCCAAATATAGTCTAATAAACACTAACATTACATAATAGCCTTTATGAAAACCATTATATTCATTGAAATAATATTTCCCTAATCACATGGATTAATGAATGTATTTCATTAAAAAAATTACTCAGTCCTATTAGGTTTAAATAAGCATATATTTTGGAAAATAACAAGAACAAAAAAGAACCACATCTTTCTCAATGGATCTGTATATAAATTTAAAATCTTTATTAAAATCTTTAACCTACAATAAATATTCAATATCTCCAACATATTATCAATATAAAATACCATATAAAACATATCATGTGTAATAATTTACATAATATCATATTGAAATACAAAAAATATGACGTAGTGATCATAAATTATCAAGAAGAGAAATATATAACAGAAGATGTCAAAAACCATAGTATTGAATATATAATATAGTAGGAACAAATAATCTGAAAAATGTCATAATCTGCTAAAACTGATAGAATTTTATATCAATCAAATTAAATTAGAAATTATATTACAATAATATTGATCTAACAAGGATGGAATTAATATTTATGGACATTAAAAACTTGCGTTATAGGTTTTTTTCAATGAATAATTCTTATATGAACCAAAAAAGTAAATAAGTGGTCAGTATAACATGAGTTTTTAAGAATAAAAATAGAGATAGAAAACCACCAATTATTTCTTGAATAACTTATCAATGAAAAAATCATGAAATTTGTATTAATATTAATTTTAAAATTCCATAGAAAATAATTGCATGCTATAAAATCTCAAATATTTAGTTCACACACCATATAAAAGAAATTAGGGCCAGTAAAACAAACATTTCCAAAAGTGATGTATTTGGGATGGAAAACCACTACCTCTTGTCATGGGATCCATAAATGTAATTTAACCACATATGTTAAAGAAATAGCTATCTTATTCACATAATTAAAAACAATAATGTTATCTATTATAAATTATTCTCTTCGTAAATGTTCATTTCCTCTATGAATTTTATCTTTGTTCATTACAGGTGTTTATAGTTATAGGCGTCTATACTAGTTTTATAATAGAGGGGTAATTATTGATTCTTATACAAAATTGTATTATTAATATGTAATTATTTTTAATTTTGGTTATTTTTTATATTTATTTATGATTATTCAAATTTCTTTTTGATTTTTTTACTCTTTATCCTCGGTGATAAAATCGAGTACAACCACGTTTTTCCATTATTTTCCATCAAAGAGTGTTTTTATAGTTCATGAACTAAATAAATATTTAATATATCCAAAATATATAAATTTATTATAAACGAAATTATTTTATTTTATACTAGTAATTATGTTCTTATAGTCATTTGTGATATAATTTTAATGTATTGGTCAAGTGGTTAAACAGACCTAAATATGAACATACCGTAATTTAATAAATGATTATGATGAGGTTTTAAAAAAATTTCATTAGAAAATTATAATAATAATATTATTGTTTATTTTTTATTAGTTCCATATAGATGATTAATAGTGTATGTATTAATATAAGTAAATAGAATAAAATTTTTACAAAATTTGAAGAAAATATTTTCCTCACAGCACACTTGTTTTAAATTATAGATCTAATGATGACTGTTTATTAATTATAGAATTATTAGGTTCCACAATACTTCATAATATAACCATAATAATATAATAAACATCATATTTTATCATTATAAATATCTACAAACACTACATTATGGGTGTTAATGATAAAATAACTTCATTCCTCATGGTAGGGGTTGTCCACATGTACACATGAATAATAATTATTCTTTCCTTGATGGATTCAAAATAGTAATAGAAATGATAATAACATTAATGTAATAAAAATTAAGTATATAAGAAATATAATTTCATTTTATTAATGTTTAATTAATATATTTGAATGACTATAATTAATTTGATATTCTATGAAGTTGATAATACTCATGTTGGGGGCATGAATTTTCCATGGATGTATCCTTTGATGTGAAAAACATATGACCACTAATGTCACCTAGATGATTAAAAAAATTGAGAGGGTTCTTAGTGGAGAGAAATAGATTATTTTCATGTAAAATTTGAAGAATATTTGATAATTAATATATTCCCCCATCCTTAAAAGTTACACAATCTTGAGACAAGTCAACAGTTTAATTTCATTCACATTTAGGACCTTTTCATGTTTCTAGTTTTAGATAATTATGAAATAAATATTATATAACAACTCAAAAATTACAATGTAGAAATGTCTGTTAAATATAAAAAAGTAGACAAGTATACTCATTAACCATTTTTTCAAAAAATAAAACTAATTAAAATAAAACATTATTTTTTTTCTGGATAAATTATTCATACAATTCATCATGAATTCTTTATTTATATTAACAATCCTTATAACCTGGGAAAAAAATTTAAAAAACTAGAGATGAGCACAAAAATCTTAGAAGGGGTATAAAATAAGGAATGAAACCATTAGTCCTTGACTATTTTAAACAAATGGAAACATTTTCAATAAATCATACTTTTCAACCATAAAATATAAGTTACTTAACATACCACGTGAAATAATATGATTCCAAAAAAAATTCATAGAAATCATAAATTATAAAGGTAACTTATGGAATAAATATAATACATAAATTTTAGCTTTCATAGCTACATAGGTAGTATCCTTTATGGTTACATTTGGAATACCCATTATAGTATATTCCTTTAGTATATTATGAGAAAAAATATTGTTTATGTCTATATCATTACCCAATGCATTGGATAGATGCCACAGGAACACCCTCCCTTAGATTATCATGGAACCACCTGTATACATATACAATTCCCAACAACTTTAACATAATCATAACAAATACAACAAGCTTAAATAAAAAATAATATTTGAACATTTCAATCACAAGATATCATTTCAAGATATTGATATAATAAATCAATTATCAAAACCATATTAAATACCAAAATACCTGAAAATCTAATTGAGTATTAATTTTTCTTTTAAAAAAATTATGGATTCTAGTTGAAGAAAAATATCAAATAATTGTCATAGGAGCACAAAATTAATTCTCATCATATACATTAAAATACAATATTTTTGTTTTTTAGTAAAAAAATTAATTTTGAATTTTTCAATTAAAAATAGTTAAATGAAATTAATATTCAAAGGGTTTAATTATACATCAAATGAAATAATGTGGTGTATAACATCAGATCACGCATTAATGAAGGATATTGAGATGATGTCCCTTACATTAAGTCTGAATCGTCACATATAATTTTTATATTATTGAATGACGACCTTAGGTTAACATATACTTTCTTGAGAATAATTATTATGTTTATTATTCTTTTATATCAATTATTATTATGTTATAAATATTACATAATTATTTATTTTCCTGCCAGATAAATTATAAATATTTAGTACATGAGTCGAAAGTGAACACTGTATTGTAATGACCTAGAATTTTCATGTAATTTATTTATATATGGGAATTTTAAGAGTCCACGAAAATTGACAGTGCGTGATTCTAAGGCCCAGTGCGGTTGGAAACAATTTCTGAAGATTTTTTCCTGTACATTTAGTAAATGTACGAGTGGGGTTTTCTATCCTATGAATCAGTTTCCAGAATTGAAATCTGAGGGCACCGTTGAACTCACATCACTGGTATTCTCTTAAGAAGACATTCACCTCGATGGTAGGTGGTCGAGGGTGAATGTTAGTTTTTGGGATTTTCATGGAAATAATAAAATAAAACAAGAACAGGTTTAATTTTATTTTATCTATTATAACCACCCATGTGGAAGTTTGAGGTGGGGACCACCGCACCGTAACATCCAATGATATGTTATGGTGGTGGGGCCCACCCAAGTCTAACCTCCCACAAGAGGTTATGGTGTGGGGACCACCTAGGACTAGACCCCCCATTTAATTGAGTGAAACCTCTCAACTCCTTCATAAATGAGGGGGAGCCTCTTGACCTCCTCAAATATTAATGTTTCCACCCCCCCCCCCTAATTAATCGTGTCAACCCTCCCCGTTTAATTAAGTGATCCAACTCATTTAATTAAATGCTACAATTTTAATTTTAATCCCATCAAACTAAATAATAGATAATTTATAATTTGGAGGGGCTACTTACTCATTTGTTGGAAAAAGGTTGGAAAAGGAGGATTAGAGCTCTTGGGAGAATACTCTTCAACGAAAAATGCTTCCTCAATGACGAATTTCCATCGATGAAGAATGTACACCTTGACTTCGACCATCTTCCTCGAAACTCCTTTCGACGTGATACATCCTCGTCCATGGCGAATCGACGTTTGTCTTTTCCCAACGGTTCGTCATCTTCCCCGCGACCTCATCATTGAACAACGAGCAAGGTAAGGATTTTACATTATTTAAGATATTATTCCCATGATTCTTACTTTCTAAAACAAATAACGCGGACCAACATACTATCAAGTTCATCCATGGATGTTTTTCCTTGCAGGATGTGAATATTTTCTTAAATGAGGGATTATGAGAAATTGATTATTTTAAGAAATCTTCCATGACGTTTTTTTCGTTGTTGTTGTGAACCATATTCTACCACTCTAAATGCAGAGGGTGTGGGCCAAAATAACATAGCCCGACCCCCCATCGATATTTTTTGTGGTGTTCTTCGAAATGGAAATGAAGGCGAAGAAGGCAATGTCTACGCCACCTGCGACCTTTGCTACCCACGCCACCCCGGCTGTGTTCTTACTGCCGGGAGAACCGCACCCCACGCCCCAGCCTCGAGCACCCCGGCCGCGCCGCCCCTCCAGCTACGCACCCACACCCTAGTCATTCTACCCCTATCCAAACTAGTCGCACCCCAGTCGAACTCTGGGACGAACCGGCTCCATGCCGCTAGGCCGAGCTGCTTACGTGGCGCCTCCGGGCTGAACCGCCCTCACGACCAGCTAGGTGGGGCCCAGTGATCCGGGTCGAACCCAACGGGCTGGCCCAGCTGACGGGCCGACCCATAGCCAATGGTTCGGGCTGGATTGACCAAAACCGGTCCTGTACATACCCAATAGGTCAGGTCGGGTCGACCCAAACCGGGCCGGTCCAAGATGGGTCGGGCTGGGTCGGACTTGACCCGGACCCACTACCACCCATTTGTGCTTCTTTTATCCATATCATTGGCATCAAACATCTGTTTGACCAACCATCCATGGTTTATGAATTCTTGGAGCATGACGGCCCCTTTGAGTATACCCCACTAGAGTTTGGGGTGTAGTTGAGATATGGTCAGGTTGGATCGTGCACGAATCCAACCGGGCCCAAGGACTATAAGGATAATAACTCATAGACCAGATGTCCTATTGACACGTCTTCAGTTTAATTGAGACACCTATGACGTGGAAGAACTTTGGGATACTTATCATGGGACTTCTTGGAATTTGGAGCATCAACCAGTAGCTTGTAGGGTGGATCTTCCGGAGATAAGCGATAATTTGTGCGGGAACTTAGTTGCCAGCTGAGACTTGATGACTGCTGACCGATTGACCCAGAGTGACTCGACTAGCCCAGTGGGGAGAACCTGGTTGTGGCAGCAGACCCATGGCGGAGGAGCACCTGGTTGTGGTGGCAGACCCGTAGTACTCGACAGAAGGAGTACCTATGTAGGCTACGAGAGGGAGAACATGGTTGTAGGGGAAACCCATGGTCGGGAGTCCATCTGTCTGACGTAGTAGATCCACGGTACTCGACAGGAGGTGTACCTCAGTAGTCCGAGGTTAGTGGGAAGCACCTAGTTGTGTTGGTATGCCCATTGTACTTGATAGAGGTGGAGTTCTCCAACAGCCTAGTGTTGTAAATTTTTTACCCCTAGAATAAATCATGGTGTTAGCACAGTCAGTACTTTTTCTTCCCCATGATTGAGATGTATTACTTAATAACATAGGTATATGTATGGGAATATTCCTTAGTAGGGTTATCTGTTGATTTATTACATTTTGGATTATCCGTGTAGTATTTTGTGAGACCATGAGGGTCTCAGGGTAACATCTTAGTATCGTTATACACACCCCTGCATAGGCTATAGTCACACCATGTTGTCTGGGATGTAGACGAAAGATATCTCTGACTAAGGATGAGAGTACCAGGACTGGATAGTACCCAGAGGTGGACCATATGGCTTGTCAGTACACGAAGGAGGCGGAAAGACCTGGATTTTTGAGGAGACGATCGGTACCTACCCTTCATGTAAGAACCTCATAGGATGATCCAGCAGTTGTCTTTTCTTTTTCTTCAGTTGTATTAAATTTTATTTGTACGTGTACTTTCCTGTTGGGCTTGTATTCTGGCCCTTGTTACTTTCAACACACTTTTGTTATATAGTTTACTTGGTGTTTCGTCCCGTCGTGTGCCTGCTTGTGTGAGTGTTACAGGTTATAATGAAAATGACTTCCCAATTTTAGGGAATTATGCCTTTGGTGATAGTCGCCAGCCCCATGCCTTTGGAAGGCGGGTCTGGGGTAGTCATGGTACGGGCCCTAGGGGATGGGTCGTGACATTTATGTGGTCAATAGTCCATGTACTGATAATTACTTCATCTCCATTAAAAAATTAATGACATAACAATATCTTCTATACATCAATTTTATAATTTAAATAAACCCATTTATTTAGCGTATGATTATTAGAAAACATTATAATCATGGAGGGAGTAGCCCATACATACACATGAGTAACATTTCAATTTTTCAATGATCATTATAGAAAGAAGGTAGTTTTTATATTATCATTTATTAATTATAATATTAGTATTAATATCATAATAATCATTTAAATATAACTATATATTAGATAAGTTATGTGGTGAATAAAAATGAATCACATCTCCTTGTGGAGGGGACAGGTAACCTTTATGCATGAACAACGTTATCAATTTTATGTGCATGTAAACTAAGAAAATAATTGATATATCATTCTATTATAATGATAAAATTGTCTTGAATATAATATGCAAACATATATTCAATCATTTTGACCTATCATAAGAGACGATATTGAAAAACGAACTATATCAGTTCGCGGGGTGGTAGTTCACTTTACACACAAATGAAATTTTTATATCCCATTTAATAAAATTAGGGATGGATTTAGGTGATGATATTAACATACAAATTCACAGTATATTGAGTATACTGGAGTTATTATTTCATTATGGATGAAGGCGATTGAAATGAATAGGAAGAAGAAAAAAATTAAAACACTAAAATAAAAATATTACATTTCTTTTAGATGATCACTATGAGTAACACCAAAAGTAATCTAAGAAGGGTCTTCTAAATAAAATATGGCCTCAAGAATGTAGGGAGAGAATGATGTACGGTTTTGGGTAGATATTTCCCTAACCAAAAGTATATTGAATTTTAAGGAATATTGATTAATGGGATCCATGTTATAGGAGATGGAGGGGCACTATTGATATTTTTTAATGTATTAAGTTAATTTAAAATCATTTTCTATTCAAAATTAGTCTAATTTAATTTAGTTTGAATATAATATTAATAGGTGTGGAAATATATTCATCCAATAAAAATTATACATTGTTTGAATGTTTTTTAATCCTTGTTTTTATGTTTTAAACCTCTAAACACTTACCGTTTTATTATGTAATTAATAATTTGAGTGTTAAAATAATAACCATAACATATTAAATGAAAAATTAATGAGTCGTTAATAAAAATTTTAGACTTATATAAAAATTATTTCTGAATAATATATTTTTAGAAATTTTATTTCATATAATTAATTATTTTATAATTTAAAATATGAATTATGTTCATTTTGACGCTATTCATTATTTGAAATTTTAAAATATCATAACAACTTGATTTGTTAGAATAATGTAAATTAACTGATAAATAATATTCTATAGTCCTCGTGAAAATTGATGTGTGGAATAAAGTATTTTAATTTATATATATTTTTTAATATTATTAATATCATTCATTTGAATCATTCATTAATAAATCTATAACTAAATCAACATTCTGACAAAATTTAATTTAATTTTTCTGTGTATACAAATTATATATAAATTATCTTGATGTAGGTAATATTTATATCATTATATGTAATTTTTTTTGCCAAAAAGATCACTTATTTAACTCCATATTAAAAAAAATTAGTTACAAGAGAGATGTTTATAAGATTTTTTTACTTTAAATAAAGATTTATTAATGTCATAATCACACTAAAGTGGCATCCAAATAAATTTTTTTTGGCCAAAGTAATTTATTTTTCAAAATAATTAATAAAATATTATTAGGACAACACTTATGGTAGTTTTATATTAATGTAATATTATTTTTACCTTTAATTACCTGATTTACAATTAACATTAGTTAAAAAATACTAATGATATTATTCAATAAAAATTATGTTGATACTCTTAGATCACATTTCTTATACTGATTTCAACCGTGAATGTCCATTTTGGAAAATTCAATTCATATAATTGACCAAAAATAATTTAAAAATTAATACCGTAGGTGAATTGAGGAAACACGTGTTTAATGTAAAAATGGTCAAAAGTTCACAATATTTTTATAACCAATGTAAAATTAAAATTGATTCTAATAAACTACATTGTATTAAATGATAAAAAAATATATAAATATACTTAAACACTAAAAAATTAATATCTATAAATTGTTTAAAAAAAACATAGTTTAAATCTAATTAAAATTATAATCTAATAATATAAATAAATTATAAGGAAAATCATTTTAAATTAAAACACATTATTTTTTACTATTCATTAAAATATGATTTTTATCTGAAAAATACCAAAAATTCAACTAATTTAAAATTTGTTATCAGTTATTAAAATATGAAGTTTAATCATTCAAATAAAACTTATAAATGTGCTAAATATCAACGTAAAATGATTTTTCCATCAAAATGTGTCAAAATAATATTTTTAGAAAAAATAGACTTTTTATTTGTAAAATTGAATTTTGTCATATATAATGTCTAAAAAAATCATATAAATTTTAAACACTAGTTTTAATATTATATATATTTATGTTTAAATAATCATTAATATAAATTAAAATGTGTGATTTGATCATTTATTATGATAAAACATACTGGTGGCATTTAAATAGATTTTCGAAAAACATTTCCATTTATTTTATAAAGGGTTTTAAATTAATTTGTAATTAATTATTCACTCTATAATTAATTATATCTACATTTTTAAACCATACTTTCATAACTCAATTAATTCTATTCATTCCATCCATTTTTAAGGCTATGTTAAATTTCTAATACTTAAATAAATATATTTAGTTGTTTGTTTAATCTTGACGTGGTATATCACATACTATATCAGACATAGTGTATCCATTTAATAAACTGTTATTCTATATTATGATCCCCCAAATTTTGGAAATTTGTTCCTCTAAATTTTGAATTTTGGGTCGGTAACTAGGGTATGACTTTTCAATATACCCTTGTTTTTATCCCACATTGGAAATAGGTTTAATAAAACTACCACTTTAAAAGAAAGAATGTAAATTACGAAGATCAATTGAGAAAACACATACTAGGGTTCCATATAATAAAAATTGTACATTTAATATAAAAATAACTCTTATAGTGTATTATAGAGTAATATAAAACCTAATCATTGGAAAAATAACCATAACAATAACAAAAATATGTGATGGGAAAAAAATTCTTCTACGAAAAGTAAGCACTTAACTATTTTTTCTGCATCAAGTTCCTTTTCATGGAGTTTATTTATTATTTTACTATATATAATAAAAATATAAAGACATATAATTACTTGAATAGAAATTTTCTATTTTTTAATAAATTTTTTTGACATACTCATGTTTTTCTTAAATTATGTGTATTCATAATGATTTTTCTCTTTCAAAAATGAATCACTAGAATAAACTTATAGAGAATCAAATAATCCACAAAATATTAACTAAGTATTTATCCTATATTTGAAAAATTATCCAAAACAACTTTTTTTTGTGTTGAATAAGACAATTATAGAGAAATAATATTCTTTATATGAAAAAATATTTAAATTAATCTCCAGAAATGAGCACTAATACACAATGTATATCCTAGATCATTCAAAAAATAACTATCCTTCAAATTCCTCACATTAATCTAAAATAATATTGTAACCCAAAATTGAAAATTATTTTATCAAATAGTTTTCCAAGATAAATTTTAACATTTGTCTCCTTATAACATCAACTTGTCCTAATGTATAATACAAAAAAGTAATCAACCAAATCAAATATTCTAAATGACAGGTTAATCATTTCCATAAATAACCTACTTCCCCATAATTCCAGAATCATATATTCATCCAAATTATAATCAAACCACCAATCGTCAATTAAAATATAATTTTATTATATTTACCTTAATCATATAAAGTTACCAAAATATTGAACGACTTCCTAAATAATATTTCTCACTTAATCCACAAATAATTTTTCAACATGAAGGATATCTGTTTGATAATACATAAGTTCCCAAAATCAAATTATTATTATTTAATAAAATCATTTAACTAATAATAAAAACTCGTGATAACTAGTGACTTCACATAGACTAGTTAAAAGTGATAAAGCATTGTCTTCCTTCGATTGTGGGTTCGATTTCTGTATCCTAGTTTGATACCACAGTTTTCACCCTTCCAATGAGTTTCCCATTTTCTAGAACTATATAATTCTTATAAAATTTCCAGAACATAGAGAAAAAATCATAAAAAAATAACCATAACAGGTTTTAACCTCAAATTTTGTTTTATGATTATCATTTTTATCCCAAATCTTAATTACCTCATCATATTAATTCATGAATACTTATATATATATATATATATATTTTATTTCACCCCCATATGAATTATTTGAACAATTCCCAATTAAATACTTTTATACACTGATCATGGTGACCACCTGGTTTCATCATTATTTTATTCACGTAGATAGAAGGTTAAAGCATTGAAACAAAGATTCAGATATTTATCAAAATCACATGATTCCTTTTTCCAAATAAACATTGTAAAAATTCGGTCGTATGGGGGTTCATGGAGAGGTTTTTTAGGAGAATAATATATTTTGACATATAAAAAATAATCTGATAATACATTCTCTTTAAAAACATTCGGACTAATTTTTCATTGCAACATTCAATAAATGATCTTTTTAAGTATCAAAAGTACGTTCTACATGGGTATATTTTCAATGTAAATGTAAAGAGGTTTCACAAGTCTCTCATTCTTCTACATATTTTTCAAAATCATAATATGCTTCATAAACATGTGAGAAGGAAAAATATCTAAAAATTCCATGATAATATTTATATTTTCTAAAAATATGATAATATTGATAGAATACGATTTGATTAAAAAAACCCATTGACCATTATGGAATCAAGGTATAGAGGATGTTTTTGATGTCTCATACAACTATTTTCAAGAAATTTTTATGTTAGATAACATTTAAAATCATTTAGACATGACTTTGTAATAATTATTTCAAGCAAGTCATCTAGAAGAGATATGAATGTTGTTTTAGATCGTCATCCTTCAATTTGTAACTGATATTTCTCAATCTAAAAATATATAGAAAACTTATTTAACAAATAATAATATACATAGAAACATACCATATGTTTATTCCAAACCATTAATCCTTACAATTGTCTAAACATTTTCTCTGATTCCAACTATAAGTCCACATAATTAAAAGTGACATAATCTTGAGTTAAGACAAGAATTTAACTCATTAATATTGAAGATATTTTCAGGTTTAGAGTTTTACAAAATTATGAGATAAACATTACATATCAACATGAATATTGAAAAGTAAACCCATCGATAAAATATTAAAATACATAAAATTCAACACATTATCTTTTTTTTCAAAAAATAAAAATCATTAAAATAAAACATGATTTATATTTCATTTTAAAAAAATTCGTTACATTCATCTTAACTTATTTTATTCTCTTACCCATCCTTATACCCCATGGAAAACATTTCAAAAAAAATTATGAACACAACACTATCATTAGGCTATATAGTATAAAGAATGAAACTGTTAGTCCATGAATATTTTAAAATGATGAAGAAAGTTTCAAAAAATCCTACTTCTCACCAATTAAACAAAAGTTATTTAACATACCTCAAGAAATATTAATATTCCTGGAAAATATTATATCAATCACAAATCATAATAGTATCTTCTGGCATACATATCATATATACATTGTATCTTTCACATCTATAGAGGTAGTAACCTTCTTGGATACATTTGGAACACCCATTAAGGTATATTCCATAAATCTTTTATAATAAGCATTATTTTTTAAATATGACTCATTATCCAATGAATTATAGATCTATCACGAGATCACCCACCTCATTTTCTCATATACCAGCTGTATACATAAATAATCACCAGGAACCTAAACATAATAAAAAAACATAAACAAGAATACTGTAAAAATAATATTTCTATATTGAAATCACAAGATATAATTCATGATATTTACATAATATATCCATTATACGTACCATTTTCAATAAAAAAAATACGTAAAAATGAATATTGTATATATTGTTCTTTTAAAAACCTTGTGACTAGTAGAGGTAGCCAAATATCAGATAATGGTCACAACAATGTAGAAGTCATTGTCGTCGTATAAATTAAAAATCGTTCCTTATTTATTAAAAAGATTTGTATAGAAGGATAACTTTTGAAAACCATTGAATGGAATTAAATTTCAAACTGGTTGATTATACACATTAAGAATGAAGGTTGTGTAAAACATCAAATTTTGCCTTAAATAAAGGATATTTTTACGAAATCCCTTCCCTTGATTCTGACTGGTCACATTCAGTAATTATATTCCAAAATAATAAATGTATGATAATTTATACATTATTAATATCCTTTTTCAGGTTTATTATTTTTCTAATATCACTAATTACCATGTTATAAATATTACATATTTATTTATATTCATTTTGGATGCTTTGTCATTATTTGGTGCTTTAGTCAATAATGAACATGTATGATGTCAATAGTCTATCTGGTCATAGGTCCATCATATAAATAATAAAATTAATTATAGTATAAAAAATTGTATACACCGATTCTAATTTTAAATCAAACCATTTATTTATTCTATAAAAAATGATCAATTCTATCATCTCGGAGATGATAGTTCAGGCATATGCGTGAGTTACATTTCTATTTTTCATTAAAAATTATGGAAATAAGGTAATTAATATTTCATGATTATAGAATTTTAATAATATTATTAAAAACATAATAAAAAATTATATATTCATATATATATATATATCATACAAGTTATGTGGTGAATAAAAACGAATCACATCGCTTTGTAGAGGTGATACACCACACATACACACAAATGACATTATCATTTTCATGTGCATCAGAAGTAAAAAACAGAATTGATATATTATTACATTATAATGATATAAATGTTATTAATATCATATATAATCATTAATTCCATCACAATAGCCAGTCATGAGAAATCGTAAAGAAAAATGAACTATATCGGTTCGTGAGGAAGTAGTATGCCGTACAAACGAACGAAATATTCATTTCCCATTTGATGAAATTAAAGGTGTCATTAAGTGGTTATATAGACATAATAGAGCCTATTTCTGTAAAGACCTGGAAATTTCAAGTGAAATTGTATTGTAGTTTCTTTGGAATTTTACGAGTCCGCAGTTTCTGACGGCGCCGGATTTAGAGCCCCTGTGTGCCCGAAATCAATTTCTGATGTTTTGTGTGGGTACGTTCAGTAAACGTACGTGCCGGTTTTTCTATCTTTTGAACCGGTGCTAGGAATTGAAATCTGAGGACACCAATGAACTCATAGTGACGGTAATTGATTAAGGGTACCTTTACCGCAGTTGCGTTTTATGTGGGTTGAAAGTTAAAATTTGGGGATTAGATAAAAAGTTAAATATAATTGTTTAGAAAAATTTTATTCACCATGGTGGTTAAATCATACATGGGAAAGTTAATTCTGTGTTCGACCCCCACATAACTTCACATGTGTGGATATTTGTATGTTGGGGCCCACATGATCCCCAACCATTCAAATCCCTTGAAACTCCCCTTTAACCCTCATTAATCTCCCCTTCTTTAATTCTTGACACCTCTTCATCTTCTCTCTCTATTTAATTTTTCCAACCCATGGTAACATAATTAAGTGAAACACTTAATGAATTATTTTTTGGTGTTTGAATTATAATTTAATATGTGGAAACATTATATCATTGGGAAGCCAATTTATTTCATTTGGTTGACAAATATTATGTGGGGAGCGCCTTTAGAGATTTGGAGGAGAGTTTCATAGTTCTTTGACAAAGAAGGAAGCCTTCTCGACGGAGAACGTTCTCTCTCGACGAAGAATGTTCTCTCTCGACGAAGAACGTTGCCCTCTAGTGAAAAATTGGTGTCAGAGGAGTCGTTTCTACCATAGAACATAGGACTTTGATATTTTCTTTTCTATGAAGCAATAGTGTTAAGTGTACCAAGTGTGGTTTTCAGTTCAGGGAGTCCAGTGTTAGTGCGGCGGCCGACATATCCATACACCAGGACCCTGACTTATGATTTCGAACTCAGTGCATGAAAACAATGATTGCATGTGTGTTTTCAAAAGTTTCTTTAAGTCAACTCAACCAGGTCATATCACCATGTTTAAATCATTTGATCATGTCGCATCGGTTCAGGATGCCTTCACGCAGACAGTCAGTTGGAGTTCCGAAAGAGTACCCGATGACGGCCCACTGAGTGACGAGACTCCACTGCAGGGCCCTCTTGATATGTTGGCACCTTTGGGTGGTGTACCAGTAGCACCAACACTCTTTGGGATGCAAATTCCACCAATCGTACTAGTGGACGGTGCACGCTGATGGAGCACGTTGCACGACTTCCAGTAGTAGAGGCCTCCGAGGTCACGAGGCGAGACAGATTCCCAGGCAGCAGTGGAATGGATGGTGGTTATTTCTAGAGTTTTACACCTAGTTTAGACACTACTAGAGCATATGGTGATCTTAGATATTGGTGTTTCCTAGTGAGTGACCACGAGGTTGGTCCTCATAGTGATGAGGCTTCAGTACGTGGACTGATTCTTGAGATAGTACCTTCGAGTACTGTGGCAGCTATATCACTACATGTTGGTCAGCAGCTACAACTGGTAGTACCGGTAGATGACACATGTAGGCTTAGAGCCTTACACGTGTTTCAGCATCAGATAACATTTAGGTTTCGATTCGAGCCTGACTCACAGGAAGCTGAGGAATGGCTTGAGGATGTGGCTGTGAGTTTTCTAGAGCTTATACAGCTTCGGCGGGATGACATGTCGGTAGCTGAGTATTCATCGAGGCATACCGATCATTCCTGGTACCCGATGAATATGATACGATCAGTGCTTTCGAGATCGGACCTATGAGCAAGGTTTGTTTAAGGATATCCAAACCAGCACTTTTTCCTCTATGCATTTCTACTTATGCTATTGTGCTAGAGAGAACCTTTGTGGTTGAATGTTCTTTGGATAAATGGATATAGCTAGTGAATGTTAGCAGTGGGAACGTAGGGAACTGATGCCAGTCTCAGATACATGGGCATGTAAAATATTTTAAGACGAATAAGTGTTAAGGACAGATGAATCTGAATAGCAGCAGATGTGGAAGCAGATCTAGGAGAGCGGCATGAGGTGGTGTATTTTTCAACATGTTACAACCACCTGCCTTTGTATTCCCCACCATGCTCAGGAAGCAGGAGGGCAGGGGAATAGAGTAGCTTCCTGCAGTCAAGGAATGTGACCTATGGCTCTAGGAATGATTCAAGGTACGGTCTGTGTCTACGAATAGATGCCATAACAGCAGACATTGATATGAATCATTCTGTCCTTCCATGAATCTTGTCCCAGTAATAGAGTTTCTGGTTAATCCATTGACTTGGCCCTCATTTCTGAAGATTTCTTTGGGAGGAGACTCGATAATCATGCGTACGCCGACAGTTTGATCTGACCATTGAGATGAGAGTTTCGATTGGAACCTCTTGGTGGCAGCGTCGAGGACTTATGAATTTGTTTGGGTATGGACTGGGCAACCATAGTTCATACACAGATTGACTGTATTAGGCAAAAAGGTTGTGGTTTACCCACAACGTTGGGATGGGTTTTCCTTGGTCAGCGAAAAGGAAACCTCAGGAATCACGGGATGGAATAATGAATAAGTGGTGTAGTGGATCACTCATGAGTTGGGCAGACATAGATTTGAGCCAGACTTTTCCAGAGTTTTTGCACCTCTTTTATAATTGACGAAGAAGGGGAAACCCTTCGTGTGGTCAGAGAGATTCCACAATGTTTCTCATGATATGAGGTAGAGGTTAACCAGTACACACATCATGAAGCTACCGAAGAAGGTGCAGATCATCCAGGAGAGGATGAAGACTCCACAGAGAAGACAGTAGTCGAATTCCGATAAGAGATAGAGACCACTAGAGTTTGAGTATAGTGACCACGTATTCTTACGGGTCTCACCTTGATGAGGTCTACGAAGTTTTGGATGAGGTGGAAAGTTATCTCTGCATTTTGTCGGACCTTTTCAGGTCATCAGCATAGTAGGAAAGGTGGCTTACTACTTGTCCCTTCGACCTCGGTTGCACCAGGTGCATGACAGCTTCCATGTATCTCAGATGAGGAGATACGTGTAAGACTCGTCCCACCTCATTGACCAAGGGGAGAAGGATATCGATGACATGGAGACATTCACAGAGGTTCCAGTGGAGATTTAGGATCGATAGGAACCAGTCCTACGAGGATGGTCGATTACTCTGGTGCACCTTTACTGGAAGCACGGGAACTTCCAAGAGAGCACATGGGAGCGCGAGGCTCAGATTCCTACTCAGTATCCTCTTTTGTTTTTCTAGTATATGTTGTAGCTTTATGGGGACGTAATTCCCTGAGGTGGGAGTAATGTAAAGACCCTTAAATTTCAAGGGAATTTATTTCTTAATTTCATTGGAATTTTATGATTCCGTAGTTTCTGATGGTGCTTTATTCCGAGGCCCGGTGTGCCGAGAATAAATGTCTGGTGTTTTGTTCAGGTAAGTTCTGTAAAAGTACATGCGGGTTTTTCTATCTTTTGAACCGGTGCTCGGAATTGAAATCTGAGGACACCGATGAACTTGTAGCACTGGTAATTGCTTAAGGGAACCTTTACCACAGTTTTTTTATGTCGATTGAAAGTTAAAATTTCAGGATTAGATAAAAAGTTAAATAAAATTGTTTAGAACAATTTTATTCACCATGATGGTTAAATCCTACATGGGGATGTTATGGGTGGGTCCCACCCCCACATTACATCCCATGTGTAGATATTTGTAAGGTGGGTCCCACACGATCCCCATCCTTTCAACTCCCTTGAAACCCCCCTTTAACCCCTCTTAATCTCCCCTTCATTAATTCTTGACACCTCCTCATATTTTCTCTCTATTTAATTTTTCCAACACATGGTATCTTAATTAAGTGAAACCCATAATTAATTATTTTTGGTTGTTTGAATTATAATGGAATACTTGGCAACATTATATCATTGGGAAGCCATTTTATTTCACTAGGATGGCAAATATTTGGTGGGGAGAGCCTTTAGAGATTTGGAAGAGAGTTTCATCGTTCTTCAAAGAAGAACGACGCCCTCTCGACGAAGAACGTTCTATCTCGACGAAGATCATCCATCTACTCTTCTCGTCCTCCGCATTAAGGGAGAAGACGCAGACAGCGAAAACCAACACCAACGACAATGTTCTTTCTTCTTTTGATGTCGATGGAATCAACACCGTTCTTCCGCGACATCATTCTATCATGAGTCTTGCCTCTTTTCGCGGCTCGATGATGTGCGACGTCATTATTTGAGGTAGGGGTTTAATTTGAGTATGTTTATATTCCCATTTTCTTCCCTTATAAAAAGAAAACCTTTGTAGATCAACTGGAAATAGTTATTTGTGGGGTAATTGTCTGGTGGATTGTTTTAATTTTATTTGAATAAAATTGTTATTCATTCTATGTGAAACCATGATTATATTTGGAAAATTGATAACGCCTAATGTGGAGGGCGCGGGACAAACAAACACGGCACGACGACCCTCCGCTGGTTATTCGTTTATGCACGGGTTGACGGGTGATGACAAAACAGGACCGCAACAGTGATTTGAAGCTGTAGTAGTGAAGAGCAAGTCCCGAGAGAGACGTAGGTGCAGAGGGTGGGCGAATCGGACCACCGTAGCGCGTCTGGGGGTTTGCGGAAGGTGGTGCCGGCGTCCGACGGCACCAGCTCGCCGCCGAAGCAGACCGTCGTGCCTGAGCTATAGAGGCAGGATGAACTAGAACGGCTTTTCAGATCCAGATCATGGGGAGGCGTGGCCTTAATCCGCACCAGCTGGGGAGGCCACACCCCTTCCCCCCTGCTTGGCCAAGCTGGCCGGGCCGCGGGCCAGGCCGCGCCCCCCGTGTCGGGCCGCACCACCCAGGAGGGGCCGCGCCAAACCGGGTCAGACCCGGACCTGAGTCGAGTCACCCGGTTTTGGGCCGACCTAGGGTGTGTTGGGCCGGGTCGGACATGGCACATACCCCCCTTTTTTGGACCAGATTCGTTTAAATGGACATTACTTGAGCTACGGACCTCCGATCGACAAACTGTAAGTTGAAAAGTAGTCCTTGGATCGAGGTGGTCGTTTCGGTATATTACAATCAAGGTTTCGATTATGTTTGGATATAGATGGGTTGGTTTGAACCCGAAACCAACCGGGCCCTCGGAGCAGAAATGCTTATAACATAGGGACCATACGTCCGATTAACGCACCGTCAATTACGTTGGTTTCCTTTTGTTGAGACGGATCTTTTGGAATACCCCGCTCGAGGTTCGGACATAGTTGGAGTATGTTCAGGTTGGTTTTAGCTTAAAAACAAACTAGGCCCCTGGAATGGAAAAGCCAATAACTCTAGGACTGGATGTTCGTTTGACGAATAGTCAGCGGCATTGGTAATATCGTTGAGAAAAAGTGCCTTTGAGTATACCCCATGTGAGTTTGGGGTACAGTTGAAATACGGTCATGCGGGTTCGTACATGAAACCAATTGGCCCCCTGGGATAAAAAGGTTAATAACTCACAGACCAGACGTCCGATTGATGCACCGTCAGCTGCGTTGAGACCCCTAGGACGAGGTGGTCCTTTGAAATTATACTTTGTGGGAATTCGTGACAGTTGGAGTGTCGAAAATAGCTCATGTAGCAGATCCTCCCAGAGATGAGCATACAGAGTACGGTGACCTTATAGCTGGTTGAGACATGATGAATGCTTATCTGATTCGATTTAGATTGACTTGGACCAGTGGGGATCGCTACTATGTTGGGTCGAAAGACCCATGGTAGAGGAGCACTAATATGTTGGGGCGGTAGACCAATGGCGGGGATCGCTACTATGTTGGGGCGACATACCCGTGGTAGTTGACAGAGGAGGAGTACCTCAGCAGTCTATGGTTAGTGAGTGGCACCTCAGAGTCGTGACATGACTACTGCGCTCGACAGAGGAGGAGTTCTCCAGCAGCCGTGTATTCAACATCGTGAATAAAAATCCGTGTTTAAGCTGAGTCATTGCCCTTTTTTTCCTCAATATTGAGATGGGTTATTTGATAGCTTATGTACATGTATGGGCATATACCTAAGTAAAGGTTATCTGTTGAGATTTTTTTCCTTTTTGGATTAACGATGATGGATTTTGTGAGACCTTGAGGGTCTCAGGGTACCTACTGAGTATCGTTATACTCCCCCAACACGGGCTATGTCCACACCTCATTGTGTTGGATGAAGATGATGGACAGCTCTAACCAAGGTAGAGTGTATGAGGACTGGACTCTACCCGGAGGTGGACACTCGGTGTAACGGCACACAAAGCAGACCGATAGATACAGAGTTAAGAGGAGGACATATGTACCTACCCTTCAGGTTGGAACCCGAAGGACGATCCAAAAGCTGCTTCGCCATTCATCTGTTTGTCTTTTCAGTTGTACTTTCTTTCAGTTGTAGGTGTACCTTCCTGCTGGGATTTTATTTCTAGCCCCTATGGACTTCCATCACACTTGTTTTACTGTTTTACATAGTGTTTTCTTCTGTTTTTACTCTGGTTTTGTGTGTGTTTCCGTTTTATAAAGGAAATGCCTTCCCATTTTTTATGGAGTTACTCCTTTGGTGCTAGTCGCCAGCCCATGGCCTATGGAAGGTGGGCTTGGGGTAGTCACAATACGGGCCCCAGGGGATGGGTCATGACAATTTATATTTATTATATTTTATTTATTAGTTCATCATGGAATAAATAGATATAATAGAATTGGAAGAAGAAATAAAATAGAAAATCTTAAATAAAAACATTGCCCTTCCTTCTAATGATAACCTTTATTAACACCTTAACACCTATAAGAAGTATGTTATTTCTAAAATAAGTCCTCAATAATGTGGTTCGGTGATATATGATGTTTTTGGTAGATGTTTTCCAAGCCAAAAGGTTTTTTAGGTATAATATATAGAGAATAATGGGTTCCTTTTTATAGGAAACATGAGGGGCACTCTTAGAATTATTAAAAGTATTAAATTAATATAAATTAATTTTCTATTCCAAATTATTCCATGTTTTATTAGTTATAATATATGATGTGTATGGGTATTAATATATTCAACTAATAAAAATTATATAGGTTTTAGATATATTTAAGTCCTTATATTTATGATTTAACACTTTTAACTCCAATTGTTTTATTATGTAGATTACAATTTGGGAGTTAACATAACTACCATAACATGTTAAATGACAAATAAATGGGTCATTAATGGAATTTTTAGATTATTTCATCAATTTTTCAAAATCATAGATTTTTAGAAATTTTATATCGTTTAATTAAATATATTATATTTTAAAATTTGAACTTGGTCAGTTTTGACACTATTCATTACATGACTCTTTAAAAAATCATGAAAATGTGATTCCTTCAAAAAAACATTAACGCATCACTAACATGGATAAGTAATCCATAAAATTATTTTATGGCATCAAATATTCCAATTTATACTCATTTCAATATTATTAATATCATTTATTTGAATCTTCCTTTAATAAATCTATTGTTGCATTATCATTATGTCATTATTAAATATAATTACTTAATATAAAATTTTTTTAAATAAATTGTTAGGATTTATGTAATATAATTATCCTTATGAGGACTATTTATTAATGAATATATTCCTCATATATCCCCATGATAAAAAATTTATTAATAAGAGGCAGGTTTATGAAATCCATGTTTTTTTACATTAAATGAAATGTTACTAAAATCATAATCACAACCAAGTGTATTAAAAAAGCCAAATGTTTGTCCCATGTATTTACATAGTCAAAAATAACGCATCCAATATTATTTGGACATGTTTTAGAGTTGGTTTACACTATTATAATATTAATTTACCTTTAATTTCTTGATTTTCCTTTAACATTGGTAAATACAATACAAATGATACTATTAACAAAAAATTATTTAGATATTTTTAGATAATTTGTTTATAATGATTAATAAAACGCCTATCCATTTTTGAAAATTCAATGTACAGAAGTTACTATAATTAATTTAAAAAACAATCATGTTGAATGATTGAGGAACCCTATTTTTATTGTGAACACATTCAAAAGATCACAAAGTCCTTATATCCAATTTTAATTTGAAAATGATTATAAGGACATCAAATTTATTAAATGAAAATAAAATATAAATAAACTTTAAAACCTATTAAAATGATAATATATCAATAAAAATAAATTAGATGAAAAATAAGTTTTTTATTTAATTGTAGTATTTTCAATATTCATTAAAATATATATTTTACTAGAAAAATACAAAAAATCAATCAAGGAAAATTATTTTTTCATTATTTTAAATTAGAATATTAGTTTTTCAAATTGAACTCACAAAAGTTTCATAGTCTAGAATTAAAATGGGTTCACCATAAAAATGCTGTAAAACTGTATTTTTACAAAAATACTCTTTTTATATTAAAATTGAAGTTGGTCTTATATAATGTCTATAAAAAACATAAGATTTATTTCAATAATTATGATGAATATTATATATATATATATATTCATCAAAATAATCCAAAAACTGTGATTTGATCATTTATTGGTATAAAACAGGCTTCTGCACATTTAAATAATTCTTTATAAAAAACATTACCTTTTTTTAAAATTGTTTGTACATTCATTTATAATTAATTTTTCACCATGGAATTAAAAATATATTACATGTTTAAACCATAATTTTATAATTTAGTTAATATTTCTCATACCTTTTATTCTAATGGTTAGGTTGAAATTGTATCATTAAAATAACCCTATTTTGTTGTTCATTTATTATTATCGTGGCATATCATGTACGCTATTGAACATAGTGTATCCTTTTGAAAACACGGAACGTTACAGTTTCCCTAGTGGGAGTGTTACCCTTATATAAATGTTGTTAATTTTAAATTTGGGAGTAAACCTTACCTTTTCAAAAATGAAATTTTTCTATTCATGGATCAGTAGACACAAAAATGTAAAAAGTGTAGTGGGTAGTGAATGTTGGTCGTAATTAACATCAACCACTTCATTATTAGAATACATTAAGAGTTTTAGGCCTTATAGTTTTAGATGATTAAAATTTTCACTAATTTAAATATTTATTAGAGATTAGTTTGTAACTCTAGTAAAAAAATTTAAAGAAAAAATTATGATTTTACATTTTACATATTTTGATCCATATAATATATAATATGGAAATATTTTTATTAAATAAGATTTATAAATGGCTGATAGTCTTATTAAAAAAACACTTATTCATATATATTAGATGTTTATAGAAACTATATTTTTATGCTTTAAATATATAGATGAGATAAAATTTTCTTCAATAAGAATTTCAAAAACATAAATTGATTTATTCAAAAACAAAAAAATGATGTTAGGATTTTATGGTAATATAAAACTAAATCTCCCATGAACATACTCTATTGATAGAAAAGAATAAAATAATTTTTTATTACTGTATCATATTATTTTGTTATAAAAATGTTTGAAATTGGATTTCAATGTTCAAATATTATTTTAAAATTCATTATTTTTTTCCCAAACATTAAATTTTTATTTAATAAAAGTGGTTTTAAATATCTAGTTCACAATAATATAATGATACATTCATACAAATAAGATTTTTCCTGAAAAAAATATTTTTTTAAAAATAAAATATACATCTTCATAGATATATAAATAATTGAAACTATGGTGATTTAGATATGATAAATTAAAAATGTTTTTTATTTTGTTCAAATTAAACTATAACATTGAAAAATGATACATTTCAATATAATCTTTAATATATGATACAGTGTTTACTTACTGTAGTAGGGTCCTAGGTATTACATTCTCCCCCTCCAAATAATATTCTCATCAAAATTGTGGTACATATAAACTATTGAAAATTTGTGGTTATTACATCCTAATATATTATTTTGTATCTTTGGTTTTCTATTATATTTTCTGATATTTATTGTCACGACCCGTCCTTGGGGCCCGTGTCGTGACTACCCCAAGCCCGCCTTCCATAGGCCAGGGGCTGGCGATTAGCACCAAAGCGTAAATCCCAGTAAAGGGAAGGCATTGCCTTTGTAATGTAAACAACAAACACCACATAGTAAGTAAGTTGAAAAGGTAAACACTAAGTAAAAATTGGTACAACAGTTAGTGCGGAAAAGTAAGTGGGCCAGAATACAAACCCAAACTGAAAGTAAAGTACAACTCAAAAGGGAAAATAGCAAATGAAAGGTAAAGCCGCAACGTCGAGCCGTCCACTGGAAGTCCCACCTGAAGGGTGGGTACAGATAGCCTCCACTTCTCCCGGGGTCCAGCCGACCGCTCCAAGTACATTCCGCCTAGTGGACCACCTCCAGGTATCGTCCTGCTCCGCAAGCCTCCACCACGAACAACGCTGTCCATTGTCTGCAACCAACACAACGTAGTGCGGCCATAGCCCATGTAGGGGTGAGTATAAGTAACTCAGTAGGGACCCCGAGACCCCCGATGGTCTCCCAGAATCCACAAAGGATAATCCACAAAGGAAAGATACAATCACGAAGTAACATCCGACACCGGTTAGGTATATGCCCATACATATACCTAAGTCATCAATTCTCGTTTGGCTCCAACATCCGACCCCAAGTACAACCCAGTTCACACAGGAAAGCAAAACGTAAACCCACACAGGATAGCATAACACATTCCACAAATGAAACAACACAAGATTCAGCTCACACAGGTACACATCATTTGTAATGTAAGAGAGATGATAAGATGTAATAACTGATTCGTCTTCTGGGACCCACGTAGGATACAAGCACTATATTCATTATCGTCGAACCCACAGAGGATTCCAGAACAATTTTCTTCATCGTCGAACCCACATAGGATTCCAGTACGATAGTCTTCATTGTCGAACCCACGTAGGATTCCAGTACGATAGACTTCATCGTCGAACACACATAGGATTCCAGTACGATAGTATTCATCGTCGAACCCACATAAGATTCCAGTACGATAGTCTCCATCGTCGAACCCACATAGGATTCCAGTACGATAGTCTTCATCTTCGAACCCACATTGGATTCCAGCACGATAGTCTTCATCGTCGAACCCACACAGGATTCCAGTACGATAGTCTTCATCGTCGAACCCACCTAGGATTACAGTATGATAGTCTTCATTGTAGAACCCATGTAGGATTCCCGTAGGATAGTCTTCATTGTCGAACCCACATAGGATTCCAGTATGATAGTATTCATCGTCGAACCCACATAGGATTCCAGTACGATAGTCTTCATCACAGTAGCAGTCGCAGCCAGCTCTAGGTTTCCCGCACACAGTAAACTCATTCGGGAGGGTTCGCTCCACGAGCCGAGAGGCTGATACATCCAATGACACAAAGTCAGGAGTTGATGTATCCAAAAGTTCGGTATTGTCAACATGAACTCAATGTCGCAGACGGCGTGTCAATCGGACGCCCGGTCTGAGAGTTATTGGCTTTTTCGTCCCAGGGGCCCGGTTGGTTTTTAAGGAAAAAACCAACCCGACCATACTTAGACTACGTCCAAACCTCGGGTGGAGTATGCCAAATAGTCCGTCTCACTTGGAGGAATCCACCAAAGTCGACGGAACGTCAATCGGACGTTCGGAGCTCAAGATATGAGCGTTTCCGCTCCGAGAGCCCGGTTGGTTTCGTGTACGAACCAACCCGACTGAACCCAAAGTATTCCGAAACCTTGAGTGTGATATACCGAAACGACCGTCTTGTTCCAAGGATCACATCGCCACTGACGGTGGGTCGTTCGGAGGCACGTAGCTCATGTTATGTGCAAAAGACCGAAAAGTTACGGAAACGGGTGGTCTGGGCCTAGACCGACCCGGCCCAACCCCCCTGGGTTGGCCCGAATCGGTTCGACCCGACCCGGCCCGGGCGTGACCCGACCCAGCGGGTCGGACCGGCTCGGCTCGGCCGAGCAGCCGAGCGAGGGGAAGCCGTGGGGGGCTTGCTGTCCCCGCGTGAAGAAACGCCGCAGCCCCGGGTGGGGCCACCTCACCGGCGGACGCGGAGGTCGGGCCGCGTCCCTCCTCCCGGTTCCGCGCGGCCGTGGAACCGGCTTGCCGCCGCCACTTCAGCCGTGGCGGGTTTTTCCGGCGGAGCGCCGGCGGGAGCTTCCGCGGGCCACCAGACGCGCTCCGGTGGTCCGTTTTGCGTGCGGTCTTCACCAGTGGTCCTCTTGGGACCCGAACTTCAATGTCAGGCCCTCGAATCGCCCTTGCGGCCCCATTTGTCGTCGTCCTCTGTTTCGCACACCAAGAACGAAAAGGTGTGGTGGGTTCGGACTTGTTCGTTAGTCCGCACCCACCGCGTTAGCGGTCTTAAAGATATTAACCCAACTATATTTTAACGAATGGGGATTTAATCACAATGATTTAAAGAATCAAACCCCTACCTTGTCGTACATGCGTTCTTCGCGGAATTGATCGTCGTGGAAGAAAAGAATCGTCGCTTCGCGGAAGAGCGTCTCTGTCGCACGGTACTTGCCATCACGTCGACGATCTCCGAGGATCAAAAACATACATATTTAATTAAAATAATTAAATCCAAGTTGTTGTTATAATCCACAAAAAATTTAAAAGAAGCGCAACCCCCTACCTTGTCGTTGTCGATCTAAGGTTGCCGCGGGGTTGGATTGTCACGGAAGAAGCGTCGTGGAGGGAGATTCTTCGGCATTGCGGTACACGGCTTCGTGTCGTCGATCTCCGCGGGTTTGGCATTCTTCGCGTTCTTCTCATTCTTCGCCGGAGGCCGACGTTCTTCGCGAAAGTGGTTGAAGTTCTTCAAGCTCCCCCCAATACTCTCAATGCCACATGCTCCAACAGAAATAAAATAAGAGTTATCTTATTTTATTAACGCACACGACACGTTTGAAATTAAAAAGAAAAGAAAAGAACAATTAATTAAATGAATTAATTGTAACAAAATAACATCCCAATTAATGAGGCATTAAGAATTTAAAACATGCATCAGTTGACATTCAATTAAAAAGGGTTTTTGCGGGTGCGTTACTTAGGGGAAAGAAATGGTGGAGCTCGTGCGGGCCCCACCTCACAAATATCCTACCAATTGGGTAGGATATTTTTGAACTGCATCCAATCCGTTTCAACTGAGCTTAAGAAGCATAAATTGGTCTTTAACTGACCTTATGTGAAATAAAATAAAGTTTGTCGCACCACTTTATTTTATTTCTTAACTTAACCCCAAAATTTAAAAAACCACACCCGAGAAAACGTAACTCCGGAAGAGGCGTTTCTAAGAAAATACCGGCACACCGATTCCATTGGTGCCCTCGGAATTCGATCCCGAGCACTGGTTCAAATGTTAGAAAAACCCACTCGTTCGTTCACTGAACGTACCCGAGCCAAACATCAAAAATTGATTCCAGGCACACCGGGCCTCGGAATCAGGTGCCGTCAGAAACTGTGTTCTTGTAAAATTCCTAAGAAAATTAAGAAAAAAATTTCCATGATATTTACGGGTCTTTACATCACTCCCACCTCAGGGATTTACGTCCCCGTAAAGATTCATCATAAACTTGGGGAACAAGTGTGGGTACTGAGAACTCATCTGAGCCTCCCGCCTCCAAGTGCTCTCCTTGAGGTTCTCGTGCTTCCATATGATGCGCACTAGAGGAATTGACCGTCCACGTAGGACCCGCTCATGTCGATCCTCGATCTCCACTGGGACCTCCACAAAAGTCGACCCATCATCAACGTTTAGCTCCCCATGGTCAATGATGTGTGGCGGGTCGTCCACGTATCTCCTCAGCTGAGATACATGGAAGACGTCGTTCACCCGGTGCAACTGAGGTGGTAGAGCCAGGCAATAAGCCACCTCGTCAATCCTGCTGAGGACATGGAATGGTCCGATGAAGTGTGGAGACAACATGCTGCCTCGGCGAAATCTCCGTATTCCACGTCGAGGTGAGACACGCAAGAAGACGTGGTCTCCATCCTCGAACTCTAGTGGCCTCCACCTTCTATCAGCATAAGACTTCTGCCGGCTCGGATCGGTTCTCTTCCGCTCATGGATGACTTGGACCTTTCTGGTCCTACAAGAGATGCTGCGATTTCTTCTTTTCCGATAAGAGAAATCTGGTCTCATCCCATCGATGAACAACTTTCTTTGCCTAATAAAGTCAATCCCAATATGGATGATACTAACCCACACCAAGGATGACGTCGTAAGTCCTTGACGCTACTACCAAGATATCCAACCATTACTCTCTCCTCCAAGGGTTGAGTCACACTGTCAGCATCAATGTGGGGTAATTGGGTCTCCTCTAGTAGGTATCTCTCATGTGAGGGTCAAGTCAACACTCTAAACTGGAACCTCTTAGTAACAACACAAGAGAGGACAGGAAAGTAAAAGCCACAAAAAGGTGTCTTTTATTACTACAGCTCAAGTACAAAGACCCAAAGCATCTACAAACATACAACAACAAAACTAAAAGCAACATGAACAATATTCACCAGGTCTGGAGCTAGTCCCGCTCCTGTCCACCTGATCCCGGAGCTCCATGATCGTAGGCCTCAGCTGCCGGAAGCTGAGCTCTCCCATGTCCTCCTGTCCCCTGTGGTCGGGGTGGACCTCCTGGTGGTGGTGGTGGCAATACCCCAAAGCGTCGTCCACCTCCAGCAGCACGACCAGCTCTTCTGCCTCGCCCGCCTGCTCCCTGCGGACCTTCATGGTCGAACCTCTGCCTGGGAGGTACCTCTACTGCCTGTTGTTCATCAGCAGGACAGGTCGGGCAGTCTCGAGCCATGTGACCTTGCCCACCGCATGCGTATCATTTCCTGATCCTCGAGTAGTTGGCTCTCCTTCATGTTCCCCGCACAACCAAATCATCACCCTGAGATTTCCCATATGAAGGTCTTGCCCGCTTGGACCTCTGCGTCACCGGTTAACTGCCAGCTTCAGAAGACTCTGCTACGGGTCGTCCTGCGGAGGGTCCTGCCGCTGGTGCCTGATCGGCGAGGAAACTCTCTACTAAAAGGGCTCTCTCCAACACCTCTGCAAGCGTCGGAATGTTGAGGGAGACCATCGAGGACATGATCTCATGCCTCAGTCCCTGCTCGAATGTTCGGTCCCAGAAGAACGGATCTCGTACCATATCGGTGGAGTAGCGAGAGAGATCAGTGAATCTCGCCAAGTACTGGGCAACTGTCATGCTGCCCTGCCGCAACTATAGTAGCTCTTATATGCGCACCGCACGGAGGGTGGCTGGGACGAACTCCGAGTGGAAGATGCTCTCAAAGTCCATCCAGAGGAGAGATGCCGCATCATGCACCTAGAGCATCAAGCTCCACCATCTGCCTACCGCCGCATGTAGGAGGCTCGCTGCGAGGATCACCATGAGGTCTGCTGGTGTCCTCACAAACCTGAAAACCCGTACAACTGCCTCCAGCCAGTCCTCGGCTGCCTGGGGGTCTGTTTCCCCACAGAACCTAGGCGGTCTCTGGCGATGGAACTCATGCAGTTCACTAAGGCGACGTGCATCGTCAGCGGCTAGGGTGGTAGCATCGGTGGCTCTGCGGGTATAGGTACCGCCGATGCCTCAGCTATTAAAGGGCCTTGTACCGAGTCCTCGTCGCTCGGTGGGCTCTCGCCACGCACAACACTCGGAACCCTAGCTGGATGATGTCATGGGGACATCCTGAAAAGAGACAAGTGTTCCATGGTCAAAACAGTGTACCTGGTGAGCTGACACAAAATAATCACAAAGAAAACTTGAATCACCCATGCAATCAATGTTTTCGTGCATTAAGTCGGAAATCAGAAGTCAGGGTCCTGGTGTACAGATACGTCGGCCGCCGCACCAACACTGGACTCCCTGGACTGATAACCACACCCAATACGCTTAACACTATTGCTTCACATAGAAAAAGATCAGAGTCCCAAGTTCTGTGGTATAACCAAACTCCTCTGATACCAATTTGTCACGACCCGTCCTTGGGGCCCGTGTCGTGACTACCCCATGCTCGCCTTCCATAGTCCAGGGGCTGGCGACTAGCACCAAGGCGTAAATCTCGATAAAGGGAAGGCATTGCCTTTGTAAAGTAAACAACAAAAACCACAGAGTAAGTAAGCGGAAAAGGTAAACACTAAGTAAAAACTGGTACAACAGTAAGTGCGGAAAGAAAGTGGTCCAGAATACAAACCCAAACTAAAAGTAAAGTACATCTCGAAAGGGAAAACAAAAACTGAAAGGTAAAGTCGCAACGTCGAGCTGTTCACTGGAAGTCCCACCTGAAGGGTGGGTATAGATATCCTCCACTGCTCCCGAGGTCCAGCCGACCGCTCCGAGTACGTTCCACCCAGTGGTCCACCTCCAGGTACGGTCCTGCCCCGCAAGCCTCCACCACGATCTGCGTTGTCCGTCGTCTACAACCAACAAAACATAATGCGGGCATAGCCCGTGTAGGGGTGAGTATAAGATACTCAGTAGGGACCATGAAACCCCTGAAGGTCTCCCAGAATCCAAAAAGGATAATCCAAAAAAGGAAAGATACAATCACGAAGTAACATCCGACACTACTTAGGTATAATGCCCATACATATACCTAAGTCATCCATTCTCGTTCGGATCCAACATCCGAGCCCAATTACAACCCAGTCCACACAGGAAAGAAAAACGTAACCCCACACAGGATAGCATAACACATTCCACAAAGGAAGCAACACATGATTCAGCTCAAACAGGTACATATCATTTGTAATGTAAGAGAGATGATCATATGTAATCACTGATTCATCTTCTGGGACCCACGTAGGATACAAGCACTGTAGTCATCGTCGTCAAACCCACAGAGGATTCTGGAACAATTTTCTTCATCGTTGAACCCACATAGGATTCTAGTATGATAGTCTTCATCGTCGAACCCACATAGGATTCCAGTATGATAGTCTTCATCTTCGAACCCACATAGGATTCTAGTACGATAGTCTTAATCATCGAACCCACATATGATTCCAGTACGATAGTCTTCATAATCGAACCCACATAGGATTCCAGTACGATATTCTTCATCATCAAACCCATGTAGGATTCCAGTACGATAGTCTTTATCGTCGAACCCACATAGGATTCCAGTACGATAGTCTTCATCGTCGAACCCACATAGGATTCCAGTAAGATAGTCTTCATCGTTGAACCCACATTGGATTCCAGTACGATAGTCTTCATCGTCGAACCCACATAGGATTCCAGTACGATAGTCTTCATCGACGAACCCACATAGGATTCCAGTACGATATTCTTCATCACAGTAGCAGTCGCAGCCAGCTCTAGGGTTCACACACACAGCAAGCTTGTTCGGGAGGGTTCGCTCCACGAGCCGCGAGGCTAATACATCCACTGACACAAAGTCCAGAGTTGATGTATACAAAAGATCTGTATCGTCAACAGGAACTCAACGTCGCAGGCGGCGCATCAATCGGACGCCTGGTCTGAGAGTTAATGGATTCTTCGTCATAGGGCCCCGGTAGGTTTTTAAGGAAAAACCAACCCGACCGTACTCCACATGCATCCAAACCTCGGGCGGAGTATGCCAAAAGATCCGTCTCACTTAGAGGAATCCACCAAAGTCGACGGCACGTCAATCAGACGTACGAAGGTCATTATATGAGTGTTTCCGTTTCGAGGGCCCGGTTGGTTTCGTGTACGAACCAACCCGGTCGAACCCAAAGTATTCCGAAACCTTGAGTGCGATATACCAAAACGACCATCTCTATCCAATGATTGCATCGCCGCTGACGGAAGGTCGTTCGGAGGCTCGTACCTCATGTTATGAGGAAAAGACCGAAAACGTCCGGAAACGGGGGGTCTGGGCCCGGACCGACCCGCCCCAACCCCCCTGGGTCGGCCCGAACCGGGTCCGGGTCCGACCTAGCCCGGCCCGGCCAGAGTGCCCCGGCTTGGCTCGGTCGAGCGGCCGAGTGAGGGGAAGCCGCGGGGGGCTTTCTGTCACCGCATGAAGAAACGTTGCTGCCCCGGGTGGGGCCGCCTCGCCAGCGGACGCGGCGGCCGGCCCACGTCCCTCCTCCCGGTTCCGCACGGCCACGGAACCGGCTCGCCGCCGCAGCTACAGGCGCAGCGGGTTTTTCCAGCGGCGCGCCGGTCTCCGCCGCCACCTCTGGCCGACGGCACCGCCGCCCCGGCGTGGCGTGCCGGCGGGAGCTGCCGCGGGCCACCAGACGCGCTCCGGTGGTCCGTTTTGTGTGCGGTCTTTGCCAGTGGTCCTCCCGGGACCCGATCTTCACTGACAGGACCTCGAATCGCCCTTGGGACCCCGTTTGTCGTCATCATCCATTTCGCCCACCAAGAACGAAAAGGTGCGGTGGGTTCAGACTTGTTCGTTAGTACGCACCCACCGTGTTAGTAGTCTTAAAGATATTCACCCAAAAATATTTAAATGACCGGGGATTTAATCACAAATATTTAAAGAATAAAACCCCTACCTCATCGTACGTGAATTATTCGCAGAATTGATCGTCGCGGAAGAAAAGAATCGTCACGTCGCGGAAGAGCGTCGTTGTCGCGCGGTACTTGGCATCGCATCGACGAACTCCGAGGATCAAAAACATACAGATTTAATTAAAATAATTAAATCCATGTTGTTGTTATAATCCACAATGAATTTAAAAGGTGCGCAAACCCCTACCTTGTCGTTGTCAATCAAAGGATGTCGCGGGGTTGGATCATCGCAGAAGAAGCGTCGCGGAGGGAGATTCGTCGGCGTCGCGGTACACGCCTTCGCATCGTCGATCTCCGCGGGTTCGGCGTTCTTCGCGTGTTTCGTAGTCTTCATCGGAGATCGGAGTTCTTCGTGAAAGAGGTTAAAGTTCATCATGCTCCTCCCAATACTCTCAATGCCACAAGATCCTACAAAAATAAAATAAGAGTTATCTTATTTTATTAACGCACTCGACACGTTTGAAATTCAAAAGAAAAGAAACGAACAATTAATTCAATTAATTAATTGTAACAAAATAACAGCCCAATTAATGAGGCGTTAATAATTTAAAACATGCGTCAGTTGACTTTCAATTAAAATGGGTTTTCGCGGGTGCGTTACTTAGGGGAAAGAAATGGTGGGGCTTGTGCGGGCCCCACCTCCAAAATATCCTACCATGTGGGTAGGTTATTTTTGGATTGCACCCAATACGTTTCAACAGAGCTTAAGAAGCTTAAAGTGGTCTTTAAGTGACCTTAAGTGAAATAAAATAACGTTTGTCACACCACTTTATTGTATTTCTTAACTTAACCCCAAAATTTAAAAAACCAGACCCAAGCAAACACAACTCCAAAAGAGGCGTTTCTAAGAAAATACAGGCGCTACGATTCCATCGGTGCCCTCAGAATTAGATTCCAAGAACTGGTTCAAAAGTTAGAAAACCCCACTCGTTCGTTCACTGAATGTAACCAAGCCAAACTTGGAAAATTGATTCCAGGCACACCGGGCCTCGGAATCAGGTGCCATAAAAAACAGCGTTCTGGTAAAATTCCAAAGAAAATTAAGAAAAAAATTTCCTCGAAATTTATGGGTCTTTACATCTATACATAGAAATACTCATTCTTTTTTTTCGATTCCATAATACTTTCTCTAAGTTTTCATTAATCTATAATGTTTAATAAAAGTCAATTCATGTTCTAAATATATTCCATAATATGTAATCACATGAATTTGATTTTACATATATTTTTAGAAGTACTGAATCATGGAAGACATTGTGTATTTTAGAAATGTTTAATGGAATATTCAATAGATAATATATAAATACAGTTATTTCTTGTACTTCAAACTACTCAATGTAACTAGGCCAAAAATCCCCATTTTAATAAAATTTACATCACCATTCCTTAGTTAAACATTCTAGAATACATTATCCAATCATCATATTCCATGTATTTCGTTCGATTTTAATCATAAGAATTTTTTATTCATTTTATTAATTTATAAATATCTTGAATAGTCCATAATTTACCCATCATCTCCTCTATGTTCTCTGGGACAACATTATTTCTTTCACAAACATCATTAAAATAGTTTCTAGTATGATACCACTTTCAATACAATACATTCCATATTTCCATATGAATTCTAGAATGTCACCAATTATTATAAAAAAAATACACCAAAGGTATATTCTCATCCCAGATAGCATGAAGTTCAAGTGAACAAGAGATCATAATCTCATACCAAATCTAGAAAGTTCTTTCTGACTGGCCATAAATCTATTGTTGATATAATGTTCATACATTTATATCCATTTGTATAGCCCTTTAAATAATTTTCCATAACTTGTATATAAACTAAGAGACATTATTATATACAATGTTTAAACATTTCCATTGAAGTCTTATGATTTCATTGATATAGATTCGAGAAAGGTGCTCACGGGGTAGATCATATCTTATTTCTATGAAATAATAAAACCTAATAAGATGATAAATTAAGACCTATATAGCCTCATTTTTTCTTGATTTTTATTTGTATTCCATTAAAAAAATGTCATTCTTATAGTATTAAACATCCATATATGTATAGCCAAATGTTTCATGACTCCCTAAGGATGTTTTCTTTAAGATATTACCTATAAGATTATAAATATTATAGATGCATAATATTAAATTATGTGCTTTATATAATACCACAATTAATTTCATCTTAAATCATTATATATATATATATCCTGGTGCTACTAGGTTTTCTAGGAAATTTTAAGCTAAATGTGTCATCTAGAAGTTCCCTCTTCAATTATAATTTGGATGAAACACATGATCTCTTTTAAACAATTAAAAACCCCTCTCAGCAAAAAAGGTTTTGAAATTTTCCATCAGCTGAAACATCAATCCTACTTTGTATGTTATCATAATCTTACATTTAGTTATTTATTTTTTATAGTAATTATGTTTGAAAAATTTCTATTTAAATGTATTTTGTCACCCATTTCTTAAGAATTACTATATCAATCATTACAATATCTCTTTATATAAGATCCCTGTCAATCCTTACAATATATTAACCACTATGGTCTATCCTAAAAAATGAACCACACACCATTTTTTCCTTACAATAAAATTCTATTATTAATAGATCATTGTCTTTGAGTAGTTACAACCACATTCTTTACCTTGAATTAAACTAATTCTAATGGAAGATACATATCAAATGATTATGGTAGGTATATATATCAAATATTTCAACTTATAGGTTATTAATACCATTTTTTAAGGATGCATCAGGTCTTAAATATAATTTTCACTAGTTTTATGGTATGGTTCATGGAATTCCAATTTCATTTGTTTATTGGAAATCACACTATAATTCTGCATAAGAACACAACCAAGTCCTTTCTTCAATGCATCACTATATATTAAAAATCCTTCATTACCCAACAGTCAGATTAATATTGGTTAATAAATCATTCAAATTTTTATCTTCTCGAAGAATTCCCCATATTACCATGACCATGTAAATTTTAGGCTTTTTTTTTTAAACTTGGTCAATGTGTTGGACAATAAGGAAGAATATAGAACAAACAACCAATTGTAACCTGTTAAAAAATAAAAATATCCTATATAATTCATGTTATTATAGTTTATTATAGTTTAAAATATAATAATTAGTTTGGTGAACATAAATTCAATTCCTATAGAAAATATGGATATGAAAAAAAATCTTTATTTATAAAATATTCATACATAATATATTTTCTATATAAATAATTTTTCATTTGTGTCTCAAGAAATATTTGAATATGACTCTCACACTCATCGTATATCTTATATTATATAATGATATCATCACTGAATATCTCCATAGATTTATCTAAATACTCTTCAAACGCTCTATTAATCATATTTATAAATACATATGGTTAATTATTCAATCCTAATGGAATTACTGTAAACTCATAATTTTTATATGTTGAAAGAGTTTTTGTCTTCGGTATATCTTATTTTCTCAACCATGATAGATGATAACCATAGTAAATATTTATCATTGAAAATTATTTTAATCCTTGAAGTTGATCAAATAGTTAATAAATTTGTCGTAGAGGATATTTATTCATTTATTTAGAGATATTTATCTCCCAATAATCAAAGAATATTTTCAAAGACCCATATCTCATTTTCAAAAATTAAAAATGGTATCCTCGCTATGAAACACTATAGTGTTTAAATAAAATTTCACTCAAAAACTATAGTTGTCCCATAAATTCCAAAAAATTCCACTACTTCCATTCTATATTTTCTTTTAGATATAAGGATTTCATGAGCAATGATTTCAATAGATAACTCAACTTCACTCACTTGTGGATGACTATTTAATTATTGTGGAAAATAATTCAGTGAATATTTGTACTATAAATGAATCCATTATTCATAAGATATATTAATTATCTATAAATCAAAGATGACCTTCCTCGGTACTATTTTGAATTATATACCATTATTATTCAATATCTCCCTTCACACAATAGACTAAAAAGATTACTTTTCTCCTTTTTTCTACTTCACAAAGTGAAATGGGACTTAAATAGGGACAAGTTCCATTATTCAACTACCAATGAATAAGTAGTTCTAATGGATGCTAGAGGTTTTTGTCCGATGATTATTTATTATATAGTTACACCGCGTTTTTTACTAATTAGTCGCTTTATATGTCTGTGTGTTTTGGTATAACCCCTGTCAACTGGCCTAATAATTTTATGATCTATTAATCATTAATTGAAACTTAATTAACATGATTAGGGGAATATACATACATTTAATAAAGGTATTTATGTTGTTCATATTCATCTTATAAGTCTCCATATCATTACACTATTGTATACATTACTATCTCACTTTTTTTAATTGTAAAATAAGGTTCCTATTATGATTTAATAAATAATACATAGAAATTATGGTGTTTATTTATGGAACATGTGTTATCAAACTATGTTACTCAATATATAGCCCCTAAGGTTATTATAAAATAATATATACTATCAAATGAGACATCAAAGCCTCCAAAAAACCATTACTGATAGTTATATTACATTATTGGTAAATAATACAAGAGTTCTCAAAAGGTAAAATATCATTATAGTCAGCAAAGAATATATATATATATATATATATACATGCATAAATTTTTAAAACATAATATAATACTAGAAAATACTATGTAAAATTTATTACCCCTTTGAACATATACATGAAAATTATATATATTTCTCCTCTATGATTTCTATGGAACATAAAAAATAACTCTGATCTCATATGTTCTGTATGGAGTAGTATAAAAAATAATATTTCACAACATAAACATGAAACAAGTGATATTTCAAGAATAAATGAACAACATAATGAAATTAATCACTAAAAATAAGATCATTATCTGTCCATGAAAATAATTGAAATCATTGATAAAAAATATTCATTTATCTTAAACTGATGGAATATATAATTTCAGATATTAAATACATGTTTTCAATGACTCAATAAAATAAATTACCTTATTAAGGGGGGAAATATACAAAAAAAACCAAAATCATTTTTCATGAATGTATTTTTCAACACATATAGGCACTATAAAATTATAATACCCTCCCATAACATGATTAAGTCTAATTGATTCACTATATGTGTCAACAAGACATTTCATAACATTTTTTAAGGAAAATCAATGTGAATAAATAAATATACATTTTTAATGATATACATATAAATAAAATACATCCCCATTAAATATAATAATTATGATTTATAGGATATCATCTTTTAATGAACATAAAAGTCATCCGTTATTGTAAATGGAACATGAAGTACCATTTTCAATGATATATATGGGAGATGGTAAATTCAATGTGATGGGTTATCCTTGGAAGATTATAATAGGTTTCAATAGGATTCCATGGCATGATAAATAGTAAATGGATAAAAAAATTACTTCATCATTGTTTATTAAGATGATGTGAATATTAACTATCATATCCCTCAATAGGGTCTAGGATGGTGTGGAATGTTTGGATAACTCATTGTAAATCTAGTTGAAGGTTGATTAAATAATAGACCAAATTTTTTTAGAGTGATTACCCAAAGGATCAAATATTTCATATCCTTATATAACATCCATTATCTATACATGGATTTTTTTTAAGGAAACTATACAAACATTTACATTAAAAAACATAGGATGGTGTTTCTGTGATGGAAAAGATTGGATTTCCAATTCATACTTGAATCTCTTTAATGAACACAATCTTATGGAAGGATAAAAATATAAATTTTTTAATCCATTAAATTTCATGAGTAAAATGATAAAATTACATCCATTTTAATTTATTCACCACATTAAATAAAATATTTAGTGAATACAACATGAGTCCCAAATAATTGAAACTAATATAGATAACTCCACCTATATCTTTAGTAGAAATTAAATTAAAAAAAATTAAAATAGTATAAATAATATTGATATTAAAATAATATGAAAATTCATTTCATCATTGAACATTTTATGTAGCTATTATATACACCGCAGTAAGGAAATTGGTTTCTTAATACCAAACTTATCCAAAAGAGAGGAATTTGATATTTAAAATCCTTACCTAATATCAGTAATTCCACAAACATAATTCCACATAAATATTTCACAAAAAATTATAATAAAAAAATTTATCTATAACCTTACTCATATCACTTTTTAATTATATTCTTCATAAATAGTCTATTTCAATATGAATCCCACCTATTTTCTACATTTGATGTTTATAGTTTTGATATGTTGTACTAGTTTGATAATGGTTGTGTCAATATTTATTTTTAATTGACTTTTAATCATTAGTATGTCATTAAAAAAACCTACTTGTATGTTTTATAATTATTTTTGTGCTTAAAATTTCTTTCATGAGGATTCAACAAATTATCTATGAAGATGAAATAGATAAACATCTCATTTCATTGATTCTTGTCCATCAAATGGTGTTTTATTAATTGATAAATTAAATATTGATATAATAACTATGGAATAAAAATTTAATATTAAATTAAAAATTTATATTATAGTATACCATTAATAATGTTCCCATAGTAATTTATGAAATAAATACATAGTATTTTTGAATTATGTAGTTATATTGACCCAAATAAAAATTTACCCTCATTTAATGATTGATTATGGGGTAGTTTTCTCTTAAAATAAATATAATAGATGAATTATTATCTTATTTAGTGTTTATTAGTGTGATATACCATAATTATAAAGGGGTTCAATAATTAGTAAGGGGTATGAAAATATTAAATAATTTGAAGAAATTATTTCCTTCATAGAGTGCTTATTTTAAAAAATTGAATAAAATATGAACATTTATTTATTATCTCATTAATTGATTCTCCAATTTACCATAACAAATCCATAATGATATTATAAAAATAATATTTTATCATTAAATAATTCAATGAACCATTATTTTTGGGAGGTAAGGAAAAATGATTTTTTTTCTCATAGTGGTGGTAGTTCACACATACAAATGAACAATGATTTTATTTTTCATAATGGATGTGGAAGATGAATAAAAAAACATAATAAACATAACATAGTAACAATTTATTATAAAAATAATATTAATATAACTATATAAGTATGAATCAAATAAATTTTAACTAATATAATTAGGAATAAAAGCTATGTAGTTGATAATATTCACATTTGGGAATTTAATTTTCCTTGGATGTATCCATAAAAATGAATGAATTATGCTAACTAATGGTCACTAAAAATTTGAAAGTGGGATATTATTTTATGAGGAAATAATTGTATTAGTTTGAAATATAAATTTGATATAGTTTAGTTTTGAAGTGGTGAGAATATAATCCTTTTATATTTGTGGATAAGAGTAGTTTTAGGATTAAGCATTACATTTTAAATTTTTCTAGTTTTTTTAGTTTTTTTCCATATTTAACATTAATCTAGTTAATTAGTTTTCAACAATATTGATCAATTTTAATGATAAAAATAATATTTACATTTTTAAAAAATATTATCTTTATGATCTTTAATTTTATAATCAATTTTCAAATTAAATTTGTAAATGTATAAAATAGAAATTTTAAAATACAAATTTTTATTCATTACAAAACATCTTTCAGAAAGAAAAAACATTTTATATTTAAAATAAATTAAATGATAAAAGTATCATGGATATTAATTCTAATTGAATGAATTTATTTATTATAAAAAATAAAAGGTATAATGCTTTCATGGAAATAAAATAATGAGTCTCCCATTAATATACATGGTTCAATGATAATACAAAAAATTATATTTATTCAAAAAACATTAATTTGTAAAAAAAATGGTTTGACTTATAATTTATATTTTCCAAGAATATTATAAAATTAATATTTTTATTCCCCAAATTAATAATTAATTACATGAATTATTTATTAATATTATAGTTTATTCCGACAAAAAAAAAACTAGTTATAAAAATTACATTTTTAGAAAACCATATTTTTTACTAAAAATATCAAAACCAGAAAAATTTAAAAATTTCATTCTAGGATAATATTTATATTCTGAATAAAATTTTAATTTTAAAAATTAAAATATACTCATGAATGAAAACTCAATATAGTGTGATAGTCTAATATATGTAATCTACCTACAATAGTAGGGTCTTGTGTATAACATAAGATATCAGGTTTAATTAAATAGTGTTTATATGTATTTACTATTTAGGGATTTTGAAGGATATATTAACTAAATATCATATTGAATGGTTTTAGATAATAATATTGTACAGAAAAACATACATGAACTAAGGAAAATCATATAACTCTATAAAGGGATGACATAATGGGTGGTATATGATATCATTACACTAATTTTAACTTTTCATGGTATCAGATTACTGAAAGCTAATAGTTTTATTTATCTTTATAAACAATCTATCCCTATAGGTTTTATAGTATGCATTAATTAGATCAACATGAATATGTATGATTCAACATTATCTTGTGCACACACCAGGGATATGTAATTTATTTGTCTACTCAATGGGATCTTCATTGTGCATATTGATTAAAGAAAATAACAATGGAATTGATGGTGTAGTGTACACAACATGTTCATAATTTATGATTATATATAGTATCTAGTTCAACACATAGTTGGTCATAGGAATTAGTTATCTTATTGTTTCCACTAGATTTGTTAATTGTCAATAATTTAATCAAAATCAAATATAAGTAGGCCATGATTTTCTTATACATACTTTATGATAAGCTTATGAATGTGCTATAATAAAACTATATCATATTTAATGTCAGATTGAAACAAATAAAAAAAATATTCCCTAATTTCTATATGTATATCCATACAATATATTTTTATCACACACATGTATATATTATTTTACTAAAATTGTTTTATTTTATTGTTATAGTATATAACTTGTTCAATCTCTAACTTAAAATAAAACCTCATTAAAATTGTGCAATTTCACATTATATTTTTTCATAAAAAATTATATCATGAAACAATATTAAAAATACCATTTAAATAATTTCAAAACAATTTTTCAATGTTATAATCAACTCACCATCGTATCAAATCATATAAAATCATCTTTGAATATTAATAAAAAAACTTTTCGATAAATATTAATACACTTTTGAAGTAGCTCTATGTGTTTTGTAAAAATTTATCCCCACGCATTCAAGAACAAGGTATGACATAATATATATTTTTTGAGTTTAGGAAAAATATAAATTTTCAAATTCATAATTATAAGAAAAGAGTGGACTCAAATAATGAATCCACGACTTCAAATCTATAAAGAGATATGGTGTCTTCTTCATAAAATATGTTTAATTCTATAGCAGTATCCACTAGTTGTATGATTTTAAGACATTCATTTTTATAAGAAATATTTCTCTAAGACATCGAGTTTCCACACAACATAGTGTATGTCAATCCGATATTATTACTCATGAATTCTAAATTCGAAGAGCATACAATGAAAAATCAATTAATGAATTACATTCCATTAACCCTTATAAATGAAAATAACACATTCCCCTCATCTGATGGATAAGGATGTCACATGTATTATCTAGATATGTCTGTACATTTCCATTATCTATCAGAATTGAGGATTCATATGAAATAGTAATAATATGGGAGGAAAAATAACATATTGCTTATGGTCTTACTAATATCAGGATCAAAAAAATAGACAACCACCCCTAAGAATGTAATACTCAAGGATCACATAAATTTTTTTCAATATATGAAGTTTCATATACTAGGTATCTATCCAACCACAAGAATCAGGAAACTGTAAAATGAATCATACACACCTAGTATAACGACGACATAATGTATGATATGACATGTGTTCTACTTCATTGGTCATCTAGTGATCTCAACCCATTTTGTTGTACAGGATCTTATTCTATGTACTAATACAAAAATCTTATTTATTATATCCTAAATATTTTATCATAACCTATGATACTATATAAAATAAATCAAATAAGGATAACTAAATTTTATACTTTGATATGTCAATTATAAGTTCACATCATGTCATATATGAAACTAACATAAAAAATGACAAAGTAGAGATTCCATTATCTATAACATGATACTTATTATATTATTACACTTCATTATGGATAATAAAAAACTCTACATAAGATAATATATCATCATATAACATAATACATATTTCCATGTTAGAATTTTATTTTCTAATGAGTAGGGGTTATGGTCAAAATAATACATGTTTTTGTAAGAACATTAACAAATATATTTTTAAAATTTATAAAACCCTCCCACTATACTCTTCATTGGGTAATATCCATGAATAAATAATGTTTTAATAATAGTGATACTTATGTATCATATTCAAAATGTTAATCTTCTTAAAAATAGTATTGAAACTCCATAACATAACAACATAATCCTTTATAAGGTTAATATCTTCTATTATTTATATAAAACAATGTCTATGATCATCATTATCATTATTCTTGAAATGAGTTATCAAAATACAATAATTTTTTCTTATTATGATACATTCATTTCGAATTTTAATTAGAATGTTATTTCATTTATTAACTTTTGAACATTAATATTTTAAAATATACTTCTAGTAGTCTATTAGTCACTATATTATATTCATAGTATCATATAAAGAATACAAACTCTATTGTGGTTAATATGAAACAATAATTTACTTTAATTATAATATTTAACAAATTAAATAATTCATCCATTTCAAATATGGTGTTTTATAAATTGAATGTAGTATATAGTAATGATGTTTTTGTTTATTAAAATACACCACTAATGGGTTGTGGGATAAAAAACCTCATATTTTAAATATTATATTGGATATACTCATTTATAGTTATATTATTTTCATGAATGTTACAGAATCTAGTGGTCCATAATATATTTCTATTAAAAATATCATAACAAACTATTTATAAAAAATCTTTTTTAAGAATAACATGTCCTGTCACATATTAATAATTAATCAACTCTATATATTTTTACTAATACCCACAATATCTTGATATATATTCCTCTACATCAAATTCCCTAATTTAAAAAACTTTTGATTAATAATTTAAATAATTTATATATTATCCATCAATTATTCCCTTGATTTTCATATCTTGTATATTTAAAATAACTTTAATATATATTTTGTGTCATTTAACCTTAAAAATCGAATAATTGGTATATATAACACTAACAACTGATGTATAATTTTGATGAATTTTCCAATAATCATTTACATATTTATGAAATTACCATCATATGGAAACATTTCCAATCCTTCCTGAAACGTCATTATGGTATCAATAACTAAATAAAAATATTATAAAAATATTATATTAATTTTTCACTTAAATGTTTAACCTTCAAAATTATCAATAGAGAACCACAACTACACATTACATTCACTAGTTCATCTAGCCTAAACGCTTTTAGAAAATAGTGGAATGTTTATTATAACTCATTAAAATTATCATACCATTTCCAATAGTGAATCTAGAAATAATTATAGATCAATATAATTCCTTCATAAAATCATTAAATTTTCTTGAGTCATTAACATTCCCAATCATATTGATAAAATGTGTATAGATTTAATTTCCACTGATAATCATGCATCAACATCCTTTAAAACATTAATTAATTAATTTTATTATTTTCATAAACATCTATATTAACTTGTGGAACTTCATCAAGATTTTGTAACTTGGTAATATGTGACTATAACACATATAATTTTATATCGTTATTTGGAATAATTAATATGAATCTCTACGATTATAATAATTTTCTCATATTATACAAATTTATTTCCATAAAAGATCACAAAGTCATGTTAGATGATAGTGATTGTATTTAAATGAAATATAATCTTTCAACTGATGGGTATCCTGTATTAAATTCATATAATAATGAAACTTGTTAAATATGATCCCACTAAAATAAATATCACTTCGAATTAGATAATATTTATTTATGGATAATGATCTATATTGCATCCTCTCATACACTAGTTAATATTGTAAATAATTCATGATTATATATTTTAGGAAATCATGTCAATCATATTACATATGACTTATATAGTTGATGGGATAACTCTTTACTACAATCCATATTCTCTATTCCCTCAAATCTATTAGTCTACAGTCCTATGGTTAAGGTTTCAAAAATATGTGTAACCTAAAAAAAATCCAATAAAAATGAACCTAATAGTTTGATTCACCTATTTATTTCTTTCCATACAAAGGATAATCCATGGGAACCCAGATTTGTAGTGACATAAAAATTTGGATGATTGATTTATTTAAAAGTGTTATCATTAGATAGAATAAAAACTCGATGTTTTATGGGATTTTAATCTCCCCATCGAATCATATGCTTTCCCTAAACACATATACATTCTTAAAAGTTTTTATGATTAGAAGCATCTTCCATCTATAAAATATATTATTTTGTAACTCTTCACAAATCTCATTTCTCATGTTATTAATCAAAATTTAAAGCTAAAAATATTTGTACTCATCCATGTGCTTCCATATCATAATTTAAATAAAAAATGTATTGAAAAGGATTAGATTCATAAAAATTTAAAATTCATCATAATAGAAATCTTCAATAAATAGATATCCATTCAACTTTTCTAGACAATACATAATCATCAAGGGTTCTAATAAGTCCCTCTTAATGAACATCTAACCAGTTATAATTGAATCAAGATGACCTCAATTAAATCATGATTCTTAAACATAATAACAATAATTTATAATCAAACATTATATTCATGTTCTTAACATAGATAAAACAAATTTTAATGTAGAATAAAATTAAATAAATTATCAATGTTAGATTATATCACCAAAACACATGTATTTAAATTTATAAACCAAACATCATTTTTCTAAATAAAACATGTATCCATTCATATAAAATTAATTATATAATTAAATATGTAAATGATATAAATAATAAAATCATATTTTTGAACATGTGATAATCTATTTAGGAATAAATCATAAAATAATCAATTTTAAGAACCTTATAACTAATCCTAGTATTGTGGATGGTTCATAATTTTAAAAATATAATCTCTGTATATTTATATTTAATATTAAATCCTTATACTATTCATTATATGACTTTTACAATAATTATAGGACATCTAATATATCAGCAATATATATATATGAACTTTGAAATATTATGTAATATCGATAATGTCATAAATTTAATATTATTTAAACCATGATCATATAAATAATAAAAAATCATTTTTATATTTTTTATATAATTATCCTAAATTTGTGGTTTAATTTAATGATTTCAAAATTGAAATTACGAGACATTCATAATATATAATATACATTAATTTTTCATTTTTCTCTTATTTATAAATTATAAAAAATTATATAATTGAGTTGTAATTTCTAGATAAACATTATATATTCAGATTATTTTCATTAAATATAATTAAAATTTTTTCTAAATATTAACATAGAATATTATAGATATTGATTTAAAAATATTCATAAATATTTATTATTTAATGATAAATAACAACAAATTAGTTAACTTATAAAAATTTAATCATTAAATAAATATTCCATAATAAATGTTTATATAATTTATGAAAAAATTATAAATATTATAGATCAATTTTTAATCAATAATAATTCAATTAATCAATTCCATACATATCATACATAATGATCTATTATATATCATAAGGTGAGGTATATTGCATGCAGACATTAACTATTGAAAATTATGATAGACAGTGTGTGGCTCGTGAGAGGGTGTTGATCCAATATATAAAAAAACCATTTTCACTTGAAAATTGTTACATAAAATATGAAACATTTGTATGAGTAAACATTTCGTGCCTGTGGAAATAACATTCAATGATTAATATTTAAATCACACTCATAATATAGTGATATGAAGAATAAGAATGATTCGACATTTTCATTTAATATGATTCCCTATATTATACCTTTTGATATAAGAAAGATATTATATTTGATCAGTTCTACAACATATGATATCATATTTGTATTCCATGCCCATATCACATCTTAAAAAAATATTATTTAATAACCTTAAACATAATAAAATTTACATATTATTTCTTATTATATACAATATTAAAATGTTCTTATAGTTAAAATTTATTGTCGTCATTAATGATAAAAAATATTACTTCTATAAGATATGAAAATTTCAACATTTTTAAAACATGATTTCATGATTAAAAAAACATAGTGATTATCAAATACGATTAATTGGATTTTATAAATTTAACAACACTTTATCTAATAGTAAAATCTATTATAAAACAAAAATATAATGGTGATAATTTCATGTAACTCAATCCATGTATATTCATAATAAAAAGAACATCACTTGTGCCCAAAAACATTACTCACTACTGATCCTATCTAATATCATATTCTTGATGACCATATCTGAGAGGAAGTAAACAATTTCTCTATTACAATGTGAATTCATGGGTAAAATTAGATCACTCAATAATACAAAGATAATGTATATCAACTTATATATTGTATTGGAATTTTCCCTATGTTTGTCAATCATTTATTAATATATTATGAAATAAATTGTTAAATGGGAATGGATTCAATTCATTTAACCCCTCTGCCAATTCATTTTCTACAATGTTTCATTGAATAAAATGTTTATTTTCTGGTTATATAATTTTATAAAATATTTTTTGGTTGTTAAAATCTATCATTCATCTTCCCCAATCAATATCAGGTGTAATTTTAATCATATAATATTATTCAATTCGGTATTATTTTTTTATTTTGTATTATACAAACATATGAAGAAGAGGCTATGATATCACCATATCATATAGAATGATATACCAAAAAAATAAATATTATAGGATTCATTATTTGTTTAATTTAAAATATGATATATCATCATTGTATTTTATAATATAGTAACACACCCCTCATATATATTAGTGGGTTAGGGGAATATACCATTCTTGTTATACCACAGAGCCCAACCGAATAATCTATTCAAAAATATTTTATTATTAATAATTACCACCTATCATAACCGAAGTATCCCCATATTTAAGCTAAAAACATCATAAATTACCATTCAAAAAATAATTTTTCCTGTTACAACCAAATAATTTTGAGAAAATAACATTTAAATTTAGATTTGATCCCATCGTCAATAATTTAATGTTTTAAAAATACCAATTATAATTCATTAGTTGTGTCAAATTTATTTCCATTAATTTATATTTCATATGAATAAATATATTTCAATTTTACCAATCCTAATTAAAATGTATATTTTATATACTACAAAATTTGTTATTTTTATCACAACATTAGCCCATCAAACTATTCCTCTATCAATTATTTCCACATTAAATTTCTAAAAATATTTTATCAAACTATATTTTCATTACACTATAAAATATCCCAAAATAACCATACCAAGAACCACATCAACTATAAATACGAAATATCCAATAACAAAAACTATATGTCAATACTCTATTGAAAACATCATTATATCCTTCCCACATTAATCATTCATCTCTAGATACAATAATAACACATTTTATCGACCTCTACAATAACAGAAACATCACACCATCACCCTAATTAAAACAATGTAAACTCTCTAACAATATTGATCTATTAATAAACAATTTAAATAAAATAATATGAAAAATATAATAAATGTAAGATGAAAATACTATAAAGAAATTCCACTTTTGAAGTATTTTCATATTTATTTCACACATTACGAAAAAAATTACAAATATTTTTATGTGATTTTCATTCAATTAATCCCTTTTAATATTTTCATGATTATTCATAAATAAATGGTGATAAATAAATTCCACAGTATCAATTTGAAAGGATCCATAGAACATAAGTACTAAAGCATCATAGAAAAAAAATGCTAAAATAAAAAGTAAATTAAGAAAAAAAAATATGAATCACATCTAATATTTAATTCCATTCAAGTAGTTTATTATCACTATATAGTTAATTAAATGATAAATGTAATATAATAGGAATGATAATTCAATATTTACACCTGAATATTAAAAATAATTCTCAAATACCCCATCTTAATAGATATTAAAGAAATCTACATGAATATAAAATAATCAACGGTCTACCTCAACCAAACCATACTAGGTATACCACCATAATTAATCCTATAAAAAAATCATCATAACCTATTCAAATTCATCGTAGACTGAATGAAAATCCCTAATAAATCCCATGAAAATATCATAAATGTGATGTTATGTGAAATAAAGGGAGGGAAACACACTATTAATAATGATACCTCAACCATTTGAAGCCTAGGATCAATTTCCACAATGGAATGAACAAGGGAATCTAAAGATACTGAATATGGTGTCTTGGTATTAGATTAAATTAATTATTTTGGAGTTAATTATTGAAATAACACAAATTTGTAGTTAAAATAATGAAACAAAAGTTTATTATCGAAAAATCCAGATTATGCTTCAATAGTTTCTTGATATGTAAATCATGGCTTAAATATAACCAAATAATTGAGAGAAGTACAAACCAAATTCAATGAAACCATGTACGGATATTGCAAAACTAGGATCCTCACATTGAAACACTTAAATATCATAGGATAATAGTGTAATCATTGGCCATCAAAATAAAAACAGATCTTTCAAAACATACATTATATAAGAAATACCAAAAATAAAGATTAGTACAAAAAAATGGTAGAATCATGATATCATGAAGTACAAAGCCCTAAAATAGGATAAAATGGCCACAAAACAATAAAAATAAAATAATATTAACAAATATCTATTCACATTAAAAGTAATATCTTAAAAATAGTTCAAATATCCCGATCTCATACAGATTAAAAAAGAATAAATATTTTCATAACCACTATGTCATAAATTATAGCTTCACACAACAACCAAAGTGTTTGAAGTACTATTTACTATATATAAAAAACTAAACTTAACAAGGAAAAAAATTAGGTCCCAAAACAATTATCACAACATGTTAACAAATTCCATCTATTATTTAAATTGTGACACCTTTTCCCCTCTCTACTACTCGACTCCACACATACTTTGGACACAGAGAACACTCAAAATATTTTTTGTAGTGGTCTATGAATGTCTAGGCCGTTACACATATCGATAAATAGAAAAATGATTAAAATTTATAAAATAATCACAAAAGATTAATGTATAAAATACTATATAATATTTTATTAAATCCTCTGGTATGATTTAAAAATCATTACAAGGTCCCAAAACACCCACAAATAAAACATATCCAAATGAATAAAATATTGTATAATGAAATATTAATATAATAGCCTTTAATACATTACAAAATCACCCAAAATAATTTCAAAAACATCACAAATATCTAAAATGATCTCAAATTAAAAAATTATTAGAATGAAAAAAAACCATTAAATTATAATTGAACAACATACCCTTCAAAACATCATAATCTCCAAAAGTATAATTTCTAAAAAAAATTAAACTTTAAAAATAAACTGTAATGGAAAGATGAATAAAATTTCCAAACTGAGCTAAAAATAAATGTTACAGAATAAACATCACAAAATAAAAAACTCTCATAGAAGGATATTTAAAAAAGATATACCTATAAAAAAATTCATATGAAAAAATTGTCCAAAATGACTAAACTATCCTAAAATTAAAAATTATCAAAATACCATGGAAGTTTTCAAAAAATATTCATGAATATTATAGAAACATGGAAAACTACGAAAATAACCCCAAATGCAAGATGACTGAAAAGAACTAAAAACACTGAAAATAAAAATGAAAAATATATCATTTGGAAAAAAAAACTAAAAGTAAAATTTCTAGGGTATACAAAACACTTAAGACACATGAAATTCCTAAAAAATTTATATTTATAAAATTCTAAAATTAAAAAAAAAGTGAAAAAAATTCCCTTCAAAGAATCATAAACTCTAAATAAAAAAATCCAAAACATCATAATCCTTCATAATTTACTGAAAAAAATTAAAATAATGGCATAAAATATCCTCAAATTCAAAAGACTAAAATACCCATAAAAACATGAATGGAAAATTTTAAAACCATCATATAATATAAAAATACCCTCAAATAGAAAAATGATAAAATGATTCGACAAGATTACAATTAAAAATGGATAAAATTAATTTCAAACTTTACCAACACCTAATGAATAATTCTTATTCCATAAAAACAACCAATGATATCATCACGTGAAAAATAATGGGTATATACACCAAAAAATTATAATTAATATTTTAAAATAAATCATAAATTTAAAAATATCATTTAATGAAAAAATGAATAAAATGATGAAAATATACTCAAATGATAAATAATTAAAATACCTTCAAAATTATTACAAACTCCAATAAAAAATCAAAAAACTCTATACACTTATAATGATTAGAAATTTGTAAATGTCTAAAATTCCCAAAATTATATAAACTAAAAATGAAAAAAAAATACCTTCCAAATATTTACAGACTCTATATCATAATTTATTAAACATTAAAATCTCTCTTTATATCCTAAAAATAAAAAATGACTACAATGATGACAATACCACCAAAGAAAAAATATCTTTGATACCATTCAAAAAACAAATGAATCCAAAAGTAGATTATAAAGAAAAAAATAAAACCTAGAAATGCAATGTGAGGTAAAAAATTTCTAAAATGGTTTAAATTTATTGAAATACTAAATGAATAACTATACATTTTAATACATTGAAAACACATAGAGTTGAGTTATAAAACTCTTCAAAATGATATAGCTACCATTAAATTCATAAATATTTTAAATTATTGAAGTACACATAAATTAATAATAAATAAACTAAACATTAAAACATCACATTCTTGTACACATTATATTTAAAAATAACACATACATATAAAATAAATTTATATAGAATTATAATAAAAATAATAAAATTATAGTGAAATGAAAAACGTACAAAATTACCATTAAAAATTTTCAATATCTTATAGTGATATTTTGAAAACATCATGCACTCCAAAAATACCCTAAAATGAAAAACAGGCTTACATGTTTAAAATTACCATAAATAAAATATTCTAAAAAAATTAATATACCCCTTATGAAATCAAAATCTCATATTCATTTTTTTAACAGTATAAATTCATATATTACCCTAAAATCAAAAAAAAAATTATTCTAATGAAAACAATATACTAAAATGAGAGAAGAATAAATTTCCTTTTTAAACATTAGTAATGGAAAAACCAAACTCTGAAAATAAACATAAAGGGAAAAAATATAAAATTTCTAAATTAATTTCTGATAAAAATAATGAAAATATTATTTAAAATATAATAAATAATTGGAAATGTATTTTGAAAATTTTAAAGAATGAAAAAAAAAAATCAGATAAAAAATTTATTTAAATATAAAATGGCCAAAAATCTGTTGAAAACATTAGATAAATACAAACTAGAATTTCAAAAAATTAATTAAAATACAAAACACCATCATTTGAAAAAATAACTGAAATAACCAAGGTATTGTTAATTGTAAAATGACCAAAAAACAACTATAAATATAATTAAATATAATGAAGCATAAAAACATTACAAACGTGATAAATACCATAAAAGGAGTAATATATTATATTAATAAATATTTTTTCCCATAGAAAATGTTCAAAAGTCACATGAAGTGTTTATATATTCCTAAATTATTATTTCTTAAAAATTAAAAACTCTAAAAACTATCAATTCTAAATGTGTAAAAAGTACCTTCAAATGAAAAATGTGAAAATTACACTAAAATGTCCCAAACATGAAACATACAATTACCCAAACATCATAAAATTAATAAAAATTATTAAATGAAAAAAATAAATATCACTGTAACATCCCAGGAAAATAATGAATATAAAAATTTTAAATTAATTAATATTTTTGAATAAAATTTTAATATTTATTTAATGGTAATTTTATGTTCGATGGCGTACCTAGTACACAACAAAGAGTTTCTTTGAAATCTTACGATGCACACTAATAATATAATATTATTATTTTAAATGGTAGGTAACTTCTAGCCGTTGTAATGGTGGGAATGAACAAAACTAACTACAAAATTATTATATATGTTTGTTAATTTTTTTTTACATTTATCCAATAAAGGGTAGAGGTTTAAAATAAGAATAGAATTTGAGTTTCAGCATCAATATTCTAATGTGCTTTAAAAGGTCGATTAACAGACTTTTTATGGAGAACCGTTTTTAAAACTACTTTTTTCAAATTTATATTTTATATTTGACAAAATAAAATCCTTCTTTAAAATGAAGACATTAAAATTTAATACTTGTATTTTTTTTATTTTTCTGATAAAGTTCATTTTTTAATAAATAGTGAAATGCTATATTTTAATTCAAAACCTCTTTTTAATCTTATTTATTTATACTGTTATATTATCATTATAATTGGGTATAAAGTTTAGTTGAAATATATTTTTACCATTTAATCCAATGGTGGTCATTGAAATTAATTTTACTTTGAAATTGGACATAAACAAGTGTCAATCTTTTTGTAGATATTGTTTAATAAAAACACTCTATTTGTTTTGACAGCAGGAATTAATTATAATATTAATTAATGAAACTTCTATGTTTGGAATTTGGTAAAATGGACATAGTTTTTTAATTTGTAATATCAAATTTACCTTGGATAATTTTTTGATATTTTTCAGACAAATGTTCATTTTTAATGAATAGTGAAAAATACTACATTTTATTTTAAAACTACATTTTCATCTAATTTAATTATATATTTAGCTGGTATATTTAATTGGTTTTAATGTGTAATTGAATTATGTTTTTATCACTTAATACAATGTTATTAATTGGATGTAATTTCAATTTTCAATTGGATGTAAAAACAAGTCAATCTTTTGATAAATTTTTACTTCTTAAAAACCCGTATTCGATTGTGACAAAGATAATTATTTTTAAATTAATTACTGTAATTTCTATGTTTGGAATTCAGTAAAATGGATTCCATATTTTGAATCATAAGATCCAAAATATGAAATTAATACTACTTTGTTTTTGGACATTTTTAATATTAACAATGGTAATTGTCATTAATTACCATGATTAATTAGTAATCGGTTAGTTAAGGGTAATAAAATAATATCATAATAAAATAAAACAACCCCAACATGTGACAAAATCCTTTTTTTGAGTCATGTCTGACCATGGAAGGCTTTTTACTGAACTTGGGGGCCCATAGAGTCACATAGGTGTAATAATGACATTTATGACATTATTTTTTTAAAAGAAGAGAAATATAACAAAGGTTAGTATATCTTAAGTAAAAAAATTTAATTTATTTTACATAAATGATACTTAGAATATAAATATTCATTGGAAATATAAAAAGATTTCCTAAATCATAGTATTTTTTTATAATTTTTAGACATTCAATAAATAAATTTATTTATGACAACATAATGATGCAGTGATTACCTCATTATGAACTATTTAAACAAAATGAAAAGATAACGTAACATCTAATACTTAAAATTGTCAAAAACCTATTTTATGGGTGTATTTCGAACCCTTATCTCCTTATCCTCAAAATATATCATTATGAGACCTTTAAAATCCCAAAACCATTTTACAATAAAGTAACATTTCAAGACTTTCCAAAAGTGACCCTCCACCCTCTTATAAAAGGCCCCCACCTCAACCCCCTTATCCACACCTCTCAAGCCCTTGGATCATCCAAACTCTCCTTATATTATCTCTCCACATCCCTATTTTACGTCTACAGGCCTCAAATTGGGCAGAAGTCTTTCCAATGAATCGTTTGGCTCAAATCAAAAAGAGTTACCTGATTTAGAGGTAATGACTTTCTCGAGATTATTTTTTTTATTTTCCTTCTTCACTAACCATTGTCTTATAATTATTTGACCCCATAATAACACCAGTATCATAAATATACTAGGATTTTTTTATGATGAGGATTCTACTTACACTCACACATACCTTTGACTAATGGTTCATGAACATACTGTTTCTGTGGGTGGCGAATTACTGCCTCACGAAACGATGATTGTTCAATATTCATTGAACACCTTTCATGGTGGAAATTATGATGTCACTATATTTATATATGATATATATGGTATTGATTTTCTCAATATTATTCTGAATTTTATTTTTAAATCACATCGTTATGCTTTTCATGGTGAGGAACAGAGATAATTTCATCTAAGGAAGTGTGGACTACCGCCCCCTCAAGTGATGTGACTCGTTCGTTCCAAACATGGAATTTATAAATAATGTATTAAATGAACTTATTTTACCTATATAAAATATATATTATACTGGAATTATAATATATATATATTTCTCATTTAGTTTTTATTCCTTTAATATGACAAAGAAATGAAAGTAGCATTCATGCGTACGTACGACCTACCGTTTCCATGAACGATGCATTTCATTTTTTTTCATAAAATATTATGGAATAGTATAAAATAAATATATACGAGATATATATGATATTTAAATCATTAATACCATTCTAGAGATGATGTGCTTATAATTACATGGGATATTTTTTTCATACAATTTTATTTTTTGACTCATGTACCGTACATCGACAAAATGTATGATATGAACTCACATAATTAACTAATTATTATAACATGATAATGTGTGATATGAATTGAATAATAAACATTAATTTATGTATTATAGAAATTATTAATAGACCTATGTTTATTATTCATGAATATTTTGAAATGAACAAGACAAGTCGGACTTGAGGTAAGGGGATTTCTTTTCTCACTTTTAATTCCATGAGATTTCCATTGTTCACCAATTATTTATTGCATGTGGTATATTGTGTACTTTAATTTTATATATATTATCATGATTATATTTATATTCATGGTATTATGTTATTAATTTTGTTCTTATTAAATTTTTTTCATACGACTAGATTTATTACAATGAGGTAAGGTGTTTTTATCTCACTATTTATTAGCATGAGATTCGTGCAATATTTGTCACTATCTCCTTTTAGTGGTGTATGTACTGCCCATTATTCTACTCTTTGTGTAATATAATTTCGTTTATGGGTATTTACATCAACATTGTATAGTCTTTATTTCATGGGGTTTACATTTCAAAAGTTACCCAAATCTGTAAGGGAACCTTTCACCCTCCTCTTTTTCGAAGACTTTTTGTGTTAGGTCGTTTAATTTAAATCATCATAATATTAAGATATGTTCTTATATATCCTTATTGATATAAATTTTATGTCAATGTTATTAGATGCCCTTTTATCTCTCGTCAACTCATTTTCTGAAAATTAATGTGACGCCATTAGGCTGTCGAATTTCTGTAAGGGAACTTCTGAACCCAGTTTCAATTTTTTGGGTCAAACCTCTACTTCTTGATTATGTCGTAATATGAATATGTATGGATGACCTCTGATTACTTTACACTTAATATCCACTTATATTGGTTGTATTTATATTTTTCACACATAATTTTGTAATTTATTTATCCCTAATCTAAGGATACCATCTTTGTACGGGTCTTCGTCTCAACCTAATTTCATTGAGGCATCTTTTGATTTCTAAACGACTTTATTTTTTATGGGGTATAAAACCCTTTTGACTTTTCATTTCATTTAAAGGAATATTTTTACAAGAATCATTTTACTAAATGACAAAAGAAATATTTTTTTGTCTTTTGTATGCGGCGACAACGACTTCTCTGCCGCCCTGATCATTATTTGAGTTTTGGCTTCCCCTACAAGCCATAAATTTTTTAAAAGAAAAATAAATACCATGTTTTAGTTTTCTTTTATTTTGGTATTGAAAATGGTTTTGATATTGTTTTGATTATATCAATATGTTGTATTGATATCTTGTGATTGAAATGTGGAAATTTTATGTTTCCTTTATGCATGTTTTATGTGATATGATTATGTTATAGTTCTTGGGAATTTTTATGGAGTCATGTGGTTCCATGATAAACTAAGGGTAGGTGAGCCTGAGATATATTTCCAATGAATTGGGTAATATAACGGAGTTAAACGCTATGGTTTCTCCGAAATGATTTAGGGATTAAATTTTGATGGGTATTACAAATTTAACCATGAGGGTTACTCCCTACGTAAGAATATTATGAATTCCTCAAGTTACCTTCATGTTTTATGATTTCTTTGTGTATTTCAAAAAACATATGATTTCATGGTATATGTTAAAAATCTTATGTTATCTAGATATTGATAGTCTAATGTTTTCTTTATTTTTTTATCCCTTCCTTGTCTTTTTATGCTCATCCCATGTTTTTGAAATGTTTTTCACATGACATAAAGTAGAATAGGGTCAAAGATGGGATCAAGTAAATGTCATTCTGTCTAAAACATGGAACTAGACATGAAACTTTTGTTCAATAGTTTTTATTTTGTGAAAAAAATGGAAACTTAGTAGATGTGTCTACTTTGTAATCATCGAGATATAATAGTTATGTCCTAATTCCGTAAAAATATAAACCTGAATAGATCCTCAATGTGAATTATTCATTTAATTCAAGATTATGTAATGTTTTAAGTCCAGGTGCTTATAGTTTCTATCAATGGTCGGTTTAGATAACTTTAAAGGTTAGGGTATTCTTTAAGCACAATGGACATTACCATAATGGTTATGATTTTAGAACAAGTCGTTGTTATTATTATAAAGTGAATGAGTTTAAGATAACATAAATAATTATATCTTAGTATTTACCCTCCAATTTAGATATTATATGATGATTTTACTAATATAATCACTCTAAAAATTTTGGATTTAGTAAATGGATTGATCTGGATGACACCAAAGTAACAGTGGATGTGAAGAAAACTGTGACGATTTTCTGAATGATCAACATATTGATTTGGGAGCTGCAATGATAACTATTGTGGTTATTCTCATCCAACTATCTGGAGTCTTGATTAACCACCCGAACCTTAGTGATTTTTATAAGGCATCATATATGAGAGAATCAAATCCATACGGATGTTCAGTTAATAATCATAAAGGTAATTATGTTCAAAAAATTATGTTTCAAAGATGTGGAAAGAAACACATAAGAAAATGTTTCAAAGGGATAGAAAGATGACATATATATGGAAATGAAGGTCATAAAGCAGGAACCTTCCATGGAAAAAGGAAGCATCTAGTTGACTCCAGGAAAGGGAAAGAAGTTCTTTATAAAGGATAAATTGAATTTTATAAATGTGGTGTGCATGGTAATAATGGAAACACATGTCCTACGAAGATGTTTTAGGAATGAGATCACCAAGATCGTACAAATATTTGTTTAACAATACCTAATTCCATTACGATTGAGGATGGAGAAACTGACAATGACCAATGAAAGTTATATATTATTTCTCAACATATGTTTTCCTATTATTTTAATCTAAGGATATGATTCTTGATTTTGTTTTTATAAAAGAATTATTTCAGAATAATTTTGAAATGAAAGGATAATGGATCATGAAGAATTTTTAATGGATAAGAAGTCAACATATAAGGGATTCAAGAGTTATGGTAGATTATAAAATGGTGAAATTCATAAAAGTATTATGGCTCTTTTGATGATGAGATTACAATAGAAGACTTTTTATAGTATGTGTAGCCCTGATGTTTGATATATGAAAATTTTATTCAAGGAATAATTATATTTTCTTTTGTGGATATAGTTATAAATAACCATTTTGGCTTATATGATCCTTCAATTTGAGGTAATAACCGGTTAATACATGTTGGGATTCAAAAATGAAAGTTATTAGATATCCTTTGTGGTTAAAATTTGTTATGGTTATTTTTGAAGAATTTACATTTTTTTGGAATATTATAAAATTATGTATTTTTTTAAACGGTACAACACACAAACCGTGTTTCAAACCATCACGTCAGACGAAGATGTGGGAATTGATCCCACAACCAAAGTGTGACTAGTATTTATCACCTACCACTGGACTAAGTAAAGTCCCTGGTTAGTATGAATAATTATTTTTAGTAATAAGATCATATGAATTAGGAATAAGTTGGTTTTTGGGGATTTATTAACCTATATTGGAGAATATGTGATTAGGTTAATTACTTTTCAATATGAGACTTTAAGAGTAACTGGTGTTATTTGGAGATAAATGATAATATTAAACTTGTAATACTATGTGATTAAATCTTTCAGAAATTTGGGTTTCAATCATAGTTTGTATTACTTTGAAGAATATTAGGATAGCTATTTATTTAATGGTATTTCTTGAACCTTGGGTTATTTTTGTTGAATTCTGGAGATTAAGAGTAGTTTTTGTTTTTGTAACATATTATCCTTTTTGGGGATTATCTTATCTTGTACTAACAATTTTGGTTTCGGGTAAGGTATAAAGACATGGGAAATATAAAGTTCAACATTTGTGGATTAGGTTATTCTCAAGAAGATGAATATAGAGATCTTAATGTTAATATGTCATCCTAAATACACATCTTTTGGAGAAACATGAGTTTTTGTAAGAAATATTATAGGAGATGAATATCAACCTGAAAAGTAAGTATGTTTGGTTATGATTTAGTTATGCTCATAAATAAATTCCTCAATTAAATGTAACTTAAAACATAAACATTGTTTGTTAACTTTTCTTACTGGGGAATCAAATAAAGTTTAACCCATCACAATTGTGTTATTTTATAGTGGTTAACTTTCTCCTAAACATGTTTTCTATCAATCTCCATCAAAACTTGACCCTTTTTTCCTTTTCATATCCTTGTTTTCATGGAATCCTAGTATTTTTTGTCTCTGGTGACCTTTGTACTTTTTTTCTTTGCTTTAAAGTGATTGTTTAATTTACTTCTTTTCCAATGTTGGGCTTTCATTGATGTTTCTGAGCCCAATTTTAAAATTGCGAGGACACAATTCCCAAAAGGGAGGAAAGATGTAACATCGATGGTAAATAAAGAATATGAAATTTTCCTATTTAATAATATTTGTGTATAAAATGTTAATATTACTTTAAAGGGAATGTTCTGTCTGATGGCGTACCCAGTACGGAACAACAAGTTTCTTTGAAATCATACGTTTCACACAAATAATATAATAATATTATTTTAAATGGTAGTTAATGACTAGTCGTTGTAATAATGGGAATGAACAAAACTAACTAAAAAATGATTATATGTGTTTGTTAAATATTTTTACATTTATCCAAAAAATGTTAGATGCTTAAAATAGGAAGAGAAATCAATTTTAAGCATAAATATTCTAATGTTCTTTAAAAGATTGATTAACCACCTATTGATGGAAAAACCTTTATAAAACTACTTTTTTCCATTTTACATGTTATATCTGACAAAACAAAATCCATCTTTGGAATTGGGACATCAAAATTTACTTTGTGTAAATTTTTGTAATTTTTCTGAAAAAGTTAATTTTTTAATGAATAGTGAAAATGTTGTATTTTAATTCAAAACCTCCTTTTAATGTAATTTATTTATATGGTTAGATTATATTTTTAATTGGTTTTAAAGTTTTTTTGAACGATATTTTTAGCATTTAATCTAATGGTGGTCCTTGAAATTAATTTCACTTTAAAAATGGACATAAACAAGTGTCAATCTTTTGTTATATATTGTTTCATAAAAACACGCTATTTTTTGACAGTGGGAATTAATTATAAAATTAATTAATCTAACTTTTATTTTTTGAATTTTAAAAATTGGACATCATTTTTGAATTTGGAATATCAAATTTACTTTGTATTAATGATTGGTATTTTTCTGACAAATGTTCATTTTTAATGAATAGTGAAAAATACTGCATTTTTCTTCAAAACTGCTTTTTCATCTTATTTAATTATATAGATATATGGTCCATTTAATTGGTTTTAAAGTGTAATTTTATTATTATTTTATCACTTAATAAATTTTTTTTCATTGGATGCAATTTTACTTTTCAATTTAATGTAACAACAATTCAATCTTTTGATAAATTATTACTTCTTAAAAACACATCTTTGGTTGTGACAACGAGAATTATTTTTAAATTAATTAATAAAATTTTTGTGTTTGTAATTAGGTAAAATAGATTCAATATTTGTAATCATAAGGTCCAAATTATTTAATTAAGACTCCTTAGTTTTTTTACATAATTAATATTAACGATTATAATTATCATTAATTATCATTATTAATTAGTAATCGGGTAGTTAAGGGTATTAAAATAATATCATAATAATATAAAAAGAACCCAACATGTGTCCAAATACTATTTTTTTCTTCATGTCCAACCATGTGAATCATTTTACCGAACTTTAGGGCCCATGGAGTCACATGGGTGTAATAGTGACATTTATGACATTATTGTTTTAAAAGAAGAGAAATATAAGAAAGGTTTTTATATCCTAAGTAAAACAATATTAATTTTGTTTACATAAATGATATCTTAGATGATAAATAGTCATTTTAAATCTAAAAATAATTCCTACATCATCGTATTTGTTTATAATTTTTGGACATTAAATTAATAAATTTATTTTTGAAACCATGATGATGCAGTGATTACCTCATTAATGAATGATATAAATAAAATGAAAAGATAAGGTAAAATACAAGACTTAAACATGTCTAAAAGTGATTGGATGGGTTGATTTAAAACCCTTTTCACCTTATCCTAGAAATATATCATTTTGGGACCATTAAATTCCGAAAACCATTTTATAAAAAAGTAACATTTCAAGACTTTCCAAAAGTGAACCTCCCCCCTCTTATAAAAGGCCCCCACCTCTACCCACTTACCCACACCTCTAAAGCCCTTGGTTCTTCCAACCTACGCTCATATTATCTCTAAACATCCCTCTATTACTCATAAAATCCTCACATTGGGTAGATGTATTACCAATGAAACCTTTGGCTCAAATCAAAAAGGGTTACCCGATTTAGAGGTAATGTCTTCTCTCGAGTTTCTTTCTTTTATTTTCCTTCTTCACTAACCACTATCTTTTTATTATTTGACCCCATAATAAAACAATTATAATAAATATACTAGGATTTTTTTATGATAATTATTCAACCTACACACACACACACCTCCATCTAATGGTTAAATAACATACTGTTTCTGTGGGTGGCAAAATACTGCCTCATGAAACTACGAGTGTTCACTATTATTTTAACACTTTTCATAGTGGAAATTATGATGAAACTGTATTTATATAAAATATATATGGTATTTAATTTCTATATATTCTTCTGAATTTTTCATAAATTACATCTTTATGCTTTTGATGTTGTGGAACTGTGATAATATCATTTGAGGAAGTGTGGACTACCGCCCCCTCAAGTGATGTGACTCGCTCATGCCAAACATGAAATTTATAATGAATGTAATTAATGAAAATATGTTACATATATAAAATATATATTATACTGGAATTATAATACATATATTACTCATTTTATTTAAATTCCTTTAATATGACAATGAAATGAAAGTAGCATTCAAGCGTACGAACGACCTACCGTCTCCATGAACGGTACATTTCATTTTTTATCTCCAAATGTTATGGAATAGTATAAAATGAATATATAATGGATATATATGATATTTAAATCATTAATACCATTATGGAGATGATTTACTTATAACTACATGGGAAATTGTTTTCAAACTAGTTCATTTTTGACTCATGTACCAAACATCGACAAAACGTATGATATGAACTCACATAATTAACTAATTATTATACCATGATAATATGTGATATGAATTTAATAATAAAATTTAATGTAATTCCTTAATCAATTATAAATTTACCTATGTTTATTATTTAGGAATATAAAGAAACAAACATGACAAGTGAGACTTGAGGTAAGGGAATTTCTTATCTCACTTTTTATTCCGCGATATTTCCATTTTTTGCCAATTATTTATTGCATGTGGTGTATTGTGTACTTACATTTGATATATATTATCATGATTCTATTTATATTTCTGTTATTATGTGATTCATTTGGTTCTTATTATCTTTTGTTCATATGACTTGATCTATTACAATGATGTAAGGGGTTTTTATCTCACTATTTATTCCCGTGAGATTCATGCTATATTTGTCACAATCTCTTTTGAGTGGTGTATGTACTTACCATTATTCTACTCATTGTGTAATATAATTTAGTTAATGTTTATATAAATAAACGTTGTATAGTCCTTCTTTCATGGGGTGTACATTTCAAAAGTTACCCAAATCGGTAAGAGAACCATTCACACTCCTCTTTTTAAAAGTTTTCTTTTTTTGATTGGTCTTTTAATTTACATCTTCTTAATGTTGGGATATGTTCTTATATATCCTTATTGCGATAAATTTTATGTCCAAGTGATGAGATACCCTTTTTATCTCTCATCAACTCATTTTTTGAATTTTAATATGATGTCGTTAGGCTTTCGAAATTCGGTAAGGGAACTTCATAACCCAATTTCAATTATTTGGGTTAAACATCTACTTCTTGATTATATCATACTATGAATATGTGTGGATGACCTATGATTGTTTTAAACTTAATATCCACTTATATTGGGTGTATTTATATTGGTCACACATAATTATTTAGTTTATTTATCCTTAATATAAGGATATCGTCTTTGTACGGGACTTCGTCTCAATCTCATTCCATTGAGGCATCTTTTGATTTCTACACGAATTTATTTTATAACTTGTATAAAACCTAATTGAATTTTAATTTTATTCAAAAGAAATATTTTAACACGAAGTGTTTTACTAAATAAAAAAAAGAATGTTTATTTGTCTTACGTATGCGGTGACAACGACTTCTCCATCGTCGCACCCATTATTTGAGTTTCGGCTTCCTCTACAAACCATAACATGTTTAAAATAAAAATACATATCATGCCTTACATTTCTATTATTTTGGAATTGAAATTGGTTTTGATAATGTTTTGATTATATCAATGTGTTTCATTGATATCTTTTGATTGAAATGTGCAAATGTTAGGATTCCATTATGCATGTTTTATGTGATACGATTATGTTATGGTTCTTGGGAATTGTTTATGAAGTTAGGTGGTTCCATTGTAAACTAAAGGAGGGTGAGCCCAAGATAGCTCTCCAATGAATTGGGTAACATGAAGGAGTTAAACTCTAAGGTTTCTCCAAAGAGATTTCGGTAATATATTGTTATGGGTATTCCAAACATAACCATGAGGGTTACTCCCTACATAATAATGTTATAAATGCCTCAAGTTACATTTATGTTTTATGGTTTTTATGTTTTTTCCTCAAATCATATGATTTCATGAGATATGTTAAAAATATTTTGTTTTGTATATATTGATGAATTAATTTTTTCCTTCTTTGTGTATCCCTTAATAATCTTTCTACGCTCATCCCATGTTTATGAAATGTTTTTCACAGGACAAAAAGTGGAATAGGGTCAACGATGAGATCAAGGAAATGTCGTGCTGTCTAAAACATAGAACTAGACATGACTATTTTGTTCAAGAGATTTTAATTTGAAAAAATAATGTAAACTAAGTCTATGTGTCTACGTTGAAATCATTGATATGTAATAGTTATGTCCTAATTCTCTAAAACTATAAAGCTGAAAATATCATCAATGTGAATTATTCATTTAATTCAAGATTATGTAATGTTTTATGGACGGTTCCATATAATCACAAATTACATCTACATTTAAAATGACTAAATAACCCTTCAAAATATCATAAACCCTTAATATGGAATTTTCATCATATCTCAAACTCCCAAAATACCATCTCCTATCGAAAATTTCTAAAATGTGAAAATTAAAGTTAAATAAAAAATGAAAAAATACCCAATAGAATTTTTTATTATTTAAAAGAATCATTTTTAAAACATCATAATCCAATAAATTATAATTAAATGAAAAGAATATTTATTATAAAGAATTTATATCTATGAAAAACATTTGAGTACCATTTAAAACATCAAAAACATAAAGGAAATTTTTCAAAAAAAATAATGAAAATTTCTAAATATCTCTTCGAAAAAATGACTCATATAGATAAAATAATCTCAAAATGAAAAATACAAAAATAATAAATAAAATTAAAAATATATTAAATGTGAATTTCAAAAAAAAAACAAAAACTCCCAATATACTGTTAAATGAAAAAAATTATACAATAACTCTGATTACCTTAGTTGAAAATGGTAAAAATACATAAAAATCCTCATAAAGTCTAAATGTAATATTTTAAATGGTTGACCAGATCCTCAAAAAAGTTAAATGTGGACAAGATAAAAAAGGAAACAATTCCTTCCAATAAAAAATATAAATGTATTTTTTGAAAATTTATAAACATCTGAATTTATTATTTATAAATATTATTAAACACCAATATACCATAAGTAAGAAAAATGAAAAAAATTATCCAAATAATCTCTACATAAAACGACATAAATAAAATTCAAAATAACAGAAACATATAATGAAAAATTTTGAAATCCATAGAAACGCATAAAATGACATAAATTGAATAAAATGGTCACAATAACCACAAATTGAATATGAAAAAAATACCCATTAAGGTTTTATTAAATCTAAAACAAAAATATATAAATCCTTGTAGTATCCATAATAACACTAAATATAAAAAATGACAAATATTACAAAAATAATTTCAAATACCAGTTGACCCAAATTGAAATAAATTCATTAGAGACAACAACATTATAATATCTAAATGTCACAAACACTCAATATAACCCAAAATATAAAATGTACTAAAATTAATAAAATACTTACTGCAGATAAATACCCAGAATACAATTTAATATACCATAAACTCTCAAAATATTATTTTCAATACATAAAAATAATCTAAACTAACATTAAATGAAAAAAACTAAAATACCATTAAATGATTCAGGAAAAAACCCCAAAAATGGAACCACCATATATTATAAGTGACCCATAAAATCTTTCTTCAATTGGTTGGGGGTTATAAACATGTATCAAGGTTATATAAAATGAAATATATAAGGAATTGACCTATTTAATTATAGGAATGAAAGAAAATCCATGATTTAATATCGAACACTTTAAATGTAATCATAAATACCATTGAAAGGATACAATATAAAATTAAATTAATTTCATACATTAAAAGTAAATCATAGTATTTCCACACTCCAAATTAATAAATAAACCTGTTGCTAAAAAACAATGAATTTTATTAAATCCACAAAACCCTAAATGGCGAGAAAGTAAGGTGTATCCTGACCACCAACTATGTCTTAAAAATTTTAAAAATATTATTTGGAAATATTGATGAGGTTATATATTTTCTCGGCATGCTTAAATTAACTTTTGAGTCAATACAGAAGAAACATATGAAATATTTGGTTAATAAATAATGAAAGAGGAACATAACCAAATTAGGGTCATTAATAACTCTATCTGACCGTAAACACACTCATTAAATCTGAATATAATACAAGTATAGTTATTTATTAAAATAATGTAATAGAGGCACCATAAACTCAATTCCCCACTAATCCATTAACCCACTTTGCCTAACCATATATGTACTGATTCTCTTATCCCATATCATTCCATATACAACATCTTACTAGAACTATAACCTCAAAAAACAATTTTCATATTCTATCTACCTTATATAATAACTATATGACCCCCAAAAATCCATAACCAATAAAAAATACATTAATGCAAGTGAAATCATGGGAAGGGGAATATTTGGACTTCAATTTTTAACACATCATAGATTTTTGTAGTCAACGTGGTTTCAAAATTCTCATGGGAGTTATTTAGTTATTCAATTCACTGAAGGGTGTGTTGTAATAAGGAATTCCATGTCCTACACTAAAAAAAGAAATTATAAATTTATCTATATACTCAAATATCCAATATTAAGATTTAAGTCATATCAAGGTTGTCATTATAACCATCTCATCCTAAAATTTTCAACTATATCATAACCACTAACCCTTCCTCTAACCACAAAATCATATTAACCACAACCCAACATCTAATTTCCATATTTAGAAATGTCAATGTCGATCTGGCCTCATATTTAGAAATTATCAATTATTTTATGTTTAATTTACATAGTTAAAAACTTATTGACAACTTTAATGATTTTCATTTAATTTCTAGATACAATAACATTCCTTTAAATTTTCATCAATTTATTTATTTATTTAGTATATATAAATATTGATGTCATATATAACCTGATTAGCTCAACACATTCACCACATCACACATTCACCTCTACATTACAATACATCAAAAGTAATAACAGAAAAAATAAAACCATAACCATCTTTCAACCCACATAAAAAAGGATATATTTTAAATATATATGTCATATGTGTAACATTTCTTTCAAACATTCAATATTATTTTATATAGTTAATAAAATAACCTTTAATGAGTAAATAAATCCTATGAAATTTAATTCTATATAAATATCAATAATTGATATATAATTCATGGATTAAAATATTAAAACAAAATGTCAAATAATCTTATCATGAATGGATGATCTATAACTCTCAAAATACTATATTATTATTATTAAATAATTATTCAATATTCCCACATTTTCTTTTCAAAATACTAGAATCTTTTATCATATATATCAAATGAGATATTAGATATTTTGAAGAGAGATAAAAATTAGGATAATTAACCCAGTTTATGGAAACCCAACAATATAATGATAGAAATTCAAATATTATCAACAAAATTCTGAAGTATTTCTATAGATTTACCATTATATGAAATTATTTTAAATGAGGATGTGAATCCACATAGTGAAACATTTCTACAAATATAACACATCTTAAAAATAATCCAATAATAAAAAAATTATCATATAGTTTATCACATCATAATATGATTTCTATGATAGATCTAATTCAACTCCAAATTCAATGAACCGTCCTCCTAATCAATATTAACATACATTGGAACACTATAAATAATATATATTGAAAATTTGGGTTAACACATTTGATAACTCCAAAATATTTACCATCACAAATAATCAAATCAAAACATAGGTTGAATAATATAAAATATATAAAAATCAATTCACATATTATATACCTCAAAAATAAGACCCTATCTATAATTACGGATAAAATACAATACAATTGAAATGTTAAAATCAATAAATCAAAATTTTATTATAAATAAAAGACACATAATATAGATAAATTTATAGAATTTATACAAATATTGAAAATTTATAACTGAGTCATGATCTTATATAGTTTCCTTCAAGCCATAGAACATTGATAAAAAATTCATAACAAAATTATAAAATGCTAATATAAAATAATTATTTGGATTTTATCTACTTGGAACGCCTAAATTTTTTTGGAGTTATAGAGCCACAATCCCTAAAAAGGGTTAAATACCCTTTTATATCAGTCAAAAAACATCCAAAAAAATTTAATGGGGTTTTAATCCAAATTGGGATGTATACACTATGATAGGAAATTGGTGAAATTAAGTGTCGAGTGGATTATTCAGTGTATTTAATATTTACAAAATAAATATAAATTTTTTCCTAGTTCTAAAATTGATTCAGTAATGGAATCTCTGGATTGAAATTTTGAATTGGAAGTTATGTCAAAAATGGGGGGGGGTACCTAATCACATTTAAATCTCCATTGTTCTAAGCGATCATATGAAGATGATTCTATGTCTATCATAATCTTCCATGTTATAGGGCTCAATATTAGGAATTTTGACTCATTTTGATTGAATTTTCATTCTTGAATTTATTTTTTGGATCATTATTGTATATGAATCGTCATTCAGCATGTTTTTGATTGATTATATGGAATTTTTGGTGATCGTTCTATTAAAAGTGTTCTTCCAATAAAAATCCTGATTATAAATAGTGTATTCCTAGGAATAGACAAAGTGTAGTAAGTGTGTGTGTGTATTAGGTAGAATAAATGTTATGCATAGAATGCGTGACTTAAATACACTATAAGTAGGACCCTAGGGAATTGTCATTAGGTCTTGTCAAACACACAACGATATTCCCATGTCTAGTACAACGTGTTTATAAGTACCTAAAACGTAAAGAAACATGGCATGGGCTCTGTTTGGTTACAAGGTTACATAGTTTCAAACACATGTTACCCACACCATATATGTTTTATTTACACGATGTGTTCTGGGAAAATATCTACCAGGTTTAGCCTAGGTACACTATAAGTGATAGGTGTTTGTGTGTGCATGTTATGTATCCATTGTATATATCATGTAATGCCATTTTCATTATGTTTTATGAATTCTCTAACCCAGTACCTATTTTTATTCTTGGAGGGAGTATATTATGAGTATCATTCCACATGGAACATGATGGTGATTATATCATCACAATCTATTGTATTTTGGAATATGGTTCATGATTGGTTGAAGTTCATAATACATTGATGACGAAAATGAGATTAAAATGATAAAGAATATGAGGCTCAAGGTATGTGGGATTTTCTATTATTATAATATATCTTTAATCATGGGACTATAACTTAATTTACTGATCAATACCCACTTATAATTGAAGGTGGGTTTGGGTAACATGGAGTATAGAGGGCCATAGTTTTGTGTGTCCCACTAGGCATGAATGGTACCCTCTTAATAGAAGAAGAGTTTGGTGGGTCCAAATTATGTGTGAGTCATGGGGTGTAATTCATCATTTTTCCAACACACCCTATTATTGATTGGGTATATTTGTTTTGGGATTTTAAGGAAGAAGTTTTTTAACATTCACTCCATATTCGTGACATAAATTGTGTTTATTATTATTTTTCAAATGGTAGATACGTTATATCTTCCATGAAACATCTCATGTTTATAATATGGTAGATAAGGAAATTTATGTAGAACTGTATCAATGGTTCCCATTCACTAAACTATAGAATTAAATACATGTACAGGAATTGTAGTGATGAATATTTATTTGGAAACATTCCCTAAGCCTATAGGCTTGGTAAATAGGTTATTAATTCATTCCATATGTCTGTGACGAAATCCACCTATAGGGTGTGGTATGAGCCCTCTATTATAACTTATCGCTTTCATTAAAGACCCTTTTAAGGTTTTTGATATTCATGAATTGGATATGATTTTACCCTCCATACATGATCTCACCTATTTGTTTGATGTGGAATCCCCGATATGGTTTTTGAGTTAGGTTAGTGTCTTCAATGGTTGTTAGATATATATGGATAATTTTTCAGGGTTAGTACCCCTTCTATTAGGATTCATGTACTAGTGAGGTGTGGAACTCCCATGATGGTTTTGGATTTATATGGATTGGATATGAGGATGATTAAACTTCATGGGTGGTTAATGTGCACATATTCATATATATCATGGGCTGCTTCAATTATATTACACTAACATTTCTTCCCACTGGGGTGTAGGATTAATTAGTGGTTATTCAATGGAATATTATTTCCTTTCTCCTCTGAGTGCATCTAGAATGAAATTTTTCTATATTTTCTACTCATTGGATAAGGTGTGCCTTCCTCATAGGTTGTTTAATTAGTATAAATGTCTTTAAGGAGTTGTGATAACTTGGAATTGTTGGATTAATTCTCTATTTATCATGGTGTGACGTGGGGACTCATTCTTGGAATGATTTAATAGATATAGTTTTAGTTTGTCACACAATGTATTAGTGATGTTTCCAGTGAGGACATGGGGGTTTTTAGTCTATAAAACCTTTAATGAATTGGGATATCATCTAATTCCATATTTTTTTGTTTAAATAATTATGAAGTGATTCCAATTTTTGAATTTTTTTTATCTTATTTGGAATAATTTGGGGTTAGATGTGTCTTCCCTTAAGGGGTGTGGCCTCTTTGAGGATCCACTTTGGTGAGAATGAGTGGCAAGTTGGGGTTTCCCCATGTTACTCAAATCAAGTTGTCTAGATATCATGTGTGGGAGTTTTGTGATTTCACCACTCTGATTTTATGTTCCCTTGGGGTTACATTAAAAGCCACAGGGTTACACCATGTTTTATTTTTTTATTTTAGGTAATATTAATATTAATTTATATAAGCACACTAACTTGGGAATTTCCCCACAGTTGGTGTGTCAATGGAGATTATGTACTAGTTTAAATCATTTCTAATATAATACAATGGAGAAAAATATTAGTGGATCTATCAAGATTCATGAGCTAGCAGCGTTTAGAATGATGATGGAGAGTAATGGTAGATTTCTTCTCTAGGTCAGTTAAGTGTTACACATTCACATATCATATATTTTTATAATACATATCTTTCATGGTTGTATTCCATTTATAGGGTTACTGTCAAGTATGCATTTTTATACTTTTTGTTAAGAATAAGGCCTCTGATTTGGGTTTTATGATTTCATTGAGCTAATTTCTAGCCCCTGGCCAATTACATATAGGTATGGGGTGTCACCCTCAGCTTTTCGCAACACTAGGTGTGACCTCAGAGGATAAGGACATGATAAAGTTGTATCAACGAATTTTTTTCATAGGGATAGAGTTTCGAGATTGGTGTCTCATTAGTTTGGTTCATGATAAGAGGGAGACAACACATGAGTTATGATATATCTAGTATATTCATATATTTTATTCTATGCCTAAAATTTTTCACAAACACAAAATAATTTTTTTTGGGAAAATTATCACATTTTTAGATTTTATAAGTATTTGAACCATAACTTTTAACATGGATTAATTTTAAATTTCTTTGTATTTTTATGTCAGTTTAGTATTTTCGAAATTACATTTTCTACAATAAATAATATTGAATATTTCCTTTTTTAGTAATAGTTACGTGATGTGTCGAATATCATTCAAGAAGACCAAGAGTTAAATCCAAATAATTTATACATAAATTTTTCTAAAAATTAGTTGTTGAAAACAACTACCATATTAGATTAATTTATAGGATGATCCCACATATCACATTGGGGAGTCCCAAACCTACTTTAAATTTTAATAAAGATAGATAACCTAATGTGCGTAAATTTATCTAAATATTATAACTCTATATTTTGGTTCATTCGTGGTTATTAATGAATTAGAATTCATATATGGGGAACATGAAGAAACTCCATGCTAGAAATATTTTCTATTCTAATTCAAAATTATATTTCTCTAAATTGGGAAAAATAATCTATTATTTATTTGGATAATGGTAAAGATGTAGTGGATCATCATTTAAGAACAAAAAATTTAAAATTCTTCTATTTGGTTGGCCTTCCCCTAAAAAATATTTGTAAGAAGATTATGGTAAAATAATGAGCCACCCTCATTTATATATATTATTACTTACACTATATTTCATGGATTTATCATTTCAGATTCCCATTTTTATTGTTTTGTAAATTATTTTATGTTATAAAATTAATATAAAATTTTAATATATAACAGTCTTATTATTTATCTATTTCACTTTCATTTTTCTAGTTCTTTTCTCCAATTATTTTGTCATCTCAACTCTACTGAATATAGAGAACTATCCTTGACAATTGTTTTAGGAAGGAAATAGTGATTTGATTGAGTATCTTCTGATCTCAAGTTTCTATTTATTAAATTGTGATAATTTATGTGATTATTATATCACATAGGGCGAGTGATTTCCTTATTTTCATAATCACCTATGTTCTTATTCTCATTTATCTTTTATCATTACCTTCACTATTATTATCATTGATAATATTGTGTTTGGATTAGTTAGTGATTTTCATATAAAAGGTCTCCTATCTGAAATAAGTTAGAGTACTTACCCTGATAGAGAGAAATATTTTTAGGGTAATAAAACATTAAATTATAGGTTGTATTATTATATATCACGATGACTATATTTAATGAATTTTTGAATACATTTAAATGAAAAATGATATCAATCAGTGTGATGTCCTATGATTGGAGAGTTTATTTATTTTTAACTTCATTCATTATTAGTGATTGTTTATGATTCTATATATATATCACATGAATTTAAAAAGAATACCTAATTATATCAGTATAATATGAGAAAGTTATGAGTTAGAATATAATAGTGCATGTATAAATGTAGTTTTTTATGACCTCTTTCCTTGAGAATAACCCTAGGGTACACACTATGTTGAATCCCAAGGTTTTATACTATGATGAACTGTTAGGTAAAATGAATTTATTATTTAAAAAACTCCAAAAAAATTCCTCTTATCAATAAGGTGTTTTTTCAATGGAGGTTCAACACATATTGATGTTTTTTCATATAATGCAATACAATATTAAAATAAATAAAAAAACATTTTCAATTTTTTTGTAAAATTATAATTATTATGAATGGACAAACTACTCACAAGTAAAACCATAATAAATATAAATTAAAAATAAAATAAAATAGCAGTAGAAAGGATTTACAGATAAAATAAAAAAACAAAGTTCTAAATAAAGTAGATAACTAAATATGTATGTTCATCCCAGGAACATATACAAGATAATTATACCAAAAAAAATAATTAATGACAGTTATCTTTGTATTTTTTTAAGTAGAAGAACCAGAGGAGGCCTAGATGAAATTCAATAAAGATCCACTTTTTCTTTCATAACCCTTACTCAAGGATGTATATGAAGAAAATGCTCTAGTTAATGAAATTGTTGGTTATCAAAATGAAATAGATGAGTATTGGTTATATGTTTTAAAACCTAAAAGGGTATGTTATTCTCCCATCTATACTAATGAAAAATCATATTATCTATAAAAATATCTTACATTAGAAGAGGATAATGATTATGCAGCAACTATGATAATAATTCCAACGTCCCTTCTATAATATATCATATTTCCAGTTTCATTATTAGAAGGTTAAGAAATCTATGTTGATTATTCTTATTTTAATTCTGTTCAAATCAGTCATATATGTAAATTGTAAACCAATTATATTTTTTATATAGTTTCTAAAACTAACCAGGACTAGGATATTAGGGAAGAGGATGCATGAAACATACCTATCCTTAGAGCCACAAATGTGGTTCCCAATCCATATTTCCACATTACCTTAGGTGTGCCTCCCCATATACCAACATCTTCCAACTAGAATCATGTTTCTATAAAGATACATTAGAGAGACTATACTCACTTATCAGTGTAACATCAAATTTGAAATAATATTAACTGGTAAAATAACCAATATCAACCTTAAAAGGACAATGTAAATCATAATACAATAAGTAATAAAGTAATATATGATCTAACAATATGATTAATACACTAAAAATACGGTATTCATACAAATAAAATTTCTAGTAAATAAAAAAAGACCCTGAACACAATACCGAGTCCCAATAGAGTCCATGCATCACATTCGACAACCTAATATCCCATGTATAAAACAAACAACAATTCCTAATCCAGAACCCATAACGGAAATAAGTATCATCTTCTTCGGTACCCAAGTGACATGTCGCCCTGAGAAGAGTATGAGTACAACCCAGCTGGCCGCCACCAATTGTGTCTAAAGAAATCACCATTTCGTAAAATGATTTTTGTAGGTAAAACAAGTCTAATAAATACACATGAAAGCCAAAGGAACATGTTTCACAATTAAGAATTAAAAAATTTTCTATCTTTTATCATGAAACAGGTTTCACAATTAAACAAATACTAATTGGCCATTTTCCCCATCATGTTCCCTAAGGTCTCCAAACAACTAAACTATATCTAATCACACTAGGAGGCAAAAACATAAAATAATGTGTTATCCAATTTAAATCACACAGTCATTCAATAATCATAATTTATCAAAAAAAACCCTCGAGCTTCATTCATGTAATCAATCCATGTCTATGTGTTTTGGATTTATAGATCCTCAGTCCAAAAACACAAACCACCCCATGTCTAACTATTGGAAGTATATAAACACAGTCTGAAATCCCAACCATATATTTCATAACACATACCTTGGAGCCTCAATCTAGGTACTCTCATCAAATGCAACTATTAGTGGCAAAGAGCCTCAGTATGGCTCCCTAACCTATGCATTATAAGGGTGGGGTTTAGAGGCTCTGTCCTACCTGATACATAGGAGTATAACCTCATGTCAATACCCCACATACCACAATAACATATGAACATTATTCATTAAAGATAAAAAATTTACCATTTACATTAATTATCTCACTTCAACACATATACAACATAAAAAATAAAACACATTTAGCACAAATAGCATTATTGAAATTTCCCCTAACACCATATTAATAACTACACAAAAATTAATATCAATTTCCTTTCACAATCAATAGTAAAACACACATAAACATACTCATCTAAACACATCTTGAAGACACCCATTGGTACATAGTCTTCCTCTTTGAAAAACAAAAATCATACCCCAATGATTTCAATCCCATTTCAGCCATACCTTAATCATTTTTTCACCATAAATTGGGGCCTCACCCCATTTCAAATAATTTTCTGAAATCCATTATGAAGAACCCCTTTTCTTTTAATTTACATCATCACCTCCTTTCCAAACATTAATTACTTATAAAAAATTAATTCCTTCATTGAAAAACATGGCCAGGTGAAAAATAGAAACACTTCATTTAAATAATTACAAAAAACTCTTGGGAACATATGAAATTAAAATTTCAATGTCACAGTTATCATATTAAAAAATTGCACATACCCCAAATAATCTTCATGACTGATTTTTTCCGTAACTACCTTATCTCAATGTATACCAACTCATTTTCACCATTTTCACTGGTTTTAAATACCCTATGGGTATCCCGATGTTTAGTCTCACATCCTCAACGAACCCAATGGGGTTCATGATGGGTATCACACCTCAATATAAGGCCAAAATCACTTTCTGTTGTTAAATTAATTAAAAGGAAACAAGGTAGTACATTGAAACCATTTAATACAAATAGATCACCATTAGACTAGGGGGATAATCATTAAGACCACCTGCCTCATGTATTTAGAAAAATGCATTCTTATAATATTCCCCTAATTCGAACTCAAGGAACAATTACATCTCCCAAAAATAATTTGATGGAAAAAATGAGGGTTTTTTGGATTTGGAAGGAGAGGAAACCACACAAAAAGCCTCTTTCATAAAGATGAATGAAATAGAGTTGAATACTAACTCAGGATTATGATTCAAAAAAAGGAACTATGAACACTCGTGAAGAAAATTAGAATTTCCCATTGAGTAGGTAGGAGCTCTTTGGTCATTTCCCATGTTGTAGGTGATTGAATGAGGTAGAAATTTTAGGGAGAATGAAATAAAATTTTGATGGAAATTGGAATTTATAACATTCTAAGGGTTTCATGGTTTCACCGCATGGTCATCCAAACTGTCATCCAACCATACAAATCCCTATGTCCATGAGGGGATAATATATGTTTTCTCCTAATAGAATCTACATTGTTTGGAATACCATGTTGTGCCTATATTCTGGCATCTATTAGAGAGTTTTTCCGGTTTCATGGCTTTCACGGACAGTCACACGGTTTGTACTAAATGCGATCCAATCATGTGTCGTATATTTTTTTGACACTTTTTTGTCCCCTTTGGTTCCAAAAAACCTTAGGAAACCACTAAAACATCTCATTAACCCAAGTAAAACTTGGTTTCATGGCTTTCACGGACAGTCACACAGTTTGTACTAAATGCGATCCAATCATGTGTCGTATATTTTTTTGACACTTTTTTGTCCCCTTTGGTTCCAAAAAACCTTAGGAAACCACTAAAACATCTCATTAACCCATGTAAAACTTCATTGGACAATAAAATGATGTTCAAAAATAATTTAAACAAGGGCATGACACCATGAATGGTCAGAGGCTTACAACCAACCCACATAAAAATGAATTTTCATCGACCTGCACTTCTAAGACTTACTAAGCCTTCAAGAAAAAAATTTTATGACACATGTTCCACCGACCAACACTAATATCCCATGCTTCCATCTAAACATAATAGTTTCATCACCACACTAGGACCATATAACAGGTCCTACTTCAAATAAATTTTCCCTCCCATGATCCACAATCATGAACCTAATGCCCCTCCAAGGACACATCCACCTACAAATACATTCTTAAAACATCAAAAATAATAGAAAAGTATTGGTATAATTACTAAACTGCCACACAATAGGATACTGACCTAGTACAACACTAACTGGGGAGAGCCAACCAGAACAACTTCTGTTTGATCCTTTCCACCACTAAGGGCCTGGATCTCTTGGCACCATCTTTCGTTGTTTCCAAAATAATAATGGTGACCTAATACCAGAATAAAGAAGGAAAAAATATATTCCAACCACATTTACAAACCTATATTTATATGAAATTTATGGCCCAAATTCCTCACCCAACATCCGAACATCAATAGAACCACCCAACCATAACCTTCAGCTCAAGATAATAAACTAGGAAAAACCCATGCCAACGCTCATTAGAAAAACAGATACACCATGATGGAAACCACTAAAGAAAATCCAACCCCTTCCACAAATCACATCATTACAAAAAATGAACAATTTCTTACACTAGTTACACTTCACTCAATGATCACGTTCTTTTGCACCCATCAACATTACAAATACAAGAACCTCTATAATCCCTTAATAGACTTTGTATGGATAGATTCACTCTCAAATCCATGTTATATTAGTTAAAAAAAAGTACATTTCAAAATTTCCAACTATGGTGGTTTAAAACTCACATGTTTTTACTCTTTCCCCTACCTAGGCCATGTTTTCCCTACCCGATGCATTATAGAATGCGCAACATCACTGTTGGGATATCGCTTCTTCACACCATCATGATGCCTTCACCCTAAAAAGAATTACAGGGTCACCTAAAAACACCTACCCATTTCCAAGATCCACTCCCAATGAGGTTCTAACCCCATACTCCATTTCCATTAATCGTTGTCAGGGCTTATCTTTCCCATTAAAAAATCTATCATAGACCCCACAGATTTTCATAGGAACCACCCTTAGCCTGAAGCCAACACTTAGATCAATAAACAACGACATACATGGCCCACTTTTCCTTACCTCAATTAAAACAATTTTTTATCATTTGTCAATCATTGTAATTCTTATTCAACCACATCTACTTCATTGCATACAACACACATAATTTCCTGATATACCGCTCCCCACATTAAAAGTAACACTTTCACCAATTTACTCAATAAATTTCAACATCTTCATCCCACGATGTGATCAAAATATAAACCCCAAAATGATGATGCGATATTTCAACATCCACAAGAGAAGCAAAACAAATTTCCCCTATTATTCAGTCCCTTCTTCTAGAAATGACACCCATGTCATTTGTCAAAATCTGGTCCATCTCAAGGACCAACCCCATAATCAACTTATTGTGTATCCCTTGTCATATGGGTCCAAAAATACCTCTCTACGAGAATATCCTCCAGATGCTTCATATCCAAAAAACCACTTTTAGGTGGCTTGGCATAAATTCTGAACCCATATCAATGTAGCTAATAAGATTTTAGGATATTGGCCATGATATTCAATAGATACAAGTATTATAACAATAGATCAATGAATTCCACCACAAACTATCCATCACTAATGTCACCTCCCACCATGGTAACACATTAACGTTTCAAAATTTTTGGGATTCACTTCCTTCAAACTTCTCATTAACACTCACTAAACACAACTCAAATGATATATCTATCAAAATCTCACATCCACATCACTACCCTCTGCCATGTGGTCCTAAAAAAAATCCCTTTGTCACCATCACCATTTCCCCATTTGAGATCTTGTAGGATGAAATTTTTAATTTACAGTGGAACAAAATTAACTTCACAGTGATCCACAATCCAACTATCTTTGACATATATTTTGATTCCCACTATGATCACACATAAGAACACCATGTGTTCCTTCTGAGCCACCAGTTCACCCATCCCCAATGGTATCATGCCATCCCAACACATTACCATATCTGGGCCACATCTGATTCCTCTAGGCCTAACACATTACTAAGACTACAAACTTCACCCGACTTGAGATCACACTAGTCGAACCTCACTATACCTAAGGACAAATTCCCTATTACGAATCTAACAATGAATCCTAGTCTATCGGCCTTATCAACTTTAGGAAATTCTCAAAATCGCACCCAACAACTAGAACACTCATACATATAAGACCATCTACATTACCACCATTACCCTAGGTGTCACCACCATAATAAAAGAATTTGTCCATGCATTGTCCGCCCTTTCTGTTTCCAACCCAAGTCAACATAAATCTCCACCCTAAACACCATCAAAACCATGGTGTCATGACCCCAAACAATCATTCCCATCACAATAACCATTATAACGTAAATAATAACTAAAGTGCTTATTTTAGAAGAGAAGAAGGCATAATTATTTTTTTCCAATTTTGATGACACCAACCATGCATCAATTCCACTTTAGAAAAAACAACCTACTTCACATTCCAAGGAACCTGTAATACTATAGAAACCTCCCTTGAGGCAAACCACAATTTCCCTATACATTTAACTCATAACCACAACTCGAGTTGCCACACCAAAATGTTAACCTACCCACATGTCCGTATAGGCCAAACCCTCACTAGGAAACACTCTCTGTGTTCTAAAACCAAGAAAAAAAATAATTTTGTTCCATACAAAACCATAAACACTTGAAACCCCAACTGACCCTTCTCCTTGTCCACAAAACAAGTCAATAATCACCAAATCCCTAAATCGAACTCATACCTAACAAATTCCTTTGACTCTACCTATAATCGATACACATAAAACCTCAAACAAACCACTAGCCATGGGTGGAGATCCTACCACCTTACCAACACACTACATCAAATTCACCAATAAACCATTTACACTAGGTTTCACACCGTAGATACTCGCACACATACATTGAAACCAGAAGCGAAACACCCACTCTAGGGTCCCAAACACAAATTCCAAGGTCTCAACCAAGAATAATAACTACATACACATTAATATTATCATTTAAATGATTCTAGGTCAAAACCTAACGAAATTAAAAACAATAAAGATTCAGTTAACTGAAATATACATACCCATTAGGGTCTCAAATCCTATAGCCTAAGGTCACTAAATTGAGGTACACTCATTTCCCAAACCACCAATACAAAGGAAGCAACAAGAAAAAGGTATAACCAGCACCAAAGGCATTACATGTTCCATAATTTTTCCATTTCCCATATTAATTATACATTTTATTTTTAAACCCAAGGATTATCATTTCAATACAGTCCACTTCAAACTCTATGAATTTACACTTTCAAAATCCTTTTTTAAACCAACATTTCAAAAAAACCCATTTTTTTCAAATTCATTTTTTTAAGACATATTTCAATAACAACCATTTAATTTAAATATTAACAAGATGAAACCCCAAGTATAATGAATACTACAATAATTATATCCATAAATAACAATCAATAACTAGAACCAAACAGATTATATATCACTGCAATGTGCCCAACATTATGCATGAATTAAAAAACCCTATCATTCCATACATGGCCAAGAGATAAAACCAAAAAAAATCAGTGACATCAAATCCATGTGCACCACTCAAGGAGAAAGTATCAATGAACCAAAAAAATAGAATCATTCATTACCACTACTGGAAAATTTGGTTTTACCTCATATTTGGGGACCCAAGAAACTAGGAATAAGCTCATTACCAAGTCCCAACATGATATTAGTCTCCTTTCTACAATGCCACATGCAGTAATAAAAATTAAACTACCTGATACAACATTTTAACATCCCCAAGCTAGTATCCACTAAATCAGTGCCTCGTGCTGGTTCATCACACGACCTTAGGCATGACTGCCCATACACTACATGTTTCCAAATAGAATCATGATTCTACATATATATTTTGGAGAAACTATACCCATGTATCAAAGTAATATCACATCATAAATAACATAAACTAGTAAAAGAACTAATCCTGACCTTTAATTTACAACATTTAATAAAATCCAACAAGTAACCAAGTAACAAATTCTATAATAATATGAGAAATACACTATAAATTGTGAACTTATAAAAAAAATGGCCAGTACCAAAACCATAAAGACCAAGAACATAGTCCAAAGTCCCAAACTCTTCTTAACATCCTATACTCAAACCCAAAAACTCATGCATATAAAAAATCTAAGGTCCATATCCAGAACCTATAATAGAAATTAGTAGCATCGACTATGGTACCGATGTTTTCTGGCGGCCCAAACTGGGTGTGATTCTAACTTAGTTGGCCACCACCAACGGTGTCTAAAGTAATAAAAAGTCTATACAACATTTCATGAAGTGAAATAAGTGAAATAAAGAATAATGGAAATTAAATGAACATGTTTCACATTAAACAATTACCCATTTGACAAACTCTTAAAAGGATACAAGTTTAACATTTATAAAATTACTAATTAACCATTTTATCCATCTTGTTCTATAGGGTCAAAAAAAGAATTGAACTTAGTTTAATTGCATTGGGATCCTAATCCATATAATAAGGTGTTATCCACATTAAATCAGAATGGAATTCATTAATCATAATTTATCAAAATAACCAAGGGACTTAGTCTGATATTCATGCCATGTCCATGTGTTTAGGAAGCATAGAGCCTCAACCAGAAGTAAAAAACCACACCATGTCTATATATTTGTAAGTAAGAGCCTCAGTCCGACAACCCAACAATTTATTACATAACACTTACCTTGGATCATTATTCCCAATTGTCGAATAAAATACAATTATCAGGGGAATAGTGCCTAAGTGTAACTCTTTAAGCCTGGAATTATAGGGGTGGAGTTTTGAGTCTCAGCCCAACAATACCCATAGAAGTAAAACAACAAGTAAATACCCTCATAATACCAATCTATGTTCACATTCTCCTTTAACTATAACACATTTATGATTTAGATTCTTTATCTCATTTCAAAACACGTACCATTTCAAAACCAAAACACATTAAACATAAATACCATTATACCAAACACCCTTGTATTCCATATTTACAAATAGAAAACAATTAATATCAATTTCTTTTCAAAATCCATGACTACACAAACGACACCATACTCGTTTAAAATTTTCATAGAGCCACCATTTAAAAAATGTATTCTTCTTTGAAGCCCCAAAACATGTTGCAAGGCTTTCTTTCCCATAATCAAACAAACATTAAGAATTTTTTTAACAAAAAAGAGGCATATAACCCCCCATTTAAAATAATAATTTCAAATACATTAAAAATAACCCCTTTTAAAATCATTTTAGGTCAACATCTCCTTTAATAAAATCACTCTATTTCAAAACATAAAATTTTTCTGTGAAAACCATTGTTAGGTCAAAACACAAAAAACTTCATTTGAACCATTTCAAAAACATGTTGGAAAGATAAAAAATTACAATTTAATCATCCTGGTAATCATATTCTCCAATCCATCATAACCTAAATACCATTAAAAAATTAATTTTCACAATTAACCGGTCTCAATGTCTAACGACTCATTTCACAATTTTCATGTATTTGGAATACCCCAAGGGTGGCCCAAGGTTTTGTATCAAATCATCAATGACCCGAACGAGATCCACGAAGGGCTTCATATCTCAATCTATGTACCATATCAGTTTTTATATTCAAATACATTAATGTAAAATAGATTTGTACATTTTCACAACCACACAGACATATATACCAATGATACATTTGGAAACAGCTTTAATACCACAAATATACTTTTTGGTGACGAAGACTTTCTTATCCTACATCCTTGATCCGAACTCAATAAACAATTAAAGACCCATATTGGAATATTCTGAATAAGGTTTTTTTAGTGTTTCATAAGTAGAGGAAACCACCCACTATTTATTTTCCAGAATACGAAAGTAAATAGTGTCTAAGACTTACCGAGATCTTTGATTCACACTAAACAACACTCAAAATGATTATGAATAAAATAAGAATCACATATGGAGGAGGTATGAACACATAAATCATCATTGTTGTTATAAGGGGTTTAATGGGGTATGAAATTATAGTAAAATGAAATTATATCAGGGGTTAAATGAATTTCCCACTTTTTAAGGGTCGCATGGGTTGGCTACGTGATTGGCCAAACCGTTCACAAACTATGTGGCACCCATTTACTAAGTGGTTCAATGATTGGTCATCTCTTTGATGCCCCCATATGGTTTGAAAAACCATGGGTTCCAGTGTACTAGCCTCTATCTAAGATTAAGTCAAGATGCATAGTCTCCCTATCAAGGCACATGATTAGTACTAATTTTGTTCCAATCACGTATTACACACAATTTGGCATATATTACTTCTACATTGGTGTCATGATCCTCATGGACATCCCCCAAACTCATCATAAACCCATAAAACACTTAATTTACCAAAAAATAAATTTCATCCAAATGATAAACAAGGACATGCCTCTATGAAATATTTGGGTCTTAGATGACACATACATTAGAAAAAGAAGAACTGTTATAAGAGTATGTAGTTATGCCACTAAAACCTCTATTAAAACATGAAATCCATTTAATGGAGTACTTAATAGATTTCAATAAGAAGAACACATATCATTTTTCTCTCCTTATAAGTCTTATATTGAATCTTTATTTTATCATGGGAGTTGGGAAACTTCTAATATTATATAGGGGTTTTCGTATTTAAATCCACTTATAGATGTAGAGATAAAAAATTATGTTGTGGTTCATCTAAAATAAAACCCACCACCAATTGAATTGGAGATAAAATTTGTAATCATATCAAGTGGGTGATATAAAAACCAAGTACCCACTTGGGGATCTAAACCGATATTTATCCCATTCCTTTTCCATTTCTATTTTTTTTCTATTATTTATTAGATGTTTCAATTTTTTCATAAATTTTGATACATTTAATGTGGTAGAATCGAGGAGTTGATCTCAGGGATGAAATTGGAAAATAATACCATGTCGTTTCTTTCCATTTATTTTACATTTCAACAATATACTTTCTATTTATTTGATTATAAATTAGAGGAACTAAAATTTCATTGAGAAATGAGATTTAACATTCCAAGTTTATTTGTGTGTGTTTTCTATTTTCGGGAACATTGAGATTCATAGAATATTCCCCATTATATTTCAAACATGAATTTATTTTTGGAGGATTTTTTAAATTTTTAGATAAATTTATTTTAAATGATTATTAATGATAAACCATTATCTTATAATTTTATTTTCATTCATTTTTATGAGTTTGGTCAATTTTTTTAATCAATTCCAAAAGAAAACAATAACATAAATCTTATATCTATCCTATGAATTATTCTAATACATTTTGAAATATTCTTTTCAACAACTGTTCTTTCTTAAGAGAATGTTGGATTTTTCAGGACAACCAGAAATTTTGATTTTTTTTAGTTTCAAGAATTGGTCTTCATAATGTTTTATTGAAATAATTGATGTATTTTTCAGAAATATTAGTTTTACATTGAGAAATACCTTTATATCTTCCCATGTTACCCCAATAGAATTATTGAATTAAATTATAGGTGTAAAATATATTATATTCAATTTTATCCTTTTAAACCATTAATTTTTATATTTTCATATGGATATTTCAATTTTTAGTGTTGTGGAAGAGGAAATATGTTTTTTATAGTTATATACTATATCAACATGTTACACGATGTTTGTTTAATCAGTTCATCCATTTTAATAGGCATGAATCAATTTAATTAGTTAACAGAAGTATAAATCTAGATTTTTATTATGGTTTTTTTAATTTACAACATCGGTTTTTAATCAGAATTTAATAGTTAATGTTAAAAAAATGGTTTTGATGTTGTTTTTAATAAAACTAACATTCAAACTATTAACTAAATTATGAATTCTCGGTGTTTTTTTCAACATCAATTTATACAGAACAATCATTCAAAACGCTCTTTCTTATTACTTTTACAATAAACCAGAAATGGAAGAGATAAAATAGATAATTTATTTTTATGTATTAGTAAAATAGATATCGAAAGTGTTAGTATTTAATGTGGAAAAAACTTTAAAAAAATTTCAATATAATTTTTTTAAAATGGACATCATAACATATTTTTAAAATCCTTTAATAAATAAAAATGATATAAAAATAACAATTCAAAAAATCTAATATGAATATGGATATCTCTTTAAATTAATTAATGATGTTGAAAAATACATTCAATGCCAATTATTTTATAAAAACGAAATTGAAAGGAATATGAGTTTTATTTTCATCATCAGTTTTATGTAATAACTCAAGATGAAAGAGTTTTTTAGGTTTTTATTACATAAAACATACATAATAAATCTTAATAGAATTAATTTCAACTTTAAAAGATATCAGAAGTAAAAAGGAGGACTTTAAATGTTGACATAAAAAAACATACGTGGAATGCTTAATTTTTTTTTTCATAAAATGATATTGTTATAGCCCACAAAACATAAAAACCTATAAATAAGTATTCAAAAAAGTAAATTAACATATATAACATACTTCATATATATATAAAATGAAATCTAAAAACTAAAATCTAGTAAATCTTCATACCAATTGTACCCTTATTCATGACTCATGTCTTTTAGATTAGGGAATACTGTATGAAATAAAAGTTTTTAAATAAATAATTTAATTACATTACTATTCACTATTTGTAATAAATTTAATTAACATATACCATTCACATTAGAGTACTCATACTTTCATAATGGAGTAAAATATTTGTCTTAAAAATCATGAATCAATTTTTTATTTATTATAGAATTTATTTTCAGATAAAAAATAATATGGAGTTTTATGTAATTAATACCCAAAATGAGACAACTCTTCTCGTATATGGATTATACATAATGAAAATATAAATAAAATTCCCAAATATTGATGATATGAACAATATTTTTCTCAGAGGCAGTACAAAAAGTTTAAACCACATAGTTACATAATATATTAAATTTAAAAATTGATAAATAAATTTAAAATTGTATTTCTATTTTTTAAATAATACATGTCTAGGTATTTTTTTGATCTAGATACATGTCACACTCTAATAAATTTTAGATCACTATATGTGTTCTGAACTAGTTTATATTTTAATTAAAATAAATAGTCAACCGTCACTCAAATATTTACTAATAAAAATATAAATATACGCCAAACTAATAATAGATGTCAAGAAATATTATGATCAATACATTCAGTTAACTTTATCCCAAATCAAATTTGTATAACATTTCTCAGTTTTGAGATAAAACACATCCATTTAATAAGTAATATCAATCCAAATATAATATAAAATTTTATTTTTTATTCATGAAATAACTTATTACTCGGGTATATATATTTATCAAAATATATATTTTAATCTTGTATAGAGATTACCTCTCGTATTGTATGAATATATAGTTAAAAAATTACTGAAATAATAAAATCAACTGAATAAAAACATACCACATTGTGAACAATTTTTGCATTAAAAATGATGGAAGTAAATATGAAGTCTAAATTATTTATAACCCAAAATTTCTCAGTTATCAAAAATGAAAATAAGATCATTAAAAATTCATTTATTATAGTTTATTCCAAGGAAATTAAATAAGAAAAGTTATTTTTCTTATACTATAATTGAAATAAAAGGACTAATAATATTGAATTTGTGATGATTCATTATCATCAAATCCTTGCAATGAATGCTGTAAAAAATTGTAGGAATGAACTGGCTTATAAGATAAATAAATCCACTGAGAAGATATAAGGGTTAGAAAATAAGAAGAAACAAGGAACCTGGATACCAAGTAAAATGAGTTTTAGAGAACTTGGGTTTTATTAATGGAATATAAACATGAAAAAACCTATTATCAATGTCATGAAGGAATACCCATAGATTTATATAGACAATGAAATATGATAGTGTAGATAACTAATTTAAATTTTAATATAGTAATTTACTCAAAGTCATCATAATTTAAATAAATATAAACATAAACATAATTTTACATTCAATGAAAAAAATTACAACATATGAATAATTTGAACATAAAAAATAACTAGCTTTTGGATATAATTTTGGAATATTCTCAATGAATAGTATTTTCTTCATATATTTTACTTCATCCAAAACTCATAAATATAATAAATTGAAGAAGAAACCTAGGATAATCATTTTAGACCCTAAAAAATCATAGAGGTATACAATGTTTTTGGTTCCATAAAATTATTTCTTTTATACTAAATCATCTTAATTTAGATTCATCTATATACATTAAAGGTCAAAATAAATTAAGATTACTTTTTAATCATATTTATATAATATTTAAAAAATATATGCATACAATGTTTATTGGACAGGAAATAGAGTTAGAGAGAAAAATAAAAAAAATTACCCACACAATATTGAACTCTCGTAACCCCCTTAGTAGGGAATGATAATAGACTTGTTGGAAAATAATATCATGTACTGGCATTCATACCTGACCCAAAATCATATGCTGAAAATGTACAGAATTCACAAAAAATTGTTCAACTCTATATGATACCATACATATAAGGGGATATTCATTACACAAATCATGGTATTACATCAGGTTAAAGTGAGGAGGTGGAGGATCCATATCGGTAGGCTTTGTAGGATGGGTTGGATACATAAGCTTGTCATGTTGTGCATGTCACACAAGCTACATATGATGCGATTATTTGATTAATTGTTCGAACATAGCCTAAATATCTAATTAAATTTTTTTGGATATTATTTCTAATTTCTTATCTTAGGTTTTAATGAATCTATTTATGGATCTCTTGATTTTTAATTTTCATGACATAAAACATTCATACCACTAAATCTCACCTCATAACCTCTTATGCATCCAGGGTATTCTGGATTTACTAAAAGACTATCTAGGATTTCTAACATACCCTAAGAGAAAAAAGTATCATTTTTCTCTTTATATTAAATTTAATCCTAAAATAAATAATTAAAATAGAATATTATTGTTAATTTAAAAAATTAAATCATTCATGGAAAATAAAAAATTTAATTCTTACAGCTTTGTCTACTACGTCCTTAGATTTTTCTATTTGATAGTTTTAATTTTTTATTCTCACTCTTTTCTAGTTATCATGGACTGTGGGGGGGGGGGGGTGGGGTGGAGGACCAATCTAGAACTCATCTAAACAAAGAATATAATTATATCATAATTCATTAAACCATTATTCAACAAGTTAATCCTCCAATAAATGATACCCTACATGTGAAAAATTAAAAGGGTATACGTTCTAGAGATGGATCTATTGTTGATATATCCTAGAGACCTATTATATAAAAGTCAACTAATAATTATCAGGTAATATGAAATATATATTACAACATAATGTATTTATTATACAATGAACTCTTCATAATATCAACTAGAAAAAAATTATTCCATATATATGCATCTAAAAATGATACATGAGGCATTGGATTTCACTCAATAACTACCCAAAATAATAATTTTTTGTAAATTTGGTTTTTATATATCTCCATTGAACTACATCTAAAAATATAAATCATATCATAATTTCTTTTGTTTGGTCAAAAATGAATGTCATATGTAATTAAATAAATTAAATATTATTCATTTAATATTTATTATGTTTGAAAAATGTTATAATAATATATTAATTGTTAAATAATATGGTTATGGACTCCTATATATAGACTTTCAACAATGTTTCAATAGGATTCCAAACAGTTTATAAAATTCTATTCATATAAAAACTCATCATATAGATATTATTGGAAAAATACATTGTATTTTTGTTAGCTTTGTTATTATTATCATTAAAAGTAACATATAATATATAGTCTCATTGAGAAACTAATAATTTTGGTAAACATGTAATCTTACTTTTTCAAAATATACAAATTGATTTCTCTATAAAAGAAGATGATGAAACCTTTGTGGGAGGGGAAATTGTAGTCCTACATTTTTTTTTCAAAAATTACATGTTTTATTTCCATAAATAACTGTATTACTAATTTTTTATAATATTAAAAAAATTGCATATACCTCATTAAATGTTCTTAAACCTTGGTTTCTATCATTGAATTCAATAAATGTAATGAAATAATGAGTACTTTAATATTATTAGAAAAGTGAATATTTAAAAATAAATATTTAAAAAATTAAGTAAAAAAAGAGTGTCACACATGTGTATGTTTCAAAAAAATGGCATCATTATTTTAAATCGTTATAATATTCAGGTTAAACAATAAAATATAAACAAAATTTCAAAAATAATAAAAATATTAGAAAATTTAAATATCACGTCTATAAAAATGTTTTTCCCTTAGAATAAATTTAACATAAACATAATGATATGAATCCTATTTCTCAATTAAATAATGCATAACTATTAATGATGAATATAAATTTTAACACTTAATTCATAAAAATAATCAATATATATATAACTAAATATAATATAATTAAGAAAATATTGTTTTTACCCGTATAAATATCAAAAAAATTATATAATATAAATATTTACCATGATAATTATGAGATTAATTTATTGTTTTTCTATCTCCCTTCTGTGTGATCATTTCATATAGCATAGATTTTCTCCCCATTATAGTCGTTGTTATCTTTCAGAAATCGTGTAATAGATGAATAATCCTCATATAATTCCATAACATCATTGTCATCCCCATCAAAAAAAATATTTTGGTTCCCTTGAAAAATGATGGACCACTGATTATTCTATGTATCAATGTAAATAAATATTTTCATTTCATGTGTCACCATGATAAACATTTCTTCTATGGACCAAAATCTTAACAAATCACCTTCAGTAATCCAATAATCCTCAGGATTCACACAACTCTTACTATTAACCATTTAATACTTAAACACTATGACTCAAAATATAATCTAATATAGTTTACATATATACTCAAGGACTCAAAATATGTCATTTTTTATTAATTGGGTTACTATATTTTTCACTTAATAAATTAATTACTTTTGAAATGACTATAACCCCCCTATATTGAATGATTCTCTAATCATCCTAATTTTTTATTTAAAATGTGTATCCATTAATATCTAAACTATACCATGTGATTTTGTTAATATATGGTCCCCCTTCCAATAATTTCAATATTTCTAATACATATATATATATATGATTTAATTTTCTTCAAACTGTGACAAAAAATTCCTTTTTATGCTTAATCATAAATATTTTTTTTGATATCATATCATAAATTTAGGAGTATGTGATTGTATATATTGTTTAACTTATATTTTCTGTTCAAAAATTATAAATATCCATTTATACCTTCATCATATGGAATTAACATGACATTTAGTCTTGAACCCATCTACCTACACCATAAACTGTCATATGTTGAGATATATGGAAACCAATATGCTTCATGTCATACAAATTATCAATATATAACTAAATCACATATTATGATACATATTTTTTTAATAATATAGGCCCTTGTTTGGTAAATATTTTTAACATATCCCTTTAAAATTATCACATATACTTAAAAAAGGATGTATCTAATATAAATAAATAGGGCCAAAAGTTTTTCTCTCACGAACTATATGAATCACCCGATGAACTATTCTATCAAAAAAACATAGGTTGAAAATAAATTTATAGTTGAAAACTAACAACGGAACCTTTATTCTCCACAACATCTAAAAAATGGATCATCAAAATTAATAAAAAGGCATTTGAAAAAATTACATAACATAATGAGAGTATTTATGAGTGTTTTAAAAAACATACCACACAACGAGATCAGTATCAGTTATTTAATCAATACATGAAATTAATGACATTTTATACCTATTAATTTAGAAGCGATCATTGAAAACAATTTTTTCACATTTGAAGAATATCCACTGGGTACATTAATACCCTGAAGATAGTGACAAAAAATTCATCCTCTCAATATTTTTTAATGTGTAAAAAGATTGAGGTAAATATGTTTTATTTCCTTTTATAGTGGGACTTAAATCCAAATGTGTTACCACTAATTTCATTTGAAATATATTATTAATAAATAATTTTTAATTCTATTTATTTTAAAATATGTTCCAACAAAGATATTACATTTGTTTTTATAAAAACGACTGACACCAATACTATGTTTTGTCAAAAAAATATCAAATAAGGCATCTCAATAAAAATAAATCAGTGTATCCAAATATATTAGTTTATGAAAAAAATAATTTCTTTCTAAATGTTAAATCTATATTTTTCACCCTTTCATAAATTTTTTCAACTAAAAATATTTGTATATAAATATTATATTTCTATTAACCATTAAAAAAATTTCATTCTATGATATGGATGATCAATTCACAAAAATATTTAATTCCCCTGGTAAAATTTATGTGTTCCATCATATAATTGATAATATGATTTTTGTTTTTTTACAAATTGGACATACATTAGGTCTCTTGATATTTCATCCAGAAATGTTTCCATATTCAAGAATTTATTTTATAGTTAACATTATCATAACATGAGGAATAAAACATTATTTACAATATGCATAAAAAATTGTATCATATCACTCCCATGGAAGTTTCAAATCATCAATTAATGGTGAAATATAAACATCAATCAAATTTCCCAGCTGTTTTGGAACTGAAAAAAAATAATCAGCATAACATATTTTATCCCTCAAACATACATATTGGGTGTTGTTTTAATAACCAGAAATACATGCCATGAACTATTTTGGATATAGAAGATACTAGATATTTTCATTCCATATATTAAAAGTCATATTATGTGATTTATAATTTCACATAAGATAGTGAGGATGTTATTTATCAAATCCCTTCCACTTTGGTGAATCTGTAGGGTGGTATATGATATCATCAACAATGCACTAATAAATATTCTATCTTAACATATTGACATCATTTGAATTTGGAAATAGAGAAACTTCAAATAAATAATTATTGGAAGTTACCAAATATAATTAGAATGAGATTTGATTGTATTATCATAAAATGATTCATAGATGAATTACTAGAATTATTGGAAGAAATTGTTCAAAGGCACCTTATTGATTTTGCAGAGAGATGGTTTCTAGTAACTAAGAATGAACCCGTGATTACTTTTTTATCCATCTTAAAACATTATGTCCCACATTTAAAAAACAATGATAAATATTCATATTACTCCCTATAAAACCCACAAAAATTGGGGAAAACTTAAACCTTTTAAACCCAATTACATTAGGTATAATATTGTATTTATAACCTAATTTGAATCTGAAAGATCGTTTGATACTAGAATTAACACTTTTAAAAAGATCAATAAATATAGAAAACATCAATCACTCCACCTGTTTATTTTTTCAAGATAAATAATCATGGAACTGTTGATGATAATATATATTTAGTGAAACCTGATAAAAATGTTTTCTCAAAGTCTACGAATAATCATTCAAAAATTGATTTTTCGTGGTTTCAACGCCTACATATTGAATTAATTCGTTAATATGACCATCTATCCCATTCTGAATACTTTCATAAATAGTAGATGTTGAATTTTTCTATCTTTATCCTTACTAGATCAAACATGCATAGTTTTGTCTAAAACCATAGAAAATCAGATGGTCCCTGATTTCTCAAGAATTTCACTTTCTCATATTGAAACTATTCAAACATAGACAAAAAATATTGGTTATCAATATTTTCGTTACAAAATTCCAAGAAATCATAAACTTATTTTTTTATATTCATCATTCATGCATCATATATTTAGATATTTATGATCCAATATATCACTATGATACCAATATAAAAAATTAATATATTATTTTAAATTATCATTTAAAAATTTATATAAATAGAAAAATTTTAAACATAAAAACTAAATGATTCGTGATATTGGGTGAAATATATACCATTATTATAAATTAAATAAAAAAATTACTATATAAATTTATTTAATTTAAATAATTAAATATATATTATGTTTTCTGAACTTAATAATAGAATAGTGATTCTTTTTTCATGTTTAGATTCCTTATTTTAAGTAAATATCATACAACAACACTTATGTTCTTCCTAAATTCATCAAGATAATCATAAAGATTCCAATTTAGTTAACCTAGAGTAAAAAACAGTATTCATATATACATACATTTTATTATTCACCAAAAAGATAAATTTAATATGGCAAAAAATCCAGGTCAAATAAAAACTGACTTAAATATGAATAAAATCGAAATAACTGATTAATTGAAATCCGCAAACTCAATATGGTAATATGGGAGGGAAATAATGTAAACATACATTTTCACCGTAATATACTTCATATTATTTTATAAAAAAGCTTTTGAAAATATATTAAACCCAAAATTTTATCCAACATATTTGTTTTATAAAAATATTTGGGGAAACAATTACCAGAGAGTAATTTGAACCAATTTTAAGTGTAATATATGATAAACCTATAATAATATCGGTATGACAAAAAATTATAAATAGGTATCCACTCCACAACTCATGAATAACTTTTAAATGTAAATCTATTTCATATCAGCATAAAATAAAACAATAAATTTAATATTTTAACTTTTATTAAAAGCCTATAACATATCATCAACATTTTAAATCATTTATTTTAAATAATGAAAGTTTAATGCTTAAAGATAATATGTTGTACTATTATATTAAATAATTGAATCATTGATAATTTTTTTTAATTCCTAATTACGACAACCCTTGTAAAAGAAAAATATACGAAAGTCCAATCATTTGTATGGAAGGAAAATGAGATGTGTTTATTCCCAAAAAATAGCACCAATGATAATATATATCAATAATAATTACAATAAAAGAAATAATGAAAGATCAAAATTAAATAAACCCACATACACTGTCATGATAATATAAAACTCATAGTGATTATAATATAGTCATGATTTGTAATCATTAAAATACCTATGAGATCTGGTGAAAGCCAAGGGAAAACTAAAATTTAATACACATAATCAGCACAAAATTCACATCAAAATTCAAAAAAATACCTTACCAAATTCATATTTCAATAACATGAAATTTATCTAGAATATAGTTGTACTCTCTCAAAGCTAGTAATAGGATGAACATTTAATTATTGAAAAACGCATTTGAGAAAAAAATTAGAAAAATAAAAATAAAAAACCTTCAACTGTGGTAGTTTCTCAATTGGAATATGGTTTATATGAAATAATTATCACTGTGAATCATAAAAGAGTAATGAGGGTTGAATGATTGGTGATCAATGATTGTTAAAGGATATTTAAAATAGAGTAAAATCATCATAGATGATCTTCAAGAGATTAAAGATTATACGGTCAACTGAAATATGGGTTTGAGAGAAGATATATTTTTGAATTATTAAAAAACTCAAAAAGAAGATATATTGAGGATTTATCATAGTGAAAAATGATGATTAAATATGATAGAAAAATTATTTGTTGATGAATAGTGGGTTACTTCGATGCCTTCAATGGTTACGAAGACATCATGATTTGGGAAATTATGAATGATGGTTCAGGTTAGGTATGTTTTTAAGTATTTCAATATCGAGTTTTAAGAGATATGATTTAAAATTATTTTTTATTATGATTTGACATCAGTTTCATAGAAAATTTACAATGGTTTTTTTATGTATGAATTCATTTTTTAAAACTATTGTTTAAATTTCATATGTAGAACCTTTAATGATGGATTACCTAAGAACTGATGTTAATGATTTCCAACAGAACAATTGAAATTATTCTAAATAAAACCAACATTATAACTATGATAGTAAAATTGATATTTATTCTAGTTTATTCATTATTGTTATCATCCATTTCATTTGATAAAAAAATTAAAAGAAAAAATAGAAAATTAAGAAATTTATAGGAAAAACATTATTTAATTTTTTGACTCATGTATCCTTTAAAAATTTCTTACATATATTCTCATTCAATAATTTTATTTTATTTTCATATCATAACCTATGAAAAAATAAAAAAAATCTAAAATATAATATGACAGAAATAATTTTGATTAATAATTTCATCGCAATCACATTTTTAATCCTTCCATTTGCTAATGGATTTTTTTTTATATTTCAAAGGGTAATTTGATAAGGTTTTTCTATTTGTTTACTTAATTAAATGTTTGATTGTACATAACAGTTCTACCTCCTCTTTTATACATTATATATTTAAACATATTTACCCATCTACCCGTAGTCATTGAATTCAATATAAGAATTCATCATGATTAAAAATATTTTATTCTATCAAATTGTAGAATGATTAGAATATTAATAAGGTGAGGGTGATACATTCACTTTCCATATATGATCATATATCCAAAATAAATTTCTCTTGAGTTACGAGTGATACAAAATTCATTGTGAGTTATATTTTGATTGGGAGATAGATGGATTTATGAGATTGAATGAATATAAATGTGATAAATATAAATTAAATTAAATTTTTTTTCATATATTAGGCATGATGGAATTATATTTCAAAAATGATCTAGAAATTTTTATCACTTTTCATTTTGTTACAGATTTTGATAAAAATATTTGTTGATTACCATGGGCCGAAATGTTTGAGTGTGGGGGATTGATGTAGCTAAAAATTTTATATATTTTATTCTATAAATAATTTTTTTCCAATATAATATTCTTTTATGCAATATTTTTACATTATTTGGATTTAGATCTATTTTATTCATAATTGTGAAAATTGATTATTTGGTGAAATATAAGTATTTTATATCAATTTTATATTTCATTCAAAACATTTTTTTAAAATGATACAAATTAAATAATAATAAATATTTTATGATTAAATCCTTGAGGATACATATTTGATTCAAATGTACTATGAGAAAAACCCTTCAAATAGTGGCCCAAATATAGCTCACAAGCAAGTCCCTGGAATTTGATCCTATACTGGTTGAATTTTAAAAATGATCCCACATATCACACTAGGATGGAAAAAATGAGCTAAAAATGTATAGGAAGATAGGTATCCTTCTTATGTTCATTTTATATATTGATTGAAACTCATGATTCATTCTCCATCAATGAATTTAATTCATTAAAATCGCATAGTGGGAATATGAGGAGTCTCTTTGAAAAAAAATTATTTCCTTAGTAATTAAAATTTATATTTCAGTACAAAATACTAAATATTGATAAAAATCATAGGTGAAAGGACTAAGGTAGTTAGACAAAAAATATGAGTTAAAATCATCTAATTCAAATATTTTTTGGTCATTAATGTTGAAATATTCATATAAATTATTTGGAGTGAAAACGATCCACCCTCATTACAAATTAGTTTTACTTATTCATCATTTCACGGTGTTTATATTTATGTTGGATGGTTTGTTCCTTTTTATAATATTTTTATTTTAAATGTATTATTCTTTCTAAATATATTTTGTTATTATTCTTCATCTATATATTTTTCATTTTTCTCTTTTGTGTTTCTCCCACTATTTTCCTTTCTCAACTGCACTAAAAATGGGAAACTATCCTCAATGACTGTTTATGGGAGGAAGCAATTATTTAATTGAGTTTTATTGTGCAGTCATGTTTCTATTAATTCAATTATTTGAATTTAACATATATTTAAATTACTTTTGTTGAGAGATTTCCCTTGTTCTCTATTACCCTGGTTATTCGAATCATTTAACATTCATCCTTACCTTCACTATCTAATTCATGTATATAATTCATTATGTATTTTGGTAGTGATTATCATTGAAGAGTTCTCCTAGATTAAAATATGGTGGGTATTTCCTTTTATATAGAGATCTCGTGGTTGGGTAATAGTCATTCAAATGGAAAGGTGTAGTCTGAATGATCATAACCACTACATTGAGTTGAGTATAAAAAAATTAATGAAAAATTATTTTAAATTTTTTGATATTGCTGTTGATCCCCAACTAATAAATTATTGTTATAAAATAATCATCATAGTGTGCACCATATGTCTGATAACGAGGAGGTGACTTACACAAAATCATTTTCATATTATCAATATTATGTTCTAACTATTAAATTTTAAAATTATACTAATATAAAATTTTGGTTTTTTCATTAGTGTGTTAAATATATATATTTAAATCCATTGAGAAACCAACATTCATACATAATTAATAATGAAATAAAGAAAAAATGATACATATCTAAAGAGATTATAGTGATTGATATCATTGTCTATTAAAAATTTATCCATAATCATTACAATAAATTGATCAAAAACCATCACACGTTGACCTACTATTTGAATTGTTAATTCCCTACACTCAGATCTATGCATGAGGGGAAATATAATTCTGAATTTTAGCTCATTGAACTCTTCTATATCCTTCAATAAATTAAGCCTCACTTCATCATATGAACAACATATATAATTAAGGTAATGATTAATGGACAAACAGACGGAGAACTAGAGTAATAGATAAAAACTTATATTCTCTCACCCTATTAAATTTAACCATAAGCTAAATTCCAAAAATTTAACAATGAAAAACAAGGGTTCACCAGAAACTATTATTAATCACTACATTCTCCCTTGAAAAATATCCATGGTTTGTTCTCAAATTTTAGATGGGTTAACATGGGATAACAATGAAATAAACAGAAAAGATAAAAATAAATATAAATATAGGAATAATAAGACTAATATATATTCAAATATAATAATACTAATAAACAAAATATATGATTTTAAACTATCAAAATGGCCAACAGTTATGCCAACCCTCTAAAATAGCATATGAGATAAACACTATAACCATGATTGTGGAACATTTTCACTCCAAAATCATCTTATGAATACAATAAAATGAAAAAAAAATAAAATTGATGATTTTGTAAATGATTTACTAGTATAATTTATTCTACTCCCTCATTCACATTCACCTATAAAATTTCATTTTATCTTTCTATATATAGGGAATGAAAAAGTTTAATTACTGAATAAATTATTTCTATCATAGTGAAACTTTTTATTCCACATATCTACTTCTAGATGAATTAATCTCCATTCAATATATAGAATAATGAGTTGTAATCAAAAAATAAAATTATGCTATAAATCCTCGTTCAATATTTCAGCTCATTCAGTCCTTCTATGTATGAGAAGTGGGAAAATATTCAAATGTAATCCAATATATGTATGGATTTTTTGGGATCAATTGTGAGTTATATTTTGGACACTATTATCTATATTTATATCATGTTTTAGTTTAATTAAATTCCCCCCCAAATATTTACTCTTATAAAAAACAATTCTTTAATTTTTAATTGTGAACAACATTAGTTGTCAAAATACAAAATGAACATTAAATGATTAAAAATAAATAATTATAACTTTTTTAATATTAATCTATAAATACTCATCAAACCATATATTCTCACAATTATCAATTAAATATTAATTTTTGGTATTAAAAAATATAATTTCAGAATAAAACAAACGAAAATATTATTTTTTTTATGGTGATTAATATTCGTTTTTAAAAAAGGGAACCCAGAAGGGGTCCCTTAGATAAATCATTCCTACAAAATAAATATAATAAATATTATCACTAACATGGGTACATAGATCATTATACATTGGGTAATTTTCTATAAGTTCAAGCATCATAATGATGTCTTTATATTTTTTTGATTTAATGACATGCTATAATATAGAGAAGTCAATGTTATGCAAGGTGGATATTGATTAACCATAATGTAATTGTTTCACTAAAGGTATTAGTAAGACCATTATTGTATTATGATATCCCTTAGACTATTTATTAACAAATGGCCATTCTTATAGAATTTTTCTCAATTATTATAATGGTTGATACTAGCTTCGGATTGGGTCATGATTCCTCCACCACTATGTATAAGGCATGCAAATCTTTATTTGTCGAGTTTGGTATCCCCTCTCTAAAACCCCATATATTGCGTGGGATCCCACATGAGGATCCTTAATCCCTAACTTAAGGTGTTTTTGAATTAGTTTCCAGTCTCTTATATGAGATCATGGAGTTCAATACCCCCCACATATACATGGGACCTATCTATATTTTGTGAGGTTTCGGTCCCTCATTAGGTCTTGGGGTGAATATATTCTTAATCATCATTATAATTTGGACCCATAATTTATGATAAGTCATGTATCCCCATGATAGATAGTATTCCATCCACAATCTACAAATTCTAATATTATTGAGGATATGATGTGTGCTTCATATATCTATGCGTGTTGGTACTCACTAATGTATAGTGGTTAAATAACTACCTTCTATGTGGAATGGGTCCCCCATGAGAAGGGATGGTTTCTCCATGATTACTAGAAATAAGAATGGTACTACCTTAATCCAAATAAGGTATTTTCTCACATACTACAATGGATTTTGTATCCTTATGTGATATGGGATTGGTCCTCCAATTATAGAGTTTTGATGTGGTGTAGATTCACTAATGGTAGGGACGGTATCCCCATGTCCAGTATACATATTTTTATATAGTTATGGTCCCTTCACTATATATCAATGATCAATAATATTTTTTTGAATCAATAATTATTGACGATTTCTAGATCGGGAGAAATATTTAGGATAAACCAATGCTTTAGTTAATTTGTCTTGATGGGATAATTTTATCGAAGAGTGATGATTATATTAGGTTGGATTCCATTCTTATAATCCAATATAATATGGGTTCTCCCATATCATGGGAATTCAAAACTTTTTGATGATATCGGGTCTCTAGTAGTAAGTTAGATTTATTATTTTAATCACCATTAAAAATGCATCATTATAAGGGTTGTGGATGGATAGATCAGGTTGTTCCAAATGATATTCAGGTGGGACTTATAACCTTTTTTATGATTCATTTGTTCATTATAAATTACATTTTCATACGTATTAATATGGTGTTTTCAATTAGGGGTTTAGTGATCCCTACACGGAATCCAATCCAGTATAGTGATATTGGAATTATCCCTTATAGTAAACTATTTATCCATATTTCTAACAGGGGTGAATGATTTTATGAATGTGAGTTACTTAGTTCCCAAATTCTCTGATTGGGTGGGTGACTAGTTTAATATAGAATTTTAGAAACTATGTTTTTGCATTTTAGTCAACTTTCATGGGTGTAGTACATAACTTGTGATCAGAAACAACACTTTGAGGTTGTAACCAATTCATTTGTTGGTTATTGAGAATGGTTGTGGCCTGTACCTAGATGTAATAAGGATATAAAGTTGTTTTTATGCCATGTTTCTATTTTTTTTCTAAAAATATTGTTTCTCAAATATAACCATAGCATTCCCATATAATTGGTTCTTTAAATGCACTTGCATAGAGACACATTGGACCATGCAAGTTACGTAATCATGAGTATCATGATAATTATCTATTAACATCCTTATTTATATATCCTTTTTATCAAGAAATAATTTTTTTTAGAGATTCCTAGCATCATTTCTATGTATGTGGGTTTGGATAGCTGTTTTACAAAATCATTGCAGATGTTGGATAGAAAGTCAGATTTAAACTAGGGTTTTAGAGTAAACACATCAGTTACTTGATGGTGGAAGTGGACATAAATAATGTTAGTATTATGGAAATGGAATACCTAAAACTACTTATGGGTTAGTATGAGAGGGTTGATATCCCCCCGTGATACCCTCAAAAAGTTAACATTGATGGGTGGGATTGGATATATTCATTAATAGAAATAATATGTTCTCATGATGTTTTGTGGTGATGATTTAATTTTATTGACCTGAATACACAATCACTGTGCAACCCACTTTTTAATGTTTGTATATTGATGCCCATAAAATGTTCCATGGAGTATAAACTCTATTTGGTATATATATATGGTCTATAATTTTTCTATTTTCTAGGGATAATGATAACACACATTTTATGAGGATAAATGATGTTATTTGGAATTATTGTTATTATAGTGTATGGTGAGTTGTGTTTATGTAGTAAGGACACGCATTTGATAGGTTGGGATATGTGGAGAAACATAGGATAAATACCCATGGACATATCAGTCCCCAACCCAACATTGGGATTGAATGTCTTCATGAGTTTCTTCCATTTTGGATCCCTATATGTGATGGACCTATGGTGCTGTATAAGTTAATGCGGTGGTGTGCTTGTTTCCATAATAGGTTATCTATAGGGCTTCATAGTTATCCAAGGATGTTATTTCATTTTTAATGATGACAATCAATAAAGATTGAAATAATTAATGATTTTTTTTGGAAAATATAGAAAATAGGTAATTTTTAATTTTCAGAACCTCAGACCTTGAAATTGAAAAATATTTCATTTTCAATAATCAAAAGACCTTATAAAATTTTTATATGGTTTTTCTGATTCTGTAATGCGATGATTACCCTAGGCCAAAAATTTGGTCAAACACTATGTGATATAATTTTTTAGATTATTTAATATTAATACTATAAATATTAATTGTATTATGTCGGATCAAACATTGATATTTCCTAAATAATTTTTTTTCGAATATTGATTTCATAATTTAGTTAAAAAAATTGGCTTTTTACAAAGGTCATTTACAATCTTCATTCAAATTTCTATCTTTGGTCAGGAAAATTTAATGGGTTTCATATTTAATTAATTATAGTTCTAGTGGACCCTAATCCTCTTCATTCTATGTATATTAAACACCAATATTGAATGATCCCCAAACTTTTGGATGATGTGTAATTGAATAGATGGAAGTAGGTGATCTAGGAGGATTGTTCATCTAGAGGAAATTATAGGTGATGATCTGGAGGCACTGACCATGAATTAGAAATCATGGGTGAACAATTACCAAGCTATGACAATCCCCCAAGAGGTATGGATTTTTATTTTATCATTCATATCATTTTTAATCTATTTTATTTCTATCCTTTTTTATGGGGATTATTATTTCGATGTTTTGTATTATTAGGTATATCTCATATAAATTCGTAAGCACTTTTTTAAAATTGGGTAGATCAATGATGTATCTAAATATGAAATAGAGAAAACTTTCTGTGTTCATTTAATAAAACATTTTGTTTAGTTGGTCTGTGCATATTGGGTTGAATACATAGTCCAAACAATGTGTAGACCTAATTTACATGCTAAGGGATCCTTTGGGAACATGACATGGGGGATTACTATGAACATGTCCAAAAACACATGTGTGGTTCATGGTATGTAAAATTACACAACATAATGGTAAAAAAGATAGTGGATGGTTTATGGTATATGTATATAGACACACCTAGTCAATACCCCATTTTTTAGGTACAAACCATGTACTAAGGATTTACATATTAGGATGTCCTTGGTACACAACCATGGTGTGGAATTTGATTGTTCACACATATACCAATTGTATATATCATGTACTACCCTTTTATTCTTGGTTGAAACATTATCTCACCCAGTATCCAATTTTGGACTTTAAATGGTTTTATTCTAAGTATCTTACCCTACTGATTGTGACGGTGAAGTCCTCTTTATCATTAAAGTAATTTTGTGATGTGATTTAAGGTTGGTTGTTTTTTATAATTGTCACACCATCCTTCTTAAATTATTATTTTTTATTTTTATAATTCTTCACCCCAGGTTCTGTCGTCATGGTCCGAACTAGGTCCCTGATCAAGATTGTTGATGTTTAATGTATTTACTATGTTTTGGACCCCGCACGGTCACCGAAATGTTAGCGGTATCTACGCAACCAACCCTAGTGTCGTGCAATTTCTTATTATTATTATTATTTGTATTATTATTATTAATAATATTTTGGTATTATCATTTTTATTATTGTCTTATTACTAATATTATTAATATAATAGAATAAAAAAAGGGGTAAACCTCAATCAACCCACATCACCCCTCCTTCCCCTTTTCTATCTGTGCTCAGCAGCCCCCTCCCAAACTGGTCTTCTCCCCTATGCCGCCTCCCCTATCCGGTCGCCTCCTCCTCCCGGTGGTGCCCCACCCGGCCTCCCTCCCAACATGCGCTATTCCTGGAATCCTCCAGCTAGGCGTCTCTAGCCAGGTGCCTCCTACCACTCTAGGCTGTCGTGCACCGGTCAGGCTTCCTTCGGCCGACCCTCCTGCTCTGCTTCTCCGCGCCACACACGCCTCTGGATGACCTACCACGGGACCCGACTTTCGTCGTGCGACCTCACCCCCCTTTGTGTTTTCTTCTATTTTTTTTTATTAATTTTAACTAATCCCTAATGCATTGAAGGGTGTGTTTTGTGTATTTTTTCTTGTATTCTAGGATGTGCACTTAGTCTGTGGGTCATTTTCAACTTTCCATTGAGGATCTGTCACGTCTGTTCTTGGTTTGAGGTAGGTAATTCCATGGTTTTCCTTTCTGCAATCTAATTGATGCTAGTGTGTTTCAATAATTTTATTTTATTTTATTTTTAGCTTTTTTATAGAAATAATTTCCCTGCAATGCTACTTTAAAATTTTTAGAATTAGTCAAAAGCATGTTTTGAGTCAATTTCGGGTTCGAGTCTGTAGTTATTTGATTATGTGCCAAATCCTATTTCGATATTGTTTATGGCTACTTTGTTGGGGTGTTTTTTATGTTAACATACATTGATAAAAAAATAATAATTAGAAGGTAATTATTTTATTGATAACTTTTATGTGCACGAGGCGTATTTGATAAAATATTATAGTGTTCAAAGTGGAATTGAGGGTTTTTATGAAATTTTTATCCTTGATTATGTTGTGTGTCGGCATTGGTTATTGGTAAACTTGGTTTGGGTTATAATTTTGGTATTAGTATAACTTGATAATTATGTTAATGCATTAAAATAAAAAGGGGTCTCTTTGGTTTTTAAATGTGGTGGTGTGTGTTCTTTTCAAATAAAGTGGGTGGTAGGTTTTAGTTTCAACGTTGTAGTTTTGTGGAAATCATGTTGGGTGTTATCTTGACATGCAGGAGTTCCGTTATATATTGGTACATCCATGGGTTCACTCGATGCTCCCATGGGCGTGGCTTCAAGTGCTAATGACACCTTTAAACTAGTTTTTCCTTAAAACCTTGGTTTTTTAAATGGTTTTTGTTTCCAATGTATGATATGGTCCTTTATGTGGGTTTTGTAAAAGGTTTGAAGTGTGATCTCAAGGGTGTGCCAGGTTTTCTTTTATAATATAAAATTTATATTTGTTTGATGTGTTGGGTAATGTTATTGGACATGACAAGTTAGATGAACGGTTGGCACTTTCAGCTTTAGTGAAATGTTTGTGTAGATCTCTTGAAAGAATAGTATTTTGACACCTGTTCAACAACTCTATAATTTTCTAAATTGTTTTAAATGTTTTGATGACTATATGTTGTGATCGATCGATTGTAACATTATTAATGTAAAATGATTGAATGTGTATTTGGGGGGAGCTCTTGTCTAGGGTGACCATTTATGGGTGAACGCATAGGAAGCGTCCGTTTTTTGGGGAAGGCAAGTGCAGTGAGATGAGTCACGTGTGCGAGGGCCTTCCTACTTACAAAGTATTATTATCCCCAACATGAGTTCCTGGGCGTCTTTTAGATGATCGAGTGATGATTGATGACCAACCCCGATTAGACGGGTTGGTACTCCCTGGATTTGTTGTTAGGCCAGGAGGGCTTTTCCCCTAGAATGGTCAGTTAGGGTTAAAAGTTGGTTATAGACATATGATCTTCACTAAACGCCGATATGTGGTTCCAAAACCATGTACATCCAGGGGACTTATGGGGATGTTTAGGATCACCCATGGATACTGAATTATTTTCTTTTCTTGTTTACTTTCTGTGCACTAGTTTACTTTCATTTTGTGTTGTTACTTGTTTTACTCTAGTAAAACATTGGTATATTCTATTTTTTATTTTATTTATAAAATATCAAATGATTTTGGAAAATAGTATGTAGCGTGTGTTGGGTTTTTAAATGAAAAAAAGGTTTGTTTTTTTTTCAAATGTGAAAACCTTACTTTTATAATTTTATTTCAAACATGCATTAATGGATTATTTCAGGAAAGGAGATGTTGGATTCTATGGTTTATCTTGGCAACCTTATTGACCATATTTAATGTTCACTCATATCTTTATCATTTTAGTTGCAGGTTTACTTGCTCAATTTTTCTTGGATGAGTTGCTCGTTATTGGAGCAAAGTCAGCCTTTGGTCGGGAGGTGACTAAAAATGTCACATGGAGGTATGTTTGGTTTTATTTTCTTTCCGCTATAAGAATTATGTTTATAGACTATTTATATTTATCTATTTTTTTGTTTTTTTTGTTTTTTTTCGTGGGCCAAATTATTCCCAATGATTAAAATTTTGATGCCCAACACTAGTTGCAAGCCCATGAGAATCGGGAATGGCATTCGGGCCATGTCACGGACCGTCTCGGGTGAAAGGTTCTAGGTCGACCCATGTTTATTCATGAAAAAATGGTATCATAGTGGGCCCTTGTTATTTGAGGTATCCAGTAGATGTTGATTTAGACTATTGGGACTCGAGAGGTTGGTATTGGAAGGACATCATGAACCCTCACCCATTCTGAACCTCGAGTTGCCAGGGGTTGTCTGGGAGTTGAGTCCTTGTTTCATTTTAGTTTTTTTTATTAAGGGATGGAAACAGAGTAAAACCGATGTCACATCGTGATTTAACATTGAGTAGAGACCCACTTGGAGTCCGATTACATGGTTTGTGTGCCTCCTAGTTTTGGGGGCTTACATGGGTCATAACCCACTACCATGTCGCTAGGTTAAGGAGGACTACTAGTCCCTCACTTCGGTAATTTGATGAAAGTTGTGTGTTTTCATTGTTCTTATGGGTGTAAGTGCACTTTTGAAAATGGAAAAGGGTTTTTTTAAATGAGAACGCTTTTATTTAAATGGATTTAATTTTGTGAATGGGATTTTCAAAACTGAAAGCACTTGTCTAAATTCAGTGGTTTCTTGGAACTTGTAAAGATATGTTTTGGTTGCATCCTTGGGTACTCTTTATGAATGTTTTCACATGTGAAGGAATGCATCAAAAATTTCATGTTTGTGTGTATGGATGAATGTAGATGAAGACATGTGCAACAGTTCATGGTATTACCGGGGGGTGCGTTTGGAATTATAGGCTTGACCTTGATTTTTTAAAGATATTTTAAAAATGTAAATTGATTCTTGGGAATTAAAATTGGATTAAAATGTGGGTTTGGTATTTCGAAAATGTCCTTGAAAGAAGACAACTTTGAAATCTAAAATAAAAAAGGAATTTTGAAAAATGAATTTTGGATTGTGTTTGAATTTTATTGTTCTTTTTGATCGGGTTGTTTTCTGATGAAGGTGCTTTTAATGATGTTTCTCGGGCCTGATATCAGTTTTTGTTTTGTGTTTCACATGTTGTTCAGAAAATGTTTCCTAGAAAATTCCTAAAGGTTTTTGACAAGTCATGCCCAGTTTTTGGCCCACCTTATACAGGGTATATCCTTCACGGTGATCAGGGCCCATTAGAAGCAGAATAGTCACTTGAAGAGGTCTAAAGTGTCTTCATAATATTGGGAACTCCCGAAGCATTTAGAGTGCGCTCCATTTTCGGTCAGTTTGAAAGTTCCGCATTAGAAGAATGATATTTGTTCACCACTCAATCACTACAAGTCGGGATGGCGTGGGATATCCTTAAATCTATATCCGTCTGATGGATTATAGCTAAATAAGTGAAGATGGTGAAAATTTAAGAGCACATGCATAGTCAACAAGGCCAATAGACGGTGCAGGCATATGTTGAACATTTCAAGGAGCTTGTGTTCTTTTCTCTGGAGTTAGCATTGCCAAATTTGGTGAAGACTTTTCTCTTCATCAGGGGTCTTCATCCAGAGATCAAGGAGTGGGTGCTCTTTTCTTAATACCATCCTTTCGAGAAGCTAGTTGATGAGGTGTTCCTAACTGAGTTGGTCTCTTGGGTGCAGGTGTTTGGAAATCCAGCGAATCCAGTTACTCGTGGAGGTTCCCCATCGAAAGAGAAGGGTGTGATAGAGGGACCAATTCTTAAAGACACATCTTTAGTGGTTCTGGCTCCCAGTTCACTAGATCGTTCAGTGGTGTGCCATCAGTGTGGCCGGTTTGTGAATATGAATTTTTCATGTCACATCCCTCCGAAGACAAGTCCTCATTTTCGTTGTCTGGTTCATTTGGAGAAATATTTTAGGAAGCATTGCCTGAGGAAGACGCTATGACTAGATGAAATATAGGGCCAGAATTTGAGGGAGGAGATGCTTTAGACATCAGAACCCCAACCACATTTATTGGGGTGAATCTCACACAAATTTAAGAGTTTCTATGGGTGTAAAGCCTTGATATGGGTTTGGTGTTCTGTGTTGGAAGTGAAACATTTAGAGTCTTTATGTCCTTGACAATTCTGTTGTTAATGTTGTGACTTCATTGTAAGCTTATTATTTCATTGTGGAGTTATAATAGACATGTTCTATTTTAATCCAAATAGTTATGTTTGTCTGATCATGGTTTTTTGAGTCATGGACATTCATTAAAATTGTGTTTGGCCCCTCTAAGGGTTTATCTAGGTTTAGCTGTGTTTGTTTAGAGACATAAGTGTCTATGAGGGAGTTAAGGATCATGGTTATACTTGGTTTCACTATCTATTTTAAGTTCTGCTTAGGTGTTTTTCACCAGTATTCAGAGTTTTTGGTCTGGGTCAAGACTTCCATGTTTCTGCGGATGTGTAGTTTTTTTTCATGCTATAGGAGTTTGTTTGAATTGTTTGGGTGTTCCCATGTCTCACCCCCTCATAGGGTGGTATGTTTATGTGTTAAATTTCTGCACTAGTTCAATTCATGTGGTGGGGGACAACACTCTCTTGTTATCCCGTCTCTGGTCCTGCGATTCCTTTCAGTTTCAGTCGGGCATGTATTTTTTCATTGTCTATTGCTCAGTTTGGTGACTTTCTTGGGGCAGAATGTGTCTGTGGTGGGGATAATTGTCACACCTACCTTATTAAATTAATTTTTTTTATTATATTAATTCTTGGCCTCGGGTTCTCTCACCAAGGTCCAAACTGGGTCCCAGATCAAAATTGTTGACATTTAATGTTTTTACTGGGTTTCAGACCCACACGCGGCCACCGAAAGGTTGAAGGTAGCCGTGCAATCAGCCCTAGTGTCTTGAAAATTCTAAATATTAATATTAATATTATTATTATTATTATTATTATTTTGGTTTTATAATTTTTATTTTTATTTTTATTATTACAAATATAATTAATAAAATAGAATTAAATAAATGGGAAAACCCTAATCTATCTATGAGATACCCCCTCCTTCCCCTTCCCTCTATGTGTACAGTAGGTCCCCCACCTAGTTCTCTTTACCGTACCTCCTCCCTTGTCCGGCTGCCTCCCCCGTCCGGCCGCCTCCTCCTCCTAGTGGCGCCCCGTCCGGACTCCCTCCCTAATCGCGCTACGCCAGGCCCCCTCTGGCCTGGCGCCTCCTACCACTTCAGGCTCCCGCACGGTGGCCAGGCTGCCTCTGTATGACCCCTACAACTCTACTTCTCCACGCCACACACAGTACTGGACGACCTCTTGAGCGACCCGTCTTCTGATACGAAACCTCTCCCCCCCCCCCCCGATGCATTTTCTTACATTTTTTGGGGTTTCTTCATTTTACATAAACCCTAATTCATTCAAGGTCATTTTCCATACATTTTTCACATTTTCTACGATGTTCACTTAGTCCGATGTGCGTTGTTAAACCTTCCGTTGAGGTTCTGTCGCGTCCGCTCTTGGTTTGAGGTAGTTAATTCCATGGTTTTCATTTCTTTATTTTAATTAATTCTTGTGTGTTTTGATAATTTTATTTTATGAGATGCACAACTTTATTATATCTATAAGTTTCATAATATAGTGCTTTTAAATTTTTGGAATTAGTCAAAAGCAGGTTTTGAGTCAATTCCTTGTTCGAGTATGCAGTTATTGGATTATGTGCCAAATCCTATTTTTATATTGATCATGGATATTTTTTTGGGGAATTTCTTTTTATGTTAATACATTTTGATAAAAAAAATTAATACATTGAAGTTAAATATTTGGTTTTGATAATGTTTATGTGCACATGGCGCATTTGATAAAATACTATAGTGTTCAAAGTGAAATTGATGGTTTTTATGAAATGTTTATCCTTGATTATGTTGCATGTCGGTATTGGTTATTGGTAAACATGTTTTGGTTTATAATTTTGATATTGGTATAACATGATAATTTTTTTAAGTTGTTAAAATAAAATGGGTATCTTTGGAATTTAAATGTGGCGGTGTGAGTTCATTTCAAATAAAGCGAGCAGTTGGTTTTAGTTTCAAAGTGGTAGATATGAGGGAATAGTGTTGGTTGTTTTCTTGAAACGTGGGAATTCCATTGGATGTTGGAACATCCATGGGTGCACTCGGTGCACCCATGGAAACGACTTCATGTGACAATGAAACCTTTAAACTAGTGCTTCCTTAAAACCTTGGTTTTCTAAATGGTTTTTTTCATAGTATGATTCGGACCATTGTGTGGCTTTGGTAAAAGGTTTAAAGTGTGATATCAAGGGTGTTCAAGATGGGCTTTGAAAACATTAATGTTTAATTTGTGTAATGTTTTGGGTAATGTTTTTGGACATGACAAGTTAGAGGTCTGGTTGGCACTTTCAACTTTAGTGAAATATCTGTGATGATCTTTTGAAAGGATGTTATGTTGAAACCCATTTAACAACACTATTGTTCCGTAAAATGTTTTAAATTTATTGATGATTGTATAATTTGATGGTCATGTTTGCACATTATTAATGTGAAATGATTGAATGTGTATTTGGGGGTTCTCTTGTCTAGGGTAACCCTTTATGGGTGAACGCATTGGAAGCATCAGGGTTTGGGGAAGGCAAGTGTGGTATGATAGGTCACGTGTGCGAGGGATATCCTACATAAATAGTATTATTATCACCACCATGAGTTTCTTGGCATCTATTAGATAATTGAGTGACGATTTCTGACCAACCTCGATTAGACTAGTTGGTACCCCCTAGATTTGATGTTTGGCTAGGCGGGCATTACCACTAGATTGGTCAGTTAGAGAACCTAGTTGGTTATAGACTCTGAATCTTCACCATACGCTGGTAGGTGGTTCCAAAATCGAGTACGTCTAGGGGTAATCTAGAGATGTTTTGGATCACCCATGGTTACTGGATTATTTTCTTTTCTTGGTTACTTTCCATGCACTAGTTTACATTCATTTTTCTCTCTTATTTGTTTTACTCTAGAACAACATTTGTATATTTTGTTTTGTATTTTATTTATAAAATAGAAAATGATTTTGTAAAATTTAATGTAGAGTGTGTTTGTTTTTTAAATATAAAATAATGTGTTTCTTATTTTCAAATGTGAAAACCCTACTTTTATAATTGTATTTCAAACATGTGTTAATGGATTGTTTCGGGAAAGGGTATGTTGGATTCTGTGGTAAATCATGGAAACCCTTCTAATCATTTTTAATGCTCAAACATATATTTATCATTTCAGTTGTAGGTTTCCTTGATCAGGTTTTCATGGTTGAGATGCTCGTTATTGGAGTGAATCCGACCTTTGGTCGGGAGGCGACTTAAAAGGTCGCATGGAGGAATGTTCGGTATTATTTTCTTTTCGCTGCTAGCATTATGTTTATCGACTGTTTATATTTATCTGTTTTCATGTTTATTTTTTTCATTGGCCAAATCGTTACCAACGAATAAAATTTTGATGCTTGGCACTGGTTTCCAGCCCATGGGGATCGGGAACGACCTTTTGGCTATGTCGCGGACCGTCTCAGGTGACTGGTTCAGGGTCGACCCAGGTTGGTTCGTGATAAGAATCCCATGAGTACTACAATTATATTCATATTATGGAAATTATATGGTGTGAGGGTTATGATACTTTTCAATATTTCATCCAACTGTAAAAAATAATACCATCACATAATTCATATATTAGAAAACATTTTGAGTAGATAAAGGATTCGTGTATCATTGAGGTTTGAGTGTTGAATTTGTTAGAGTTCATTCAGGCATGAATGGTTACCTCATCATATAATAATAGTTTGGTATGTCTTGTTATGTATTAGAATATTACGGGAATATCATTATACCCCCAATGAAACTAAATCATTTTTTGGTATATGTGTCGTGGATTTCATTGAATAGAGGAGTTGGAATTTCTCTTCTCAACCATGTTTGAATTCAATGATATTCTTATTTTACAAAGTACACATCGACTCCCTATCATGTTTTATTTTGTGTTAAAAATAATGTAGATTGGTAAAATAATATCGATGGTTCTTGATTTTCCCCAATCACCCCACCAAAAGAGATAATTACTATGATGAAATAAAAAAAGTCTAATATGGTTTTAGATACATTTCTTGAGCCAATGTGTTTGGTAAATGATTTATTAGTTAATTTAGATACACATAGTTGTAATAACCCTATAGTTTAGGGCATGGGTCCTTTATTTGAGTATACACATTTATAAACACCCCCTTATGAGTAGGAGGATATTAATTAACAGATTATGACATTATTATAAATAACTACTATCATTCATTAAAATGGTGTCACATCACAAATGAAGTTATAGTTTGGGTAAATATTAGATGGAATTATTGGGTATATATAGATTAGTGTCTGGGGTAGATTCCACCTCAATTGTTTTTTGTGTACTGATTTGGTCCAGGTCTCTTATGATGGTTTTAGTTTTCATTTTTTATGATGATTATGATGATTAACCTCTGTGGATGTTTCATCCAAAATGATGCTTTCAGACCATGAGGTTAATCTATTACATTTGTAATAGTTATAATCTTAATGTGTAGTGGATTCTATCTTTGATTATTTATTTGAATATTTTTTCATTTCTCCCTTATGTTTTCGAATGTTTTGGGTTCCAATCATGTGTATTGGTTGGATAAGATATGCCTTTCTCATAGTTTTTATAGAGAGTGCACTTATCATTAATGTGACATCGTCACATGGAACTATCAGTTGTTTATTCTTGTTAACACACTGTGATACATAGAATAATTTATAGAATCTTGGAATTCATATATTATTATTTACTCACTTTTGATGTTGGTGGTCATTCTATTGAGGAATTGGTGGTTCTTAGATTATAATTACATCATTGATTAAGGATCCCATCAGATTGCCTAGACATTATTAATGGATTTTTTAGGTTTTTCCCTTTTAGAAACTATTTGAGATTATCATAAATAGAAAAAAAAATTGTAGGGTTGATTCTTTCAGTAGTGGTGTGGTACCTATTTAGATGTCCTTCCTAGTGAGGATGATTTATATTTTTGTTTTTCCATAGATTCCCCCTATCTAACAGGGTGGGAATTGTGCATGGGCATTGAAGGGTAACATTTGTTCGAGTTCGAGTTCCCATGGGTTGAATCAGATAGTTTTATAGAAATAAATCTATATGTGTGCTTAACTTCATGCATATAACCTTTTCTATTTTTGTATCGGTGTACAATGTATATTTATACTTATTCATGCATGGTCCTTATGCCCTATTCTTTGGTTTTCTATGTAAAAAACATATTGGTTGGTGAAATTTTCAATATGTAATTATAGAGCTTTAACTTGCTGAAGCCATTGGGATTCAGATATAAGAAGGGTCAATATTTTAAAATAAATTATATGGTATCATTCTTCAATTATATATATGAGATGTATATATACACATTTTAAATTTTAAATCATTATGTTAATAAAAAATTATTCTGAATCATTTAATTGTTTTTGGGTTTAATATTATTTTATGTAATATTTTTGAGAAAATCATTAAATTTTTTTAGGACATCTTAATTCTAGTATCCATCCCATAGAATTTTGGGGGTGGGTCTTCGATGTTCCACATAGCTTACTGTCAACCTAGGTAGGGCCATAGTGGGTTAAGTCACGAGAATGGAATCATTAGAATAATCTTGAATCTCTATAATCTATTTCATAAATGTGGAATCATCCTTAACATTAGATTCTCACCACTAAATAATTTGGGTATAATTATGATGATACTCTTTCATCCATAATTCAAAGTAGAAATAATGTTCTCCCATCATCCAGGGTAAAAGAGTTAACCATTATACTCATTCCCCATGATAATCCAATATGATGAATACTTTTATAAAATATTGACAAATTGTGCTACCACAACCATTATGTCACTATATAAAATGATAAGAAACATTTAATGAGATGTAATCAATAATAAAAAACTCTAATGGTTTTTTATTATGATCAAAATAATATTTTTAATAATCCTAAAATCATTCATCCACTCTGAAACATCCTAATAATTCTCTATTATACTCTTTATGATATATAATTCTGGGATCACAATTTCACTAACCATGATCTAGTAAAAAGTATATTTATAATGAAACCAATAAAATTACAAAACCAATTTATTCTAATGTATGACATATATATTTTATTATATAAAACACATCAAAAATAAAATATTACGCATAAGATGCTCTAAAATCAAAAACACTCTCCCATAGAGTGTCTTCTAATATTTGAAACAATCCCCCAATATACTATTTTTTTCAAAGGATTATATGATTTTTTAATGCATATATGAAATCCAAAACAACAATACAATCAATTCCAAACATGATATGTGAAAAATGATACCAATAAACAATGACCTTACTCAAAACACTATTAATCCTCAACACATTCGTAATTTTAATCCACACCAACACATCAAATTAAATCAACTCATTAATATCTAAATAAATTACATGAACATATTTATTGATGGCTAGTATCATAGATTGAGTCATATCCTGAAAAATATAAATGAAATAATATCAAAAAATTAATCGATATAACCCCTCTTTCTTCCATAATATAATGTTTGTAGGATATAATAAAACTATTCAAACTCAATGTTGGAAATTATGATACTCATAAAAATTGAATCAATATATGAACTGTAGCACTGAATTTTTAATACATGAATTATATGTTGATCGTTAAAAGATTTATATAATGTAAAAATATCTAAATGGATTACAAGATATGGGTTGTGTGTTTCATATAGAAAAAAAATGCATAACACATGAATTCAAAAACATCATATAGAATACATTCGATTTTTAAAATACTCTACTTTTCTATCAATGTACCCACAATAATTTTTTTTTTCACTATCATCCTATTTTTTTCCTCCACTAGATCAAACACTACCACTAGACAAAATAATGGAGAATTAAATATTATCAAATATAGATAAATTCATATACTAACCTCATATATGTTGATGTGTAAAGGTAAATTCTCCTCCATTATCCTCTATTCAAAACCATATTCTTGATACATATTTCTATATATAATCTTGATCATTTCATCATTAACCAAGTTAATTTTTTTCATTAGATTGTAATATATCATGATATTTTATCCCTATGTTATCTCTAATAAACAACGTCAACAAAAATTGAAATCATACTAAGAGAGAATACAAAAATGTATTTTTTTGATTACTTTATACCAAACCCATTCAATTTTGTGGTCAAATTTAAACTACATTAAATCAAACAAAAATAATAAAGATAATGATGATGGGTTGGAAATAATTTCTCATTATGGTGTAACTATTTTGACCTATCTGATATCCCTACTAACTCCTTAATTAAAACTCAACCTATGTTATTATGATAAGTGTCACAATAATCCCCAAACACCATACATTATCCATAAAATATAACGATAAGGATAGTAAAAAACATATCTTTTAAATAACCAAGTACTACCTAACATTAATCTATTAATAAAAAATCCTCACCCATCTTCTTCAATTAAATAAAATGTGTTATCATATGAGAATATTTAGACCTAAATCTCCTATAAAATATTTCCATCAATGAAATAAGAATAAATATGCATTACTAAATGTGTAATACATATTGAAGGAATTCATTTATCTTTTTTAAATAATTTTATATTTTCAACTCAGACATAGAATTATAATGATGTGGACTTCAAGATTATAAAATATATACATAGAAAATATTCTATATGCTTGATTTCATCAAATTCTCTATAAAATATTCCTTGAATAAATTATATAATTAGAAAATGTATTCAAATACAATAGTATTTTATTAATAATTACAACTACAAACAAATCAAATATGTCACAAATGTAAAATTTGTAATCCCTATGAACACTTCCAGTTATTCATTTAATTATAAGGTAATAACTATATATTAAAATTTATATTAGAAATATATGAAATAGTTATTATGAATAACCTCTTCATTCCTCAATATATTATGTTATATTGAAAGATAAATTTAATTTAAAACAGTATTATATATGTTCAACATATCATATAAGATGATAATTCTCAATATTTGATAGCATTTCATCAATGTTACATATATTTAACACTAATAATTCAAAAGAATATACATGCCAACATAAAAAAATTAGATATTGCACTAGATCTCCCCAATAAGATAAATTGATTAATATGAATAACATTATCAAATATTCATAAATATTGATATAAAACTTCTCGATCATTGAATGAATCATCATATAAATAGATTTAAAGGGGATATATGTACAATATTAACTATATTCGAAACATAACATAATGTGTATGGGGGCTGATGAAAGTTATTCTCGAAAAAAATCGTAGAGAAATTAATAAACTAATAAAATTATATGAATATTTACTCTATTAAATGATGTATGAATTCTAACAACCATTAGGTAATATGATATAGGAATATGTTATCCATCTCTTGATCACACTCCCAAAAAAACAACACAATATTATTCTATGTTAGAAAAAACTAATCAACATAAATAATAATAAAAGAATGATTACATAGTGTCAAAAATTTCATTTAAATTTAATAACTCACATGGTTTTATTTTTAGAATGAATAATTCAAAAAATTCTCATATAAAATATTTTTATATGTGTACAACCTTGAAACACATTTTCTAATCTAAAATATCCCTTTAATTGTGTATAAAATACCAAGGGATAGGGAAGTCAACCTACAATATGATGCAACTCTTATAATCAAGAAGGTATAATAAAGGTGTGAAAATACATTGTGTAAATATATTAATAATACAAAGTGGAATATATTTATATGGTTACATTAGTGGTTATTAGTACCCTAGTTTATAAAACTAGATTATGTATATTATATATGACCAACACATATACCACACAACATCTTTTAATGGATTCCATCCTTTTTATTTTTATTTACATTTTTATAAGGGTAAATAATTGAACTATGTGATCCTATATATACATTGAATTAGAGGCCTCAAAACCTATGTATCTATATTTTATTAATGAGGATATTGACACAACTACTACAATCTAAATATATTCAAATAATAAGCTATATCAACAATCATGTCACTAGATCTCCACTAAACATTTGTAAACATTAGAAGCAAGTACTTATAATGCATGTATACCACAAAAAAGTTATATTCCAACCTAGAGTTATTGGTATAATAAAAATAAATACCACATCTAAAGAATGAGAAAATGGTGGCTATGGTGAATCCACATAGGTTGAAATCTCACCTATCTAGAAAAATGGTTCTATTATCCATAGATTTAAACCTATTTTTTCATTTCTTAAGAATGAAGGTTCTAGGCGCAGCGGAAGCGTGTGGGTTGATGTGCCCACTTGAATTTTGTCATTAAAAATGATCAATTCTGGATCAATACGATGATAAACCCCAGTCTCCATGGATCAAATAACAGAAATGGAAAAAGAAAAGGAAAGTCCCAGAACCACAAAGTAGGATCGTTACAGGTTGATTATAATTAATTTAATCATTTGAAAAGAAATACCTTTTGGGAATTCTTTCTCCATTGATGTTCTTGGTCAAGTTCCGATGTGATTCGTCATTTTGTCCCAGAATCCAAGTGTACGCTTCCTCTAACAGTGATCCACACATGTACCTCGTATCTCGAGACATCGCCAAAGGAGTCTCCGGGTGCTAGAATGGAGAAACCTTTTCTTCTGTTATCCGCCATAGATCATCTTGATCTGATGGAAGAGGATCTCTCTCAGTCTTAAGAGCATTCTTGGAGGAAGAGGTTCTTTCAGCCCTGAATTAATTCTATTTAATTGTTGTGCAAAACGATTCTCTTATCTTGGAAAAGATATGGGGTTGTGAGGATATTTATAATCGAGTTTGAGGTTATAGAGTTATGACAATAAATAAACGCGTTACCCGTTTCATTTATTTCATTCACTCTTATTGAAAACCCCCATGTCGAATAATTAATTCTTCAACATGCGCTCACACTGATTAAAATAAATATTATTTAATAAAACAATATTATATCCTCAAAATACTGACTGGAAAAACTACACTGTGTGTAATAATAAATACACGGCGTGTACTTTTTTTTCATTGAAAACTACACGGCATGTACATTAACTGTGCACGACATGTATATCTTGTTTTCATTTTATTCTTCTTCCATTATTAAAATGATTTAGGCTTTCTTGAATAATTATTAAACCATGTACGGGAATAATCTTTATTCTACTTTAGATACTTGAAAACACATAGTGTGTGACCCTCTAGGCCTCTTTCTCGTTGGCAATAGGCGGGCTTGCCTAAAGTCCAAGAGTACTATCTAGCAATGGGTCAAGGCACCCATGAGAAAGAAGTTGATACCACATTGACATATCACCTCATACAAATGCTTATGGTGTAATTTAATCCCTTTGTCTTGATATATCATCAAGCATGTTTCATGGAAGTGTCATAAACCTATATGTTTGATCTGTCATTCTTTGAATACCTAAAATAAACTCATCGTTTACACAATGTCCATGGAATTAAATGTGATTGTTCTGTTTCAATCAAAGGGCCGAGATATCAACTTTCAAAAATGGATGGGACAATTCATTCCTCGACTTATCCATTAACATCATGTCACTTGTGACGCACCCAATGTACCCTACTTCTCGCCAACTGTCTGCGTGATGGTTTTCGTCAGTAAATCTAAGAGTGCGAGTCATGATATGAGTTAATGATAATCTTCCAGTCTAAGGACCATTACACATGCTCACAGATAGTAATGTCTGATGACACTAAGACATGCAGAATAGCTACTGGTGGGTCTTTTCTCATAATCTCCAATCGTGGAGATTACCAAGTGTGAACTCCATGAGAGAGATTCTCGTCTTCTTACGAGTACTCGCACATGACAGTTTGTATAATATGTGTCCTATCATAGTATTTCATCCAACCGGAGAATATTATTTAAGAATATTGTTATATCATTTCATGGTTCTTATCATAGTGGGGATCTTCCATCACCTTATTAATGCAAAAAATATTCCAGAACATTATTATAATATAGTCATGCATAACAATTAACAATAAATAATAAGTGAACATTCATGTAATCAAAGTAAAAAACAGTTGGTTCTCAAGAAACAACCCTTACAAACTCCCACTTGGACTAGAAAAAATTGCCTACAACTTTTAGTCTGCTAGACCTCACATGATGATCATGTTTTTGCTGAGTCAAGGATTTAGTCAAGGGGACCACAACGTTTTCTTCCATGGAAATACTGCTCACTGTATCTTCACCTCTCTGAGAAAAATCCCTCATTAGATGATACATCCAAAGTATGTTATTTGTCCACTGATGTGACCTTGGCTATTTTGCAACTGCCACCGCTGTAGTATTATCACAATAGAGTGTTATAGGATCTTTACTGCTTCGTACTACATCCAACTCATGGATAGTGCATCGCATCCATACTGCTTATTTAGCTACCTTAGAAGCTATGATATACTCGGACTCCGCTGTAGAATCTGCCACAACCCTTTTCTTTGAGATCTTCCAGCTCACTACACCTCCATCCAAACTGAAGATGTATCCATTCTGCGACTTCATGTCATCTTGATCAGTCTAGAAACTAGCATCCACATGTCTTATGAGTACTAGTTCCTCATCTCCTCCATAAACTAGGAACATATCCATAGTACGCCTCAGATAATTAGGGATAGTCTTGACTGCCATCCAATGGCAGTCTCTTGGATCAGCTTGAGATCTACCTACTGCACTTAATGCATAAGCAACAACTAGCCTCGTACATAACATAACATATATGACTGACCCAATCAAGGATGCGTAAGGTATCCTTTTCATTATCTTTCTTTACTCATGTTTCTAAGGACACATTTTCTTGGAAATATGAATGCCCTGTGACATTGGCAACAATCCCCTCTTAGACTTTTCCACACTGAATCTCTTCAGTATCTTGACAATGTATGTAATTTGACTATGGCCCAGCATTCTCATGGTTCTATCATGATAGATCTTGATCCCATGAATAAATTATTCCTTGCCCTAGTTCTTCATGGATAAGCATTTATGAAATAATTCCTTAACTGACTGTAAGACAGGTACATCATTTCCAATTAGTAATATATCATCAACATATACAATTAGGAAAACGACTACACTTCCACTAAACCTTTTGTAGACACAAGGCTCACATTCATTCTTAAAAAATCCAAATTCCGTTACATCTTCATCAAAATGAATGATCCATGACCTTGATTCTTTCTTTATTCCATAAATGGATTTCTGTAACTTGGATACCTTTTTGGAATCCTTTGGAGTAACAAAACCTTCAGGTTGTGTCATGTAGACATCTTCTTGGAGGTTCTCGTTAAGGAATGCTGTTTTGACATCCATTTTCCAAATTACATAGTCATGGTAAGCGGCAATGGCCAATAGGATTATGATGGATTTTATCATCGCAGCCGGTGAAAAGGTTTCATCATAGTCAATTCCATGACGTTGTCTAAAAACATTTTCAAACAGTCGTGACTTATAGGTGTTGACTTTCCCCTCCATGTCCAGTTTCTTATTGAATACCCATTTATTTCCAATAGGCTTTACATCAACTGATGGATCTACCAAAATCCATACATGGTTTTGGTACATGGAATCCATTTTAGAATTCATGGCTTCTTGACACTTGGGAACGTTTGTGCCTTCAACTGCTTCTTTGTAGGAAAGAGGATCATCATTGTCAACCAATAATGATTCACCATCCTCAGTGATATGAAAACCATATCGTTCTGGTTCTCGTACCTCTCTCATGCTCCTACACAGTACTTGTGTCTCTGGAAGAGATTGTTCTTCCACGGGGATTTGTGGAATCTGTTCTTGTACCAACTCTTGTGTATCATGAGCCTTGACTTCATCGAAGTCTATATCTCCCACACTATCTCATTTGGAGAAGTGCTCCCTCTCAAGGAATATGGCGTGTCTTGCCACTGTAACCCTTTTTTCTAAGGGGTTGTATAGGTAATATCCCATTTTTTCCATGGGATATCCTATAAAGATACACTTTGTTCCTTGGAGAGCAAGTTTGTTACCTGATGAGGCCTTAACAAATGCTTCTCTACCCCACACATGTAAATTCAATAACATGGATTTGCGTCCACTCCATAACTCATATGGAATAGAATTTATCGATTTAGATTGTACTTGGTTTAGTATGTGGGCTGCAGTTTGTAATGCATATCCCCAAAAGGATAATGGAAGACTTACATGACTCATCATTGATCTCACCATGTCTAACAGGGTGAGGTTCCTCCATTCTCTTACACCATTCCACTAAGGTGTGTAAGGAGGAGTGAGTTGAGATAGAATCCCAAACTCCCGTAATAAATCATTGAATTCTTGATTAAGATATTATCTTCCTCTGTCTGAGTGAAGAATTGTAATATTCTTACCATGATGGTTCTCAACTTCATTTTTGTTTTTGTTGAACAGATCAAAAGAATCTGACTTATACCACATCATGTAAATATTTCCATATCTACTAAAATCATCAGTAAAAGTTATGAAGTATGAGAACCCACCCCTTACTTCACCTGGAAATGTTCCACACACATCTGTGTGAACTAATTATATAATCTCTTTAGCCCTTTCACCTTTCCCAGTAACTGGGGCATTGGTTATTTTTCCTTGTAGACACACATGACATACACCAAGTGGTTTTAGTTCGAAAGAATCTAAATAACCATCTTGATGTAATATTGTCAAACTTTTATCATATAAATGAACCATCTGGTGATTCCGTAGTTGGGTTTGGTTTGAGTCATGTGAATTGAATTTGTTATCAATTTCCATTACTTTGTTTGTGTAGTCTAACACATAAAAGACATTATATAAATGTTCCCTACCAATACAAATGCTATCTTTATAAAAGTAGCAACATTCATTTCCAAAATTGAACATGAATCCATCAGTATCTAATGTAGATTCAAAAATAATGTTTTTAGAAATAAAATGCACATAATAACAACCCTTTAACACGAAGATCATTCTAGTTGGTAATGTGAGGTGGTAGTCCCCGACAGCTACAACATCAAGTCTGGCTCTAATGGCTACTCGTAGATCTACCCCACCTCGATCAATCTTCCTGAATATATGTGGTTCTTATATTTGGATACAGATGTGAGCACCAAAATTAGTATCTAATTCCTAATTAGTAGAAACAGATAGATTGCATTTGATAACAAACTCACCTGAATCTTCTCCTTGCTTCCTTGGCTAGGTGCATTTTTTCTCCTAGTGGCCCTTCTTTCCACATGTGAAACAAACCGCATCTTGTTCCCTTTCCTCCGCATTGATCTTCCTTTTCTTGGAAGGCCATGAAGAATGTTTGGGATTAAAGCTCTTCACCTTCCCTTTTATTTTAGTCATCATGATGATAGGAGGAATTTCACGCTTCATGTCATTTTCCACTTGGTATATAAGGATAAGAAGATCAGACAAAGACTTCTCGATGTTGTTCATGTTGAAGTTCACAACAAAGTTTGAGAAGATCTGGGGGAGTGATGCAAGAATGTGATTAGTACCCAATATTTCAGGGAGTTTAAACCCTAGAACCTCCAAGTGTCAATGTAGCCAATGAGATTGACTACATGATGCCCATCTGGTCCACCCTCTCTAAGCATTCTCTAAAATAGAACCTTGGAGGTCTCAAACCTTTCCTGTCTTTCACTCTCCTGGTATAAACCACGGAGGTGCTCAAGCATGTTGTAGGCATCCATGTCTTCATGAGACATCATGAGCTCACAAGACATAGATGACAGCTTCAAACATTGAACGTCGAGTGCATCTCTCAAATGATGATCATAGACGAGGAATTCTTCATCACTCGCCCCATGGGTAGGGGGATCAGGAAGTGAGGACTCCAGCACGTAAAACTTTCGTTCATGGCGTAGGATAACCTGAAGGCACCTTAACCATTCCTGAAAGTTACTTCTGGTGAGGATGTTGTCTTTATCCAGAATTGATCGCAGAGAAAAGGTGGTTGACGAGTTTTTCATATCGATTATAAAAATTAAAAGAGAATATTTATCTTTACTTTCTTTATTACATTTTATGAAAAATAATAAATGAATTTATTAATTCTCCAACTATTTTATCAAGTCCCAATGGCCCTCACCACTGAACTCGGAATGTCCAGTTGATTTGACATTCAACTGGCAAGGATCTATATTCCCTTCTAATAACCCCAAAAAAGTTTGGTCAAGCTATTTGAAGGTATTTAGGTAGACATGTCTTTGCTAATTGTGAGCTTACAGTTGCATGATCTGTTGAGTGGACTCCCCAATCCTGAAATCTTGACTTGGATTTCTTCAACTGTTGCCTCCAACATTACATCAACTCTTGAAAGGGCTAATCCTCTTGATGTAATATGGTTTACTCAACCCGAATCCTTTCATAACGGATTCCAATATAAAATTAAGTGTCCAAACAAGGGGTTTTCAACCACATAGTTTTATTGAGTCTTGCCCTGAATCAAGTAATGGAAGGCTTGGTCTGACTTAATATGGTATTTGAGGGATTTTATTCTTTATGCATAGTTTTACATTATGACATGCTTGTTAATATTAAGTGATGATTGCTTAAGTGATTAACCTTGTTTTGATAATGTTTACGCATAGTACATTTTTTATTTTATTCCATATTTTCATGATTGTATATTTTATTAATTATGTGATCGCGACAACACATACATAATAAATAAACCATGCAATCAGAAAGAAATAAAATAAGATGGAATGATCATGAGCTTCTATTGGTTAGCTTATCTAGTGGTTTTGATAAGATTACCCTGACCTAGGGGAAACACCTTGAAACTGATGGTTCATGTTTTGAAGCTCCCACCTGTCCACCTTTATATCTTCTTGGGTTGGTTTTTCCTCAGCTTTGGATTTCAATCCATCTCCTCTAGCTGTTAGAGATCCTCCATTACATGGGGTTTATAATAAAGAAACCATGGGCACGCATGCCCTACATTTTATTGGAAGAAGGCTCACATGACAACAAATTTAAATTAAACAAATTTATATGAAACCATACACACATACAAGGGGTCTCTGGTCTAGATCATGATCATCCATAGCATGAAACAACATTTACGCATGTTTAGAATTCAAATTCTTTTAATCATTATTTCAGTTAAGATAAGTCGCGCTCGAATTCAATTAATTATTATATTATAATTAATCAATTTTTTTATCTTAAATTACATTATGAATTTCCTTGAGATTCTTCTCATCCACATTCCAAGTATAAGACATTGTACATTTGGAGGAAACCGGCTGAAATTTCTGGAAAGTACACGGCATGTAGTTTATATTTACACGACGTGAATTTCTTTTCACCCTTTATCCAAAGTACATGCCGGGGGATTTGGCGTGTTTTCTGTACATTGGAAATTTTGGAGTACACGATGTGTAGATAAATCATACATGGCCTGTACTAACTTGTTACAGAATAATCGGCCTGGCAATCCCGTGTACGTGGTATGCGGGTTCTCTTTTGTACACGGTGACACTTGGGACGGATCGGACTACGCGTAACGTTTCTCCAACATATACGCCGTGTATTCCTATTTTCCACGCGCCTTTCATTTCTGGTCAAACGGGGTAATAAATACATAGGCATACTCAATTTACACGACATGGTTTGGCGGACCAGTTTCGATTCGTTGATCCTAAGTACACGGCGTGTAGTTTTCATTACATGCCAGGTATTCCCGTGTTGTACAGACCGAAAGAGCGGCTCCTCCGGATGAGTTCTTCATTTTTATTTTAATTAAAAAAATAAAATTAAATGGTCATTTCTGTGATATGAATCAATAAACGAAGGAGGAAGAATAGATTTCATTTATTCAGATTAGAGAAAAATTCATTTCAAATTGAATCAATATAAATGCGTAAATTATCAACAAAAATTAAATAACTATAATCAACATTATAACCTCCCTCTGATACCATTTGAAGGTTCCGGGAACAGCGGAAGCGCATGGGTGGATGTGACCACTTGGATTTTTATCATTAACAATGGTCAATCTGTGATCAATACGAAGATAAATTCCAGTCTCCACTGATCGAATCACAGAAATGGACAAAGAAAAGGAAAGCCCCAGAACAACAATGTAGGATCATTACAGGTTGATTATAATTAATTTAATCAATTGAAAAGAAATACCTTTTGGTATTTCTTTATTCTTTGATTTTCTTGATCACGATTCGATGTGATTCATCGTTGCGTCACAGAAGCCATGTGTAGACTTCCTATAGCGGTGATCCACACGTGTACCTCGTATCTCAAGAAATTGCCAATGGAGTCTACAGGTGCTAGCGTGGAGAAACCTTTGCTTGCATCGTCCACCTTAGATCGTCTTGATCCAATTGAAGAGGATCTCCCTCGGTCTTGAGAGCATTCTTGGAGGAAGAGCTTCTTTCGGCCTTGAAATAATTCTCCAGAATTATTGTGCACAATGATTCTACTGTCTTGGAAAAGAGTTGGGGTTGTGAGGATATTTATAATCCAGTTTGAGGTTGTAGAGTTATGACAATAAATAAACGTGTTACACATTTATTTTATTTCATTAACTCTTATTGAAAACCCCCCATGTAGAATAATTAATTCCTTGACATGCACTCACGCTGATTATAATAAATATCATTTAATAAAACAATATTATATCCTCAAAATCCAGACATGAAAAACTACACGGCGTGTAATAATAATTACACGGAGTGTACTTTTTTTTCACTGAAAACTACACGGCGTGTAAATTAAATGTACAAGGCGTGTATATCTTGTTTTAATTTTATTCTTCCTCGAATATTAAAACTATTTAGGATTCCTTGAATAATTATTAAACCACGTACATGAATAATCTTTATTATACTTGAGATAATTGAATACACTTACGGTGTGACCCTCTAGGCCTCTTTCTCATTGGAATTAGGCAGGCTTGCCTAATGTCCAAGATTACTGTCTAGCAACGGGTCAAGGCACCCAAGAGAAAGAAGTTGACATTGCATTGATGTATCACCTCATACGAATGCTTACTATGTAATTTAATCCCTTTTTCTTGATATCTCATCAAGCAGGTTTCATGGCAGTGTTATAAACCTATATGCTTGATCTGTCGTTCTTTGACTACCTGAAATAAACTCATCATTTACACTATGGCCATCAAATTTAGTGCGATAGTTCTATTTCAATCAAAGGTCCGAGATATCAACTTCCATAAATGGAAGGTACAAATCTTTCCTAGACTTATCCATTATAAACATGCCACTCGTGACACACCCAACATACCCTACTTTCCGCCAACTATCTTCGTGATGGTTTTCGTCAGTAAGACTAAGTGCGCGAGTCATGATATGAGTTAATGATAATCTTCCAATCTAAGGACCATTACACACACTTGCAGATAGTAATGTCTGATGACACCAAGACATGAAGAATTACTACTGGAGGGAATGTTCTCATAATCTACAATCTTAGAGATTACCACGTGCGAACACCATTAGAGAGAGTCTCATCTTCTTACGAGTACTCGCACATGATGGTCTCTATACTATGTGTCCTATCATAGTATGTCATCTAACCACAGAACATTATTTAGGAATATTTGTATAGAATTTCAAGGTTCGCATCATAGTGGGGATCTTCCAGGACCTTATTAATGCAACAAATATTCCAGAACATTATTATATTATAGTCATGTAGAACAATGAACAATATATATTAAGTGAAGATTAATGTAATCAAAGTACAAAACAGTTGGTTCTCATTACACCAACCCATAAAAAGAATAATTTTTCAAAAAATTATTTCATAATACCTGATATATGATTTTATCCATAACTTAAGTTATTGTCATATTATTTTGATCAATCTCAAAATTTTTAGGTAGAGATCTCCCAAAAAAATTTCCCTTTCAACCTTATATGTGATGAGATAGATTTAATTTTATAGGAGGTTCAAAAACATAAATTCAAACTTTCATGTGCTCAAAATAATTGATCACGTGGATGGAGGTTCTCATTACTACACTACACTTGACATAAAAGATAAACAGTCTTCTAGGAACTATTTATTTAACTTCAACTTCATGAATTATAAAAACCTATAAATAACATCAAATAGGTTATACCACTATCCGAACACTATATGAAAAAAATATAACAAATAAAATAAATAAACTATCTAATATCGCATTAATGTACTAAAATAGAGTATATCCCTCCTCTAGTAATCACTATGTCTTACGATAAGAGATGAATTGAAAACCCCTATATCCATAACCTTGATGATTATTTTACATTGTTATATTGGTTTAAGATTGAATGTTTCATATCATAATTTCTCGATTAATTGAATAGTCATAGAAAACTATATACTTACAGAACATCCACATTACATTGGTTGAAAAATACGTAGAATGGAATCATTCTTATAGACATGAAAATCATTTGCAAGTTTTTTTATATCATGAGGAAAGGGAAAAATATATAGTGTGAGCGTAGTTAGTTATTAAGGGAAACTGTATAGTAGAATCGATAATATAATAAATTAAACATGATTAATGTGTTATAGTTTAAAAAATAAAATATATTTTATAACTATTATAATGAAATTTTAATATCTCCATGGATGACATAAGGACTTAAATAATAACATTGATATTAATAACTGCTTTTATTATGATAGAATGAATCATTTCATGAAAAAAAAATATTATCATCATATCCTTATGATAAGAGATAATAGGGAAGGAATATTCCAAAATAAACAAGATATTTTAGCTCATGATAACAACGAATACATCAATAAGTTGTCTAAATGTTCACCCAACCCATTCACGTTATTTATCCAATGTATTTATCACATGAAATAAATGAGTAAATATAATAATTGGTATTAAAGTATTATTAGACAATATGTTAATGTTTTCCCATGTTAAAATAATTATTATAATCAATATAGTGATATATTTTTTATTGTATCCTTAGTGTATATTACTACTAATAAATATAATTCACTAATTGATATTGACATAGATGAAAATAAATTAAAAATAACATTAAAATTTTTTTAATGTTCTGGGAAAAATATCATTTCATATATATATGATTCTAAATTATTGTTTCTAGAATTATGAATATTTTAATTTCATTTAAAATAACCATATAATGCTATAATTGAATATTCAATGTAATTAGTAGTGATTATGGTCAAAAAATGACTTCATTCTGAAGATTTAAATACAAATATTTCATTTGTACTTATGGAGAAAAAGTAAAAAAGTGTGTATTTCATTAAATAAAAAGAAATTTCCTATTAAAACGATGAATAAAAATTAAAAATTTTCTTATATTGACTTGAAGAATTCTTTTTATCGTAGAAATTAATATTATTTAAAATAATATAAGATACATGTATTTGGATGAAAATATAGATTGAAAAAATTTGTAACAAGGTCATCTTTTAATAAATAAATATCTAAAAATATTAATTACCAACAGAAAGGAAATTAAATTAAAAACATTTAAAATCCATATATAAATAATGGAAAATAAGGTAAATATATTTTAAAATTAAATGTTATTATAATTACCATTAATGTAATTTTATTTATTAATAATCACAAATGAAGATGACAATGTATAAGAAACACTTACCACATTGAAAATATTTTAATAAAAAGATCATTAAAGGTGAGAGGATGCAATATATATTTATCTCACATGATTTTCAGAAAATTGATTATCAAATAAATCGAAATGATATTTTATACACTATAAAAAAGAAAAAATGTGATTTGAAATGGCATAAATCTAAATGAAAGGGAATTAAGATGAGAAATTCCTTACCTCTGACTTTCTTGTGGTGCGTACATCCACTGTTATTCAATATGAAAAAATTAATCTTATTAATAATTTATATTATCAAGATATTTTGATTTTATTACTAGATACAATTAATTAATCATTTTTTCTAACACACTTATTAAAAAAAATTTGTCATAAATACTACATTTTTATTAATGGTTAAATTTTCCATACAAGTTTCGATTTGATGATTTTGGTCCATCATCATTCATCATTATTAAATATCACATAAATTTATAATTTTTTATTAAATTTATCTCTTTAATGAAATTTTAATAACATCCATTATAATTTTTATAGAAAACTAATTGCATCATCTCAGAGAGATGGTATTCCGTATGCACGCAGAATTAATATTTTAATTTTTATAAAGGATGGAATAAAAATGAAATAGATATTTGTTTACTTTAAAAGGAAAATAATAATAATATTAATATCATAATTATTTAGTAAACAAATCCTTGTGTCTCTATATGTGTGGTGGAATTTAAATATGAGTTGTATTGCTTTGTGGAGGTTGTAGTCTGCACATGCCTTTTTAAGAGACATTATCACTTTCTAAAGACTATAATTGGAGGATTTTAGATGTTAAATTATCTTTATATAAATTTAGTGGTTTCATAATAATGTTATATATCCCTCAATTCTATCTTTATAACCATCCTTGTGAGGCGGTGATGAGAAATGAAAAACATCATTATATAGAGAATGTTAGATGAATGTAATCATGAGAAATAAATTCATTTCAATTAAAACGATAAATGATATAATTAAGGATTGTGTCAAAAAAATAACAGTATTTCAGTAAGTTGAAGATATTAATGCAATTATATCAACATAGCTTTGTAATTTACTATGGATGTGGAAGAATAAATAATCATGAAATCATTCAGTTAAATGTTATACATCCTCTTTGAGAGCCTCCCTTTATCTTACACATTATGCCTTCTTGAAGTGGACTTTTGGTGGGTTCAAAACATCTAGAAAATAGTTAGGGATGTTGGGAATGTATTTTTTCATAAATTGGATGAAATAAATGGTAAAAGTGGAATTTAGAAAAGAGGAGATGATGTGCCTTTTATAATTGAAGTTAGTGGAACACCTATAATTATTCTTAACTACTAAATATTATAAATGTCTTACACATGGATTAGTGAAACTTAAATTTTTTTATTTTTATGATATTTTGATAATTGTAAAATGGACCATATTTGATAATAAATTAATTGGGTTTTTATAACCTAATCATAACCTGTTAATCATGGTTGGCCCATTTTACAATTTTAAAGTGGTGAAAATATTTTTACCACGTTTACTATTCATAATTAACCAAAATGAAAATTGAAATAATTTCAACAAAATTACATCTTGGTTCCAAATAATTGATTTTATTTTTTAGATATCAATTTTTTACATTTATGAAATAAATTTTTCTATTACTATATAATGTGCAGGGATTGTTTTTAAAAAATTACAATTTAAATCATAAAATGAATCATATTAAAAAATTAATTAGAATAAGGATTAATATTCAATTAATAATTTATATATATTCAAAATGATCATATTCTTATTTCAATCAGAATTGATAATATATTAGGCCCTTAAAATTATATAATTTATAGAAATTAATTGATAGTTTTTCAAAGAAGTCATTATTTTTCAGTATTCAATCAAAATTCATCCTTTTTAAAAATATCTAACATTTATCCAAAGAAAATTTGGAATTTAATAATTAAAACTAATTTTTTATTTTATCCAATAAAATTACTAAAGGTGTAAGATATTAATTATAACATCTACGTATGATAGGGCTAAAAACATATTTTCGAAATTGGTATTTAAGATGATAAATTGAATTTTTTCTCAATCGATTTATAAGGAAAACGATTTGGGGAATATAAATTTATTTTATTATATATATATTGTATATAAATTTAATTAAAACCATTTATAGATAATTAATAAATTAATTTATTAAAAAAAATACACTATAAAAATCAAAATACATTTCTAAAAAATTACTCTTTTACCCTCAAATATGTAATATTTAATTAAAAAAATTTGATAATAAATTTATGAATTATTATTAATTTTTCATCATGTATAAAAAATAATATAATATAATTTTAACAATATAAATAATGGGAAATAAATTTTATAAAAACCATCTATAATAAAATAATGTTTTAAGAAACACATTTATAAATATTACAAAATAATTAATGTTGTAGTCCAAATTGATTATTCTAAATAGATTTTAATTAATTATCTGGAAATATATTCATTTTGATTTGAAATAATAAATTACCCCCTTCTGATATATGTGGAATTGATCGAAATCAATTTAACATGGTATTTTTTAAAAGAAACGCATAATAATGTCTTGGGATGATATATTCTAAACCCTTATAAAAATTGTATCCTTGAAAATTAAATTAATAATTACTAATGAAGATATGAATCAAAATTTTATTTCGTCAATAATATAAACCTCACTAACATATGTAAAACTATATATTTTATCATTAATATCTCATAAACTGTATATGAATCGTTATAATATTTATATTTGTTAATGGGTTTCCAAATTAACACAATTGATATATTTTTATACAAAGAAAGTTTATCATCATGAATCAATTAAATGAATATAAGGAAAATAAATACATGATTCCATTCTATGTAATAGGAAATAAAATCACCTTTGATATATTTTTTATTGATTTGTTGCTTTTGATTCTAATAAATAATGTCTAAGAAGTATTTTCAGGTCGGATGGAATAAAATAAACTTTTAATGAGACATATGATAAAAAAGTGAATGAAAAGGTATTCCAAGTATCTAAACCAACGTGGGATTCATGGGATAAGATAATACACAATATATATAAACCCTTATGTGATGAATTAATACATTAATTCATAAAAATATATAATTACACGAAGAAAAAATGATTCATATTTTAAATTCATTATAAACTGTCCTAGTTGTTTAACATAGAATATTTAATACCCCATATAATAATTTATTAATAATAAAAAATAATTATTCCATCTTATATATAATAACATAAAAGTCAATATTTGGTATAAATACCATATTCTCAACAACTGAATATTTTTTTATCTTTTTAGAAAACACCCATTATATTCTCATTAAAACCTTAGTCCAACGATGTCTTTTGATTTTAAACACCTTAAATGGAGTTTTAGGGGTGGATTCAGTATTCTTGGTGCATATATAAATTATATACATTATAAATCAAATGAAAAATTATGTATCATTGAGTTTTTTATCAAATTACTGATTATCACCTAAAATCAGACTTTGACTATGGTTATATTTATTCTATAATATTAGACATTCCTTCTTTTTCCTATCATATGGTATATTCCCTTGATTCATGGGATACCATATAAGTATTTCCCCATATTACTAAACATGAATAATTGGGCCTTGATTTTTCATTAATGATCTAGATGGTTTATATTTCTCAACATTTAACATTCTTACATTACTTTTCCAAAAATATCAGTGTTTCATTCCATAATATTTAAATAATTGATATTCAACTCTTGTATATTTCCTTTTTCAACAACCCCTATACAAATCAATTTTATGTACACTTTCACTTTTCTTCATTTTAAAATACAACACTTGAATAATTCATTATATTCCTTGAGTGATCATGATAGAATATCATTATATGATGAATAATTTTATGGGAGTAACACCCTTTTCTGGCTTAGTTTTATACCACAGAAGAAACAATGAATATTACTCTATGGATTATATACGTTTTCCATAGAATGCCTTGATCATATTGTAAAGAATTATTCATACATAGAAACACTCAATTCTTCCCTTTCCGCAAATTTAAAAACATTCTTTTCAAAAAAGATCTTTTCTCACAGGGAATGCATTTTCGAATAATATCTCCATAAATATTTCATATTCCATGCCCTATATTTTCTCACACTCTTTAGTAATTTTATTCAATATCCACCATTAATAAGAATCTATAGTTAAAAACATTATTTCAATAAACATTTCAATTTCATCGCATCCCAAATCATGAAATATATTTTAAAAATAGCTGATCCATTGATCACATACTAAAAAAATAGTTGTTCAATTAAACGATGATGGTTTTTGTTATATGAAGTTATCCTTTATTATAGTATCTGAAGGTGAAGTTCCTAAAACTCCATATACAGGTTCTTCAACACCACTTGTAGCGTGATATTTGTCGATGTGATATCATCTTTTGGAAATTCAATTAGGTCGGTGAGGTATTTTATTTCTCGGGGATCCCTTTATCTGATATATCCTTCAGACATGACTCCATCATTCAATATTTCATGAATGTGATCCTTAATCAGAGGTAGAAAACGACCTATAAAATAATTATTTTGAGGAGTCCCATTATTCTTTATTATTCAAGATTACTGCCTCTAGAGTATTTTCAACCAATTCATAAAAGAAAGTGTTGAAAAGTAATCATGCTACTAAATGATGAGGAGATGATCTTTGGTGTAATTTTTTCCTTCAAAATATCATTTTTCAAGTCTAGAGGATCTGGATCTATGCACTTCCTACCGACATGGTGGTAAAATGGAGAGGTCTTCCCTTCGCTTCTAGATTATCTTGTTGTAGAATTAATTAAGTGAATTCCACATCCCATCCCTTTCTCCTTTCCTCTACTCCCTATTAATATGTAGTGTACTCAATGAGTTATCTAGTTTTTCCATTATGGTGACGTCCATAGATATTATTCCTCTCCCATGGTTTAGAATCTCAGTAATAACAATCACGGTGATAGGGAGTGATCCATAATTCTCACACTGGGATAAGGTATATAATATGAGGTAAGGAATCAGAATTGGGAAAAGTCCCCCCACCCTATGAATCAGATCTAATGGTTAAAACCAGTTCCTTATTTGTGGATATTGTAGGGATTATGGAATAGTGGGATAAATCTCCATCTCATTTGGGTTTTATGTCTTGAAGACACCCACCTTCTATATACAAACCACTATAATAATTTCAATGGGTTATATGGATCCCCCGCCCCTCATTTATATGTTTATTATTGATGGAACGTTATCTCGAGGTATTATAGGGGGAGAAGATGTTGTTCGTTATTATAGGGGCTCCGTTTTACACACCTTTAGCTCATTCTATTGGACTAGCGGCTCTCTATGGGTAGGGAAACATACCATTCATAATCATATTTAATTATTTCACTCTAACAGTATCACCTTTGATTCGGTGGAGATAATCTCAATTATTATTTAGAACTATCTAATATGTTGTTATTCTATACCCTAGAACATCATGTAATTGACCAGCAAATACATGTCCCTCCTTCCATCTGGAATTGAATTTTTTCACTCACGACATGAAAGGAAACACTTGGATGACTGTCTAAACTCTAACACCTCCCACGATGTCCCATACAGGGTATTTAATAGCATATCAACTCTTCCCCCAGCGGTAATGAAATTTCCCTATGGGATTATCTATTTCTCCACTAATATATTCCTCCTATAGTTGTTTTTACTCTAAAATTAAACATTATAAAAAAATAAATTATATTTTTGTTGAATAAAAATATATGCAATAAAAACAGTCATAATGTGCCCTGGTATTTTTATAATATAATACAATCTTTCACTAGTCTCACAGACTGACTTATGCTGGATATTCCTAAATAGATTATGGGAATTGAAAAGATTTCCATTCCTTCCACTAGGAACCATATATAAATAATGGTATGAACTATATTATATCATATTATTATGAATATTTAATCCTAGTTTATAACTATAAATCTAGTGTAACCGTTAACATAAATTGAGAATTTATTCATAGATAATATAATAGTCAAAATATTAGTATCTTTGATAATATCCGTAAATCGTATTTTTTTCAAATATTATATAATTGTTTGTAAATAAAAATTGAATAAACTGATCCATATTAACTAGGAGTTTCCTTCCAATTATTATGTCTTATAAACAATCATCATTCATCAAGTGAAGATCATGTTGATACACAAATTGTCTTTTTTCAGGGTGCCTACTCCAAGGTACATTTTTCCTACAACCACTTACACATTCCAATATCAGGATAGGTATGTCATTTCAAGGAATCCAAGCATTATGATACTTTATAATAATGTGAGGATGTTATCATATACATTGACATAAACTTATTATCTTCCATAAGGTTCTGTTATCTAATATATTATTTCAAAAATTTATTTCACAAGGGTCCTTCTAAAATTCCTTTGATACCTCCTTTAAAACATTACCTATAGTAAGGTAGAGTAGGTTCTTACATTGTTACAAAAGTAAAAGATCAATGTAATCAAATCATTAATTATCCATAATTTGAGACATATTAGAAAAACATATACATACATTTCGTTAAAATAAAACATGAAGATAAAAACATTGCATGAAAAAATTTATTGCATCCTTGAAAATAATTCAATGATTTACCCACCAAATCATGGGTAAAGAAAAATAAAAAAATGGTGATCATATAATGTCGACAAGGGAAACCATATAATGGAATATATAATATAATAAATACAACATTAATAATATGGAATATACAAACAGAAAAAAAAATTTACATAACTAATATCATGAAATGTGAATTTATCCATAAATAATATATAAATATAAATAATCACTTGGATAACAACAACCAATTTTATAATTATATAATGCATAACACTGGGCATCATAATCCTTCCATTATGACATTATTCCTAGACATAAAAAGATAGTAATATTACAAAATATCCAAGATAGTTTTTCACATGTGACTTTCCAATTCATCAAATTTATTTCTAATATAATTCCACAACTATTTACTTTCTACATATAGTAAAACATTCTTATAGAATAAATCAACAATAATATAAAAAAAATCAACATAAACATTTAAATCAAAAAAATATCATAAGGTGTGTCTATTTTTTTACCATAATGTAATTTGATGATAAACACCCATATAAATAATGTGAATGGCATCATTAAAGTATATAGCTGAAAAGGAATATGATTAAACAAAGGATATTGATGTAGTTGAAAATACCTTTAAAATAATATAAAAATAATTCTTTAAAACATGTGAAAATATATTTTAATTATAAAAATATTTTTAATAAGAATTTATAGAATGTTGATAAATTGAATTTCATTGATAATGACCAGGGAAAATTATAAAAAAAATGTTCATGTTAAGGAATAGTTATAATGGGGTGATTATATTAATTTCGTAAATATAAAAGTATTATTTTTTGTAAAAAGTATATAATAGTTCATAACAATAAATGTATTATTAAACCACATTAATGTTAGTACGTGAATGATAAAAGACATCCATATGTATGTCTATACATCTAATTGTTTTTGGGAAAGTGGCATAAGTCACCATGAAATAGAATTGTGACTAGAAATACCTTACCTTTGAATTTCACATGGAAAGACATTCTCTATTATATGGTATTCAAAATTTATTCCTATTATATATGTATGCCAAAATCATATTTGGATTGTTCTTACTAGACACTATTCATTAATAATTTCTTCTAGAGTATTCATTAACAATTTTTTGTTAATAATAATATTTTATTGTTAACCATTATGTTTTAAAAACATTATCATTTCAACAGTTTTGGTCCTTTCACTATGGTCATGAATTCATATTTTAAGGAATTATTTTTTTTTAATTATCATGTCGACAAATTTAAAAAATTTAAAAATCATCTATTAAAAGTGGTCATAAAAATGAATTTTATCATCTTATGGAGATGGTAACCTATATGTTCATAAGAATAGTGATTTCACTCTAATAAATGATAAAAATAATTTAATTATATAAATATTTGCATTCACATAATCATGATCATAATATAAATATCAAAATTACTCATTAAATCCATCTTTTTATCTATATGTGTATATATATGTAGGGTGTAAATGAAAAATAAATCACAACACCTCATGTAGATGGGATTCAATATCTATGAAAGAGGAATGTTATCACATTCCAATGGATGTAGTTGTAATAATTTAGTGGATACATTATATTACCATAAACATAATAATTACGTAGACTTCTTATGTATCCCTTAATTACTTCTTTAAAACAATCCCTATGAGGGGGTGAAGAAAAATGAAATATATCATATCCTAAAGAAGGTATGTATTAAGTAAACACGATTGATTTTTTCCTTTTTTATTAGATGAAAAAAACATGAAAATTATTTTTGTAATATACCATCCCAAAACATTGGGTCCGATTCTGATGGTCACTTGACCTTATGTTTACCTCCCCATAATAAAGTGGATACAGACTAGCAGTAAGGGTCTAAGTCTATCTATGGGGATACTATACACTAATTATCATCTCATAGGATCAATAATGTAATATACAGAGTTTTAAGAAAGAAATATTATGTATGGTAGTGTATATGACATATCATACAGAGCATAAACAGAAAACTAAATATTATTATTTCAAATTTTCTATTATAACCAAGCTGTTAGAATAGAGGGAATGAACTATGTTAACTGAATTATGATTATACGGTTTATTAATGTATATACAATTAATTATTAGGGGAAAATTAATTATTAATGAATTTAAATCTATTTTAAAAAAGTCAAATAAATGTTTTACTAAAAGAAATTTAAATGTAAATAAGTTTTTTAAACTAATAAATTAATAAATCGTTATTTTTTTATTAAAATAATGAATATAAATTTATATTATTTAATTTAATGTTTAAAATTCATCTTAGGTGTTTTCAAGACCTTATATAAGAACAGATTAAATTTTACTGAAAAAATGAGTATTATTTTTAAAAATGCAGCTTTACCACAGTTTAATGGAAAATCCATTTTAAATAAATATTTTTTGACAAATTTATAAGATTAATTTGAAAAGATAATAACTTAATTGGAAGAAAATCATCAATTTTTAATTTGGTTAAATTTTTTATAATTTTCAGATAATATTCCAATTTTAGTGATTAGTGAAAATATTTAATTTTAGTTCAAATATACTTTTTAAACTAATTTATTAGTATTGTTATATTATCCATTAAATACGATTTAGGGTATATTAACATTATTATTTTCATTTAATCTAATATAGGTCATTAGAATCAATTTCTAATTGAAAATGGATATTAAAACATTGGGCACTTTTGAACGTTTTGACATTAAAAACATGTTTCACCGATCTGTTAATGGTATTAATTATCAATTAATTTTATTCATTTATGTGACATTAATTTTGAAATATGGGTAAGCATGGTTTTAATCAATATTAAAAAAAATTACCTAATAGGATCAAAATAATTTTTGGTGAATAATAACTATTTTATTTTATTTTCCATGATTAAAGGTAAACTGGGTAATTAAATGTAACAAATACTTTTATAATAATATAAAACTACTCTATCACTTTTCTGGATCTTATTTGATGAGTTATTTTTTACCAAGAAATCACTGTTATGAAAATTTGGTCTTTTTTGATCCACATTGGTGTGATTATTGCATTTATAACATTTTATTTCATGTAAAATCAATGATGTCATAAACATGTCACTTATTACTAAATAAATGTAATATGGGGTTATATATGTGATATATTTAAATATAAATATTAATTAGAAATATAAAAATACATAAATAATGAGAAATTAATTGTTATTTTTAGACATTAAATTATTAAATTTATTAATGCCATAGTGATGATGAAATAATATATTTCTTAAAGGAAGAATAAAATAATTGATATTAATAATATTAAAATAAATATAAATTGAAATATATGATTCAATACAAGAATTTTATGTATTCTTTAGACGTTTTATTAATAATTTAAATAATTTTATTCTAATGAATCATGTTTTTGTGATTTGTTGAAAATTCTAGTAATAAATATTGTCGAAATTGACATAAAGAATATTTTTATAAAAATTATAATTAAGTGATATAAAATGTAAAAAAATTATGCGATATCCAAAATGTTTAAATTATTATATATATTTCGTTAATGACTATTTAACAGGTTGTTTAGCAAGATATGGTAATAATTTTAACCCTCAAATTGTAAATTACTTGATAAAATGTTAGGAGTTGAAAGGGTTAAAACATAATTATAAGGGCAAATAAATGTCCAAAAATTAACTAATTATTATATTTAAAATTTCTTTCAATCCATCCTCATCTCAAAATTTATATAAATCAACTGGGTCCCATTTTGATTAGAATATGATTTTTTAAATTTAATGCTTTTTATAATTCCAATAGTACTCCTCCCTTCTATAAAAATGCACTCTTCTTATCTATTCTATATACATAAAAAACATTTGGTTTTTTCAAGAACTACCCAAACCCCATACATGATTCCATCCAGACATTATATGCAACTTTTTTTTACGCAGAACACCCTTCTTAGAGGTGTTAAGGTGTTATGAAAGGTGATCATCCGAAGGAAATGTAATGATTTTATTTAAGTGTTTCTATTTTATTTTTTTCCCATTTCCTTCAAATATCATCCAAACATGATTAGATAATAACAATAGTATCTTAAATATACTTAGATTTTATTCTGTTAATATCATCACATAAATCTATTTCACCTTTCATCAAATGGGAATGATATTTATCATCCGTGTGTATGTATGAACTATGACCTCCATCAACGGATATACATTGTTTTCTATAACTCTGTCTCAGAAATGGTAATAATGATGGGTATAAAGTTAATAATTGATATTAATTACATATTAATTATTATAATATAATGATATATATGTAATTTTATTACTTACCATGCATATAAAGGTGATAATATCATTCCTGCGTACATTTGAACAATCACCTCCATGATACGATGTGATTCATTTTTATTCACTAAATAACTTATATGATATATATAAGTACATTTAAATAATTAATACAATATTAATCATGATATTAAATTTTTTTTAAGTTTATAATAATTATATAATTATTTTAATAATTATCAATGAAAAATGAAAATGTTACTCTTGCATACGTGTGCCCTACCATCTCTATGACTATAATGTTTTTCATTTTTCATTACCATAATTAGTGGTTTTATTTAATGTTAATTTAGTTTATAAAATTGATCGTTATTTATTGAATATTATTTTTTATAAGATGTACTTATGGACACATGGACTATTGGAATCATTCTATGTTTATTCTCGTCTCAAGTGCCGAAAATTGACAATGCATTAAACATGAACATAAATAATTATATAATTATTATAACATGGTAAAAAGTGATAAAATGAATAATAAACATTAAATATTTTCTCAATAGGAATTAAATTAAACTTCTTTTTATTATCCCAGAATAATAATATTTTATGTGATGATTCAGACTCTAGTTAAGAGACTTTATCTCAATCTCATTTCATTGAGGCATATCTTAATAATATAAACCTTCTTTTACATGGTGCATAATTAATCACTTTTAGATTAAATTTTAATAAATGGTTTTCAAATGTATTATTTTTTATATGAAGAATTTTACAAAAAGAAAAAAGAAATATTTTCATAACGTATATGTCAACAATAACTTTTATACTGCAATGATAGTTATTTTACATTTGAAATCCCCTAAAAGACATAATGTTTTTAAATGAAAAATACCAAATTTTGTTTTTGGGTATTTTGGTATGGAAAATAGTTTTCAAAATGGATTTATTATATCAATATCCTGTAATGATATCTTGCTATTTCAATTTTGAAATGTTATTTTTCCATTATACTTGATTTATGTGTTTTGACTATGTTATAGTTTTTGGGAAATTTTTATGTTTATGGATGGTTCCCTGATTAAACAGAGGGTGGGTAATCATATTATAACTCTAAAATGCATTATATAATGATAAATAGTTAACTGGTTGAGTTTCTCCTATGAGATTTAGGAAATATTCAATTATGGGTATTCTAAACAGAACCATGAATGTTAGTCCCTATGTATCCTTGAAGTCTATAGTTTAAGAATGTTATGGATGAAAAAAGCTGCCATTAAGATTTATGATTTCTATGAGTTTTACATAAATATTAATTTTTCATGAGGTAAGATAAATAGTTTAAGTTTTATGTGTGAAAAGTTTGATTTTTTTAAAATGTTTTCTTGAGTTTAAAATATTCATAGACTAATAGTTTTATTCCTTATTTTGTCTTCCTTACTAAGACTCTTTTTCCCATCCTAGGTTTTCGAAATGTTTTCTATTCGATATAAGGATTGGTAAGAGAATTTTAAAAGTAATGATGAATTTTATGAATATTTATATCCATAAAAAATCATGTTTCATTTAAATGAGTTTTATTTTGTGAAAAAAATAAATATTAAGTAAATTTGTCTAATTTGAAATATTTGATTCATTATTTAATAGTTATGTACTAATTATATAAAACACTAAATATGAAAATATCCCCATTTTTTATTTTTGACGTAAATAAATATTATGTAACATTTATTGTTGGGGCCTTATCGGTGGTATCTGAGGTAGACTGAAAGAACATTCTAGGTTAGGGAGTTATTTTAAGCATAAGTGACAAGTTATATTTAACCACAATGGTTAAACTATTATAAGGGTTCATAGTAATTTTACATAAATTTAATGTTGTTGAGATAACATGAATATGTATATCTTAATGTTTGTTTTCATCATAAGATAGCATATGATGACTTTATTCATATACTCGCACTTTCCTTTTTGGTTTTAGTAAATGAGTGGATCTAGCAAGTTCCAAATTAACAATGGATGTGAAGGAGAATGTGGTGGTTCTTTGATTAAGAAAACAAATTAAATTGGCTATTAAATGATAAATATTGTGTTCATTCTATACCAGATATCTGGAGTAATGATTAACCACATGAACATTGATTATTTTTCAAAAGCATCGTATATGATAGGAATGAATTCCAATGGAATTTCAGATAATACTGATCATAAAGGAAACTATATTCAACAACATATGTGTCAAGGATGTGGAAATAAACACCTAGTAAAATGTTTTGAATGTAAGGGAAGTTGTTATAGATGTGTTAATGTAGGTAATAAATCAATAAACTACAGTGGAAAAAGGAAGTATTCGGTTTACTCTAGGAAAGGGAAATAAGTTCTTTCCAAGTTATCAATTAAATGGTTTATATATGGGGAGCGCGGTCACTATAAAAATAAATTTCCTATGTATAAAATTCAGAATTGGTATCATCAAGACCATAAAATATTATTTATCGATACCTAATTCCAAAAAAAAATAAGATGAGGAAATTTAATATGACATATGAAAGGAATTTATATTTTCATGACTCGTGTATTTTAAGTATTGAATATTAGGACATCATACAAATATTTTTATTGGAACAATGTTTTAATGAATACAATGGAAAATATTTTTTAAAGGTTCGTCATTAATGATAAATGAATATAAAGGATTCAAGAGTTATGGTATAATTTAGGATGATGAAATGTTTAAAATTATTAAAACTCTTTTGATATTTAGAGTAATTTAAAATATTTTGTTGTGTTATATGTAACCCTTGTGTTTCTTAATTGAAAATTTTATTTGGGGAATAATTATAGTTTGTTATTTAGTAATAATTATGATGGTATCTATAACCATTTGGTTTTATAGGATCATTATTTTTTAGGTATTTTGGGTAATTACATTTTGGGATGAAAAATGAAAGTTATGAGACAACCTTTGAGGTTAAAACTTGTTATGATTATTTTGAGGGACATTATATTTTTTTGATAATTATATATATAATATATAGTTTTAGAAAAAAAAGGCAGCCTATAGGATGGGCGGAAATCTGTGGTGCCTGGGAGGGGCATAGAGTTCAAACCCACAACCAAAGGGTGACAAGGGTGTATTGCATACCACTAGACATCATGATGCCCCTAGTTAGTATTATATTTTATTTTTAGTTAAATTAGTTGATGGAACAAGTGTAAGTTTATTTTGGGATATTATGTTTTATCAGTTTTATATCCTTGGAATTAGAAATTGATTTGGGAATTAATTGATAAATATTATTTTTGAATACATTCACTATTTTTGGAACATTATATGATTCAGCTAGATAGAATACTATGGTATTTTAATTTAGGAATAATGGTTTAACTATATTTTGAAAGAATCTATGATTTTAATTTTGTAATTATTGGGAATTAAGTTATTTTTGGAAATTATGAACCTGTCATGAATAATATGTGATTAGGTAAATTACTTTTTTGTATGAGATATTAAGAGTGGTTGATGATGATTTGTGTTAAATGTTAAAATTTATTTTTGAAGAAATTGTGTTCAAATCCATCAAATTTTTTGTTACATTTTTAGTTTTTTTTTCTTTTGAAGAATTCTAAAGATATTTATTTTTTGAACATTATTTATTGAACTTTCGTTATCAATGTTGAATAATAAAGATTAAAAGATGTTTTTCATTATCCAATAGTTTTTTTGAGAATTGTTTTATATGGTCCTAACCATATTGGCATGGGATAGTGTTTCAAGAGAAGAGAAAAATATAGTTAATCATTTGTGATATGTTATTCTATATAATTTTATTCAAGTGTTTTAGGAATGAAAAATTCAACTTGAATACTCATCATTTAGAAAAATAGTTGACTTTATGGTGGAAATTGACTTAAGGAAGAAACTATAAATCTCTAGTAAATATGTTTCATTATGTTATTTATATAGGTAGTGAAATAATAACCCAATTCGATGAAAAATATCTTAAAATAAAAATGTTTTCTGTTTACATTTCCAATAATGAAACCAAATACCATTTATCCTACCACTAATTAATCGCTTTATGATTGTTAAATTTCTCTTGATCATGTTTCTATCACTCTCCATCAGAACGTGATGGTCCTTTCTTTTCCATATCCATGTTTCCCTATATGGAATCCCAGTTTGTGTTATCTGAGGTTCCCTTCATACTATCCTTTTTTTTTCTTTTAATGTGGTTATTTTATTAATCATTTTCTCATGACAGATTTCAAAAAATGAATATTAAAAATATATAAAATTAATTTTGACCAAAAATTCAAGTTTAATTGCTGAAATTTTCAAAAGATGTTAATAAAGAAACATTCCCAGTTTTATGGAAGAAACATTTTTTCTGATAGTGTACAAGATACGCCAAAATGAGCTTAAACAGACAACTAAATATTTTTTTAAATGTTACTATTTTAACCTAGCCATTAGAATGGAATGATAGAAAAATAAAAACCAAATTATGATACTATTGTTTAAAAATGGATATATAAAAAATAACTTGGTGAAACGCAAATTATAAATGATTTTAAGACATAAATAAAATAAAATGAAATGTTTTACTAAAAATATATTTAAATATAAATAAGTGTGGTTGATAAAAATAATTTTATAAATAATTATTTTTCTATTATATTAATTAACATATATATATATATATATTAAGACAAAACTAATGTTTTAATTTCATCTTGTGTTTTTTCTATACATTATATAACATAAAATAATATTTTAAGGATAAAATGAGTATTTTATTAAAAATGCAGTTTTAAAGCCTTTCGATGGAGAACCAATCTTACATATTGTTTTTGATAATTTTTTATGGCATGATTAAAAGAATATTATTATTAATAAAAACATAAAATATGACTTCGGTTAATGTTTTGGAATTTTCTTGATAATATTCATATTTTAATGAATAGTGAAAAATACTACATTTTATTTCAAAACTAATATTTCGTCTAATTTATTTTTATATATAGATTATCCTTATAATAAATTTTAAATTATATTAATTTTTTTCCATTTAATTCAATGAAGGTACTGGGAATAAATTTTAAATTTAAATGGGATATAAAAACATTGTGAAATGTTAAACGTTTTCACTTTAAAATCATGTTTTCTCGATCCGTCAACAAGATAATATTTAAATTATTTTTAGTCACTTATTTGAATTAAATTTTGAAAATGGATATACATGGTTGTAATTAGTATAAAAAATTATATATAATATTATCAAAATATTTTTAGGTGAATAATAACTTTAGTAGTTTATTTACCACATTTAATGAATAGTTGGGTAATTAATTGTGAAATAATATTATAATAATATAAACCTACCCAAAAACATTTCAGAATCTTATTTTCTGAGTTATTTCTAACCAATAAAGAAATTGAACGGAAATTTTGTCTTTATGGGCCATATAGCTGTGATTATCACATTTATAACATTTTATTTAAAGTAAAAAGAAATATGTTACAAACAAATATATTTTTACTAAAATAATTTTTATATGGGGTAATATATGTGATATAAATTACTATAGGTAGCTCATATGAAGATACAAATATTTAATATATCATTAAAAATTATTTTTAATTTTTTTTCATGAAATAGTTATATTTAATTACTACCCAATGATGACTTAGTATTATATTTATAAAGATTAAATCAAATAAATGATATTAATAGTTATAAAATAAATATAAATTGAAATAGTTGGTGCAAGAAAATAATTTTATTGATTCTACAGATATGTTATTGATGACATAAACATGTTTTTTTAATGAATCATCTTGTTATGATTTTTTTAAAAGTTAGGTACTGAATAGTATAAAAATCGAAATAATTCATATTTTTAATTATAAAATATTTCATTAACTGATATAAAATTTATAAAAATACATGATTCTTAAAACATGTTGACATATCTCAAACTAATTCATTAATTACTCATTAATTGGTCTTTTAATATGTTATTTTAATTATTTTATTTCTCAAATGGTTAATTACAAAATAAAACAACAGGAGGTAAAAAGATTAAAACATAAATATAAGGATTAAAGAATATCGAACACATTTCTAATTTTTATTGGTTGAATGAATTTTGACCCATCATAATGAAATATTAAAAATAAATCAAATTGGTTCCATTTTTATTTAAAATCATATTATATTAATTTAATACTCTTTGTAATTACAATAGTTCCCTCACCTCTCCTATAAAAAGGTACTCTTCTTATCTATCCATTATAGGGAAAAAAGAATTTTTTTCAAAAAATATCTACTCAAAACCCTTATAGTAATATATTGCCAAATTCTTTATTCCTTATTTTAGATGAAAACCCATTCATTGATATGTTAAGGTGTTAATAAAGGTGATCAACTGAAGGAAATGTAATGTTTTAATTAAGTGCTTCAATTTTATTTCTTCTTACACTTCCATCAAATATCCTCCAACGATCATGAGCTCATAAATGTACTATAATAAATATACTGATATGTTATTATCTCAATATCATCACATGAATCCTTATCTACTTCCATGAAATGGGAAATAAATTAAACCCCCAAGCGTTCTTATGAAATAACACCTTTCGGAACCGATATAATTCATTTACCATAACTATCTCTAATGACTAGTTATATTTATTAAATTAATATTAAAATGTTATATTAATGAAATATTAATCCTTATATGATTATAATATATAAATTATGTTCTTACATACCATGCACATAAAAATGTTTATATCGTTCGTGCGTACATGTGAACTATCACCTTCACGAAGCGATGTGATTCATTTTTATTCACAAAATCACTTGTATAATATATATAACTATATTTAAAATATCAAAATGATATTATTAATCATATGATCATACTGTAAATATTTAATAATAATTACCTTATTTTCATAATGATCAATAAAAATAAAAATGTTACTGATGTGTACGTAGAACCTACCATCTCCATGATTCTAACATTGTTGGTTTTTCATAACCAAAATTAATAGTCTGATTTAAAAGTATAATTAATGTATAAAATTGATCATTATGTCATTAATATTATTCTTATGATGATGTACTTATGACCACATGGACTATTGACATCATACTATGTTCGTTTTCGACTCATGTGATGAATATTGAAAAATCATTAGACATTAATATAAATAATTATATAATTTTTATAACATGGTAATAAGTGATATAAAATAAATAATGAGGATTAAAAAGATTCACAATCATGTAGAAATTAACCGAATTTTATTATTCATTAATATGATGATTTTACATAACATGTCAGACTCCATGTAAGGGACTTCATCTCAATATCCTTTCATTGAGACATATTTTGATAATATACGTAACATTTTTTTATACGGTGTATAATCAACCCCTTTAAATTTTAAATCTTCAATGGTTTTAAAATGTATTACTTTTAATGATTCATTTATCTAAAATAATGAAAGATTGTTTTTTAACATATACGAAGACAACGACTTTTTGATCACCATTACCATTGTTTGTCATTTGGATTCCTCTATAAGATGTAATGTTTTTAAATGAAAATGAAATACCATATTCCATTTTTGGGTAATTTTTTAAGAACCCGGATCTTCGTTTCAGGTATGATTTTCCTTTTCTAGTCGTTTTTAAAAAAAAGAGGAAAATATGGAAATTTTTAGAATACACACCCTATACTTCGATGCCCCTCCAGGCTGTGTGCCGGCCATGTCCGGGCCACACACATGGTGTGTATGGGTGATGTGGAGGCCACTTAAAGTGGATTATGGAAAGTCAAATTACACATTATGTACCCCAGAAGTACATGTCGTGTAGTTCCTTTTTTCTCATTAAACGGACATGGGTCACGCCTAATCGACGGAAATGTCTTCTTCTCAAGGTTCATTGACCTAGAGGACCTCATATGGCTGCGAACATCCTCCGAGCCCCCGATCCTCTATGTATTTTCCAAATAAACCGTCATCAATTGCGTTGGAAACGCAGCTGTGAGATCTTCCTTCTTCTTGAGTTTCATTCCATGATTTTCCATCTTTCCCAAGTTATTTTGGGTTGACCATTTTGTGCATTTTCATAGATCTATGCCATTCTAAGGAGAATAAAGCCTCGTGGTTAATGTATATTTATCATATGGAATCTAGGTAGGTGGGTTTTTTCTTACATTTCGAAGTCTTTGAGATTTATGTGCAAATTCCATCAATACCCGTGAACGGGGTATTGTGTGTTTACCTTTTTTCCACTGTTGTTTTTATTCCTTTCTTGTATGCTTGTGTAGAGGTAATTTGATCATGTGTGAGGATAATTTGTTGTTCTTGGATGTTTTTTTCATTCCTTGTTCTACTTATAACCTTTGGGTCTCGTTTGGTCTTTGACCGTTATGCTTATTCACATGCCTTGTAACCATAGGATGGAATGATATTCTTCACATGTCTGTTGTGTTGTAGAATGTTTAGCTAAGTAGCTCTATAGGTGTACTTATTTTAGCCAAGTATCACTATAGGTGTATTTTGGCCTTATAGCATTATTATGCATAAATTGGCACAGGACCGTGACAACTTAGTGCTATAGACTATAAGGGATAGACTGAGTGAGCTTTCTATAGAGTCTTGGATACTATAGACAACAAGGGATAGACCGAGTGAGCTTCCCTGAGAGTTTTGGACAGTATGTACTAGAGGGGATAGACCGTGTGAGATTTCCAGAGAGTCTCGAATATTATAGACTACATAAGGGTAGACCTATTGGGCTTCCTCATAGAGTCTTTACTTTGTTTGAATTTCTTCAAAACCTTTCCAGTATAGGGAAGTAATTGACTGAGTGAGATTTTAGAGAGTCTGTGATAGACCTAATACTATAAAAGGATTGACCGAGCGAGCTCCTCAGGGTGTTTCCAGACCTTGGGGCTATAAGAGGGTTAGACCGCGTGATCTTCCTCAAAGATTCCCTGACTACCCTAGACTATAATGGTAATACACCAATAGATCTCCCCCATAGAGTCGTAAAATTTTTTATGATCAAAACAGAGGGGTTAGGCTGAGTGCACTACCCAGAGGGTTGTGGGTACTTATTGGACAGGACCAGAGGGGTTGGCTGCGAGTACTTTCCAGAGGGGTTCCTGTTGTGGTTAGCTGTTTGCTTCACTAATGCTTGTTGTTCTATGGATTGATCACTCTTGTATATCATCCTGTTACTGCTTACTGTTTACTGCCTGCTCTTTACTGTACTGTTTACTGCTTACTATACTATTAACTGCAATATGCTCACTGACTATGAGGAACAGATCTTCAGGTGGTTGTCTACTGGGATTTAGTCTCACACCCTATTTAGGCCATGATTTTGGTCCCAAACAGACTATGTTGTTGTAGGTATAGACAAGGGAAAGAGCCCTTCAACATATAGTAATTTATTTGCTTTGGAGCAGAAGAGAAGGGGACTAAACATAGGCTTGTGATGCTGATGAGCTGTTTTTCTTTTCTTTTGTATGTGTTTTGGTACTGTTTGTATTTCCAACATTGTGACCTTCTTGTCTATTTTCCTAGATATGTATCATGCATCATTTCATATATACAAATGTACTCCAGTCGTTTATTCTTTTAGTCTTCTGATGTTTACTTGTGCATTATTGTTGGATATTTAATGCTTACTCTATTGTATGTTTTGTTTAATTCAGCTGTGTAATCAGCCAATGAGGGAATAGTTTCCCCACATTCACACTCAAGGCCCTCACTTCTAGTCGACAGCCTCTTGAATTTGGGAAAATGATCTTGAGGCCATGTGACCAACTGGGTACGGTGTGCCTTTGGTTGGCATCCGGAACCGGGACATTGCAATGTTGTATCAGAGGAATTCTTATCTCCTGATTTACTATTTGGAGCCTTTAGCCAGGGATAGTATGCATTCGGTACTTGGTAATAAGTTATGCCTAGGAGTAGATGACCTGTATACATGGAAAAGCCGATCTACTTGTTTATTGTAGTTTTCTGGTTTTGAGATCTTACGTTTGATAATATTTCACCTAGATTGATTCACATGACTTCTGTTGCTATTTTTGTTGCTATTGCGGTTCAATTTCCATCGGAACCCAATGATATGAGGGTATTCCATCTCATGCATCATATAGGCACTTGTTAGAAATCACATTCCAAGAATTATGGCCATGCATTCTTTCCATTCCATATAGGGTGAATTAGCGATTTCATGTTGTTGTGATTGACATTGTGTAGGTTGTGCATGTTTTTGTGATAAATGCTTTGATTGAATCCCTATAGGTTGATATAGAGAGATTGTTTGTATTGTTTATTGCATAAATAAATGCCAAATATTGGTTCTTGAGGTGTTATGGGCATTAATGAATTGAAAAATGGTGGATCATTGACTTTTTTTCCCTTGTATATGATATGTAGAAGATTCCACTCTTTGATTCATAGGGAGTATGTTCCCTCACAGATAAAAATTTGGAACCTTCATGTTTGTTTTTCAGTGTTTTCTAGGATTTGGTGTAGTTTCTGATCTACTGCCCAGAAAAACACAGAATACACGGCATGTACATTATGACTACACACAGTGTGGTTTTAAACCATTACACTCACTATGTGGGCAGAAACACGGTGTGGTGAAAAAGATTTTAGAAACACGGTGTGGTGAAAAAGATTTTAGAAACACGCCGTGTACAGTCGTTACACGCCGTGTGGTAGTGAGTCATGTATCTGGCCATGTCACTAAAAACATTGACCGGTGAAGTTCATGTAGTACACACCGTGTTGGGTATGAAAATGCTATGTAGTCTTGTTCTAGGTACCCAGATGTGTCACGAACAACACGGGACGGTGTTTTCTTCTCTTAAACATGTCGTGTTTGTTCATAACACATAGTGTAGTCGGCTGTGTGACTAACAACACGGGTCGCCGAAACCTTTTTTAGTACACGTCGTGTCCTTAGTGAACATGCCGTGTAGTCTAGGGTTAAGAGGACCGTGTGGGTTAGCCATGTAAAGAGACTCAGGAAGGATACTGGAGTTCAAGTATACTTCATGTGAGGGGACAACACGCCATGTATTCTGGTGCGCTACACGACTAGCTATTGCATAATTACACTCCCATGTGAATGGCCATAAGGAACACGTCGTGTAGTTATTATACACTCAGTGTAGTAATTTTTAGTAAACATGAGTGTTTGCTTATCATGTTCATATTTTTTACTCTTGTGTTCTCTATCCTTGATAATCCTGAACTAAGATGTTCTTTTTATTTTTCATATTTATGCCTTTGAGACGTCCTCCGTTTGTACATCAGCTACTAGACGGTGATTAGACATCGGATATGGCCGATCAAGAACCTCTTGCATATCCTCCTGTTGTGCCAGCCTTGGTACTAGCAGTTATACCCGTTGCAGGCACCGATGCGCAGTTCAGGGAGGACATCCTAAGGATGATGCAGTCCTTTCAGGGAGCGCTGCCTCTTGCCCCATCGATGGCTGAGTTGACATGGGTTTTCCAGCATCATCATCCTTCTATTTTCTCAAGGTATGGAGGACCCCAGGATGTAGATTTGTGGTTAGAGGACAAACCGACTATCTTCGAGCATTTCGAGATACCTCCATTGAAAAGGGTAAATCTTGGTACTTATATTCTCTAAGACACCACCAAGAGGTGGTGGGAGGTGATCTCACAGTTAGGAAGCTAGAAGTGTATGACATGGGATGAGTTATGGCACATCTTATAAGATTAATTATATCCAGAGACCTTGAGGGCTGACCGAGACCGAGATTTTATGAGTCTCGAGTAGGGTACTCTTTCTGTTATGGTGTACTCATCTCGTTTTACCAAGCTACAGCGCTTTATACCGATTCCAGTAGGTGATGAATTGTTCATTTCTATTATGTTTGAGGACGGTCTCAGGAAAGATATCCCTTCCAAGGTGAATATTTTCAGGTTGAATTTGATATCATCTAACATCAACCAGGAGCTGATATCTGAGCGCAATCTAAGGGATTCTGGGGTAGTGAGCCTGGGCGGTTCGACACCCAGAGTCATTATTTCTCCCACTGATAATAGGGAACACACCAGGGAGACTGCTCAAGGAGATCATAGTAGGTTGAATATATCTTCATATATCTAGTTTGTATGCTACAACTGTGGTAGGAGCGATCATACTAGGCCTAAGTGTCAGAGAGACCTGATGGAGTAACGATCTTGCAGCAGGATGGGCCATCTTCAGCATTTTTGTCAGATCATCTCACCTACAGCTGGTGGTAGGGTTTCTTTCATGACCCTTCTTGCAAGATATGTATCGATAGTTTCTCACCAGTCTGGGATCTAGAGTTCTTCTAGCCATTTGGGATAAGGTGGATGTCGCAGTTGTGGTGGTCAGTCACCAGGTTACCAGCGACAACAGAGTGGATCATCTTAGAGTGGTTAGCTAGGGGCACAGGGCCGCGGTTCAGGCCAGACATTTTTCTGTGGAGTACACCCATCCGGAGCAAGGTCCCAGCCCTTCTACAGTTCGAGGTATGATCTTAGTAGCCTTACTTTTATCTTCATCACTTTTCGATACTGGTACTTCGCATAGTTTTATTTATGTTGTTATAGTGGAGAGCCTTGGGCTCGGTATCCTTTCGTCTGCTGACATGTTTACTATTGATACGTCATTGGGAATGAGTAAATATTGAATATTTTAGTACAGAGAGTACCCTCTTGAGGTTTCAGGGTGTCACTTCTTATGGGACCTCTATGTCATAGAGATGATAGGCTATGATGTCAATCTCGATATGCACTGGTTAGTTCCCTTCCCGGCAGTTGCCGATTTCTATCACTGCAGGGTGAGTTTCGTATCACCAGAGGGAAGATCTTTTCTTCATAGAGGTGAGTGGTATGTCCAGGAGCGTAGAGCTGGACCAGAGCATCATGGGATTGGATGAGTTATAGCCCAGACTTCCTGTCATTATCTGGATGACCAGGGTACTTCACTGTCAGACATTCCTCCAATGGTGGATCGTTTAACAGATGTCTTTCCCGAGAAATTTTCTAGTTTTCCCGCAGATCATGAGGAAGAATTATCGATTGATCTCATTCCAGGAGCGGCACCAGGGTCTATTCATCCTTATAGTATGGCTACACCTAAGTTGCAGGAGCTCAAGAAGCAGTTGGAGGAGTTGTAGGAAAAAGGTTTTATTCGACTTAGTACATATCCTTGGGGTTCACCTGTCCTGTTTGAGAAGAAGGAATATGACACCCTTAGACATTGTGTGGATTATCGGAAGCTGGACCAGTTGACGGTCAAGAACTGATATCCCTTTCCGAGGATTTATGACCTCTTTGATCAGCTTCAAGGATCCCAAGTGTTCACGAAGATTGATTTGAGATCCGGTTATCATCAGTTGTGAATTAGACCATTAGATATACATATTATAGCCTTCAAGAGTAGGTATGGTCTATACAAGTATACAGTAATGTCGTTCGGTCTCACGAACATGCCAACAATTTTCAAGGTGCTGATGAACCGAGTGTTCCATCCATACATGGATTCCATTGTGGTGGTTTTCATGGACGAAATCGTGGTGTACTCTCACAGACGACATGACCATGCTAATAATCTTGTGGTCGTTATGAGTACCCTGAGAGAGAATCAGTTATATGATATGCTCTCAAAATGCCACTTTTGGATGGATCAAATTCACTTATTGGGTCATGTTATCTAAAAGGAAAGAGTATCAGTAGTCCCAGAGAATGTGAGATCTGTAGTTTCATGGGAGCAGTTGAAGAATGTCTTCGAGGTGCGGAGTTTTCTAGGGCTGGATAGATACTACATGCGTTTCTTACAAAACTTTTCACACCTTGTAGCACCGCTGACATGTCTGACCAAGAAAGGGGCGAAGTTCTTATGGTTAGATGCTTGTGAGAAATACGTTCAACAGCTGAAAGGGAGGTTGATGTCAGCACCTATATTAGTCTTTCTAGAGCCAGGAAGGAGCTATACTGTTTACTGCAAGGCTTCAGGTGTTGGGCTAGGAGCTGTTCCTATGTAGGTAGATGGAGTTGTTGTGTACGGGTCGCGGCAGCTGAGGCCACACGAGAAGAACTACTCGACGCACGATCTGGAGTTGGCAGCTGTTGTTCATGCTTTATGTTGTTGGATACATTACCTTATTGTAGAGCACTTGGTGGTTTTCCCCGACCACAAGACTCTCAAGTACATCTTCAATCAGCGTGATCTGAATCTAATACAATGCAGATGGGTCGAGTATCATTAGTCCTTAAACATTGAGCATGCCTATACATCGATAAAGGGAAACGCGGTGGCTGATGCGTTGAGCAGGAGAACTCATATTCAGGCAGTTCAAGAGGCCAATAGTTAGTGGAAGCTTATGGCCTTATTTTATAAGATGCATTTGGAGGTGCACGACAGACATAGATAGAATTTTCTATCTTCTGTAGTTGTTACCTCTTCTCTTCATGGTCGGGTACGGATGATGCAGCTATCAGACACAGAAGGCCTAGTCTTGTGGGAGAGTATGTCAGGAGAGGACCCTCTTCCTAGATGGACAATGGGAGAGGATGATATCTTGTATTTCCAGGGATGCGTATGAGTTCCAATAGACATACGCGAGGAGCTGATGCGGGTTTATCATTCTTCAGTTTGGGAAGTTCATCCTGGTGTCACCAAGATATATCGTGATCTACACCGCCAGTAATAGTGGCCAGGTATGAAGAGAGATATTTCTTTTTTTATCAGATGTTCTATTTGTCAGCAGGTGAAAGCGGAGCATTAGAGACCATAGGGGCCTTTGTAGTAGTGACCCATCCCTGAGTTTAAGTGGAACGATGTCGCAATGGACTTCGAGACTGGGTTAACGAGGTTACCTTGAGGGTGTGATGATGTTTGGGTTGTCGTCGATAGGCTTACGATGGTTTCTCACTTATTTCTGATCAAGGAGACATTCAGTTTTGATGATATAAGGTGGTTGTACATCCAAGAGATTGTATGTATGCATGGAGTTCCACACTCCATTGTTTTAGACCGGGATACACGTTTTACTTCTCGGTTCTTGAAGGGTCTTCAGAAGGATTTGGGTACACATGTACTTTTGAGTACATCATACCATCCTCAAACAGCTGGCCAGTCCTAGCATACGATTCAGGTGCTTCAGGATATGATCCAAGCTTTCATTCTCTACTTTGGTGGTTCATTGGAGAAACATATCCCTCTTGTGGAGTTTTCCTATAAAAACAGTTTTCAAAAGACTTTTCAGATTGAACCCTACGAGAATTTTTACGGTAGGCCATTCTGATCACATTTGTGCTGGATGGAGGTAGGAGATACAGCTTTGATGGGACCTCGTCTTGTTCAATAGACCTTAGAGCAGATAGAGTTGATTTGGAAAAGGATGGATACAGAACAGTCTCGACAGCAGTCTTTTGCTGATCAGCGGAGACGACCTCTGAAGTTCTAGGTCAGGGATCATGTTTTCCGGTGTGTCGCACCGAGGTTGGGACACAATAGTATTTTGAGATAGGGTAAGATTTCAACACGATATGTCAGGTCATTTGAGGTGTTGGAGAGAGTTGGTTCAGTTAACTATCAGTTGCATCTACCTTAGAGGTACCGGGCTATGCACGGCGTTTCCACGTTTCTCATCTCCGACATTACATTTCAGACTCGTCTCATGTCATTCTAACTACAGAGGTTGAGCTCGAAGTGGATGCGTCGTTTGAGGAGCATCCTATATGGATTGTCGATCTCAATACAAAGGTTCTTCGTTGCTAGTTTATTCCTCGGGTACGGGTGCTATTGCAGCACAGGCGAGTACTGGATGAGACCTGGGAGAGGGAGGCCGATGTAAGATCACAGTGGCTGGAACTGTTCGAGTTTCTTCTTCTACACCTTGCTAGGGAAATTCTGGGACACATTTATTTAAGGGGAGAATTTTGTAAGAACCTGGATCTTCGTTTCAGGTATGCTTTTCCTTTTCTGGTAATTTTTGAGAAAAAGAGGAAATTTTGGAAATTTTCAAGGTATACGTCATGTACTTTATAAGTACACGCCATGTACTTCAATGTCGCACCAGGCCGTGTGCTAGCCATGTCCGGGCCACACACACGGTGTGTAGGGGAGATGTGGAGGACACTTAAAGCAGAGAATGGAAAGGTAAAGTACACACCATGTACCCCAGAAGTGCACGTCCTGTAGTTTCTTTTGTTTCATTTAACGGATCAGGGTCGCACCTAATTGATGGAAACATCTTCTTTTCAAGGTTCTTCGACCAAGAGTGGCCCAGACGGCCGCTAATGTCCTCCAAGCCACCGAACCTCCATATTTTTTCCAAATCAACTATCGTCGATTGCATTGGAACAACAGTGGTGATCTTTTCCTTCTTCTTGATTTTTATTCCAGGATTTTCCCCTTTTCTCAAGTTATCGTGGGTTGAACGTTTTGTGTGTTTTCGTAGATCTACGTCATTCTATGGAGAATCAATCCCTGTTGTCAAATTATATTGATCTCCTAGCATCCATTTAGGTGGTTTGTTCCTTACCTTTCGATGTGTTTGAGATTTATGTTAAAATTCCACAAATACCCTTGAACATGGTATTGCATGTTTACCTTTTTTCCCATGTTGTTTTCCATCCTTGCTTTTATGCTTCTATAGAGGTAATTTGATCATGTGTGAGAATAATTTTTTGTGCTTGGATGTTTTTACTAAGCCTTGTTTTTCTTACGACCTCTGGGTATCATTTAGCATTTGACCATTATGCTTGTTCCCATGCCTTATGACCATATGATGGAATGATATGCTTGACAAGTTTTTTGTGATGTAGATTGTTTATCCATGTATCTCCATAGGTGTAATTTGGTTATCCAAATAGATATATAGGTGTATTGTGGCCTTATAGAATTATTATGCACTGACTAGCATGGGACCATGAGAACCTGTTGCTATAAACTATAAGGGATAGACCGACTGAGCTTCACAGAGATTCTTGGATACTATAGACTACAAGGGATAGACTGAGTGAACTTCCCAGAGAGTCTTGGACAGTATATACTAGATTGGATAGACCGAGTGAGCTTCCCAGAGAGTCTTGGATATTATAGACTACTGGAGGGTAGACCGAGTGAGCTTCCTCATAGATTCTTTACCTTGTTTGAATTTCTATAAAACCTTTCGAGGTTAGAAAAGGAATTGACTGAGTGAGCATCCTAATCGAGTCTGTGATATACCAGAGACTATAGAAGGATTGACCGAGTGATCTCTTCAGAGAGTTTCTAGTCCTTGGGTCTATAAGAGGGTTAGACCTTGTTATCTTCCTCAAAGAGTCCCTGACTACCCTAGACTATAAGGGTAATTGACCGAGAGAGATTCCCCGGAGAGTCTTATAAATTTGTATGTCCAAACCAGAGGGGTTAGGCTGAGTACAATGCCCAGAGGGTTGTGGGAACTTCTTGGATAGTACCAGAGGGGTTGGATACCAGTACTTTCTAGAGGGGTTCCTATTGTGGTAAGCTATTTGTTTCACTGCTGCTTGTTGTTATGTGGATTGATCACTGTTGTATATCATCCTGTTACTACTTACTATTTATTGCCTGCTTCTTACTATAGTGTTTACTACTTACTATACTATTTCCTGTCATATGCTCACTAAATGTGAGGCACAGATCTTCGGGTGGTTGACTACTTGGATTTATTCTCACACCCTGTTTGGGCAATGCTTTTGGTCTCAAACAGACTATGTTTTTGTAGGTATAGACAAGGAAAAGCACCCTTAGACTTGTGTTACATGATTTTATTTGTAGCAAGAGAGCAGGGGACCATGCTTATGCTTGCGATGCTGAGGAGTTGTTTGTCTTTTCTTTTGTACTTGTTTTGTTACTGTTTGTATTTCCATCATTGTGACCTATTTGGCTATTTTCCTAGATATGTATCATACATCATTTCATATATACATATGTGATTCGGTGGTTTGTTGTTGTAGTCTTCCACTGTTTACTTTTGTATTGTTGTTGGATATTTACTGCTTCCGCTATTTCATGATTGTTTACTTCCGCTATGTACTCTGCCAATGAGGGAATAGTTTCCCCAGTATCACACCCATGGCCCTCAATGCTAATCAGAAGCATCTAGCGTTTGGGGAAATTCACTTGAGGCCATGTGACCAACCTGGTATGGGGCGCCTCTGGGTGGATTCTGGAACCGATACGTTACAAATTTGGTATTGAATATGGTTAGAAGAATGGATTTATTATATTAATATAGTAAAAAATATATTTTGTGATTGTAATGTGGAGATGGTATTTATCCATTATTATTATTTTTTATTTTTGCAATATGTTAAGGTTCTTGGGAATTATTTTTTTACTTTGGTGGTTCCATGAAAACCCGGGGGAGGGTGATCCCATGACAGCTCTCCAATACATTTGGGTAATGAGAAAAACTTAACTTGTTGGGTTTCTCCAAATAGATTTCACGACTATATTGTGAGGAGTATTCCAAATGTAACCAATGAGGTTAATCCCTATGTAGTTGTGAAGGATACAATGAAAGAATGATAAGGATTCCATAATTATCCTACAATATTAATGATTTCAATGAATTTTATAGGAATATTAGGATTTCATGGGGTATGTTAAAGGGTTTTTGCTTTATGGGTGAAAATTATGATTTTTTGGAAATGATTTAATGACATTAAAATATTCATGGACTAATGATTTATTACCTTATTTTATCTCTCATACGAAGATGTTTTTGCTCATCCCATGTTGTAAATTTTTTTTAATTGGGTATATGGATGGTTATGTGAATGTAATATGTCAAGATGAATGTTTTGAATATTTTTATCAGGAAAAATAAATCATGTTTTATTTTAAAGAGATTTATTTTGTGGGAAAATTATTGTGACTAGACGTGTCTAATTTGTAATATTTTAGTTGTTATGTAATTATTTTATTATAATTCCCTTAAAAAATAAACTAGAAAAGTTCCTCAATTTGAATTCATGATTTAAATCAAGATTATGTGAAGTGTATGGATGTTGACTTATAAATAATCCAAGATAAGAAATATAATAATCAATAAGAGTAAACATATAGAAATATGTATATGGAATACATGTAAAATAAATAATTTACCTTTCAATGTTGAAAGAATAATCACTGTAATGATAATTAGTTCAATAAATGGAAAGAATTAATGTCCTATTGGGTCTTTCTCAGCCTCTTACCATCGCCATAATCTATTTCGCAATTTTCTATCATAGAACCATTTTCCTTCGTCGTATCACTCATGAAATCTACATGTTCTCCAAAATTCCATAGAACAGTGTGAGTAACAGACTCATTTAACACCACAAATGCATATTTAACATGATTGTATCTACTATACGAGGGTATTTCATAGTAATAACATTTTTCAATAACCATAGTAAAATATAATCCAAAACCCAGCAATCATGCACTAACTATGCCGATACAAACTCTTGATTGTCCCAAATTCAACTCAATTCTATAAAAGTATTTTATTTCGATAAGTATTTATACCGTCTACATGTCTGTTGGAAATTCAAAAAAAATAAACAATACATCGAGTGAAAACATCATACATAGAATCCTAAATGCATCAGGTAATACACAAAATCTATTAGCCCAACATGGTTATATACCCTAAGAGGGGGTTTAATTAGTTTATGATAGTTTAAAACAACTACCCCTTCTTTTCTTTCTTTATTGTTAACAAAAAAGTATTTTCTTCCTTCCCATAGAAATGTATGAACATGATTGAAATAATGCACAAGAAATAAAAATTTTATGTGGTTCACCCTCACATGGTTACATCCAAGGAGTATACAACAATGATGTTAATATCTACCAATTTCACTAAGGCTCGCTGCCAATTTATAAGGTTTGAGCTAGATCACATCTATGCCTTGGCTTAGTGCATTTACAAGATCTAGGGTCACGTCACTGCTTTCCGAAGGGTTGCTCCAGTTTTTTTTCTCTGGTTCACTGCCAATAGAAATGATCATTATCTTCTTCTTATTTTGATCACTTATTCGGAAAGGATCCCAATATAGTTAATGGACATTTAGTTACCTACATTATTTCTATTCAATGAATCCTCACCTATGTATTGATTATCACTTGAATATCTATCAAGGATGATACTTCAATTCTATGAAAACACCTAGATGCAACAGTTCGACTCTCCAATAAACTGGAAAAAACATTCGCATTACTGTAGAGAAATAAATTACATATTATTTGGAAATATCATAAAGTGATATCAACTATTCCTTTCACCTCTTTGAATATATCACTGGACAACATCATTCACTATGTATTTTCTGGTAGTGCAGATCATCTATCTTCTTCTATTCCATCAGAATACAAATCTGACAACGATACTATTCACATGGCATTGTAAGTGCATATATCCATGCACATGACTGTAGTGTGATACTAATGGGGAAAACCCCATAAGATAACTTCTTGTATGATATATCGTCATAAGATTCTCCCCTTGCATGAGTCCCTTAGTGTGAACCCTTGATTCCGTCTATGAGTCTCACATTATGTGAGTCCCAAATTTTAATCACCAGATTCCTTGTGTGAGTCCCTGAAAATGAACCCCTAGATCCTTTTGCGAGTCCCCTGTCACGAATCTACTTCATCTTGAACCCCTGGTGTGGTCCTCCTTTACCGATAAACCATGTTCTCATATTGCACATGTCCCAATCTACACATGTCTCTTCAACAAGCCTTCTTTCATGAGTCCTCTTCTAGTAGTCTACATTATCCCTTTTTGCATGACCTTATTTATATCATATGAAACCCTTATGAGATATCAATATTGTATACTCCTCTGTGAACAACAATTGTCAGATCTAATTGTGAGTTTCTTCTCTAGACTATCTTTTTATAGATATTTTAAGAAAAACATCATACGTTTTTTGGAAGCGTCTTAAGATATTTATTTGTGAATTTACACCTCTTTAACTCCAAAAAACTCTCCCAAAATCATGGAAAACCATACATCACATTTGGATCAAACACTCCGCCAGATCTGAGTGCGAGATTAGCTGATTCTTTATGTGATATCTAGGTGTGAGTTCTCTTACAAAAATCACACTTTTCATGATTCCTTCATCATCATTATCACTTTTCATGAGTCCTTCGTGTGATTCCACATTAAATAATTGAATGAGTCTCGTACCAGCATTCTCACATTGTGCGAGTCTAAAAGACAATCATGCACTTCATGAGTTCTTCAACGACCATCTTCCCTTGTATCATTGCCAATTTTTTCCATCAAATCATGCTCTTCCGTGAGTCATGAGTGCAGGTACTATTCGTGATTTTCCTAAGACTTTAGATCGAGCTCTAGAGAAAATCTAGTGTGTTGTGTAAGTCCCCTATGTGTGATCCAAAGGAAATCATGAGTGCTATGTATGACCCCTCTGTGAAATCCAAATCAATCATATGTGCTTCATGAGAACTCACTATGAGACTGAAAATAAATCGTGAGAAATCTTGTGATTTCTAATTTTATTGTCTTAAAACGATTTTCTTAATCCATAATGAGTTCCAAATACAAATATTATTGTCCCACGTGATTACATTGTGAGATCAGTCAAGTACTCACACTTCTGATGTTCAGTTCAATATTCATGCTAACTCTGCATGCCTTAGTTTCTGAGTCACTTGCATGAAAATTTGGGAATTTCAATGATTTTGTCTTGCAATACATTTTGTGACTCATCTCTATTTCCAAAAAAACAATGAGTCCCATTTATAATCACATTATGGGATCATTTTGTCACTCACCCTAACTATTCATGCCTTCTTTGACAAGGAGCCTTTATCAACAACCGCATACCTTTCCAACAAACACAATCAAACCAAAAGAACCATCATGAAGAATTTTTTTATAATAATCTCCCCTTTGTGTTGGTTAAAAAGTCCTCTCATTTTTATATAACATTAAATATAGTTCCATCATCATCAAAAACATAAAATCTTGAAATTATGTTAGTGATCAATGATTTACTCAACACAATCTCTATACCCACGTGATCTATTCATGGCACGATAAACAAGAGTATAATGAAATGGTCATCAATGAAAATGACATTTTATTCCAAAACAACAATTATGCTTTCATCAAAAACCCCATATATCTTGATATATAATAATTTATCGATCATCTATAGAATTTTTAGATTTAAAGCTCCCACTACTTCATTTCTTCCCTTATCAGCTTCTCCTAGTGTCTTGATTAAGACATTTTCTCTATTTTCTTACACAATTTCTACCCCTTTTTTAACAATCCCAATTGTTACATCATTGTGGTATGTAAAAAGGTAAATACCATAGATTAAAATATTAGGGACACACCACACCTTAGGGAGAGGGGGTCGTACATCCACACTATTTCAAGTGAGGGGAGTCGGCTGGAACCCAAGATCTAGTTGATTCTATTCGAATTATTCATTTGGTAAGGCAATTGTAATAATATTCTCAACATATAGATTTATAGGCACATACTGTAATTTTACAAGCCCTTTCTCAACATTATCATTGATAAAATTATACTGGATTTCAATTTTCATTCCTCGAATGATGTATAAGTTTTTTACTATGTTTTGTAGCACTTGAATTTTTGTAACGGATTCTGATTGGAGAATTCGCTTCAAAACACATATCATCAATAAGTTTCTTCATCTATAATAACCTTGTACATGTTTGAGTGGATGAAATTCATTTATCTTATTTGGGGCACAATCTAATTTATTATTGTATCTTAATAATCCAAGAAATACATAACCTACGAAGATATAATGCAACACATAATGTTTATTTTCTATCCTCTACTGATCTGGTCTAATTCGCATTTTTATAGCCCAATAATTATTGCTAAGATATATCATTATATAACAAACCAAAATACATTGTTACTTTGATATGAATAAGTATTATTTTCACTACTAGATTTTGATTTTTCTTGGGATTACATTGACACCATGCTTCTTCACATGTGGAAAATACAATATATATTCATTCCCTTGTTAAGTACAGTAGGATTCTAATAGTCTACATGTATTTTATGACCTTAAAAACTTTCCCTTCATCATCCCAGGATAGTTTCATCTAGGTATCAACCTGAGTAGTCATCTTCTTATAATTATCCATTACAAATTACCTCAAAACATCTTTTCAAATTTGGATTGAGAAATGAATTTTCCATTATTTCCTTTTGTCGCCTATAAACCAAGGAATAACATCAGTTCACCAATCGTTGACATTTAAAACTCACTTCTTGTGAATTCTACATACTGATTACAGTGAGATTAATATGATCTAAAAAATATTATGTCATTGACATATAATAACACTATCATCCTTTTTTTATAGTCATTATTGTCAAATAGATTGTAGTCAACTCCACTGCACTAAAAATCGAGTTTCTTCACAAATGGATCTCATCTTTAATACCTTTCTCTTAGTGTTTTATTATACCCATATAGTGCCTTCTTTAAAAAAATTTATCACCTTCATGAAGATGAAAACCATCTGTTTGTTCAATATAAACATCTTCATCTTGAACCCCATTTAGAATTTTGAACTTGACATCTATCTAGAAAACATTGAACTTTCTTTTCACTGTCATTCCCAAGAACAATATGATTATTTGTTGACTTGCAACATGTGAAAATATTTTTCCCAAAATGATACCATATGTATAAGAGTAACATTTTCTTACCAACCATTCTTGGTTTCTAATTAATGTTATATCTTTATTCATCTTATTGTGAAATACTCAATTAGTTCCAATGATATTCTTATTTTTTGGAATTGAAACAACCTATCATAGATGTTTCTTCTCAATTTGGTGAAGCTATTCATTCATAGAATCAACCCAGTTTTATTTACAGCTACATCCTCAAAATGTTTTGGTTCCACCTATGATAAGAATGATTATTAATGTAGAGTATTCATTCGTGTGGTCTACACTAGTGTTTTTCTAATCACCGAATATGACATGTGTATCAATTTCGGCTTTTCTCTTTGATCTTTGTGTGAAATTAGTTTGGTTTCATCCTTTTAATAATTTAATTTTTTTTTGAGTAAACATATGGAACTAGAACATCCCATTATCTTCTTATTTCTTCATCACTATCATCTTGAGAATTATCTTTTATTTTTTGAATATTCTTTTCATTATTTATGCTTGTTACATAATGTCTTTCAACTACCTTTTTTAGCCATATATTGAAACATTTATATGCTTGTATTTTCATTGAGTAACAATGAAATATCCCCTCATCTCTATAGGATTCAAAAATCATGTTTCAATTTATTGGGAATGAAACACATACTTTTGAAGACATGTGTGTTCTTTAATGTTGTCTTTCATCCATACCATATCTCATTTAGAGTCTTCTATTCTATTTTATATTATAAAGACATTTTTGATTTGTATAATTATTTTAATACTACTTCATTCCAAAAATTCTCTAGAATAGTATTCTCAATGATCATTTTTAGTCATGTTATTAAAAATTCAATTTCTTCTCTGAAATACTCAATTATGATGTCATATTATTAATATTCAAACATGATTCCTTACCCCATGATTCTCGAGATAATCCTCCATCCAACTATTTGTGAACTCTGTTCCATTATCCATTTTAAACTTATAAGTTTTTTTGACATATTATCTTTTCCACTTCCCATCGATAAGATCAAATGAGAATGAACACCTAGGATTTGGGGGTGATGACTGAAAACCATTCATTTCTGCTAATATCAAAAACAAAGATACCATAATATCTCCCCCATTAATAGATCCTGGTGAAATATGTCCACACGCATCAATATGAATCAACACAATCACGTTTCTTGACCCTTTATATTTTTTCTTTATATATATTTAGAATCTTATTACCTTATTGACATAAATCACACATATGTGTACAATCATGGGATAACCTAGGGAAATCTTATGTAGAATCATATATCACAAGATAATCCACAGATGTTTGTCTCATGTGACGAAGAAGATTATTCCATAACTTGTTTTCATTTTACTTGGATTGAATTCACATATATTCTTCGCCACTCACAAGGATGAGATTAAATTTGTATGATTTACCTCTAAAACAATTAGACCAACATTTTCATTAATGACACATAATTTCTTGGAAAAGATTATTTCATGTACTGAGCTGCATAGTTAACTAACACTAAGAAAGTTATGAATCATACATTCAACAATTAAGACATCAACATGTCTCATGTCTCCCCCCCCCCAAACATATTTTTTCATGAGACAAAATTCTTCATGATGTTATCATTTCCAAATATTATGATTCCCTATTTATCATACCTACTTTTGGTTACCATATTCTCATTTCCTATATTAGTTGTGGGTTACCCACTATCAATGATTCTAATTCTAGTGGGATATGATGCTTTAAAAGCAATCTATACCTCCACCACTGGTTCATATCTATCCCTTTTTAAGTGTTTTTTATTTCATACATGATATAAATTTATGATATTGATCATCTATGAAGTATGATGGACCAACATCATATTGTAGAGAAACCACATTATTTTTCATTTCAAGAAAATTTTGTGATACTTTTAGCTTCATCTTATGATCAAATTCATTTTACTTTATCACATTATTTTGAATGGTTGATGATAAATATCATGCCATGTGTACGAATCCTCCATAACTGAAACAGTGACTATTAAATGATGTCTTGGAATATTAAGCTCTGTATAGATGCCTTTGTTTATTTTGTTCCCTTCGATACCTCTTCAAAATAGAAAATAAATTTTTTGATTGTCCCATTTTTTCACAACAATAACTTCTAATGGGAGGAGAATTTCTCCATATAAATATATCCCTGCTAGTTCTCCCTTGTTTTTTCTAAATCTTATGATTTTGATTCATCCAGAAGTCAATCATCAATCATGGAGTGAGAGATTTTGGTCAAACATCAGCCATAGCTTATTTATGTTTGTTGTCAATCCCATTACCAGTTGGAACATTATGATAAATCATTATCCATTCCTAACACTCATTTGTCTAGATTATTGGAACTCATAATTATACTTTTACCATTTTCATCGAATTTATAACCTTCTTTTCTAGAATCAATAGTTTTTCCTCATCATTGACATTTCTTTTCATACTAACAACTTTATCATCAGGTTTCTCAATGGGACTGATTTTATCATTTCCAATACTATTTAAAATGTCGATTTCTATTTTTGGTTCATCGAATTTGATAATTTAATCAATGATCATTTCTAATATCTATAAAATTGAAGGCTCTATATTTCAATTTATTTATTTTTGTTATAATTATATTCTTCCTACTGCTACATATAATGTTTTCTATTACTAATCACGTTATAGGATTTCTTTGTTTTTTCTCTCTAAACATCTATTTCATCATTTGAATCATCCAATTCATCTTATATATCAACTCTTCCATTAACGTTTTCTTCATCACTATAGATTTTTCCTTTTTCTTAGAGCTACCGACAACTTTCACTCTAGCCTCTTCATCGCAATCAATGTAGTCCTCAAACTATGTGTCATCATATTCTTCTAAACATTCAACTTTTTTTGAAACTAGATTTTTTTTGAATAAAAAATTCATAAAATGTTTCTTACCTTTGAGATAGGTTAATGATTTCTCCAAAGAAACTTACACTTCATCCTCATCATCATCTCTAATATTTGTAGGGTCTACTGATATAATATGTATATACTTTTCACATGAAAATCATCCAATTGGGAGTTTTCATTTGAGCACATCCTTTTCCATTCGTTAATTTGATGATTCGAAGGAAATGAATTCATCTTTATATTCTTCTTCCTAGCAATATTCAATTGTGAGATTCTTCATGGACATAAATATTACTTCTTTAGACTTACTATTTTCCACAGACTTTTTATCATCACTTATCATCACATATGCAATAAATTTACTGTGAAAGATATCCAATTTCATCTCCTTTGGATCTATATCCTCCATTATATAAACTATAAGATTGAAACAAGATATATGTATTCTAAAGATTCAATTGAAAATATTTAAATCTTTAACAATTTCTAATTTACCACACATGTCTTCCGAAAAAACCATTTCCTGTATAAATAATACTTTAATATAATTATTCAGGTGCATTCTGAGATCCTAATACATGTTAAATAGATATTAAGGCTTTGATTCTCCAACTTTTGAGTCATTATTATAAATATTCAGTATGTTTTACCACATATCAAGTGATGAAATAAAATATTTTACATTTTTATATATAGAATTAGACAATCCTCCCCCTAAGTAATTAATTGGTTTTGCATTAGCATAAAATTCCCTTCACCCAGCTTTAATAAATCACCACTATCGATACAATCTAAAATTACAAGATTCACTACTATAAAAACATCCATTATTAAGTATTGGAAGTAGTTATGCATCTTATTCATATATAATTGGAAATTTGTTCCATAGAAGATCATAATACCTTTGTGATTGAAAACCTCCATTTCATCTACTAAGATAAAACCCCTAACATTAATCCATTATCACCCATACCAATTTTTATCAAAACATGGTAATATAAACTGATAGGGGTGAATTTCAATAAGAATGGTTAAACCAACTTCCCCTTTCAGAACATTTTTTATCATTAAACAAAACACTCTTCGCTTCCTTTATTGTAGAAATCTATGGAGACAATTCAAATAATTCATGAGACACATCCATTTCACTTGGTTAACCCTCAATGGGATATTTACATAGAAAATAAAAAGTTGATGTGCCAATTTACCAAATCCCTAATAACCACCGCAAATTTACATGGATCGGCCTAGATCACTTCTATTCCCCAGCTCATTGACATTACAATAATTAGGGTTTTATCCAAACATTCTCAAGGTTTATTCCATATGTATCTTTCTCTGGTTTACAACCAATAGAACTGATCATTTTGTTCCACATCCATTTTCTGGATACTTCAGAAAGGATACACATACAAATGATGGAAAATTAGATCCCTTCATTGTTTCTAATTAATTCATCCTTAGCTGAATGCTGATGCTCTGTTTAATCTCTTACTGGGTTGCACCTTCATTTCTATGAAAACACAAATATATTAAAATTCCACTTTCCAAATAAGTGGAAGAGACTTATCTTTAATTTAGAAAGAAATATTTCCTCTTATTTGGAAATATATTCAAGTGATGTCATCCTTTCACCAATTTGAATGTATTAGTGAATTACCTCTTTTTAAAAGTATTGTATAATATTGCAGCTACAATATCTACTTATTCTTCTGAAAATATCATATGTGAACACGATAATATTAATAGGGAAATGTAAGTGAATATCCCAATGCACATGACCCTAGTGTGATACACTTATGCAAGAACTTTACACATAACTCCTTGTGTGAGATCTTATCTTGTATCATTTCACAAAACCCTAGTTCCATTCATACGTCTCACTTATAGTGAGTCTCATGGCGTGGCCCCCCCAATTCCTTATACGTGTCTCACCTTGCCTATGTCCAATAAAATGAACCCCTTGTGCCTTTCATGAGTCCCACTATGAACAAGTCCACTAAAGTCAGCCCCTGGTATCTTTCTCAAGTCCCATGGTGTGAAAAACCTTCAGTGTGAACCCCTAGAGTGAATTTCCTTTGCTGTGAATCCCTGACACGAACCCCCATTTTTACATTGCACGAGTCCCACTCTTTGAATGTCACTTTCATGAGTCAGCTTTCATGAGTCCTATTTCACGATTCCATGTTCTCTCATTATGTAAGACCATGTTCAGATCATGTGCAAGACTTTAGGATGTCAATCACATATACTCCATCACCGCGAACCTCTACCATGAGTATCTTATCCAAATGAGCATCAATTCAATCATTTCAAAAAATAATCATTTCTTTTTAAGGATAGGTAATAGGGTATTTAAAGGTGATCGTAAACATACTTAACTACATAAATCACTCCACAAATAATGGAAAAGTATCCACCTCATTTGGATAATGTTCGAAAAATTATTTGGGTGATAGATATGGTTGTGATTTTCATGAGATCCAGGTGCAAGACCTCTATTAACGTTCATTCTTTTCAAAAGTCCTTGATTGGAATTCAGGCTTTTCATAAGTCCTTGGTAAGATTCCACATTTGTGCTTTGTGCATGTCCCTAGTCATTATTCCTTCTTTGCATGAGTCTCATAGAAAATCATACACTTATGGAGTTCAACAATTACCATGAGCTCTTCCATTATTTACAAATTTTCCCTTTATATTCATTTTCTTCGGAAACTCCTGAGTGTGAGTCATTTTCATGATATTTCAATTATATGGGAGAAATATCTTGAGAAAATAATGAGTGACGTGTAAGAATCGTATGTGATAACCAAATACAATCACGATTCTTGCGTAAAACCCCATTCTATGACCTGAAGATAATCATGTGTCCTTCACGAGATCTCATTGTGTGACTCAATATCAATTAGGTGTAACCTTAATATTTTTTATGTTGTTTTATTCCAATGATTTTATTGATTAATCATGTTATCAAAAGACAATTATGGTCTCCCACATGTTGAAATTGTGATATGAGTTTATTACTCTTGCTTCACGAGTTCTGTTCAGCATTCACGGTAGATCTTTTGAACATTAACTAAAATTCAATCATGAAAAATCTTGTAATTTCATTTTTTTCATTCAATGATTATTGTGAATCATTGTGAGTTTTAAATACATGTATGTGTGTCTTACGTGATCACATTATGATGTCAATTCATCACTCGTGCTAACTTTCTGTGCCTTCATTGACAACTTACCTTTGTTAAGGACCTCAATCCTTGTCAATAAACACAATAAACCCAAATGCACCATCATAAGGGATTTTTTGTGAAAATAATCCCTAATTAATTGAGTATATGTAACCTACCCATAATCTTCAAGGATTCATGTTACACTCAGAATCAATAATGAATCAAGTGTCGGCTATCTACTCATAATCCTCAAGTACTCGTATAGATTCTTGGTGAAAAAGTTATCATATTTCACCATCATCATCACTACACTCCATGCACACACCCTATAAGGTGTAAGAATACCATGATGTCCACTTATCATGTATACTCATTTCATACATCCAAAGAAAAATATAGCACTTCTTAGTATAATAACTCCAATACCATACATCATGAGAAATATAACATCATTAAATTCATCAACATGTGAATCAAACATCATCATGGAATATATTTATCAAATCAATCTCATGGAATCTATTTATTATATCCATCCCATTTAATAAATACATACAATATCATGGGAAATATGCACACCCAGATGCTATCATAATTCAAGCCTGAATATCAATCGGGCCACACATAAATCATAACATTGAAATATGTCTGTAAATAGAGCCCATAATGCTAAGGAACCTCCATCCTCAAATGTCGGTGATGTTAATGGTAGTGATAAATGAACCTATGTGGTTTGATAGTTACAGTGGAAACCAAAAGATTCATTAATATATATTTTCAAAAATATTATAAAAAATGTCAACACAACAATGATTGAGGTTCTTCTAGATTTCCTAAAACAAAAAACAATCTATTTTGTTTCAAAAATAAGTAAAATATCACATGTGTTGAGTCTTTCTCTCTCCATGAAAATTTACAAATTATTGTTCTATTCCATTGTAATTACCTGTAATACTATCCATATGAATAATTTTAGTTTGATAATATATCATAAATTATTCATTAACATTATCTTTTGATAAATTATCCTAAATTATTATTTTATAATTATTTCATATAATTTTTCCTAAATTATCCATTATAATTATCTTTTCAATTTTTTTATATATTATCCTTTATAAAAATCTTATCATAATTTTATATAAATTAACATTTTATAATTATCCTATGATAATATATTATAAATTACCCATTTATAATTATCACTTGAAAGTTTACCATAAATTGTTCGATATAAATTTTGTTTGAAAATTTATTTCAATTTTTCCTTTTCATTTATCATCTAAAAATTCATCCAAAATTATCCTATTAAAATTATCTTCTGATAATATATCATAATTTAGCCTTATATATGTGTTTATAATTTGACATAATATATCCTTTTCAAATTATCATTTGAAAATTTCTCACAATGTTAACTATCATAATTATATTGTGATAATTTCTAATAAATAATATTTTTATAATTATCTTTTGATAATTTATCACAAATTATACTTTATAGTTACATTTTTATGTTATTATTTTTTTCACATTATTATTTTATTATAATTATCCTTGCATAATTGTTATTTTTATATTTAAATAGTCATTCCTTATAAATTATCATTTCACTGTTATCATATGATAACTTGATTCCACATATTTCCATTTGAAAATATGATGATATTATCAATTAATAATTCTTTTTAATTATTTTTATAATTATTGTAATAATCCATTGAAAATTTATATAATATTCTTGATATGTAAAATGTCTTATAATTTTCCTTAGATAATTGTATAATGATCTATGAATAATTATTTTTTAAATTATACATCATTAATTATTTTATGATAATTTTTCACATGTTATCCTTATGTAATACCAAAATTATCATTTGATAAATTAATGAAATTATGTTTTTCCCATTTAAACAAATTATATGTTGATAATTCCATGTTTTTATTATTTTATAGTTTTGAAAATTCATCCCTGAACATTAGATGTGATTATCATTTTAATAATTCTGAAAACTATATTTGGATATTTCTAAAGACAATATATTGATTATTCACAATTTCTTTAATAATTATAATTTGATAATTTATAAAGAATCCTTGATAATTTTATGTTTTATCCTTTTATATAAATTCAACATTTTTTTCCACAATCAAGAGATCGAGTAAAGGATGAAATAGAATAAATAAGAAACATAACATGAATTAATTGATGAAGAACAATGAAAACAATTGATAAAGAGAATCATGATTCAAAAAATGTAATCACAAAGGGTATTGAAAAGGAGTTGATCGATTGAGCCCAAGAATGTTTCAGAATTTCTCAAACTCAATGTAATTAACCATCCCCAATGAAATAGTGATTCAACTATTTAAGGCCCAAAATTAATTACAATAAAACCAACAAATTAAAAAACCTGGTTTAATCCATCATTCAATTGAAAATTTATGGTGGAGTGATTATTTTTTCATTATTAATGTGTTTATAATATTTCTTGGACAAAATGGATAAAATCAGAATCTTATAGGATAAAAGTTGTTCATCCGTGGTGGTCCATTCATTTTTTGGGTAAATAACCTTGTATAAATTTTTTTTTCCTAATTATGTTTTCTAAAATAATGTTATTAAATATTATAAATTTATCATCTTATGTGATGTGACCAAAAATGTAAAACACATAAATATTATGTCCTATTTAGGGTAAACCCCATGTCACTGACCTAAAGGTGGTCTCAGATTCCTCACAAAATATACCATTTGGGTTATATTCAATTATTTTTTTTAAAAAATATAATGAAAATATTAAATTAGTAATCCTTGCATGAGATATTACCAAACACCGAACACACATTAATGTTATGCCCCATCTAGAATAAACCTCACATTCTAGTCCTAATGGTGGTATTTTAATTCTCATATAAGAGGACATTTGAGATATATTTAATTATTTTGTATAAATAGTGTTCATGTAATACATAATATTTATTATTTTTATTTTGTCTGTGTCGAGGCTATAAAAGACTCAGAATAACGCGCAAATGTAGCTCCTAACTATAAAATATTTCCAAGTAATATTTTATGAATTTAACTAGCATTTTACCCTTAGGAAAAACCTTTTAAACATTTATTCAGTAGTTTTTATTAAAAATATATTTTGACAAAATATTTCTTTAAATTATTGATAAATATGGTTTTTATTATCTTTAAAAATTCAGGATATTATAATTCTCCCCCTCTATCAACTTATAATCCAAAAGAATTATTTCTTTAAATATTTTTGAATATATTAATCCATTGAACTCATACGTCAAACTCACATTATAAAAATTATACATTGATCCATCAATAATATTATTGAATCTGGACTAGTGGTATAGTCTTTCCATTAATCATCATCTATATTCAGTCTATGATCTGAAACAGAATATCCTCCTAATATGCATTGGCCTCCTGTTGAAATTCCCCATAATGAAAATGTTGAGGAGTGTTGGGTATGCACCTATGAATAATTTACACATAGAAACATGTTGTTCGTACCTCTATAGAAATAAGAGAGGTCCATATGGTATGCTACTACCCCTATATACTTTTTGACCTCAATGGGTCCCTCAAAACATAGTGTTAGTCTACCTTTCTTCTTCATATGTTGGTCCCCTACCCTATGAGTAAATCTCAATAAAACTCGATCACCACCAACGAACACAAAGGGTATCCTCCAATAATCATCATAAAATCACTATATACTATGATCAATGATCAACATATTCAATATAACCTTCATGATCTTAGATGACTCCTGAACAATATTAGGGATAATAATTGTTTCATCACCTACCTCATGCCAATAGTGTGGTGAGCAAAGTGACCTCCTATAAAGAGCCTCAAAAGGTTCCATTAGAATTGAAGTCTAGTAACTATTATTGAATTAAAAATAAATCAATGACAGGTGTTTATCCTATTATCCATCAAAGTATACCAATAAATATCGAATAATATCCTCTAATGTGTGTATTTTCCTCCCCAACAATATGATATTATGAAGATGGAAGGATGTCATAAATCTCAGTTGACTCAATATGGATGTATTCAATCCTTTCAAAAAGAGTGACATAAATATGAATCTCTATCAACAAAAATGATCAACATAATTCCAGTAAATCATACAATATCTCTAGAATAGATCTTTCCCCGATCGAATAATGATTGAGTCACTATAAATATTAAGAAGTGATAAGACTTTGTTAACTAATCTGTAATCACCCAGACTACATCATAACACCTCAAGGTCTTGGGTAACCATAATAAAAAGTCTATGGTGATTTCCTCCCACTTCCAAATAGGTATTTGGAGTGGTTCTAACAACCCACCCGGACAATGGCTCTTGTAATTCACCCTTTAACAGGGAAGGCATTGGGAGACAAAACTAGAAATGTCTTTCAACTTCCCCGGACAAAAAAACTACATCATGAAGTCATAATACATCTTGATCACACCCCTAATTTGATACAAAAATATTGTTATTTTACTCCCACATCATATTATCTATGATAGAAGCAGGGAATACTAATCTCCTACGTACCAACATTACATCATCATCGTTCATCAACCATTAGGGAATTTAGTCATCAATAGCTAGTTGTTCTCTCATTAGATAGCATTATAATTTCAAAAAAAAATATTCATACTTTACCTAGTCCACAAGAAATTATACGACTATCAATGGAGATAAACCCATGCAAACCTATTTTTCTAGGGCATCCATCATCCATTCATCCAACAAACTCAGCAAGTGACACTACACTTTTGAGGACCACATTCCAGGTTCCTACTCAGCCTATGTATTATGAATAAGGGAATATATAGAAATATTACCCATCCTATGTTAATATTTTATCTCATGGTTTAATGTTTATAGATACTAAACTGAGATCATTAGTTTTAGGTTCATGTCCTTATGTGGGAATATATAGTGATGGCTCTTGTGGTCTATTTTACAAAAAAATGTCTCATCACAGTTATTTTTTATCGAATATTTCAGATCATAGACAAAGACTACTAGATCAAATTCATGTTTACGGTTGTTTAGTTTATGGGTTCATAGATAATGAGACAAATAGGCTATTACTTTCTACCTTTGAATGAACATTACTCTTAGACAGATTCTTGATGAATCCAAGTACACAACATAACCAATCAGAGCATCAGGATGTGTCATGATGGAGTTGTCATCAAACATATATATCTCTCAATAAAATCCCATTCACACAGGTCTTACCACTAGGACATAACTCTCTTATTTGTTAGCAATGTCATGGGTTATGATAGTTGGGAGAAGTCTTAGATAAGCTATCGATAATTTTTTGTTAAACCTAGAAAACTCATAATCTCAAAAAAAAATGAGGTCATCTCAATGATATGACTATCTCAACATTATCGGGGTGTAAAGATATAATGGTCTCAAACAAAAACTTTCAATTAACATCACCTCAGGATTCAATAAATCACACTTCGATAGATTTCTTTAAAGACTGTTCTCAAAGCGTACTCATGGCTAAATTAATGTTTCTAGACTGTCTCTCTTTATTTATTAGTAGAGTAGGATATCATTAATGAAAACTATGAGTAATAATTCCATGTATAGATGAGTAATACTATTCAAGAGGGCCATGAACACTTATGGTTCATTCATTAGGATGAAGACCATTACCTAGTACCCACACATTCCATACCTTCTCTGAAACAAAAATACTGGAATGAACTCCTCTCCAACACAAAACTAATTACATTTCAAATTAATATCAATTTTTAGAAAACCAATATCCCCATTATAGATAATAAAAATTATCATTGATCCTAGTAAAAATATATCGATTATTTAATATCACCTACTTCAGCTTCTATTAATGAATGCATTACTGAAGACTAATGACAGTCTTCCTGGAAAAAGAGATTGGTAAACCCCGGAGTGAAGTAATCTATTTGGAAAATCCATTCCTTTTCATGTCATCCAACTAAACCTTGATCTCCCGCTATTATGTTGGTCTCATACAGTATAAGAGTATTGAAATGGAATGTGCACTTAGGATGAGCTCAATCGTAACATAACTTTCTAATCATTCAGAGTCTCTAAAAGTTAAAATACTCCTAAAAAGATTTAACCCCATTATTCATCATTCTGAGGACCTCTGCTATCCTATAAGGGTGATGAATGATGAAGTTAAAGTCATTTCACATTTGGCCACAGTTATAAAATCATATTCCTAGGACATTCTCTATATAAAAGGCTTTCACATGAACTTTCCCTACTGTATAAACCACATAAAATTTGTGGGATCCTACTCCACTACATTATCATATAAATCTAATGGTAAAACAAATACTTACTACATTGGAAAAGTATTTTGGCCTACTTCCCAAGTAGTTCAATAAGAAAATGTTTCAGATGCATTTTCTATTACCTATGGGAACACACATCTACAAATAAATTGTTCCATTTGGATAAACCCTAATCATTTTATTGGATCACACAAGCTTCTTATAGGATTGTAAGCTTATCTAAAGGTATACCCATATAATAACTAACCTTTATTTCCATCCCTACCAATTCATCGCAATCATCATATATATACTAACCCAAAAAAATTCTGAGTTAAACTAATCAATGACAATAAATATAAATCACAAAATCAAGGAAATAGATGAATCACATAATAAATTAAATTATGAAATAGGTAGGGAAATTAATCACTGAATAATAAAACCACTATATAGCACAACAATAGTTATATATATGGCATGGAAACCAATGGACCTAGTAATGACTCATGACCATACAGGAGAACCCATAAAACATATAACATCATCATGTGAATCACACTATGTGATTTTAAAAAATTTTAATAGGAAAAAATGAATACAATATTTTATATAGACATAGAAGTATAATACAGAGTTCCAGTTAGGCAATTCCATAGTTCCCCAACCAGATTTTCCACCATCCTACAATTGGAATATCATTCCTCAAACCAAGACATGTGAATAAACAAGTTAAGAAATCTATATTATCACATACCATTTTGAAACAACCCAACCCAAACCACTGGGTCTGATATAAAAGTACACATGACCTCATGTGTCCCTACCCATAAAAAATAGGTTACTAACTAGTATAAAGGGGTTGAGTTTGTCAATGGGTGCATTATACCTTCAATATCATGTCATATTATCAATAATCAATAATCAATAATCATATCACAAATTCTGAAGGATTAAGATGACATGAATGTCAAACAAATAAAGTAACTCACAAAGTGAGATGAATAATTAGTGTAATAATTAGTAGATAAATAAATGGATAACCAACAGGCCCTCTAAAATATACCCAATTTTGTTATCATCTTTTCACTCCACTACCTAGTAGTATATCATAGGGCATAATATCTTTACATGAACCCTCATTAAATCTACAAGCTCATTGAAATACATGATTAGGTGGGATTACAAGACTTTTTTGACACCACCATTTTCCCATAATCTATTGTGGTCTAGAATAAAATTTTATTCCATAATAATAATAATGTTTAACATGAATAATTTTACACAATCCAAAACCGAGAGATTATGTGCTAACCAAGTGGCTACGAACCCTCTGTCTTACCTTCTTTATAACAACACATACTTTACATAAATTGTTATTACATCAAAATTGATGCACATTTATTACAACATATAAAAAAACCAGGAATGGACCTTATAGGTATAGTGTCCTTATAAACTGGGAAACATAAACAACTGGTTCATAAAGCGGCTACACAATCTCCCATTTATTTCATCATATCTATAGTCCCTTTTGGCATATATTACATAATAAGATTCTTCCTGACCTGGGGAAAGAAAACATACAAAAGGGTGAGCTCAAATCCTCAGTAAGGGTAAACAAAAGAAATATCAATCACATCATATTTATAAGAACATACCATTTTGGAAATCTTATCCTGCAAAAGAGAGCATAATTTCATAACATGGGATAAATCATAGTAGTGAAATGTAATCCCAATAATCATAACATAAAACATGAAACTTTGTGGCATACACACATTATCATAGAGAATAATTTCTTGTTAGTTAAGACTCATTTCCAAGACTATCTTAGCGGACAAAGTCCATTTCTGAACCGAGTTCACTCGTCGTTTCAGTCCTGTTTCACTAAACCGGTATAACCTACCGTTCCATCCATGTCTATCTCATGAGATATTAAATCTTTACCCAATGCATTGGGGGGAGATATAAGTCCCACCCATATCATAATGATACCATTCTTATGTGTGCCACAAAATCATAAATCATACATCATTGCATAACCCATGTAATAAAAATGGGATTCTTAAACAACATGACATCATAAAACAATTCATATAAGATAAAGGAATTCATAAAAATAATTCCATCACAACATAATCAAATCAATGTAATAATAGGGATAGAAACAGAACCCTTTATTATCTTATATGGAAAATAATTTTGATAAAACACTTGAACTCCACTCTTGAGAAAAATATCCTTTCTACTTCAGAAACATGTTTCCTTTCTTAACATGTCATAGAATTTTAAAATAAAAGAAGTTGATTAAAAATAAACTTGATAACATGTAAAGGAATATTCTTGGAAATAATTTTTTAAAAATCCATTCATGCCGTATAAGTAAAAAACATTCTTCGTACTTTTGTCAGAAAAGTCAAAAAGTACCTCGTACGAAAAACGACAAAAGATTCCTTTCATATCCTTTACTAAAAACTCAACGAAGGGTAAAATTGGATTTAAAAAATTTTAGTTGGATGGAAATAATATTACATATTGAGGAAACATTTATGTGGATGATAAAATACACCCCAGTAAATAGCAAAGTATAAACAATCTCAGATAAAAATGAGATTGTGATATTTCCCTTACCTTAGGTCCGATTTGCTTCTTATGTGTCCGAACCTCCTGTGTAATGATTTAAATAATGTTATTGACTTATTCCAGAATCATAATTATTGTTATGATGTCATATATTGTCATATTCATAGCTTCTTAATAGAAATATTTCATTGCTACTTGTTATTCGGGTGTTTATAACTTTTTGTTATTATGCGTGTTTTGTCAAATAAATTCTTATTATTCACTTTCAGTTATACATACATCATTTCCAGAATGGTATTAATGTACTATATATCATATTTATTCATTCAATTCAATTATATAATCATTATGCAATGAAGATCATGCAGAACGAATCACATCACATCGTGGAGACGGTATTCCGTACGTATGCACAAGCGATGATATCGTTCCCATGATCGTGGAATTGTATTGGAGTGTATGTATACTATTTCATAATCAATATAACTTTTTAATAATCATATATAGTAATTATTTACACCATTATACCCGTCCAAGTAAGGTGGTGGCGGAAAATAGATTACACAATGGCGTGGAGACGGTATTCCGTACGTACGCACGCGTGGTGATTTCGTTTTCCATAGGATGGATAGATGGCGGAATAGGGTTGTTTCATATGTATAATAACATATTAGTATAAGAGTGATACTGATGTTATTACTTCATAATGAAACATCTAAATAAGAAGAAATGGAAGAAGAAATAAAGATGAAAGAATCGGTAACAGACATTTCCTCTTTTTGGAAGCGCTTCTTTGAGACCTCCATTTAGGGCACTAAAATTGGTCTTTGAAGAAGACCAGGACCTCTAGGATGTCTCTAAGGAAGTGGAGAGAAGAAATTGGCAGGGGTTGGACGAGCTTGAAGGCTCAAAGTGGTGTGAGGAAGAGGGGGAAGAGGTGCCCTTTTATAAGGGAGGAGAGGTGAACCTTTGGAATAACTAAAAATATTATTTTATTATAAAGTCAAATTCGGTTTTTAATAGCTCCAAATTTGTATATTTCAAAGATAAGGTGGGTATAGGTAGAAATACTCTCATACAATATAATTTAGACAAGTTTCGGTATCAATTTTAACCTTATCATTTAGATTTAACTTTATGTTAGATAATTTAACCTTTACTGTGTTTTCATGTTCTCTTACACTATAAGGTTAATAAACTTACTATATCAAGAAAAACGAACCCCAAGTTGTTTATTATTAATATATATGATCTTATCTAAGTCATTTGGCCAAACATTATATTTTTAGGAATAAAATAAAAATTAATAATATAATATTTGTTTTATAAACTATTTTATGTCAATTTTGACACTATTTAGTAATTGATTTTTGTGAAAATTATAACAGAATGATTACTTCTAAAAAATCTAACTAAATAAATACTAACATGTCATAATAACCTAGAAAATTAGTGGAATTCATTAAAAGTCTCAAATTATATTTATTTGTGTATTTATAACATCAATTATGTCAATATTTCATTAATAAGATAATTATTGCATCATCGTTGTGTCATAAATAAATTAAATTATATAATGTCTAAAAATTATAAATAAAATACCATTATGTTGGAAATATTTTTATCTTTATAATGAATATTAATGGTCTAATTTATCTTATTTATAACCTCATATTAGAAATTATTTACTTATTAAACATTGATTTTAACTATTTTAACCCTTCTTTAAATAAATTATTAATAAATGTCCTAATTTAATCCAAGTGGGCCTAAATGGTCATATTGTATTCCTAAGGTTGTTTTTGGTCGAATTAAACTTATCCAATAGAATTAGAACATGTGTTAGAGTAATAATAATAACACTTTTACCCTTAATTACCCTATTTTCTTTTAACCGTGGTAAAAAAAGTAAAAAGTTATTATTCACCAAAAATTATTTTCACCTCATTGAACAACATTTTAGTCCATGATATTAACAGTGTCTCTCGGATTTTCGAAATTCCACTCACATAAGCGGTATAATTAAGTTTTATGAAAAATTCAGTATTTTTAACTACCACTTAGTGGTTTCACTATTCATCAAAAATTCAACGTTTTCAGAAAAATACCAAAATTTCACCCTATACTAATTTCGATATTGCGAATCCAAAAATGAAGTCCATTTTTAAAAATAATATTTATAAATTTTCAAAAAGTGGTTATTACTATTCATAACGGCTAGTTTTAATAATATTTTAATAGCATATCGTTGTTTAGTGAAACTCGTTATTGCGTACGACGTAAGCTATTGAGAAAGGTTGCAGTTGCGTGTAAATCAACACAATCTAGTGTTGTGTGTAGTGAAAGATTCTTTGGATAAAAACAAAATATTTCTCATAAAAGTCTCGGGCGTTACATTTTACCCCCCTTAAAATGAATTTTGCCCTTGAAATTCGTCACTTTGTAACAAAAAGATGAGGATACCTCTCCCTCATCATATCCTCAAGCTCCCATGTAGCTTCTTCTAATTGGTGGTTCCTCCATAAATATTTCACCAAGCGAGTGGTCTTGTTTCGTTGGACTTTTTCGCTACGATCCAGAATATCTATCAGCTGATCTTCATAAGAAAGATCTTGCTCCAGCGGTACAGCATCTGAGCTGAGTACATGTGAAGGATCAGGTATGTAATTTCTCAGGAGAGATACATGGAACACATCGTGAACTTGAGAGAGATTCGGTGGAAGCGCCAATTGGTAAGCTACCTTTCCAACACGATCCAGTATTTTGAAAGGACCGATATATCTAGGGCTCAACTTCCCCTTCTTTCCAAATCTCATGACTCTCTTCCAGGGAGATATTCGTAAGAACACTTTATCACCCACTTCAAACTCTAGGTCTTTTCATCAGTTGTCGGAATAACTTTTCTGTCGACTGTGAGCTTCTCTTATATGTTGTTGAATAGATCAGACCTTTTCTGCCATCTCATCACCAAGATCAGGTCCTAATCGCTTTCTTTCCCAAACTTCATCCCAGCAAGTTGGATTCCTACATTTCTTTCCATAGAGAGATTCATAAGGAGCCATCTGAATACTAGAGTGAAAGCTATTATTGTAAGAAAATTCCACCAAAGGTAGGTGTTGATCCCAACCACCATTGAAATCCATAGAGCAAGCTCTCAAAATATCTTCTAGAGTTTGAATTGTTCTCTCAGACTGACCGTCTGTCTGAGGATGATAAGCAGTGCTAAAACACAACTCTGTATCCATAGTATGCTAAAGACTTCGCCAGAACATTGAGATAAACCTCAGATCCTGATCAGATATAATAGAAAGGGGTACTCCATGCAATCTTACCACTTTCTTTACATATATCCTGGAAAGCTGATCCAGATAGAAATCCTCTCTAATAGTGATGAAGTGTGTAGACTTTGTAAGATGATCAACTATGACCCAGATAGCATTATTGCCTTTGGATGTTTTAGGATGTCCTGTGACAAAGTCCATAGTGATTTTTTCCCACTTCCATTCAGGTATGGGTAATGGTTGTAACATCCCCTTAGACTTATGTCTCTCAACTTTAACTTGCTGACAAACCAAGCATCGAGAGACATATTCAGCAACATCTCTTTTCATGCCATCCCACCAGAAGTACTCTTTCAGGTCCCTATACATCTTCGTGCTTCCAGGATGAATAGAGAATGAAGAACTATGAGCCTCATCCAACAGCTCCTTATTTAATTCGGGGATGGGAGGAACACAAACTCGATTCCTAACCTTTATTATCCCATCACAATCAAGGTTGAATTCAGGAACATTTCTCACCTTCTTTTGTAACTCTAAATCTTCTTTCTGTGCCTATTTAATCTTCACATGTATAGATGGTTGAACATTCGTTTGAGAAAGATACGATTTTCCCCCTTCCATTATAATTCCAAGATCCATCCTTTGTAAATCCATAAAGATTGGATCTTTTGTGATCCTCATCATGGATAAACTGGCATGGTCTTGTCGACTTAATGCATCTGCCACCTTGTTTTCTTTCCCAGGGTGGTAATGAATTGAGCAGTCGTAATCCTTAATCAGCTCCAACCATCTTCTTTGGCACATATTCAGCTCCTTTTATGTGAAAATATACTTCAAACATTTATGATCAGTATAAATATCACACCTTTCACCATAAAGGTAATGCCTCCAAATATTTAATGCAAAGATTACCGCAGCTAACTCCAAATCCTGAGTTGGGTAAATTTTCTCATGGATTTTCAACTGTCGTGAGGCATAAGCTATCACCATATCATTTTTCATAAGAACACACCCCAATCCCTTCTTCGATGCATCACTGTAGATCACAAACCTTTCTCCACTACAATGCAGTGTGAGCACAGGTGCACTGGATAGCCTTCTTTTCAAACCCTTGAAATTCACTTCACATTCCTCCATCCAAACAAACATAACTCCTTTCTGAGTCATGTTGGTTAGTGGATTAGATAATCGTGAAAAAACATTCACAAAACATCGATAATATCCAGCCAAACCAAGAAATCTTCGTATCTCAGTTACTGTTGTTGGTCTCAACCATCTTTCGATAACCTCTGTTTTTGCTGGATCCACAGATATCCCCTCTTTTGAGATTATGTGACCCAAAAATGAAACTCTTTGAAGCCAAAATTCACACTTGGTAAATCTGGCATAAATATTCTCCTTTCTCAGGGTATTCAGTATAATTCTCAAGTGATCTTCATGTTCTTCCTTGCTCTTTGAATATACAAGAATATCGTCTATAAAGACTACCCCAAACTGATCAAGATAGTCTCTAAAGAATCTATTCATCAGATCCATGAAGATAGCTGGGGCATTAGTAAGAACAAACGGCAGCACTATCAATTCATAGTGTTCATACCTTGTATGGAAAGCCGTCTTTGGTATATCCTCCCTTTTGACCCTTAATTGGTGATACCCTAAACGAAGATCAATCTTGGAAAAGTATTGAGCTCCTCATAGTTGGTCAAATAAGTCATCAATGCGTGGGAGAGGATACTTGTTCTTGATAGTGATCTTGTTATGTTCTCGATAATCAGTGCAGAGTATCATTAATCCATCTTTCTTCTTAACAAATAGAACCGGTGCTCCCCAAGGTGACGCACTAGGTCATATGAATCCCTTATCAAGATTCTCTTGGAGTTTATTTTTCAACTCCTTCAACTCAATTGGGGCCATTCTATAAGGTGTCTTTGAAATAGGCAAAGCACCCGGTACTAGTTCTATTGAAAACTCAACTTCACGATTTGGTGGAAGACCTGGAAATTCCTCCGGAAAGACATCGTCAAACTCCCGTACAATGGGAATATTCTTAATCTTGAGTTTGTCACCAACCATTTGAGATAAATAACCTTCATTTTTTGGAATTAAGACCCATAAGATGGAAGAAATTTCCACTGGAAGGTTATGTTCATCCTTTCATGGATAGACGATCATAGATTGATCTAGAATATGAAATGCGACTTCCCGTCGTTGGCAATTGATATGAGCTCCATATAAAGAAATCCAATCCATGCCAAGAATCACATCAAATTCCACTATAGGAAGGATCACAAGATTTGCAGGATGCACTTTCCCACAAACTTCAATCGGAGAAGAATTATAAACTTTTGATGCGACTGTTGTGCCATTAGGGGTTGTCACAACTAACTCAACATATAATTGTTGAGGTAATACGGTGATATCCTTAGAAAATTCTTCAGAAATAAAGGAGTGGGTGGATCCAGAATCAAATAAAAAATTGGCTACTTTAGAGTGGATGGTAAGTGTACCATTCACCACATTGTTATCGTACTCCACATCGCTGATAGAAATTCCATGTGACATTCCTTTGTCTTTAGCCTTAAGAGTTTGTTGACGTCGACCATCATCATCAACCCTTGGATTTGGGCATTTATTGGCATAATTCCACATCTCCTTGCACTTGAAACATTTATGTGTATTAGGTTCATTTTGTGTATCCCTTTGTTTGCATCATTAGACATCTTCATCCCATCATTGCGACATTCAAATGCCTGATGACCTTCCGTTCCACATTTGAAACATTTACTTGTCCCTTTAAGACAACTCCTTCCATGTTTCTTTCCACACATTGAGCATAATGGAAAGATCATCTTCTTATTAGTGTTCTCTTTAGATTTCCCTTTGAATTCCATTTTCCTCTTCTTATCAAACCCATATGATTGATGGGTTACTCCAATATCTATCTCGACATTGAGAGCACATCGAACGATTTCCTCATATCTATTGAAGTCCCTTATGGCTAAAGCCCTTCGAAGACTTGGTTTTAAGCCCCTAAAGAATCGATTGATCTTACTCTCAGGTTGTATAATAATACCAAAAGCGTACCTTGAAAGTCTTGTAAAATTTGCTTCATAGGTACCAACAGATTCATCATCCTTTTGATTCAGTTCAAGAAACTCTTTCTCCATATTTTTTCGGAGAATACGAGGGAAGTACTTATTGAGAAATAAGTTCTTGAACTCGTCCCATTCCATGGACTCAATTTCATCCCTTTAATTCGTATTCTTAATAAGATTCCACCATTGATCAGCATCTCCTTCCAAACGATACACTGCTAAGATGACTTTATCATGTTCGGAACATTGAAAAACTGAAAATATCTTTTCAGTAGTACTAATCCATTTTTCAGCAACTAATGGATCTGTAGACCCGCTGAATGAAGGTGGACGCTGCCTCATGAAGGATTCAACAGAATTTTGCTCCTTCCTTTGCACGTTTGGAAGTCCTGCATGATTCATATCTTGAGAAAGTTGTGTGAGAATGGCTACATGATTTTTCATTCCATCTCCCATAGTGTTTGGTTGCTCAGGGGGACAATCATTGCATTTCCCATCGCATTCCGCATTAACATGGTTCCTTCAGGTTCCAACAATTGACTAAAACCAAGAAGAATAGTGTGAGAAAAAATAATTATAATAGGAAAACCACATAATCAAGAATAAAATTTCACACTTAAGGTCTTATCCTATTTTATTCATTTCCATTTCTAAAACACTAAGATTGTGTTCTATGCTTAGACATATCCTTAGGGTTCTTACTAAGGCTTTCGCATCCTAGTTTCCAAAGGATGACTATACCTTTCCTCTGATACCAACTATAACGAACCATACTTTACATACATTGTTATTAATTTAAAATTGAAGCACACTTATTACAACATATAATAAAACTAGGAATGGACCGTATAGGTATATTGTCTTTAGAAACTGGGAAACATAAACAACTGGTTCATAAAGCGTCTACATTGTCTCCCATTTATTTCATCATATCTGTAGTCCCTTTTGTCATATCTTACATAATAAGCTTCTTCCTGACCTGGGGAAAGAAATCATACAAAAGGGTGAGCTCAAATGCTCAATAAGGGTAAACAAAAGAAATATCAATCACATCATATTTATAAGAACATAACATTTTGGAAATCTTTACCTGCAAAAGAGGGCATAATTTCATAACATGGGATAAATCATAGTAGTGAAATGTAATCCCAATAAACATAACTTAAAACTTGAAACTTTGTGGCATACACACATAATCATAGATAATCATTCTTTGTTAGTCAAGACTCATTGCCAAGACTATCTTAGTGGACAAAGTCCATTTCTGAACCAAGTTCACTCCTCGTTTCAGTCCTGTTTCACTGAACCGGTATAACCTACCATTCCATCCGTGTCTATCTCATGAGATATAAAATCTTTACCCAATGTGTTGGAGGGAGATATAGGTCCCACCCATCTCACAATGATACCATTCTTATGTGTGCCACAAAATCATAAATCAAACATCATTGCATAACCAATGTAATAAAAATGGGATTCTTAAACAACATGACATCATAAAAAAATTAATATAAGATAAAGGAATTCATAAAAATAATTCCATCACAACATAATCAAATCAATGTACTAATAGGTATAGAAACCGAACCCTTTATTATCTTATATGGAAAATAATTTTGATAAACCACTTGAACTCCATTCTTGAGGAAAATATCCTTTCTACTTCAAAAACATTTTTACTTTCTTAACATGTCATAAAATTTTAAACTAAAACAAGTTGATTAAAAATAAACTTGAAAACATGTAAAGGAAGCTTCTTGGAAATAATGTTTTAAAAATCCATTCATTCCGTATAAGTTAAAAAAAACAATCTTCGTACTTTTGTCGGAAAAGTCAAAAAGTACCTCGTATGAAAAATGACAAAATATTCCATTCATATCCTTTACTAAAAACTCACAAAAGGGTAAAATTGGATTTAAAAAATTGTATGTGGATGTAAATAATATTAAATATTGAGGAAACAAGGATGTGGATGATAAAATACACCCAGTAAATACCAAAGTATAAACAATCTGGGATAAAAATGAGATTATGATATTTCCCTTACCATAGGTTGGATTTGCTTTATATGTGTCCGAACCACCTGTATAATGATTTAAATAATGTTATTTACTTTTTACAGAATCATAATTATTGTTATGATATCATATATGGTCATATTCTTAGCTTCTTAGTAGTAATATTTCATTGCTACTTGTTATTCGAGTGTTTATAACTTTTTTTTCTTATGCGTGTTTTGTAGAATAAATTCTTATTCTTCTCTTTAGGATATCGAAACATCATTTACATAATGGTATTAATGTACTATATATCATATTTATTCATTAAATTCATTTATATAATCATTTTTCAATGAAGATCATGTATAACGAATCACATCACATCATGGAGACGGTATTCCGTACGTACGCACGAGCGATGATATCGTTCCCATGATCGTGGAATTGTATTGGAGTGTATATATACTATTTCAGAATCAATATCACTTTATAATAATCATATATAGTATTTATTTACACCATTATACCCATCCATGTAAGGTGGTGGTGGAAAATAGATTACACCACGACGTGGAGACGGTATTCCGTACGTACGCACGCGCGGTGATTTCATTTTCCGTAGGATGGATAGATGGCGAAATAAGGATGTTTCATACATATAATAACATATCAGTATATTAGTGATACATATTTTATTACTTCATAATGAAAGAACAAATGAAGAATAAGTGGAAGAAGAAATAAAGATGAAAGAATCAGTAACGGACATTACCTCTTCTTTGAAGCGCTTCTTTGAGACCTCCTTTTAGGGCACTAAAATTGGTCTTTGAAAGAGACCAGGATGTCTAGGATGTCTCTAGGGAAGTGGAGAGAAGAAATTGGTAGGGTTTGGACGAGCTTGAAGGCTCAATGTGGTGTGAGGAAGAGGGGGAGGAGGTGCCCATTTATAAGGGAGGAGAGGGGCACCTTTGGAATAACTAAAACTATTATTTTATTATAAAGTCAAATTCGGTTTTTAATAGCTCCAAATTGATATATTTCAAATCTAAGGTGGGTATAGGTAGAAATACTCTCATCCAATAGAATTTAGACAAGTTTAGGTATCACTTTTAACATTATCATTTAGATTTAACTTTAAGTTAGATAATTTAACCTTTACCGTGTTTTCTTGTTTTCTTATACTATAAGGTTAATAAACTTACAATATCAAGACAAACGAACCCCAAGTTGTTTATTATTAATATATATAACCTTATCTAAGTCAATTTTCGGAGCCTTAGATTTTTAGGAATAAAATAAAAATTAATAATATAATATTTGTTTTAAAAACTATTTTATGACAATTTTGACACTATTTAGTAATTGATTTTTGTGAAACTCATAACAGAATGATTAGTTCAAAAAAAGCTAATTAAATAAATTCTAACATGTATAATTAACCTAGAAAATTATTGGAATTCATAAAAAGTCTCAAATTATATTTATTTGGGTACTTATAACATCAATTATGTAAATATTTCATTAATAAGATAATTACTGCATCATCATTGTGTCATAAATAAATTAAATTATTTAATGTCTAAAAATTATAAATAAAATACCATTATGTTGGAAATATTTTTATCTTTCTAATGAATATTTATAGTCAAATTTATCTTATGTATGACCCCATATTAGAAATGATTTACTTATTAAACATTGATTTTAACTATTTTAACCCTTCTTTAAATCAATTAATAATAAATGTCCTAATTTAATCCAAGTGGGCCTAAATGGTCATATTTTATTCCTAAGTTTGTTTTTGGTCGAATTACACTAATCCAATAGAATTAGGACATGTGTTAGGGTAATAATAATAACACTTCTACCCTTAATTACCGTATTTACTTTTAACCGTGGTAAAAAAAAGTAAACAGTTACTATTCACCAAAAATTATTTTCATCACATTGAACCACATTTTAGTCCTTGATATTAACCTTATCTCTCAGATTTTCAAAATTCTACTCACAGAAGCAGTAAAATTACGTTTTATGAAAAATTCAGTTTTTTTAACTACCACTTAGTGGTTTCACTATTCATCAAAAATTGATCGTTTTCATAAAAATACCAATATTTTACCCTAGGATAATTTCGATATTCAGAATCCAAAAATGAAGTCCATTTTGAAAAATAAAATATATAAAATTTCAAAAAGCTGTTATTACTATTCATAACGGCTAGTTTTAATAATATTTTAATAGTATATCGTTGTTTAGTGAAACTCGGTATTGCGTACGACACAAGCTATTGAGGAAGGCCGCAGTTGTGCGTAAAGCAAGCCAAGGTAGTGTTGTCTGTATTGAAATATTCCTTTGATAAAAAAATATTTCTCATAAAAGTCTCGGACGTTAAATTCTTCAGCTTCATGATTGAAATTCACTATATACTGATAAGTATCCATACCAACGAAAAAGGCTTTTGGTGAGTCACTCAGAATCCATAAGGTATTGGGTGAAAAAAACCTAACTAAAATCCATAAGTTATTGTGTAATACTTGGATTCCATAATTAATTGACTATATATAAGCTACCTAAAATCCATTGGGAATTATGTTAAACTCAGAATCCAAAATTCTTAATGTGTTGGACATCTACTCAGAATCCAGAAGCCATTAAGAATATTCAATGATACCAGTTTATCCTGTTGTTCCATCATCGTCACCTTATACCGTAAACTCAAATGAAAAGGGGTATTCATAACAAGGTAGCCACCTATAATGTATACACATAACAATCATCCAAAGGATAACACAACAGGTCATAACACGATAACAACTATAGAACACATCACAAGAACTATAGAATCATCATATTTATTAATATGTGAATCAAACATCATCATGGAAACAAAATATAACATAAATCTATTGGAATCAAGCCTTACCATATAATGAACCAATTACACACCCATATGTGACTGTATGTTATGCATAAATTCCATTCAAGCCACACATAAATCATAACATGTAAATACTCATGTAACGAGATCCCATTAATAAATGTACCTTCCTACCTCCAAAATTCATTAACATTAAAGGAAAGGATAAACCACCTATTACAGTTTAATAGTTATAGGGAAAACCTTGATAATAAAAAACACATCTTCATAAAATATTCATTATAAACATCAACATATATATTCTTGAGGTTCCAGAATTTTTCCCAGAACCAAAAACCAACTATTATATTTCCTAAAGATATAAAATATCTCATACAAAAAAAATTCTATCTATAGTATTATTTCTATATTATCATTCTAAGCCAGTGCATTCCCTCACAATATTATCCATTTGGATAATTATTTCTTGATAATATCTCATATATTATCCTTTATAATTATATTTTGATAATTTATCCTAAATTATACTTTAATAATTATTATTTATAATTCATTATAAATTTTCGTTAATAATTATCTTTGATAATTTATTTTAAATACTCATTTATAAACATCCATTGATAATTTATCAAAAATTAACCATTTATAATTATTCGTTGATAATTTCTTATAAATAATTCATTTATAATTATCTCTTAATAATTTACAACAAATTATCTTTTATAAATTTATTTTTATAAATTATTTTAAATTATTATTGGGAATGATTATTTCATAATTTATGATAAATTATAATTTTATAATTATGTAATGATAATTTATTATAAATACTCTTTTAAAGTTTATCTATTGATAATTTAACAGCAATTATATTTTTATAATTAATTTAAAATATTTTATCAATAATTATCCTTTTATAGTTATATTTTTATAATTTATTATCAATTATCCTTTTATAATTATCATTCAATAATTTATCACAAACTGCCTTTTTTAAATATATTTTTCTAAATTATTATCTTTTTTACAAGATAAATTTTTAATATTTATCCTTGGGTAATATTTATTAATATAATTTGATAAATATTGATTAAAAATTATCCTTTATCTACTATCATAAGTTAATTTGTTCCTATAAATCATCCTTTGATAATTTGATGAAATTTTCCCTTAATTTGTCTTGAAAATTATTTTCAATAATTTACATAATAATTATTAGACAATTGAGATAATATTTTTCACATTCCCATTCACTTATAATTATACCAGGATAATTTTATAATTATCTTCCAATAATTTAATTTTCTAACTACCTTTCTATAATAATCATATGACACCTATTCACAAATTAGTAGTTTCAAATCAATAAATTGTGGTTTGATAAATCCATGAAATTAACATTTACTAATTTCAATGAATAATATCTTAATGATTCTATGGGATTATCATCGGATAGTTTTTATAATTTATCCTTGAAAATTTGATGTGATTAACATTTTAGAAAACATGAAAATTATCTTTTGATAATTCAATAAATTATATATTGATAATTCATGAATTTTTAAGAATTATAAATGGATAATTTAGATTATAACCTTGATAATTTTATGTTTTAAAAATTTTATATTAATTCAACCAAAATTTCTACAAAGTAGAGTCATAATAATGAAATAAAATATATAGAAAATAAAAAAACAACTAAGATGAATTAAAGGGGAACGACTCCCACAATTAAAGAAGAACAACATGCCTCCATGCCAGATGCTGTAACAAGAACTTGAAAAGAGTTGATCGATCACACCCGTGTAAGATACAATTTTACTCAGACTTAATAGAATGAACTAACTTCAAAGGTGAAACGATTCAGCTTTTTAAAACCCAAAAATCATAGAAATAATAACCTCAAATTGAAACACCAATTTTAATCTGTGATTCTATAGAAAATTCATAGCAGAGTTGTTAATTTATCCACATTAACGTGTTACTAATTTTTTTAAGTCAAAACAAATGAAAGAGAATTTTTATGAATCAAAGGAACTCATCGATAGTGGTCTGGGTATTTTTGAGGAAGAAAAACCCCATAATAACCTTTATTATTATTTTTATTTATTATGATGTTAAAGAAATATTTGAAATTTATCAATGTGTTGTATCTGAGAAAATTCTTGATGTTTTAAATGTTATATCCCACATAGGTTAAATCCCACATTATATACCTAATAGTGGTCTCATATTTCTCATACGATGAACTTTTTATGAGATATTCAATTATGTTCTAAAAATAATATAATAAATACAATTAATAAGTTATTATTGTGTGTGTTCTTACCAAACTCATGATGTGAATAAATGTTATACAACACATATCATGAACCCCAAGTACATGTCTGAATTTTGGACTCATATTTCTCATACAACATACCATTTGGGAGATATTAAATTATTTTAGATAACTCATCCACATGTGATAAAATATATTTAGTATTTTTATTTCATGTTTTGGGGAACTACGTGACTTGAAATCAATCACTAACTTAGTGTATAACTCCACAAATATTTCTTAGAGTATGCCAATACATTTATTGGGCTTTTAAACTTATCAAAATCATTTAAAAACATTATTAAGTTTTTATTACTGAAGAATTACATTTTAAAATAAATATAATAATAAATTATTAATAAAGAGGGATTTTATTATCTTTTAAAATTTAAGATATTCCGCGGTGACATCAATATACTAATATTCTAGTATTTTTAAGATATTTTTTATCATATATGCATGGTTTTAGAATAATTGAAAGAGGCTTAAGAATATATAATGATGGAAACAATCATTTAATAGTTATACCTATTATTTGAGAACCGACCTTTGACTTGAACCTTAATAACCAATTTTGTAGCTTTTTTAAGAGACCATGTATTTTAAAAAATTGGAATGGATGCCAGGATGGTATTTTGATAGTGATCGGTCGAGATAAATAGATTACGTAGGGTAAAAAATATAAGATAGAAGGCGCTCTTTTATAAGTGAGGTGAGGGGAACAATTGTAATTATTATAAATTTTTAAATCTTATAAGTTTCCTACTCATGGATAAGATGTAATTATATAATTAAATTTTAAATTATGGGTGATAAGTGTTGAAATACCAGTATCCATTAAGAATTAAGAAGAGTTGTTATGATCTTTTTAACAAGTGTCAACCATGGTTTACCCATTTAAATTTTATCAGGGTGGAAATATTTTCACTATTGGTACTATTCTTAATAGATAAACAATAGATTTTCAACCTTACAAAATTTTAATAGCAACATTCAAAATATGTTATTAATTTTATATGTTTTCATTTATAGAAATTTTTGAAATTAAATTTAATATACCTGTGAAAAATGAAATGAAAATTAATTTGTTTGAAAATTTATTTCTACACATATAAAAATATTATACTGAAATAAAATATGTAAAAATAAATTAATTTTATTGAAATAATATTCTTTATATAATTTTATTACATTCATATCTTTCATTATAAGAATCATTGAGTTTTAATAAACAACGATATCCAAATAAATATAATTATTTAAAATGAAGTCTTTTAAAAAACCATCCAATTAGTAGGTATGAATAGAACTAATTAAATTATTATACATTAATGGTTATATATGTATAAAATTAATTGATTTGTTATAAAATAATTATAAATGAAAAAAAAATTAAAATAAAAAGAAAATTTATTCAAAAAATAGTTTTAATACAAGAAACATATTATTATATTTATATATAAAATTAATTTATACTAACTAATAGATTCAGTTAAATTTATTTATAATTTAATTTAAAAAGTATTTTCATATTTCAACGTATATATTTCTAAGCATTTCCTAAGGAAAATCTTGATTCATTCTTAAATACTTATTTTTTAATAATGTTTTGCTTATTTTTGTGCATTCACCATAAAATTAATTTATCCCATTTATATATATTTAAATAGAATAAATAAATTACATATTATGATCCAAGAGTTTCAAATTTTTTAAATATACCCTTTTATTTTTTATCAATATGCAGAGTATCCATTGTAAAATTTACCCCCTCAGTAAATGGTAAATCGGTTTAATCATGATGGAAAATTACTAATAAGGAAATTAATTTACATCATAATTATTATATGATGAATTTAATTAAAACCATATAACCGTATACTCAAAATTTATTATTTTAATGGACCCTTATATATGAAAATGATTTATATATTATTTAAATCATATAATGTAACAAAATGTAACATTCTTAGTTTTAAATATCCATTATTTTTTAACATTGGTGGAGATAATTATTATGAATGAATATTAATAGTAATTTTCTATATAATGAAATAATATTACTGATGGTAATTTATTAATAATTTTTTTGTATTATATAATTACATTTAGTGGTTTCACAATGTATGAAACTTTTTAAGTCAACTAATTTAAAAATAAAATATATGATATTAAAAATAATAAAAGTGATATAAATTAATATATTTATAGTTTTACATGATTTATATAGGTGTATATATAATATTAGTGGTCTGTTGATAAATTATATTGAAATTAAATTTTACCCCATATGTCTTTTAAGTATAAAAAAATTATAAGTGTCAAAATTAGCAATAATGATATATGGTGAAAATAACATTTCATTAAATTCTTAAAAATCATAAAATTTAATAGAAAATTAAATTTGGTTATTATATGGTCTATAATATCATAAATGTGAAATTAATTGTCCAATATTCATCATATAAGTAAAAATTACAACCCTTAATTTTGAAACAGTAGTTATTGTGGTTAAAATTAATATTTGTTATCGTTTAATAAATGTAATATAGTTTTAAATTACCCCAAAAAATTAATGAATTATATTTTATGAGGGTATTAAAACAATATAGTAACTTAACTTAGAATACCTTATCATTTATAGGCATGTTTATTTTTATTTAATTTATTATAATATAATCTTATGATAAATTCTAAAATTTCCACTAATATTAATTGTAAATGGGAGACTCCACCCTCACTTATTGAAACCCAAATTAAGCAATCTAGCTCCCCCAAATTCTTTAAATTTCTATTTTAAATTTCTTATAAACAATCCCGATGTTATGGTATTATTATAGACCAACCTGTGAGATCTTTATAGGTGATCTAAATCAGTTATTTTAAAGAGAGGCAATCAACTTACCATACTGATTTTTTATACTCTTCCTTAAATACTATAAATATATGGTTTTTATCATTGATAAATAAAATAAGAATAATAATTATTAAAATTTGTATTATTATTATTAAATAAAAATTATACATACTCTTTCCTAACAAATAATAATTGAATGTTTCGCTCGTGCTTACATGTGACTTACCATCTCTACGTAGAAATGATATTTATTTTTCATCACTATATTGTATGGATAGGTATTATGAAGGTTTTAATATTTATATATGATATATATGAAAAAAATTATAATTTTGAAATTTTAATATCACATCTACATACTAATTATCCAATCCTTTGGGAAATTATAATGTTGTACGTGTTAGCATATGGACTACCACCTCTATGATGCGATTCAATTTATTAGATTTATATTTTCTGTTCTCGGTAAAATGGATGAATTAAATTAACATATATGTTATATATGATATAATAATTATATTTCATATTTTAATTAACATTTTCCATTAATTATTTACTCAATAAAAATATAAAAAAATGTGTTCTTTTGTACATACGATATAACTTTTCCATGAATGGTGAAATTAATTTATAAATCTAGATCATTTATGGATGAATATAAATATGTAGAAAATGGTTATATATGAAGTTTGTATCATAATAAATGTTTTTGATATGATTTAATCAATAAAAATTTACATGTAACAGAGCTACTGAGCAGAAATACTCATGATAAACGAAACAGTTAACCCCTCAAAATGATGAGTTCTATATACAATTATTGATAATAGGTGGTGTTGAAATGATTAAAAACGATCATATATGATTTTATTGGTAAAAAAAAAAGACTTATTATGGAATTATAATAAATTTATATTTATTTTACATTGGGTTATAGAACATTCAATGAATGTATAATTTAAGTTAACGGTATTATGTAACAATGTTTGTAAGGATTGCTTATGATTAAGTTATGATGATGAAATATTATAAAAAACCATTCAACATACTCATGGGTTTTAATATAATATTTTTATTTCCTAAAAATATATATTTTATAATAATATCTTGAACATTTTTTAATAAAGATATCAATAATAAATTTTTATGGAAAATTATTTTCATTTATCTCATTGGTCAGAAATCTTGTTTCTTACATATCTGTTTTATCTAAAATGAAATTTTAATGGTTAAATCCATTATACTATAATTTTTAATGGTCATATTTTCCCTATTAATTAATATTTAAATAATTATTTTAATGTAATCTTATTTTTGTTTTCCAAAGGAATTGTTTTGTGTGTTTTCAAAAATATTATATAAGATCACTGTTTTTAAACATATACAACATGGGTGAATTTTCCAACTGTCTTGACTAATAATTTATTTGAAACATACTTAAATTTATACAATGTAATTTTCAATGAAACTTATTTCTTTTATAATTTCTTTGGGTTTTCATATAATATTTTTCAAAAAAAATTAATTGTATTTTCTTGAAGAATTTTTTAAGGAACTTTTAATCGTATTTGTATTTATAAAAAACTAAAAACCTTTATTTTACTTATTATTAACTTAGGATCTAATCCAATTATACCATAATTTTCCACTATATTGATATATTATCATTATTATGAAAATATTTTTATGAATCCCATTTCTTTTCCAATGGTTTTTCTATGATAAAATGATGATATTTTTATGAAACAGATATCCGTTCAATAGGTTATAATATTAAAAAATGTTTATCAAACCCATTTATTTTCATTGGTTTGGATATAATAAATTATTTAATATTTTTTGGCACGCACAAACACACACACATATATATATTATCATTATGTTATAATTGGGGATTATATCTCCTTCCAATGTGTTGGGTACAATTAGATATCTCTTGAGATAAATAGGATTAAAATAGGGAGAGAACCAAATTAAATAAGAGATTTTTTCCACTATGATATTCATGGGAGTGAACATTGTATACTATGATGGTTTGGGAGTGATATCCTTCCACTATGATATTATTTCAAAATATCCTTAACTTTTTAGTAATTTGTTTTCTATTATTATTTGTATACCAAATTTCCATGTCTTATGACAATTTTATGCTCTAATGGATCATGTTATTTGATTACATTATGATTCATGTCTTATGGATTACTAGGACTTATTCCATGACTCAAGATTATGATTAATTAAATTGTGGGAATATTTTGAAAATACCGAGATCATATTCTCTTACACTTTTTCTTGTAATATATTTATATAATCATTGATATCTCCTTTGTTTACACTTAATAAGCATCTGAGATCACCCTTTCTTAGGTTTCCTTTCCAATGTTATGATGATTTGTTTTATGCATGATATGTCTAAGATGGGTAATATTTATAAAGATCAATGTGACAGATGATGTAAAACTAATATGAAATTGTTTTTTAAGTTTCCATCTTTCAAAAGATTCCAGAATTAGATAATTACTTATGTTATTGTTATGTTATGTAACGAAATTTCATCTATTTAGATGTTATGTCTATGTATGAAAAGTATGGGTAACTATAAAATATAATGATGATTTCATTGAAATTAATTATATTTTTTTAATAACATATATCTTCTCTTACATTAAACATAAATCCATAATATAATGGGAATTAAAAAATAAATGACTTAATTAAAAGAAATTATAATTTTGCAAGAAAATGGTATTTTTCACTATTCACTCAAAATTTACCACTTCTGAAAAATCACAAAAATTTATCATTATATAATTCGAAAATTATAAATTCAAAAATAATAATTATTTTTAATATAAATTTTCTAAATATAAGATAAAATTATTCTAATATCATTACATTAAAGGAATAAAACCAATTTTTGGAAAGTTGTATTTTGAAAGCATAAAATGAATTTATTAAATTTTCATTCCAAGTAAAAACCAATAGATAAATTTTACATTATATGATTTAATATATTATCCAAAAAATTATCAAAAATAATTTCTCAATTTTAGTTATTTTAATTAATTTATGATAAAAATATATCATGTTTATAAGAATATTTTTTTCTAAAAATAACACATTTTAAAATTAAATTATTTTATATTTATTTATAAAAAATTGATAATAATTGTGTGAATGATTTTTTGTATTTATAAATTTATAATCAACACTATTCAATATGAAAAATAACATATTTAAGGGAAACTAACATTTATTAATATCAAATAGAATAAAATTAATTTTTAAATAATACATTTCATAAGTTGGATATCGGATTATAATATTACCCTAAACATTAAATTACCAAAAGAACCTTAAAAAACAAGAAATCAAACAGTAAAATAATAAAACCTAACAAACCCCACTATATTAGTTGTACACTCATGCTAATCTATTTTGTGTCAGTGTAGATCATCTTTCTAAAGGTATTTGGACACATGGATATATCAGGGACACATTAGTTTGAACATTGTTTATGAATATAAGATGGTCGATCTCCACATAAGTGTTTGGTATCTTTATCTAACAATTTCTTATTGATTTAAAAAATATTCTTATGTCCATTCCAAAAATGATGCACACTACACTTGAAAATTAATTATATGATAAAATGACATTATGTGTATCATATACCTGGGAATTATATCACCCAACATTTGATATATGTATCTAGTTTTTCTATATTTTGGTTCAAGGAACCCACCCAAAAAAACCAGTATGCTAATACCCAAGCCAAAAAATAACATTGTCATAATGGAATTCATCATCCCCAAGGAGTGTCATCTAGAACAAAAAATCAAACAAAAAAAGGAATGATTTTCCATGAAATGGTGGAATGAAAATGATAAAAGACAGTATGCTCAACACTCAATCATAAGAAATTACGAGAAACAAACTAGTAAAATAATACCAAAATGACACATCATCAAAAAACATAATGCCTACAATGATATATATTAAAGACCAACCAATGTGACAAGTGGGTCACATATCCTCTAGCCACATCCAAAACTCAAGGTCCCAAAGACCAAGAACCTCAACCACCACTAATTGTAACTTTTCCTTTGGTTGGACTAGGAATTAGATAATCTACAAATTTTAGAATTAAATGTTTGGGATTGAGATAAATATCCTTGTAGGGTCTCACTATTTAATTTGTAATCCATTACATAATAATTAAGAAAAATAATATTTTAATTTAATTAATACAAATATTTCTATGTCCTTTACATAATTTCTAAAAAACTTGATTTCCTAAATAAATGGATTATATATATATCATGTCATTATTAAATGAATATTTTATATAAATCATTTATATAAAATAATGGGGATGAATACAATAGTTCCATAAAGAAAATTAGTGTAACAATTAAATCAAACATATCATGGTACAATTTAGTGTGTCTTGTAGTGTATTAGTTTCTATGAAAAAGATCCTCACACTACTCCATCAGTGATCTCAACTCAATGTGGGAACATGTCCTATGAATCAGGCCATCGATACATAACTCCCCATTAAGAAAAAACATGATATGTTATGATTATTTCCATGTTTACATCATAAATAACATGCTAGGGGGTCTAATTCAAGCATATACATCCTAATTTACCCAAAAATATCTAGGATCACATTTACAATAGTTATTAAATCAATAAATCATTGGAAAATTAATCATTTCTATCAATTTAAAAACAAAATTTCCAACTTTTAGTTTTCAACATGGCTTTGTCATTTCAAAATAAAATCCCAACGTATTGTCTATGCTTCCAATTTTAAATAAACATTAAATTTATTAAATTTATCTACAAATAAATTTTCAAATTATACCATAAATTGTTCCCCAACCTTTCCAATAATTTCAATTCACTGAAATTGGGAGTTTTGCCAATCACTAACCCTTTTTTAGAACCATCCATCAATCATCTCAAATCTATGATTTTAAATCTATAAAAAACCCATTTCAAATAAATAAATCATTTCAAGGTTTAAAATTTTTAGAAATTCATATTAAAGCACCTACCATTTTTCAGATATCAAATCAACACCCACAATGGAATAATTCCAATAAGAAACATAGGTAATGGTGATAAAAAATAAAAAACTATATTAAAAATCAGTAATATAAAACTCCAATTCAATCGGAAATAATGATTTCATAATTAATTAAATAATTGAAAGTCAAAAGAATTAGAAACCCAAAGAGGATAAACAAATTTAAGATAAACAGTAAATCAAGATGTTTGTAAGGGTTCAGAGTTTCTCACACTATGTAGGATAAATTCATGGGTTCTCAACAAGATATCCAATAGAGTTCCTACTAAAATCTACGTAGAATCACTAGTAAAACCACTTGAAATAATATATTTATATAATAAAACATTGATATATGTTATAAATGAATAAATTTTCACATAATCTGAAAAATTATTCACTTTAGGATAAAAACTCACCAAATATAGAGTTTATGGCATGAGATCATTATTTATGATTTAAATCATTTTTCACTATATTAAATTCTCATGATTATGTTTAATAAATAACTTATTTCATAAACTAAGGATTTATGAGGTACATTACTATAATCGTTTTTCCCATTGAAGAAATATCAATAATACTTCCAATTCAACCTATACCCAAAGAGAGTACTTTTAATCCTATGACACATTTTTGACTGGGTTACATTAAATCAAATTGACATATGTCACTAAACATTTGGTCACATTCCACGATAAAATATCTCTATTATCTAATGGATTGAAACATATCCAAATAAAATTTAATTGAAAAAATAATTGGTAAGTTCCTAAATGAAGGTAACATGATGTTAGAACCTCCTCACCATAATCTATTTCCCCCCTGAAATCCTATCAAGAAGATTACATAACATTTAGAAAAGGATACTAGACTCATATCACTTCCTTATACTCCCATATTTTATAATAATCATAGACATTCTTCCAAATATCCAAAACCCATGGAATATTCTTCCCATGAATAACCACTTTATCAGAATAGACAATCTTGACTGGTGCTCAGCCATATATAAATCAGGCTTATTATCAAGATAATATCATCTCAGAACATGACATGACTCAGTAATATTATTTTCAAGCTATCATAAATTAAAAATATTGTGGATCAAAGATGACTTTGGTAAATGTGCCAAATGGTTTTCCACATTCCCCCTCTCTCAACAATCTCAAAAGGTCCCACAAACCTCGGTGCATGCATTATTTTTTTTTCAAGATGTATGGGAACCAACTAAAGTGTAACTATTAATAACACTCAGAATCATACTAAAAAATTAATTATAACTGATGAATATCATCAAAGGATTTATACCAACTGTGTTCCATCACTATTATTATACAAATCTATTGGACTCATTTACATCTCTTAGACCATACTTAGTCCAACAAGAGAACATTCACTAATCTATATCCATCACAATAGTTATCTGTATGGATATTAATATATGGCCTCATAATTATCTATTATGATAGTGGTATAGGAAATATAGTTTTATAAAAACTCAACCACTCCCAAATAATCATCACGAATTCTAGATAAGTTTCCAACATAAGGACATAGAAAATCACCCAAATCTAGTACAGATCATTATGTCTGGAAATCGATATATGTATGATGTGCCTTGATAAATTAATCCTAGGATATCATGGCCTCCTATCGGAATATCTAGAAGTGATAAGTAAAATGGGGTCTCTCTATTAGATATTATAGTAGATGAAACATCATGAAATAAGAATATTTACACACTATACAGACTTCCCAAGTCCTCAACTTTGGTAACATTCTAAATGGATATATAGTGATCCTATTTAGTCAACATATTGATCGAACCCATATTGAATTATTCCCTTGTTATTTATGTGTTTACCCAACCCTTAATTAAATATAAATATCTTCCAACTTCAATGTTGTCTGTAAAACCATCTTAATTAAAACTGAAGGTCTCAGGTTCCCATCTTTGACAAATTAAGAAGTATAACAATGAGAAAAAAGTAAGATATGTCTCACCTCATACATAGCCCCTAGAATTGTTTCCACGTATCATTAAACATCTACATGGTTCTTGGGTTCCCCACTAGCTAGGAACTATGTAAACCCTCCATCACAACAATTCTCATAGGTAAAGGTACAAAATAATAGCAATGGAAAAAATGATTAGCCTCTAAAGAGAATTTCCACTCATTAATGGTATCACCAACATAAAAACATTCTGCACTCTCATATAATTGATTGTATACTTTATTCTCTTTAATAATCTCTGAGGAAGATAAAGGTTCAACTACAAACTCTCCATTGTAACCTCATACTCATTCTCCTTATCTCTCTAATGAAATTTAGAAGTGAGAGCTATTGGATTCCACTTGTCAAATTTTGTTTTCATGTTTAGGGTTAGAATTCATCTGGTCAAATCATCAACAATAAAATTCTACTTATCAAGGGTCTAAGGGCTATCAAAATAAAAATTATGTAGTTACTCCCCCATAAAACACTATTATATAGTCAAAAATTATTGTGAGAAGATATAACTCTTAATTTGGTTATCTGGATAAAGGTAAACACATATATTTAATGGTAATTTCCCAAAACCATGAGACCATGAATCAATTTCGTGATCTCAATATCATGGTTTAGATAAATCTTCTCATTTGGCCTATGATATTTGGAACCATAAACCACCATGGGATTACTAGTGAAGATTTTAATTAAACTTTAACCACATAAAAAACTATGAAATTTCACATTCCAAATGAACTTCACTCCTTTCTATGTGATATGGAAAATTATGGAATCTAACTTCAATAAATAACCGATGAATCTGCAATAATATCCCGCCATACATACGTTTCTCCAAAAATCATAAATGTTACAACGTTTCTATGATTTCATAATAGCTTATGCATTCTTATGAACAACTATAATTCCATTATCCAAGGTCATGGATCCAAATAGCATCAAAACCCAAACCTAGAAATTATATTTTGAATGATTTTATTAAAATTGGGGATTTCTCAATATTTCTATAATTTCTCTCAAATGACGAACATGTGACTCAATATTTTGAGAGTAAACATGGATATCATCCAAAAATACCACCATTAATGATTCAATGTACACAAGAAATAGGATTTTTATCATATCCATAATAATAGGAGGAGCATTAGATAGGCCCAATGAGAAGAAATGATACTCATAATGGTCATACCTACTACTAGTGGGAATATTTTGAATGTCATTTTATTTTATTCTCAACTGGTGCTAGCCAAATTGAATGTAAATATTTAATAAAAAACTTTTCCCATTCTACTAGTAAAATGTATCATCAATCCAAGGTAATGGATACATGTTCATATCTGTAAGTGGAATGAATTTCTAGTAATAAACACATTGGAATTGTGTACCATCAAATTTTATTACAAAGTGAATAGGTTCTTTGAAAGGTGAAACCCACACACATATAAAGCACTTCAATAATAGATTATAAAAATAATATTTCAACTCTTTAAACACCTCTTATTATATAAAGTAATAAGTAATAGAAATTTCCTATGTCAGATGTATTAAATCAATAGAAACATTTACCACCCTCACCCACAAAAAACAAGAAAATTCAGCTAGAAACACATTTTAAACTCAATTAAAAAAAGGGTTATTAATAGTACAATATTTCAGATAATGGTTGAAATAAGAAAAAAATAACACCCTAATTGACTCTATAATATAATGTAAGATTCCACCATACCTTACATCCAATTTTCCATGAAAGACATAGTACACCCCATTATTCACTGAATTGGACAGAAATCAATTATAATAATCAGTATAGACCTTATGAGAAATCACCCAATTTGTCATGAAAATGATTTAAAGTGGATTCATGTAGTGAACCATACAATTAAATCTAGTCTCAATATTTGAAAGAGATAATACAAAATCAGTACAATGAAGATAATTCTTCCTCTTTATTCAGTAGGATGTGGTAATATGCAACAAATATGATAGAATCTCCATAGAATGGTTTCATAGATTCCAAAAACTGGTTTGATATAAAATAGTGAGATTTATCAACATCAAATAAATTATTCATTAAACATGAATTTATATTGTTGGTACCAATCACAGTCACTAGACCCACATTAGAATCCATTGGAGACTCCTCCACTATGTGAAGAATCATTATTCTTGATTCCTATGGTTAGAACCACTTGGTTCATGATGCATGTGATTATTCCATAGAACATTATTGTGTTGATGAACTCATGAAACTATAAGAAGATAAAACGAAATTAAAGAACATATGTTCCTGGTCTGAGTGACCGTAAGAGCTAAAGATCTTTGGTTTCGTAGTACGAACCCATTATAAATGAACATTCATTCCAGACTAAAATAAAATCAAATGACCTATTCGAGGAATAACAAGAGGTCAGGATGATGCATATTGTATATAAAAACCATGAGACTCATCACACTATCTCATTATTATAAATGGAATTTTTCCTGTGCTTTTTCGCTTGGGTTCACCCATGTTGAGGATGTGGAATGCTCGCTTTATTTTCATGTTGTTTCCCCGAATTCCCACTTTCCAAAGGAATGTGGAATTTTTTTCCCCTCAAGGGATGTTTAATTCATGATCAAAATGGGGTGATGTGATATTGGTTCTTCATTAAATGGATTTCTCCTCATATTTCATCACCTAGTCCGGGTCTCCCTTGAAGATTAATACATAGTTTGTTAAACTCATTCCTAGTACCATCTTTTCATGGATGTTGGATAATTACACTACATCTGTCCTTATATTTTAAATGGTCCAGTCCCAGAAAAAACCTTCAGTTAGGAGAGTACTCACACTAATGAACCAGTGGCATGACTTGATGCTGGAACATTATAACACCTATAATTTCCCTTTATTATAGGGCTTCTCATGGTTGAAGAAACTCGAGGATTCCCTCATCTATCATAGGGTTTTTTAGTCCAAGTGAATATATATGAGGTATTCCTTAGCTTCCCATGATTAACACAGGGTATTCCATGACATTAACATCTATAAGAGATAGATTTCACTAACGAGACCACGGAAAAGACAACATCATATGTGTGCATCATTATGATGGGCCACCTTGAAGGTTTACCATATGGGTTTATCAAAATGACCAATGAGTATGGACCCAATATTTTTTGTCCCCAAAAGGGATTATTTCACACAATTAAGGCTGATCTAAACTCCCAAAAGGGTGGATGAGGAAGGATGGTGGTTCCACGCAAAGGGGACACCATGTCTTTCCATTGTCTAGGATTGAACCTCATGGATGCTTCTTATGTACCCTACTTAGAATACAAGGATAAAGATTCACATAGTTAAAGAGGTTGAGGAAAATGATTGGGATGTATACAAAGGACAACAACCTGAAGACACGCCGAGACTTACGCATGGTTAGTGGCATGGGTGATGCAAAGAGAAATGAGTTGAATGGGGATTACACATATTTAGCTACCTGTATGGATGGCCTGATTACACCGAGATGTGGTGTCTTGGGTAAAATCAGGATAGATATGGATGATGTTTTGAAGGGTGTAATGAATGTGGATAGATCTGGTGTGAAGGGAACTGGCGTTGGAGTGATTGTGTTTAGATTTAACATTAGAAAGGATTCCTATGTATCATGCATGAAAGGGGAAATGATCAAAGTCAATTTCGCTTTTGAATATGTTGAAGACTCACCCGAGGAGATGGAATGTGAGAATGGACATGTGAATGGAAACTTATATAAATATTACCATGGGCTAGGGCATGGTATTCACGAAACATGAAGGCATGAGAGAGAGACCAGGATGAGAAATGATTGTTGAAATTGAACCTAAAATAGGCTTCCTAGATAACCCAATGTCAGGGAATAAATGTCCACATAGTTCAGGAGTGGAGCATAGAATCAAGGTATACACAAAGGTAAATGACACGATGCATGTTAGGGAACACTTGTGGTTAGATTCCCATCGCAAGAGGGATACTATTGGTTGGAGAATTATGGTGGTGTTCTTGGGGATTAAAGATTGTTATAATCCCAAGAAAATCGGAGATGTTGTAGTGGTGTCCACATAAGATAACAAACCTTCGAAAAACTGAGGCTTACAGGTGGTTAGAATCCCAAAAGGATGGATCAAAACACTATCGGGAGGATGATCCAAGTGATGTGTCCCCATAATGGGAAGGTTCCACATCAGGAGGGTAAGTACCAAGAATGGGGTACAAAATATTGCCATTGGATTGGATGGACCCTTAGAGAGGAATCATGCCTACCTGAAAGGGAAAAAAATCTGATATTCATTATGAGAATGTGGCCTATAGTTTAACGTCATACAGGATGATGGTGAACCGACGTGAAGTGGTCTCAAATGATGGGTGATTAGATTGATCCTTAGGTAGGATTCTTACATATCCCTATGGTAGGGAATCAAAGTCAATGTAGTTTGGTAAATTGGGGAATAAGGATTATAAGCTAAGGTGGTATAAAGGAAATGTCATTGTTGATTCTTACTCTAAGACCAAGTGAGTCATACTTGATGTGAGAGACAAGGGGAAGCATCAGACCCGACGACTATGTCACAAAAGGTGCAACCATGATGAATGGTGTGGGGATATTCATGGATAGATGAATAGGGAGATTGATATTATAACATAATATAGAATTGGACCTTGAAGATGATGTCTAGGTGTATGTGAAGGATATCACCATCGTATAGGGATCCCCCCATCAAGGTTTGTCAGGGATTATGAAAAGACTTCGCAATGTGCGCATGGAAATAAATAGAATGTATAGTGAGATGAGGCATCTTGAAATGGTAAGAAGTGAGAGTCTCATAGTTCTAACCCCTTTATGGTCCTCTCATACATTCCACTGATGCAAAAACTCACAGTTTAACATCATGTGTTGGGGATGGGGGTTGCTTGTAATATTAAAAATTTTCAGCCTGGATATAGAGAATTTACAAATCACCCCCTGTACATACATAAAATTCACCAACCTAAACTTTTGGAAGGGAAGCCACAAGCAACCCATGTTGGGATTGAGGTGGAGGAGTGGTCGCTAGAGGGGATCACATTAGCGTGGCTATGTGAAGATGCAATAGATGTTAGCATGCCTATGAGAAGAAGAATGAGGAAAGAAAAATGTTATATATAACAACCCTAAAGGAACCATGACTGAAATGTGTACAATCCTAGAGGTCCACAAGTAAAAGGGGTTATCAATGTATATTTCCTTGTAGAGGGGCTTCATGTAGTAGGTGGACCCACAGAGAGATTCTTCATGTAACTCGGGTGATTATCGAAGTGAAGGTGAATTGAAGTGGAAATGGACTCATTAAGCATGGAAAAAAGGACATCTATTAAGGGAGGATATTATTGAAGCATGATGAACCAACTAAGGCATGGAGTCAACATGTTCATGGAGGGTTCTTCACAAAGATAGAATGCACATCGAAGACCCGAGTACCCAAAATGGGGTGCAACCATTATGATGTCCATGATTCTTTAGAAAGGGAATCCCCACATAATGTGTAGGAAAAATGGAGACAATATAAAGCTATGTACAAATGTAAAATTACCTTGGGGATATATTTTAATGGATGATTCATAGAGGAAAGAGTAATTTGTGAATACAGATCTCAGAAGGCAAAAGGATAGGGTTTTGATCATTTTTAATGGGGGAATATATTTATAGGAACTCAAGATCGTGATGCTACAAAGACACGTTGTAGAGGATTTGGTGATTCGTGAGAGGAGGAGAATTTATTGTAATCGAGAAGGATTACATAATGTGTCTCCCTGGTGATCGCAGAGTATTCTAGACTCTCAAAGGATTGTTTCATTCCACTATGACAGTTGTAGAGAAGGCCACATACATGAATTGTGTTGTATGTTGTGATAAATGGCTCTGATGAAGTGCCTATGTGAAGAAGAACCTTTGTTTATTTTTCCAATTTATCCGTTGATTCATTTAATGTCATGGATTTTATAGAAAATAAATCCCCCCCTAGATTGAGATTCTTGGAGAAGATAAGAGTTATATTCATAGAGTATATCTAGAAACACACAATGATCATGAAGTCGAATATCGATTGCAGTAGGAGAAGTGAAGAATGAGATTTCCACTAAGATTTCATTGACCAAGGGTGTTGCGAAACTCACGATGTCATCACCTATAAATAGAGGGCGAGAACTATTATTTTTTCTAAATCTATCTATAAGAGCATGTGCTTCATCTATCTAATTGTGATGTTCTAGTGACCCCTGTAAATGCTATTTGTGAATCGGGTCCCATAGATTAGAGCTCCACAAACACTACTTAGAGAAATAGTGAATCATGATCCCTTGTTTTACTAAGAAGAGAAGCGAGTCCTTTTTGGCTCTATGGATGTGTGCTTCGCAATCCAGGCTTTGTGAATGAACTCTGGGAAGGAACTTTGTGAATGAGATTCAAGAATTGGACATAAATTTTACAAGGTCGCAAAACTGAATGGAAAAAAACAAAGCTACTAAAGAGGTCCATGATGATGCCACATGATAGAGAGATATGTCATAAAATCCTAAAATTGTAGAATACAGGCAGAGACATTCTAAGAACGAGTCCATGATGGAGCTGCATTCAGAAGGGAAAAAGAAATATCCCATCTATAAGGTACTAATATTGTATTCTTTTGGACTGAGGGATAATGTTCTGATCTCCAAATAAAGTAATGATGAACTATACTACTAGTTCATGGCAACACCATTATAATAATAGTTGTTCATGCCTTCTTATCGCTAAACATAGAAGGAACACAATCTTGTTATCAACAATAATATTTAAAACCACGTCAGTAATTTCGAATGGAAACCATTAAGTTATCCACTCTTATTCACCCAACCATTTTGAAGTTGGGCATAGGGAACCCGGAGAAAGGGTGGACTAATAATTGGGACATGCGCCAGGGTGGCAACTTGATGGATGACTAGGATTTAGAATACTAGGTCTGTGCATCTTTTTATGATGTTGTGAAATATTTGAGGTGGGTAGGCATGTATGAATCTATGTGGGATTCTAAATTCCATATCTAAAAAACCAGAACACATGATGTCAGAGTTGCTGAGTGGGTGTTGATTGAAGACCAAAACCTTTCATTTCTATCATGGGGATGTCGGAAACAACATGTGGGACTTCCACCATATCTCTAAGATTTCAATCTGAGGGGTGATGTATGACAAGTTCCTACTAATGGATAACAGATGGGTAGACTAAGAATAGATTCCATGGTTGGAGAATCTGTTGATGGATCTTGTGTTGGGCAATGAAAAACCATCCGTAAGGGATGTTCAGTTCATAATGTGGTTTAGAAACTTCCTAAATTTCCCACCAAATAATGTTTCTGAAGGTAGGGAGGCACCTAGGAGGCTACAATTCAATAATCCCACATGTCCAAAGGGATATTAGAACATTAAAGAAAATTTATACTGGGGAATCCTAGGGGAAAACATGTGATATATATAGGATACATTTTTTACACCGAGCAACAACTGGTGGTCAGATTAGTTGGAATTATTTATAAACTTATCTGTAGTAGGATATTCCTAAGGAGGAATACAAACATGGGCATGTTATCGAGAAAATTCATTATGGATTCCATGTTAGCGATGGGGCAGTGCGTTAGCCTTGGGGTCCTAGTATTGGTAATGCTATACAGGGTGATGTGGCATATAAGAGAAGTAAATAATTCAAAGTAGGGATTCAAAGTACTAAAATTTCCCTATTGATGGATAGTGCCACAAATGAGGATTTATGAGTTTTCGAAACATATTTACCATATTGGATCAGATTTTTGACCTTCCATTCTGAATGTAGTGGGATGTTTCCAAACCCAATTGACTCCTCTAGTGGTGCTAATGAGAGACTAGAGGGTAGAAAAATTTAATTTACATCCATTCCATCTTCCAATGGGAGTATTTAACAATGACGGTCAGGGGAACCAAGGAGCATCAATCATACCTTCAAGCCTTTAGAGGTGGAATTTTGGTAGTAGTGGTAGACCCTTTGCCTATTTATGATCCAAATATCATGCATTGTTTCACAAGTGATTTTTAGTTCATAGTGAGGTTAACCACAAAATATTACTTTTGGGTTCTCCATGAGTACCACCCATGTGTGTTGTGGCATAGGTGGCTCTTGTTCAGATAGTAATATAGGAAAATTTATATTAAACTAGCTCTAATTTCTATCATTTATGGGCTGGTTGAGGTGTATGCAATGATCTGGGAGACAAAAAACCCTGGGAAAATGCTAAAGAAATTTACTATCTGTATCGATGATGGGGTCGCCCCTAAACCCTAATGTGGGGATCAGAAAATAGAAAAATAATGTCGTGGGGTAGTAGTAGCAAGGACAGTGATTCTTGGGATAGTTCTATCAAAAAGAAGAAAATAAATTATGACTTACCCAATAACATCAACTGGGTAAATCCAAGAGGGATGGAGTCTACCAAAAGAGTTCTGTAAGATACCCACTCAGGCTTTGGGGCGGTAGCTATGCCACATAGATATGCCAGAGAATTCTTTTTATTCAGAGGCTTGGGATATTTGGGAAGTCAACAGATAATTCTTTAGCCCCTCTTGGTTGTGGGAATGACTTAACCATTATGGGTTGGATCTATCAGAGATCGTCAAAGCCAATGGTGGATTCCTGATATCTCATGCTGAGGGGATGTAATATGTGGCTGAGATGGAAGACTGTGTGCATTCTTAGGGAACTCCAAATTCAATGATAGACCAAGGGAATGTACTGATTGATCAATTATCCCAGCCACAATATTCTACTTCTGATCTGATGGATATTTTCCCCTTAAATAAAGAATTGGAGGGGTCCTCTTAGGGAGAAGAGGAAAATAGGGGAATCCCTTTGGAGGTAGGCGAAGTTTCGGCCTGAGAACAGTAAGAGTTCAATGAAAGTATTGAGGTAAAATATAAACCAATATATTGTGGCACTTACTCATGGCATATAGGTTTTTCAACCAACATTTTTCTTATGAAGGAGATATTCATACCCAAGTCATGTTCTCACATAACAGCCGACATATCCTTTGGTCCAATGTCTGAGACGAGAAACTGTGGAATCCAGCAAGATTATGACACCCAAGGTGAGATTTCTAGAATATTCATAGTTCTCGACTATATATGGTGTGCCGCATCATGGGATTACAATTTAAAAAAACAAATGGGGATTATATATTTTATTTTTTAAATACATTTATCTCATAGAATCACAACAATTGTCTATAAAACGTGCCAACTGTCATTGTATGTTTTTAAATGAAAAATTGTTCAAACAGTGTGTATCATGATTGTGAGGAAGTATGGGGATACTATATCTTCTTCCTCAAGGGAAATGCCAATATTCATGCAATCATATTTTTAAACTGACCAGACTGAAGTGATTAATTCCATGGTCAAGACCATTAGAAGAACAAAAATGGAACCTATCATGGTTAGATCTTGGGATGATTATTGCCCAGGTGATATCGAGTCTGATAGGATGCAAGAGGGGTATCAGGCTGCTGAACATCTTGTGGAATTCCCAGCATATAAACATGTCGACCTAGAGGATTTGGATGAGTCCACATCTGATGAATAGGATAATAAGCACGTATGTCACCATTCATGGAAACTGATCATGTGCATCATTGATCATACCCCATGATCAGAGAGGATAAGATGGATTTCGAAATCTCACCTAAGGTTTCATGACCTATGAACCATAGGGGAGTATGTCAAAAATCATAATATACTCATCTGGGATTACTTATCTGATAGAATATAGAAGTATGATCTTGGCCTCAATGTTAGATGGATGCGTCAGAGATATGTTAATATTTTGAAGCTTTAAGAGGTTGAACAAGAGATCCAGTATGTTAAAACATGGATGAATGATAGCTCCTCCTTCACCACCATGAAATAAGAACTCATATCCTTATTATAGAATCTACTATCATAAGCTAAAGATAAGTTGATGCCAGCATCCCATGAGGTGGTAGACATCTGATCTGAGGGGGATTTTGTGTAGATCAGGGTTGAATAACTGTGATCCATTGACAATAAAGAATAAATTGATCTTAAAAGATTACTACACATCCTAGATGAAACCATATATATGGAAGATGAGTTGAGATGCCCTAGTGGAGAGTCCAATCCTTATAGATTTAATTTTTTCAAACTCACAAACCTATTTCCCTGCATGTTTATTTAGACTGCATGCATAGAAAAATTACTTATTTCTTTAACTATTTCAAATCAATAATATCTGTGAAACGACTGTTGATCAATCCCTACTATAAATTGGATCATGACCAGTGTGATAAATAGTGTATGACAATGTAATTTCTCAATTTGGACTTGAGAGATCGATTCAGTCAACAAATACATGGAGTCTCAGTGACCACCCAAAATTTTCCAGATTAGAGGGGGACTTTTACTAGAGAATATGGTTATTATGATATCCAATTTTATCTTTCCCCTTTTCCCTAGTGCACAAGCAGGATAATTTCAGGGGAACTGGAATCAATCCCAATAATGGTATATAGGAAGAATGAATCACAACCCCCAAAATTTAGAAGACAATCAGGGCGCCATGATGATGACGAGTAGCGATTGACCAAATTCGAAAAAAAGAACCAACATAATGTTTGTATAAAATGAAAACAAATAAATGAGTGCCAAGAACTGACCGTATTTTAAGACTTAGTTCTAAACAGAATGTTCCATCTGATTCCCTTTAGATCATTTACCCAGAATGGTAGGCAATCCTTAAGGTCGAGCATCATGACGATTGGGGGGTTCTTTCAGACATGAGGGAATGAGGATCCAAAATAGATGACATAAAAAGTGTGGTGTTGGAATTATGGGCTATTAGAATAAATTAAAACACTATTAAAACTACTCCCCTATGAAAAAAGAACATGGGTGGGTAAATGAGCCATAAAAACAATCAAATATACTCCAAATAGGACTTCTCTAGCGTGTAACAAGAAAGCCTTGTAGTTTTACATCACACAAATGAGGACAATAGACATGTAGTTTTTCTTTTTTACTATAAGGATGATACATGGAATATTTTAACGTCATATGACCATGATTTTGCTCATATATTGAAGTCATACTGCTCGGACCATTGACAATAGTTTAGATTCGTGTTACATAGACTTGGGTCTCCTAGTTAATGTTCACCGAGGTTTGAATGTTCATGGAGGCTAAGGGCATGGAAGGATAATAATCCTAGGGATGGGCCCACTGATTAAGTTTATGGGATCACTACATTTCCCAAAAGTATTTAAAATAAGACACAAGTAGTTTTTATGTGTCAAGGCTAGTGTTCAATATTAATGACAATGGGACCAAAATAAAGGGACATATAAAGCATTGATATGGAATTATTTCATGTCCATGTGGAAACCAACACACTTTGACCTAAGCCACAACTCATCTCATGCATGTTGATGTTGAGGGATAGAGGTATAGGGGATCCATGTAGGGAGAGATGAATAAGGAAGATGATCGAAAGAATGAGGCAAAATGGGTAGATGATCCTGATGCTGGACCGAAGAATTGAATAACCAGGTGTTCCAAAGTATTTCATAAGGAGAGAAATCAAGTCGTTCGTAGATCATGAATGTTCTATAGTTTAATGTAGGATTCATATAGATTTTATCGTCGTGTGTCCTGGAAAATAGAAGAAGAATAGGTCCCAAAGGGAAGTGCATAACATGGAAAAACAAACCCAACATGAATGAAGTCCAAATAAGTTCACATGCCACCATCCACAATGAAGAGGGGACTTATGCCAAATGGCTAGAAGATGATGAGGGACCTGAGGTTGGGGATGGGCTAGAGGAAAGATTCATGGGAATCTATAATAATTCCATATAGATGGTAATCATAAAGGATGTAGTTCTTGATGGTTCCATGCAGTTCTAACATCATCCAGTAGGGAAGAAAGTGACGAGGGATAACATTGAGAGGGGGATAACACGGTGTTTCCATTAAAAATAGATGTGAATGAAAACTAATGTTGTCAACACGGCACCAAGTGATCCCAAAAGAAATATCATGAAAAAGGGTTCAAGCGAAAGGGATGTCTTGTGAAACCTAGGATGGACTCGAAGAAAAATGTATGGACATTCTTATGTATCCCATAAGGATGGGAAAAAATCCACACATAGTTCTAGAATTCCATGAAATTTAACATCATGCGGTAAGGACATGAATAGGGTGGTTCTCCTATGGGAGGAAAATGTTATGGCTAGAACATACCCATTGTGAATTACAACCATGGAGGCCTCTACCACACTACATGATCCTATAATAATTGAGGTCATAGAGGCCAAGTGAAGGGGAAGGTTTGTAGAACCTGCGGATGGAAGAAAATTCAAAATTTCTAGGTGTTCCCAAATATCTTATGAGGATGGGAATCAAGACACACATCATTCTTGAAACGATGTTCTTTTTAAAATCATACTGTAAGGATATAAGGGAGGGTATAGTCTTGATGACGGGATGGGGTTCATGGTGATGTATAGAAACCCTGATGTGAATGGGGACCAATGATGCCTCATACCCCACCATGCCTCCTCAAGAGAGGTCTCAGGCCAGGGGCCGGAGAAAAGGAAAGATTCAGGATACCTATGGCTAGACCCATAGACTAAATTTCTAGGATTCATTTGTATCCCATGAAGATGGGAATGAATACATACAGAGTAATTTATGTTACAGGCAGTTTAACAGCATGTCGTAAGGAAAGATTAGGCCTTAGTTTAAGGATGTAGATCACAGACCGTGGGGTATGTTTACTATTATAAGTTTATTATCATGCAGGGTGAATGCTGGGTAGTTTTAAATCATTCATCCCAGACAGATCACTCAGTATAAAGTCATGTGGAGAAGGAGAAGGTAGATCTTATATTAGGGTTGTAGAGCTCGACCAAAAAGAAAGTCATCTATTTAAGTTTACTGGCATGCAAGATAAATTCATACTCATGAGAAGTAGTGCATGATGAATTTAAAATTGGTGGGAGGAGTAATATGCTCACTATCCTAGTGACAAAAGTGTATTCTCCATTTGGGAAAACATTGTGAATGATATAGGGTCCCACCCATTTTCGATCCAAATTTATTAGATATATGATGGGTATCATTGGCATTATTAGGGCCAATACAATGTCACCCTGAAGGAAAGAGTGATGATTAACCTTATTGTTTAGATGCCTAGTGGTCTTATTCATGTGACCCTGCAGCTTATGCAAGGAAAAAATCTTGTACTCATCGATAACTTCTAGTTTATCCAAAAGGAAAAAATGCAACTTTTTATTGAATCATCTGATCATAGATGATCAAGTGGAGTTATGGTGGAAGTATCTCGATTGCTAGGATTACCTCTGTTATATACACTAGGGAATACAGGGTCACCTAGGTTGAATTATGAGCCATTTCCTATTAAGCCTATAGAGTGTTGGGAATCTTTCACAGTCAACTCTTCTTGTTCTGATCAACCATCTTTTGCAAGATGTTAGGGAGGGTGTTGGTGAACACCTCAATCTTCCCATTTGTATGTGTGTTATTGGTAGAGGTATGATTAAAAAAGATATTGTACGTGGCTTAAAATTTCATGATCTTGGCATCCTGGAAGATGCTGATGTTATCGATGAGTACAACATGAGGGAATCCGAATTGGGGGATGATATTTGAGCTCATGAAATCAACCATACAACAGGCCATGAAATCCTTGGGTAGAATTGCATCAGCCCTCTTGGAAAATAATTCCTTGTGAGTCATGATAAACTTGACCTAGACTGATGTTGCTGGTGGATACTGTCCAATGGAATCGATCCCCCAGACCACAAGGGGTCAAGAATACTTTGTAGTATAGAGAGGCTCTGACGACCAATGCACAAAATTATCATGGACCTAGAACGCATGTCACCTCATGGTGAACACAATACATTCATGGATTAGGTGGCCCATAAGTATACCAAACATCAAATTTGATGGGGGAGCATTGACCCTTCTTAAAAATATCTGTAGGAACTGAAATTAAAATCCTTCATATCCTATAAGATCTCATATCCCTGAAAGCAATGGAGGATGAATCCATTGGACCCATGTTTTTAGGGGATCTTCCCAATGCTTGGACCACACTAGAAGGTGAAATGCACTACCTGCCAATTGATCCAGTCACATTCTTCCATATCTATTGGGATATTATCATGTTGGATATACTCAAAAAAGGGATTCATCCAACCAGGGGTTTCCACTTTCATGGAAGGGGGGACTAGAATTCTTGATGTTGATGCACAAGTGTAATTATGGACTACTTGCTGGCGCTATTCATTTTTTGGAGTAGAAAAAGTGTTTATTTATTGATGAAAAACAAGGATAAAAAATCATCATTGTCAAACTTTTTAACAGATGCAACAAGGATAGGCATGGCATCATCTTATCCATTTTGTGACTGTGGGATTTCAGTAACCCCTGGTAGAAGAGGGAAATGGTCCCCTAGCTGGAGAGTGCGCTTTAGTAGAGGTATGGGCACCACAATTTTTATTTCAAAGTCACAATTGATTTTCTTTAGGACTAGCACAGAGTCCCCCAACATATGAATGTTAGGGAAATAAATCTTGAGGGTCACCTTAAGACCAGTTTTGAGGCCCTAATATGCCACCCCATTGTTGGTTCAACCTTCAAATAATAAGAATTAGTTGGTCATGATAGCCTGCGTAGGCATGATGAAAACGATATACATTCCTACTCTATTGAATGTGGGTCATCGATCCTTTTACCCATTAGAGCTCAGAAATCACCATTGAAGTGAATCTGCCAGCACGACATGAATTGATATACTAAGAGGATGGACTCATCTAGGAAGTCAAGATCTAGATATTGTCTTGCAGGGGATGGATGGGTGGAAAGGAATTTTTCTAGTTCATGACCACTTATATCATTATATTGAACGAACCTGATGTCGAATTGCTAATAAAATTCTACATGTCAAGCTATATGACTTATAAACATATAGTGGTTTAGAATATACATTATAAAGTCCACACATGACACTAGATATATCTCTTAGTGATGTAGATATTGTCTCATCTTTTGTACTATGAATACCATCACAAAGAATCTCTTCTCGATAGAGGATTATCTGGTCTCTATATCTAGGATCATGTGGTTGAGATAGTATAACAGTTCTCGGTCCCTTTCTTATTCTTACGTGAATGAAGGGAACTAAGGAATCATTCCAGGGAAGTCACATAAAGGACTAGTGGCATGTTAGAGATAGGTGTCATCAAATCCAAAGGTAATAGTAGGTACTTCTTGATCTCCTCGAAAGAACATTGGAACTCTTTGTCCCTCTGGTAGTCGATGCGTTTCTTCATGAGCTTGGAAACATTAATACACTTTCCATCCAGATTCATAATGAAACATATTATATTGGTTATGATGCCTTTAGCTCCTAATATATCACGAATGTTACTTGGATGAGGCATTAGACTGATGTACTTGATCTTCTCTAGATCAATATCAATTCCCCTATATGTGACAAAAAATCAATTATTCTTTCCAAAAGTATCCCCAATGGGTCACTTCAAGGGGTTCATTATTAGAAAGTGTGTGTGGAGGTAGCTGAATACTTTCCCAATATCTCTGAAATGGCCCTAACACTGGATGTATTTTAACAACAAATCATCCCCATATCGTTCCACCAATGTCCGAATGATAGTCTTGAATATGAAGTGCATAGAATGATGATAGATGGCTCTTGTATTCTTAATGATAAAGGAAATTACTTAATAAGAAAATGTACCTTGTGGATCCCTTAAGGAGGTAGACTCTTTTCCCTCGAGGGACATTTAGATCTAGATATATACGGAATACCAATCCATAAAGTGTAGATTCTGGTACCCATTAGTGGGTTTAAACATCAATTCGGTCTTGAGAAGAGTAAAATAATACTTCGGATAGTGATGGTTGAGATCTTATAAGTTGATGCACAATTTGATATGTCCATTATTCTTCCTGATGAGAACCTTGTTAGCTAACCATATGGGGTATTGGACTACCTTTACAATTTTTTATTTAATAATCTTATCAACATGTTCCTAAACCATTGAACCATGATAGGGGTGTATTTTCCTAGAAGGCTCTTTGAAACCGTGATAAATTATCGGAAGGCCAAGATGGTGGATGGAAATTTGAGGATATATCCCTTGAATTTCATTTTAGCCCTAGGAAAATATATCCTAATGCTGATTCTGGAAATCCACATGCTGTTATCCCTCTTCTGCAGGCAGGGATATTCTGGAAATTGCTTTCCTCTAGTCTACCTTGGTACTAAGATTAACCTTTACCCACTCATCAACGTTGGTGGAGACACACTTTTCAAATTCCAGAGGAGTGTCTCCAAAATCCTTTTTGTTCTATATAGGGAGAGGATCAGCAGTAAGAGAATTTCTTCTGATTTGAGTAACCCTAACAGAATATTGGTGCCGACCTGAGCTGTGTTGTAACCTTCATCGAGAGATTTGTGCGCTACTGAAACCATTGCGAAAAAAGTTTTCAATACAATCCCATCAGGTCATCAAACAATGAGGATAAGATTGATAATATTTAATAATTAGTGGTGTGTCGGCTTAAGTCTATGTAACCTATCCTAGTGAAATAATCAAGGATGACATATTTCTTTTTCCATGGGTCGAACAACCTAATATCTTTCGGGGTAAGGGGTTTTGGAATCACTCGATCCCGATTTCTGTAAGGGTACAAAGTGATATTTTGGTTCTCCTTGTGTCTACGAATATGTTTCTCCCTAATCCTAGAAATGAAAAAAAAATTTCCCTTTTCTGGGTTATGGTATCCAACCGATCGATTGGGAGGATAAAGGAATAATCCATGTTTGTCCATGGATAATCCACAAATGATGTATTCTCAATCCCCATTGGCTTGAACATTATTGTACTTGCTCCTGTAGTAGTCAACATATATGTAGTTCACATAAAAAGTGGAAAAAGGAGACACATCACCATAAAATATTCCTACATGACCATTAAGGGAGTACATAAGGCACAGGTGATAGGAAGAAGTAATTGTCACATGTATGTGGAGCCAGGGCCTACCAATCAATGCATTGTAGGAAGTGTCTTGTGAGACAACCGTAAACATAGTGCTGGAGACCATACCACTGAACTAGGTCTTCCGAAATATTTTCGAACTAGATACTTCTCTATCTTTCCATAACTTTGTATCTTTAAATCACAAGGATTGGGATCTACCTCAGATACTCATAGTTTTTGAGGCTTCTGTGCAGGAATGAAGTTCTTCCTAGAACCTATGTTGTTATGACAGTGAAAAACATCTACCACATTAACCTGACCGGTTATGTATGACCGGTGGATGTGCTTCTATAAAATAGGTTATTCATCTTTTCCGGAGAATGATATGATGTCTTGAAATTCGGCATTCTCCAAATTCTTCATCATGGAATGTATCTGCAGCCACTACCTATGTTTCATATTGGATGGGGCTTCTAAAAGCATCTGATAGGGCTTCATGCTTAACTTTGGAGAGGCGGAGAGCCTATTTGATTGGGGTCGTTTCATATATACCATCATCGTTCTTGAGAACATCTGAATTATGTTCCAGGTTCACATTTCCATTCATAGTATGTTTCTATTATTATGGGGGTATGACACATACTTCTAGCCAAACCAGAGGATTCTAGCCAGTGCATGGGAAATCTCATTGCTCACTAGATTAACCACAAAAAATGACTATCGACTGATGGCTGGAGGACCCAGTTCTACCCCCTAAAGCATGTGACTTATCATAACATGATCACAATGACTATACATGATCGTGTAGTATGAAGGAATAGGGGAGTAAATTTGATGGGATTGAATGATAGGATTGTGCATGTTGGCCCTACACTGAGCCTAATGTCTGGTCTTAGTGGAATTCATGACTGAGTTGAAAAAACATTCCAATATATTCTGTTAATTCAGATATCCATGACTTCATCAAATTCAGTGTAAACTGATGACATTAAAAGAGTCTTCATGGAATTATTCATTGTTGAGAATCATATAAGGGTCCATCAACATGACGGTGTTTACCAAGACAAAATTTTTATTATCTCTTCAAGAATAATCCATTACTGGCCGAACCCTGGGGGAGAATCCCATATTTGAGGGCATGAATTCACCAAGAGTATGAGAAGACATTAGTACTAGCGGTGGAATTTTATTTCGCATATGTTGTCAGATCCTGCCCTTCTGGGAGGATGATGGCTTAGATGCCAATGCAGCATCCGAATCTAGGAAATTTTTGGAAGAATTTGAAGGTTTGGGATGATTTAATTGATTATGGATAATACCATGAGCACAAGTTACTGTGTTTTGAGCTATCCATTTCTCATAATTCAAATATTCATAACTAGAGACATTTTTTGCCTCACCTTCTGCATCACTACCCAGAATGTTTTTCACACATTCCACTTATGCTAAGAATGGACCCAATTTGACTATGTTTTTTTCTAACTTTTCTCAAAGAAAATACTTGATCACATAGATTTGCTTCACAGTGAGTCATAGAAACAAGTGATAGGGGAAATAGTTGGGTTAATCTGTGAGATCCACCTCTTAAAGAGTCCTTTATTCTAGAAATCGTAGGATTCAATAATCCATAGCACTCTAGAAGTAGCTATGGACATGAGAATCATCTAATGTATATGTTTGGTTTCTCCAGTCCAAAAAAGGGATAATGGAATATAGGCCTTGATGTGGAGATGGATCCTTGTAAGGAGGTGGGATCTGATTGTCTCGTCTAGGCAGCAGTGGTCAAGGAGATGGAGCCTTCTGATTCTGAGGGAGCACTGTAGAATCTAATGTTGAGGCTGTGGTGCTGGTCCTCATCAAGGGTACAGATGTTTCTCTACCAATAATAATTCTAGTGGTATGGGGTACTTTACCAATGCTACAATGATTGTCTCATGATTACCACCCCTTCCGGAAAGAGTTGTAGGAGGAAATTGATGTGCATGTTTGTCATGTTTTAAGTAATCCTCTAGATGATGAGGTTTATCTATAAAGTCACTAAATATTCCTCAAGAAGTTCTAATTGATAAGGTAGGGTACAAGTTCATTGTTTACATTCCCCACACACATTGTTAGCAAATAATATTCAGTCATCTACATGTTGAGTGAATACAGGATTCGCTTACACATAGATACAAAGTATATGAAACATTCATCTCGCCTCTACTTGCAATTGAAGAGGTAGAAAATACATATCTTGTGAGTGGTAGAGCTAAACTGGTATAAAAATTTCTTCCTTATATCTTCTATGATAGTAATAGAACCAATGAGAAACTGGTTGTACCAGACGAAAAAGGCCCTACTAATGTCTGTGAAAGCCATATGATCTTGGTGGCGTCCTAGTGTGCTAAAATCCCTATCATAGGTCCACACCTTGTGGTTTAGTGAGTTGGGTACTGCAGTAGGTCACCAATCATGTTGAAGGGGGAGAATGTGGGGTTCATGAAATATGGGGGTACAAGATATCATCCAACCATGCTAGATACAATTTACAGTCATCTGGGGTGGCCACCTTCCAAGTCTCATGTTCCATGAGATGGGTAATGAGTGCATCCATTTGGTTGACCGAAGGAGGATTCATATCCTAATGAGGATTTCTAAACAACAGTGCATTGGATGGATCGTAAATGTAGTATCCAAGACCAAAGGCTAATGGAACAGCTAGTGGAATAATCTATGGAGCTTCTAGAGGGTTGACTAGGGGGAACTGGAGGAAGGACATGCAGATCCCCCTAAGGGGATACTGGTGGAAGATTCTCATGCATCTCAAAAGGATTCGGCAATGCATATCGTGCCCTTTTTTCATATACTGTAGCATCTTCTTGTCAAGATGGACATGTTGGTCAAGTTCACGAGGAGTTAACTCACCAAAAACAGAGTTGTACCCACCCCTACTACCCTAGTTGAGGATCATAGTAATTTGGACGTTGCTCTGTGGAATGTTTGGAAACGATCTCATTGATGGGCCTTTTTCATCTCCATGAGATACTGACACATCACATAATTTCCGAAATCATCAATAATCTTTTGAAATTAACCACATGTTTTAGAAGGCAATACATATTGGGGGGGGGGCTGTTCACTTTTTTGTATCTCAACCAAAAGGTAATGACATAGAGGGGATATAGAGGATGAGAAAACGCCTCTGATGATGAGTGAAAATTCCTAAGAGATCCAAATGATGTGGTACTACCCCAGGGTGTTTTTTCTCTTCACGGAGTCTTATCCTCACTTCCTTATCTATGAATTTATCCATATTTTTGAGGACCACACTTGGAAGTATGTCCTCAATATCACATTGGTAAATCATGCTGGTTCATGGTCGATCTGAAATAGAGGACCGCATACTGTCCCCAACCAAAAATCTACACATGAGTGGAAGCCTCAAAAATAAATATGTAAAGTAGAGTGAAGCTCCAGATGGATCGTTTATGAGGATCTAATAATAATTGGATGATGTAGGATGTTGAGCCACATAAGGAACAGCTAATTAAACCAAGTTATATTGCTCTCCTAGACTATCATAGTGATCCTAGGTCTATGGATAATTCACCAGATGATGGAGGACATTGAAGTAAGCCACCCAAAGCGTCTAGCTGAAGTATGTAATCAATTCATGGGTGTGGGGATCTAGGATTTGGAATTCTGGAGTCACAACCACCCAAAAAAATTATTGGAATTGATCTACTATGATAATGTCCCATTGGATGCATCACTCATTAGTGGGATCTGATTCCTAATTTCCCCACTCATTAATTATAGGTGGATAGGGATGAGGTAACGGAACTGAAACAGATCGCTATAGTGGTGGACTACTCGGTGGGTAGTATGGTGAACGAGCTGACAAATCGATGTATACGAGGATGTATCTCAGGGACTGTATGGATTATATCACTACATATCTCTAGGACGAGGTACTGATCACAAATTCTTGTACTATGGTTGTGGTCATCGGTGATGGGTCAGGCTAATGTTCATCATCTGCCAAATCACATAATAATGCCCTTTAATTTTTTGTCGAGGTAGAGAGTGAATCAAAATAATGATGAGAAGGCATCACAGGAAGATCCTGGATAAGGGTCAAATCCTCCAATTCCTATATATATCAGTAAAGGTATTCAGGGATCCAATGTGTGTCCATATTTTGGGAGGAAGAAGATAATAAGCTGAGATCCTTCCCCAAACCCTGATATAGTGTATTGGGGAGAAGGCACCATCATCGAATCATACCCCACTTCAGAATCTAAAAAGAGGATTGGACAAATTATAGTTTGGAACTTCTTAGGTATATTTCATTAGTGGTGATTGAAAACCCTCATACCCCCTTATAGATCTTTCAGGAATGCTGAATCTTCGACACGAGGAGGACCTATGGGCGTGTTGGTGATCGTGTGGGGAGGGCCGATTCCTGAGATGGATGTGATATAATGAGTGAAATTATATAGGTTTTCATTAGAGAAGACAAGGCCTCCACATTGGTTGGATGATGTGTGAGGAGTGCCCAATATTATGTTGAATGGAACACGAGGAAGATATCTATTTCTATTTCCTAACCTGCGGGGAGGACATTCGTGGTAGGGTGTCCTGGAGCAGGGAATACCTCTGCTGGAGTTGGTGAGAACATGGGGGGAACTCCATACAGATTAATGGTAGGGTGGTAATGAACTTTTCAATGATTGGTTCTACAAGGGGGAGGGCCTCCACTTGAGTCGTTGATGATTCATGGAGGACCATCGCATTGATAACATGAGATATCAAAAATGATTTCATACATGGGATTAGGGCCACGGTGAGGAAATTTGTGTTAGGTGGCGACGATGTGGGGAGGACCACAACATGGATTGATGACGGTGTCATGGAGAGTTCATCCATAATGAAAACATGATCACATATAACCTCCACTCTATCCAGTGATGTTTTAGGGAGGGCCTCTATATTGATCTCCATCATTACGTGTTGGACAAATAAGGTTTTTTCATACACTAGGGACAAAAAGATTCACCCCAGACCACCAAAGGTGTTGCTGGGTACTCAATCCTGATTGGGCATAGAATTTATCATGCTCTGCAATAACATGGGATAGATTGTGTGCATCAGAAGAGGAACAAGCCATTGAATCCATGAAAAAATACACCCCTCGATGGTCGTCTTCCTAAGACTACTACCAACATTGACACTAGGTAAGCCGAACTAGGTCTGGCTGGGTAGGGGTGTGGACCACCTGATAATTACTTTGGGGGTACCAGATGGCAGAATTGATTCATCCTAGTGGTATCCCTCCTTTGTGGCTCCCTAGATACAGTTGTAGCCTATATAACTCGAATATACCACACCTCATCACCATAATGGCTCCATGCGCGACCCCTATGGGCGATGCCAATATTGAGGTACAGATGACTCCAAATCTTGGCAGGTCATTTTCATAGTTGGGATGACCCCCTCTAATTCATATCACTAAACAATAGTATCAATTTACCTTCTATGAATATGATCTAAGGGTGGGATGGGATGTGGGAGCCCATTAGTTTTAACCATGGAGGCTGTCAGTGTGGAGGCAGAGCTATGTGGGAATGCGGAAACATCATTCCAATGCCCCTGCATCTACGAGTTGGTAGCAATATGTTCCATATAATTATAGCTTCGGTACAGAAAAGTAGGGAGATGTATCCATTAGTATTGATATTTGGAATGAAATCTTCATTTAGAGAGTTTCATTTATTATTCAATGGTCCAAGAAAGAGATCCATGCAAACGATGCCCCAAACTGAAATTCCCAGTGATTAAATACCCCAAACTCTGGTGAGTTACACGCTAGGCCCAATATTTTCATGGAATGACTTGGAAAAATTTATCGAAATCCTTTGACATGGTAATTTACTGATTTCTAGAATTTCAATAATCCATATTATGAGGATAATAGACTTTTTAGGTTCACTATTTCAATTCTTGATGCTTTTCAACTAGGGAACACCTACATGGAGCCTGTAGAATCCTCTTTTGATGGTTGTATTGTTTACCCACATTCTAAATTTCCAATGGTGGGTAGCATCTATCCCCTTTGGAGGGAGGTTTTCTTCTTGATCAAAATGGGATGATGTGATGATGGTTCTTCCTTCTGTAGATTACTCGTAATAATTTTTCACATAGTTCAGGAGTCTCTTAATGATTAAGACATTCGTTTTGAAACAAATTCCTAATGTCATCACTTTGTGGAGACTGGTTTGTTATGCTACTATTGTCAGGACATTCCAAAGGGTCTTGTTTTGGAAGCAACCATCAATTAGAAGAGTATATATGCTAAGTCATCTATAACTTTTCATGATGTTGGAACATTGTAACACATGCATTTTCCATTTATGATAGAGCTTCTCAATGGATCAGAAGCCCAAGGATTCCCAAATCGATCTCCGAGTAGTTTATTCCATGGACATGTATCCAAGGTTTTCCTCTACTTCCCATGTTTAACATAGGGTATGACATGAGTTTAACGTCTAGTGGTGATGGTTCATACTTATCAAAATAATAACAAGAGTGGATAATATGGGTATGTCACTAAAATGGATCACATTGACGATTTTCTAAATGGGGGGATCAAATTTCCCAATGAGGTCAAATCCATGATGGTGTTTCGGTAAAATGGAAGATTGCTCACCGTGAGGGTTGATCTGAGCACCATAAATGGAGAATCATGAAGAAGGATGTTTCTACTCAAAGGGGGCACCAGGGCTTGCTATTGGTTTAGATTAAACCTCTTTGAGACTTCCTACGTACCCATCATAGAAAACATGGACCAAAACCCATGTAGATTGATAGTGTGAGGGATAGGATTAGGGTGTACACAAAAGACAACAACCTTAAGACATGCTAGTTCGTACCCATGGTTAGAAGACCAAGTGTTGGAATGAGAAATTAGATAAATAGGGCTTACACATGGCTAGCTGCCCATATAAATGTCATGATTTCACCGAGATGTGGTAACTAGGGAAAAATCATGATGTATATGGATGATGGGTCGATGGATAGAATTAATGGGGATGGAGCTGGGAAGAAGGGAATCATAATGGGAGTGATGTTGTTGAGATTGATCTTCATATAGGTTTCCAACCTTCCATTCTTGAATTGGGTATGGGTCAATGTCAATGTAGTTATCGAATTGGGATAAGAGTCACTCATGGAGTTGGCTCATGATAATGGATGTGTGAATGGAACCCAAAAGAAATTAAACCCTAGGCTAGGGCTTTTTATTCTTAAAAAATGTAGGCTTAAGGAAGAGACCAGGATTAGACATGGATGATAGGATTGAATGTCAATGAGGATTCAAATGTATCCCCATTGCAGGAAATCATGGTCCACGTAGTTCATGACTAGGGCATTGAATCAGGGTATACACAAAGCACAACGACCTGATTAATGAAAGGGATTAAGCCTGGTTAAAAGCCCAAAAATTGAGGTATACAATTCATTGGAAGAGTATGGTGATGTGTTCATTGTGTAAACATGGTTAATTTCCCAAAAAATGGGACATGTGGTTGGGGTGTACACAATGGACAAAAACCCTTCATTCTGATGGGCTTATGCATGGTTAGTATCCCAAATGAATGGATCATAACACCCTAAGGAGATGGATACAAGTGTTTTTTCCCATAATGGGACGGCGCCACATCAAGAAGCTACTTCCCAATAAGGGAGTACGATAGTTTACCATTAAAAGGAATTAAATCTGAGAGAGGCTTCCAACGTGCCTGAAAGGGATCAAGACCCATGTAGTTGATAAATAGAAAGTAGCCTACAATTTAACATCAGGTGGGATGAAGGTGAACCGACATGAAGAGCTTGGGAATGAAGAGGGATGGGATTTAAACTCAGCGAGGCTTCTAACCTATCTATAGGGTAGATAATCAATGTCTATGTAGTTTAGGGAAGAGGGGAATGTAGCATATATTCTATGGAGGCCCGAAAGGATGTTCTGGTTAATGGTTACTCTAATCCCACATGAGTCATTCATAGTGTGAGGAACAAAAGGAAACATCAGAACAGATGATAATCTAACGAATGGTGCTGCCTTGATGAATTGTGTGGGGCTTATGCATGGCTAGCGGCCCAAGGAGATGAAGTTTCGGATGTAATCAAAGAAAAAAGCCCATGTAGGGTGTCCAAGTGTATTATAAGGATATGTACATCATACAAGGATCACCCCATCAATGTTTGATATGGATTATGTGGATACTACCTGAGGCACACATGGTGATAAAGAACAGACATGGAGAGTAGGTGTACTAAAAATTATGGAAGTGAGAGGCTCATGGTTCCATACCCTTTATGGAACTATCAGGCCTTTAACCCATGTGAAAACTCACATTTTTACTTCATTTGTTGGGGAATGAGGTTTCTTGGTAGTTTAAAGTCCAAAATCTCTGACAAAGAGGCCTCACTCTTCACCCCTTGTACATACAAAATTTTCACCAACCCACACATAGGGAAAAGAATGAGAAATCAATTATAATAGTAATTGTGTGGGAGAGTGATCACTCAAGGGAATCATGTTGGCCTGGATATGTGAAGACACCTTTTACATTAGTTTGACAATATGAAGAAGCGTGAGGCACAAAAATTCTGTATAAAAAACCACTAAAGGAAACAATAAATTACTACATGCAAGCCTATATTGCCACATGGGAGAGGGATCCATGATGAAAATGTCCTCCTAGTGGGGGTTTGTTAAGTAGGCTGCCTCATAGAGAGGATCGGTGTTGTTCGGGTTCTTCACGAATAACAGGGGATTAAAATAGGAAATGGTCTTGTGAAGCATGAAAAAAGGCCTTTATAAAGGGAGGATCTTTGTAAATCATGATGACCCAACTGAGGCACGGAGTCAACATGTCTGTGGATGGGGCATCATGAATGTAGATCTCGGAAGGAAAATGTCAAGGTGATGATTGTTTTGAAGGAGGGTGTATATTTATAGGCTTATGGGATTAGGACGCATCAAAGGTGTGCCACGAAGGAAGCGGGGATTCACAACTAGAGTTATCTTTGTCATACTCCTGAAGGATTATATCTCATTCTCTATGGCAGCCATAGAGTTATTTGGACTCATAGAGGCTTCTATAATTCCTCTAAGATGGTCACAAAGAAGGCCACCTTCAAGATTTTCATTAGACACAATGATAATGGTATCTACAAAGTGTCTCCGCGAAGAAGAACCTTTAGTGATTTTTTGTATGTTTTTTTTCCATTTGAAGGCATAATTTTTTTTCCAAAAGGGACACATAAAATTATCACTAGAATAAAAAACTAACTCTCACCAACCTAAATGTACAATCATGGTCAAGATCAACCAGTAATGCACTATTTGGAACATCGTTATAATATGTTATCATAAGTAAGAAAATATGTTACTGGATATCACTTCATAGACCATTCCTGATCTACTGATCCCTCAACATCTCAATAGACACAACATCAACTAAAAAACGAACAAGATCAGGAAAATGGATCACATATTGTGTTACAGTCATATCAATAGACTAGAAGATGATAAAATATATTTATTATTCCAATGACATTAGATTTTGATATAACCGATTGGATAAAAATAACTAAATTCCAACAACTCTAAACCCTCATGATTTTTCACTATCACCGTCAAATCCCACAAAATCCTACTAGGCTCCTCAATATTAAAGGTATCACACTTCACTTTAATAAAATATGGTCCTTCCAAGAACTAAAAAAGTAGATCAATGTTTTTCATCCATTCCTCATCCTCTAGAGGTTCATTAATACCACATAATGATGGTGGTTTCTAATAAATAGGATCTTGATAATTATATATAGATTCATTCTATTGAGGTTATACAATTTTAGTATAAACAAGAATGGGAGTAGTTACTCATCCCAATGTTTGGATAACATGGGCCACTATCTCAGTAATATTGTGGAAAACAAGAGGATTCCCTTGCTATAGTTCACCAATAGCTTCCCTATATATACAATTCAAATGTCTCCTCAGAGGAATGACACCAAAAAACATCAACAAACAACACTAGAAGCACCAAAGAAGATACACATGTAAACAAATAAAACAAGACAAATAAGAATATAAATTTTATAAACAATAATTCAATATTGGTATTTCAACAAACTCATAACAACAAAGGAAAAATAATATAATGTAGATCAAATTATTCTTCGAATACACTTTTTCAAAATGTGCATAATGAATTCAAGTTTGTTCCAATGGGATCTATCCAGGAACTCACTTGCAACTACCTCCAAGGTAATAACAATCATACTTACTATCTTCCATAATGACCCAAACTGTATACTAACATCATGGAAAGATGAAAAACATACCACTAATAAAGAATTTTAATAAACCATCCTAGAAAACAAAGGCCGCTATTATCTAAGATATCCATAGCATGGATTAAAGTGTCTTATCAACCCCATGTGTTTTAAACTAGCACCTAAAATCATACTAGAAAAAAAAGGTAATGATTTTTTCAGAAAACAATGAAAAAAAGCCCAAGTCAGTATGCTCAACAGTATAATAGGATAAATCTGAAAAAATCTATTAAAATATGACCCCAATAATTCATCATTCAAACACACAACATATACAAATAAAAATATCAAAGATTATTTCATTTAAACATTAGACCGCATATCAAATAGTTACATCCATCACTCTGGGTCCAAAGGATCAATAACATCCACCACCTTCATGTGGAACATTTTTTCTTGGATTTCGATAAAGATAATATAAAAATTCTTGATGTAATAGGTAGGATGTGAGGTAAACATCCTAGTAGGTTCTCACCAAGTGTTCTATAATAAATACCATAATAATTTGTCTAATTATTATTTCAATTTATATAATATATTGAATTTAATGGAATTTAATATTTTTTATAAAAACATGTTTTTATAGTCAAAATGATGGAAAATATATCAAAAAATGTTTAAGATAGAATTTTATATAAAAAATTATATAAATCAGTTATAATGAATAAAACAGTTAAAAAAATAAATTTCTTGTTGTCAACAAAAGAAATTTATAATAGAATATTTTAATATTCCCTATGATACAATAGTTTATTGTAAAAAGATACCCACACAACTGAATTTATTATTTTGGCTCAATTTCATCACACATTCAATGACTGAGGCCATCGAAACTCAACAACCCTTATTATGAAAATTATGTTTCTGTATGTTTATGTTAGTGATTAAGTCATAAATATATCCTTATGGGGTCATCTCATGGGGCTCTTTTCTTAATTACACACTATCTTCTCAGTCTCATATGTTATTACATAAATCAATCAATTAATCTTTAGTAAATAAATAAATTATATACAATTAAGAGTACAATTTCACATGTTCATTTTTCAACATTCCTTTATACTTTTAAACCCAAATAATATTTTTTTATCAATTCATACCCTTAAAAGTCATCATTCAATTTAATCCATTTGTCTAAAAAACAATTTCTCAGTCATGTGACAGTTTTTTCAAAAAATCACTATAAAATTTCAATTCCATTGAAATTGGGGATTTTTATAAATATAAATGTATTTTATAGAACATTAAAAAATCTTCTCTAATATAGGTTATTAAAACATTTAAGAACACTTTTCAAAAATATCATGTAAATAAGGACATAAATTATAGGTAAAACTCATATAGAACCGCCTAAATTTAATTAGTGTTAAAATAAACACATGCAATGTAGACCACCAATTAAAAATAAAGGTGAATGCGACAAAAATGAAAACATAGATAAAATATTATTGATACCAAAATCTAAATAAATCAGAAATCATGAGATCATAAATTTGTAATTTAAGGATAGTAAAAGAATGGAGAAACCCAAAGAAAAAATTCACCAGATATCAAACACCAATCTAAGACATCTAGAAGGGTTAGATTCTCTCACTGTATATAGGAGTAAGTCTAGGGTTCATGCTAGGATCTCTTGGACATTTCCAAATGAAATAAGGTGAGTAGTGGACATTAAATCACTAAGAATGGGAAAATTGTTACACAAATAATTATTTTATTCTATAAATGAATCAATATTAAAATACGAAAAAAATCATTTTACCACAGGTTAAAAATATAATGAGAGATGAATTTATGACCTAATTTTATCTTTTACGATGTAAATTAATTTTCTTCTATAATCCATTATCTTCGATATTTTATAGTGAAAATTTTATCTTGTAAAATAGGGATTTACATTTTAAATTACTTTTCTAGGAAGTTATCAACATTAGAACCAACCATAAAGTACCTAATTCATCCTTGACCCAAAGTACTTCCTATAATTATTTTGAAACATATAATCTCAAATCAATCAATCGTATAATGCTGAAAATTTCGTAATTTTCACCAAAAAATGATCACTACCCTTGAATGTCCCAAATTTATCCCAAACAAAATGGAATCCAAACAACAGATTAGAGGTACCTAAAATATGGAAATGAGATGTTACATTTGGAGTAATCTAGGTAAGAAGCCCTATTTTTAGAATAACAATGTGTTTCCTTGAATGTGTCTCTAGGAAAGTAATTATAACCCACATCATATAGTTATTCTTTATAGGTCATATGAAACATTTTTGGGTAATTTTCTAGGTCCATGAGAGTCTGATTGATGTTATCAAATCCATGAATGATTATTTTTAGCTTAAAATCATGCATAATGGACTCCTACGTTAAAGTTACCTTATATTGGGCTAGTGTGGGAGTCATGCATGGAGTGACCATTTATATTTTAATATGAAATATCAATCATGTGGGGGTATTTTTATTTACACAGTGGATAATGTCAACATACATCAGTTCTAAAAAACATAATGAAGAAATCAAGTGATTTTTGATAGGTTTATTGATAAGGTTCCCTTTATGGTTTATCCTTTTTAATTGAAACACAATAAAAGAGATTTTGGTGGGGGATTTTACATGGAATTAGAATTTTTTCTCTTTATGTTTGGACACAATAGGGTATCCTTCACATTACATAATAAAATGAGGGATTGGTCATTTATTACTCATTATATAATGAATGAAAATTCATTATAAGCACATGACATAGGGAATATAATGCTCAAAACAATAAAATGTTGGTTTCTTATTCTAATCATAGTATAAGGTTGGAAAAATTGTGGATATATCACCACTAATTTGGGTTATATAAGATTCCATATGGATGTGGCTATCTATGTTACTTGACTTAAATTAATTAATAAATAAATTACATTACCATGAGTTTTTTGTTTATAGTTTTAAAGGATTATTATAAGGACATGGCCTTAAAAATTATATATTATTGAGTTTACATTAAGAATTAATTCTCTCCAATTTGAGGAAAAATTTTCTCTTAGTGTTTTATATAATTATTTCATAACCCATACATACAAAAAATGAAAAAATTATAAATTGGACACTTCTTATTTGTAATTTTTTTCATAATATAAAATTTTTAAAATAATGCATGATTTTTTTCATGTCAAATATTGATGAAATAAGAATTGACTTCTTACATTCCCATATCCATCATTAAATTGGGTGAAAGACAAACTTAAATTTTTAATGAGCACAAAAATAATTGTAAGGGACAAAAAGAAAAAAAATCATACCAAAAAAACAAGAAAACGATTGAAATTAATTACCATTATCTCAATATTCATTTAGAGTATGAAATAAATAATTTTAACATGGAAAAATCACTTTTTGTCCATTAAAATAATTATAACTCATATTAAGGAAATAAATACCCTTTTTCAAAACATAGAGAAGCCCATTCAGAACCCATTTTAAACTCGTGTTAGAGGTAACTTGAGCCGTATTAAATTTATAAGAAGAAACATTTCGTTAATCCATCCTTATTTTACTATTATGAAAAGGAAAATTATGATATTCATTATATTAGTATATATGAATAACTATTGTATAATCTATATTGGGCTCATTAGGTGCACCAATAATATAATGTACATCAGGCTCACATAGCGATATTTTGGCACTACAATTTATCATATAATTATCATGTTCTATATCCTGAATAAATAATTATAGGCTTTCAATTTTTATTTCTAAAACATTTCTGAAAATTCTTTAATCTCGTTTTAAAATTACGTTCTTATATTAAAATAATATTTTCTTTTAAAAACCCATTTTCAATAACAAAATTCCCCATTCTTTCAAAAAATATCAATACCAAATTACCTAAAAAATGGGAATAAGGAATTTTATTGTAATAAAACAACAATTATATTAAATGATTCCATACTATAAATAATAGTTAATGTCACACTATGGGTTTTTATTTCAACCCTTATTCTGGTTTGGGTTTGGTTCTCTGTTATTTGATTTGGTATAGGGTGTGATGGGTTTGAATTTTTGTGGTCTTTACTTTTGTTATTTTTAGTCTAATTCATGTTAGTGAGTTTCCCATTAAATTTTGAAGAAAAATATAAAAATGTCGGTGGATAGTGTGTGGTGCACTTTTGGTGCTTGATTAGTAGAAACTATGCACAGTGTCTAGGTAATCATGTTCTAGGTGGTGGGTTGAGGTAGTATATGTCACAAGGCCAACACAAATTAAGTCAGAACATGCTAATTAACTGTGAAATATGTACTCCAATTTTTATGAGAGGTCCACATGGTTGTCGCATGTTTTGAAAAATGTACGAACAAACCATGTGACCTAACTAGTTTGTTAAAATTTTGATTTTCCCTTTTCCGTCTCCCAAATATTTGGCCCAAAACAACATTTACGTTCTTACCTCAACCTCTGAAGCCCTAGCTACAACAACCTCATTCTTCTCCACTCCCTTGGGCTCATTTCAGTTGTGGTTTTCTCTCATATTCATTTAGATCACTCAAGAATGTATCCTCCTATCTTATTTTCCTTCTCTTTCAAGGGTTCCTTCTCTTCATCATTGAGGTTTCTCTTGTCCATTTGAAATGGAGTTGTTTTTAGGGTTATAACATACTATTTTGGGTTATATATTAATGTTTTATGTATTTTCTTACATCCCTAGGGTGTGGTTGCTGTGATATTGAATTATCACACTAAATTCCAGAAGTTCCATCTCCTAATGTTGTTTGATCCATGCTTAAATATAATTTTTTGAATTTAATATGTCATATTTTTCATAAAAATGTTCTCTAGACTATATATGCGTTTAAATAATGTTTTTGATAATATTCAAGTTGTTAGTTATTCATAAATTAATTTATATAAAATTGGACTATTTTTCATGTGTGTTTCATATATTTCATTTTGATTTATTTCTTGAATGTGTAAAATAAAAATGTGTAGATAGTGGGAAAGAAATTTTGAAATAGAATATATGTGTCTATAGACATAAAGTGTTTTATAAATGAAATTTTGTGTTCATAAATTTTGAACCCCTGTTGTCAATGTTTGATGTGTTTTATTAATTTTGTAGTATGTTCTCCAAATTGTTCTAGTTTTGCGAAACAAGATTTTAAATATTTTTATTGTGCACTGTGATTGAAATGTGTTTTTTTATGATAGTGCTGGGATATGTTGTGTGTTTAATTAATTGACTTTTTTATGTGTATGTGGTGGTTTTTGTGATATGTGAAATGGGATTGATTAATAGGAAATCTCGGGTATCTAAGGGGACTGACTAGTTCTACTACCCTAGTGATTCAAAAGTGGAAAATCACTAGTTTCACTTAGATATATTAATTTTTAGTATACTAACAAAAACATTATGATGGTCGTAATCAACTATGACTATGTTGTCACCCATCCAAGTGCCTCATCCCTGAGAAAGTGGTGATTGTGGTTTTGATACCACCATTCACTATGGATCGAGGTTCTGGTGTCCCACTTGAGAATGACTAACCTTAGATATTTTCTTATGGTTCCCTACTAAGACATTGTTCTTATATGGCGTGGTTCCTACTATTGTCATATGGTGGACCTTGTGATTATCTTTATGAAATTCTGTTTTATGCATGTTGTTGTGAAACTATTTTTATTCATGGGAGTGTATTCTTTGAGAATGGTATTCCATAAAATGTTTTCTGAGAAATGTTTTAAAAGATCTTTCATAAATGTACCTATTAAATTACATTATAATTTTTTTGAATGGAATATTATTATTTATATGGCACCCAACCGGGATATGTCTCACACCCAAAACACATCTTTGGGTGTATATAGAACTTATTTATTGGTAGGTAAAGGAAAGGTATGTTGTGTTAGTTCCATGTTTCTAGAGATCATCTTGTGGCAGTGTCTTGATGGTGTGGCTCCTTTCATCATATTGATATTCTTTGTTAGTTTGGTGATATTGATATTCTTTTAGTATTTGGGTGTTTAGTTGAAATTTTAAAAGCATGATTTTGAAAATTAGTTATGTTATGTTTTTTTGAATATATTGATTTTGGGATTATTAATAATTATTTGGAGAATAAGTTAATATGGTCGGAGAAAATAATTTCCAAGGTGAATTATTGATACCTCAGTTCTAGTTTCCCGTTCAAGGGGATCGATAACACCCTTCAGGCCCTGCCATGGACTGGGTCAGGCACCAGGTCTGATGGTGTCCCAGTTTGGTTTTGGAAAAAATTTCATTAGAAAAGGGTTTTGTTATTTTGGGTCATGTTACATGGGGATGTGTCTAGGTAGATCAATGCATATATTTTCAAGACTTGATGTTTTGTTTCGAGTAACATGCATCTTTAGAACCCATCATGGAAAGACATGACTTTCATGGGATGTTGAGTTTTGTTTGGTTCAGTTGGTTCTCGTAGTTCATTAATGGTTAGTAAATTAAACGAGAGTTGGGTCAATGGTATTATTAATATCATAGAGAAAGGAATGCTATATAGATTTGGGTAAACTTTCCAAGAACACTCACTATTACATTGGTGTGATTGGAACATGGACGCCAACTATATGGCAAGGTCACCCACCGACATTAGTTTCCTCTTGTAAATTGTTTCCTATATTTTTGGGTTCTGAAAATTGTTTTTGAAAACTTTATTTCAGAACTGTAAAATTCTATATTTTAATGTGGAAATGGTTTTATACTGGGATTATTGAAAATTGATTTTCATAATCATTTTGGAAAAATTATTACAAAATAGTTTTTTTAAAATATTATTTTTGATTGAATAGGGGACGACTTTAATGAGAACTTGATTTTTATAATTGAATTTTAGGATTTATTTAAATTTGTTTTTTGAAAATAATGAACTATTTTCATGACAGGTTGTGGAAATTTGATTCAGTTGGAAATTTTTTAGAATATCAAAATCAATTTTAAATGGAGTTATATGCATTGGAATAATATTTGGAGTTTGAAAACGTTTCCAATTGGGGTATTATGAGATATTGAAAATATTTATCAAATCATGATATTTGTCGATAGATTGGGAATTTGAATGTACAGGTTGAATGTCTTGTCCTAAAAATTTGAAACGTTTTGTTTTAGCCTTCAGTATATCCATATGTTACAGCATGCATAGGATATGCATGGAAAGGTGGATGTGTTTCAGATTTGGATGAGAATATGAATGCATGAGACTCCAAGGAATACCTTTGGTGAGGGTGTATGTCACTAATATTATTTAATTTTCAATAGATATTTTAAGAGAAAATTTGGTGTTTTGAGTTTGAAAAAAAATCTTGTTTAAATGGTGCTGCATGTTACTGTCCTTGTAGAGAGAATTGTTTTGTGATAATGGTTAGTGGGTTCTTTATGGAATGATTTTTGAATCATTTTAGTTGGTTCCATATTGTGTGTTCCATGTTTGTTTTTATTGATTTTTGACCGATGGATTAGCCTTCATTGAGTTTCTCATCTCCTTGTTACCAAGTACATGTTCACATAATTTTTCAGTGGGTATTCGAGGTGTGGACCACTAGTGGTTCACCATTTGAAGACCCTCTAGTTGATCAATACATATACATCCTTCTTCGGTTTTATATATTGAATATTCCTATCTCTTAAGGTAAGGTAGGTCCTATCTAAGTAAAAGAGTGGATTTGGGAAGTTGAAATATATTTTAGTTTCCTTGAGTTGATTGTGTTGTTAACAGTGATATTTTCCACCCTTTGGCTTAAATTTCTTGCATAAAAATGGTGAGGAGAAATTAATTTAATGGGAAGGGAACTGGGGCTGTTGGTGTTTTCTATGGTTTCAAAAATACCTTGTTGATCTTTTGACAACTTCCTTTAAGCATGGAATCTATTTGTGTCGTTAGTTTGGAATGATTTTTTTGTATGAATTTTTCATGTCTAATTTATGAAATATTTTACAATATAGGGCTTAGATTTGATGTTTGTTTCTCTATAATGACTCCATAATGGTAATTGCCATGTTCTGAGGCATTTTATAATGTTTCTTTCTCTTCCAAATGAAATTTTGGATGTTTTAGAATATTTCATGAATATTTATTTTAACATAAGTATTCCATTATTTTGGAAATTCCAAATTTCTTTGTTATAAATTAATGTTTCTTATGTGTGTAAATTTTCTATTATTTCTCGTCTGATGTTAATAATGGATGGTTTTTTTAATATTTTAATACCATTTTGTAGTGGATGTACCATATTGAGATGATGTAATTTCTATGGTGTGTTGTGATCATTTGGTTATGTCTAGAGTGTTGTGTGGTCTCTCATGAAACAAAGGAAAGTGTTATAGTCAGAGATATTTGATGCTTGACTACAAGGCCGGAGATGCTTCAAACATCAGGTCTCCAACCATAGGCCCCACATTCAATTTGGTGCATATTCAGCTATTGCGTGGGGGTGTAAAGGACCTTTGTCCGGATTGGTATCCAATATCCATGGGGGTCAATTAAATCCTCTATATGTAACTACATTATTTTGGAATGGTCCCATTTTGTGGGAAATTGCATAAATGTATCATTGTTCATTGTGAACCTTGGAAATCAATTACAATTTTATCCATTACAATGTGGAAGTGATCAAATACCATAAAAATGGTGAATTGTGTAGTGCTTTCCATTAGGTTTGGAGTTTCTTCATAAAGTTCCTTGATGTGGAGATTTTTTGAGGGAATGAAGTTACTATGTTTTCTTATTTTAGGAACTCATATTGTTATATTCTAGATGGTAATGTTGTGTGGCTCTTACGGTGGGTAAACCCACCATAGGTCTTGCAGAATGTTCTTCTAGATTAAGTCATTACTATTTCACTCTAATGTAGGGAGTCCATTTAGGCCTCCCTATGTTGATAATTCATTTTCATTTGAACTATTTTATTGGTTGTGGGTGGTCTCATGAAAAGACACATAATTTTGAGTTCATACCTTGATATAATGATGGGGTTGGAGTGGACCCATCTAATTATTGAAGTAAGGATGTGGGAGTGTTTCTTAAGAAGCTGTTTGGGTTCGTTTATTCATTTTAGTTAATGGTTGTGGTTTTTTAGTGATGTATAAGATGTTTTATTATAGAGAGGGTGACATTTAATTATGATAGTTCATTTTCCTTGATCAATAATCTGGTATATTTTCAAATTTTGGTGGTGGAAAGCATACAGGGGAGTCTCTTCTTTGATTGGGCCTCCCAAATTTATCTTATAAACCTCTTTTTTTAACCATAGTGTTCTTTAATTCATCTCGTTTGACATTAATTGGTAATCTCTTTGAGTTGTTAATTAGTATCAATTTTGGTTTTTGTATCAGGCCTTGTTGTGGCTTTTTTGTGGTGGAAACCATTATGGTAGGGAGAATTATCATTCCCATGTCATCAATTTCTTTCATTGTTCCATTTTGGGTTTTGTTCTTGGTTATTTTCTTGGGGATTATGTATGATGGGTTTTAATTTTTCAGGTTATTCCTTTTGATATTCATAGTCTAGTTCTTTTTCATGAGTTTCCAATTTAATTTTCATGAAAAATATATGTTTTTGTATGGAATGGGGGTGGTGCACAGTTGGCGGACGGTTTGTAGAAATTATGCACCCTATCCATGTAACACTGTGCTAGATGGCTAGTTGAGTATGTAGCTACCACATGGCCAGTGAACTATATATCAAACTGTACTGATTAACCATATGATTGGAACATTCTTAGGATAGGACCCATGCACTGTTGCCGCATGGTTTGGAAAATCATGCAGCCTATCAAGATCATTAAAATTTGGTTTCCCCCTTATCTCTATCCGCAATTTTTTGTCCATATACCACATTTTATTTCTTCCATCATATTTCCCAACCTATTCAATCCTCTCTCCATCTCCTTCTATCCCTTGTGATCATTTATGTTGTGTTTCTAGCTCATATTCCTCAATATCTCTCAATTATGTCTCAACCTTAATTATTTTTCGTCTCTTTCCAAGGGTTCTTTCCCTTCTTCCATGGGGTTTCTCTTCCCTATTAGATAGGGTGTCATTATTATGGATGTAAAATAATATTTTGTGTTCGATCATGATGTTATAGTTTTGATCTTTCTTCCATCAACTGTGGTGGTGGTTCAATTGACGTGTCACACAAGATTCTAGAAGTTTATTCACCCAAGGTACGTGGTTCCATGCTTAAACATTTTTTGGTGAAATTAATAAGTTTTTTTTGTTTCTTATTCATGTTATATAGATTATATATGAAGTAAAAAATGTTATTTTAAAAATAATCAAGCTGTTCTCAATTAATTAATTAATTTTTCATGAAAATGGGCTATGTTCAATGTATGTTTCATAAGTTCCCTTTTGATTTACACCTTGAATGTGTTAGATAAAAATGTGTAGATAATGTGAAACCAAGATTAAAATGGATTTGATATCTATATGGAAAAAGTAGATTTATAAATGGAATTGGATGTTTCTCAATTCTAATCCCTTATTTTTAATATTGGATATGTTTTAGAAATTATGTATTACCTTCAAAAAATTGTGAAGGATCTGAGAAACATATTTGGGAATATTTTTTGTGTCCATTGGGTTCCAAAAAAGGTTGTTGGACATGGAATTGGTGGAATATCTTGTGTTTTTTATTACATGACATTTTTATGTGTAATTTCTGTGTGACATGTGAAATGGGATTGAGCTCAATGGAATCCTGAGTTTCTTAGTGGGATTAATATTTCTAGTATTCTAGTGATTCAGAAGTGGAAAATTCCTAGTTTCACATTGTTGGATTAATGCTATCATCACAAAAAAATATTCTGTTGTTCATATACCACTATACCCAAGTGGTTTCCCCTCCTAGGGGATTGTGAATACCAAATTTGTAATTGTGGTTTCTATAAAACCCTTTATCGAGGTATGATGTTCTAGTATCCCACTGAAGATTGAATAACCTTTGGCATTTTTTCATAATGTTATACTATGAAATTATTCTTATACATTGTTGTTACAATAGTTAGAATATGGGAAATCATTTCCATATATTTATAAAATTTCTTTTTATGTTAGTGGTTGGGAAATTGTTTTTTTCCAATGAAGTGTTCCCTTTGAGAATGGATTTCCATAAAAATCTTTCTGAGAAATGTTTTAAAATACTTTACATAATTGTTCTTGATAAATTGAAAACTAATGATTTTTCATGGAATATTTTTATTTCAATGTCACCCTACTTGGATTTGGCTCACACCCTACATAACCCTTTGGGTGTATGTATACCATGTTGGTTTCCAGGTGAAGGCAAGTAACATTGTGTGGGTGGTTCCCATCACATGAGTTTATCTCATGACAGTGGATTGAAGGTGAAGCTCCTCCAATCATCTGGATAATATTATCTCATTTTTTATTTTCATTTACATTGTAGTATTGTAGACTTTTTTTTTTGAACTTTTAAAACCTTGATTCCGTAAATTGGTTATACATGTTTGGTTGTATTATTTCAGTATTTGTTTATTTATAATATTTGTTTGTTTATAATTATTTTATTGGGTAAAGTCATTCCAAAAGTTCATTATTGATTCCCAGGTACTAGTACCCCTCCCTTGGTTATTGGTAATCCCCTTGGGGCTATGCCACCAATAGGGTTGGGTTCTAGGTCAGAAAATATCCCTGTTTGCTTTGTGATAGTAATGGGGGTGGAAAATTCACAATCATCGTATATGTCAAAGTAGAACATCACTTTTTATAAAAAAATAACTCATCCCAAACAAGGATTCACCGTTTTAAAAAAAATAATGAAAGATAAATATTTCAATTATAAAACATTAATTACCTAAAAAATGATCTTAATAAAAAGGGCATAGAAGAAAACAATTATAATGAAAACATTAAAAGAGAGTTTTTTATTGAAAAATCTCCTAAAAAATATCAATTTTTTAATTCATAAACATTATTAAATAATAAAATTAAATATTAATTTAAATATAATGATAATATAGAAATTTGTGACAGAAAATTTAAATAAGGATCTAGATATACGAGGTAAAATAATAATGTTGTATAACATCAAAATATGCCTCAATGAAAGTAAATTTAGATGAAGTACATTGACTCAAGTTTGATTCAACACATTAATTATTTGCCTTCTAAATAATTAACATATGTTAATTTTTTCAGTATTTATAATAAATTTAAAATTTATTATTCATTTTATTTTACTTATTACCCTGTAAAATATAGTTACGTAATTAAAATGATTACTTCTAATGTTTTGATGGTATTTGCATTAAATGTAAAACATGACTTAGGTAGTTTGATTATTAGTCAAAGAGGAAATTATTGAATATATAAAAAACAATAATTATTATGTAATTATAATTTTTATACATTAATAATAATTTTAATTATAGTCATAAAATATGGTTTTGTGCAATGAATAATGTTGTGATCATGGATAAGATATTTCATATGCACACCTGAGTAATGTTTCCATTTTCAAATGATCATTATTAAAAGAATATAAGTTGTAGTTTAACCTTAACAAATGATAATAATATAGTATCAATTATATTATTTCATTAAATATAGTTATATATACCATTATTGTAATGTGTTGATGAAAAAAGGAATCACATCACTTCGTGGAGGTGGTAGTCCACACATACAGGAATGATATTATCATTTTCTTAAGAATAAAATGATAATTTTTAATTTTAGGATATTAAATATATCATTTACATCACATATATTAAATATAATTACAGTTTTTTCCTTTTATGTAAATTTAATGTGAAAAACAAATCTCATTGCTTCGCAAGGTTGAAGTCTATTTTCCACTCACGTGACATTATAATATTTCCCATAGAATAGAATATATTATGGTTTTTATATATCAATACTCCAAAAGTATAAATACGTATAAAATATTATATATATGTATTCATTAACTCCATCAATATAACATGTTTTGAGAGGTGATAATAGAAAGAGAATGACATCGGTTGGAAAGTCAGTAGTCCATAATACACATAAATGGTGATTTTGAATCCCATTTAAAGGAAGAGGAAATGGAGTTAGGTTATTCCATCAACATAATAACATATCATAATGTTGGAAATAATAGTATTATAATAGAAAAATATTAATTGAATAATATTTTAGTTATTTGTATGAATAAATATAACAAAGACACTAGTTAAAGCCTGAACCCTCTTCTTTAGACCATATCTTTATATAATAACTAATAGCCTTTTTATGATGGATTTATGATAATTCTAATGGATACTTTTTTGGGAGAGGTTATTTTGGAAGGTATTTGGATTGGAATTTTATAATTAAAAATTCTTTCAATGTGTGATGTGGAGAGGAGATAGGGTTGCCTTTTATAATTGGGGAAAGGAACCCACCTAGAAATTACATGGAAAGTTCTAAAATGAATTCCTAATAATAAATTTTATATCGAGAAAAATCATCCAAAAACCCTATATTCTAGCTCGGTAATTATAGGATTAAGATATTTAACATAAATATATCACAGAATTGTTTTTCCATTTTAAAACTTATATTATTTGTTTTACACCCCCCATAAATCCATTTTCACCATAACCTAGGTAATTAATTATTAATATTTACACTATTCATTTGGGTAAAAAATCAATCAATACTTATTAAATAATATATATATTTCTAATTAAAACATTTGGAATCTGTTATACCAAAATCAATTCACATAAGTATAAAATTTTAATTATAAACAAAACCTAAAGAGGAGACAAAAATTTGGATTTAATGAAGTAAATTTTTTGACAAAAAGAAGAATTTATATTATCTCTATGACTAATAAGAATCATTTAATGAATATAAATTGATATATAATATTTAAATTTTATTTAAAATATTTTTAAATTTTTTATGAATTTAAATTTCAAAAATGGAGAAACTTCTTTTAATTTTTGTTGTTTTTCTGAAAAATCACATTTTTAAAGACAAAAACTATCTTACAATGAAATTAAATTTATATATTATTGAAAAGTAGTTATGTGGATTAAATATAAAAAATAGTAATTATGTAACTTACAATAATAATAAACACATTTTTTTATTTTTAAATTACTTAATTTTCTTGAAATAATTTACTTTTAAAAAAAATTGTATTTTTAGTGTTCATGTAAAAACAAATAATTTTTTAAAAAAAATACTAAAGTATATCCTCAAGTAATTTTTTTATTTTAATTTCAAAAAAGATTATAATTTTTAAAAATTCAAATACTATATTTTATTAATTAATAATTAAAATGCAACCCTAAAAAGCGTTTAAATAAAATTATTCCCTTTTACGTTTATAAATATTAGACAAAATTTTTATAATGAATATAAATATTATAATAACATGAAATTAATATATTCTATTATTAATTGGGTAATCAAATTCTTCCTCAATTTTGGTAATTATTTTCTCAAAAATTTATTCATTTATTAAATGATTTGGGTTAACTTTCACTTATAGTATTTTCATATTCTCTTGTTTTCTCTTCAACCATATATGTTTTACATGAAACATTCACCTAGTGAATCAATATATTTTGAAACATATCATCCCCAAGGTAAAGTACAAGAAAATGATGTTCCTTATAAGAAATATTATATCCCAACTGAACAAATTTAGGGATCAAAATAAGTGTTGAATCTGTAACATTTATTTCAAAACATCGTGGTATGAAAAATATTGTGTACCTAGGATTAACTAAATGTTAAATCCACTCTATTGTAAATTGATCCGACATTATCTAGGATTTCATGTATTATAATGACCCAAAAAATAGAATTTACTTGTTTCCAAAATGTATAACACTTTTAAATGGATTTACATTACGAAAAATATGATCAACTACCTTGAATGAAGTATCATTCCTCTAGTTATTTAGATAAATTTTAATTTTGGTTTGATACATCCTCATATATTTTGAAATAAATTGCACGTTCTTACCCATATCCTCACCTAAATGTTTTCTTATAATCATATTTTATCATACTCTATCCCAAAAAATAGTGTCTAACACCTATTACTAAAAATTCCTCAAATGGTGCCATCTTTATATGAAAATAAATAAAATATTTTTAAGAAAACTCAACCAGTGAAATAGATTAGACTAAAATACACATATAATCCATTTAATAATAATGTAATGTATATTTAATTTCATGAATCATAAGCACATTTTGTACATTTGTTTTATAATGAATATTTTTACTGAAAATTAATCTAGTACCCTACGATTTCTTAAGCTATTTCTATGAATTATATATGAAGATGTGATCTTGGTCTAATACTATAGTGAGAGGCACACCATATAACTTGAATGTCTCTTTAAAATAATATCTGAAATGATGATATAATGACCTAATATATCTGATGGTATTGAAATGTTTATATTTAGTTTATCAATTAGAAATAACCCAAATCATATTATTACCTTGACATGTCTTTGGTAATCCCAACACAAAATCCAAGGATTTATTTTTCAATTTCCACTTAGTAACTATAAGTGGTTTATTATTTACCTTCAGTAATTATAATTTATCAGCAAGCTGATATAAAGTCAAACAAATCCTGGTAATTTCCTCAATATCTCTTTTCATATCATACCACTAATAATACCCCAGAAGGTCTCAAAATAAATTTGTGCTTCCCACAAGAAAAAAACAAAGGACTATTAGACCCACTCAATAGCCCTCTATTCAAATAGAAAATACATAACAAAAAAATATTTTTTTCCCAACATAATAACACCATTATCATTAATATTTAAATCATTAAACATTCCCTTAATAATGGATTCTACAATTACTAAAATACTATTCTACCCATTATAAGATTTTGTTAATATTTATGGCTCTATTTATTGCACTAAAATTGGAATTAAAATAGAAGATGTTATATAATCTAAAGAAAGAAGGCTAAAATTCATAAAATCATTAAAAATAGTGTCATGGTCCAAAAGTATAATGTTTAATTTATCTTTTTTTAAATCAAATAAATAGAAATGTCTTTTATTTTTCTAGGATAATAATGAATTAGAAATTAATAATCCTAGATTAATTCCATCTATCCTTTAGGTATCATGATTTTTTCATTCTGATTGTATTTATACTACAAATTTCTTTGATCCATATATATTTCACACTTTAATCCATAAATTTTTTTTCTCAATTTTCTATATGAAAAACAATAGTATAAAATTTATAATCATGTTTAGGGTAATTTAACTCATTAGGCTTCAAAATATGTGAAGCATAAGAAGTTAGTTTCTCATTCTACACCAAGACACAACCAATTACCTTAAATAAAGAATTATTGTTGATTAATAATTAACCATTTCAGATAGTTAGGTCCAAAACTACTTCATTCATCAAACAAAATTTATTTCTTAACAAAAATCAACAATTTCTTTTTTCCAGACTAATTTAACTTCATTTAAAGTTAACTTCTCTAGTAGGCAAGACAACCAAGAAATGTTTTTAACAATCTACCATTTATAGCCCTTTAATCATAAAAAACTATGAATCTCTATAAATTATATTGTCTTTTCTATTATACAAATTTTTTTATTTTATTGGTAAAATTATATTCCATATTTTAAAACAATATGTCCGCAGAAATAATTTTTTTGTAAAAAATATATAAAATTACTAAATATCACGTACAGTTTCTTTTCATTAAATGTTTAAAACATAATCTAGATATGATATATGTGTTCCATGTAAATTTAAAAATAAAAAAATATCAATAAAAATAACCACACATTTATCCAATAACTCATGGTATACTCTTTTCATAAAATTTATAATAGAGAAGGTGAATTAAACAACCCAAATGGAATAAATACAAACTCATAGTGCTCATATATAATTGAAATGAATTATTTTGGATTTCTCCCTCCTTTAGATTTAGTTTATTGTACTCACACCACAAATGAACATTGAATAAATAATATCCACCCTATAGATTATCAATGAAATTAACTATATGATGTAAACGGTATTTTCTCATCACAATGATATTATTAAAGGATCATTACTCAATGAGATATCTAATCAAACCCTCTTTCTTGTTGACAAATTAGACAATATAAACCATTGGTGGAATTATAGGTCTAATGACACCATTATCTAACAATTATTTTTTTTACTTTATAATTTTAAATGCTCTACTTGATATATTTGATACATGGGTTTAGAAATTGGTTAAGCATGAGGACCTAAGAAAAAAATAATCGCAACCACCAATCAAGAATAAAATTAGGAAAGTCATCTAGAAATACATCCATGATTTTGTTTAATACTTCTAAATCACAAATTGGAAAAATTTATATATTTTCAAAAATATGAGCTATGTAACATTCCCTATAATCTCAAATAAATTTCATAGATTTTTAGTTATTTTTCAAAGGCATGAAATAATTGAGAATCACTTTCTTAGGTATGAAATATATCATATCATGATAAACTAAAATCTAATAATTATCAATAATTATTTCAAAATGTATTATGGTCAGTTCACGAAGATTTATTGTAAAGAAAACCCCAATGATAGGAAAGGTATATTCGTGTTAATCTTTATTTCTTTAATATTTCACCCCTAGAGTTTTGAACAAATGTTTTATCATACATTCATGAAGGTGATATTACCAATTTACATGATATTTTATCATAAATGAATGAATGTAATTATCCTGAGATAAACAAGGTTTTAGAATAATTTAGATAAACCTGTAAAATACCTTTCACCACATCGTTTGATATCCCAAAAATTACCATAGTAGTAGTAAATGATATTTCCATCCCCTTTTGTTTTCAATAATTATTGTTTATAGCAAGAGTAACTAAATTAATATATTGTAGAACATAATTCGCAACAAAATGTTTTTGAAACATCTAACAATTTTATGAATATTGGTTACCCCATTCATTTCTCATTTTTTAAATTTTTCATTATAGTCATAACCCCTATAACCGAACTATCCACACCTGAAGCACTTTTTATATTCTATCAAAAATTGTTTAAAATTTCTTTTACCAGACATGGATCTTTTTGGTGTATTACCTGTATTTTTCTAAAATAGTTCTATCTTTTTTCTTCATCCTTGACCTTTTCTTTTTATTATCATCTATATAAACATGAGTATTAGAAAAACCCATATCAAATTTATCATAACAATGAGCCAATTTCTCATATCGTTTAAATTCTCATGTAGAAAAATATCTTTATAAACATGGTTTTAAACCTATGTAAAATATAATAATTTTACTATTAGTGTCTTGAATAATTTCTAGCATGCACCTTCATAATATTTTTTGTGTTTTCCTTATATGATGTTACATAATCTTCACCATTCTCACTCAATTATATGGGTTTTTTCATCTAGACTAAAAACATTAGAGGGGGTTTTATAAATGAATATATAATTAATGTTAACCCATTATATGGAATTATGATCATATTTATCTCTTTTATTATAATCCAAAGAAAACCATAAATTAGGTTCACCTTGAAAATTATAAACAAAGTTACATATCATTTAATATTTTGAACATATGATGACTTCAAATGTCTTCTTTAGAACATTGATCTATCCTTCATCTAACATAGGTTCAGAAGATATAACAAATAGTTCAATATTTTTACTAATTAAATACACCACAATAGAAATGTTCCATCATGGTAGATTGGATTCATCTCTAACATGAATAACGATACCACTAATATCTTATGTCAACTAAGTCCTCACTATAACCAATAGTTTTTTTCGGACTCCAACCATTTTAGGATGCTAATTTGGAAGGTTATTTTCCTCTCGATTCCTATCCAATAATATATACATATTTCCTCTATGGAAAACCATTCTGAATACAAATATTTTATATAAAGAATCATGTTAATCTATAAATTCTATTTTATTTCAATACAACCATAATTAATATTATTTCAAAGATATTCTTTTATCATTATCATAAATTGAATATTTATCTAGACAAATATTTGATTCAAACTATAAATAACTAATCTTAAACATTACACAATATTCAGTATTAATTCATAAATTTATTCTCTTACATTTGAAAATCTCTTTTCTAATATAGTTTTTCTAAATTTAGTCATAAATCATACATTAAAAACTATAAATTATTAAGTGGAAACTACAAATTGTCATCCATTTTTTTAAAATATAAATATTTTACAATAAATAATGATTTAGTTTCATATATAATATTTATTCCTTTCTAAATGACTTAATATTTTAACTTACCCATACTTAACCCCTTTAAAATTAATTTTTAAATGTTGGACCAACACAAAATTATCACTAATGGACATAATAGGAAGAAAAAAAAATATTCTAGTGAAAAACCTATAATCCAAAAATATTTATTTCCTTTATAAAAATGTTCTTCAATTGAAAGAGATAAATAATCTTTACATTAAAAAATGACAGTTTTGTTAATAAGAAATTCATCAGAACCAGTTACAAATAAATTAGTACCATTTTTTAGAAACATAGAGCATCACATTCATAACCTATTTTAAACTCACATGAGAAGTAACGAGATACTAGTTAGAACCATATGGAATTTCCTTTATTGACTCCATCCTTTTTTATTATTTATACAAGGAACATTACACAATTTATTAGAGCTCTATTTTGGTAGATCCATCATATAATATATATCAGGCTCACTTGAAACTATCTATAAGAACCCATCATATAATAATATATCATGGTCACACAATACTCTCTATGGTAACTCATTTTTAATAGAAAAATAAATTACTATATCATGAATATAAAATTTTATAATATAATTTTATTCATTATAAAACAACATAAAAACACTTTTCAACACATAAACAAATCAATTTTGAATACTAAAATACATTTTTCATTAAAACCTTATTTTCAATATCCAAATAAATATAAAAAATAATTAGAGTATTACATTAAATAAAGGAAAAAATATTGTTATGGAACCTAAAATTCTTAAAATGGTTACGATGGTGGAAATGTATTTGTCATTATATACGTTAGAATATAACAATCCTTTTTTCATGTCTAAATAAAGTGACATATTCAATAACGTAATTCTATTTTCTAGAAAAAAAATTGAAATACAAAAAACATGAATTTATAGAAATCTCATTTCCATAATAAAATCATTTTATAAACATGGATATAAGAGGATTGAGAGTTTTAAAGTTGATGTTAAAATAAAATTTATTTAAAATAAAACTCCCCATTAATTTAGAAATAGTTTGTTCAACAGAACCATGAAATAATATTATATACTAAACATTAAATACCATGATAATATTGAAATTGATGATATAACATGACAAAGGCATTGAATATACACCTTGGAAATGATTATTGTTGTATAACCTCAAAATATGACTGCATAAAATTAAATTGAGACAAAGTCTCTTACCTGGAGTTTGATTCACCCCATTCAGTATTTAACTTCCTCAATAACTTACTTATGTTAGTTATTTACTTCCTAGAAAAAAATTCTATTTTAATTTTCCTTTTATTTCACTTATTATAATGTCATATATTTACATAATTAATTATGTTTACTATGGATATTTTGATGGTATTAAGTTTATATGTCAAATGATGAAAAATGTAGGTTGAGTATTGGTCAGTGTGGTCATTATTCAATATATAAAGAATACGTATAATTATATATTTTTATTTTTATTTGTCAATTATTCTTTTAAGACCAATCATGAAAATTAGTTTTGAGAAATTTTATATTTTACGATCATGGAGAAGGTAGTTCATACATACAAAAGAGGAACTTATCCATTTTTCAATGTCCATTATGGAAAGATGGTCAGTAGTATTTTATATTTTAAGAATTATCATAAAATCATATATTCTATATTAATTTTTATAAATATAAATTTTTATATAAATCTTGTAATGTTGTGATATAAAATTAATTAGTCACATTTTGGATGTGGTAGTCCACACTTACACGAAGGGTGTTGTAAATTATATTCTATGAAAAAATGATATATTATCATTTTGGAAAGTATAATATGTCATTATTATCATTATTATACCATTTATATGATATATATTGATTAAAATTGTCCTTATAAACTTCCATGTAAACTGTTTGTTGAAAAAAATCACATCGCTTAGTGACGTGGTAGTCCGTCGTACATAGGATTGACTTTATTATATCACCCACTGAATGGAAATGAAGAACGTATAAGTGATATAATTACTATTTAACTGTATATATCTCTAATTTCATATAAAAACGTTATGTCCATTATTTTTTCTATCATTGATAGGTGATTACGGAAAATGAATGGCATTGTTTGTGAGGCGGTAGTCTATCGTACACAAGAAAGATGATTTCAAATGCCATGTGCTGGAAAATGATAATGATTTAGGTTATTAAATTAATATAATAATATATAATTATTTGTTATATATTGGTGTTATTATATAATAATAATTAATTTATATTTTTAGGAGGTTTAAGAATAAATAAATTAAACACGCTTGGTAAAGCATGCTACCTTTTCTTCGAACATCCTTTTTATGTTGGCTCCAAAATCTTGCATAGTATAGATTTCTAATAAAAGTAAGGGATCATGGTTATGAGGAGTGGATTTAAGAAGGTATTTATTAATTTATGTTATTATAGAATGTGATATTATTCTATGAATATGAATATAGAGGGGGTGACATTCTAAATGTTTGTAAAGTAACTCACATGGAACCTTCATACAAATTTCGCAGAACAATCCAACATTTTAAAGTCATTTACATTCCTAACAAAATCAAAATCACACTATATTGGATGTATTAATGTATTATATTTATATATATCTGGAAAAAATATTCTATACCTGTTTTAATATCATTTTAATTCATTTCATTTTATTTTAACCCTCAGTAAATCTATTTCTACCTTAACCAAAATAATTAATGTTTAATGTTATTAAAATTAATTGTGGTCAAAAATAACAATTACCATATTATAAAATATGAATTCTTATATTTAATAATATGTAATCCATTTTAAAAAAATTAATACAAAAATTCTAAAATTTTATTTAATAACAGAACTGGAATATTTAACGAAAAATCTGGTTTTTAAGAAGCGTATTATTCAAGAAAAAAGATGATTTAATATTGAATCTATTACTAATAATAATAAATTTATGAATATAAATTAATATTTATTATTGAAAAATATATAAATTTCATTTAGAACATTCTACATTAGGGAAACTTTTAATTATTTAAAATGTAGAAATGTGGTCCAGTTAAAAATTGTTTTTTGAAAACCCTGCTTTTAATACAATAAAAATTAAACAATTCATTAATAATTTTGCCTCAATATTATTTAAGAGGATTAAATATAACTAAAAAAATTATAATATTACATGATTATAATGGTAATTTTAATTTAACTAATTTATTGAAATTAATTACATTTGTTTACCAAAAATTGATATTTTTAACCATTGACAAAAATAATTTATTTTATAAAAAATCCAAAAATATAACCGAAAGTAAATTTTAATATTATTATTTAAAAAAAAAAATTTTGTAATCAAATTCTAAAATTATGAAATAACACATAGTGATAAATCTGTTTAATTAATAATATTTCCATTATAATAAAAAAATACTTAATTTTTTTAATGAATATAACATTATTAATAATTGTGAAAGTGATTAATTCTACCATTACATTGGTTTTTTACATTATGAAACAACACTAATTAACAATGTTCATTTCTCATCCAATTAAGATACATTTTTCTACTAAATTAGAAACTGATCAATCTTAAAAAAAATTCAACATCTCCCACAAATATTTCACACAAGATAAACATCAAGAGAAATAGTACCTATTAATTTACTTCATTACCAGGGGAAATGGAATCATATGATGGGGTGGCCTCAAAATCACAAAAATAGATAAAAAATGAAATCAGAACATATTTAGGGTTATAATTGGGGTATTACATAATAATATGAACATATGAACCTAAATATAACTATATGAGTTGTAAAATGATCATATGTTGATGAAGAATAACTTCAAAATGTGGGTATAACATAAACCTACGGTATTCATAAGCATATCACCAATGTTCATCAATATTGTATCATAATAGAATATTACCAAGATTATTCAAAATGGAATCATATAAATTTAATAAGGAAAACACCAATTGAGTCATCAAAAGGTCATTTATTAGGGTTAATACTTTTTCAAATTCATTATAGTTCTATAATATAACACCATTTATATGTCTAAAGTTATATGTTTTCTAAAAGGAAATCATGCATAATTTCATTAAAGAATAATTATCCTGTGAAGGAAATTGGTTAAAATATAATTTAATGTTAAACATAATCCATATGGAGAAATAAGGTTGATGGAATCATTACATAGTATCATATGAATAAATAGAGGGTGTTAAAGTATATGAAAATTCCATTTTATGAGTATAGAATAAACTTATTTTAATATAATTCATATCCTTAATCATTTGAAAAAATATATATTTTCTTAAATTAGTAGAGTAATAATTTTCGTCAAAACCAATGAAGATATAGAGAGGAAATTTATTATAAAAATACATGGATGGTGAAAATATGTGTCCACATGGAATAAGAACAAAAAATATATATTTTTGAATAATTTTTAAAATTATCATAAAAGGAATCTTTATCGGTTAATTTTAATAATTATTTTAAAAAGATGAAGTGAATATTTAATTTGGAAAAATGAACTTCTATAAAAGAAAAATTATGATAAATATAAGTTATAAATGAATTTTGAGGTGAAATATAAAGTATTTTATTAGAAATAGATGAAAATTTGTTTATTTATTTTAAATATAATTATTGAAAATCCACATCATAAATAGTGGAACATGTACAGACACTATTTCATACTTAAAATAAATTGAAATATATAAAGGTGTATTTTCAAACCCAAGTACAGAGTCCAAATTCTATTTCAAGGTCTAGTGTTTTAAAAATAAATTTCATAAAAACATTGAATATATTTTGTTTTAAAATTTCATTGTTTTACCCATATAATTAAATATCTCCAAGACTGTGTCTTAAAATGGAAAACTGATACCATAGTTGAATAAAAATTTCATTTTTAATCTATAAATGATCTAAAATTTTCTATTGTGTCATATTTGGATAAGGAGACCATTAGTGGATATGTTATGTAAATTAATTAATTAAATTATTTGATAATTTAATTTAATTTATAAAAACATAATCCCATGTCTATGTATCTGATTGTGGAGAATCTATAGTGTAACATAAATTACCCTGAGACCATTGAGAGGCGGTTCTACCACCCATTATTATAGAATTGAGATCAGACAATAACGAGTTTCAAAACTCAGGTGAATCAAGGCACACTGAATGAAACATGTATTCCTCCATAGCTAGATGTCACATTTGAGACCAATAATGATTAAAATCATGAGGTATGACTAGATACATTTGGATTCCTTTATTATGATTGAAATTTTGAGCATGCTCAAAATCATATTCTTTGATTTGAATTTAAATTTAGCATTTTCATGAGTCTTTCTATTAAATATCACTCTTTTATTTAATATATCTCTTTTGTGACATTACCCCCCCCCCCTAAATACCCCCAATATTATTTTTTGGTTTGAGGGTTTTTTTCAATTATTTCCCCCTTTGTTTATGTTAAATTCCTAATTATTCTTTATGATCTTTTTGGGGGCCAATATATCCATTTTTTGAAATTTCCAGGTAGAATCGAGCATGAACCGACCACCATATCCACGTAACATTATCTTGTGATGAATTAAATTATTATTAAAGGATTGACCATGATGATTTGTGTGGTGTGGTAATTCCACCAGGGATCATAGAAATCTAGTGAGGATGTGGTAGGTTCCTCGAGTGACGTAGTCACTGGGGGATTCGGGCTGTGGTTCGGATTCTGATTTCTATCCCCTAAAGGGATTAAAATGAAGAATATATGCCTTAACATTAAATTATGGGTATCCATCAGGTGTGATTCAAAAAAGAAAAGACATATCTTGGGAAACACAAATAAGATCTCTATTTCTACAAAAATAGTGAAAACATGATGTGTAATTAAAAAGAAATAAATGTGACTTATTCGGTAATCCACAACACTAGGTTTAATGATATATCATACAAATCACACACCATGTGGGACCCCCACATTCTATGTGACAATATTGACGCATCTTAACATGTACTCTAGGAGTACATGAACATGTGAATCACTAGGAATCTCTGTATTAGTAAAGGCCCAAGGGACATGGGCACAACCATTATAAAATTGAGTATACCTTGGTTGATGATAAATTTTTTATAGTCCCATTACAGTCCACAAAGGTATACATGGCCAGAGGTCCACATAATGTAAATGAAACTGACTAAAAATAGATTAGGACTACCCACTGTTTGGGGATGGAACATGATTTTTAGCTTACTCTTGTAGGATCCATTCATGTCTCATATCTCCTTCTTTTGGAAATGTATTTTAGCTAATGGGTATCAAATCATGTGCCTTTTTTCATGCTGAAACTGATGTTGGCATTAAAAGTGACTTTGGAATATAATGAGATATGTTTCATGTCAGAAAATTATTTAGGAGATGTTTGATGATCGTAGTGATCGAACATGATCGTTAATGGACAACCCCCATATAGTACCAGGGTGTGAGTTATCTATCTACTGACTGGTACCCCCACTACATAAAGAACATGGGAAATAATTTTCTCAAGTTAATTTTGTAATTTAATTGATTTCCAAAAACTAAAAATGAAATTATCATATAATAAGAATATTCTAATACAAATGTTTAAATCCCTTTTTTTACTTGACTTCTTTTAGTGATGAAATAAAGTTTATAATATATTTGAAAAAATTGTATTTTAGAGAAAAATATTACCCATGATTCCCAAACAATAAACATTGATTTTAAAAATTTATCACAATAATTTCCAAGGATTTATATAAATTATTATATATTTTTTATTTTATTTTGGTATGTTTCCATAAAAAGTTCAGTCATTATGCTGTAATGACAATGTTATAAATGTTATATTTTATAAATAAAATTTTAATATTCCTGATTCACCTAAACATAGATTATTTCAGCAATATTTCACTAATTCACCCTAATATAATATTGAAATACTATATTTTAAATTGAACTTAATTACATAAAACTACAATTCAAAAATTTATATTTATAGATTTTATATATGATATATAAAAAACTATTTTAATAAAAAAATAAACATTATTTTCCTATAAAATTACACATTATAAATGTGTAAAATAGATGTGATAACTAACTAATTAAATTAATAATTAACATATTCTACCATTATAATTTCTTATTAGATATCACATATATATCATTTTTTATGGTCTTGTCATGAGTTAAGCTCTGTCGGTTGTCATGGATGGTGAATCTACTATAAAAAATCTCATGGAAATTTCATAAACTTGAATTTTTCACGCATATTAAATTTATTATACAATAATTATTTGAGTTCTGTATAGGCATGGTCTAAGGAAAAACATAATGAATTTGATTCCTTTCCATGAATAGAAATATGATCCTTATTATGGATACTATCACTGCCAAATGATATTTCAATATTATTCCTATATTGATTTCAAAATATATTAACATATTTTATACCCTCTAATTTAATTTCAATATTTTAATAGTCAATTTTTTTTAATAGATTATGGTTTTGTTTTATTTTGGTGTTGTTTGTGATGTAATTTATTTAAGTGGTATATTTCTAAATAAATATATATGATTTTAAATGATGTGTTGTCACATTCTCTACCCCTAAATAATTACATCTTATCACTTTTAATTTTCACCCACTAATAATATTAGTTATGTGTGTCCAAATGATAGGAATGACACATGATTTATAATCAAATGAGTTTTTTAACTTAATATCAATGGTGTGAATATGAGTCAATAATTTTCATTTATAATTTAAATAAATTCATTGTCTTTATAAAAAATATTTCTCTATACCCTCCATTTTAAAAAAATTTACAACTTGTAGTTCCCTTGAGACATTCTCTTGGATTCCTTTATAACAATTCTTTATACGTATGAAACTGAATTGTTTTTTCCTTTATATTTGTTTTCACATGAAATTCCTTGAGACTCTATCCTTATTGTCTATATTTTTTTACGAATTAAACTACATTAACATTTTTAATCATAATTCTTGATAACTACTTTGTCATAATCATAATATTTCTTTCATCATTTATAATTTCATAGGTTGTTTAGTAGGTAAACTTATACATTTTTCATGGAATTCAATGTAAACATTATTCATTCCCAATTTCTACAATTCTAAACATATAAGGTGTTATAATAAGTTATGATAACCATATAATAATTATTATAATATCATTACACGAAAAATTCAATCACAAAATGACATAATCTTCAAAATTATAACATTTTAATTCATTTTAACCTAAATAACTCTCAAATATCTCTATTTTTTTTTATATTTCATTATATCATATTGTTTATCCTAATTACATATAATGATTAATCCTTCTACATATATTGAAAATATAATGTGATATTTGAAATAATATCCTGTAAAAATTTCTAGCTAGGTGTGAAGTATTAGGCCCACTCATCATGCACTAGAGTGAAGATTGAGATGATTATTAAACATCTTTTTTAGGGAGGAGTTCTCCAAGGGTCATCTTTTCCACATCTTCATCAAATTACCAATATCCCAATATAGAATAAATTTTTCTAGGAACCACAAGATATATGTTTTATAAAAAAATCATGATGTTATGTCATATATTGATTCATCTATTAGAATTATACCTAGAAATTTCAATAATGTATTCTTATTTTAATCTGTAAAATATTCAACATTTCTTCAACTAACATATAGGGTTTTCTATACCCTATAAATTATAATCATCCTTCACTTATATACACATAAATTATCCTTGACTATCATCATAAAATATAATGTTATATAAATCATTCTTTGATACCAACTATGCTTCCCAGAGATTTTACCATTACATTTTCAAGTCATAAATAAAATATTTTATTTTAGACACTATTAATAACTTTTTAAAAATATTATTTTTTGATAATAATGAAAACAAATGTAACAGAAAAAACTATTTTATTTTTAATCTAATGGATATTTTCCCACTATATTAGCGACTAACCAACTATAAAATGTTATCAATACCTCAAAAAAGTCACCCACGCATGCTTCTCTTCTTGGCACATCACACATGTTTCATTACATAAAAAGGAAGTGGAATGAAAACATATGAAGGGTTGAGCTCAAACACATAGTATGGGGTAAACAATGTAATTAGAACATATTAAGGGAAATATATTGTTCATAACCTATGAATTTAAATATAATTACAAGAAGATATGAAAATGTGACATAATAACTTCATAATTACATGAATCATAACATCAAAATTTGGGTAAAACATAACACATGAGACACTCATAATCATATCACCAATGTTCACCACTAAGGAATTATAAAATCACATTACTACTCATATACACCTAGGTATTATAAAAAATTAACAAGGGATTATTGTAATGTATCATGAACATATAATCTATACACATTGTTTCTTTTGAAAATTAATAAGAGTGCTATTAGGGTTAAAAATTACATGAATAACACTATGTGTTCCACATAATGAGATCATATATAATTCCATAAAATAATAATTAACCCAACCAAGATGTGGGTTACATGAAATTTCACAACATATGATTAATCCATCCGAAGAGATGTAGTGGATGGTATCATAATAAAATATTATAAAAATGGATTGATCATGTTTTTATAAAAAGAAAATACTTATGTCCATTGATATGGTCCTCAAGTACTTCAAAGCCTTTGGTACACCCATTTCCTCTATTCCAATAAGGATTTGGGGTCTCTTTTAGGCCTTTGATACACTACAAGGCCTTCAACCCACATGAAATTCTGGTCAAGTATACCAGGAAGAATCTATAAGGAGAACGCTTGAGATGAGGATTCAGAGGACGGCACAATCAATAGGGAAAGGATAATGGATTTGGAGGAGTGAGAAGGTATTTAAATTTCTCTGACGACCATTCTATGTGTGAATAGGAAGCCTTGACAAATATCCATGTGAAGGTGGAGTCCTGATAATGATGTAGATGTTGGGATGGAGTAGTTCTAAGTATTTATAGTCTGCATGATTTCCTCTAAGACCTTCTGGTCATGTAATTTCATGAAGATTATGGGATATGTAATGGTTCCCCATAAACATTTAAATAAAATATTATTAAAAATGAGTAAACATATAATTATGTGAAACCATTTTGATTGTACATGATGTTTCATATAAAAAGATAAATATGATTGGAAAATGTGTTCAAAAAGAAGAAAAAATCATTTTTAGAATCATTTTTTACATTATTGTAAAAGGAAAAAAATATAAAACACTTTTAAAAAAATATTCTTGAAATGGATAAGTTGATATATTGGAAAATATTCACAATTGAAAAATAAACTCTGACATTAAATTCTATAAAAGATATAATGGTTGTCAAAATTAAAATGGTGTAGAATATAAAGAATTAAATTTTGAAAGGTTGAAGGAAATTTTTGTTATTTTTTAATATATTTCTTATTGTGACACATATTATGTTGATATGGTACATATTTTATGATAATTTATGTGTTCTGAAGTCGTTTAAAATATCTTGGATGTTTCATCCTCAAATATTGAAATAATATAGTTTTTCTAATTATGCACTATTAGATGCAATGAATAGATGAAATATTGTGGTTACATATTTGTAGATGAGTTTACAATTCAAATTTTTTAGAGTCATGTTTTTTTGCAAGGGCGGTGCATGATTGATTCAAAATTTTATAGATCTGAGTGGAAAAATTGTGGGGTCATTTGGTATGTAAGATATAAAATTCCCAACTGGAACATTGTTTGGTAAACTATGTGACAAATATCCGAATAGGATCTTAAATTTATTAGTCCTGTTTTTGGTAGGTTTGGAACATTATATTTTGAACAATGTTGTATCATGTGTAAAACATGAAAGTGGGTTTTACTCTAGGAAGTGACTCGTACATGGTTGGAACATGGTTTTGAAAACTATACGGACTACCTAGATTTATCAAATTTAGAATTTCATAAAAGTATCCTCCTCAATTTTAACACCACATACCTATTTTTTATCTTCCTATCATTCAAGAATTATAGTAACCCCTTGGTAAATTATTCTCTATTATTCTCTTTTATATTGGTTTTCCTCATAATTTTAAAGTCATTTTCTATATTGGATGTGTTTAAAATTCCAGTACCCAATTCTGTTCCATAATACACATGATTTTAAATTTCATTCCATGAAAATTACCTTTGTCATTGGATAATATAATTATAGTGAAATGTATAAATCATTGACCCATTCACATGTAGGGGTTTCAGAGGGAAAGTATTTTTTTGGAATTTTCTCAGTCATAGGCCACATCTTTTGGCTAATCTGTTATTGAACTAATGTAAGTATTTATTTGTTTCCCTGTTATATTTAATGGATTATAATTATTTTTTTATTTTTTTTCATTATTATTTTTTCATTTATATTAGTGTCTATTATAGACCAATCATAGTTTTTAAATGTTTTTAACTATTATCATTTGATGAGATTCTATTCCAAAAGTTTTTAAAATTGATTGAGTTGCCTTTTAATTATAGAGAGTGTATTTAAAACAATCTATTAATGGAAACATTTAATTTTTAATGGATATTTTTCTTTAATTAATTTTAAACAAAGTGTTTCTTAAATTTAATTTAAATAAGAAAATTTACATGTTTTTTATTTTAAATGGCTCTGTTAACCCTTTTTATGGTATTTGGAATTTTTTATAAACATAGATCATTTCAATGGTGGGTTAAAGTGGAGAGTGCGTTCCAATTTGTTTGTTATAAATTATTTTTCAAAAAATTATTCCTAATAGTTCTTTGGGAATATATTTTAAATACAATGGGTTATCCTTGTAACACCAATATTGATTCGAAAAAAATTCTCATTTCCAATATTATAAAAATGAGTTTTCATGAAAATTTGGGAGACCATAATTTTTTCAATGTGATTCTTGTTATCCCAACTGGAGTATTTTGATCCCCTAAATAGAAATATTATATTTATGTATCTTTATAAACTTTTTATACTTTTATGTGGTTAGTGAGGTTATTTTACTATTGTAAGGAACTATGTCATAAGCCCTTTTATGTATTTTATAATTGGTTCCAGAAATTAGTAGTTATTTCCCTTCTAAATTTACCATTATTATGTTTCTGGGGAATTTAAAAGATGTAATCTGTGAGAAAAAAACACATGTATATATTATAAATATTGTAGAGAGTGTTTTATGGATTCTTTAAAATAGTAATATAGAAATTGTTAGAATATTTTTCTACTAATGATATTTTTTCCTATGATGGTTGAGAATCTACATGTATTTTTTCTACATAGACTGATAGGATTTTTGTTGATGTTGATAGGTTATGTATTATTGATCTAGTCTACTTATCTCCAGTCTAGTTCTTTGACACTAGAGCCTTACGATGATTACCCTATCACAAATATCATATTTAACATTTTTTATGGGATTTTTCCTTTTATTTAGTTTGTATAACATACTTCTTGTATTGTTTTTTGATGAAATATACTATTGGTTTGTTTTCATATCTTATTTCCATGAAATAATTTTCATACTTGTCTAATTTGGTCCTTAATTATTTTATGGATTAATTTAATTTTATTTAAATGATTGGAAAAAAGAATGATTAAGTATGATATTAATGTCCATTTATACAATTTTATCAATTTTAATCAAAAGTGTTAATTAGAATAGCAAAAATAATTTTCCAATGTGTTTTGGGGTTTCATTAATGTGTAAGTGGAAAATTATTTACTTTCAAAAATCCAGTGTATGTGTATTTATAAAAAATTAGTTTTATTTAATTATACCATCTTTTTAAATGGAAATTGGTTTTGAAAATTGTTTTATAAAATAATATTAAAATGGGAAAGTCATATTGATTTTTTATATATTTATTTTAAAATATTATTTATGAAATTGTTTTAATGTGGGACATTAAACTTTTAATTTGAAAATATAGGATTCAGGTAGGGGAAAATAGATATCAAAATGAATTTTTTCAATTAATAGAAGTAATGAATTTTTTTTAACAAAGATATTATCTGTTTTTTATTTAATAATATAGTATCTAATGAAAAACTTATATTTTCATATTGTATATAAAACTTTAGTTTTAAATCATTAATATAAAATAAGATACTCGGATTTTATGTTTGGTAACCTACTAGGTTGTTATCTCTCCCCAATATTTTATTTCTCTTGGTACGTTCTAGTTGGATTCATCTTTATTGATCATTAGAGGGTGACATTGGCTTGGATGGTGAATATGGTTCAAGTAGAGGCATGATGGAGTGGGTTTTGAAGTTTTATTTTAAATAGGATTTTGTATCAGCGTCTTTAGTTAGTTGGATTTTTTATTATCCTTTAATGTTTCTATTCCAATTATATTAACTTTTATGTACTATTTGTATCTTTTATATTGTAGAACCATGTTTCTTTTAATTAATTAATATTTTTTCTTTATTTCTACAAATATATATTATATTATTTGATTGAAAATTCATTACCAATGCCTATTTAATTATATTTAAGCACTAGTTTATAGTTCATGGATATTGGGATTTCCCTTCGGCCCTTGTGATGGACTTCTTAATTTTCTGTCACAGATTTCACCCAAAAATTTGTTTTCCAAAAAACATTTAATAGAGATATATATTATTATTTAAACCTAGTTTCCATGATTATATCTTACTATTTGAAAGGGTGGTGGTGTAGAGAAAAAGTTTTTGGGACTTGAGAGGATGGTGCTAGGAGATTGTCACCTGCTTTTCACACCAATAAACTTTTATTTCTTTAGGTGGGTTGGATTTTTATTTAATTTTGGATTGTCAATTGGTGGTGTGGTTGGATTATGGTTTGATGACAACAGGTATAGTTCTTTGATAATCAAGGATTTGGATAGGTTTTTTGGGGTTTATTTTTAGAATTATGGGATGGAAGAAAAGAAGGAGGTAATAATGTGAGGTTTTATTATGTTGTTTAGAAATCAATTCAACAAAAAACTGCTACATTATTGATACACTGTTGGAAAAAATGCATGATTTTCATGATTTCATTAATGATGCAGCCAATTCAAGAATTGTACAAAATATAATATGATATTTATATTTATACCACCTGACTCTTTGATATCATAGTGTGTGTTAGGAAAATTGGAATAGATTCAATATTTCCCTTGTGATATGTTTTCATTGTTGCATTTGATTATTTTGATGAGTCTTGTGTCATTTTTTTATTCATTTCATTTTGAATTTCATGTGAAATTTAAATTGTGATTTTAAAATGTATATTTTAAGAGAATTATTTTTGGAACAATTATTAACCATAGATCATGTTTTAAAAATGATCATGGTTTCATGAAATGGTTTGAAATATTGAATTTATATTAAAAGTTTGAATGGTTTCTAAGTTGGATTGATTTTATAATCAGGGGAACATGATTTTTTGAAATATCATCTTCCAAAGGGAATCCAGTTTTTATCAAATATTTATATTGTGGAATATTTGGATTTTGACTCGTGAAATGTATTTAAAAAGGATCAATGACATTAATTGTTCAAAATATATGTGTTTTTATCATAAGATATAGAATGTTTTTTGGTTTAAAATACTAGATCGTGTTTTTTATAAGTGTCTTCAAAATTACATGAGAATATATTCCGAGATTGGGTGGATTTATATGTTTTAAAAGGTTTATGTTTTTATTTTTATAATAGTATGACCAATTTTTATAGTTTCATTATTATAAAAAATGGTTTTTTGACTCATTTTCATGGGGTCCAATATTTTTAAAATATCTATTTCCATGTATTTGTACTTCTTTTAGTAAATATTGTGTTCATACTTTTTCCTTTTATGATTTGTTGATTTTTTATTGTATGATTATATCTAAATTATATGATTTTTGGAGTTCTTGATATTATTTAAGAGATGTGATCAGTATGATCTCATGTCTTAAGTGATTTTGAATAATCCTTCATGAATGGTCTAGTGTGGTAGTATAATGTTTTTCTAAGAGAACATGTATCCTTCTAGTTTTAACAATTAATAACCTCTTAATAGAGTGGCATGTATTTTCTTCTCGTTATTTTATTATTTCAGGGGATTATTGTAGGCCGTTTTGGTAGAGTGTATTATCTTGGTAATCTTGTAAGCTAAATGGATTAGGTTTTCAGGCTTCACTAATGATTAGAGAAAAGAGGATTAGTCTTTTAAAATCTCATGATTAAGATATCAATGGGACGTTTCATTGATTGTTCAAAGGTATTATTGACTTTATGGGATTAGAAATAATTTAGTTTCTCCTTTTGGTGATTGGTTTTATCACTTTCATATGAAAAACAATTTTAAGGATTTGTGGAAATTGAGTTTGAGGATGTTTTAGCCTAAGGAAATCATTTTCAGTGTTTCATTTCACCTTGTTATGAGTGTTGTATCATATAGGGATTTTTCATTCCCAATTTTAGGATAATTTTCATTATTTCACCAACATCGTTTAGACCATTGGAATTTTTTTTTGTTTATTAGATTGGACAAGGGGAAAAACCTATAATCCTTGCATAGATACATGGGGTTGTTGCTTTGAGTATGGTGACAATGTCAGTTCTGCCAATATTAGTCTCAATTGAAGCCACCATGGGATTATATTCCATAGATATGGATCTTAACACTTATGTAAAATACCAAACCAAAACAACAGGATTAAGTTGGGTTGGAGTGTTGCATGACCTCATGCACACAGCCCATTATGTAACAGATTTTCAACTAGAATAAATTGCTTAAGTCCATCAATGAGGATACGTTACTATTATTTTCATGTGAGGTAGAAAATAATAATATTAAATAATTTAATCACTGTCATTTTAATCATTCAGAAACATACAAATAAAAATTATACACATGTCATATAGATAATCAATGTACTCCCAAATTGGAAATCAAAAAAAATTATAAAGTGAAATAAATAAATAATTAATTAATATTGTGGAAATCTATGTAGTTTTTCCTCGTCCTGACTCTAGATCCATTTTCCCATGATCAAAAATCTTCCACAGACCCATTCCCCTTTCTTATGTACTTATTTATTTATTCAACATTCAAATATAGATTTTGATGTTGTGTGTGAGTTTGAAACCCATTATGACATCAAAAATTCATTCTTAACATGAGTGATCATGCATAATAATGTATGACTTGATTGTATATAAATGAACACACAAGTAACAAATCATTCCCATTTTTCATACGCTAACAAAGACATTATAAAGATTTAATTCATCTAATTTTACTTCTTACTGAAGGAAATCATAAATGTCTTTCATATTCCATAATGAGATATCTAGCCTCGAAGATTTTCGTTATAAATATAGGACCTCAGACTCTTGGTCAAACCACACTAGGTTTCCACACAATGTTGTTATCTCTTAGGTTAGGTCACATATACCACCATGTCGCACTACTTCCACATGGGTCTGATCACATATAATAATTATACATGTATGTCAGGATACACAAGTCATTCCCCATCATATATCATTCTCATGTATTTGTATCACATGATATGTCTAAAAACACTCCCCTCTAGGGATATCAATCTTTTATAGGCCACCCAATCACTCTAGTTTCATTCATGGAACAAAAAAACATAACATATTGTAGAAAAAATAAATAAATTCAATAGTTTCATCATACCATGATACACATAGAGTCTCATGAGTGTCAAAAAAAGGACCAAGGAACAACAATAAAGAAAAATGGATATTAATTCCTTTTTATGTATTCTAGAATCATGTAAGAATCATATTTATCACTTTTTTATAATGAATGAAAATGAATATTAATTCCTTATTATGTATTCAACCTCTATTTAAAACGTCACACCAAACATAGGGGAGAAAAAATTGTTTCCTTTGGAGTGCTTGGAAACTAGAATAGAGCATGGTTTGGTTGAAACATTAATTTACAAATCATGCATCAAAAAATCGTTGGGATTATAATAAAAAAACTATCAACCACAAATTTATACTTTAACTGTTATAATATTTTAAAATTAAAATAATAGTGTACATATCCATATTATTAATTAAAAAAATTATATTATCAATTTAATTATTCATTAAAATATATTTTAACAAAAGAGTATTTAATTCTTAATAATCATTTTTCTTATGAAAAATTATTCAAATTAATTTAATTCTATTACTTTTTATATAGCATTGAACAGTTTTGCAGGTGTATTACATGTTCACCCCTAGGGATCCTTTTTGTTCGACCACCTAGAAGATTTCTTTTTATGAAAGATTGGTTATGTCCTTCTTCAACTAATTCATTTCTTATTTTGGTTTCTAACCATTCCAAATCCTAATATTTTCCTCCCCTAAAGTTGATGTGGTGTTTTAAAGAGTTGTATAATACCCAGGTAAAAATTTATGTTCTATTTCCAAACATCATGAATGGTAGTAAGTCCAATTCTTACATGGTTATGAAAAATTGAATAAATATTCATTTACTGATAATAATACGAAAATTATAAAATAACGGTAAGAAAATTATTTTCCAAGATTATAAACTAATGATAATAATCTAGATTCATAACCCGAATTATTCGTGAGTGTGTGGTTTTCATCACATGTTTTCTCGTGATTTTTTCTTAAAAAATAATATGTCATAACTAGACATATATTTAAGTGATAATTTTAAAATTATCTAGGGGGAAAACTATTATTTCTTGTGATATTTTATATCCTTTGGATGTAAATTAACTATATTTTATTTTAGTAATCCTTGGTGTTTTTTTGGAGATGATTATAATTCATACCAGATTTAGGTGGTGTTTCATGGATGAAACTCGGTGTTCAACATGAACAACCTAGTTGTGATTCTGTAAGCAATGTTCCCTTGAAAGGTTACAAGAAATTAAATTTATCTCACTCACTATTCCACTCAGACCATCATAGTTTAACAAAATATTGTAATTAGTATAAGTAAAACCCTTGTGAAGCTACATCCATAAAAATAGTACAAAAATTATCATCATACGGTAGAAGTCCACTAACCAATGCTATTTCATTCAATTTTATTCATATATTTTTGAAATATGGTTTCTTAAATTTATTCATGGTAAAATAATTATTATATTACAACATTCATAGTTTCATTTCACATATTATGTTTTCATTTAAATTTGATGTTTTACAAGAATAAATAAACATAACACAATTGAATTTTAAATTGAAATATCTAATTTAAAAATATCAGGGTGAAACAATATTTGTTGGTAATTTTTCTATGATGCTAGTATTGAACCTCAAGGATATTTATTATACATCATGTGAGAACATGAATCAAAACCCACATAGTTTTAGTTACATAGTTTAATGGTTTATGATAGGATTGATCTTTGATGTTTAGTGTCAATAGATAAGGATTCATGGTTCATGAAAGGGGAAAAAATAAAATTGGGTAGGGAATATGCATGTGGGACCCATTCTTGATTATTCAGTAAAATATGCAAGAGGAAAGTATTTTTAGTAAACTATGAAGTGGATCTAAACTCAAGGAATTTATGGAAACAAATTGGAAAATCCTTAATCATGGAATAATTTAATATCATAATGTGTTTCATAACTCAAGTTCTATTGAGGATATAATAGGATTTTGTTGATAAAGATATATAGGGAATCTAATAGAATAATATTGAATCAATCAATTATGATGAAATAGATAAGTGTATCTCAAATAAAGGTGTTAATATGAAACCAAGATGAGTATTTGTACTCAAGGAATAGATGTGAGACTTTCTAATCTATTATTACCATTCTATTTTATTGTAAGTTATGTGGTAGATAAATGGGTTTTTTAGAATCCATTGGAGGGCATTTACTCAACATATTTAATAAAAGTAACATGAGTATCTCAACTGAAGGCATGTAAAGAAACTGTGAAGAGTATCTCAACTTGGGGTTTTATGTTAATACTAAGAAGAGTGTGTCAATTGTTGTTATATTATAAAACCAATAAGTTTATCATGACACATGGTGTTATAAGGAAACAAATAGGCCTTTATTAACTATAGGAGTCATGAGGAAACTAAGACAAGTATCTTGATTCAATTAATTTTTGTAGATTGTACGCACATGTGGTTCTTTTTTTGATTATTCTAGAAAATTAACTAGATCATGGTATTTTTGGGAGAACATGAGATGGATCATGACTCAATACGTTTAAGGGAAACAATATGAGAATATAAAAATATCAAAATCATATTACAAGGATAATTTTCCTACCTCAATGTTTTGTAGGGATAAAAATTTGATTATCCTAAAATCAGTTATATGAGAAGACTATAATGAATATCTTAAATCAAGGAATTATTAGGTAACCACTATGAGTATCATGACTCAAGATGTTTAGAGGAAATAAATAGGAGTATCTTAGCTCATGGAGTTAATGTGAGTCTATTGAATGTGTTTTTACCTTTTTAATATATTATATAAATTGATCAATATGAATTTATTTTATGGAATCTATGAGAATAATCTTCACTCATGGAATTTAGGAAACCAAAAGGATATTCTCATAATTTGGCATATGTGGAATCAACGAAGAGTATGCAGAATAATGGTAATATGAGGATACCATGTGGAGTATCATGATTGAATATAAATGAGGAAACAAAAAGATGTATCTTGAAATAATTTTTATTGTGAAACCAAGAAGATTATATTAATTCAAGTTGTTATGAAAAAAGAATTAGGAGTATAATGAATTGAAGAATTTGTAGTGTTATTATGCCTATATTCTACTCAGAGAGAAATAATTTAACGAATTTCTTACCCTACGCCCTGTCATTGAAGGATATGAATTTTCTCAAGAGGGTAAACAAATAATACAAGATTACAGAGTCCAATGGAATTTTGGTTCATTAAAAGGGATAGTTTCCCAATGAAGGACATGTTGAAAATTCTAAAATAAATCATTAACTAAGTCAGTCACACAAGGATAAATTTTACATATATGTATACCATTTGATAAAAATAAAAACACACATTTGAAAGAATTTATTTTTCATAATATCGGTTTCCTTTATGAATGTATAGGGTTCTCTAATTTTGTGTTTATTATGATTTATCCACCATGAAAGACTTAAATTGTTGTAATTAGATAGTAAAATAATTTTTTGGGTCCCCATCAAAATATTGTTTCACATGAGTCCTTTGAAAATGACAACACATTGATGAATCTGTGAATAAAGTAATTGATTACACATTTCCCTAGGGATGGATAAGATATATAACTGAAGAAACATCATAAAGGATATTGAAAAGAATAATTTTTTTACAAAATGAAATTATTCTCTCTAACTTCTTGGAACTGATGAAAATATTTTATTTAAAACATGTTCCTCCTCACTGAATCTCTCATGTTCCCAATTTGTATTATATATATACAATTAATTATTTTTAAGAAACATCCCAATATAAGATGTAATATAAAAAATATAATTATATTGAGATCTACATGATTGTGAATGATAACAGCCTCACCAACACCAAGTGATTCCCATATGTAGTGAAATTACATGATTGTGAAGGGTAACCATCACACATCTACAATGGAAAACCTAGATTTGTAGATAAATTATGGTAAATAAGGATAGAAGTGTTAATATAAAAAATGGAATAATTCTGTGATGTATTTACGAAACCAGGAAGAATTTAACTCGTTATAAACTAATTTCTCTATTGTTCTAAAAATGAGTAATTTTCACGAATGAAGAGGTTATCTTCACAAATGATAAGTCTTTTTGACAAAAAAAATCAATTTTGTTTTTTTCAAATTAAAAAATAAATACCAAGATAAAATGGCCATTATTTTTTATTAATAAGTCTTTTTTTTCTCTAATATTAATCAAATCAAATCTTGTGAGATGTTATATTCCACTAGATACATTGATCCAACATACATGGCATTTTTGTGGTGTAGAATTTACCAAAACCCCCTAAAATGGTTTTTATGGTTTTCAAAAAAATATATTCATATATTGATGATACACATGGATTGATATAAATAGAATGATTTCATTACAATATCACAAGGTAAAGAATATTTTGGGATTGATTTACATCAATCGTTATCTAAAAATTATTTCTGAAATTTTATAACCAATTTTCATATTGTTCTGCCTAACTATAATTTTCTACCATCAATTGAGTTGTTTAATTTTACTAAATAATTTTTCATGTATTCTGTGTCAAATTCCATTGAAAAAAATTCATTACAAAAAAATGCTCCACCTTAGAAAATAATTTAATCAAAATAAAGAGAATGTTATTATAAAGAAACATAATATACATTTTCAATTAATTTAAAATCTAAAAGGCTTTTAAATATGACCCAAAGATAAATGTAGGCTCATTTTAGGGAAGATATAAACAGAAGGGTTTTTAGGAGAAATAAGATAATCCTAACCAAATGTGTTTGGATCACAAATAAGTGGATTTTAATTAATGTCAATTGTATTCCCTTGAGGAGAAACTTTAATTAGAAAATCTGGTATTTTGATGAGGATTAATCAAATCATGATTCAATACAACCAAAAAAATCCAACGTTAATAGTGGTAATCCATGTGTGACACTCCAAACCCTTCTTTAATATGTCAGAGGCTAATTAATAGAATGGTTTACGCATATTAAATCGATGGATAACATTATCCTAAATCTCCAATATAGATGAAGATGTATATCTATATATATAAGAGTAATGAGAAAATATTATAAAACAATAATAATAAATACCTGTAAAAATCTATAATATCCCATAGTAGAGTACAATATTAATTAATGATATAAAATATTTGTGAATAAAGGTTCAAATACCCAAAAGTAGGTCCTATATAACAACTAGATAGAATATTTTCCTAAAATAAAACATAAATTTCCAACAAATTCTTTCTACAAAATATTCCATGAACCACTATATACTACCCACAATAGGTCCACTATGATCTACATAGAACAATATTTCATCTATATAAGAAATGAAATGTGTAGTAGAATATAATGTATGGGTTAGTGTATACATACCTAGCAGGACACCACAGGATCACCAAGATGTAATGAATAAAAACAATGATTCTTACAATTCACATACCATTGGGTATAGGTGAGATAACCCATATATTTTCATTGAAGTATAGTAGTCATCTAGTATAGTCTCAGAACATATGTCCAATAAAATAATTTATATTTGTTACACGGTATCAAAATTTCCTACAAAAAAAGATCCATCAACCCTATTAGGAATCACTGGATGTAAAGGTCTTCCGTACTAGATAATGCCTCAGATGATGGAATTCGACTCATAGATAGAGGATAGTACCTAACATAGTTTTCTAAATGACTCAACTATAGTTCAAGTCATAGTTATAGGATCACTCTCATGGAAATATCGGATGCTTGAATCTATTTGTAGTATCATATATGATGGAATAACATATTACGCATTAAGGTTATGGAATCATGACCCTACCTAGGGAAAACAATTAGAGGATCATGACCTTAGGCCCCATTGGTGGATACCTAACTCAATTCAGGAATGTATCATTGATAATTTATTATATATAAAGAGTTTTATGGTACAATACAAATACCTATCTAGGGGGTCAAACACTCTATTATTGTATCCCCTTTGGAACTGTACAAAGAGATACTTCTCAAAGGTCCAAATCTATGAAAAAGATTATTACATGATGTGTCCAAATAGTACATGTTATGACACCTCATTTTTAAAACCTGGTTTTCTGTATCTAGTCAACTTGGTTTCAAAAAGACCAACTAAATGGTTTTTTATTCCAGTCACACTATGTATTTGTGTGGGTGATAGACTCAATGTGTGTCTTTATATGGGTGTGTTGTTCTACCAAGACGTACACTAGATGTATCATAGTAATATTGGAATTTATTACACTTAGGTTCCTTGGGTGTATACCTCATCTAAATTCCATGATTTCCCTCTATGGTCACCAGATGATTAGAATTGGACACATGGCCATTTGACCTTCAAATCAGTTTCTAACCCTAGAGACACACCTTTCAAAGAATATAGTGTGTTTTCTAACAAACTACATTTTATTTAATTAGGAATTTTCCATAACCTAATATTCCTCTTTAATCATAGTTGTTTCATATCCTTCACTGGTATTTCTATTTAGAATCACTCAAAATAAATTTAGATATCAAATTCCTATAAAAAACTAGTTTTGAAAATCCTCCATTGAAAAATTAAATCGTCATAACCCATCCATGTTGCCGACATGTCCCAACTTATGGAATGATTATCCTCGTTCCAGCATAATTTGAAATCTCCTAGAACAATACTTCATCACACTATAATTTCGAAGGAGAAGACATGGAAAAATTTAATTTAACAATGTATTGGTATAAGGGAATGTTCAATCAACCAACCATGTACTAGGGTTGAACACACAAGTAATAGATGGAGAAATCTGTAAACTAAAAAAGTGAGATTCAACAATAACTGAACATGAAAGGACATCACCTAATATTTAAAACTTTTTTGAAACAAGTAAATATTGCATGTTCTATAATTATTTATTTATAACTCACATTACAAATGAACAAAAATAAATATATCTTGATAAAGCTCAATTATAGATTAAATTTTTTAATTAATTAATATAAAATTTGAAATATATAAAAAATGGGAAAAAATTTTAAAATTAAATTAGTACTGCATTGTTGGATTGATTACTGATAAATAAATAATTTTCATTGATGTTATTGATGAGTTCTGTTGATTCTGATTATCGATCCCTAGAACTTCTTCATTCATTGTTTAAGACACTCCTTATAGAGACTCTCACTCACTCTCAATATCATATGGTTATGTGGATAACCCTAGGTAATGCGTTTAATGGGGATTATATGAGTATTTTATATTTTATAAATCTAATTTGAATATTAATTTAACTATTTCATTTAATTCATCTAATATCTTCTAGAGATTTTTTATGGACCAAATATCTACTTTGAAACAAATTTTTATCTTGTCTAGGGTAGAATCTATGTTTTGGATTTAATGGCACTCTTAGTTTCTAAATTCAAGATTCTGTATGGGAATAAATCAATAGTTTAATAAGTTATTCCCATGTGTAAGTTACTATATATTTTATTTTTAATATATCAAGCTTAGTAAAATAAAATTCCCGAAATTTCGTATACTCCATGACTAGATTAACCATATCATTTAAAAAAAATTTAGTGTCTCATCATAAGAAAAAAATTCTTTACATTCTCCACACCATCATAGAATTTTTTCTTAAAAATTATAACCTACTCAAACAATTAGAGGTACTATGCTCACATCTTATTTTCCGAATCCCATGAACTCCCTTCAATATTCCCTTGCTTCTAAAGAATAGACAAAAGGTTTATTTATTTCCTATATATGATATTGTCCAATTAAACCTCAATCACTATTGGGGTCCTTGAAAATGTGGAACCGTCACTAATATGTAGATCAACCCATTAAATAATGTTCCTTCTATCATGGTATTATATCCTCATTTGATACATGTAGATGATGTTATATAATTGTTCAAAATTTGTTGGTAATGATAGGTTCACCCTCCTTTAATATAATCAGAAATAGTCAGAAGAACCCCTGATATAAGTTTCCACCCCATCTAAATCTATATAGACCATGCTGAAGTGAGATATTCAAGAAAACATGGTCTCCTAAATATAACTCCAAATGTCTCTATTATAAGTATTTATATGAATTCTAGTAGATATGAGTTATCCTTATCCACTCCTAGATTATTTTCACATTACAGATAGTCTCTCACTCCAACTTTATATATCACCCTACTCCCTTGAATACTTTGGATACCTTTAGGGTCTCCCATAAATGGTATTGAAAGGATCAATACCAACAATAGAGTGATATCTATTGTATAAAATCTCTAATGAGGGTAGTTTATCTTCTCAGCTTCGGTTGACTTCCAAGATGAATGATAATAAAATGTTCTATAGAACATGAAAGATATGCTCATTTGGAAATATTGTACGGATGTAAGTTTTTTCTCATTAAAATTGAAAAAAAATCCCCACTTTAAAAAATATTCCACAAAAATAAATGAAGTGATAATTAAGATAAAATATCATAGTTAAGGGAACACCAAAAATTTTCTTTATATTATTCTTGTAAATACATCATAGGATCTCTACTAAACTATAGACTATGATAAAAAGTATGTGGGCTAGTATAATAGGTTGATCAATTATCACCAAGATTTAATCATTTAATGTAACACCCCATGATTTCATAGTATGTTATTTTATTTAATGTAATTCAATAGCTTGCGCTACACGCAACATAGAGTTCGAGCACACCATGACATAGAAAATGTTTCATTCAAAAAGTGGTTATGAATAATATTAACTGAATTTTGAATTTTATATACAACATATAATTTTAGAATACACATTATGTGTTTCCTAGACTTAAAATAAGAAAAAAATCAATTTTTCAGATAAAATAAGTAGTTTTCAAATAATACAATTTTACCACCTTTCAATGGAAATCCCATTTTAAAACCAATATTTGAACCTTTTATATATTCAATTTAATGGAATCAAATTCTTCTTTAGAATCAGTACATAAGACTTTATTTTGGATAAATTTTTGGAACTTTCCTAATATCTTTCATATTTTGATGAATATTGAAAAATACTAAAAAAATTCAAAAACAACTTTTTTTAATGTAAATAATTTATATGGGAAAATTATGCATTTGAATGGTTTTAGGTATAATTATATCATATTTAAATCGTTTAATACATTGTAGGTCATTATAAGTAATTTCACATTTAAATTTGACTAAAACTCATGTCAATCTTTTGATTGTTTTTACTTTTTAAAAACCCGCTTTTGGGTTTTGACAATGGGAATTAATTTTAAATTAATTAATACAACATATATGTTTTGAATTTAGTACAATAGAATTTTTTTTAATTAAGAATATCAAAATTATCTTAGTGTAAATTCTTTGTATTATTCTTCAAAACGTAAAATTTTTTATGAATATTTAAAAACACTACAATATAGTGTAAAACCGAATTTTTATTTAAATAATTATTTATTTTATTTAAGTTTATTTTAAGTCAAAATAGATATATAATACCTATATAAGTTCAATTTAATTCATTGGAGTCATTTTATAATAAAATTAGATGTATAAAATTTTATTGAACGTTTTACTGTCTTTTACCCACCTTATAAGAGAATATGCAAATTTATATAAAACATAATTTTACTGCTTCTATGAATTGAATTTCAATAATTCTTGGGACAAAGATAATATTAGTAAGTAAAATTTTACGGTTAAAAGTTTATAGGGTAATTAAAAGTAAAAATGATATTATAATCACCCTAACAAGTGTCTTAATTATATTAGATAAGTGTAATTTGACCAAAAACAACCTTAGGAATAAAATATGATCCTTTAGGTCCAATTAGAATTTATTAAGACATTTATTAATATTTTACTTAAATAAGAGTTCACAGTGTTAAATTCATCGTCTAATAACTAAACCATTTTTAATATAGTGGTATAAATTAGATAAATTTGACTAAAAATATTCATTAGAATGAAAAAATATATTTCCTACGTAATGGAATTTTTTTATAATTTTTAGAAATTAAATAATTAAATTCATTTATGAAACAATGATGATACAGTAATTACCTTCTTAATTAAATATTAAAATAGTTTTTATTAAAAATATCAAAATAAATAGAATATAAATGTTTTGATGTCGTACATGATTTTCTAGGATAATATATCATTTTATGGTTGACTAGATATTTTTTTAAGTGATAAGGTTGTTATGACTTTCACAAAAACAAAATATCAAATAGTGTCAAAATTGACATAAATTAGTTTTTAAAACAAATACTTTATTATTGGTTGATATAATATTTATAAAAATATAAGGTTCTGAAAATGGGATTAGATAATATTATATATGTCATTAATGAACCACTTCAGGTTCTGTTGGATGTTTAGAGTAAATTTATTAACAATAAAGTATAAGAATACAAGAAGACACGGGAAAAGTTACACTACTTAACATAGAGTTAAATCTAAAAGGTAAGGTTAAAATGTAAAATAAACTTGTCTAAAACCTATTGGTTGAGATTATTTCGACCCATACCCACCATAGCGTAAAAATAAATTATTTTGGATCCATTATAAATCGAAATGTATTTTATTATAAAATAATATTTCAATCTTTTTCTAAAGTGACCCTCACCTCTTTTATAAAAGGGTACTCCACCTTCTCTTAATTTTACACCTCCAAAGCCATTTAGCTCAGCCAAAACCTACCCAAATATCTTCCCACTTTCATAAATTCGTCCTAGAGGCCTTAATTTGATTATAAAGTCATCACAATGATCCCTTTTGATCAACTCAAAATGAAACCCCCGAAGAAGAGGTAATAATTTCACCACCCTCTTTCAAGTTCTTTTCTTCTACCACTTCCTCTTTCTTTTTTGTTCCCATACCAAAATAATGAATTCATTATATTCTACATAAATTGATGTTATTATAAATATTTTACAATCATATTCGTTATTCAATCCCTTCTATAAATGACAAAGTCACCATACGTGCGTACGTATGACTTACCGTCTCCACGTCGTGGTGTAGTTTGTTATTCAAACACATCATTATTTGGATGGGTATAATAATGAGTATAAATGATGTAAATAAAAAGTATAACATGATAATGATTATGTATATATGATATAACATCTAGTTACACACGATTTCACCATCAATATAATTATATTGTCGCTCGTGCCTTTGTACGGCTTACCGTCTCCACGAACACGATGAGATTCATTCCCCATCGTAATTATTCAAGAATAATTTTCATTTTATGATTAAAAATAATGTGTAAGAACTTAATATCATTCTGTGTATGAATAATATATATCTTATACATAACAAACATGAATTACATTACAAAATATATAAAGGAAAACGAATCAGTTAACAACCAAAACAACGATACTACTGAATTATCACTAACAATGAAATATTAGAAGATCATATCTGATATCAAATTTATGTATTTGCATATTTTATAATTTAATAACAATTATTTCAGAATTATTCCAGAGGTTAACCATCCTAATACTAAAAATGTACAAGGTAAGGGTTAATATCACAATCTCTTAATTATCTAAGGCAGTTTTTAAATAAGTATCTACTAGGACCTCTTTATCATCCACATACATGTTTCTTAAAAATTTCATTCAAATCATTTTTATTATTTACTATACTATGGGTTAATGTCATTTATACACTTTTTTGACTTTTTATAAAATAGTTTGAAAGGAATCCTTCTTTCTTTTTCCAAACAAGGTACATTATGTCCTTTTCGACAAAATTAAGGTAAGAAGGCCTTTTTTTAACTTATATGGTAGGTGTGGTTATATTCTTCCATTATATCATCATTAAAGATTCCCATTACAGCTTATAATATTATTTTGAAAATAAATGTTTTTTTATAATTATGTGACTTTTAAATGATTTAGAAAAAGGTATTAATTTCAAATAGTTTTGATTTCAACTATTTCAACATCCTTCAATATATTTTTAAACTTGTTTGATGTTTTTTCATTACGATATAAATCTTCAATATTTAATTGAAGGGTTCTTGATATTTTTGACTGTGAATGTGTTATTTTTACCATTCATGGATTATGGATAAAGTATTGACATTTCGTATGCAAGTTTTAATATGAATGTTTATGTTATGTTTATTCCTTTTCAGATGAGGAATGCATTAGAATTAGTAAGTGATAGGTGGAGCCCACTATAGCTCCTCGATGCATCGGTAAGTCTCATGAGACAAACTAGTGTCTTGTCTCAAGGCCTTGAAAAAATCTTATTTGTAGTCTTGGCATGAGGCCCTGACTATTTGGTTATGATGTTAGGAATTATGCATTCCATTATTATTAAATTGCCTATTGATATTAAATGTGATTATTCAACTATTAGAATATCCATGTGAATATTTAAATGGAATTATTTGATTTCTATTGGCCATATTATGTTGAAGTTTATGTTTAAATGGACTTTTTTATAGTATTATACATTACCTTAAATAATTATTCTTATTTATGATAGTCTTTTCTCTATTGTTATCCATACTAAGCTTCTGAGCTCACCACTTTCTTATGTTTTATTTTTCCCAGGATGTAAAGAATTATATTACGATTAACCTGTAGGAATAGGCTAAGGGATATAAGAGTGTTCAAAACGTACAAAATGTTGTTTTTTTCATGATGTAATGTAAAACATATGTATGTATCTAGTACGTCAAAAAATAATAAACTGATCACTTGGTTGTCAAAATATTCCATGTATCATGCCAATGTTATGTAATAAAGCACTGATTCTAGGTAACTAGGGTTGGGGCATTACCTTTGGTATCAGAAAATGTTTAGTATAAAGCTTGTAAGATATATTTAGAAAAAAACTCTGATTAGGAAACCGTACCCTATGATAGACATTGAGTATTAGTATATAAGAAAATAAAAAAAAATTATAAGGTAATTATTATTTGGGTTTTCCAAGAAATACATCAATATCTGGATATTAAAAGGTAGAGGCGGCTCTAGCACATATGTACCTAGTAGTGAAAACACCGACAAGTAGTTTTGGGATTGACCTAGGGTGTCCTGGTACACAAAAATGGGCCTCGCTGCACTCTTGGTTGTGTCACTCTTGGGGGATATGCATGTGATAATTCAAATTTTATTTACAAACCAATTTAAAGGATTTTAATATATTATGATAATAAACAACCTTCTTTAATCATAAGGTTATTTATATTGAAAACAATGTGTTATTAAATTCTTTAAATGATTTGTATGACTCACACTATGATTTCTTGATTTAGTCAATGGATAGTTTTCAAAAAAGTCATAGTAACATTTAACAGGATGTACAAGGTGGGAATAGTGGGGTAAAAGAGAAATGAAATGGAATGTTGATAGGTGTAAAAGATATTATGTTCATGTGGAATTAGTTTTTCAAAAATATGATAAAAAACATATGTATTAATCAACTACCAGAATCAACGAAGAAGAGAAAGGTGGGGAGTGATAAGAGATCTAGTAGTGGAGACCATAGAGAAAATAAAGCTCAATATCCATCATGCATGAAATGTGTAAGGTGAAACCTATGAAAGTGTCTCAATGGAAAAAATTAATGCTTTATGTGTGGGAAATAAGGATATAAAGTAATGAATTTCCAGGGAAAAATTAAGAGTATAAGGGAAGAAAATAAAAATTATCCTAAGAATCCATTTAAAGTCATTTCTATAAATGTAGGGGACCTATGTATTACCCAAGTTAATTCACTATTCTATAGGATAGCTCTTGGTCAATTAAGAACCTATGTGGAAATAAATGGATTGTAAAGTATTTAAATGTATTAGTTCTCATTGTTAATGGGATTAATTTGGAAGTCTTTTCTCATGTATGTGTAACCCTGCAGTTTATTATGTTAAAATTCTATTTTTGGAAGAATTTTCTTCTCAATTGTTTATATAGTTATAAATAATAATTTGGGTTTATATAATCCTTGAATTTTAGGAAATTACTTGTTATTAAATTTTGGGATGGAAATTTGACGTATGAGATAACATTTGCGGTGAAATTATGTTATGATTGTTTTGAGGAATCTTTCTCATTTTAGGAATGTTATAAAATATTGTTTTTGAAAAAGGACAACATGAAGACTATGTGACATCCCGTCTTGTCGAACAATGCTACAGGAATCAAACCGAAAACCAGAGTGCGATTGGGATTTATAGCCTACCACTGGAATTTTTTGAAGTCCATGGTCATTGTGACTAATTATTTTTAGTTAAATGATTGTATTGATCAATAATAAGATTATTTGGATCATATATATTATCAAATTGATATCCTCAGTATAGTAAAATGATTTGGTGATTATGTTATAAATGTTATTTTGGAATATGTTCACTCTATTATGAACACTATATGCATAAGGAAAGTAGAATAATATAGGATATAATTTGTGGAGTATTGGTGGTTTTTTATCTATGTTTTAATGAATATTTATAGAAATTTGGGTTATTTATGTAAATGATTAACCGGTCATAGAGAATATTTGATTAGGTTAATTAATTTTACGTTTGTGACATTATGAGTAGTCGATGATATTTGGAGATATAATTTATCATGGAAGATGACATAATCAAATTCTTGTATGTTTTGGGTTTCGATATTAGTTTGGATTATAATTAAGGATTTTAAAAACAATTTTTATTCAATGGTGTTTATTAAATTTTTTGGTATTGATGGTTTAATTTTAGAAATTAACACTAGTATTTCGTTCCCTAAAGGATTATTCTTTTTTGGGATCATATGTTCTTGTACTAACCATTATGGTTTTGATTAATCTCTAAATACCGGTTAAATATATAGTTTATCCTTTGTGGATTATGTCATTCTCTATGAGTAGATTCTAGTGATTCAAGTGTGAACAAGTCATCTTGAATACTCATCATTTGAAAAAAAAGTTGAGTTAGTTGTAGAAAATTATTAAATGATGAAACTCTACATAAAAAAGTAAGTATATCTCTATATTTTCTTAGTCAATATTATTAATAAAATCCTCAACTTTATGAAATAGAACTTAAAACAAAAATTGTTGTCCATTTACTTTTCCTACTGGGAAACTAATTACCATTTTTCTCATTAAATGAATGTGGTTTTATTATTGTTATCTTTCTCTTGATCATGTTTTCTATAAATCTCTATCAGAACAAGACACTTAGTTTATTTTTCAGGTCCATGTTTCTCTACAAGGAATCCTAGTATCAGTTATCTCGGGTGATATTTGTACTTATTTTTCATTCTTTTAATGTGATAGTTCTATTAACTCTTTTTCCGATGTGGGACCTTCAATAAAATTACCATACCACATTTTAAAATTTTGAGGACGCAATTTATAAAAGGGGGGCGATTTTAACACCCCCATGATTTCAAAGTATGTTTTTTTATTTAAAGCAATTCAATAGCTTTCACTACATGCAACACCAAGGTCAAGCACCCAAAGGCATACCAAACTCGCCGTTCAAAAAGCGGTTATGCATAGTATTAACAAAATTTTGCATTTTATATACTTCATATAATTTTAGAATCTAGATTATGTGTTTCTTAGAAATAATATAAGAACAAATTAATTTTTTCAGATAAAATAAGTATTTTTCAAAAATTTAAATTTTACCACTTTTTAATGGAAAATATATTAAACCAAAAAATTGACACTTTTATATGTTTAATTTAATGAAATTAAATTCTTATTTATAATCGGTACACAAAAATGTATTTGGGATAAATTTTTGGTACTTTTTCTGATAACGTTCATATTTTGATGAATACTGAAAAAAACTAAATTTTAATCGAAAACAACTTCTTATAATAAAAATTATTTACAGTGCTAAATTATAAAATATAATGTTTTGGAAGAATAAATAGATCATATTTTTATCATTTAATACAATCTAGGTCATTATAAGTAATTTCACATTTATATTTGACAAAAACACATGTCAATATTTTGATAGTTTTTACTTTTTAAAAACACGATTTTCAGTTTTGACAACAAGAATAAATTTTAAATTAATTAATGAAAATTATATGTTTTGAATTTTGTAAAGTACAATTCATTATTTTATTCAGAATATCAAAATTCTATTAGGGTAAATTTTTGGTATTTTTCACAAAACACTCAAATTTTGATGAATAGTGAAAAACACTGCATTATAGTTTAAAACCGAATTTTTATTTAAATAATTATTTATTTTATTTAAAATTATATTAAGTCAAAATATAAATATAATACCTATATAAGTTCATGTTAATCTGTTGTATTCATTTTATAATATAATTAGTTAAAAAAAATTTATTGTACTTTTTATCGTCTTTTACCCACCTTCTAGGAGAATTTGCAATATTGCATAAAATATAATTTTACCTCTTCTGGGAATTGAATTTCATGAATCCATGATATTTGGTTAACATCAGTATGTAAAATTTTGATCAATAAGATAAAAATTATTTTTTTTGAATTGTAACTTTTGACTTTTATTTACCATACTTAAAAGTAAATAGGGTAATTAATGGTAAAAATGGAATTATAATTGCCCTACCACATGTCCAAATTATATTGAAAAATTGTAATTTGACAGAAAATAACCATAGGAATAAAATATGATCTTCTGTGTCCACTTTTATTAGATTATGACATTTTTTATTATTTTATTTAAAAAATAGTTAAAAGTGCTAAATTCTACGTTTATTAAGTAAATTTTATTAATATAGAGTTATACATAAGATAAATTAAACTATAAATATTCATTTTAAATATATAAATTTTTACTAAATAATGTTATTTTATTTATAATTTTTATATATTAAATTATAAAATTTATTTATGACACAATGAAGATGCAGTAATGACCTTCTTAAAGAAATACTAAAATAGTTTATAATATAAATATTAAAATAAATATAATTTAAAAGTTTTGATTCCATGAACGAATTTTTTAGGTTAATATAAAATTTTAGGGTTGATTTTATATTTTTTTAATTTATAAGGTTGTTAGGACTTTCAAATAAAAAAAATACCAAATAGTGTCAAAATTGAGATAAATTAGTATTTGAAACATATGGTGTATTATTGGTTGATATAATACTCCTAAAAATATTAGGTTCGTCCAAAGGGCTTAAATAATATTATATAGGCCATTAATGAACTTCCTGAGGTTCTTTTGGATGTTTAGAGTATGTTTATTAGCCATATAGTGTATGAATACAAGAAGACACAGTAAAAGTTAAACTATTTAACTAAGAGTTAAATATAAAAGATAAGGTTAGAATGCTAAACTAAACATCTCTAAAACATATTGGTTGAGAGTACATTGAACCATACCCACATTAGTGTTGAAATAAATAATTTTTTTCCATTATAAACCGAAAATTATTTTATATAAAATAATATTTCAAGCTTTTCCTAATGTGACCCTCAACCCTATTATAAAATGGTACTTCCCCTTCTCTTAATTTCACAAATCCAAAGCCATTTGTATCATACAAAACCTGCCCAAATATATTTATAACTTCCTTCACTTCATCCTAGAGACCGTAATTTGATAATAAATTCATCCTACGATGACCTTTTGATAAAAAAAAAGGAAACATCCGAAAAAGAGTTCATAATTTCACCACCCTCTTTCATGTTCTTTTCTTCTTCAAAACCCAATTTATTTTTTGTTTCCATACCTATATAATAAAGCATGTATCTTATACATACTGTTATGTTATTATAAATATGGTACAACCATATTCATTATTCTATCTATCTTATAAATGAAAAAGTCACCATACTTGCGTAGGTATTTCTTACCATCTCCACGCTGTGTTGTAGTTTTTTATTCAAAAGCTTCATTATGAGGATTGGTATAATAATGAGTATAGATGATGTAAATTAAAAATATAAAATGTTAATGATTCTTTATATATCATATAACATCGAATTACATATTATTTCACCATCAATATAATGATATTGTTGCTTGTGCGTACGTATGACTTACCATCTCCCGGAACACGATGTGATTCATTCCCCATCGTAATAATTCAACAATACTTTTCATTTTATGATTAAAAAAAATGTTTAAGAACCTAATATATTTCGGTATATGAATCCAATACATCATATAAATAACAAACATGAGTTATGTAACAAAAAATATAAATTAAAACGAATCAGTTAACAACCAAAACAGTGATACTACTGAAATATCATTAACAAATCATTATTAGAAGATCATTTATGATATAATATTTATTTATTTGGTTCTTTTATAATTTAATAATAATTATTTCATACTTATACATGAGGTTAACCTACCCTATACAAATCAAAAGTAAAAGGTAAGGGTTAATTTCACAATCTCTTTATTATTTGAGGTTGTTTTTACGTATGTATCTACTGAGACCTCTTTATTATCCACATCAATGTTTCTTAAATAATTATTACAAAACATTTTTACTATTTACTAGACAATGGGTTAAATTAATTTATACCCTATTTTTACGTTTTATAAACTGGTATGTAAGGAATCTTTCCATCATTTTCCAAAAAGGGTACATTATGACCCTTTCGACAAAATTATGTTAAGGATGTCTTTTTTTACCTTATATAGTGGTTGTAGCTATTTTCAGCCATTATATCATCATCGAAGCTTCTCATACGAGATTATAAAAAAAATTTCAAAATAAATGTTTTATTTTATAATTATGGGACTTTTAAATGATTTAGAAAGCGGTATTTATTTCAAATAGATTCCATTTCAACTGTGTCAACGTCCTTTGATGGATTTTTAATCTTGTTTGAATTTGAATTATTATAATACAAATCATCCATATTGTATTGAAGGTTTTGTGGTATGTTTGAATGTGGATGTTTTATTTTTCCCATTCATGGTTTATGGATAAAGTATTGACATTTACTATGCTAATATTAATTTGAATGTTTATGTTATGTTTAAACCTTTTCAAATTAAGAATGCATTGGACTTAGTAAGTGACCGGTAGAGCCCACTATGGTTCCTCGATGAATCAGTATGTCTCATGAGACAAACTAGTGTCTTGGCACAAGTCCTTGAAAACATCTTATTTCTATTCTTGGGATGAGGCCTTGGATATGTGGTTATGTTCTCTGACATTATGCATTACTTAATTATGAAATTGGTTGCTGATATTACATATGGTTATTCGACTTGTAAAATATCCATGTGAATAAGTAAATAACATTATTTGATTTATCATTTCTACATTACGCTGATGTTTATGTTTATATGGCTTGTGTTCTAGTCTTATACAATACCTTAAATTATTATTCTAAATAATGACAGTTTGCACTATATTGTTTTTCTTACTAAGCATCTGAGCTCACCCCTTTCTTATGTTTTCTTTTTCCCAGGATGCAAAGATGTATATTATGATTAACCTATAGGAATAGGCTAAATGATATAATAGTGTTATAAGGGGACACAATGTTTTTTTATTTCATGATGTAATGTAAATCTTATGTATGTATATTGTACTTCCAAAGATATTAATTGCTCGGTATTCCGGGACATGATTCCCTATATCATCCCAATGTTTTTTAATAATGTACCGATTTTGGGTAACTAGGGTTGGGGCGTTACATTAAACCACAATATATTTTGGAATCCCATAATGAAATACATAGATATACCATCCCACTTCCATTATTACAATTTTAGGGGAGATCTAAACCAACTATAACCTGATACTCCGCCTGCACCTATTGACTGCTGAGGAACATGGTGATAAACTATCCACCACTATTTTTCATCCTTGGCCACCATTATGTCCACGGAAGATCATGATAATATTTTACACTTCTTGATGTACTACTAAGTGAGAATAAAGGAACCCTCATAATGGCTCTTACCAAAACAAGAAAGGAACCAAAATCCACCCTCTGATGAAAATGAAATGCACTCTACCATTAAAAATTCATTCATGAGAATGTCCTTTTAATTTATAGATATGTAAGAACTCAAATTATATATCTAAAATTTGTAATTACCTCACACATCATAGAATATAAGGGGTCACAATAGTCTTTTAGTAGTATGGTGGTCCTCCCTCGTCTGTCAAGGATATCTGTAATAAGGCTAATAGATCTAATACCATGTCGAGCATCTAGGAACACTATTTACTATTGAGGAAATATTTCCCAAATTTTTACTTCCATAGAGTATAGATTATCTAAAAATCATTGTCCTATTAGAACTGTATTCATTAATAATATCTCTGATTGTAACACAACTAAATGAAGATGCACCTTTGAATTTTTTTGTCAGAATAAAAAAAATATCACCAAGGATATATTGTCTCTATGTCATTAGGGATAACAATATCATTTCTATATCCAATTCATATGCTACATTGTTCACGTTTGGGGTTATCGACTATATAAATTTCTATGTTATCATGTTATACCTCTTCAACAACATGCATTTATGACCAGTTGAAGAGGCATCATGGATGGGCACAAAATCAATACCCTTTTTGGGTACCCTTATGATTGTAGTTCTCAACATCTTCTTATGGATATCCTTAAATTCTTTCTAGAACATTCCCTAATAGATTATAAGCTTCCCATTTTGGGCCCTGAATGTCAATAGATTCATAGTATTGGATAATTATTTCATGAAAATATGGTAACATCATGTCATCACAATACTTCTATACACCTTAATCACATGCTTGTAGGGATCCATGGCTTGCACTGCCAAGATCTTCACTTCGTTCATAGAAACACACTTCTCTAGGATGACATTACTAGAAATTGGACCTCTCTAATCCAAAAAATGGTCCTTAAATATTTTCCCAATGCTGATTCCCTTGAAATAAATTTATATGCACCCTAAATATATATATATACACTGTTTTTGATTTCTAGTAATTTAGAATGTCATCAATTAGGACAAAAAATACTATATAGAATATTACATGATATGGGTCTGGATTTCCATATAAACTATTTGTGTGTTCTTCCTAGTGAAGGGAATCACTAGGTACTCATAATGACCATATCATCAAAAAAATTCTATATTTTTTTATTTCCTCTATTATGAACACATAATTGGAAATATATTCATCTATGATCAATATTTGAGGTACACTTTACCACTTTCAGATAACTGAATATAATATTAATTCATGGATGTGGATATGCATACTTGATGGTTATCTGGTTTAGGAATTTATAATCCTCACATACTCTAAATCTCTTATTTCATTCTTAAAAACACATATAAGATATTCATAGGGTATGCATTGGATCTGATGAATCATATCCTCTGGTTTTCGTATAACTACACATATAGCTATCAAATATTTATATATTCTTTTCAAATTTTATACTAAATAAATTAGTTATATCATTTAGATCATTTAAAATCATAAGGTAACCACACACGGAGAAGGAAATCTTGGTATGTCCTCTAAGGACACATTTGATGACTTCTCTATCATAAAATAGAACAAAAAACTTATTTATTCTACCATGCGATGATACAATATATCAAATATATTGAAATTAGAAATAATATTGTTCATATGAAACCAAAATAATATAACTTGAATTTTTTGTGTTTAGAAAAGTAAAATCATAACCCATCTTCTTGAGTAAATCGCATCCTCCATAAAAAATGATGTAGATATATTTTTCTATACAAATAATGAAATTATGTTATATCATTACACTAAAAAAGATATCCAATGAGAATATTTACCCACTAACAGCCATGTCACATTGATGAAAGAGGAGAAACATTGTTTATTTTCAGATTGTTATAGTCTCCATCTATAACATTTGGGCTAATGGATGAACATATCATACCTGAAATCATTTTAGGAGCCTCTAGCTAATTACACAAAACTGGATGTAAATCTCCACACCCATACAAACCATCCCTCTAATACTAGCAAGGTCATACTAGAGTTGGTGTTAACAGAATCGAGCTATAACATCAACCAAATTAGGTATCACTAACATCTCCCATTCTATAATGACCTCTAGGTGGATCTCCATGACAATCTCTAAGAGTTATTTATTCGTGTCGCTTCCTTGAAAATTATTTTTCTTACACTATCTTCCCACCTCCTACAAAAAGGGTTGGGAATACATAATAAACATTATTGTACCTAAAATAATGAAATAAAAAATTATTAATTGGATCTATAGATCCCCTATGTGAAACTTCAGCCAATGATCCTTTTTTTCAAGGACGATACCTGAAAGTCTCTTAGGTATATAGACCTGAACATCTATTTTTATCCACATTACACTATGGAATCCACTACTGGGTGACCACTATGATCACCTAATGACTATGAATGGTCTACTAAAATATTAACCCCCTCTATTTAATGATCTTATTCCCTAACATAGATAGTAATACAATGATTTTCGACTATATCTTCAAAATAACTATGTCTCCCTATCTGAAATATTTATTCCAAAAATTTCCCATCACCTACAATGTCATGTGTCCATTGCATGAGGTCGAAGAATCTCGATGTATACTCAGTCTTGGACATGCTTTCCTAATACAACACAAAGAGATTATATATGTGAACTAAACACCATGTTACTTTGAATTATACATCGTATAAGGAACACTAATTTTTTTCAAGGAAGTATAGTTTCATCATACAACATGGTATCCAAGATCAACTAACATAATTTATTATCATCAATAAGGGAATCTACATGAATTATCAAATGGATGGATTGGATAAAACATTATAGAATACTCAGAACATTGATTCTATCCATTGATTCATTATTTCTTGTTTCGGTGGACCCTAAAACCTAGGAAACCACTTCTTCTAAAACTCAAGAAGAATTCCTAGACTATGATCATTAGAATCAATTACTATTTGAATGATCTATTTTCTAGTGTGAGTAAAATTTCATCCAACACAACTAGATGAAATTATATTTTCTTCTCAATGGGTGGAAGTACCACTCATTTTCTACTAAGAGTAAAAAACTCTTACACATTCACCTAATCTGATGGTTCACTGATAAGATGATCATTATCATGAAAATGTCATGTTGACCATACTAGATATCCACAAAGAAGCGTATAATTATAGTCTACAGGTTCAATATTGAAAATATATGTTCTATAGAACTTGTTCAAGATGGATATTGAAACTGAAACCCAAACCTATATGATTCATGTACCTTTGTTTTCCCAGCAAATAGTGTCACGGTGCACTGAGTTGATAAATAGGTTATCAGAATTCTGATGTATAGATATCTCAGCAACAACACCATTATCTAGTTCCATAACCTGAGATATGAATATATGAAAATTTAACATTATTGAAATAAATATTTAAAAAATATTTAAAAAATTTCAGTCCCCAATCATTATCCTAGGAAATCCTTGGCTCTAATAGCACTCTGACACGACCTGAATAAACATTGGCACCTATCCTGGGGTAATCCATGTGTTCCACCATAAGTTAGCCCCTAATTTTCCAGTGGATAGTTACTAACACAAAGAGGAATACTAGAAAATTTGATTCTTTATTTTAATGCACCTATATGCATGAGAATATATCTCTATACACAAAAGAGTGGCGTGGAAAAGAAAGCTAGTGGAATAATAAATGAATGGGAAAACTTAAATATCCTGTAAATGAGTATGGAAATACATACCAAAGTAAGTATGTAAAAATACAACCCCAAACATAATAAAATAGTCACAACCAAACAACTAGAGAGAATATTTTTTCAACACAAAACTCCAAGAACCAACATAGTATTTCCATGAAAGCTCATAAGCATTACTGTGTGCCACAAACACAAGGTCCACCTAAATCTCCATCAAACAGCATGTAGTCCACATAATAAACTACACATGTTGGATGATCCCATTCAGGGATGAGTATATATATAATCAATATGATAACGTGAAATAACTAATAAGTAATGAATAAAAATGGATTCAACTTCAAAAATCAAATTAGAGGGTAATTGAGGGATAACCCGCATATTATTAGGATGGTATACAAGTCCTCAAGTAGGGTCTTTGATATTATAGATAATAAAATGATCTAAATTCTTCACATGACTTCATAGAAACATAATATTAAATATATATCATCTAGATCTCTATGTAGTTTCCCGAAGTAATGGCACACTCTTCCCAAAGACACCTCAGGTGAGGTAATGTAATTCATAAATATATAATATTTTTCTAAAATAGAGGTATACTTAACACCATAAAATATTATATAAAATATATAAGATCATTACCTAAATCACTAGAGGTCAACTATCCCAATCTATATTATCATGAATGTGTGGGTCATGTTAGCATGGTAAACATAACAGGATACCTAACCAAATGTATGTGAGTAGAATATAGAATCATGACCATTGGCCCCAAATGGGGATATTTGAGTTTATCCATGATAAAACTATAGGAAAGGGGTCATTGATATTGAGTTGTAGGGTATGATACATGAACATTTATAGGAGGATTAGTTAATCTACTAACTTGTCTCGTATGGAAACCTACTAAGTGTAAACACTATAAGGTCCTAATATGGGATAAATCATATTATAATGTGTGTCCAAGGGGTACACATCAAGTTACTCCATGTTGATAACCTGAAATTGTGTCCCAAATCATCACAGAATGAAAACAATAACTACAGGGTACGTGATTCTACTCACACAACACTTTTATAGAAATTTGGGTCTCATTCCGTACCTCACATCCAGAGTCATCTTCTACTGTGGGGAAGATGTGGAGTAGCCAAGGAATACATGGAATGTTTGGAACTTTGACTATCGAGGTGTATACATCGTGTTCATATTTTGTTGAAAAAATTGGTTCACATGTAATGTGGGAAAGGCCACATGGCCATGTGATATTTAGCTTAGTTGGGAACCCTACTATTATATATCCCATTGAACATGATATTTTTTCTTCTAAAGTGCACTCTATGAATTAATAAATTATCCAGATTAATAGTTTCCTCTTGATTAATTTCCATTAAACTACATTTTATTTGAATACCAATATGAGTCACATAAAATGTGTTATTCAAGATCCATTCTATGATATAAATCATATTATGGACTTACTGCATTGTAAAATTGAATTATTCTCAACCTTCCATGTTACCCAAATGTCTATGCTCACAAAACAGTCATCATCATTCCCCTCTAATTATCCATCCCCAAGAATAGTCATCCACGAATCCATAATCCTTAAATAATTATCAACGAAAATGATTTGTAGATCCAATACACAATTTCAACATGTATTGTTCACTAGGGAAATTCCAAACAACTTGCCAAACCGAATACAGTTGATGAATGAATGAAGAACAAAGAGATAATTCCATATATAAATAAATATAAAAATAATAATAATAAAATAATTTTTATGAATGTTATCTATATTTCACAAATATAAAGAAATAAAAAAAATTAAGATCTATAATCTAGGTCTTCTAAATAAAGTATTAAATAAAAAAATAATTTATCAATTCTTTTTAAAGGTTAATTTTTGATTAAATGTTGGAGGATTCAATTTATAATTTCAATGATATCAAAATTGGTGATAAAATCATAACTTAAATCCTTACTAAAATGTTGGATTAATATTTTCATAAGAAAAATTCTATATTGATGGTGATGATGATTTCTTTTTATTATAATAACTAATCAATAGACCTTACATATTTTATGTGAAGTACTTTTCTAGTGGTGGCTTTCCATCACTTTCAATCTCATATTTATATATTTTGTACACTAGAGAATTGATGTAATAAATATTATTTTAATATTTTTGGGTGATAAGTCCTATTAAAAAATTAAATAAATTATTTAACTATATAAATTTTATTCATATAATATCTTCATTTGATAATTCATTTCATATAGGTTTTATGAGAATAATAATTATATCATGTTTACAGAAAAACCTACATTAAGGATTTATTGGTGTTCACAATTTCTCCAATGAAGACTCTATTTAGGAAGAAGTCCATTATTTCAAAATGAATGTATTCAAATCAGTTAATATTTTTTAACATTTTTAATATATCATCCTTGGTCTTATTAAATCACTAAAACTCAATAACCACAACAAATAACTATAGAAAAATTATAAAAAATATTCCTAAGGCGTCATTAAGAAAAAATGATTTGTTATAACTAAAGTAAATTCATCTTAGAGAAAAAAGTAACTGGGGGATCCCAAGGTGAATTAGTTGGGGAAAAAATGCTAGAACATAAAGAGAAATATAATGAAAGGGTGATTTTTTTGATTTATTTGAGATAGAAAATCTTGATATCACTACGTATTCTATGATAATCATTATTATAAAATATGTTTTTTTGTTAGGACTTTTTTTATTATGAAAAGAGATTATAACTAGAAGAATATCCATGGTATTTCATTGGATACTAGATATTAGATTTTATATGTAGTGTTCTAGTGTATGGTTGTCTTATAATGCTTGATGTGATTGTGTAGGCCATACACAAATAGATTATGGATCAAAGTGAAATGTGTGACTTGGTGTAGGATAAGTAATCTGAACATAACTATGTATCATATAAGAATGAGAACCGTGATGCATGTAGATAATGAAAGAGTATTTATTTGTTGATGAGGATCATTTATAATAGATTAAAATGGATTTCATTCTTTTATGAAGTTATTTTAAACAAAAATTTATGTGAACTATTATAATCATAAATTATGAAATTTTGAATAGATATTGAATATACATAATTGAATAATTTCATGAAGAATATACCACTCTATGTTGTTTATGTCCCACTAGGTAGACCATTAATATCTATAGTTTTAGAAAATGAGATGAGGACTGTACCTTATGTAGTATGGAATTATATGGAATGGGATAATTACTCAATGAGAGTTTCCAAGATAAGAGTCTCAAATCAATGAATTCATAGTTTCCAAGAATATTATATTGAAAAATGATTTTTAGATATTAACTAAATGTGAATAGCCATATATAAAATAAAATGAGAATAAGATGAAAATAATATTTCTTTTAACATGGTTATGATGCATAAATGTTTATCATTGAATTAACTTGAATCCACTTAAATTATTTAGTTATGAATGTGATAATCATAATTTTAGAATGTAAGAGATAAATAGAAATAGTGACATGTGGGAATAAGATTACCATTATTATTATATATTCTTTTACTACACCATTAGAATATAATATATGGGGTTAAGATAAATATTTCATTTTATGAATAAAAATATTAAAAATGGTTTACTTAGTGGATCACGAGAAACTATTTTGTTCACTAGTTTTTTCTAAGTGGTACATTCATATTATTAAATCTCTATATAACAAATTATTAGTAATGGGGTTAAAAAACAATATGCTCACGGTTTTTGGGTTTTTATGACGATAATATCACCTCAAGACTTTGGGATTATGCTGATTTTAACATGGAAGGTACAATTTAGCATCATTGAGAAATGTATACTGAATAAGGGTTAGTGTACCTTAAAATTTATGCCACTTTGTATTAAATACATTATTTGATAAAAGGAATATAACCTAAAATTTAATAATCAAATGACCATCTAAAATGGTTTTCCGGATCATTTTGAATAAGTGGCCTTTATGTGAAAATCAATATACACAAGGAATAATTTAATATCACAAGCAAGGTAATGGAATATATGCATTAACTTTTTCTTAGTCTAGAGGGTCCAATGAGAAACGCATGAATTTTTAAACTGCTATGTTTCAGTCCCTAAAATATTTATATTGTTATATCTTTATTCATTATTGTAACAACCGAAACTTTTATGAGAAATATTTTTTTTTATGTTATATAAATAATCAATGGAATCTTTCACTACACACAATACTAGCTTTTCTTTCTTTACAGGCAATCACGACCTTCCTTGATAGCTTGTGTTGTACGCAATATCGAGTTTCACTAAACAACAAAATGTTATTAAAATATTATTAAAACTATCCGTTATGAATCGTAATACCCACTTTTTGAAATTTTTTAAATTTTATATTTCAAAATGGACTTCATTTTTGGATTCATAATATCAAAATTAGCCTAGGGTGAAATTTTGGTATTTTTCTGAAAACTTTCAATTTTTGATGAATTGTGAAAATAGTAGGTTACTATTTAAAAAAACTTTTTATTTAAATAATAATTTATTTTATTTAAATTTATTTTAGGTCCAAATTGATACATAATACCTATATAAGTTCAATTTAATTTATTGGAGTTATTTTATAATAATATTAGATATATAGAAATTTTATTGAACTTTTCACCGTCTTTTACCCACCTCCTAGGAAAATTTGAAAATTTACATTAAACGTAATTTTACCGCTTATGTGAGTGGAATTTCAAAAATCTGAGTGACACGGTTAATATCAAGGACTAAAATGTGGTTCAATGAGATGAAAATAATTTTTGGTGAATAGTAACTTTTTACTTTTTTTTACCCCTGTTTAAAGTAAATAGGGTAATTAAAGGTAAAAATGACACCCTAAAACATGTCATAATTCAATTGGATTAGTGTAATTCGATCAAAAACAACCTTAGGAATAAAATATGACCATTTAGGTCCACTTGGATTAGATTAGGACATTTAATATTATTTTATTTAAAGAATAGTTAAAATAGTTATTATCAATGTTTTATAACTAAAACATTTTTAATATAAGGTTATACATAAGATAAATTCGACTATAAATATTCCATAGAAACCTGAGAATATTTTATACATAATGGAATTTTATTTATTATTTTTAGACATTAAATAATTTAATTTATTTATGACACAATGATGATGCAATAATTATATTATTAATGAAATATTAACATAATCGTTGTTATAAATATCCAAATAAATGTATTTTGAGACTTTTTATGAATTAAAAAAATTATATAGGTTAACATGACATGTTAGTATTGATTTAATTAACTTTTTTGAACTAATCCTTCTGTTATGATTTTCAAAAAAATCAATTTTCAAATAGTGTCAAAATTGACATAAAATAGGTTTTAAAACAAATATTATATTATTAATTGTTATTTTATTTCAAATAATCTATGGTTTGGAAACATGACTTAGATAAGGTTATATATATTAATAATAAACAGCATGGGATTCTTTTGGATTGTTATATTAAGTTTATTTACCTTATAGTGTAAGAAAATAAGAAGACACGGTAAAAGTAAAATTATTTAACTTAATGTTAAATATAAATGATAAGGTTAAAATAGAAACCTAAAAAAGTATAAATTCTATTGGATAAGAGGATTTAGACCCATCCCAACCTTATCATAGAAATAAATCAATTTGGAGCTATTAAAAACGAATATTACTTTACAATAAAATAATATTTTTAGTTTTTCCAAAGGTGCCCCACTCCTCCCTTATAAAAGGGCGCCTCCTCCCTCTATTCCTCACACAACTTTGAGCCTTCAAGCTCGTCCAAACCCTGAAAATTTCTCTCCTCCACTTCCATAGAAACATCCTAGAGGTCCTGGTATTCTTCAAATACCATATTTAGTTCCCTAATAAGAGGTTAGGAAGAGGCGGTTCAAAGAAGAGGTAATGTCTGTTACCGATTCTTTCAACATTATTTCTTTTTTCTACTTATTCTTATTTAGTTGTTTCATTATGAAGTAATATCTTCAGTATCACTCGTATACTGATATGTTATTATAAGTATGAAACAACCCTATTTCACTATCTATCCATCCTACAGAAAACGAAATCACCGCACGTGTGTACATACGGAATACCGTCTCCACGCTGTGGTGTAATCTATTTTCCACCACCACCTTACTTTAATGGGTATAATGGTGTAAATAATAACTATATATGATTATTGTGAAGTTATATTGATTCTGAAATAGTATACATGCACTCAAATACAATTCCACGATTATGGGAAGGATATCATCGCTCGTGCGTACGTAAAGAATACCGTCTCCACGATGTGATGTGACTCATTCTACATGATCTTCATTGCATAATGATTATATAAATGAATTTAATGAATAAATATGATATATATTACACTAATAAAATTCTGTAAATTAGGTATTCATAACCTAAAATGAAAAATAAGAATTTATTCAACAAAACACGCATAAGAACAAAAAGTAATAAACACCCGAATAACAAGTAGCAATGAAATATTACTAATAAGCTAGGAATATGACCATATATGATATCATAATAATATGTATGATTCTGGAATAAGTCAATGACATTATGTAAATAATTATACAGGATGTTCGGACACTTACGAAGGAAATCAGACCTAAGGTAAGGGAAAATCACACAATCTCATTTTTATCCGAGATTGTTTATACTTCAAAATTTACTGGGGAATATTTATCATACACATACATGTTTCCCCAATATGTAATATTATTTCTATCCTCCTACAAATTTTTTAAATCCAATTTTACACTTCGGTGTGTTTTTAGTAAAAGATATGAAAGAATTCTTTTGTCGTTTTTGGTACGAGGTACTTTTTGACATTTCGGGCCAAAGTACGAGAAGAATGTTTTTTAACTTATAAGGAATGAATAGATTTTTAGAACTTTATTTATATGAATCATCCTTTACAATTTTTCCTGTTTATTTTTAATCAACATCTTTTAGTTTAAAATTATATGACATGTTAAGAAAGGAAAAAAAAATTGAAGTATAAAGGATATTTTCCTCAAGAATGGAGTTCAAGCGTTTTATCAAAATTATTTTCCATCTATGATAATATAGGGTTCTGTTTCTATCCATATTTTTACATTGATTTGATTATGTTATAATGGAATTATGAAGTCCTTTTATCTTATATGATTTATGTTATGAAGGAATGATGTTTAAGAATCCCATTTTCATTACATGGGTTATGCTATGATGCATGATTTATGATCTTGTGGAACACATAATAATGGTATCATTATGAGATGGGTGAGACCTATATATCCCTCCAATTATTTGGGTAAAGATTTATATCTCATGAGATAGACATGGCTGGAACGGCAGGTTAAACCGGTTTAGTGAAACAAGACTTAAACGAGGAGTGAACTCAGTTCAGAAATGGACTTTGTCTGCTAAGATAGTCTTGGAAATGAGTCTTGACTACTAAGAAATAGGTATCTATTATTATGTGTGTATTCCACAATATTTCATGTTTTACGTTATGATTATTGGGATTATATTTCACAACTATAATTTATCCCATGTTATGAAATTATGATTTCTTTTGCAGGTTAAGATTTCCAAAATGTTATGTTCTTATGAATATGATGTGATTGATATTTCTTTTGTTTAACCTTTCTGAGAATTTGTGCTAACCCTTTTTTATGTTTTCTTTACCCAGGTTAGGAAGAAGGTTATTAAGTAGGATATGCCAAAAGGGACTCCAGATATGATGAAATAAATGGGAGACAATGTAGATGCTTTATGAACCAATTGTGTATGTTTTCCAGTTTCTAAAGACATTATACCTATACGGTCCTTTCATGGGTTTTCTATATGTTGTAATAAGCGTTCTTCAATTTTGAAGTATTAACAATGTATATAATGTATGGTTCCTTATACTTGGTATCAGAGGCAAAGGAGGTAGGAATGTATCCGATCTTTGGGAACTCTCACATGTGAGCATTAGACGAAGCATGGCTCTCCGCCCAAGGGCTTCATGAGGAAATGGCTGCCACTGGGGATGCTGTTGTGTCCCACCCAGGGGTTGTAGCCACCCATGGAGTCTCCTGATAGGTATCAATTATAGTCCACTAGAAGTAATTCCAGACCGCTATATTTGGTATCAGAGGAAAGGTATAGTCAACCTTTGGAAACTAGGATGGGAAAGCCTTAGTAAGAACCCTAAGAGAATTCTAAGCATAGAACACAATCATAGTGTTTTAGAAATGGCCATGAATAACCTTTGATAAGACCTTTAGTGTAAAATTTTATTCTTGATTATGTGGTTTTCCTATTATAATTAGTGTTTCTTACACTATTCTTCTTGGTTTTAGTCAATGGCTGGAACCCAAAGGAATCATGTTAATGCGGAATGTGACGGGAAATAAAATTATTTTCCCACTAAGAAACCAAATGTTATGGGAGATGGAATGAAAAATCTTGTAGCCATGCTCACAAAACATTCTCAAGCTATGAATCATGCAGGACTTCCAAACGATCTAAGGATGGAGCAACATTCTGTTGAATCCTTCATGAGGTAGCGTCCACCTTCATTCAGTGGGTCTACTGATAAATTAGTTGCTGAACAATGGATCAGTACTACTGAAAAGATATTTTCAGTTCTTCAATATTCTGAACATGATAAAGTCATCTTAGCAGTGTATCGTTTGGAAGGTGATTCTGATCAATGGTGGAATCTTATCAAGAATACGAGGCAAAGAGATGAAATTGAGTCCATGGAATGCGTCGAGTTCAAGAACATATTTTTCAATAAGTACGTCCCTTGTATTCTTCGAACAACGATGGAGAAGGAGTTTATTTAACTGGTGTAAAAGGATGATGAATCTTTTGGTACCTTTGAAGCAAATTTTACAAGACATGCAAGGTATGCTTCTGGTATTATTATCCAACCTGAGAGTAAGATCGATCGATTCTTTAGTGTCTTAAAACCAAATCTTCAAAGGGTGTTATCCATAAGGGAATTCAATAAATAAGAGGAAATCGTTCAACGTTCTCTCAAGATTGAGATGGAGATTGGAGTAACCCATCAGTCATATGGGTTTGATAAGAAGAGGAAAATGGAATTCAAAAGAAAATCTAAAGAGCACACTTAAAAGAAGATGATTTTTCCCTTATACTCAAAGGGTGGAAAGAAACATGGAGGGAGTTGTCTTAAAGGGACATGTAAATGTTTAAAATGTATAAAGGAAGGTCATAGGGAATTTGAATGCCGCAATGATGGGAAGAATATGTCTAGTGATGCGAACAAAGAAAAGGCTACAAAGAGTGCACCTCCTACACTACAATGTTACAACTAAAAGGAAATGGGGGAATTATGCCAATAAATTCCGTAATCCAAGGGTTTTTGATGATGATCAACGTAAATAAACTCTGAAGGCCAAAGACAAAGGAATGTAACATGCAATTTCTATCAGCGATGTGGAGTACGATAACGAAGTGGTGAAAGGTACACATACCATCCCCTAAAATGTAGCAAATGTTTAATTTGATTCTGGATCCACCCACTCTTTTATTTCTGAAGAATTTTCTAAGGGTGTCGTCATATTACCTCAAAAATTAGATGTTGAGTTAGCTGTGACAACCCCTAACGGCACAACATTCGCATCAAAAGTTTATAATTTTTCCCCGATTGTGGTTTTTGGGAAAGTTCTTCTTACAAATCTTGTGATCCTTCCTATAGTGGAGTTTGAATTGATTCTTGGCATGGATTGTCTTTCTTTATATGGAGCTCATATCAATTTTCAAATAAGGGATGTCACATTCCATATTCCAGATCAATCATTGATCGTCTATCGATGCAAGTATGAACATAGCCTTCCAGTGGAAATTTCTTCCATCTTATGGGTCTTGATTCCAATAAATGATGGTTATTAATCGCAAATTATTGTTGAGAGACTCACAATTAATAATATGCCAATTGTACGGGAGTTTGATGATGTCTTTTCGGAGGAATTTCGGAGTCTTCCAGCAAATTGTGAAGTTGAGTTTTAAATAGAACTCGTACCGGGTGCTTTGACTATTTCCAAGACACCTTATAGAATGGCACCAATTGAGTTGCAGGAATTGAGAAAGAAACTCCAAGAGAATATTGATAAGGGATTCATACGCCCTAGTACATCACCCAGGAGAGCACCTTTTAAATTTGTTAAGAAGAAATATGGATCAATGAGACACTGCATTGATTATCGAGAACTTAACAAGATCACTATCAAGAACAAATATCCTCTCTCACGCATTGATGACTTATTTTACCAACTACGCGGAGCTCACTACTTTTCCAAGATTGATCTTCATTCAGTGTATTTTCAATTAAGGGTCAAAAGGTAGGATATACCAATGACGTCTTTCCGTACAAGGTATGGACACTATGAATTTATTGTGATTCCATTTGGTCTTACTAATGACCCTACTATCTTCATGGATCGGATGAATAGGGTCTTTAGAGACTATCTTGATCACTTTGTGGTAGTCTTTAGAGACTATATTCTTGTCTATTAATAGAGAAAGGAAGAACATGATGATCACTTGAAAATTGTATTGAAGACCCAGAGAAATGATAAGATTTATGCCAAGTTTACTAAGTGTGAATTTTGGCTTCAAAAAGTTGCATTTTTGGGTCACATAATCTCAAAAGAGGGGATATCTGTGGATCCCAAAAAAACAGAGTTTATTGAAAGATGGTTGAGACCAACAACAGTTACTGAGATCTGAAGTTTTCTTGGTTTGGTTGGATATTATCGAAGATCTGTGAAATATTTTTCATGATTATATAATCTACTCACCAGGATGACTCGAAAAGGAGTTAAGTTCATGTGGACGGAGGAATGTGAAGATAATTTCAAGGAGTTGAAAAGAAGGTTATCCAGTGCACATATACTCACACTTCCTTGTATTGGAGAAAGGTTTGTGATCTGTAGTGATGCATCCAAGAAGGGGTTGGTGTGTGTTATTATGAAAAATGATATGGTGATAGCTTATGCCTCACGATAGTGGAAAATCCTTGAGAAAAATTACCCAACTAATGATTTGACGTTAGCTGCAGTAATCATTGCATTAAAGATTTTGATGCATTATATTTATGGAGAAAGGTTTGATATTTATAATGATCATAAATGTTTAATGTATGTTTTCACACAAAAGGGGCTTAATATGCGCCAAAAAAGATGGTTGGAGCTGATTAAGGATTATGACTGCTCAATTCATTTCCACCCTTGGAAAGCAAACAAGGTGGAAAATGCATTAAGTCGACAAGACCATGCTACCTTATCAATGATGAGGATCACAAAAGATCCAATATTTATGGATTTACAAAGGATGTATCTTGGAATTATAATGGAAGGGGAAAATCGTATCTTTCTCAAATGAATGTTAAATCTTCTATACATGTGAAGATTAAAGAGGCACAAAACGAAGTTGTAGAGTTACAAAAAAAGGTGATAAATGTTCCTGAATTCAACCTTGATTGTGATGGGATAATAAAGTTCAGAAATCGGGGTTGTGTTCTTCCCATCTCATAATTAAAGAAGGATCTGCTGGATGAGGCTCATAGTTCTTCATTCTCTATTTATCCTGGATGCAATAATATGTATAGGGAACTAAAAGAGTACTTCTGGTGGGATGGCATGAGAAGAGATGTTGCTGAATATGTCTCTCGATGCTTGGTTTGTCAGCAAGTTAAAGCTGAGAGACAGAAGTCTAAGGAGATGATACAAACATTACCCATACCTGAATTGAAATGGGAAAACATCACTATGGAATTTGTCGCCGGAAATCCTAAAACATCCAAAGGCAATAATGTTGTCTGGGTCATAGTTGATCGTCTTACAAAGTCTGCACACTTCATTGCTATTAGAGAGGATTTCTCTCTGGATCTGCCTGCCATGATATATGTGAAGGAAGTGGTAAGATTTCATATAGTACCACTTTTCATTATATCTGATCGGGATCCGAGGTTTACCTCAATGTTTTGGAAATGTCTTCAGCATACTCTGGATATAGAGTTGAGTTTCAGCACTGCTTATCATCCTCAAACAGAAAGTCAGTCTGAAAGAACAATTAAAACTCTTGAAGATATGTTAAAATCTTGCTCTATCGATTTCAACGGTGGTTGGGATCAACACCTACCTTTGGTGTAATATTCATATAATAATAGCATTCACTCCAGTATTCAGATGGCTCCTTATGAAGATCACTATGGAAAGAAATGCATGACTCCAACTTGATGGGATGAAGTTGGGTAAAGAAAGCTATTATGACCTGATCTTGTTAATGAGATGGCAGAAAAGGTCTGCTCTATTCAACAACACATAACAGCAGTCAAAGTCGACAAAAAGGATATGCTGATAATCGAAGAAAAGACCTAGAGTTTGAAGTGGGTGATAAAGTGTTCTTAGGAATATCTCCTTGGAAGAGAGTAATGAGATTTGAAAAGAAGGGAAAGCTGATCCCTAGATATATCGGTCCTTTCGAAATACTGGATGGTGTTGGGAAGCTAGCTTACCGATTGGCGCTTCCACCGAATCTCTCCCAAGTTCACTATGTGTTCCATGTATCTCTCCTGAGAAAGTACATACCTGATCTTTCACATGTACTCAACTTAAAAGTTGTACCGCTGGAGAAATATATTTCTTATAAAGAACAGCCGATAGAAATTTTGGATCATAGCGAAAAAGTCATATGGAACAAGACCACATGCTTGGTGACAGTTTTATGGAGGATCCACCCATTTTAAGAAACTACCTTGGAGCTTGAGGATATGATGAGGGAGAGGTATCCAAATCTATTTGTTACAAAGTGACGAATTTCGACGGTGAAATTCATTTTAAGGGAGGTAGAATGTAACACCCGAGACTTTTATGAGAAATATTTTGTTTTTATGTTATATACATCATCAGAGGAGTCTTTCACTACACACAACACTAGCTTGGCTTGCTTTACACACAATCGTGACTTTCCTCGATAGCTTGTGTTGTACGCAATATCGAGTTTCACTAAACAACGAAATGCTATTAAAATATTATTAAAACTAGCCGTTATGAATAGTAATAACCACTTTTTGAAATTTTGTAAATTTTATTTTTCAAAATGGACTTCATTTTTGGATTCTAAATATCGAAATTAGCATATGGTGAAATTTTCGTATTTTTCTAAAAACTTTCAATTTTTGATGAATAGTGAAAACACTGGGTTACTATTTAAAAACTGACTTTTTAATTAAATAATTATTTAATTTATTTAAATTTATTTTAGGTCAAAATTGATACATAATACTTATATATGTTCAATGCAATTCATTGGAGTCATTTTATAATAATTATATATATATAAATTTTATTGAACTTTTCACCGTCTTTTACCCACCACCTAAGAAAATTTGTAAATTTACATAAAACATAATATTATCGCTTTTGTGAGTGGAATTTTGAAAATCCTAGAGACATGGTTAATATGAAGGACTAAAATGAGGTTCAATGAGATGAAAATTATTTTTGGTGAATAGTAACTTTTTTACTTTCTTTAACCACAGTTAAAAGTAAATTGGGTAATTAAGGGTAAAAATGATACCCTAACACATGTTCTAATTCTATTGGATAAGTCTAATTCGACCAAAAACAACCTTAGGAATAAAATATGACCATTTAGGTCCACTTTTATTAGATTAGGACATTTAATATTATTTTATTTAAAAAATAGTTAAAATAGTTAAAATCGTAGTTTTATAACTAAATCATTTTTAATATAGGGTTATGCATAAGATAAATTCAAATATAAATATTAATTAAAAATATAAAAATATTTCCTACATAATTGTATTTTATTTATAATTTTTAGACATTAAATAATTTAATTTATTTATGACACAATGATGATGTAATAATTATATTATTAATGAAATATTAACATAATTGATGTTATAAATACACAAATAAATGTAAATTGAGACTTTTTATGAATTAAAATAATTTTCTAGGTTAATATGACATGTTAGTATTTATTTCATTAACTTTTTTCTAACTAATCATTCTGTTATGATTTTCACAAAAATCAATTACCAAATAGTGTCAAAATTGACATAAAATAGTTTTAAAAAAATATATTATATTATTAATTGTTATTTTTTTCTTAAAAATCTATGGTTCAGAAAAATAACGTAGATAAGGTTATATATATTAATAATAAACAACTTGGGTCCGTTTGGCATGTTATGGTAAGTTTATTAACCTTATAGTGTAAGAAAACAAGAAGACACGGTAAAAGTAAAATTATTTAACTTAAAGTTAAATCTAAATGATAAGGTTAAAATAGAAACATAAACTTGTATAAATTCTATTGGATGAGAGGATTTCGACCCATCCCAACCTTACCTTCAAAATAAATTAATTTGGAGCTATTAAAAACCGAATACGACTTTCTAATAAAATATTATTTTTAGTTTTTCAAAAGGTTCCCTTCTCCTCCCTTATAAAAGAGCACCTCCTCCCTCTCTTCCCCACACCACATTGAGCCTTCAAGCTCAGCCAACCCCTGACAATTTATCTTCTCCACTTCCCTAGAAACATTCTAGAGGTCCTGGTCATCTTCAAAGACCATCTTTAGTGCCCTAAGAGGAGGTTAAGAAGAGGTGCTTCAAAGAAGAGGTAATGTCCGTTAGCGATTCTTTGAACTTTATTTCTTTTTCTACTTATTATTATATAGTTGTTTCATTATGAAGTAATAACATCAGTATCAATCATATACTTATATGTTATTATAAGTATGAAACAACCCTATTTCACCATCTATCCATCCTACGGAAAACGAAATCAACACACGTGTGTACGTATGGAATACCGTCTCCACGCCGTGGTGTAATCTATTTTCCACCACCACCTTACATGGATGGGTATAATTGTATAAATAATTACTATATATGATTTTTTTAAATTGAAATTGATTTTAAAATAGTATACATAAACTCCAACACAATTCAACAATCATGGGAACGATATCATCGCTCGTGCGAGCGTACGAAATATCGTCTTCACGATGTGATGCGACTCATTCTACATGATCTTCATTGCATAATGATTATATAAATTAATTGAATGAATAAATATGATATATATTACACTAATAAAATTCTGTAAATGAGGTATCTATAACCTAAAAATAATAATAAGAATTAATTCGACAAAACACGCATAAGAACAAAAAGTAATAAACACCCAAATAACAAGTAGCAATGAAATATTACAAATAATAAGCAAAGAATATGACCATATATGATATAATAAAAATAATTATGATTCTGGAATAATTCAATGACATTATTTAAATCATTATACTGGAGGTTCAGACACTTATAAAGGAAATCAGCCCTAAGGTAAGGGAAAATCTCACAATCTCATTTTTATCTGAGATTGTTTATACATCAGAATTTACTGAGGAATATTTATCAACCACATCCATGTTTCCACAATATGTAATATTATTTCTATCCTCCTATAATTTTTTAAATCATATTTTACCCTTCGGTGAGTTTTTAGTAAAATATCTGAAAGGAATATTTTGTCGTTTTTCGTACGAGGTACTTTTTGACTTTTCTGGCCAAAGTACGAGAAGAATGTTTTTTTAACTTATACGGCATGAATGGATTTTTAGAACATTATTTCCAGGAAGATTCGTTTACAAGTTTTCATGTCTATTTTTAATCAACTTCTTTTAGTTTGAAATTATATGACATGTTAAGAATGGACTTTTTTTTGAAGTAGACAAGATATTTTCCTCAAGAATGGAGTTCAAGAGTTTTATCAAAAATATTTTCCATATAAGATAATATATGGTTCTAAGTATATACATATTTTTACATTGATTTGATTATTTTATAATGGAATTATGACGTCCTTTTATCTTATATGATTTATGTTATGATGAAATGATGTTTAAGAATACCATTTTTATTACATGTGTTATGCTATGATGTATGATTTATGATCTTGTGGCACACATAAGAATGGTATAATTATGAGATGGGTGGGACCTATATCTCCCTCCAATGCATTGGGTAATGATTTATATCTGATGAGATAGACTTGGCTGGAACGGCAGGTTAAACTGGTTCAGTGAAACAGGACTGAAACAAGGAGTAAACTTGGTTCAGAAATGGACTTTCTCCACTAAGATAGTCTTGGAAATTAGGCATGACTACTAATAAATGATTCTCTATGATTATGTCTGTATGAGAAAAAGTTTCATGTTTTATGTTATAATTATTGGGATTATATTTCACTACTATGATTTATCCCATGTTATGAAATTATGATTTCCTTTGCAGGTTAAGATTTCCAAAATGTTATTTTCTTATGAATATGATGAGATTGATATTTCATTTGTTTACCCTTACTGAGAATTTGGTCTCACTATTTTGAATGTTTTCATTCCCCAGTTCAGGAAGAAGGTTGTTAAGTAGGATATTCCAAAAGGGACTATGGATATGATGAAAAAAAATGGGAGACAATGTAGATGCTTTATGAACCAGTTGTTTATGTTTCTTAGTTTCTAAAGACACTATACCTATACGGTCCTTTCATGGTATTGTTATATGTTGTAATAAGCGTGCTTAAATTTTTAAGTATTAACAATTTATGTAATGTATGGGTCGTTATAATTATCTTTTTAATAACCCATGAAATGGAATTATTTTATGAGTGGAAATATGAATATTTACAAGGCCTCTATTTACAGGTTTTCTACATGAAAGGACATTATGTCCCATTACCTTTTTTTGAATGCTTTATTTTTTTCTAAGCCATCTCAGGGGTAGGCCTAGTAAATGGGGGATAAAAATATTCTCAGTATATATTTAATGGATTTTCATCCTACAGAGTACTTATTATTCTTTCTATGGTAGTTAAATCTTTTCATAGATGACCAATGAAACTAATGATTTACTTTCAACATATTTTTCAAAGTGTTATTGACAATTTTTATTATACCACATTTAAAATGAACTAGGTACAATATATGAAAATAATGGAAAGGATAACCCGATATGAATTGAGATATATAAGCTAATATGAAAACCACAAGGATAGTTTCACAGAGTTTATGATCATGATGAATTGGTTGAAGAATGACATTGAAAAATCATATTAGGAATTAGATAAGAGATCCATGTTTCGATATTGACTTTTTGGTAATGTAAATAAATCTACACATAGTTATATATAAAATAACATCATCCCGGTATGTAGTCCAATATTGAAATATTTGATGTGAAAATGGAGACTCTCAGTTGGAAGGGGTTTTTATTAAATAAATTTATGGTTGTTATAAGAATGTAAAATATAAGAATCACTATGTATACTATGATAATAGGAATCAAAGAAAACATAATTTTTCATTCATATTTTTCTACCCAGATCTAACTCATATGTATGTGGAAAATGATATGGGTAATTATCTGACTGTTAGAAGGGGTGAAGCCTAAATTAAATTGAGTATAAACAAAAATTAAAAAATTAAATTGTTTAAACTAATTTATAAACACATAAAGACATTATTTAAGATGGTATTGTTATTGTTCACTCAGCTATGTTAGGCCTGAAGATTAAATTCATGGTTTTTCATAGGAATGAAGATCCTCAAATCAATATACAATATGATATAATAGGAATCAAACAACTCATAGTTCACCTTGAGTGGATGTTTTTATCATAGGATCATAGAACAATGATTATTTGTTAGATGGGAGTATTTATAGTTATCAAAATCTGTTTTCAAAGAAAAAAAATATGTCGATAAAGCTCTTAGATAAGCAGATTTTTCAAATTTTGTTGATATGGATTGTAAAACTATATTTTCATTAAAGTCATGATTGATGGAAGAATGATTTGTAATGTTAAATATAATTAATATATGTTCAATGTGTAATAAAATTTCTCCTCATAAAATTTGTAACCTCAAAAATTTCATCTGAAATTAATAAGGTCATAAAACATAGAGATATTTTTGATAATCATGTATGTGTGAGATATTGTTGAAGTAAATCATGTCCTTAAATATCTGAATTTGAGATAATATAATAATTATCGGTGGGAATGAGTCTTCCATTAGTAAAATAGAATCCAACACAACACCATATAAGTATAAAATATTGTTTATCGGAGTATATCCTCAAGGAAAAAAATAATAGTTAATTGGCTTTTTAGAAACCCAAAGGAAGGTGTGTTATTAGCCATTTCGTCATTGGAAACAATAGGGAGAATCTAAACCCATTGTTGTTGTAAATGAAGTTATGAAGAAAAAAATATTACTAATTTCATTGAGAGGAAGAATGTAATATAAGAATATCAACTCAGGGTTGTGGGATTTACATGGGAGTGTCTCGACTAAAGTAATTTTTTTATGGTGATTCAAACATCAAATGATGGAATTATATTAAGTAGAATATGAGATGTATGAATGGTTTTCGAATACTCTATATCTATACCGTCATTTAATAGATATTATTTTTAGAAAAGAGGAGTATGAACTAGTTAAAGAAGAGGGTAAATCAAAACTTTTATGTAAATATGTTATGTCTCATGATGTAATATGTGTGTCTCGAACATTGGTTGTATAATACCTATCCTTTTCCATATTTTATTTAATTTCAAGTAGGTCTCCAAATCTCCTAATGATAACATTAAGGAATTGTGAATATGAAACCCTTATAAAATGGTAGGAAAATTATTTAAATCCATTTATGACTAACAATTCTACATTAGTAATGGTCACATGGGTGGGATATCATGATACATGATTTATTTTCATCTAGTAAAGATCCAATATAATTTAGTTTAAAGTGTAATAAAAATGAAGTTTCATTTGTTATTTTACTGCCTTATGATAGGAACCTTATGTCATGTAGTTTAGATTCATGTTTTTAGGATATCAGATTATGTAATATAAAGACCATTAGTAAGGACATTATAAGATAACATGGATCATCAGGCATGATACTTATCTTTTTGAGTGATATTAATAAAAATGTATGTCACATGATCCTCATGATTCCCAAAATATATTTTTCCTTCACATATCTACTTCTTAATACACTTATTAATGAAATATAATCCTTTGATCACCTATTCAAAACATCCTATTATGTGCAATAGAATTGGGATGATTTTTAATAACTACCTACTCTATTATATTTATATACTGAACCACAATAATTTTATTCATTAATGAATAGAAAAAATATTTTCCCACATGCTTAGGATAATAATAATAGATATTGTTTTATTAATCATTGAGATATTGATTACCATGCACATACTATGTTCCACTCTAGGTTCTCACATTATTAAAGATATTATTTTGATGACATTGAAACCATTATCCCCTCTTTTATCAACTTATGATTCCATTGTATAATTTTGAAGTACCATAGGAATATATTCCCATAAAATTTATAGTTTGTGTAATAATTGTAATAGTTTATTATTTCTACCACTTTTGGTCCCCTTTCCCTTGGAAAATAAATCAAATTATCTCCAAAGATGAGGTGAAATACCTAAAACAATCTCCAATTATAATAAATATACACTTCTCCACCTATCTATACATTACTAACAACATATTTTTTCCATTATTCCACATGTTTCTTTATCATCATTATCATATAAAAATCGGAGATCTAATTGGTCTTTCTTTGTTCCTGATTGATTTACGGTCATATGTTGAATCTATTAGATACTATGACAGAGGTGGTGTCACTATTATAATGAATAATGTTGACTTTATTAGGGATTTTGTGGTTATTTATATTTATAATGTTTCTTCTAAATACTATCAATTATGTAGTGAATAATAAGAATTCTTCAATATCCATGTGGAATGGGGTTATACACTGCAAGGAAGACCATTGTAGTCTAAGTTTGTAGTTTCACAATAATGAAATTATCCTTGAAGAAAATCTATAATTAAATTAGAAATATTTTTATTTTCTCACTAAAAAAAATAAATATATTCATCAGATAATATAGAATTATCATCCTCATGGAATATCCAAAAGATGAAAAAAAATCACTCATTCCTTTTTTGAGAGCATAATGGGTCGATGATAAAGCAATCCATGTTTGGGACACAATACACTGGAACAATCTCTGATATATGGATAATGCTCCACCAAAATTATACTATATAGAAATAATAGGTTCTTTTAACCCTCCTATAGAGGTTGGTGGGGGCCTACCTATGCCGTTATATATTAATTATAGGAGTAGAGTATGGAAACCAAATGAGTCATATAGGATTATAGAATTTTTTATCAAATATGTGAAGAGTGAACTTATTAGGATCATGTTAAAATTCATTAGAATTATTTTATTCCATATTGATAAAAATAGAGACAAAAATTTCATAAAAATATACTTTCTTAGAATTTTTTTTCATCACATGGGTAATATTGACTATGGTGTACTAATTCTCATCATCAGAATAGTATATCAATGGGTGGGATGGTGCATATTGTCTTGTTTGGTGTTATAGTGTGTGAGGTATTATTTAGACAGATGTTGTATATTCTTCCTATTAAGGGTAATGAGTTCTATGATTGTTTGGACATGTTATCCTATCTATTAGTACCCTTATTTCCCTTAATATCACATGTTCTTATTATTTCATATCTTAGGAGATTGGGAATTAAATGTTTTTATAATAATTTCTTCAGAGGAAATTTTTTCATGACTAGTTGATTCAGTCATGCCCTGCGGATTCCATTTTCATGATTCTCTATCCACAATATCATTAAGTCATATAATTTTTTATATTCATTCATAATGACATATTCCATCATTTTAATAATTATATATAATATATAACACAAATGTAATAGGTACTATGGGATTTTTCAATGACACAAGTCTGTCATTGATCAACTTTTCTGACATATTCTTGTAGATAACGCTTTACTAAATTATTAAAAAACATTTTATTGTTAGGGGAAGTAATTTTTGAGTTTTTCCTCATAAATTCTTGTGATTTATGGATTTATTTATAAGTGAAAATGTTATTCTATAAATAAGATAGTAATTAACCTTAAATATGATCATTATAGAAGGAATAAATTTCATTCTTCTTATCTAAAAAGACACTTCACATCAACATTTTAATATTAAGAGTGATGGAAACTATTTATTCTTCCCTCAAATTCCATATCAATTATTATAGTGATTCATGCGTTCATTACGTGGTTTAATAAAAATAATCTTATAGACATTATACATTTTAAAGTAACTCTTGGAACCCTCTAGAGTACTTTATGGTTATGAGTATTTTTGATGGCTCATTATGGAGGTTCTTTACAAAGATATCCATAAAATTTACCTATAAAAGCAATATTTCTATATGATATTTCAATCCTTTAAATTATATATTTTAAAATTTTACTCTGTCCATTTCTCATTACATGAAATTAGAGATGTCAAGGATGTTATCTTACTTAACATAGATCATAATTTATACATGAATTTAAAATGAAGATATCTACAACATACATTATACCATGTCATATGGTTATTATACAAAACAATTTTGGGACCTTATAAGGTATAAATGATGTATATGACCTTGTATGATATTTTAGTTCTAGGGTTCCAAATATTGGTCAAAAGTTGGATAAAATGTGGGTGATATAATTTTCTGGATCCCCATTGCATAAAATGTTGAGAATTTTTTTTCTAAAAATTTGGGTGGTGGAGGAGTCTAATACACCCATAATGGATATGGATTATTCCCTAGTTTTACCAATGTATATAGGCCCTTCATAGCCACTAAAAAAGTAGTATGATTATCTAGTTATTCCTAATAATTCCTCAGGAAGAATTTTTGGGACTAATGACTTATGTTTCCCCAAGGGAGGTAACTTATTATCCAATGATTGATTCAATCAAATGGGATAGATAGAATGATATTCTACTGATAAGGTGGACCTATTTTATATTTAAGGTTCTAGAAATATCCCTCTTTTTATATTGGTTAGATTGACGAGACATCTTGGCTTTTGAATAAATATCATGTTCATTGGGTAGTTTTTTCCTTGAGCAATTTCCACTTTAATTTTCAGATGATTCTATACTCTTGCATTCAATTGAATAATATAATCTTTTACAGTGGTTATATGAAAATAATAGGTTGGTTTTTGGGTTGGGTATGTGTACATACCTATTCCATTTGTTAAATACCACTATGTATTTAATAGAGGAGTATATTGAGGGGACCCCAAATGGTGTTTAAACTTGTTTTTGGTATATAATCCTTTTTGATATAAAACTATGGGAGTGTAATTGTATTTATATTCCTATAATTTATCATGTTATTCAATTTTATCATGTTATTAAACATCAATTGGTCAGTAGTGACATCATTTATTAATGAGATCCATGGGGTGGGAAAAACATATTTACTTAGAGAAGGTAAATCTTTAATCCCGGTATATTTTTTTCCTATGTAAAGTACTAGAGATGGCTCAAGGGGTAAAAATTCCCAAGGATGGTGGGATAGTGTAACAGTTATGATAAACAAAAATGACCTAAAACAATAGATGAATTTATTTTCTAGAGAAGAGTTCAATAAAATTTATTCACTGTGAAATTTTAGGTTTACAGTTATAGATATTTAGGTGATCACCCTTGTAGAAATAAATATCGCATCATGAAGTGGATACTACCAATATGTATCTATTAATAATAAACTTTGAAACATTTAAAATAAAATAGTTTTAATTTTTGTGATATATCTTCATATTTTTTATATTTACTTCATATTGGTCCTTAATTATCCTCAAAAAATGTATGTAGAAATTTTATAAGTCGTATGATCAGAAAAATGTCATCAAGTTATATATAAATATTAATAATGAAACTCACTAATCAATGAATTATCATAATACATTAACTTTTTTAAATAATCTTTTGGAACAAAATTAAAATTTTCTTACTGGAAAAATCATCTTCAATTCCCAATCTATTTCATAAAAAATTTCAAAATAAATTAAAAATGTTAAGTAAAAGACATAATAATTTCTTTGCAATAATTAGACCCGTAATAAAACTTATACATTTCACCCATTATAAGTAACAAAATTCCCATTAAATGGAATATAATAACCTTATCATGTGAAAATGTAACATTTTTTGTGAAAAACATTAGTGGGAATTGATATATCATAAAGGTAACATGGGAAAAAAACTATATATCACAATTTAAACCACACTTAGAAATGAAATAAACTATATGGTAAATTATAATAATCTCTTTGGAGAAACCAAACAGGTTAACTATATCCCTTTATCCATCTATTAGAGAGATATATTAGGCAAACCCATCATCCGAAGATATATCATGTTCACCATTATCATGTGATATTTTGATATCACCCAAATCATAAAAATTATAAATGAAAATAAAATAATCATAATATATGAAATATTTAAATTCAATTAGCATACACATTAAAATGATCATTTCACCAATAAGAACAAAATTCATTATATTTTTAAATACATTTAATTTAAAACACTTTTTGAAAATACCCATTAAAAAGGGATGGGGTTTTTCATGTAAAAAATGAAATAATATTATGGAATTTAAACCTCAAAAAATAATTTTGGTGGTGGGATGAACCATTGAGTCTGTATGTGTTATAATTGAACATTCATATTTAATTTTCTATAAAATGTTATGTATATAAGACATAAATGATTTATTTTAAAAACCATTTAATTAATGTCAAGAGTTATATAATATTTAAATTATTATTATTATTTTTTCACAGAAGTACATACATTAAATAAATTTTATGATATATATAGGGAATAAAAATATTTATAAAATAAATCTTTAGCCTATTTTAAATAAGATTTAATGGTTAAATATCCCTTAACATGGCTATGAATTGTAACCTATATTATTTATCTTCCTAAATAATACACTTAAGATAATTATTTATGTTCTGAATAATTTTTTTCAAGTTTATTTTTGCTTTTATATTATTTATTAACATGTTATATACAATTAATTAATATATTATGTTGACATCTGATGTTTTGAAAATATTCATTTCATAAAAGAAAATTCACATGGGTAAGATTAATTTAGTCCAATATGTCATTATTCCACCATCTATAAAATTATAATTATGAAATAATTACTATTTTAAATGTTATTTATGTTTATTAAAACCATATATCATATATGGGTACTAAAATTAATTACGTTATAATTTTTGAGATGGTAGGTCATATGTAAAATTAGTAACCTTTCCATTTTTAATAGATCATGATGGAAAGATGGTAAATATAAATTAATAATTATATAATTTTAATTATATCGAAAATAAAATATAATTTTTTTAGATACAGTAACCAATAGTATCCATGTAATGTGTTCAAGAAAAAATGTTCCAGTTCACTTTATGAAGTTCGTAATCCAAACCTACCCACGAATGAAGTTATAGTTTTATTAATAGATGTAAATGTAATAAATAATATGATATATTATATTCCAAAAAATGAGAAATATTTCATTAATATAATATATATATATATATATATATTTAATCCATTTTTATAACCATCTTTTAGTGGAGGTGATAAAGAACAAATCACATCAGTTTGTAAGGCGGTAGTCCCACACACACAAAAATAATGGTTTTATTTCACATTTGATGTAATAGGGATATGGATACAGGTTGCAAAATTAACATAAATACATCTCATTATTTGTAATATACTGGTTTTATTACATCAACATGTTTTATGAATATTTGAGGAAGATATTGAAATAAATTAAATGAAAAAGATTGATTCAGAATAATACATCTTCATCAGAAAACCTCAATATGATTATAGCTAAATCATTCATAGGATAGTTTCTTATCAATATATTGAATCTATTCCACAGTTAGGGATTTAAGGAATCTATTTTAGTTGTTATTATCCTAATTAAATGGCTCTTGAACTCTAGATATGTGATGAAAGGGGTCCTTCATAATTAGGGGAGACGACACACATGGTATTTTTAAAAAGAATAAAATAAAGTATTATCTTAAAAAACCCAACTGAAAAAACATGGATCATTTATTAATCTTATGTAATAAATTCTTGAAATATATCAATATAATATAATTTAGAGAAGTTTTGATGTCATTTTAACACTTTTTACTTAATTTTTACCCTTAGTGAACCGATTTTAACAATTTATGTGGTAACCTATTTTTTATTATTTATTGTCACCTAAAATTAATTCTACAATATTAAATAATATAAATTTATTTTATTTTATATGTTGTATAAATTTTATTAAATATAGTTTACGTATTTGGAAGAATGGAATTTAAAATTAAATAATAAAAACCTAATGAAAATGGGTTTTTGAATAAATGACTTTTAAATATAAAAAAGTATTTATACCAAATTAAATAATAAAAATAATTAAAAAGAAAATTATTTAATTAATATTAATATTATAAAACTAGTTTTATCTAAAACGTTTTTGAAAAAAATTATCATTGATAAATATTCAAATGGAAAGATATTTTTCTATTGAAAACATTATTTTCCATATTCGATGAAAACTAAAACTATTATGAAACATTGAAAAAACATATGATAAATAAAATTTATATGATGATTTAAAAAATGAAGATTACTTTTTCAAAAATAAAATAAAATAATTTTAAAATAATTATTTTAAACGAAACTGTATAATTCCTGGAAACCAAATTTGGTTAGAAATTTATTTTTCCTTTTTAACTGAAAAATTTATTAACATTTATATATTTAATATAACTCTATAAAGTATTATTAATTAATTTTAATAAGAAATGCAAATGATTTATATTACCATTATCAAGGTTTTAATATTATTCCCTCCTTTAGGAAACTATGACCTCAAATTTTTATTCATTGATAGGTGGGGATATTTTTCATTCATGGCGCATTCGGATTCCCATGTTACTTTATCAATAATATGGGTTTTTATGAAAAATAAAGTGGTAAATAAAATTATTCTACTATATCTGCCCTCAAAAGTAAATAATTTACACTGGATGTTTCTCATAAGAATGTTTTTTATCCAAAGGAACTATTTTAGGGCTAAAAACCTGATATGCACCTGTCACATTTTTAATTAATGATAAAACATGAAATATTTCATGTACCTAACATAAAATCAATAATGATGGCCACTAAATAAAAAATAATCTAAAATAGTATATTATTTCATATGTTCTAATGAACCTCAAATATATATTTTCATTAACACCAAAACACACACACTATTCCATTGAGATGCTTTATGAAAAACATGATCATCTACCATGAACAAAATATCATTCATTATTTTATTTAAATAACTTTTATACATGTTCTTATATATCGCATGTTTTTTTGAGTCATATTAACCTTATAAAAAAATATTATATAATATTTATTCCAAAAAACATCATTCTATGAATTTATCACAACAAGATGCAGTTCAACACCACTCCCTATATAATCCCTCTAAAGGCCCCATATGTTTACTGGAATGAAAAATGGAAATATAAGATAGATAAACTGAATCCATATATTGATCTAAACATCATTGATAATATGATGACTATACAACATAAATATCCTCTAAAGTTAAAGTCCTTTTCTATTATTATCCATCTAATTGAGAATGAATGTTTTTACTGATCTTTTATTTAGTATGCATTGACTTCTGATGACATTTCAAAATTATATAAATAAAACATCTATCACATTTAAATAAAATGGATATTGTAATCCATTTTAATCTAATTAAATAATGATTATCTTGAATGGGAAAGAAATATACAAAATTTTTATATTGATCAAAAATAAATATTGTCAAATTATAACCTTTATATATATTTGGTAATCTAATGAAAAATTAACTTTAATACATTCACCTATTTCTGTTATGGTGTTAGAAAATTATAAAGCATCCCCTTCAATAAATTTCACTCACCATTGACATGTTGAATAGTCAATCATTATTTAGAAAAATAATTAATATAATTATTCATTCCTTACATCCCAAAATTTCCCAAATGGTCTCTAGGAATTTTATTTATTATTAGGCTGAATCAAAAATGGGGTGTTATGATCCCTACTAAATAGTTATTTCATCAATTCTCTATTACATGAAAGACATAATATTTTTATTAATATTAAAAAACATTCTATGTCGATATTAAATTTTAGAAAATAATCTTTTATAATAAATCATATCCTCTACCCTAAAACACTATCTTCCTTTTGATATTTCATAATTTTCTATGAAAAAGATGATTACAATAACACATGAATAGAACTTTCTAGATAGTCTATATGAAAAATGTATAATTAAGAATTTATCAAATGGTTAACCAAATGATCTTGTTCCATACATTGAATTGTTAATGTACTATTATCTCTTTGACGCAAACCATCATCTACCCTATTTTCCTCCCCTAGATCATAATTAATTGTGTATCTTTAATCTTTTATCAGTTCTAGACATCTCTTAAATATCATGTTCTTCTCTTAATGAGTGAATATAAAATATGTGATTTTATGATTAATATATATTTCACATTTTACTCCATATAAATGATGTCTCAAAATTTATAAATCAAAAAACTAAATATTCTCATTCAAGGTCATTTTTAGGATATTTTCCCCATGATATTATAATTAATGAAAATCATATTCAATAACATGATCATTATAGATTAAAAAACAATGAAGTCCCTATAATGAAGCATCATTAATGATAAAAAATCACGATTTATTGATGGGAGAACCCAAAATGGTGGGATTACTAATCAAACAATCAATTCAAGGAAACATTTATTGTATTCCATTATCCAGATGTACTTATCTTGTTTTACTGTTGACTTGGTTAGTGGTCTAGATAACCATAAAACGTTTTCAACAAATAATGGTTAATATCCTTTGATTTAACAAAATAACAAATATCAGTATTATTTGAAGGAATATTCCATTCATCAACCACTATTGTTTCTCCAGAATCAATAGTTATGGGGTATGGATTTTTTATGTATCAAAGGAATTAAATATATTTTAAAAAATACAATTTCTCACCTTTTTATATAACTTATTTTCTTTTTGGGTAGACAAAAAAAGCCACAAATATTTTTCATGAACCTCATAAGTTATATAATAAACCAAATTATCATTAATAAAAATAACCATAATATTATCTAAAAAATCATGTAATGCTCAATACATCGGATTTATGAACATAAATTGTGAATTCATTATCTTTAATGGATTAATCAAAAACCCATGATGTTAATACCTAGTATTAAATTTTTTTCATTCAGTTATTATCTTCATTCACCTTCAGAAGGTGGTACCCAGACCTAAGATCATCCTTTAAAAAACACTTAGCTTTATAGAGTTTGTGAATCTAGTCATTGATATGAGGTAATTAGTACTTTTTCTTAACATTAGTATTATTAAATGTTATAAAACCAATGTGAATTCTTATTTTACCATGTTTCATTTTTTTAAATAAAATAGGTTGATTCCATGGTGAGGTGAAAGGACATGTGAAAACATTATCACGAAACTCCAATAACACATTCTTAATTCATTATGTTCTACTTGATACAATAGTCATGGGGGTTTTTAAATTAGCTTGGTATCAATCCCAAATCAATAGTAAAATCATCTTACAGATATGATATAATACTAACTAAATCATCTAGATAAACATATATATATTCCCTCATTACTAAGACATCATTAATAAAAACATTTTACTTATTTTCATCAAGAAGAGAAACAAATAATAAATTTACAACCCTTAACATTTTCACATATTCTTAATATCATATTAATGGTATGAATTGATTCTTCAATGAAAATGGAATCCTATTTTAGAAAAATAAATTGTTTGAATCTACAACCTATCACCACATAAAAAACTAAAATACAATCCAAACTGTTAATATCATAAATTTATATAAGGGGAAGACAATAAGGTTTGTAGGGAAAACTCTTCCATAAATGATATTAGGAATATCCTAGTAAATTATTGTTTTCTAAATAACACCTTTATATTTTTTTTTAAAAATGTTCTAAATTCATTTCTTATGGTTAAATTTTCATTTTACCAGTAAGTTTATGAAAATTGAAAGAATGTGTAAACAACTTATCAAGAAATACATTTTAATAATAATAATATACTACTATTATACTTGTTACCACATTGTTTGGTAGCCCAAAATATACCGATGTAGATATTGGAATACAACACACACTTATACCTATAGACTTTCTGATTCCCATTATTCATGACTCATTTGAACACAGAACCACCAAATAAATCATCAAATTAAATTTAAAACACTTTACAACCCATTTACCAAAATATTTCCTTCGAATAACAGAAAAAATTTCTTTTCATCCATGATCTTAATACCCAAACATACTACATCAGAAACACTTCCTATATTTTATAATATATTACCTAGGGTGATTTTTAACACACCAATCACAAAAAAAATAATATTTAGTTTCTCAACATCAAATTTATTTAATGTATTCCTCCCATTTTCTTTTGATTGGGATATTTCATTCTCTACATTTTCATGAAATACATGGTCATAAAAAAAATAATTTTTACCTTGTCCACATAGTGAAAAAACCATATTAAATTTAAATCCATGAGTCCAAATCTTATTGATATCATGGATTTAATCTAGTGAAAAATGGAATAATTTCACTATTATGTAACCAAAGGCAATTTATTCTATACATTTTCAATATGGTAAAGCTTTCATCATAAATAAGAACCAAATATTCTTCATTATACCACGATTATAAGAATTTATATTCAATCCTAAGTCAAACAAAAATAATAAAATACATCTCAAGGTAAATGTTATTAAATTTATCCCACTCTATGGAATCAATTTATTTTAGTTCTCCATGTTTCATTACCATTAAACACCATTGATCTACCTTTCCTTCAAAAAAGTCAATAAAAATATATTACTTTTGTTAATTTGAATGTCTTATGACATAAAATATTTTTTATAAATATTTAATCAATCCATTATCTATCACTATATAAGAAAATCCATTGAATACTTGAGGTTATTGTCTTATGAAATGACTCACTATCGACATGTTACTCTTTAGAATATATATTCTATCTCAACAATGGATACCACCACTATTTATATCATGATTTAATTGACCAATCGCAACTATAAGATACTCAATTAAAATTGAAATCCTCTAAGTTTTTTTATTTTTTTCTTGATATTTTGATCTTTATACCTTCATACATCTGCTTATTTATTTTCTCTATAGAAAAAAATTGTGAACAGACAAAATTTAAATTAAGAAAAATGGAAAATTTTAAATTATTTATCATAGTATCAAAATAATAATAATCTCATAATAGTGTTTATATTCCATATCTTATCCTCTAAAATTTTCTAGTATATTACTTTGATAAGAAAACTCTAGAACCATCCTTGAAAAATTCATAAAATTGATTCTGTAAACATTAATTTTTTTTCAATAGGGGATTTTTTTTATTTTGGTAGTTCTATATAATTAGTTGAACACCCTAAAATAAATAAATATTACATACATTGTGGAAGCTTCAAATCATTATCCATTTCTCCCTCACTAAAAAAATATAAAATGAAATATTTTTTATTTCATGAGATATAGTGACAATTTTCTTCTTAAACCCGTCCTTATCGTCATGAATCCCTAATACCATCTACTTTTTTAAATTGTGGGATAAGTACAATAATATAGGAATGTGAAATATAAATATTAAGGAAGAAACTCATTGTTATATGAATACTATTAACTCTAGAGACCCAATATTGATGTACATGGATATTACATTACTTTTGCCTAATAATTAATACATAAAAAGAACTGAAACTCAAGGACTTTAATAGTTTAGTGTATTTGGAAACTCAGAACATAATGATCTAATCACGGTGAAAGATCTTCAACATCTTATATAAAGATCTTCCCCTTTTGTTTTCTTACCTAAAGACCTTTCTTTAAATCCTGGAAAAAATACATATAAAGGGTGAGCTCAAATGCCCAGTAATGGTAAACATATTGAACATAAAATAATCCATAAACATTTGAATGCAGAATCTTGTATATAAAATCTAAACATCAAAATCTTGAGCAATGACATAAATCGTGGAAGTACGTAAGGAATATATCATAAAAGAAGATCAATAATGATAAAATATCATGGAAATAAAACATGTAGTTCTGGAAAACCATTAAGAACATGATATGATTTCCATATTATCTAAGGCATTGTTTCCAAGATCATATTAGTGGAAAAAGTCCCTTACTGAATCAAGTTCAATCCTCATTCAAGTCCTATATCACTGAACCAGATTAACTTACCGTTTCAGCCATGGGTATCTCATGATATATAAATCTTTACCCATTGTATTGGAGGGAGATATAGTTCCCACACATTTCATAATGAAATCATTCTTATGTGTTCCACAACATAAATATAAATCATTCATCATAACCCATGGAATAAAATGGGTTTCATAAACATCAACCCGTCATAACATAATCCATATAAAACAAATGGATATAATTTCATCATATGAAAAATAAAACCATGTAAATAGTAGATACATTATACGTGAAACATAAACATACTAAATAATTTCATCTTATATGGAAAATAGTTTTGACAAATCACTTGAAATGAATTCTTGAGGAAAATATCATTTCTTCTTCAAAATAATTTTCTTTTCACAAAATTCCTTTCAATTTTAAAAGAAAAATATTTTGTTGAAAATAATAATGAAATTTTGTAGAGTAAACATTATTTAAATAAGTCTTTATAAAATCGTAAAAATCCATTCACGCCGTATAAGTTAAAAAACATTCTTCTCCTACTTTTAACAGAAAAGTCAAAAAGTACCTTTTATGGTAAACAAAAGAATGATTCCTTCCATAACACAAATTAAAAGTCAAAGAGGCGTAAACATGAACTTAAACATACATTTAAAAATATTAAACACATCATAAAATACATTTTTATGGACATTTATGAAAAATATAACCCCAGTAAATACTTACGTATAAGTAATCTCAGATAAAAATGAGATTACAAAATTATCCCTTACCTTATGTATGATATGCTTAATACGTATCCGAACCTCCAGTATAATGATTTAAATAATGTAATTGACTTATTATACAATCATATTAATTGTTATGATATCATATATGGTTCACTTAGGACTTTATATTACCCGTTCTTTTGTAAATTCCATGTTAAAGCAGCGTTTTGGGAAAAATCATTTTATTTATCGTACGTGTTTGGACATGTTGTTATTGATATTATTATCACTTATATCATGATTTACATACTTCCAGAATTTAAATAATGATTTCTATATATATTCAGTATATATATATTTTCAATATATAGATAAATGAAACTAAATACACCGTTCATGGAGACGGTAGGTCATACATATGCATGAACGTTGTTTTCCTTCCCTTATTGACTTGAATGGAAGTAAGAAGATGAAATATATATATATGAACATAAATAAATTAGCTTTATCATGTCATATATTTCATTATTATTCAATATATATACTTTATAATCATTCTTTATTGGTTGTCATGGAGAATGAATCTCATCGCGTCGTGGAGACGGTAATCCGTACGTACGCACAAGCGATGATATCGTTCCCATAATTATTGAATTGAATTGGAGTAGATGATATAATATATCATAATAAGAATGATGTTATAATAACTATATTTAGTTATTCTTTACACTATTATACCCATCCATGTATTGTGGTGGTGGAAAAACAGATTACACCACGGCGTGGAGACGGTATTCCGTACGTACGCACCCGTGGTGATTTCTTTTTCCGTTGGATGGATAGAAGGTGAAATGGGGTTTTTTTAATATTTATAATAACATATAAGTATATTATTTATACTGATGTTATTACTTTATAATTAACCAACTAATGATGAATAATTTGAAGAAGAAAGAAACTTGAAAGAATCGGTAGAAGAGATTACCACTTCTTCGACGCACCTATTTTTTGATTTCTCTTAAGTCACTAGAGTTGGTATTTTGAGGAGACCATAACCTCTATAATGTTTATAAAGAATTTTATAAGATTAATGGGTATATTTTGGCCGAGCTTGAAGGCTCAACATAATGTAAAGAGATGAGGTAGAAGGTTCCCTTTTATAAAGGAGGAGAGGGGAACTTTAGGAATAATTTAAAATATTATTTTATAATAAAGTCATATTCGGTTTATGATGGATCCAAAGTGACTTATTTCGAATATAAAGTGAATATGGGTCAAAATAGTCTCAACCAATTGGTTTTAGACAAGTTTAAGTTACTATTTTAACCTTATCATTTAGATTTAACTCTAAGTTATATAATTTAGCTTTTACGATGTCTTCTTTTTTTCTTACACTATATGGTTAATAAACATACTATAACAAGAAAAAAGATCCTGAAGTGGTTAATTATTAATATATATAACCTTATTTAATTCATTTTTCTTGTCCTTATATTTTTATGAATTTAATAACAATAAATAATATAATATTTTTTAAAAAAACTATTTTACGTCAATTTTGACACTATTTGGTAATTGATTTTTTTGAAACTCGTAACAGCATGATTAGTTCAAAAAAAGTTAATTCAATCAATAATAACTTGTCATATTAACCTATAAAATTATTTTAATTCATAAAAAGTCTAAAAATACATTTATTTGTTTATTTATAATATCAATTATGTTGATATTTCAATAAAAATGTAATTACTGCATCATCATTATGTCATAAATTAATTAATTTATTTAATGTATAAAATTTATAAATAAAATATCATTATGTAGGAAATATTTTTAAATTTCTAATGAATATTTATAGTCGAATTTATCTTATATATAACCCTATATTAAAAATGTTTTAGTTATTAAACATTGATTTTAACTCCTTTAACTCTTCTTTAAATAAAATAACAATAAGTGTCCTAATCTAATCCAAGTGGACCTAAAGGGTAATATTTTATTCCTAAGGTTGTTTTTGGTCGAATTACACTTATCCAATAGAATTAGGACATGTGTTATGGTAATAATAATATCATTTTTACCCTTAATTACCCTATTTACTTTTAACCGTGGTAAATAAAAGTAACAAGTTACTATTCACCAAAAATTATTTTTATCTTATTGAACCACATTTTACTCCTTGATATTAACCCCGTATCTCTGATTTTTAAAATTCAACTCATAGAAGTGGTAAAATTATGTTTTATGTTAATTTTAATGTGCTCCTAAGAGGTGGGTAAAAGAGGACAAAAAGTTCAATAAAATTTTTATATATCTAAAATTATTATAAATTTACTACAATGAATTACATTGAACATATATAGGTGTTATTTATTTATTTTTAACTAAAATAAATTTAAATAAAAAATTATTATTTAAATAAAAATTCAGTTTTAACCAATAACTCAGAGTTTTCACTATTCACCAAAAATTGAATTTTTTCAAAAAAATACCAAAAATTCACCCTAGGATAATTTCAATGTTCCGAATCCTAAAATGAAGTCCATTTTGAAAGATTTAATTTATGAAATTTAAAAAAGTGGGTATTAATATTCATAATGGTTAGTTTATATAATATTTTAATAACATATAATTTTTTAGAGAAACTTGGTATTTCGTACAACACACACTATCGAGGAAGGTCGTGATTGCGTGTAATGCAATCCAAGTTAGGGTTGCATGTAGTGAAAGATTATATTGTTGTTGTGTATAATAGAATCCAACCATATTTCATTTATACATTGAAAATATATATATACACTCAATGTTGCGTAGAATAACTTCTATCAAATGAACATGAAATTGTCTATAACACGATCCATGAATATTGTTTTGTATTCTGAAAGCTAATACGGTGTTGCATATAGTGCAAGATAATCGTGGTGTAGCATACAAAACAAGACATCAAACAAATTAAAAATAATACTCCTCATAAAATCATGGATTGTTACATTAATAGTTTTATTTTTTTTCAAAATAAACATTGGGAAAAAGATACATGTTCTTACCCAATAAATCAACTTCACTACCTAATGATTTTAATAAAGCATTTCATTAGAAATATTAATGGATAAAAAATATTAATGGTTTATTTTTTTATCATGAAAAACTTTCTAAATGTTATTCATTTAACCCTTAATAAGTAGTATACACTATATTTTAAACAAAATATCATTAATATAAATTTTGAAAACATAAGTCTTCAAAGAATCCCAATAAAAATAATAGATAAATCAATAAAGCATCATGGGAAATCATTATCATATTACTCTTAAAATTTTTCTTCCAAATAGAATAACATTATGATTAATTTATAATAATCCATTATGATAAGCCTAACTATTTAAATATATTCCTCTACCCAATTAATTTGATTTATATATTGGGCTCACATTTCAACATGATCTGTAATTTTATCACCGATCATAATGATTTATATAATGCTCACCCATCATAAAAAATAATTCCCAATAACAATAATATAATAATAATATATAATGTTTTTCAATTCCATTATCACTCTCATAAAAATATTCTTTTCACCCATAAGGAAATATTTCCTGGTATTTAAATATCAATTGAATTTAAAACCCTTTATGAATATACAACAAACAAAAATGATGTTTGGTCATTGAATAAATCATCATTTTTTTTAAAATATAAAAATCTAATAAAGGTTATGAAATTTTTAATATCCATTTAATAAATATACATTAAAATATAACATTCAATTTGTCGATTATAAAAAATAAACCTAATTACAAACATAAAATATTTCCTTTTGAAAACCATTAAAATAAAGTTACAAGTAAAAAAAGTATTTTTATAGTTCCTTTTTATATATAACCATATATATTTATATTTATTTTAATAGTACGATGATTGATTATAAATATTTAGGAAATAAATATTTAAAGCATATAAAACGAAGTTTTTAAAGTGTCCCTTACATCGACTATGACTCGTCAAACTAGTTATTTATCATACAGAATAATAAAATTTAGTGAATTATTAATTTTTATTTTATTATTATAAATTTTAAAAATAAATTTAATTCATTTTTTTCAACTTCATGTACAATTACCGATTCCATTAATTTCACATCAAATGTTTTAATGATATCCAGCTCATATGTCGAAACTAAAATTTATAAATCAAAGATGGAAAAAGTGGTCATTATTACATCATCTCTAGAATAATAATAAGAATATAATTATAACATATATATAATAATTAAACATTTAAAAACCATACATTAATTATGGTTATGAAATCTAAATTATGTTACCATCATGGATATCTTAGGTTGTACATACAAATGAGTAACTTTTTTATATTTCAATGTCCATGTGAGCTAGAAGTTAAGTATAATTATTTGTTTTCCCATAATGATTATTATATTATAAATATCAAATTATTATTTTAAATACACTCAAATATATTTTTCATTTGATATGTTAATGAGAAATGAATCGCATCACTTTCTAGAGGTGGTAGTCATCACTTATGCATGAAGCTAGTTATCATTTTTCGATGGATTGAAAGGTATGAAATAATAAGATATATAATATTTCTAGAATTATAAATATATAATTAAAATCATATATATAAATTAAATATATCATTATAACAAACACTCAAATTTGGTTATGATAATGAATTACAATCATTCACAAGGAGGTAGTCTGTCGAAAACATTAACGATGGTGTCAATTTCTCATTTTATAGAAGAAGGAGAATGAAAAATGGTTATAACATTAAAACAAATATACGTATATATAAGATACTAGTGTTTTTATTTCATTATTTTTTAATAATATTTATAAGAGTTGGAAGAAGAAATAAAAAAAATCTATTAAGTACAACACATCTTCAATGAACAACCTCTTTTGGTTTATAACCAAGGCCATCCATGGTTAGTTTTATTATGAAACCATGAACTCTGGGATGTGTGGATGGATGTGGTTAAAACATTTGGGTATGTATTTGTTGAAAAGGGATTCATTATGTGTGGCTATGAGATGAGAGAGGGAGTCAGTTTTTAAGTTGGGGGGAGGACACTCCCTAAATTTTTAAAATGAAAAAATATATTAATGTCTTACTCAAGGAGAATGGATCCATAATGGAAAAATTACAAATATTTGATGAGACAGGGTCCAACTATTTCCATAAAAACTAATTTATAAAACTTTATATTTTATTTTAACCCTTATCACTTATGTGTAACCCCAATTAAACAATTTTTAACCTTATTAATGGAATTGAATATATATCAATATATACTCGTTATTATAACAAAAAAACCAATAAAATAACATCAATTATGAATATTCCAAATATTTATCCAATTTAATCATACTAATTTCATAGAAGTGGTATAATTTAATTTAAAATAAAACCAAATAACGTGATGAAAATCTAGTTTCTTTTAAGAATTACATTTAATTACAAAAATATTATATTATATTTAAGTATAGAATTATTTAAATATACTTTAATTGAATTATTAGTAATTTACCTAAACGAAACATTCTTTCAAATCATAATAAAAAAATTAAATTCAATAAATTCATAAAATGAATAGAAATATTTAAATAAAAATAATTATTTTTCAAAATTCAATGAAAATAGATATTTCCTATAAATTATATAAAATTACACATAATATAATTTTGACATTATCAATTCAAAAAAAGAAGTATATTTTTTTAAATTCATGTTCTATAAATTTAAAATTAATTCTTTAAATAAAACTATAACATGCATGAAAACCCAATTTCATAAGAAATGAATCTTTTTCCATTAGACTTAAAATAAACTAACTATTAATATAATGAAAGAAGCCTCTGTAGAATTTAAAAAAATAATATTAATAATACATGAAAAATTTTTACCTTAAAATCTAGTTGGTTGTAACCCAAATCATGACATAAAATATATAACATTGAAATTTATCTATAAAAACATCAAAATCCCACATAAGAAAGACACAAACCATTACCTAATTTTTAGTTTCTTTACCTAGTTTATTCCTTTAAACAATATTTAGAAATATTTAATATTATTTAAACATAGAAATAAATTATATCCAAATAAATTACAATCAATTTTCATGATGAAATGAGTACATGATGAGCCCTTATATATAATAGTGAAGGCCTAAAAACAAAAAATAATGATTAATATTGACGATAATTAATTAATCATAAACATAATAATTAAATATCATTATAATAAAGAAATATAATAAAATCTCAATAAAAATAATATAAAAAACATACCATTGTGTCATTATAACACAATTAAAACACTATTGATAAATTAATGATTTCTAATTAAATATGTAATTGATAAAGGTGTATAATAAAAATAAATAAACCTCATTATATATATTTTCTATGAATAAAAATTAAATAGAATTTATTCAAAAATATAATTATAATTCATTGAAATAATAAGAGACATTCAATAAAATAAATAAAAATATAACATAATTAAATAATAATCAACATTATCATTAAAATACCTACAACCAACAATATGATTAAATGGAACCAAATAAACCCTACACCCAAATCAGATCCATAAAAAATCTAACTCAAATGAATTACCTATACTATATCATATGTAGAGTGAGTAATTTTACTTTTTCCTTATAAAAAAATATAATTTTTTTAATCATCCATATTTGATAAACAAACTTTTATATGAAATCAAAAATTCCCAGTAGATTTCAATGGGAATCTTTAATTTTTACTATTATATCACACCGATATACTATTTGTTTCCTAAAAATAACGCAATGTGAAAAAAATAAAATATTAAAAATAAAATATTCTTTATTTTGCACAAAGTGTGACCCAAGTGGGTTTTACTATTAATTATTATTTTTCTAGCTTTATACTTTATTGGTTATCTCTTACAGTATTGTATTCATGTATTTTAGTTATACATGTAGATATTTTCCCTAAATCATGAATCCAATTATATCGTAGAATAATATCTAATAACTCTATGACATAAAAGATCCAATACATTCTCTGCATTTTGAAAAAAAACTCAACAAAAATATTTCCCATTTGAAAAATTTTGATTTTATAAATTATCAGTTAAATCAAACTGAAGTAAGATATCTATATCATATATTGGTTAATAAAATTATAGTGAAATAACAATACACAAAAAATATTAATAAAAAAGAAGAAATTAAAACCCCCAAAACGAGTAACTGGTCAAAATAGATATAGTGAAATTTGATCCCACTAACCCTAAAATATTGGGTTCCCCAATGAAAAGAGTACATTTGGGATGTCAATTTTAGATAGGAAGAGTCCTGGTAGGCATGAAGTAGAGTGGTTACACATTCATGGAGGTAATCTCCCAACATTTACCTGGTTGTTGTATTCTTTTAAAATATATAGGTGCACCGTATGGATATTATTATCATCTGCTAGAATATGTAGAAATTGGAGATGGGGTAATGAAAAACAAGGGGATCAGAAACCATTCACTGTATAGATTGGGGTATCTGATTGAGGGGGATTATAATGGTGGGGATTCGAATAGTGGAATCGAATGAAATTGAATGTTTATGTTATGTAACATTATGGGGGAGGATATGGGAGTAGAGTGGGGTGGGATTATGTAATTGATAGGGGAGGTATAGGGAGGGTATGGTGTACTAAATGATATAGGGCATTAGGATAAGGAATCATCATCAGATGGATTAGGGGATCAATGTAGATTAGGGTATCAATATAGAATAGGTCAAGCATTTTGGGTTAGGGTGGGATTGATGTGGTGTATAATTGGTTGTGTATGTGTATTAAATTATTTCAAAATATGTTTTTAAAATAAAAAATAATAAAAAAATTAAATTATAATTATAAATTTAAACATTAATGTTAAAACAAAATATTATTTTTGTAACTACCCAAAATTATAAAGTACCCAATATTCGATAACATGCATGAAACGTGACACCAAGGGATTAATGTATATAATACCATGATACTATAAAATATATTTATTATTTTGAATATATTACATATATTCTATAATTATTTAAAAATGAAAAATCGGGTTAGCTTGCATTGCAAGAAAGGGTGACTTTCTTTTACATTACACACAAGATGAGTATTACCGAACAAAAATATAATCCTAAAATATAATTATTTAATATAATATGATATAACATATACAATGAATTAGTGTTTATAAAGAGTATTAAATATCTTTTTAATATATATGGATTTTAAAAATTTAAACCAAATTCATTGGCTAAAAATTAAATATATAGGAATATTAGAACCAATTGAATATATAAGGGAATATATTTATAAAACTATTTTTATTGTCAAATAGATATTTTTAAGTAATAATATAAATTAATTTCAATTAGTTAATGAAATTAATGAAATATATATTTATAAAATATTCAAGAAATTATTTTATCTAGTCTTCCAATAAATTTGGTAGGCATAAGATAAGATCAAACCCATTATTATATATAAATATAATATTTTTGTAATGGTAGTTTACAACCTTTTAATAGAGAACCAATTTTATACCCAAATTTTGACACATTTTTAGATTTTATATGTTAAAATGAACATCAAAATTGAAATAGAAACATAAAAATCAGTTTAGGGTTAATATTGTTTATTTTTTCTGTGAAATTTTATTTTTTAGGGAATAATGGAAATTACAGAATTTAAATTCAAAAATGATTATATTTTGAATTATTTGGAGTGTTAAATTATATTTTAAATATTTTTAATGTAAAATTTTATAAACTATTTATCAATTAATATTTTATAGTTATTTTTAACCAATTTCACTTTGAAATTGAGTATAATAACATAATAATCTTTTAGATGTTTTTACATTAAAAACATGCATTGTCGTGTTATCCGCAGGACAAAAGTTATATTTATTATTGTCACTTATGGGATTATAATATTCCAAAAATTATTCTGTATTTGTAATAAACATAATTTATATTTTCTAATAAGGTCAAATTTGTTTTTGACCATAAATATTATTCAATGTAATTAAAATTATTAAGGAAACTTTATGCTTAATAAAGAACTATTTTTTTTAAATTAGGGACCAAATGACTATGAAACTTTTACAAAATCCATTTTATAGCCATACATCATCCACTAAGCTTCCATTATTGATTTTTTTCTCCAGTAATGACTTTTGATTGGTAAAAATGTGGGTACACCTAACATATTTTAAAAAACACAATGTGAATCCTTTTCCTCTCTTATAAAATGCCACCATCACTCCCCCTTCATCAAACCACTCTTTCCAATTATATTTGACCAAGATATTAAAAAATAGCTCCTATAAATCCCTAACGACATCTCAGAATCCCCCCCTTTGGATGAAATAAGTCTGAGGAATCCCTTTGGTGAAAATCAAAAGGAGTTACCCGATTAAGAGGTAACAATATTCCTCATGATCTGTTGTATTATTTCAATTCCCAACCCACCTGAACTATTAGAATTCCATTCATATAAACAACTAAAATATAATAGTTATACATAATTTTGTTATGATAAGGGTTATATCTACAGTTATAGGCAATTTCATCTAATGGGTAACAAATATACTATATACATGTACGCAGAACTACTGCATCACAAAATGATTATTGTTCATTTTTTCCTTTACGGTCTCTCAAGGTATAAATTATGATAGAAAAACTGTTTATATATGATATATATCATTTTTATTGTTTAATAATTCTTCTTTAATTATATTACAATATATATCATTATATTTTCTATTTTTTGTAAATGCGATAACATCATTTGTGGATGTGTGAACAACAACCTCGTAAAAGAAAAATGAATAATTGACACTATTCATGGATTGTATAAATTTTTGATATAATTAAAAATAAATTAAAAAATTGATATATATAGATATATATGATATTAATGACATAATTAATTTTATAGTAATATAATATATTATTTTATTTATTAACCTTTTAACATGCTAAAAAGTGACAACGTCGGTCGTGGATGTGTGGACTACCGCCTCCTCAATACGATGTGATTACGTTTACCAAATATATTATTATATTTATACATATATATGATTAAATAAAATGATATTTATGAAAATATATATTGTTACTTACCATTATTCTATAATGACCACTAAAAAATGGGAATGCTACTCAGCAGTGCGTACGACCTACCATCTCCATTATTGAAACATTAGTTAATTTTTCATAACCATATATCATGATTGGTTTTAAAAGTTTAATAGATATATAAATATGATTATTATGTCATGATTATTATTGGGGAAATTTTTATATAATTACACCATTGACAATATTTTTCCTACCAAAGTAATTTTTCACACATAAACTGAATATGGTCATAACACATGATGTAAAATTAACTGTTCAAGTAGATGTTTACAATATTTTATTAATTGATGTAAAAGTAATAATAAACATAATAACTGTACTAAAGAAATTAAATAATTAATATATGTTTATTATTCTGTAATATATATATACAAGTGACAAGTAGGACTAAAGGAACGGGTCTTCATCTCAATTTACATTCCATTGAGACTTATTTTTTTTATGCACTAAATAACTTTTTAAAGTGTATATTCATCAATTTGACATGTTATATCAGGAATATCCTTATTCTCCGGATATTATAAGTTCTATTTAATGTTATTTATTCATTGGGATTATGATTAAAATGTTTCAATGTGGTATTATATACTTTGGAATGTTAAAATATTATTTTCCACAAGAATGTTTTTGTAATATTTATACAATATTTCCACTCATCAACAAAAAAAATCATTTTTGTTATTTATCCTCCACTGGGGAATTATTGATAAAGATTTATCCTTTATTAAATATAAATAGTTGATGATAATGAAAATAGTTTATTAATTAAATCAATTATTTGATAGATTACGAATAATTTCGACTCGCAGAAATGGGTGGGGCCTTGGAATAGATAATACCTATATGCATTGGTAAAATAATGTGATGAATAAGTTTGAATAATCAGATCTGATTAAAATATCATGAGAATACATTTTTACAGTTTATTGGTTCAGGTTCTAGATACATGATGTCCAATATTAAATCATTACCTTCATTTTAGTTATCATTTTTATCCATGATATTTTTCATCGATATATCTTTTGATGAATTTTTATTTTAGTTCATTGATTAAATTTAATTTTTTTTGTTTCATACGTTTACATGTTGATATTTCTTGTTATTTTAATATAATGTGTTATTCATTATTTAACAAGACATTTTTATTATTCTCAGCAATTCATTATTGCTTCCACTTTACTTTCCCTTATTGAGCATTTGATCTCACCCTTACTATGATTCCTTTCCTAGAGTTATGATGGAAAAATATTTGCTTAATATTTTAAGGATTCAATTTATTTAATTTTATTATGTATCCTATTTTATTTTCATTTCCCAACCTATTATGGGTATCATGTGTGTACTCTGGTTTTCTAAGACTACTATGACAATCTGTCCTTTAGGATTTCTTACTTTTTAATCATGCCAAAGTAATAAAAATAAGAACCATCTCTGAACTTCTTGTGTCAGGGTGTTACAATAGGTATCAAAGGAAGTTTAACAACAACATTGAAAATAAGATTAATAAAATTAGATTACTGAAGATAACAATAAGATATAAATAGAGGATAATTGTATAAAAACATCCAATAGTTTTTGTAAGGTTGAAATTATGTGTTTATTATTAGAAATACATATCTATCTATATAATACAAGAGGACTTGGTTTTTCGCACATATGTACTTGGGAGTAAAAAATCCAAAAATATGTGTTGAGCCTGACTCGTTGTAACTTGGTTCATAAAAATGGTTGTTACTATGCACCTAGTTTAATAGTACCAAGGGATACTCTTAGGTTAGTTCACATCTTCTTTACAAAACAATATGATGGACATAAAATTAATAATTTCTCCAAAGTAACCAAAGTTTATGATTGTAATATTTATGATGTATAAATTAATATGATGTGTTTTACCATATTTGAAATTATATAAGTGAACCCATTATATTCCATTATTTATAAATATATACAATAATAATTAATGGTTTCAATACTCATCAAAAATATAAATATTTAACTATTTAGGAAAACAATCAATATAGTATTAGATTGGATAAAATCATGAAAATATTTGGAAAACACAATCAATTTATAACAAATAGCTTTCTTGAATGTAGAAACCAATTCCATAGGGAGGATATATTATGCTAGATCACTTTAAGAGGCATAATCCATAATCCTTTAGTTGGCCTTCTCATGAAATTTTAGCTGAGAAATGGATTACTTTTTTGGGTAAGATATGTACAGCCTTGGAATTCCGTGAAAATGAAAAGGTTACACTTGTGCTCTATTATTTCCAAGGTGATGTTGATCAATGGTGGTACTTTATTTTGAATACAATAAAGGAATAATAAATATAACTCTTGTAATAGATGAATTTTATAGAGACATTATTTTATAAATACTTCTCTCATCATCAACATACTAAGTTGATGGTGAATTTCCATAGTTTAAGAAAAAATGTGGAATAAAGTGTTCTGTTGAATGAAGACACCATTACAAGGATAGCAAGGTATGTTATAGATTTCATAAAAATGTGGATTGGAAGACTAAACACTTCATTGAGGGAATTAAGATAACCCCTTAAAGGGTACTGTTGGCTCAAACCTTTTCTTCATATGATTAAATAGTTTTATCTGCTATCAAGACATAGAAATATTTCTCCATGTATTATGTATTGATGGGATACTAAGAGAATAAGATTCCATCCGAGCACTATGAAAAATTGAATGAACCAAATAATAAGCGAATGAAGGATTATCCCATATGAAATAATTGTGGAAAGAATAACCATGGTAAATCTTTTAAGGTAGTGAGTGTTTTTTAAAATTGTGGAGATAAGGGTCACTATGATAATGAATGAAAGGGTAAGAATAAAAACACAACAATTTAGTGAGTCAAATTAGAATAAATTTCAATGTATGAAAAGCATTTCCCAATCTTTATGTGACGTCCTGGCCCGGCTCACCATCGAACCGGTGGCTGGACCGGTCGACACATGGCCTCAAGCGCGTCTCCCCGTATGCCAGAGGCTGCCGACTAGCAGCGAGGTTCTAGGGAGATGATAGTGGGGGGAATATACCCGCATTTCAGAGTAACATAGTGGTATTATCAGAGTAAATAATATTCAATAGTGGAATCAGTAACAATTGAAAGACAACAGTGAAAAATAAAATAATATCCATTTTATAAAAGGACGCCAATTTACAATGAATGTATGTACAAATGATGATACATTTATGAACGCAGTAAACATTACAGCATGCTTTCAATACAATAAAAAATAAATGTAGAAAAGACAGCAAGGCCCAACATGCGATCTCATGAGAATCCCAAGCTCCCACATGGTCTTTTTCTCCTAACTCCTTAGGTACAAACAGCAAAACACACAACCTAGGTCTTGCAGGGAAGAAGGTCTACTCGGATACCCTAGTGCAATGGCATCCCAAGTAGTGTGGGAGATATAACTCTCAGTAGGCCAGCACCACCGGTGTCAAACCAAATCCAGACAGTGTATAATAATTAAATAGTGAGCAGGTATGGAGAAATAAGTAAGCAGAACAACATAGAATAACAACACCCATTTGGGTTCCCTAAGGACACCCGACGGCTATACCAGCTTGGGCTCGTTGCCGGTAAAGTAACCTAATCATGTCAACATATACATATATAAAATAATTTAGATCATAGATGGCATGGGATTAGAATGCCTCCCACCCATTTATCGAGATTAGCGGGACGAGTGAAGAATGCCTCTCATCCCCAATGGTCAACTGGAAAGGGGTATGAATGCCTCCCATCCATATACGTATAGAGAATAGCGGGTACGAGATAAGAATTCCTCTCGTCCCTATAGGTCAACTATCAAGGGGTAATAATTCCTCCCTTACATACACGTATATAGATCACATCTGGCATGGGGTAGACACGCCTCCCACCTATACTCAAAATAAGCTGGCATGGGGTATGCAAGCCTCCAATCCATAATCATTCCAAGTAGATGGCATGGGGTATAAATTCCTTCCATCCATAATCATGAAAAGTAGATGGAATGGGGTATAAATGTATCCCATCCAAACACGTATATCATCACTAGAAGTCACTAGCAAGGGGAAAGAATGCCTCCCTTCCACACATGTATTGTCACACTGGCATGGGGTATAACTACCTCCCATCCAAACACGTAACTCATCACCAGGTGGCATCAGCTTGTGTGAACTCACATTACATCCATGTTTATTGTATACTACTTATGGAATTACCTCATAATCATTCAAAATCTATATCACAATCAAAAACAATCATACAGCCCATATCCACGTAAACGGTTATAATCAAGTCCATACAAATATACCTAAGGAAAAACATCTCAAGTATCATTATCACATTTATACTTAAGGAAAATCCTCTTAAGCATCTGTTTCAAGACACTAACATATTCATCACATTTATATAAGGTACATGAGGAAAATTGTTCATGTACAGTATTGGCTTACCCCAATTCATTCTTCATTCCTCTTATATCATTTCAAAGACATATATGGATTTAAAAAGCATAAAGTGGTGTTATGGACTACCCCTCCTAGGTAAGTCTCGTTCACTAGATCCATTCCATTAACATAATCCGTGCTTATTACATTATCATAAGTCATGTTCTTACCACCCTAATCCATTTCATTCAAGATTATCCATTTCATCCAAAGAGTACAACGGTCATGCTTTAACCATTTGGTACAATTCAGTGGAAACATGACATCAATCAATTATCACCCAAGCGCAACAAAAGTTTAGTAGGCAAGCATAAGGAACTACATAAAACATTTATCTTGAAGACAATGCACCTCAATTCGAGGAGTTTTATTATTAAATTGTTAGTTTAGTGACCAAACAACCTATTTTATCTTATTCCTACAATTCACACGATTTTCAAAGAAGCATTTAATTGACTAAACATGCATAATTAAAATACTAAGACAATGTAGTATTAAACTCTTTAAATGCTTCACATTAAATTAAAGGGCAAGGAGAGTGATCCTACCTCTAGGTGGATCCATTCGTGCACTCCGGATCTTGATTCTTTCTAACTAAGTGTTTCCTAAGCTCCGTCAATGTAAAACCAACCCGAACCTGCCAATGCACTACGAAAAACACACTACAAACCTTAAACAAACTAAAGATAAAAAATTGGGAGCTACATAAACAACAAAAGAGTAAAACCCTTACCTCAGAATCAAACCGACGGATCGAAATCAGCACAACATGACTCGCCTCCAGTGGTGGATGTCATACGCATACCAACAAGGTCCCGAGGGACCTTTCTCACCCCTTTACAACAAGATAAATAAGAACGAAAAATAATTAAACAAAACCCTTAAACATGGGGGTTCGGCCGAACGAAATTAGGGAAAGGAGGAGCCACAAAATCGGCTAAGAAGGGAGGAGGAAGGACTAATACCGAATTTAGTTTAGTCCAATGTCTAGGTACAGTCTGGTTGGATAGAGCATGAATCCAACTGTGCCCCCAGAACTAAAATCCTAATAACTCACAGATCTAGCTTTAGATTGACACATCGTTTGTTGCGTTAAGACCCCTATGACATATAGAACCTTTGATATACTTCTTCCAAGTACATCGTGGCAGTTGTAGAACCAAACAATGGATTGGGGTGCAGAATCTCCTGGAGACGAGCAAGCCTAGTGCAGAAACCCAATAGCTGGCTGTGATGAGAAGAGTGCTCCAAGCGAACCAGTGTGGGTAAGATCCAAGAGATCATGTGTGGGTCAGATCATAGAAATCATTTGTGGGTTATATATTAGTGTTTCGGTGTGGGTCATCTCCATCAATCAAGTGTGGGTCAGCTCCGGCGATCCTCTGTGGGTCATCTCATAGCGATCATGTGTGGCTCAGCTCCTAGTGATCCTGTGTGGCTCATCTCCTAGAGATCCTGTGTGGATTAGCTATAGCAATCCTATGTGGGTTAGAGCCTAGTTATCCTCTGTGGGTCAGCTCATAGAGATCCTATGGGGGTCAGCTCCAATGATCCTGTGTGGGTCAGCTCCTAGCGATCCTTTGTGGGTTAGCTCCTAGCGATTCTATGCAGGTCAGCAGAAGAGCCTCTTAAAGGAATAAAATGATTCAGTATTTAAAACTAATCATCTCTACTACCATACATAATGATATAACTACTGTGAGATGAGTGAGAACCTCTATGTTTCATCATGTTTTAGATGAATTACTTGATAACATAGGTATATTTATGGGCATATAACTAAGTATTGTTATCTGTTATTTTCGTACTTTGCGGTTTATCCATGGTGGATTTTGTGTAACCTTGAGGGTCTCGGGGCCCCTACTGAGTAACATTATACTCACCTCTGCAAGGGTTATGCCTGCACGTTATTGTGTTGGATTCATATGATGGACAAAGTTTCCTAAGGCTGAGAGTAATAATACTGGATGGTACTAGGCGGAGGACCATACGACGGGTCGGTATGCAGAGGAGATGGGTGGATGTGGAGTGCTGAGGAGGCAATATGTACCTACCCTTTAGGTAGGAACCTCATAGGACAATCTAGTAGATGTATTTTGTCTTTATTCGGTTGTATTATATAATAGTTGTACTTTTATATTTATAGTTGGACTTCTAGTCCATCCCCTTTTACTTTCAGCACTCTTTTTTCTATTCAGTTTTCTTGTGTTTGTATCTTTCTGTGTGCTTGGTTATGTGAGTTTATAGGTTATAATGAAAATTCCCTCCTAGTTCTAGGGAATAAAGCTTTTGGTGCTAGTCACCATCTCCTGGCCTATGGAAGGCGGGTTTGGGGTAGTCACGGCACGGGCCCTGGGGGACGGGTCATGAAAAATTGGTATCAGAGGAAGTCAGTTCTACTGCAGAACATAAGACTATGATATTTCCTTTAAAAGAAATAGTGTTAAGTGTAGTTAGTGTGGTTATCAGGTTTAGATAATCCAGTGTTGGTGTGACGCCCGACGTATCCATACACCCAGACCCTGACATACGATTTCTGACTCAGTGCACGTAAACACTGATTGCGTGTGTGTTTTCAAAAGTTTTCTTTTTGATATTTTTATTTAGCACAAGAGGTATAACATATTTACCGTGGCGCACTAGTATCATTTCAGGATGCCTCCACATAGATAGCCAGCTAGGGTTCCGAGAGTTTTACTCAGTGATACCCCACTAAGCGATGAGGCCTCATTGAATGGCCCTCTTCCAGTAGAGGCACCAGTGGAGACACTAATGGTACCATTACCCGATGGGCCACCGATGCCACCATCCCCAGTAGAAGATGTTGCAAGCATATTGAGCACATTGCACGAGTTCCAGTGTCATAGGCCACCCAGGATCAGGGGAGAGACAGACCCACAGGTGGCTAAGTATTGGTTGGAGGATATTGAGAGAGTCTTCTGACAGGTAGGGACAATGGCTGATATCATGGTGATCCTTGTCGCCAGCCTTCTATAAGAAGATGATGGAGCTAGATTCTCAATTTTCAGAATGAGGTGACGCTTCTCTGGGCAGTCTTCGAGAGCCTGTTTCGGACAAATTTTTCCCAGTGACTCTTTGAGTAGTGCGTATAGAGGAGCTCCTTCATATACAACATGGTAGCATTATTGTAGCTCAATACTCATAAAGGTTCACTGACCTCTCACGCTACTCCACAGATATGGTGCGAGACCCTTTTATCAGGGCTCGAAACTTAGAGCTTGGACTCACGTGGGAGATGAGGGCTTCGATGATCTCACTTAGCAATCCAACGCAGGTGGGGGAGTTAGAGAAATACCTCTTAGTAGAGAGTTTCCTTGATGAGAAGTCACCTGCAGCGAGACCCACCACTGGTCATCACATAGGTGAGTCTTCTACAGCTATTAGTAGACAGATGACATAGAGGTCCAAGAGTTCCAAAACTACAGGCGAACGCATTATTCATGGTAGGTTGTGCGGGGAACCCGAGACATAGCCAGTCAGTCCAAAAGCGGGCAGTATTACGCATGCAGTGGGTAGGGTCACAACAATCGTGACTACTCTACCTATCGTACGAATGGTCAGCGGACGATTGAATGACTGCCCAGGCTGAGATATAGATTTGACTGAGGAGGTCTACAGGGTGTAGGGAGACGTGGCAAAGTAGCTGGTCATGCAGCTGGTGGTGGGCGACGATTCAAGATGTTGCTTCCACCACCACCATGAGGTCCACCTCGACTATAGGGAGCGGGTGGATAGGGTCGATCTCAGAGCTCGGAGATTCTTATTTGTCCAGTCTTGAGAGATGGTTATGGAAGACGAATTATATCAGTTCGTATAGGTGATAGTTCACATGTAAACATGAATGAATAATTCTATTCACAGTTAATGGATGTGGATATGTATTTAGGTGATGATTTAAACATAATAACATCTTAGAATATTTAGGTTATTGGAGTTATTATTTCATTATGGGTGCAGAATATTTGAATGTAGTGGTAGAATAAATAAAATAAGAACACCTAAATAAGAACATTATATTCCCATAGGATGATCACATTTCATAACACCTTAACACCTCTAATAAGGGTTTTATTCCACATATATGGCCTCATGAATATGTGGTGGGATTCTTTGAAGGTTTTTGGGTTGATCACGGCTGATTTAAATTTCTTTTGAAGTAAAAATGTTCAAATGTTCATGATGTTTTTATATCCCAATTTTATGTGAAATTGATTCAAATGACCTACATTGGATTAAATGATAAAAATTAAACTATTTATTCATTATGAAAAATTTAAACTATAACCAAACTATATAAATAAATTATAAATAAATAAAATTCTGAATTAAAATGTAGTATTTTTTATTATTTATTAAAAATAAGTAATATTAAAAAATTAAAAAAAATCATCCAAAGTAAATTTTGATGTCCCTATTCCAAATAAAAGGTTAAATTTTTATATAAAATTGGTGAAACTATCATAATTTATAATTAATAATTTTTCTCTATTAATAGTTGGGTAAACTAAAATTTAAAAATATTGGTGCTTTTTATGATTAAAATTCGATCTATTCTTATTTTAGGACCATAAAATATATTGGAAGAATGTAAAAAATATATTAATAATAATGAGTAAACATAATATAGTTACATTTATTCATTCCCACCAATACAGTGTATTGGTGATAACTAACACTTAAAATAATAATATTAGTGATATATTTTTATTTGGTATAACCCAGTCTTGGGTGTAATGTAGGATTTCTAAGAAACCCATTATTGTATGTTGAGTATGCTGTTGAATACATTATCTTTGTTAAGTTAAAATCATTATCTATGTCACAAATATTAAAAAATATGAAAAATAATTATTTTATAATTACATGGGATGTTACATATTTCCCTCCTTTTAGGAATTTCATTCTATCAATTTTATTCACTTATCAAATAAGTGGGGTTATTTATCCCGCATAGAATTTTCATATTCCGATACGGCCTCTAAAACAATGTGGTTTTTTTAAAAAACATTAACCTGAAAAATCCCATTATTCTACAATACATTCTATCTACAGTCAATAATCTTGACTATTTACTATTCATAAGAAGGATTATTTTCCAACTAGACTTCTTATGGACACAAAACATGAGTTGGATCTGTCATATAGTTTCATAACATTGAAAAATTAGTAAAATGTGTACCTTGGATAAACTCATAGTTAAAAAAACTCAATACAGAACTGATCTAGATTTATCTATGATTTTTTAGGGTCTATTGAACCATGGAATCGACTTCCCTTTAATACTTAAATGCATCAAAATATTCCTTGGAGAATCTCTGAGAATGAAATGAGCACCTGCCTCAAAAAAAGATCACTCCTCTAGTTATCAAAATAACATTTCTAACTCCTTTGAGGTACCCAAATTTGTTTCTTAATCATCTAAAAATTTGTTGCCATAACTTCTTCCGATTATTTCTCCCATCAATCTCCTTTTAATTACTTCATCCCAATAAATGGAGTTCAACACCTCTTTACATATAATGCCTCAAATGGAGACCTTTTTATACTGAAATGAAAACTATTATTATATGAAAACTAAAAAAACAACGATATTTATCCCAACTTCCCTGGAAATCCATTGAATATGAACATAACATATCCTTCATGTTCGGAATTTTTCATTCTTTATTACCCAAAAAGTATATAAAATAGGAATAAAATGAGTATATTTATTCAATATATAAACAACAAATAAAACCACAGTGTTACATCAAGATGTATTTGGTAATAAAACAATAAAATTCATTGATATATATCTCCATTTCCACTCTAGAAATGGAAATAGATGTAGCACCCTCATTAGAAACTGTCATTTTTTTGTCCTGCTGACAAGTAGAATAGTTCTTAGTAAAGTCAGTAATATCTATTTTTATTTTATCCCACCAATAATACAATTTAAAGTCTATGTACATATTTTTTCTACTCAAATGAACTGAAAAATTATAACTATGAACTTTACATAACAAATCACACTTCAATTGTGAATCAAAAGGCAGACAAAACCTATTATAATATCTCAAAACACAATCTTTATTGATGTTCAATGTAAGAAAATTTCCATTCTGAACAAATTAAACCTTATTCGTCAATTCACTATCTTCCTTCTACAATTTCATAATTCTATCTTATAGATATGATTTATCTGACACCTAAAACAAAATAGAGTAATTTCCTGTAGCAAAAACATCCAATCAAAAATTCATCAAATCATTAACCTATGTATCTTGTTTTTAATGTAGCATGGTTAATGTATCATTACATTTGCGACTCAATTAATCAACCACTTCATTATATTTTCCTGGGTGTTAATGAATCATGCAATAATAATAATTGATCATTTACAACTGCCTTCTTTGTCTCTGGTTTAATTAGTTATGAGTGAATATATACTTTATAATATTGTGTTTAGTATATATTTAAAATTTTACTCAATAAAAATTATGCCCAAGAATCATTGAAGTAAAAACAAAATCGGCTAATTCCAAATAATGTGTAGGTTGTTTTAAATCCTGTGTTTTCAACTGATATGAAACATAAGCAATTACCTGATCATTATACATTAGGACACAACCAACTCCATTCAAAGGAGCATCACTGTAGATAACATATTCACTAATAATGGATGGTAGTCCCAAAATTGAACCAGTCAACAATCTTCTTTTCATTTCCTAAAAACAATATTCACATTATTTGGTCCAAAAGAACATAACACCTTTTTTATGTTAAATTAGTCTATGGGCAAGATAACTGTGAAAAAAATTCTATAAACCTCCATTAAAAGTCTACTAAACTGGAAGAACAGTGGTTCTAGTTTATATATATGGTCTTTCCTATTCTTCTACAAATTCAGTTTTAGCAGGATCAATAATTATTCCATATATATAAAAAACGTCGCTCTGGAATGAAATTCCATGCATCCAAAATTAACTCTTCATAAATTTTCCCTACAATTTTATTCATATAAGGTTTGAAAAATAACCATTAAATGACTTTCATGTTCCAATTTACATTTAAAATATACCAAAAAGTCATTAATAAACACAACCAAATTCTTATCCAAGAACTAATGGAACATTTTATTTATAAGATCCATGAATATAGTAAGTGAATTAGTTGATTAAAAAAACATAACTACACATTCATAATTTTAATGTCTAGTATGAAATATAGACATCATAATATCTTTTCACATTACTATCAATTGATGGTACCGTGATCTCAAGTAACCATTCGAGAAATATTGTGCACCCAATAGATGATCAAACAAATCATAAATATGATGAAATTGATACTTGTTCTAAATAGTGATGTTATTCAAGGATCTATAATAAATGAAAAGTATCATTGAACAATAATTTTTTTAATAAACAAGATAGGAGCACCCCCACAGTGATGTACTAGGTTGAATGTAACCATTAACAAGTAACTCATGTAATTGTTTCATCAACTATAAAATTTCAATTGGATCCATTCAATAAGGGGGTTTTGAAACTATATTAGCATCATGAACTATTTCAATATTTAGTTTAACATCTCTATCAGGTATAATACTAAGAAACAAATAAATAAAAACATAAGGATACTCATTTACCACTCGAACATCCTTAATCTGAATAGTTCCATTTTTTCAACAATATGTGTAAGGTAACATTTATTTCCATCCATTAATAGTTCTACATCTTCCAGATATGTTATTAGTGTAATTGATTCATTCATCAACACAAACTAAATGTATTTTTGAAAAGAAACCTCTTTATCTCTACATTCAATCTTAGTATGGAAACTTGAAATCAAATTCATACCCGTAATAACCTCAAACTATACTACTGTAAAAAAATAATGGATTGTATGTAATTTCGTTCCATAGATAAGGAATGGAAGATTCATATAATTTCTTTTTGCATCATCATTTCCCATACATGTTATTACTAGAAGTTCTAGATTCACTTCTTGAGGTGGAAATTAAAATTTACTAGGATATTTCTCAGAAATGAAATAATATGTATACCTTGGTTCAAACAACTTATTTGCATTATATTAATAAACAAAAAACATACATGATACCACTTCATTTTATGGTCCATTATCTACTGATGTAGTTACAATGGATTTCACCACACTTTTTTTCTTATAATCGAGTTTCTTCCAATCATTCAAATTCTACATTGGACACTCATTTCCAATGTGACCCATCATGTTTTATTTTAAAACATCTTACTGACTATATATCATATATTATCTTATCAATAACATGGATTTTTTAGTTAAATTTTGAGCCTTTTTTCACATTTACCACATCATATTCACTTTCAAAATTCAAAATTCATTCCCCAAAGATTTTTTTACCAAAATTTGTAGGAAATGTATTCTAAATTTTCTTACCATCAGAATTTTTTGATGACTTATTCCCATTAAATTTCCTCCTCTACCTCTTATTATGTTGTTTTTTAAAGAACACATGATCATTTGTAATCTCCATTTACACATTCTTTACACATCAAACATGTTTTTCATAAATTTTTAACTCATGAGAATCCAACACCCTTCAATACAATGGATTTAATAATGAATAAAAATGATTTATTTTACGATCAAAATCACATATTAAATTCAGAGCTTACTATGCTAGTTGAGTGAGTGTTTTTTTTATGTAGCTGCAGAGTCATCCTTAGACATCAATTCAAAGAATTTTTTTCCATGCTGGGTTGAGCATCAATAGGAAAATATTTCTCAAGAAACATATTTTTTAATTCATCCCACTGAATAGCATCAATTTTTTCACTACCTTTGATATTCTTATCCATCGACCCCCACTGATCGATTTAACCATCATAAAATTAAATAACATGACAAACCATTTGTTTTTTTGAACACCTCATGACATTATAAATCATTTCTATGGATTTAATCCACCCCTCTGATCCATCACTGCAATAAACTTATGTTTTCCAATTCTAACTATCTCAAGATTCTTATTAGGAGGGTTTCTTCTCTATGGATATCATCCCAACATAAATTCTTTATTTACTATTTAGATTACCATCTTGAACTAATATATCATTGATGAAGCAACCTAGTAATCTTCAAATTTTATATCATTCAAATTGGAACATAAATAAAAAATTATTTATTTATATTTTATTAACAATATCATAAACCCTAAAGTTATCTAAACCTCAAATTTATACCAACTATAAGGCCCCAACATCTATCATTACATAATCTTGAGTTAAATTAGGTCATCACAATGAGGATCATTTTAGGATTTGAGATTTAAAAAATTCTTCAATTACTATTACAAAAAAACACTAATATTGAAAAGTAAACAAGTATACATAATTTAATTTTTTTTAATCTCATTCATTTTAAAATAAATCATAATTTAATTTTCTTGATAAAAATATCCATAACACTCTTCTGGAATTATACCTATCTCTTACCCATCATTAAACCTAGTGGAAAAATATTTCAAAAACATTGTATGAGTAAAAAAATCTCAGTAATGAATATAAAATATGAAATTAAATCGTTAGTCAATGTGTACTATAAAATCATGAAAACATTTTCTGATAATCATACTTTTCATACATAAATCATAAACTCTTTAACATAACTTATTAAATCATAAAATTCATGCAAAAATTATTATCAATCAAAAATCATAAAGGTAAATTGTGTAATCTATATCATAATTATATTATATCTTTCATAGTTATATATGGAGTACCTTCATGGTCACATTTGGAATACCGATCATATTATATTTCAAAAATATTTTAAGAGAAACCTTGTTATTTAACTCTGTCTCACTATGCAATTCATTGAAGAGATATCATAGGCTCACACATCCTCATTTATTCATGGAACCACCCATAATCATAATTAATTCCTACGTATCATAACATAATCATAACACATTAACAATCATAATGAAAAAATAACATTTCAACATTGCAATCGGAAGATATCATTTCAAGATATTAACATAATCAATCCCTTCTTAAACCCATTTTAAATACCAAAATACATGAAATGGGAATATAGAATTTATTTTCATTTTTAAAACATTAGGGCTTATTGAGGGAGCTAAATAACAAATAATTTTCACGAAGACATAAATATCATTGTCACTAAATGCATTAATAAACATTGATTTTTTTCATTTACTAAATCACTTCATAGAAATATTTTCCTTTAAGAAATCTTGGAATGAAATAAAAATTCAAAGGGGTTAATTATACATTGTATAAAATAAGGTGGTGTATATTATCAAAATAAGCCTCAATGAAATGAGATTGAGACGATGTCCCCTACCTTAAGTCTAACTCGTCCATACAATATTTATATTCCATAATAATAATCATGGGTTAATTTATAATTTATTTAGATACTTTCTCATGTTTATTATTTCTTTTATATCACTTATTAACTTGTTTTAAAAATTACATAGTTATTTATGTTCATATCAGTTGTTTTATCGATATTCGGTACTTCAGTAAAAAATCAACTTTTTATGATTTCAATAGTACATGTGTTCATTAAGTCCATCATCTCCAAAATAACATTAATGAAATAATAGTAACTTTTATATATCAATTATTTTTTATTTCAAATTATTTATTTATTGTATGAAAAATGAACAGCGTCAAAATCATGGAGACGGTAGGTCATACGTATGCCTGAGTAACGTTTCCATATTTCATTGATAATAATGGAAATAAGGTAAGTATTATTTTATCATTAAATAATTATTATAATATTATTAACATCATAATAATAATTTAAATATTCCTATATATAGTATATAAGTTATGTGGTGAATAAAAATGATTCACATTGTATCGTTGTGGTGATAGTTCGCACGTACACACGAACGATGTTATCATTTTTATGTTCATGGAATGAAAACAAAAAAAAGTTGACATATTATTATATTATATTGATAAATATGTCATCAACATCATATAAAAACAATAATTCCATCATTGTAACTAGTCTTGAGAGATTATTATTTAAAATGAATTATTTCTTTTCGTGGGGGTGATAGTTTACAAGTACACATGAATGATTAATTCCTTTTTAAATTAGTAGAAGTGGGGTTGTATTTAGGTTATGATATTAAAATTAAAAAATATTATTATATGGAGGATACTAGATTTATTATTTCATAATGGATGAAGAATATCATAAGGTAGGGGAAGAAGAAAAAAATAGAAACACTTATATTAAAACATTACCTTTCCTTCGGATCATCATATTTATTAAAACAATATCACCTATAAAGAAGTATTATAATAATAATATAATTCCAAAACAATGTGGTGAGGGAATCTAGTTAGGTTTTTGGGTAGTTTGTGGCTGAACCAAATTCTTTTTTATGTAAAAATGTTCAAATGTTTTCAATGTTCTTATATCCAATTTTGATGTGAAATTGATTCCAACAACCAAAATTAGACTAAATGATAAAAACATCATCTAATTATACCTTAAAATAAATTAAAAGGATAACATAACTATAAAAATAAATTAGTTGAAAATCAATTTTTAGTTAAAATGTACTATTATTCACTATTCATTAGAAATGAATATTATCCAAAAAATTCCAAAAACAATTGACCAAATTAAATTTTGATGTCCCTCTTCTAAATAAGAAGTATAATTGGTCAAATAAAAATGGTAAAATTATCAAGATATATAATTAAAAATGGTATGCTATTAAAATTAGATTAAACTACCTTTTAAAAATATTAGATCTTTTTATGCTTAAAATTAGATCTATTCTAATTTTATGACCATAAAATTTATTGGAAGAAGGTGAAAACATTTAATAAACATGTGTGAATATAATATAGTTAGTTCTATTCAATCCCTCTGATACAACAGCTATAGGATAACTACTATTTATAATAATAATATTATTTATAATATATTATTATTTGGTATAACACGGTCTTGAGTTAATGATTGGATTTCAGATAAACCCATTGTTGCATGTTGTGTACACTATTGGACATAGAATCTATGTTATGATAAAATAACAATCTAATTTATAAATATTGATACATATGAAAAATTATTAGTCTATAATGACCTTGGATGTTATAGGTATCCTCAATATACTAGGATTTTTTAGTCTAAGTTTTCAACCTACACTTACAAACACCTCAATGTAGTGGGTAACAATTATACTGTATATAGGTATGGGGAACTACCGCCTCATGAAATGATTATTATTTATTTTTTCTTTACCACCTATCATGATAAAAATTATGAAGGAAAATATATTTATAATTTATATATATGATCATTATTATGTATTGAAGCATCTATAAATATTTTATAGCACAAATCATCATACATTTTATTTTGGTAAAATGTGAAGACATCGTTTTTGTAAGAGTGGACTATTGCCTCCTCAAAGTGATGTGATTCATTCACACTATACATTGAATATCTAAATTATGGTTTTAGTTAAACATGTTTTATATAAATTACATATACGTGATATTCATGACATAATAACATTTATATTAATAAAATATATTAATTTATTTATTACCCTTTTAAAACACTAAAAAGTGATGATGTTGGTTGTGAATGCATTGACTACCTCCACCTTGACACGATGTGATTCATTTTAAATCACAAAAATTCTTTATATAATTAAATATGATTAAATAATATGATAATTATTTTAATATACAGTGTTACTTACCTTCTTTCCATAACGAAGACAGAAAAATGAGAACGTTACTCATTAGTACGTACGGCATACAATATGCATGATTGTGAAGTTGGATCATTATTCATTACTATCACCAACTATTGGTTTTTAAAGTATAATGTATGTATAAAGGTTATAAATATATCCGGATTATTATTATATATATTTCTATATGATGACCCCTATGACCATAGTTGACCTACCAATGTCATTTTTGGCACATAAATCATGTATGGTCAAAACCCCCAATGTAAGCATAATTGTTTATGTAGTTGTTTAAATAATTGTAATATGTTAAGTAAAATTATGAATAAACACGAAAAAGGTATTGATAAAAGTAATTGATTAAAATAATTTTAAAATTCATGAATATAATGACACAAGTTACATCTATGACTCAAGGAAAAGGTTTTCTTCCCACATTACATTCCAATGAGACTTGTTTGTTATTATGCATCAATTCAATTTTATATAGTGTATATAAATACCTTTGAGATTTTATATCATGAGTATCTTTATTCTCATGGTGCTCTAAGTTTCATATATTGTTATTCCTTCATGTGGATTATGATTCAAATGATTCGATGAGTTATGGGACACGTTGAAATGTTTATTAATCATTTTCATGAAGAATGTTTTGATGACATTTTGATGGTATCTCCATTCATTAGCAAATAGTAGCACTTTTTGCTACTTATCCTCCACTGGTGAATTATTAATAATTCTATGTAATTTATTAAACAAAGATACTTTATGGCAAGGAACAGTTATTTTTAATTAAATTAATTATTTAATAGTTTGTGATAGCTTTGGACTAGAAAACACCAGTGTGTTCTTGTTATAGATAACCCCTTGATGCATTGATAGCGTCCTGAGACGAATTAATTGGCCCAATCATTATAATTTAATCTATCTTGAGAATTGATATTGACGGTATAATGGATCATTTTCTAGATAGATGATGTCTAATATTAAACAATTTCCTTCATTCTATTTATCATTTTTATCAAAGAGATTTTGCATAGATATATCTATGGATGAATTTCATTTTTGGTTCATCGAATAAATATAATCTGGTTTATGTTTCATATCAATCCATGTTGATATTTTCTTATCTAGTTTTTTGAATAGAATGTGTTATCTATTATTTTCCTTTCCATGTGATTATTTTCACCAATTCATTATTTCTTCCTCTTTACATAAGCTTACCAAGAATTTGATCTCACCTTTATTATGTTTCACATCCCCATGTTATGAAGAATAATTCTTTGAATATGAAATAAAGGATGTAGCTTTTTTCATTTCATTATGTATCATGTTCTATTTTATTTTACCAATTAATTATGGGTATCATGTATCTACATACATTTTCCAAGATAGCTAAACTAATTTGTCTATCTGAAATTGATTCATTTTAATCATAAAAATTTAATAAAATAAGGCACCTTCTCCAAGATTCTGGGGTTGGGGAATTATATAGTTTTTAAAATATAATTATTATTATTATTTATTAACTAAAGTGTATATTTTTAAGTGGTGTGATTCGGTTTTTCTGTAAAACCAAAAAATAAACACATGTGTTTATTCAGTCCACACTGAAAACTAAACCACAAGAAGAAACCAATATTTAATTTTTTTTTGGTTTGGTTTAGTTTGAATAAAAATTTTACCCCCCCCCCCCCTAATGCACCATCATCTCTAGGTCCACCTAGATTATTATCAAACAACATGTCTTCTATATCATTCACAAAACATATAACAGGATCTCATGTTTTGATTTAGTGTGAAAAAATACTAGTTAGACACCCAAAATACATCCTAAAGTAGAACATCAATGAGAGTCACTATAGACTATAGTTGAGATTGTTAGAAAGGAGATCCTACTATGCTCAATAAGAATCTACAAGTCATTGAGTGAGGTCCCAACAAACACAATAAAATACAATGTAACTATATGAATATCCATGAATTTTTAAAATTTAAATGGATTATCATGATGTCTCAAGAAACATCCCAAAAATATCTATCTGGTATACACCTCTAAAATAGTAACTGAAAACTCAAATATTGGATCACACCCTATTCCATGGGGGATACCTAAAATTATTTGTATTATCTAAATGGATTGGATCAGACAATCCAAATGAAAGTTATAGTTTATTAGAACCTAACTAAGGAAAAGAAATATATTATTAAAACCACCATCCCTAATAGGGGATACATGACTTTATCTATAATCTACCCATGGATAAGGGAGCGTACAACTAATGTCATATGTTTGGATACCAAACCCTATATAGGGGGATTTGAATCTAAACCACCACAATACATGTATAAAACTACTCAAAAAAACTATATGAAGGTCTTATATTTAGTTAAACGAATATAGAATGCATGTCCCATGGGGAAACAAAATTTCCATCCAAGTCAAAAAACAAGTTATTCACTTATAATAAATTTGGCATGTAAATACCTAATAACATGGAATTTGATTCATGGTACACTCTGTGTAGGTCCGAGTTCAACATGTGGTTTTCCTCACCACCAAAGTCGTGTTTTATTTAAGGTCACATGGCTTGTTTTCCTTCCAAATAGTCTGTAAAGACCCGGAATTTCCATGTAAATATTTTTTTTTTAAAATGGGAATATTACGTGTCCGCCAATATTTATGACATGTGATTCGAAGCCCAAGTGTTCCTGGAATGAATTTCTGAGATTTTTTTTGTGTTAGTTCAGTAAATGTACGAGTGGGTTTTTTATAACATTTGAAATGTCGCTCAGAATTGAAATCTGAGGACACTGTTGAACTCCCAGCACCGGTATTCTCTTAAGGATACATTAACCTCGATGACAGTTGGTTGAGGGTCAAGGGTAATTTTATGTTTTTTCGTGATGGAATGAAATAAAATAAAATGGTGTGACATTTTATTTTTATTTTATTTTGAAACCACACATGTGGATATCTCATAGGTGGGGAACACCAGAACTAAAACCTCATATGAGAGGTTATGATGGTGAGGACCACCTGAACTAACCTCCCACGATAGGTTATAGTGTTGGAGACCACCTGAGGATTGAATTCTCTTGAACTCTCTATTAATTAGGGAGAAACCTCTTTAGCTCCCTACGTAATTGTGCCAACCCTCCCCCACATAATTATGCCAACCTATGTGATTAATTAAAAAAATTTAAAATTGTTCTAACAATTAAATTGGGGAAACATATCACATTTGAGCTACATTTCAAATATGGTGTAATTGGGAGGGGAGAAAAATTGGGAGGATTACACTTCTCTAACAAAGAGCGCTCCTCCAATGAAGAACGTCGTCTTCCACTTCTTCCTTGGGACATCCTCCAACATAGGAAGTCTTCAATGACCGTATTTCCCTCCTCGTCAACGAAAAATCCATGGTAGGGTTTATTTCTATATTATTATCACTTCCCATGTTCTCCCCTTCTAATTATTTTTCAGGATTGGGAATAGAGATCGACGAGGGTTGTGGGGATTGATGTTTTTAAATATCGTACATACACATTTATGATTAAATTTTGTGAACCGCTTGCTACCGCTTTAACGTGGAGGGTGAGGGCTAACCAAACATGGCCCGACCCCTCTACCATTATGCTTATTGGGTGTGTTCTTCACAATGAACGAAGGCGATGAAGGCAACAAAGGCAACGACGCTCCGCCGCCCGCAGCACTCCTCCGCCCGTGGCCTCTGCTGCTCTGCACCGTCCGCGACCGACCTTCCATCGCAGCCTCTTTGTGCCAACACGACCGAACCACCACCACCATGCTGTGTCGAGCCACCGTCCGGGCCGAGCGGCTGCCCGAGCCTCTACTGCTGAGGTGAGCTGCCGGGCCGAGCTGCCGATCTGAGCCACCACCACCATGCCGAGTCGAGCCACTACATGAGTCATCGCTGTCGTCCGAGTTTCCACCATTGTCTGGGTTGAGCCACCACATGAGCCGCTGCCGCCTGGCCGAGCCACCGTCCGAGCCCCCTCCGCCGTCCGGGTCCAGCCACTACCGTCATTCCAACAAACCCACCCCGGCCGAGCTGCCCTGCGGCCTTGCACCCTCCGCGGCCTTTCATGGACACACGACCACCCGCATCCCTCCCCGGCACCTCGTGGCCTATCGGGATAGACCCAGCAGGCCAGGCCGACTAGCAGGCTATGCCAAACCCAATGGGTCAGGCCATCCAAGGGTCGGGTCGGTCTGACCGGGTGGGACTGAACCTGGGCCCACTACGACCCATTTATGCTCTTTTGGCCATAACTTTGGCACCGTACGCCTGTTTGAATAATTTTCAATGACACTAGAAATCTTGGAGCGAGATGGTAAATATGAGTATAACCGAATTTAGTTTAGGCCAAAGTGTAGGAACAGTCTGGTTGGATAGAGCACGAATCCAACTGGGCCCCAAAACTAAAATCCTAATAACTCAAAAATCATGATTTAGATTGATACATTTTCTGTTGCGTTAAGGCCCCTATGACATATAGATCCTTTGAAATACTTCTTCCTAGGAAATCGTGGTAGTTGAAGAATTATCCAATGGCATGGGGTGAAGACTCTTCTGGAGATGAGAAAGCCTAGTGTAGAAACCCAGTAGCTGGATTTGACGAGAAGATTGCTCCTAGAGAACCAGTTTGGGTAAGCTCCTAGCGATCCTTTGTGGGTCAGATCCTAGAAATCATGTGTAGCTTAGATATTAGTGTTCCAGTGCGGGTCAGCTCCAGCAATCATGTGTGGGTCAGCTCCGGCAATCCTCTGTGGGTCATCTCCTAGCGATCATGTGTGGCTCAACTCCTAGTGATCTTATGTGGCTCATCTCCTAGAGATCTTGTGTGGGTCAGCTCTAGGAATCCTGTGTGGGTCAGATCCTATTTATCCTCTGTGGGTCAGCTCTTAGAGATCCTATATGGGTCAGCTCCAATGATCCTATGTGGGTCAGCTCCTAGTGATCATGTGTGGGTCATCTCCTAGAGATTCTTTGCAGGTCAGTAGAAGAGCCTCTTAAAGTAATAAGATGACTCATTATTTAAAAATAATCATCTCTACTACCGTACCTAATGATATACCTAGTGTTAGCTAAGTTAGAACCTCTATGTTTCATTCATGTTTTAGATGAATTACTTGATAACATAGGTATATTTATGGGAATATAACTAAGTATTGTTATCTGTTATTTTCATACTTTGTCGTTTATCCATGGTTGATTTTGTGTATCCTTGGGGGTCTAAGGGTCCCTACTGAGTAACTTTATACTCACCCCAGCAAGGATTATGCATTCACATTATTATGTAGGATTCATATGACGGAAAATGATGACTGAGGCTGAGATTAATAATACTGGATGGTACTAGGTGGTGGACCATACGACGTGTCGGTATACAGAGGAGATGGGTGGACGTGGAGTGCTGAGGAGGAAATATGTACCTACCCTTTAGGTAGGAACCTTAGTGGACAATCTATTAGCTATATTTTATCTTTATTCAGTTGTATTATATTATAGTTTTACTTTTATATTTATATTAGGACTTTTAGTCCATCCCCTTTTACTTTCAGCACTCTTTTTTCTATTCAGTTTTCTTGTGTTTGTATCTTGTTGTGTGCTTGGTTACGTGAGTTTACAGGTTATAATGAAAATTCCCTCCCAGTTCTAGGGAATAAACTTTTTGGTGCTAGTCGCCATCTCTTGGCCTATGGAAGGCGGGTTTGGGGTAGTCATGGCACGGGCCCTGGGGGACGGGTCGTGAAAAATTGGTATCAGAGGAGTCAGTTCTACTGTAGAACATATGGCTATGATATTTCTTTTAATGGAAATAGTGATAGGTATAGTTAGTGTGGTTATCAGGATTAGTGAATCCACTGTTGGTGTGACGGCCGACGTATCCATACACCAGGACCCTGACATACGATTTCCGACTCAGTGCATGTAAACACTAATTGCGTGTGTGTTTTCAAAAGATTTCTTTTTGATATTTTGAGTCATCACAAGAGGTATAAAATATTGACTATGGGGAACTAGTATATTTTCAGGATTCCTCCACGCAGATAGACATCTAGGGTTCTGAGATTTGTACGCACTGATAGCCCACTTAGCGACGAGGCCTCATTGTACGGCCCTCTTCCAGTAGATGCACCAGTGAAGGCACCAATGGTACCATTACCCAATGGGCCACCGATGCCACCAGCCCCAGTAGTAGATGGTGAAAACATCTTGAGCTCATTGCATGAGTTCTAGGGTTAGAGGCCGCCCAGGATCAGGGGAGAGATAGACCCACAGGTGGCTGAATATTGGTTGGAGGATATTGTGAGAGTCTACTAACTAGTTTGGACAATGGTTGATATCATGGTGATCCTTGTCGCCATCCTTCTATAAGAAGATGGTGGAGCAAGATTCTCAAGTTTCACAATGAAGTGATGCTTCTCTCGACAGTCTTCGAGAGCATGTTTTGGATAGATTTTTCCCAATGAATCTTCGTGTAGTGCGTATAGAGGAGCTCCTTCATATATAACATGGTAGCATGATTGTAGCTCAATACTCAGAAAGGTTCACTAACCTCTCATGCTACCCCACAGATATGGTGCGAGACCATTTTATCAGGGCTTGAAACTTAGAGCATGGACTCACGTGGGAGATGAAGGCTTCGATGATCTCACTTAGCAATCCAACATAGGTGGAGGAGTTAGAGAAAGCCCTCTTAGTGGAGAGTTTCCTTGATGAGAAGTCACCAGCAGTGAGACCCAGCATTGGTCATCAAATAGGGGAGTCTTCTACAACTAGTAGCAGACATATGACGTAGAGGTCCAATAGGTCCAAAACTACAGGTGGAAGAATGCATTATTCAAGGTTGGTTTTGTGGGGAACCTGAGACATAGCCAGTCAGGCCAAAAGCGGGCAATGTTACACATGTAGCGCGTAGGGTCACAACACTCGTGACTACTCTACCTGTCGTACGAATGGTCAGAAGGCGATCGAATGACTTCCCAGGCTGAGATAGAGATTTGACTGAGGAGGACTATAGGGAGTAGGTAGATGTGGTGAAGGAGACGGTCATGTAGCTGGTTGTGGGAGACGATTCAAGATTTTGCTACCACCACCACCATGAGGTCCACCTCGACTGTAGGGAGCGGGTGGATAGGGTCGAGCTCAGAGATCGGATATTCTGACAGAGTTGTAGACATAGGTTTTAGTCCTTATCTATAGTACATATAGACATAGGTTTTAGTCCTTATTTCATTTCTAATTCCCTCATTCAGAGCTCCGAGATTCTGACAGAGTTGTTGGCTCGATCTTTATGGCTAGAGACTCTTATAGGAGAAGATTCGACGATTATGCACAAGTGCTGGTAGTGTAAGCTTACTCACGGAGGTGAGATCTTCGGCTCGGATCTCCTAGTAGCAGCATCGAGGCCTTACGACGTCATCTTGGGTATGTACTGGTTATCTATAGTTCATTCTTAGAATTACTGTATTAGGCACAAAGTGCGGTGTGTCCGCATGGATGGTATCGGGTTTACCTTCACTGGCGAGAAGGGAGCCTTTGCAACGTAGGATGGACTTACCCAGATGAGAGTGTGACCGATCACTCATCAGTGGGCTAGACTTACCCTCGAAGCATTTGATGTAGAGTGTCAAAGCTACCCTGTAGTCATGGACCAGTACAAAGATGTCCTCCCTGATTATGTTCCGAGTCTACCTCCTTACAGAGAGGTGGAATTCTACATTGACTTGTACCCCGGGACGGCATAGATATCTACACCAACATATCTGATGGCTCCTGTGGAGGTTCGTGAGCTGTGGGTACAGTTTTGAGGACTTGTAGGGAAAGGGATTCATTCAGCCCAGTTTTTCACCTTGGGCAGCCCCAATTTTGTTCTCCAAGAAGGAAGATTAGATCTTGAGGCATTGTGTTTATTATCGGCGCCTGAACCAGGGGACCGTGAAAAACAAGTACCCACTCCCGAGGGTTGAAAACTTCTAGGATCAGCTGAAGGGAGCATGGTGGTTCTCGAAGATAGACCTCAAGTCAGGCTATCACCAGCTCAGAGTAGGAGAAAGGATGTGCAGAATACCGATTTCAGATGTCTGTATGGCCAGATAGAGTTTTTGGTAATGCCATGTGGCGTAACCAACACTCTATCTGTGTTTATGGGTCTCATGGACATGATCTTTAAGCCATACCTTTAGTGCTTTGTAGTAGACTTCGTCGACGATATTCTAATCTACTCGGCTATAGAGGAGGATCATACCTATCATTTATAGGTAGTACTGGACACACTCTAATAGGACCAGATGTATGGTAAACTCTCGAATTGACAGTTCTAGATCCAAGAGTTTCACTTTCTGCGACATGTCATATCAGAGGTTGGAGTTTTAGTGGATCTATCAAAGATTTACCCAGTACTTTCTTAGAACTACATAGGATTGTGATAGAGGTACAAAGATTCCTGGGTTTGGATGGATACTATCGGAGATTTTTACTAGATTTATCCAGAGTTTGAGTACCATTATTAGCATTGATGATGAAGTGGTAACCGTTCAAGTGTTCGAAGAGATGCCAGTAGAGTTTTTAGGATCTGAGGTAGAGACTGACTAGTTCCCCCATCTTGAGGCTGCTATAGGAAGGTGTATGGTACGTAGTCCACTAAGATGCCTCAGGGACTGGACTCGGATGTGTCCTTATGCAGGAGTGAGTAGTTATTGCATATGGTTCTAGACATATGAGATAACATGAGAAAAACTATGCTACCCAGGACATGGATTTAGCAATAGTGGACTTCTCCTTGAAGATGTGGTGTCACTATCTGATGGGAAACATTTTAGAGTGTACTCTGATCACAAGAGTCTTATGTATATCTACTCTCTGAAAGGCCTGAACATGAGACAACGACGTTAACTTGAGTTCCTCCATGACTATGACTTAGAGATAGTCTATACTCATGGGAAGGGGAACATTGTAGAAGATTCACTCATCAAGAGATTTGGTACATATCTGCTAGGGGAGGAGACAGAGCAGTTTGGTGCATTGTAGATATCCTTTGTGGATAGAGATGGAGAAGCTTTCCTTCAATCTCTTACAGTCACTCACCCACATCTTTGGAGAGTTAGGGAGGCATTGCGTGGGGACGCTGACTACGACACCTGAAATGCTCATATATCCACAGGATAGGCACCTGATGGATTTTATGAAGGTGGGAAGCATGTCGTCCTCTTTAGAGGATGTATCATGGTACCCGTGTCACTTTAGGAGGAAGTGTTGAGAGAGTTCTACACATCCCCTCTAGCGGTAAATCTAGGAGTGGAGAAGATGTTATAGGATCTCTAACGATAGAACCGGTGTTTAGGAATGAAGAAATCAGTATCAAAGTTTGTTTCTTGGTGCCTCACATGTACGTAAGTGAAGGTAAGGCATTAGGTACTATCATGCTTGGTTCAGCCTTTCGAGGTGCCAGAGTGGAAGTGGGATGGGATATCCATTGATTTCGTGACAGGACATCCACGTACATCTAGTGGTCATGACTCGATTTTGGGGATTGTTGACCGACTCACCATGTAGGCCCACTTACTACTGATCTGAGAGTAGGGTTCAATAGATAACTTGGTCACCTCTATGTGCAGAAGATTGTGCGGCTACATGGAGTACCTTTTACGATTGTCTCCGATCGTAATGCAAGTTTGAATTCCTAGATTTGGAAGGGGTTGCAGGTGACTTTCATGACGCATCTTCATTTGAGCACCACCTTCCATCCTCAGACGGATGGTCAGACTGAGTGGACCATTCAGACCCTCAAGGTAATGCTGCACGCTTGTGTCTGTAACATCGGCCATAGTTGGTTGGATCACTTGGCATTGGTGGAGTTTGTGTACAACAACAGCTATCACTCCACCATTGAGATGGCACCTTTAGAGGCATTGTACAACCGACCTAGCATATCACCTTTTGCTGGACTAACCCAGGGGAGTCAGCACTAGTGGGACCAGAGATGGTATAGGCTACAACAGAAAAGGTGCAGATCATCCAGGAGCTGATAAAGACTACACATAGTAGACCGAAGTCGTATGCCATCAGGAGACAGAGACCTATGGAGTTTGAGGATGGCGACCATGTTTTTATACGTGTCTCATATGGACAAGGATTACAGAGATTTTTCCAAGGTGGAAAGTTATCTCTGAGATTCATTGACCCTTCCAAGTCCCCATTAGATTTGGCGAGGTGGCTTTCCACTGAGCTTTTCCACCTCAGTTGCACTGGGTGCTCGACGTCTTCCATGTATCCCATCTAAGGAGATATATTCATGACCCTTCCCATGTCATCGATCATGGTGAGTTGGACATTAATGATAGGGTGACTTCTACGGAGGTTCTAGTTGAGATTGGTGATCGACGGGAGTGGGTCCTTCGCTGGTGGTCTATACCTCTGGTGTACATTCATTGGCAGCAAGAAAACTTCTAGGAGAGCACATGGTAGCTGTAGGCTAAGAAGTGTGCTCAATACCCCCATTTGTATTTATAGTTTTTGGATGTGGTTACGAGGATGTTAATCCCTGAGGTGGGGAGAATTTAAAGACTCGGAATTTCCATGTAATTTTTTTAAATAAAATGGGATTTTTACAAGCCCGTGAAAATTTACGACAAATGATTTCGAGGCCCGATGTGCCCAGAATGAATTTATGAACTTTTTTCATGTATGATCAGTTAATGTAGGAGCAGGTTTTTATAACTTTTGAACTGGTGCTTGAAAATGAAATCTGAGGACACAGTTGAACTCACAGTGCTGGTATTCTCTTAAAGAGACATTCACTTCGACAACAGTCTGTCGAGGGTGAAAGATAATTTTTGGTTATTTGTGAGGGAATGAAATAAAATAAAATGGTGTGAAATTTTATTTTTATTTTATTTTGAAAACTCCATGTGGATATATCATAGGTGGGTACCACCTGATCTAAATCCTCCCATGAGAGGTTATGTTGGTGGGGACCAACTGAACTAACCTCCCAATATAGGTTATAGTGATGGGGACCACCTGAGGAATGAAACCTTATGAACACACTATTAAGTGGGGAGAAACCTCTTTATCTCCCCACTTAATTGTGCCAACCCTCAACCACATAATTATGCCATCCTATGTGATTAATTAACACAATTTGAAATTCTGACAATAATTAAATTGGCAAACATATGACATTTTGGTTACTTTTCAAATTTTGTGGAATTACGAGATGCGAAATATTGGGAGGATTACACTTCTCCAATGAAGTATGCTCCTCCAACTAAGAACGCCGACTTCAACTTCTTCATTAGGAAATCCTCCAACGTAGGAAGTCTTCGACGACCGTCGTTCCCTCCTCGTCAATGAATCATCCAAGGTAGGGGTTTATTTTTATTTGACTATCACTTCCCATGTTCTACCCTTCTAATTATTTTAAGGGATTGGGAATAGAGATTGACAAGGTTTTTGGGGATTGATGTTTTTAAATATCTTTCATACACGTTCATAAATCAATTTTGTGAACTGCTTGCTACTGCCCTAATGCGGAGGGTGAGGGCCAAACAAACATGGGCCAACCACACTGTCATTCTGCTCCATGTTCTTCACTAATATTATTATTTATGTTAAAAATCATACATCATAATAAAATCCTTAAATTAGAATCTATAACAAAAAACAAGAAAAAAATAATTCATCATGTAATGAATTGATCCCTATGGAAAATTTAAATCAACCCAAAAAATTAATACCATTGATGAACTCTTACAGCACATCTAGTTAAATACATAAGAGAAAAAGGGAAAACTAATAATGACTGTACATGATCAGCCATCATCTTTAGCTAAAGATTCTGATGAAACTGATAAAAAATATGTTTCAAGATCAATAAATCCTAATAATATGTTGAAAAAATATAAATAATGGGTATTTTCAATGGTTGATCTGGTATTTAAATTTAGATGTATTAATCCCTGATTAAAATTATATAAAAATGAGATAATCCAACTAAAAAAATCTAGCCTCAAAATTGGGTATATCACTGATAACAAATAATTATTTTTTCATTTTAATAAAAGGCATGGGTGATCTCTAATTTCATCATGATTTATCCAATATTCCATTAACATTCGACAAAATTATCCACTATTTGCTATCCCCACATGATTGCATTTAGGTTATTAGGATAACACCAGAGGATTCGATCATGAGGGATTAAATAAATATAAGTTATTATTAAAAAATAACCAAATATGAATTAGTTATTTAATTAATTACCTACTTAATCTACCCACTACAATGCACTATCATAGAACACAATGAAAATGAAACATATGTCACTTGTATGGTAAAATCTATGTTCTATATTCCTCAACGGTCTCATTTTCTTCATATTAAAATCTATTTAGGAAAAATTACATCATTTAAACAAAAATTATGTCTATGAGTTAATATATTTAATAGTTATAATATATAAACATAACGAATACACAACACCCGATACTTAGTATTAACTCCAAGACTAACATTAAAAATAAAACATAAAATATTTTAAGGGTCTAATTTCAAAAACTGGGGCAATCACCTTTAAAAAATTTATTTAATCAATGAAATTAATTTTCTCAGATCATAATATTGATTAATCCTTTACCAAAATCAAACTATTTTTATTAAAACCAAATAGAATATAAATAAATATATACATATCTAGATTCATTCCATGAATATGGTGCCTCAATTAATTTATCATAATGGATTATAATCATATGAAATTAATAAACCCCAAAAGAAAATGGAGGAACTATTAGATATCCATCGTAGACATTACATGAAAAAGAAATAGGCCTCTAGGTCGGTGAAAAATCCAACCCAAAGTCTATCAACTCATGGTTATTTACTCAATTGAGACCTCAATTCTATCATACTCCTGATACCTAATATATTTAAACTTTTTTTTACCTCTAAATTTAAGACCATGACTCTATAAAAACAAAATGACATTATAAAAACATAATTCATGTTATAAGAAATCTAAATATTATGTTTTCCTACCAATAATGTTACTCTTGTATGAATGTTATGATAATTTTAAAAAAAATTAATCTAATTAATCTAATGAATATTATATAAATATCATATAAAATATTTATGAAAAATAATATTTATATAGAAAAAAACAAATAAATATGTTTTTCAATTATTTAACATGATAAACAATAATATAGAATTTCTTAATAATCAAAACCACATTAAATTTTGTTTAAAGTCATGTATATTTTGTTTTAATCCTTTTTCCCCTAATTGTTGATGTTTTTTTAAGAAAATTCTATATTGAATTTTTTTGATATCCCATGGTAATTCACCATGTCATGTCGGGTTTTTAAAAACCATTTAGGACCATGGGATAATTTTTTAAATATCATTTTTTTTCTCCATTCTTATTAAGAACTCTGGTATAGTCTAAGTATTTTGGGACCATTTTATAATGTAAAGACATATGTTTTTCTGATTATTTGGTCTCATCTAGAACCATGTCCATACAATATAAACAATGACATTGTTGTTCATCATTGTGGAATTAACTATGTTATATTGATCGAAAAAACACACATGGGGAATTTGTAGAAAATTACATTTTATTTTTGGAGAAATAATGAAATTTTCCTTTAAACCATGTATTATTCTTGGAAATTTTAACAAACTATGTTGTTTTGATTAGATACCCATTATATATTGAGTAAAAACATAGTGGTTCAGTAAATATTATTACACCTGTAACTATTCTTCTAAAAAACTATGAAAATAATTGTTTAATTTTAGTTTCATCCCATCAATTAATCATCATCCTACAAACCTGAAAATATCAACTGTTTTTATGATATATAAAAATACGTAAATATAAAAACAAAAAATTAGAAAACATAGGCCTAGACCAACCATGATTAGAATCAATACCACAAAATAGAAAAACCATAAAATAAGTGTACCTCAATATTCACTATCACAATCCTTACATGATGTAATTTTAAAAGTTTTCCCTTGAAAAAACCAATACATTATGACCATAGATAAAATCAAATATCCTCCAGCATCATAGAATTATTATATTTGACTTCTTTTCTGCAATTGTGTGATATCACACCCTCCATGAAAGTAAATGGAGAGAGAGGATAAATCAAGAGATGTTCAGAAAACGTGTAATGAAATATTTTGTTCCCATGATGTACATTAGGAAATAATTTATAGGTCAATGCCATTTAATAAATGGGATTATTTGAGATTTACATGAAGACAATGATCCTGTAGGAGTTCAAATATTTCATGCCCAATAAAATTTCCCAACCTATTGGATTCCATCACATTTATTAATATAATAGTTAATCTCCTTTAACAATCAATATTTTATGTAAACATCATCATATAGTGTGAAAATAAGTTAAACTAATATGATAGTCAATAAGGAATATTTTCTTTAGTATATAATATATCATTATATATGTATACTATCTCATTATATAAAATAATCTGAGAACACATTGACCACAATGTGGAATCATTAAAATCATCATCATCTAAGGATTATAATAAGATACTCCTTATTTATAAACTAAAAAAAGACCATTTATTTTTTTACAAACATATATGATTATTTAATATATTATTAATACTCATTCGAACATTGGAAATATATAAAAATAATTATTTTATTTTTAAATATGTCCATATATTTATACTCACACTATAATTATTGTCTGACTATATTATAGGGGTACACATATATGATTTGGATTACTAGTGTTGGCGATAATCAATGCCTATCTGGATATTTATTTAGTAATGTTTGTTATATTCTTTCTTAGTATAGTAATAACCAAAATTTTATTTCACCTTCCAAATTGGGGTTAGAATTTTTCATATTTGTGGCATCCAGAAAGGAATATAGATGAATTAATAATTGATTACTAGATATTTCTGTGTGGAATAGCCCAATTTATCTTATTATTATAAATTTTAATAGTGAAGTGACTTTATCAAGACTAAATAGTTTCTTGTATAATTTAATGTCTATATATATTTGTTAAGGACATGATTATGTGAGATAATATTTATAATATGGAACCATTAAAATTATCATTTTGAGAGCCAATAAAAACTTTACATTTCAGTGTTGAAAATATTTATTAAGAGATATTATATGTGTAACTGATAAACATATGAGTTTAAAACCCAAAAAATAGAACATTCGTAAATTGAAACCCTAAAATATATTTAGGTATATGCAAACTAAATTGATATATGGTAAAAAATTTGTTACTATGAAATTATTAATATGAAATTTTAGAACCCCCACTACGTTTTTCCGGTATCATTTATAATGATGTTAGTTTTAGTTTTAAAACCACAATGAAATATTAATATATAGCTAGTTATGAATTTTAATAATGAAAATATATTATGAAATATTAAAAAATGGACATATCCTTAGTTACACTTTTTATGAGAGTTATCTAGTTTTAATTTTCGAGAGATCAGGAAAAGGATATAGGTGTATTTCTATAATAGTGCTACAAATATGTTATATTATATAAGGATAAAGTTATTATATGTATCATATAGAGTCATTATCATATAGGTAAATAAGTTTTTAATTCCTTTAAACAACTTATATACACAATCTTATATTGTGGTATTTTTAAGATGTTATGGTTGGAAAAAAATTATTTAAAATTATTTTAATTTTGACATAGAGAGTTAATATTTAATGAATAAAATGAGGATTTTTTATATATCATATTTACATAATATTTTTTCGCTCTATATTTTAATTTGGTCTCACACTAACATTAAATATAGATTTATGTGGTGGAAAAAAGGATAGATGGTATAGAAAAAAAGGAGATCAATATTAGAAATTCGAATATTTCTCCCATGGTTACTTCATAATAAAATGATTTCATGGGAATACCCTCTTTTAAATAAAATTGAAACACAAATATAATATGTATTTAAATATGTATTTTTATAAATTAGTTTATTTATTATATATATATATTATAATATAACAAAATATTAAAAAATCATTGTTTTCATTAGTCAAAACTGTTTGATTTTATAAATTTAATAGGTTTTATCCTCTCGGAATTTTTTAAATATATGGAATGTTTCATCATTTTATTCATTAGTGGTTTTGAAATGAAATTATTTACACAAATAAGGATCTACACAAAAGGATTTTTTATGACTTCCAAAATGGTAATTTCCTTAGAAAAATAATCTAATATAATTTTTAAGGAACATATGGGAATTTTAACTACTTCTCCCCAATGTTTGGTTGATTTTTCTATAGAGATTTCCACTTAGATCCCTACCTTCATAAGTTGGGTTGGATCAAACCCTTTTATATAGTTTATTATGTTTACACATTATGGATTTCTAACATCATTCATATTCAATCATTATATGTCAACATTTCCTATTGTAATATCATTCTCAAATTATTCTTACATATTCTATAAAATTTCTATACTTTAGAGGCTCACATTGTTTTTTATATCTATAATGGATTTTTAATCTCTAAATCAGTTCATAAGAACAATTAGTTATTTAAATTTCCCTCCCTTTTATTAACTCTTAGGTATAGTTTTAGAAGAAATGAATTTTTATATTTCAATATAGATGTATATACAATGTCCATCTCTCTAGAATCACACTCTATACACATCAAACTACCGTTTAAAAAAATCCTAGAACATCCAACATAAAGGAGTTCCAATAAAAGTGTGACCATCATTTCATGATGTAATATAATCCAAGTGAAACACATTTCATAGGATTCTGAACCCACTAAAAATTCTATATTTTTATCTTATGAAATATAATTTTACATTATATGTATTTTTTTATCATGTGGGAGATGAGTTTTTTCGTTCCTCAGGTCTGTACTGGTTTTCATAATCTGAGATTAATTTTAAACATCTGATATAGTAGTTGGTTTATTTTTCTATTGGATTCAATATTTCACTTAAAATCATTCGAAATCCTCAAAATATACATTTTGAAGTTGATCTGATGTTATTTAGGGGTTTTATGTAGTCTCTTTTGAGCTTATAAAGATTAGAAGGCAAACATGTCATGCAATAAAGGTGATTTTGTTCCACAAGCTATCTAGACGAAGCCCCCCAACTATATGTAAGCCTTATAGGGGGTCAATGGATCATTAAGGGATCACTATCTACTAGAACCATCTAGTAGATGGACCTTCATCCATCTAGTGGTTCATAGGTACCTTTTTTCAAAATGAGGATAATAGTCATTTTACCCTTTTCCCTTTCATCTTAACAAGATTTTTTGGTTGTCTCAAGAAATCCCCAACATCATATGATCCCCTCCCTTCCCCTTAGTCATCTCCATTGATATCCACTGATTATTTTGAATTTGTAATGTTATTAAATGTGTTAGATATCATGATGAAAGGATACTTATCCACTCCATTTTCATCTTCATTCATTCTACTGTTTAATGAGGTTTCTCCATTTAGGTGGGTTATGAAATGTTTTTATGGTTTTTATAGTCTCTCTCTATATATATATTTATATATTTATGTATGGAATTTTATCGCAATATAATGTTATATATCATATGAGTTGGTTCCTTTCAGGTAACTGTAGGTAGTCCCACTAATATGACCTCTAGTATTTCCTTATTCTCTAAGTGTGTTCATGGTATTTTAAGTTAGCATCACCCGAAATGAGTCAATTTAAACTAAATTGTATGATTTTGATTCTTAAAAATGTAAAATTTTCATTAATAATTTCTTAGAATCTACGAAAATTGTAATTTCATGTTGTTTTATTATGAGGGAAAATTACCATGATGTGGAAAGATGTCATTAAATGCAACAATTATATATTAAATTATTTAATATGAAACTTATTTTGAATATATGATTTTGATATTTACTTTCACACACTTGGATAATTATGAATAATTTTTCCCTTATAATTAGATTTAAAATATTTGGTATACTATTATGGTAAGGGGTATGGAATTCCAAGACATTTATAATGGTTTTGAAATGGTTAAAGGATAGTAGAGGTGGTGTAATTGTATGGTTCGATGGAAAATGTTATAAATCCTATATAAAATATGAGTTAAAATTATCTGATGATTTGTGTTATGATAACTTTAATTAGTATGGTTACTGGTAAATTTAAATGGTAAGTAGAAAAATATAAATGTTTATGATCCTTAACAGTAAAAAAGATAATTATGTGTAACTATTCTACACATAGGAAAATTTTACGGTGGTTGACTAAGGAAAAATGAAAACGAAATGTAATGAATTGTGGTTAATGAAATCATTAAAAATTAATCCAAATACTTATAAATTTTTTCATGACTGATTTCATTCCAAATGATATATGATACATAGGAATATTAAGATATGTATGTGGATATCATATGATACTCGATGGTTAAGAATGTTATTATGAGCACCCAAATTTTTTATAATCAATATTAATTCTGTGTGGATAAAAGGATTTCATAGATCCCTATGATAATTAATGATTTGGAATTTCAAGATAAATTATTAAAATCTATAATAATTCCAAGATATTCTCTTTGGATATCATGTGATGACTAATGATAGGGAATAGTGGGATAATGGATCAGATTCCATGGGAATGTGATGATGAGAATTTTTATTTTGTTTTAAGAATGATGAATGGGGATTGTTGGAATGAGTTATCAGATTCCATTTTATACTTAATGATACTAGGGAATTCCAGGGTGAACTCTTAGATTAAATTATGACATATATAGTAGTCACAGTCTTTTCAACATGCTCACAGAAACCACATCATAAATTGAAGTAGGTGTGTTCGATCATGTTCATGGAATGAGATATAAATATAGTATAACTAAACTTGGGTGTCAACATGACATGGGTAATCATGGGTTGCTGTATAAAATTTATACAATCTTTTTTTAAATGATTAAAAATATATCATTATCACTTCTTCATGAACAATATTTTAGATTCATTATTTTAGGGATTCAATTAGTACTGGCCTTTTTAGTTGAAGTAACACCCTTTTGAAAAAACCATAGAACATGCATACAAATGTAGAAACTATTCTTGATTGCAAGTCCACTTTCAGATAAATGACCAATGTTGATTCATATTATTAAGCTGTCTATGTTGGATTTTAAAGATTCTACCAGATAGGAGTCAGAAGTAGTTGGGAAAAGGTTTTCATTAGTTTAATTTATTCATTATTATACATATTGTGTGTTATCATCCCATGTGGTATCAATTATCATATGTATGTGGTATTAATTATTTATTTCATTTTGTTATTGTTCTATTTTTTTAGCACATTCCCTAATTGTGACTTTTAACTATATGTTATCTATTTTATTTTATTTTTAATTGTTTACACTGATATGATGGTATAATATCCCTATTGTATCCTCTCATACCCACATCTCTATTAAATAGCCTATGGAGTATGGTGAGTTATACCTGAGACGATGTGGCACACTAGCCTAGCGTACTGGTCATGTGGCCTCCATTTCAGAATATCGCTGTGGCATCTGGTATTTCTATTCCTTTGTCTTACAATTTGGTCAGTGTGGACAAAGATATTGGGATGTGTTAGGGCATGATAATGATCGTTTTATTGGTTGTTAGAGAACCACATATAGGGGGAAGTAAAAATTCTTATGGATAAGAATTATAGTTCTTTTTTTTTACTTTGTATTTTATTAATTTACATATTTAGTGGTGAAACTGGGTTTGATGTTATTGATTATTAGGGTTTTTACACATTATCATCATGGACATCATGTTTTTGAATTAATGCATCAATCTTGGAAGATAGGATTGGTATGTTATATGTTTTTTTTATATGAGTGATGGCTTCCAAGGATACACAAGTGCTAGAATTTAAAAACGTTTTATAGTTGTTGTTTTTTTAATTTATATTTTGATATGAATTTTAATAATTTATAGGGAAATGTATTTATAATATATACATGAATTTATATGGTATGTGTATAATTTTATGGTGGAATTATACATGAACAATTTCCTTGGTGATATATACTAAATTTTTATGTGCAAATGAATCATTAAGGTGGTGGTCTTGGTGAGATAAAGTGTTAGTATGTAACTTATATTGTGTTATCCCTCAATACAATTGAATGAAATATAATATAGTGAAATAATAGAACGGTTAATTTAACAAATTTTGATAATTTTAAAATTATTGATAGTGATTTTTTTGGAAATTGTGAACCCATTCAATTTAAAAGTTATGGAGTTTAATAAAGTAAGATAACAGTGATGGGGTCTTTTGGGACCTTCCTGATGGGTATCCCTAGTGTTAATGACCAGAATCTGTGTGTGGGTGATTAGGCTAGATAGAGAGCATCAGTTCTGAGTCCTTGATAATTCTAAGTATGCAATGTTGTGGGGTGTTACATGTTTCTCCTTTAGTCTAGTTATGAACATGTGGTGATGGTATGACATCTTGAATCATCATTGTTTATAATCCTTATGGTTTATGACCTCTAAGATGTACATGAACCTAGAACATATTTCATGGTTCATTGTGTAGTCGTAGAGGGTGTTTGTCTATCTATATGGGACCTTGAGTAATTTTTTTGATTCAGTTTTCCTAATATATAGTTTTTTATAATTGGAGAAGTAGTGTTTCCCATCAGCAAGGGATTGTATAAGGCCTAATCGTAGGGATCGTGGTGATGTCCTAGTGATATTAGTAATGGGAATCAACCAAGATTCAATTTAGGATATTTATTTATCAAGGATAAATATGGTAAATATTAGTCCAATGTTATAGGTGTTTTAGGAATGTTGGGCGTATCTAGTTTATTTGACTTCTGGAATCAATGAATGGTTATTGCTCTCAATTTTTTTGGTGTGGTAATGGTTAATCCTTGAATCTTGTCTAATAGAAACCACTTTAAGTTATTATTTTTCTATTAAAACGATTTTTTAAGGATTATAATCATTTTTAATTATTTAACTATTGTTCTAAAAAAATCTTGATGGAGTAACTGGTGTAGGACCTAGGTGGATGGGTACAATAGTGATTGAACATGGGTTGGCACTTTTTATATTAGAGAAAATTCTGGGATGACATTTTTTGGTATTATTATTCTTCAATAATGAGATATTTCAACACTATATGAAAATCCATTCTGGATGCCTCTATTCTGATGTAATAAATAGGTTTTGAGGCCTAGAATGATTCTTAAGGGGGTGAACGATTTTAAAATTTGTCATTTATGACTCATATAAATTTATGCCAATTTTATAAATGGTCCCATTGGAGGAGGCGACCATGGGATTCTAATGATATAGAGGTATTGGGTTATACAAGATAGATATAAGAGACAAAAAATGGTTTACCTCAATATGTAAACATATTATATTTACAGGGATACATGAGAGAAACAAATTCTTTATAGTGAGGGTTTGTTGATAGAGGCTAGATATGAATGGTTCCTATTGAATTTTAGACATTAGAGATGGATGTATATGGTTCTGTTAAAATGTTTTTTGGTTTTTGATTAATCTTCAGTGTCATGGTGGTAGTACTTACACAAAGAAAAATAATTTTTAGCTTCATGGAAAAGAGTAGTGACGATACAATGTAACATCCCAAACCTATAACTCCCTCGTGGGACTGACTTTGATTGTTAAAAGACCTTACGTGCACCTCCCCATATGCCATAGGATACTAACTAGTATCAAAGAATATGAGGGAGATATTTTGGAGACTATATAACCAGATAAAAAGTTCTCTAAACAATGTAAATAAATAACAGAGCAGTGGAGATAGTGGAAACAATATAAATAATCAGATAGGAAACTACAACTGAAATATTGATAAATAATAATTAATAATAATAAACCATGATACGAGAAGGTTAAATGTTAAAAAAATGTGTTGAAAGTCATATAGATAAAATTAAAATCAAATTCATGTAATGACCCCAAATGACATAGATCCTTAACCCATATCAGTCCCTCCTCCATACTAAATCCCCTATAGAAAGCTATCAACAACAAGTTCCCTTTCCCTTTTCCAAACCATCATCCTTGAAATTTTCCAGTGTACCAAATGGAATACAAAATACGGTTTTCATTAACCTTAGTAGGTTAACACCACTTTATCTAAACTAAACCATTCTATGAAATTACAACATGTAATAATGTTATAAAATAGTGGTGTTAATTAATCATTTAGTATGACACATCAAATTAACCACTAACCCACGATTTCTGGAATGTCACCTAGGTTCAGTAAAACCAACATAGTCTTCATTGTAGATTTATATACCTAATGATGGATCCTCTTGAATCAAGAAAAAAATCCATTTTGGGTGAAAATTCTGCTTCTGAGGATAAATCGCACAAAACAGTTTACAGAACAATATTCTCTATCATTAGGATATCAAGATTTATATCCTTGAGGTGTCTAGTATAATAATACTCCTCCCCCTTGGGAATTTAGTTAGTATGAAATGATTCACCATGTAGTTCTATTCCCATAAATCCTTCCATCAAGAAGTCTAGGACCCAAACCAATTTACCCCAAGACGGAACATCACTATGCACCTTTTCATCAGGAATCACATATAGTTCTCTAAAGAACATATCACAAGTACAAATAGTGATAGTAAACAGTATCAAACAGTCATATAAAAACCTTTCTTCATGAATATATAATGGTATATTCAATACAATAAAATATTTAAAAACACAAACACCAAGATTATCCAGCATATCAGCACAATAACTAATGGTTAATTCATTTAATTACCATTAATACTATAGAGTTAAATTTTAATTATCAACATAGAAAAATTTTATTATCTTTTTATTTTTATCCAAATTTATTACATGTGATTCCATCTTAATAAAATTCCACTATTTTATTCTATAGATATTAAAATTCAATGTAATTTCAAAAATTCATATTATTAAGACAAACTAAAAATCATGAAAATATGTTTACTAATAATTCCATGGGTAGTTTCACCCTTTGAGTAGTAGTATGCCTGGTATTAAAGCTGATATAATGAATAAGATCTAATGGAAGGTTTATATTAAAGTTTATCATCCATCAATGAATTTTCTAATTATTAATGTTGTACAGACATAATTCTAGTGAAAATAACAGCAATTCAAAATTCATATATAATTGAAAAGGTTCTAGGCATTCATTCTAGACCACCTACCAAAAAATTAAAAAAGGTTTTGAGGAAGTATCCTATCTATCATATCTATAATCATCCCTTCTTACATTCAATAATAATCATAGATTCTATCAAATAAAAATTGATATGTAAAAGAAGAACTTGAAGCCCTTCCATTGATTTATTGTTTTGCAACACTATGACTCTATGATGCCTCAATTGTGGTTCAAAGGGGATTCCAAAATATCACAATTAGAAGAGATAAATGGGAAAAGGTATGTGATTTACAAAATGTATAGAACTAGGGGGTTTAAAATAGTCATATACATGATAAATTTAAGTTAGGAATTGGATTCATGTTGTGAAAGAATCAATTTCCTTTTTTTAAAATTTGTCATCCCATAATTAAAAAAACATGAAAATCCATTTCACATTATGAAATGTAATAGAGACGTGAATCTACTTTTCATGGGTTATTTTTAGTTGGTGAAAGATATTCAAGGGTTGAATTAAATTCATGGTGTTTTCGTCGAAAAATTCAGGTCATGTATAGGGAATTTATGTCCTGAATTATTTTTATAGATAGAACGTTTCAAATATGACATTAAAACCTAGAAAAAAATTACTCAAAATGAAAATGGGCTATAAAAATGTTTCAGATGAAAGACTACAAAAATAAAAAAAAATTTAACCAAAAAAACATTGTCATTCATAAAAAAGATAGGATGTTACAATTTCTACACCATATAACTGATCATCCAAATGAATCTCTAAGAATCACTATAGGTTATCAATGAAAAATTCGGGCCACTATGTCTAAATATTATACTCCCTATCCTAGTTATCATATTAAACATTACCATGATTTCACTGCACTTTAAATAGAGGCATAGTATTTTTCCTTTGAATATTCCCACCAAATTCAACAGTATGGATTATATGATCCTCAATGAATGAATCAATATCATGATCAATTACATCAATTAGTATCATGTGATAAGGGTTGAGATGATATCTCTTAAGCTATTACTCATTGAACACATTATCCATGGTTTTTTATCTTGATGGATGGGCCAAATGGTATGCCACAAAACTACCCTCTCCACAATCTTGAATGTCCTATAAATCCTATTCAACGGTTTACATTCATTTTGGATATAACATTTCCCCAAACTATGAAATAACCAATGAGAAACTCATTAAACAAAAAAAACTCTAGGGGTCATCTTCTATGGTCAAACGATTATTTTTACACATTTTTGCGGTCAATAAAAAGATTATAATATACAGTACTAGATTAGATGAATCCTACCATAGAATAGAACTAAAAATGGCTAACTCTTCTACCTTTGAAAAAAATATATGGGAACAAAATTTTCTTCCATTCAATTCCTTCCATTAATCCATTTGGATTGATTCATGGATGTATTAATTATAGTTAAAATAAAAAATTTCTACATTTTTCTCCCAAGAACCACTAAAATCCAAAACAATGTAATGTAACATGTCCTCCAGCATATGTGTCTTCCATTCATATTATAAATCAGAATGAGGATGATATGTTATACTCGATAGAGATACATCTGATGGAACATCCAAAATTATGACATGAAATGATTATCTTGATATGAAACTATACTTGTTTGAACATTGTGTAGGGAAACTTTCTCATGCATGTAAAGGTTAACTAGATCACCAATGATGATTGTATTTATAAAAGGTAAAAATTGTGAAATTATTTTCTGGTTATCCATAATCGCACATAATTTATAGTTATTGTGAGGTTAGTTGGGTAATTCTATCATGAAATTCATATTGACATCATTCCACTTCCATTATAGAATGGGAAGAAGTTATAACATCCCAACATTCCTCTAATTCTCGACCTTCAGTAGATCACATGTAAAACATCTCCCCAAAAAACCAGTTATTTCATTATTTATTCACATATGCAAGTAATATATTTTGAGAGTACAAAAAGTCATTGTTATTCATCTAATTACCATCCATATTTTAGCATTAAACTACCACATTAAATCCTAACACAATCTCATAGGAAACTATACACTATCATCGAAGAGGATAACATTACCACTACCGATAGAACATCGCACATGTGGTTCGCTGCTATATAATTTGTCCTCCAAACATATGCCCTCCTAATCAGTTAAATAATCTATCTTGATTCCACCCAATAGAATAGGAATAATAGATGTTTAAGTTAAATATACTCTTCCATGACACTCATGAACATATATATGAATGTCTATAAGAATTTCAATTAGCTACCACCCATAACAAGACTCCTATAGAATATCTTTTTATGTCTTTTAGCTCATGGAATATTTATATAATATTTCATTTCATAGTGAGTAAGACATCTAGATGTTGAAACACTATAGATACTTTCCCCACATCCTCTATTGATGCTTCATGTCTCACCGATATAATATATAATTGTGGTTCTTGTTGTCTCTACACACCACAAATATCTAAAGGAATATATAATGTCTCTAGAATATCATGGTATGTACCAAAATTTTTAACCCAATATCATTATTTTGATAATTATTCTCAGGATGACTTAACATCCAGAAGCTATAAGTAGCCACTTTGTTCTCATGCACTAAAACTACTATATGTACAAATTCAGATACATCACAGTACACGGAAGATGCCTTACCTTACATAAGTAATGTGAGGATTACATATGAGGTCAACCATTTCATGGTGGCCTAAAAATAAATCTCCCATGAATCCTACCAAACAAACCCCACCCAATTCATTGTCAGCATAGACATCAATGATTTCTATGGGGAGTCATCATTGATGATATTCCAATAATATCCAAATAAACCCATAAATATATGAATCTCAAAGGTATTAATGGTTTTATCCCAAGGTACCATGGTTGTATCCATCTCTTTGTCTATGTCCACTCTAGTATCTGATATTATATAGCCCAATAAGTGAACCATATCAATGCATAAACAACATTTAGATTGATTATCATAAAGTCAGTGCTTCTTCCATGAACTTTGGTCAATGTCATTATATTAGGCATGCTCTCATGCTGACTGGGAGTACACCAAGATTTCATCAAAAAAATATGACACAAAATAATTAGGTAAAATTAAATGATATAATTCATCAAAACCATGAATATTTTTGGGGTGTCCATATAATGGGACAACATCACCAGGAAATCAGAAAATCCATAAATATTATGAAATGTGGTTTGGAGAATGTTTAATGGTCTCACTCTTAGAATATAGTACCCTAACCTCTAGTAGATATTAAAATATATTAGGGAACATATCCGTTGATAGAAAATATCATTGATTCATGCAAGGGGAATATTTTTCTTGACCATAATATAGTTCAATTTCAAATAATCCACACATAAATGAACGGTCATGTCATCCTTCTTGGTTAAAAGCATGGGGGAAACCTATGGAAATATAATAGAAATATTTATCACTTTTATTTAAATTTTTAGAGTATAAATTTCATATAAATAATCTCTACTAATTCCACTCGACAAGGTGTAATAGATATCTGTTCCACTTCTATAACCAAATAAATCTTGAACTTAATCTCACTCTTTGGTGGTAAGAGATAGAATAATTCATGAGAGAAGTAATAAAATTGATTCACTGCTAGGGTGAAAAGTATCCTAATATATCCCACTACCATTTAGAACAATTCTCTCTATTTGGTTTTTGATACAATAGAATATACACTGAACTGGACCATCATTACTAGCCTGATGATCCCACAAACATCAGAGAAAATAATTTCCTCCTTGTAGAGATATAACGGTATCTACCCTTTAGTAATAGTCAATATTATCATATTAAAAAAAGCCAATCTATACCTTGAATAAAATAAAAACCTATCATTTCAAACACTAAGGTATCCTAAAGGAATAAGTTGCCACTAATTTCTATAGAATACACATTGCACTGTATGATATCCTCTTACCACACTTCAAACAACATGTAAATATTCATAAACTACACTTTGATCTCCAAATTCAAAACTAAACCATTCAAAAAATATAATAGATTTAAATTATAGTTATTATCTTATATTAATAAAAACTAATGATTAATTGGAGAATATAAGAATCATAACTCTGATGGTAGTATGTCATTCATTCAAAATGGTCAGATTAGATTGTATAACATGTATGTATAATTCCATCTTAGCTGAGTTTCAGTATAACTCCCATGTGGTGTTCCCTCGGAGTGGTACTGCCACTCCAAAAATTGGGTAACACATTCTTACCTTGTTATAAACATCCAAAGGAACTCAAAATTCCCATCTACTAAGGGTTAGGTGAGTCCCTCCATGATTTGAGTTCCTATCATAATCCCTAGCCATTGCACTGCTTCCTAATTATCCTAAAGAATATATTTACATTACCAGACATTCTATAATCCCAGAACTCAAATGTATGTTGAATAAATTTTGGACACTTGTGGACCAACATTCCTCATTAAAATTTCTCTAATGGAACATGGTTCTGAGATTCCTTACAAATACCCATTCTTCTCTGCCTGCCAAAACCCTTTTGATAACGAACATAACAGTTCTTCTATCAAACATAAGATAAAAACCCACTTTTCCCTAATAAAATTTTATATCCCATACTCAGGTCCTATCTCATCTTCCCTACATTGATAAGATATTTATTCACCATGTATGAAATTCTACTTGCGGAATAAAGTAAACCTACAACCCTATCTAATTCTGAATACCATCCTAGAAAATAATCTCCCATGAGACCTCTTCCACTACCAAGAATGGAGAGAGGCATTATTGGTATATGAAGAATCAAGACTATTCTATAATGTACATGTATTCCTATGTCATGTTCATGAAATCATGAGACTATTTGTAGCTTAATGTCACTTGGTGAAACATTCTCATGAACATCACCTTAAATTTCTTCAAGGATAAATCCTTAAACTTCATGGCTTGTTCCATAATGTCCCACCATTGATTATTTGGTATATGAAACATTTATGGAGTATTCTTCACCATCCTTTCTGTGGGTGTCTCAACATACATAAAGACCATCTAGATTGACTCAATATCGAACTAAAATTATTGCGGGTGTGCCTCTCTAGTGATCAAATGTATAAACTATTTTTTAAACTCTCTCATCACCATTGAAATGGAAGGTATAATATAAAATATATCACACTAACTCAATCACATGATCCTTAGGAATCTATCATGGATATTATCATCCATATGATTATTTATAGCTGCATGTTGTTCTAGAAAATATGTATTAGGAGCGCATTGATAACCACTATCATCACACTCGATGCAATGATGATGAGGAGTAATTCGTTCAAAAAAGAATAACACAATCTTTACAATATATTATTCAAATTAAATATAACCTCAAAAGGTGATATGAAAGTAAAACTATTAACTCAAGATTCCAAAAAACATAGTTAAACAGGTTAATTGGAATAAAATAATAGTTTAATTAATTAACTTGTATCAGGTTTAATAGGATATTCATTTAAATCTTCATATGGGAAAATATATTTCATGAAATAAGTGTATCCTTATCATGAATAATGCATATCAATATACTTCCCTATATTCATATCATGATTCAGGAATACTCACAACAATTCATACCACCTCATTATTAAAATATCATTAAACTATAACATCACATAATAATTGAATCAACCAACATGAGGTAACATCATACTTATAATAAGAAAAAAACAATCCCATTCCTTAGAAATTAGTTATTCCAACCCACTTGGGTTTTCTACACACATGTACGAGCTTATTACCAGTCACCAAAAAATATTAGTCTCCATTGTACTTTTCAAAAATAGTAATGTAACATAAAATAAACATGAGTCTCTAATTCCACATTGTAATGTCTCCAACCCAGCACTCCCTCATGTAGCCGAGTATGGTGGGTTACATGTACATAAAAAATCCTCATATACAAAAGGAATTTAAAATATTAGTGAGGTTTTGTGAAACATAGTGGGGAGACCATACCCCTAGGTATAGAGTTTTCACATCTGTAAAAATAAATAATAGAGTATAACAAATAGTGAATACTATATAAATAATTCGATAGGAAAATGGAATTGAAATAAAGGATTAATTAAAAACAAAAAATAATAATAAATGATGTAATATTTGGCTAAAACACTACTCAGAAACAATCTTAAATTCATACAGATATAAAATAAAATATAATCTAATAATGACTAAAAACACATTTTTTTGAACCCCATGTTAGTATCCTCTCCACACTCCAATCCATCCAACATGAAATCAATTACATAGTCCCTATCCGTATCCCAAACCCGAATCCATGAAATATTCTAATTAATAAATGATAGACCAAATATGGTGTGATTAAAACTCAGTTGGTCGACACCACAATTTTGAAAATCCTTATCTTGAAAAATAAGTTCATTAAATAAAGAGATAAAACAAGGTTATTAATTAATTATTTAACATGACACATCAAGTGACCCACTAACCCTCAATCTATAGATTGAAACATGGGGTAATCCAATCATGATTCAGAACCATGATTGATATCTATATATAAGGATGGGCCCTCCTTTTTTCGGATAGATCATCACTATTGTGGGGGAATTCACCTTACATGAATGAATCACACACAACATATCATGAAAAGGTAGTCCCTTCCCTTAGACTGTCAATAAATTTCACCCTTGAGCATCCAACATAGTTATAATATGCTCTATCTAGAATCTATTGATCATGAAACAACCCTCAGGTGGTTCTCAACCCATGAATTTTCCCTCACGAAATTAGGGACCCCTGTAGGTTTTCATCAGGCAGGGACATAACATTCAATCTTTCCCTTAAAAATTGAATATAGTTCAATAAAACATCCATCATAAGTACATGCCCTGAAAATTAATACTATGAAACAATCATATGAAAACCATAATATAAGAATCTAACATAGAGGGTTCAATCCATGAAAAATATTTCAATAAAAACATAAGGTTAAACAAAAAATGTTACAAAAATACAATCATAGTCTTTAATGGTTAATTAATAAAATTGCCAATAATCTAGGAAAATTATATTCCATTTATCAATTTATCCAAAAGAAACAATCCTTCAAATTAACTGAATTTATTATAGGTGATTCTATCTTATAAAAAAACAAAAAAATAAATTATGTCAATTCATAAAGTCGAGAAATACCAGTAATTTACTTTTTTAAGATAAAATAAAAGTAAATTTTTCTGGTTCATTAATAATTTCAAGGGTAGGTTCACCCAATGTGTGGATGCAAGCCCAGTCACAATCCAACACACCAAACAAGATTGATTTAAAGGTTTGAATAGAATATTATCATCCATAAATGAATTTTTTAATTATTCAATATATGTGAATAGTGATCCGGTATGAATGGAATTCATTTTGTATGCTTAAATAATTGAACTATCCCTTACTAATTAATTCAATACAACTTACCTTAATAGAAGAGAAGGCATTGAAAAAATATATTCTCTTTGGTGGTGACCAACGTATGCATTCCCATCAATGAGATCAAGATATTCTGTCAATAATAGATCAATATGTGGAAGAATAATTGAAAGGATAAACTTTGATCTCATAGTCCAGAATTCGAAGACCTGAAAAATCCTCAGCTATGGTTCATATGTGATTCCAAAAAATTACTACTATAAATCCCACCATAAAAATAATAATTTCTAAAAAATTAATGATAACATTTTTATTGCCACGATTTATGTGATGTTGTTAATGAGTATTCAAATAATTGAGTGTTCATGATGGAAGGAATTTTTTTTCATGTTTTTTACATTAAAACAACGATTCCATTCACATTTTTTGTAAAAATAAAAAACTATATCATTTGGAAAATGACAAGGAGGTTACTTGGATAAAATATTAAAATTATACCATGGGGAAAATGAGTTTGAAAATTTATATCATAATAATTAAAACCAATAATTATAAAAATTTTAGTAAACATATATATAGATTAAAAAATATTTTTGATTAAACAGATAAATAAATTTATTTTTCCATTAAACTTTTTTTTGAAAATCATGAGTACTTAAAGAGTGTAAAATTAATTTAAAAAAAGTAATATCTATAAAAAATATGAGGAGTATTAAAAACATTATTTTATTAAGAGATGATGAATAATATCTCATAATTGGAAATTTAATAATAAATAATCCTATTAAACAATGAGGTTGTAACATAAAACCCTAACAACTTTTTTAACATTAAAATTAAAACCCATATGAAATAAATAGATTAAAATTAAAAATTCAATATAATAAAAATAAACTAATTCACGATACAACATATCCAATGGGTTTTTGATACACCTCATAAAAAATTGGTGAATAATATCAAAAATGTCTCAATTGAGTAGAAATTAATAAAAATATCTTACATAGATCACACAGTTGAAGTTCAAATTTAAATACGCATAAAAAAGGTGGAAATATAAAATAAAATAATCAAAATTTATTAAATTCATAATCTTATAATATCACAGACAATGATGAAGTAATATAACCAAATAATGAGAAATTGAGTCATGAATCCCCTTACCTCTAGAACTACTCATCACTTTAATTATTTTACTTATTTAATAATACATAACATATCTAAATTATATATTTATTAAAGAAATTGAATATTTCTTATCTATTTTATATTATTTAATACCATGTTATATCTAATTTCATAATCAATTTAGTGAAAGTCATATATTTTGAAGATATTCAGTTTATATATAAAAAATGAAATTTTTAGTATGGATATGGTAAAAAAATATTATTTCATCATATATAGAATAATAATAATAAAATAATTAAAATTATATATATAAAATGCAGTTTTTATACTAATTGGGAAATATGGTTATTATAAATGAACTAAATTACAGTCATGCAGACAGTAAGCCATACATATGCATCAGTAACAATTCCCTTTTCCAATGATCATGATGGAAAGAACATAAGTATTATTTTATATTTATATAATTATCATTATAACATAAATATAATATTTTTTAATTAAATAATTTATATATAGTACAAATTTTATGTTTTCATGAAAAAATTACATCGCTTTATTAAGATAGAAATCCACAGGTATGCAGAAACAACATTATCATTTTTAAATGAATGGTGATATAAGAAACTATATGATATATTATCTTTAAATAATGATAAATATTTCATGAATATCATATATATATATATATATATTTTAAATCTATCATTATAACTATATTTGAGTTTTGGTGATGGAAATAAAATTAAATCAATTAGCGACGCGGTTGTATGTCCTACACAAAAATTATTGTTTCGTTAACCGTTTGATTGAAGTGAACTCTTGTGTGTGCAAAGGGAATTAAAAAGGTATTTTGGGTGGAATTTTATAAAACAAAATTTCTTGTAATTTTGAATAATATAGATGAGGGGGTTCTCTTTTTACGACTATGAGGAGAGGCACTTTTGAAATTTCATAAAAGATTAAAATATAAAAATGACATTTTCTAGAAAAATACATTCAATTGGAAAAAGATTCAAAGACAAGTTAGAATGCTGTTAAAAACTATCAAGGAAAAAAATATAGGATTATATGGTGTTTTACACTATATATTTTATTTTAAACCATTGGTTAACATATTTTATCCTTAACCAGAGTAACAACTACTTAAATATTAAAAGGATAAAAATGTTTCCATAAATTGAAAAATAAATAATAAATGAACAATGGAAGATATTTCCAACCAAATTACATAATTTCCTTATAAGAGAATATTTTTAGGAATCTTAAATTATTTAACAAAATATTATTAAATATAAATTACCATTAATAGAAATTTTGGAAATATTCTATTAATATAACATTAAAGAGGACATGGACAAAAGGGAATTCGAATATATTATTTTCACACCTCTTTAATATGTTATATATATCAACATAATTTATGTAACCTAAACAATAACTCAAATTATTTCACTTTAAATATTTTTAAAATCATTCATTTTATATATCTATTAAATGAATAAATATTATGTCGGTGTGATGTAAGTATTTAAGGCAATTATATAATTACAAGAAATGGAAATAAATTATATTCATTAAAATGATTTAATTATTCTCAAAATAACCATTAATATTCATACAAAAGTTTCTTTTTTCTCTATGTGAACTCATATTTGATATTTAAAAATAAGAGTGGAATTTTGTCATTTTCATTACATAAAATATAATATAGGTCACTTTCATCGAAAAGTATCCCATAAAAGAATAGACACTAAGGTGATAAGGGCATGCATACATTTATCATATATGATTTAATATTAATCATGTAGTCTTTATCACTTATTTTTAACCAAGGTTAATCTTATTTAACCTTTTAACAGGTGTCGATTTTTTACTATTTTAATTATTCATTTTGACAAAAATGTATGTTTTCTTTGTTTAATAATATTAATTTCTCTAATTAAAAATATTGATTCTATTTTACCAAATTAAATATCTAAAACTGATAGAAATTAACTATATTAGTATTCAAAAAAATTCATAAAAAATTATTTTCATGGAAAAAAGATGAAATTACCTTAACTTTATGAGTTGAAATATTAATTATATAAACTTTTATAAATATAAATATATTTAAAATATATTAATTATATTTAAATTATTCTATAATAAGGGTTATTTTTATTGATTAAAATATAATATCTTTACGAAATTAAAAAATGTTTTAAAAGGTGTTTTTAAGGATAAATATATATTTATAAAATATCATGAAAATTAATAATTAAAATGAAATTAATTATATTACTATAAATAAAATATATCATATGTCTAACACCACAATATTTTTTAAAATAATTTTTCCCAAATATTTTAAATATATTAAATATTTTTTTACGTTCAATACGATGTTTAGCTTGTGTTACACGCCATACCGATTTAAACTATCTTTGCATGAAACACCGAGTTTAATCGATGTGTTCTAAACGATAAAGATATTATTGTTTATTTTTATAGATTTCACCTAACCATTTTAATGGATGGAATATGTAGTATAATCTAAATTATGAAAATTTGTGTTATATTCAAGTGTATGTGAGAAATTTCTTAGTGACAAATAAATTTTAAATGAAAATAAAAACCACTAAAAAATAAAGGGAATCCGTAAGAAGAAATATTGATGTACAAAAACATGTTTTATCTTAATAAATTAAATAAATCAATTTCTCAAATAATTATAATGAAATATATAAATTATAAATTCAATAAATTTTTTAACATTTATCTTTTATGTTTTCTACACAAGAGAAAATAATTAATCCACTTATAAACTTGAAGATTCTGTTTTTCTAAGAAGTAAATTTTTCACCTTTTTCACACTAATATTAGATTTTTTTTTCAAATATAATAATATTTATTTGACAATATTAAATTAATATTGGAATTCAATATTTTAAAACTATTATAGGGTGGTGTATTGAGATATTTTTATAAACATACTTTTTTAAGAATAGTGTATAATATAGGTTTTTATTAAAAATTATCATTTTATTTAATGCTTTTAAAAATATAAAAATTATTTTATTATGGGTTCAAAGGTAATATTAGTAAAATTTTATAGCTATTAGTCCAATTTAAATCATTGGAATCAATTTTTTAAGAAACATTGATATAAAAACTCAATAAACTTTTGAACATTTCTTCTTTGAGAAAATGCTTTCTCATCTTATCTACAGGATTAATTTTTTTAAAAAAATTCTAACTATGTTAATATAATTCAGAAATATGAATTATATATTTTCAATATCACTAATTAATGTTATCTGATAATGAAAACATAATTTTTTATCATTATTAATTGTAAAATTAATAAAAATTATTTACATTTTTTGTGGTAAAAATTGGTTTACCATGTGGTTAAACTGAAAAGATAACGGTTAAAAATTACATAAAAAATCACAAAACACATATTGTATCTATAAGAAGATATTATTTATCTATTAATTATAATTTTATAATTTTATCCTTTTTTATGGAGAAAAACATAGGTACACCTTTGTCGTTTGAAAAATTATAAGTGTGCCACTCACCACACTTATAAATGTTTTCCTATATCCTCTCAACATCACAAATAAAAAACTATTTTTTAGGCCAATAACTACCTATAATTATTCCATACATTCCCCTTATTATCCCATAATCCTTATTTTTGTCAAAAATCCTATATATGAAGTCTTTTTGTGAAAACCAAAAGATGTTTTATGAAAAAAGAGGTAACATCCACAATTAATCATTTTATTTTATTTATTCGGTTCCCTAATTAAATAATTATTTAACCATTATAATATAATAATAAATGTATATTAAATATAATGAGGTATTATTATGATAATTTAATAACCTATATCCTTCTCCTCTTCCATATAATGGTTTACAAAATCATTATTTGTGTGTATTAATGACTACTGCCACCTGAATCAATGTTATTAATTTAATATAACAACCTCTAATGGATGTATGTAATGATATAATTATAGATTATAGATTATATTTATGATTTTATTATAAATTTATAATACTTATATCACATATGACTTCTTATATTTAATCTTATGGGAGTATGATGATGTCGTTCGTGTATACGTTAGACTACCATCTCATGAAGTGATGATATTCACTCACACATTAAAATAAAGGTAATAAAGAAATTATTAATCGAAATATGTGATATATATGAAATTAAAATGATTTTTAATGGTAATATAATATATAGATTTCTTTTATCATTCAACCAGGAAAATGAAAATCAAAACATACACAAAAAATTAGGCAATTATTGCCAAAAAAATGACATTAACATGGAATTATTATTAAAAGAGTAATAAAAGTCCATAAATATATTATATATTGTATGATATATATAATAAATTTTATAAAATATATTCAGAATATAATTAAAGTATTTATATATTAGGTTCAAAAATTTATGAAAGAATATGATACTTATGGTATAGGATTTCTGTTTCCCTTCTATTATTCAATGACACGGATTCCATATTACCTAAATGTTTCTTTTATGTGGTGTATATACATCCTAGGAATAAAATTTATGATTATTATCCTTAAATATATTTTTATTTTGATATAAACTCTAGTATCTATCTTTCATCGGTTTTACAGTGAAAATGTTACCAATGAAGAAAGGGATTTTTTGTCTCAAATTTTTTTCTTTGGGACATAGGTTTTATTATGCACTTGTATTCTTCTTTATGAAATATATACACTCTGTTTTTAGATGTTATATCATGAATCTAATTATTTTCATGATATTATTTGATTAATTTAATTATATTATTTCATGTGTATTATGATTCCATGTTACTAAATTGATAATTGTTATATGTTACAATCTCATCGATTATTAGAATTGTTTTTGATTATGCTTCTATTGGTGAAATATTATGCTCAATATCACACTAAACTCATGAAATTTTTTATCCTTCAGTTATTTCAGAAAATAAATTTTTCACCCCTAATTTTATCCATTCATGTAATCAATAGTTTTATATAATATTTTTAAGAAATACGGTATTTATTTCTCTATTTAGTTGACGATACTTTTCTTTCTAAAACCACCTTTTAAAAAACTATTTCCCAAAATATTGAAAAATTGAAAAATGATTTTATAAATTAATTTTTACCCCTGTCTTTCTTTTAATAAAATAAATTGAATGTAGTCTTTATTTTATTTTCCAAAAAAAATCTTTTTAGATTATACCGAATTAGTGAAATGAATATTTGTTTAATGTGCAAAAAATGATAGGTTTTTTCTATCCTCTTGACCAAGTAATTATTGTATACCATCCTTTAGATGATTCACTGTTTACATTTAAAGAAAAATATATATAAATTTCATTATGAATTATTATTTTGAAATATTATCTTCAAAATGCATAGGATATTTTCCTTAATAAATGTTTTAAATGATATTCAATAATAATTTATAATATTTCATGGTTATTTTTAATGAAAATTATTTGGACCATTATTCATGTTTTAAAATGTTATTTTCAATGGAGAAATAAAATATTCCTAAATAATTTTTCAAATTGATCTTTAAATAATCATTTTCCATCCAAGATGATTTCCTTTGATATTATTAATTATTTATTAGGATAATATTGAATGGTAAAATCGTTATTAAATCATTGGATGATTAATATTAATTTTTATGAAATATTTATGAAATATATTTATTTTTCACAGATTATTATATATTAAATTTATTAAATGATGATGAACTAAATTCTATTTAAATTGGTTATGATGAGATAATATTTTGAATGTTTATAATATTATAAAAAACAGTATAATGTTTTTTATTATGAGATTTTTGGGACATATATCATACTCCAATTCATTAGGTAATAATTTATATCACATGAGATAAAAATGGGAAAAATGTTAATGGTGTGGATCAATAATAGGAAATAGGCGAGTCCTTATCAACTGTGGTAAATAGGTGCATCCTGATCCAGAGTGTGAAATAGGTGACAAGGGTTTAACCACATTGCTTATGGTGTTGGTTTTTAAACATGACATATGAAATGGATTTTCCATATTTATGTTGGTGAAATATTTATATGAAATGATATTATGGTTAATGATTTATTTTTTATTATTTCTTGCACTTATGGGTTTGTTTTATGAAGTGATACTATTTTATGACAAGATTTGTGTTTATGATCAAGTAAAGGATAGATATAATAACACTATGTTATGTTAATGATCACAAGAACATATTATTATCCTATTATTTTATATAATAATTGATTTATATCTTTTATTTTACCCTTACATAGCAACTGAACTCATTGTTTCTTATGTTTCCATCCCAAGGCTATGAATAATGGTTTTGGTATAGTATGACTTTGAGGAGTACACTGTGAGAAGATGTTTTCTGGAGATATTGAATATATTTCAAGAAATAATAAGATTAAATTTATTTTATAGTATGAAACTAAACTAATATTTTCCTTGGTTAGGATTTTATTAAATTCAAATAATATTTACAAAAATTTATGTGACATTTTTTAATAAAATCCAAGTTCACTATTTTTTTTATTATAGGGAATATTTAGTAAAAATATGGAAATTAGGATTATGAATTATTTTGTCAGATCCTTAGTGATATTCATAACTATATTTCAATGGATTTTTTTTGGAAATTTATAAGGATAAGTCTTAGGATAATTCTATGTATAAGAAAAAATATTAATGTTTTGGCGTAAGATAGAAAAATTGTTTTATAGGAAACTAAATCTCTGTTTAGATAATACAAGTGGATGTGGCTCTAGAAAATAGATACACAGAGGTAATAAATTTTAAATTTTTGAAATTAGTTGTACTCAATCATTACAAGGTCCATGAAAACAATCCATAATACATGTCACGTTTGACACTCCCATGTTATAGTTTTTGAGAAATAAAAAAAACATTACAAACCATCATGAATGATTTAAATAATGATAATGAATCACATATTTTAATCCAAGGGTGTCACATATTTTAAATAATGTGTCATGATTTAAAAAATATTTAAATGAGTTATCATGAATATGTTGTATTACATTGTGATTAGGGTTTCTCATGAAATGCCATATTGTTTTAGTCAATGTCTATAAATTGGAGAGATTGTGATATTGTTTATTGTGATATACAAAGAAATGATTTTCCTCCTGATAAACCTATTTTTATGGGATATTAAATAACAATTCATACTACTATGCTCAGAAAACATTCTCAGGATATGAATCATGTTGAACATCATAACAAGAATGGTAAAGAACAATTTTCTATTTAGTACATCAGGAGTGAATTTCCACATTTTTTTCCCAGTTCCATTGATCCAACAGTTTAAAATAAATTAATTAGTACCAATGAAAATATATTTTTCATTCATTGTTTTTAATAGAATTAAAAATAATTTTTGTGGTTTATCATTTGGAAGGTAAATCATATTATTGGTGGACTATTTTTAAGAACAAGAGGGAAAACTAATTAATTTAATATATGGAATTAGAATTATTTAATGGTATATTTCATAATAATTAAATCTATCATATTCTACAAACAAATATTTATAATTAATTACTTATCCATAATAAAAAATTATGATGAATCTATTTGAAACTATGAATCTAATTTAACATGACTTTCAAAGTACACTTCATGTTTAATCATCTACCTAGAAAGAAAACCCATAGATTAATAGGTGTCATAAAAATAGTTCATTAAAATACCTTGGCTATAAGAGAATTTATTTTCTATAAAGAAGTTTTTTAATTTTCAGTTAAAGGATGATGTGAATCTTGGACAATCCCTTTATTATTATGGTTTTGATAAAAAAAATTATGATCATGTATCATGAATAATCATTTGTTAGAATGAAATTAGTACAATTAATTTTCTATAAATTTCAGAAGAATAATCTGGATAATTACATGAATTTAATTAGGTGGTGATTTAAATATTGAAAGGAAGTTCATAAAGACAATGAATGTCAAAATGCATTTAATTTTCTTATTAAGTCCAAGTAGGAGAAGAGGATGCCAACTACTGCACCAGCCACATTGTTGTGTTTCGATTAAAATGATATTGGACATTATATCAATCAATGCCCCAATCCATGTGTTAATATGGATTATAAGAAAAAAATTAGATAAATATATAAAAAAACATAATATCATAATGGATTATATTAATCATGAAAATTAGAGAAAGCATATCCTCTCCTCCTTAGTTAGAAGTTTCATTTTTTATTTATTATGAATGATCCCAATGAAATTCATATTGTTCATCCTTTAGTAAAATTATATTTTATTAACTCCCCCAACATGTATTATAGAATAATTAACTGACATTATATTTTCTATAGGTTTAGGGAAGAACCCAATCTTCCAATAAAAATTTATCTATATAAGATAAAAAATTATATAAGGAATAATTGGTGAATTAACTTTTTTAAGTGTATATGACTCTATATAACATTAAAATAATATTTATGGTTACCATCATGGGTTTATGAGTTTAGGGTTGACCATAAGTTCAAATTAATTGACACCCCTTTTGAGGAATTGTGTAACAATAGTTTATCAATTTTAATTATATTTTAGGATTCCTTTCTGGAAATACAACCCATTAGTTTTGTATATGATATAAGGGGGAATTTCTTCAAGTATTATTGAATTTACACTTTGTAGAGAAATGATTAAAGGTATTGGTAACCTTTAGGTTTTACCTTATATTTTATGTTGAGGTAATTATGGGTTGTATTTGATCACCTTATAAAGTCAACAAACTTCATTTATATCAAATAATATTTCTCTATGGATCCTCCTACAGGTATGAACATTAAGTGGTAATGTTTCATGGATTAAAAAATTCAAGTGTATCTAAATAGGATATAATGTTTACCTTGATTTTTTTTGAATTCTTTTACATGATCTTGATATATAGTCGATTATCATCACTATGTATCATCTGTAGATATATGTTTATTATGAGAGAACAATTAAAACTTGATAAAATATAATATGATATTTTTCGGTGGATTTAAAATGTTTTTGGGATCAACACCTTCTTATACTTGAGTTTTCATATAATAATAGAATTCAAATGATAATTCTAATGTATCATTATGAATTCCATTACATAAATTAGTTTATAACAACAATGTAAAATAATTAAGTAACAAAAAGAAATCAATTTGGACATAAGAAAGATGATGAAATGATGGAGATAGTTATAGTCATTTAGAAACACATAAGAACAACTCAAATATAAAAGAAATTTTATGTTGATAATATCAATGAGTTGTATCATTTAATGTTTGTGAGGAGGTCTTACTATAAATATATTTGAGGGATAATTAATGAAAAACTATGTCCTAGGTATAACAATTTTCTTGAAATACTTAGTCATACAAGGGTAGCATCTTATCATTTTTTGCTTCCAAAAAACCTCTATGATGTTAAAGATGTGTTCTATTTACCACTTTTGAAGATATAAATATTATATCCTACACATCTACAAACCTGAGAGTTTGTACCATAGGAGCATGAGAATTTTTATACAGAACTATCATTTTAGATTCTCGATCATATAGATAAAGTGGTTTGAGAAATGTTCAGTCACATGGTATTCTTTTCACAAAACCACCATCTTAAGAAATCAATTTGGTAACATAAGGATGTAATGAGGAAGAATTATCATCATTTGATACTCCCAAAGTAACAAATTTCAAGAGAGAAAACTCATTTTAAGAGGGGTTTTATGTAACAACCTAAAATTTTGATAAATACTTTTTCAAAAAAAAATTAAATATTTTTGATATTTGACATTACACACATTAAATTTACACAGATCCTACACTCTATACAATAACCAAATAAGGTTTCTTATTGAAAATCATGTGTTCCTCCCCATATTCCGAAGGCATCCAACTATCATTGGGGGTGTAAAGAATATAGTGGTGTGACTATATCACCTATTATAGAGTTACAATACATTAGAAATAAAAAATTACAATAAATATTATATAAATGGAAATAGATGGAATAGTACAACACAGAACTTTAAGATAAAGAAGAACCCCAAAACAAAATAAAATTAAGCAATGTAATGACAAGATGAAATCTATCTAAATGTAAAACTGAATGTAATATAAATAAAAGGAAAAATATAACATAATAAACTCAAAAGCCCCTATCCTAGAACCTACTTTGGTCCCAAATAAAATCATAAACCAGTCTAGTGAGGAAAAATCAACAAAAAATTTCATTTAGTATTTCCATATCTACATCCACATAATCATCTTAGTTCCTAAATGGTGTCATGAATAGGGTGGGAGTAAAACTGTGTAGGTCAACACCACCATAGAGAAACAAAATCAAATTGTGAAATAAGTGCATGAAATAAGTTATTAAATAGGTTTATTATATAATTTAATTAATATAATACAAAAATCAGCTTTATTTTCACCCTTAAAGAATATATATATATATATATGTGCATATATTAAATCCCTACTGACCATAATTACAAAAACATAACATAGTATGATAATTGGGAAAATTCCTCTGTATAATCATTATAGAATTACCATACCATGCACTTTAACCATTACAACATGACCATAGAAAGACCTTTAAACTATCATTTTAGTAAAACTATATAATTTCATATAAGAATTATAGAATAACTAAGAAAATCCATGTATGTATTGTAACATAACTAGGTATATCCCTTTATATAATCATTTCAGTATAACTGGGACCGTACCTTTATATAATCATTTCAACATAACTATGTTGAGACCTTTACATAATAATTTAAACATGAATCACAATATAATATATAAAAACTAGAATAACACATATAAAACCATAATACACAAGGGTAAATTAAACCAACTACCCATCTATATTTTAATTACATGTTCCATTCCTCATGAGGGTCTTTATCAATTATCATTCTAGTTCACACAACCACATAATATCAATCATTCATGTATTCAATATTTAAAATGTTTTTCATTTTATAATATAAATATATCATAAGAAATAACTTAATGTATCTTGTCAGGTTAACCACACTTCAATACATTAGTTAATTCATTATTAATCCAAGGTAGGACCACCCAATGTGTATCCTCAATCTAGTTCTCAACACTGTTGAATCTAAATGGAGCCAATGAGTAATCCAACTAATGACCTACCATCACCCATTGTTCATTTAGTTAATGCACATGTCATTTTATCATAATCATAATACTTCACATAATTAACTAATTATAAACAGACAATAGGGTTTGGATTTTGACAACCTACCATTATCTAGGCGACAACACAATTCTTTCAAAAGGTAACTCCAACCATAGAAAACGTGAATATGATAACAGAGAGAACCTTGATCACATAAGGACAATATCAAAACCCAAAAAAATCACATAAGATATTCCATAACAACAAAGGATAACTGGAGGAAGATGGGGTAGAACCATTGAAAAACACATTTGGGGATCATATACTTGATCAAGGCATCTAAAAGGGATTAAAGCACTCAAAAAACATGAATATTACCAATACTTTGAGAGACATGATTTTTTCATGGATGAAGATTAAATCTCACGAACCACATTGAATTAAAATAATGTTGCCTATGAAATACATGGTGTGTAATCGTTTTTTATAATTTATTTCATAATTTACTAGTTAAACCAAAAAACAAGTCAATTTGAATAAAAATAACCCGGATCAAACACTATATGATGTGAAAAAATTTCCCAACATATAACCATTTCATTCCCTAGAATTGTTCATGATATCCTCCAAGATATATTTAAATGTCATGTAATAGTTTCAAGGTTTGGAAATAGTTCACACACTAAACCAGTTCATGGTGTTTTCCTGAAAATGTTGACATAATGTGAATTGTTTTCATTGTGTGAAACAATTTCATTCTCTATACCATAACATGAAATATTCATTGAAACTTTTTAAAATCATGTAATAAAATCTTTATGTGAAATTTTATAGTATACAACACTCATCCCAACATCAAATAAAGAGCATGAACCACCTCTAAAATATTAAAAAATCATAGATAACCCACATAGTCCCTTTAACACATTAATTCACAATCTCTATTAATTCAAAAAAACATACATCCTTAAAATTTAGGTCATTTTCCCTAGAAAACATTTTCCATCCTAAAAAAGACTTGATGAACAATGATTAATGATGATGAAAAATCCAAACAAAAGTAGCTTAATGGAAACTCAATGAGGGATGTACTATGAAGAATATGTGACCCTACCACCTCCCCATCAAATAACATCTGGTCACTGGGATTCTCTAATAATCACTATAGAGTACCATATAATATGCCTACCCACTGTTATCACATATCAGATTCCATCTACATGGTATCCTCATGGTCAATACCATGCTTCCACAACATTCAAAATAGTGGTATGATCTTTCCATAGAGATCCATCTCACTACGGTCCCCAATACATATTGAACACTCCACAATGTATGCATATACACAATGATCGATGTCTTAACATCTACTATATGATAAGGGCCAGGATAACATATCTCAAGTTGTGATATGTGAAACTTTTCATGAATGAAACTATATTATTGTAGAAGGGTGAGTTATTATATTGTTTGGTGTTCCCTTTCCACTAACTCAAATGGCCTAAAAAGCCTAGGAAATTCCTTTAGCTATTTTTTAATATTGAGTTTCCCCAAACATGGATAAACCTATAGAAAAATAAAATGAGAAAGCTAAAAATCAATTGAATATCTATAATGGTAATAATTATAATTTTTATTCCTCTATATAGTCATCAACTAACACTAGATTAACTATTACAACTTATGTACCTCCTAAACAAGAATGGGTCTAATAAGCATTGAATCACCTACTTCAATCCAATAAAGAAGAGAAAAAGTAGAACAATACCCAAATACTTTAGTTTTTCCATTTTGATAAATTCCTATAATAGATTATTATAATTGAACTCTAGGAGTATAATATTTTACCCCATGGTAAACAAAAAACCAAACCCCAATCTTGTAACATATCCTTCAGAATTTGAATGGTCTGTTAAAATTTGGATTCCTTCAGAAGGTGATAGGTTTTACTCATAAGAACATATGATCATTCAACATTATGTTGACCTTTCCAATATCTATAAGTGAAACTATTATATCTATCTGAAATGGTACTCTTTGAAACGCCTTGAAACTAAACTGTCAAACACACATAAATATTACTCAAATAATTAATAGTGAAGGCCTCCTTGATAGGTATGAAAGTTCGATACCATCATTAGAATATTTAAAATCACCCATAATTCGTATTTCATGTGGTTTATACTATGTAATATTATCACAAAATCTATACTGACATTATCTCATTTACATTTTGAAATGGGTAGATATTATAATATATTATCATGACACTAATGCTTGAATTTTAGCCGATGATAGGTGGATTATCTCTCCAAAAATCCCACCATATTCCAATTCATACATAGCCACCAGTATTATCTACATAGATCAATATAAATCTTTCTCAAACCAAGATGTACCATCAATCCAAAATTAAGAGTCTCTCTCATCATCTCCTTGTGAAAGCTCATAGGAACCGTTACTCAACCATGGACAAGAGTGGAATTAACCCTTCCAATAGAATATCCTTATTGTGGCTACCCACCAGATTTTTTATATCACATTACTAAGTCCTCTGGATCAGATAACTTCTCATTCTTGATCTGGTCCAAATGCATAGGTATAATAAATATCAATGTGAGAGCTAGTCTCCCAATAAACATTTGAAAATCTAGAAGCATATCTGCAAAGAGTTTCATCATTCTCAACACCATTAGAGACAACATAAATCATATATCTGTGTATTATTTATCAAAGAATGAGAAACAATGTTTTATTTACTTTTTGTATAAGCCATCTCAACATAAAAATACTAGAGATACTTTACCCACTAACTCTATCGAATGTTTAGGTCTCATTGATAAAAGATGTACCTAAATATATTGTGATATTTGTACATCTCAAAAATCTCCCCCATAATATAATTTCTCCATCAACTTAGGGAATTTACCACTAAAAATTACTCTAGATCACGAGTAGGATAATTTCACTCATGTGGTCACAACATTCTAGTCTTAAGCAACCACTTGATCCTCTTACATCAAGACTATTCCACGTACAAATCTGGATTCATATAGTACCTGACATATGGATTACCCAACATAGTTAATGTGATGATATGAGTTGATGTCATCCAACTTTTCAGCTATGAAAAATATCTCTTGCAAACACCTACAAAAATTATCTACCTTCTTAGTCAGCACATACAATAGTGATTTCATTATGGGAGATGTCCCAGATGAAGTGAAAATAATTAATTATTAAACCCAATAATGTCATAACATCAAATATATTTTGAGGTATCTCTAAATATTTCAGGGTTTTAACCTTCTCTAGGTCTATTTAAACACATTCCTTTAACATAAATTTTCATAATAAATTTACATTATCAATATATAAACTATATTTTCTAAGTAAGGTGTATGGGCAATATTCTCTCAATTTAGTCATTATGCTTTCATGATATTTGGAATTATCTTCTATTGAGTAGGTGTACACTATGAATTTATTGATGAAAATCACCACAATCAAGTCTAAAAATGGATGAAATATTTGATTCAATGAGTCCATGAATACTTTCGATGTGTTCATCAAATTGAATGACATAACCATGAACTAATATAAGGAATACATGATCCAAAATTTATTCCAAGGTATGTCTAATGGAATCACTAGAAATTGGTGGTATCCTATTCTAAAATATGTTTTGGATAATATCTCGTCACCCCACAATTGATAAAATAAATCATTAATAAAAAAAGAGGATATCAGTTCTTGAATGTCATCTAGTTCAATATATGACAATTCACATATAAGTGAGAATTACCATTATACTTCTCATTTAAAATGATTGGACAACCCCATAAAGAAATAATAGGCCATAAAAACCCCATATATTTTATATATTCTAAATAAAATTTCAACTCCTCATGTATTTTCAAGGTGATCTTGTAAGGTGGAATACAAACTAGATCTCCTTCCAGAACTGAATCAATCATGAAATCAGTCTCCCACTAGGTTGGTAATCCATAAAACACATTCGTATAGGTATCCAATGAATATTCTACAATTATAAGAAAATTATCATTTTTCATTCAATAATCATCTAAAGATTGACCTACTTTTAGATCCATGATATAATCTAATTCATATTGAATTGGTCATGCATGACCAACATGAACATCCTTGTCATCCTGGTGAAAACAAAAGAATCAGTCTAAAGATATAAAGGAAAATCACTTTTGGTAACAGATGATATGATATTCTTATAGAAAAATCAAATACAAACAAAAAATAAAATTAAAACCTATCGTTTCAATAATAAACCATTACCAAAAGATAAAACTAAACACCTGTTTCTAAATAAAATGCCTTGTAGCATTGTATTTTTTTGGTCCATACTCCCAATAGAGTGTTGATGGTCGAGATAGCTTCAAATTATTCCACAAACTAAACCAAAAAAATTTATAATTTATTAGATAAAATTTATGTTATTTCATTGTATCAATTTTTTTGGAAGGTATATGATGAATCAATCACACCTCTAACATTAAACCATCATGAATCCAAAAGAGTCAGAGTAGACTACATAAAATGTAGATGACTCCTCCCACTACCATGGGTTACATACTAGCTCCACTATGATTTTTCCACTTCCCAGTAAAACTACTCATACACTATGGTACCACACCCCCTACCTTAACCTGAATGTCTACTGGAACTCATGCTACCAGTCTACTAAGGGGTAGGTGTGTACTATCTAATCTCGGGTTCCTACCATGATCCCCTACCACTACCCTACTCTTTCATTCCTCTAAAAACACTTTTTAGATGGTTGAGCCTACAACAAGAATAAAACACTAATGTAGGGTATCGACACTGAGGCTGATTTTGAGAAAACATGCCACACATGTAGCACTACAACAGAACAAGGTAATGAGATAGATACTTATATCCTTGAATTCATTTCCCAATGTTTCCTTTGAAATAACATCCATATTGGTGCTTCTTGACACCAAAAGAAGATCTACAATTTCACCCAGCTGAAATATCATGGATTTTTTTCAGGGTCTCTCTCTAATTACCATCGCTGATTAGTGTCTAATTCATCAATTTAGTATGGCTTCGTAAGAGAATGCATGTCACTAGTGACATGACCTCATATCGAATCTCATCCTGAAAACATTTCACCTTGTATATCTCATTAGAAACTAAATATGGGTAATGTAATTAAAATTAAACTAAACATTAATTGCATTCCTTCATTAACATTCCACACTATTTCAGATTCATGAATTCACAATCCTTTACATCTCTATATGTTTAGAAAAATAAGTGGATCTGAAATATTTCTTTGAATTAATTCCATGATAAACTATATTATTGGCTCCATAATTTCCAAAACAAAATATTGGAAGGTCCATGAATCATGTTTCCAGTAAACTTAATCCACATATCTATGGGTGTAAAAAGATTCATGATGATTGTTTTGACTCACTTGATCCAAAACATGGCTATTTGGGAGCATATCTCCCCGTTTATCATAGTATGAATATACATATGAAACTCCATCATTATCTCATACATTGAATGAAATTTGAGAAAAATATCTATGTATGTAAATCACATTATCCCTATGAATATTTTCCAAAGAGAAACATCCATATTATCCACAAAATCTACATGAATATCTAGTAGAGGAATGTTAGAACCATACTGATTACCATTCTCCTTATTCTTAATTTGAATATGACGATAATAAATTTTCTCCACATTCAAATCACAAACCATATCAAATTGGATAAGAACAATTTCAACCTCAAAAGGGGACAACAGTAAAGATCAACCAGCTTGTGGTCTCTCTAATCATGGTTTATCATGTGAATTAGTGTGGAAATATAGCTTATTTATTTTCATTTAACTAATTTAAGAGGATTCTCATTTCAAAATTCATTGGGAAATTATGTCACATATAATTAATGTGTCCTTGTCTTGAAAAATTAATGTTGAGATATACCCCTATGTGACTATCATGATCTAGTAATTCTCATCATGTGCCATATCGGTCTATGAGTATAAATCTAAAGAAATAATAACATCATAAAAAATGTGAATCAACCAAGGGTGAATAACATCAAACCTAATAATGAAAATAATAAATATCAACCCAATCCCTAATAACACATACTTTTCCTATATATGGGTCAGATAATCACATTAATAATCTCAGTACCGAGTACAAACACATCCCAATCTCCCGTATAACTTTTATAAATTTTAATGAAATAGAAAAGAACAATAATCTCATTTTATAGTACATTATAATGCCCCCCGATGTCACACTCTCTCGTGTTTCCAAATAAGTCTTATAACTGGACCTCAAAAATGTCTCTCTATATTCTAGAACCTACAAACTAGCATTAGGAAAGTAATGAATAATGTGGGGGAGACTGTACCACCCAATTCATAGTAAAAGTATAAAAGACATTAGAAACAATAATAAATATCAGAGTAACAAAAATAGATGATATAGTACAATATACAGTTAAAAGATAATGGAATAATTAATAAATAATAATAGTTAATCTCATAATGACATGCTAGAATATGTCAAAATTTTAAACTGTATATAATTAAAATAAAAGAACAAGCTATCAAAATAAACTAAAAATATCCCAGTACCAAACCCATATCGGTCTCTTATCCATGATCCAACCAATCTAGAATGTAATGGTCCACAATAATGTTCCTTTCCCTTTACCAAAAAAACATATGGGTAATCATCTTGAGTACCAAATGGAAATCCAAATAGCATTTTGATAAGACTCAGTAGGTCAACCCAACCATGACTAAAGAATCCATGTTTGAAGAAGAAGTGCATGGAATAATGTGATAAACAAGTTTATTCATTAATTAATTTAATATAATTTAATTATAATCCAACATCAACAACCTTCTATAAAATAATTGATCATGTATCACAACCATTATAATTATAACAAAAAACTATTTAATAAACTTATAACAAAGTAATGAACTTTGTATAAGAATTAAATGATAACAAGGTGAATAGAAATAATAAGTAATGTATTACTGAACCAAGACCTTTATATTATAATTTTAGTATAACAATGTAAATTCCTATAAGCATCAAAACATAACAAAGAATTTCCCTATAATAGTTACACAACAAATGGGACAAACCCTTTATATAATCAATTTAGCATAATAGGTACATGCCCATTATATAATCTTTTAAGAAAAACAAATCCAATCCCTTTATATAAGAATTTTGGATTATTAATAACATGATATATGATAGCTCGAATAAAACATATATTATCATAATCCTCAAGGGTAAATTAATCCATTTAAAATTTTATCTTTCAATTATCCCTTTCATTTATCAAGTTGGTATTTAACTTTTACCATGCCAAATCACAACAAAAATTCATATCAAACTTTTATAGTCATTATAATTCAAAATTTAATCAACTTTCTATGATGAATCTTTCATTCAAAATCACTTCATGTCTCATGTCTTTATAATATACCATTATTCCATTTGAAAAATTATTATTTCATTGGGGTTGTCTCTCCCAATGGATAGCCTCAAGCTTGGTCTTAACACTATTGAATACAAAAGTTGAAAACATTTAATCCAACACATGATCTACCATCACTAAGTTTTGCAATAATTACTTTTCATGTTTTTATTAGAAATATCAATATTTCACATACTCATACAATTATATTTGGACCATAGAGGTCAGTTATTTTCCACCTACCTTTTTAGGTGTTCATCATAATTATTTCAACAGGTGACACAAATTAGAAGGAATGTGAAGATGATAAAAATATAAACCTACATCACACATGTCCAAGATCAAAAAAAACCATGGTTATAAAATTCCACCACTCAAAAAGATAACATGTAGATGATAGGGGGAACCAAATCAAAACAACTCACTAGGGATCAGATTCTTGATCTGTTTTTCTGAATGGTAAGAAATTAATCCACAGTCACCTAGAGATGGTTTAGGTTACAAGAGACAAGAGTTGCATGTTGATAAAGAATGAATTTAATGAACTTTATATATTTATATCTGATCCTCATGAGAAAAAAAATCATGTAATCCATTAACATCATCTATCTCAATTTATTAGCTTTGTTGAAAATTGTTTTACCTAAGGTTAAAATAAATCTGATCAAACATTAAAAAATGTGAAATATCTTCATGACATTTAATCATTTCATTAATTGAACCAGTTCATCATGCTTTTGTAGACACAATTACACATCATGAACTAGATTCATGGTGTGTAACTATTTAAAAGAATTTAGTTCTTGTAAGTGTGGAAATTTTTTTTCAATATCTTTACATTAAAACAAATATTCCATCCACATTTTTGTTAAAAATTCAAAAGTTACTCATTCAAAAAATTAAAAGAATATTCTTTCTAAACCATTTTCAAAAATTAAAACATAGATAATAATGATTATATATAGTAATATTAAAAACAATATTTAAAACACATTTAGAAAATATGGATATGGATGAAAATGGATATTCATTCAAATAGATTAATAATGTTAGTATTCCATTAAAAAATATTTTTTTCCTCTTGAGTACATAATGGGAGGAAAATGAAAGGAAAACCTTTAATCACAAAAATAAATCATAGTAAATGAAAATTAATGACATTTTATCAATTTATATCATAATAACTCTTCATAAATAACCTAATAAGAAAAAATTTTGACAAAACAATTTTATTGTAACATAAAACCCTTACCACATTGGCTACTTTTGAATCACAACCCCCATGATTAAAATAATGTAAAATGAAACATTAAATAGTATAATTATAAATAATTTCATGAATAAAATTTTCATATTCTTATAAGACACACTTAATAAAAATAAATAGGTTCATAATACCCAATATTTTCCAATAGAGTGGAAATAATGATGAAATCTCTTAAAAAGAACAGACCCTTGATGTGAGAAATAATAAATTAATTTATTTTGTATATTACATGCAAATACACAAAAATAACATAAAATAATTAAAATTTAATAGACACATAATATTAAAATATCAACTAAAATATAGAAGTAATATAACCCCATGAAGAGAAAATGATTTATGAAACCCCTTACCATAAGTAGGAATCATCCCATATCTTATTTGTATTCTAGAATAAAAATATTATGTTAGTTATTTTAATTTTTTTAATTATTATTTATTATTATTTTTTAGTCTATTTACTTCCATGTTATATTTATTTAAATGATTAATTAAGTTCTCATCAGATGTTTTGGTGATGTTTAGTTCATATGTTCAAAATTACTATGGTTGTCTAACTATGGTAAAAGTGATCGTTGTTCTATTATAACAAAAATAAAACTCATGAAATAATTATAATTTTTATACATAAATTTTACATTTTAATCCCAACATGGAATATGGTTATTAAAAATGAACTATGCTACAATCATGGAGACTGGAAGACGTACATAAGCAGGAGTAATATTTCAATTATCCAATGAAATTTATGGAAAGAACATAAGTGTAATTTTATTATTAAATACATATAGTTTTAACTTAAATGTCATATTATTTTTTGAAATAAACTTATATACAGTATTAATTTAATTTTATTAATAAAAAACAATCGCTTTTCATTATGGAGGTAGTAATCCACAAGTATGCACAAAAGATATTATTATTTTTAAATGAATGGAAAGGAAATAAATTATACGATACATTATCTTCACAAAATTATAAATATTTAATTAATATAATTTATATATATAGTAAATTCATCATTAAACCCATCCATTAGTAGTGGGATAGAAAAATAATTACATCAGTTCAAGATCTGTTAGTCTACCATACACATGACGGATGATTTTGCTTCTCATTTGATGGAAGGGGAAATGGATATTGGGTATGAAATAAATAAAACAATAGATAAGAATATGTTTGATTATAATTTTTTTATATAATAAATGTTTAATTGTAATTGAAAGAGGAATATTAAAATATAAAACAAAAAATCATTATTTTGAATGGTACATCTTATTCGAATAACCTCTTTAGGCTTGTAAAAAAACTCTCCTCAGAATATTTATAAATAAAAAATGTCATCTATGACATGGTAAGGACTTTATGTATTGTAGATGTTTATGTATTTTATGAAAAAAAATTCTTTTTTATGTTTGATGAAAATATAAGAGGGGCCTATTTTAAGTGAGGGTAGGGTAAATTTAGGAATTACATAAAATAATATAATATGAAAATGTAATTTTCTAACAAAACTCTTAAAAATTGTGACATATTTTCATATAAGGTAAAAAAATTTAAGGATAATAAACCAATACAAATTTTACATATTTATTTGGGTTTTAATAGACAGTCTTTTTTATTAACCCCTTAATTAAATTATTTTATCTCTAAATGTTGTAATAAATATTTCAATAGTAAAGGCTTAATAATGTTACCATAAAGGGAAAAAATATATCATTAATAGAACATGGATGAAAATTTAAACCATATTATATTCACATGGAATGTGATATTTTTTTATAAATTTTAAATCATTCAATGAAATGTTTTTAATGAAAAAAATAAATTAATGTCAATTTTCAAATTATTCATTTAATTTTAATTTAAATACGCTGAAAATAATATTTAATTTTAATATTTTACTTTAGAAACCCCTAACATTTCACATTTATCTAAATATATCATGGAAAAACATAACTAAATCAAATTATATTACATTTAATATTTTTAAATTCATTTATTTTATTTTTATATTAATAGAATAAATATTGTGTCGACATTATGTAAGCATTTAAGGTAATTATATAATAAATATAAAATAGATAAATATTAATACTTGAAAATAATTTTTTTTCACAACAAGATTTTTTTATCTATGTGAACACATATGGTATATTTAAAAGTAAGAGAGTAATAGTTTTTATTTTTTTACTTAAATGTTATACATTTATCATTCATGAAAACATATCCCATAAATAATTAATATAGATTATATTTTTATAAGGGTTGAAAACAATTCATCAAATAATATTTAAAATGAAAAATTTAGTTTTTATCACTTAGTTTTAACTAAGGTTAACACAATTTTCCCTAGTACAATAGTGATAATCATTTACTATTTTTAATATTTCTTATGACAAAAAAAGTAATTTGACCATCTGAAATTACATTTTTTATAATGAATAAAAATATGCAATCCAATTTCCAAATTAAAAATCTATATGTTGTATTAATTAATTTTATATGTATCCTAAAATGAGCGATGAATTTTTTATCAAAAAATGTATATTGAATGGAAATGATTATTTTATATTAAAATTATGATAATTAATCTTTATTATATGATTTTTATTAATATATATATATATATACTATATAAATTTAATTTATGTAATGATTCATTAAATGTTATTTTAATTAACAAATGGAAATAAATTATTCTTTGGAAAACTATTTTTAGAGAAAAAATATATTTTTATAAGCATAAAGATATAATTATACGAAAATCATTAAAATTTATGATTCAATGGAAATTAATAAAATTATTATAAATAAAATAGATCATAGGCCAAATTTTTGTAGTAAATAAAAATTATAATCGTACGTCAAATTACATCATTTAATGTAATTAAATGAGAGTTTTAAAAAAATCAACATTATTAACTATTCACTGAAAACCAATCATTTCATATAAATATAAAATTTTCATCGTAATTTAATATTAATATGATTATTCCAAATATTATATTCCTTTTAAAAAATACTAAAACTATATGTTTTAATAATTACATATATTATCATCACACAAAAATACGTAAAAAATCTTTTTGAAGAAAATGTGTTTTTAAAGCATAAAATGAATTTAGTTAAAAAATCATTATTTAATAATCATTAAAAAATTTATTTATATTACTTAGATCCCTTATAAATATTTGATAATTTATCTAATCTAATTTATACCCTATAATTCAATGACTAAGTTATAATTTTCTTATTTAAATAATATGTTTTAGAGGTTATTTAAGGTTGGTGTTGTATGTCCTATACGCTTTTGAACATAATGTTATTCAGTTAAAATATCTGTAATGAATCAGAATCCAAATAATGTAGCCCTTATTTTTATAATGAGTCTATCAAGTATAAATCACATAAAAATCACATAGATAAGACAATACAAACTTTTTAAATGAATAATGAATGGAATAAAATGTATTTCTATATGTTAATGAACCAATACTAATGGAACAATAACATGAAATTCGAAATATTGATCTGACCATTAATAATAGTTATATGGAAAAGATAATATTAACCACAAATACGAATTTATAAATAAAATTTTTGTCTCTTATAAATGATAATTCGATATATTTATATCATAGTGTAGGTAAATAAATGTTTCAAAAATGATAAATTAAGAGTTCGAATTTTTCTAAAACATAAATGTTTATATATAATTATTTAATTATTTTTAAAAAATATTTTTTCAAAATACTATTTTATAAATTAATATTATTTTATTAATATATGATAGTTTTATGATACATTCAATAATTTTCCAATGTGTCATAAAATCGGTTATAATATTAAAATCACTATTTTTATAATAGATGATGGTTTTATTTAAATAATAAGGTTCTCATAATAATAAAGTTATTTTAACAAAAAATTAGTTTATTTTAAAAATCTACACATTGAAGAATTGATAGGGTGAACTTTTGGGATCTTTCTAAAATAGTTTAATTGTTTATTAATAGTAAAATACGGTAATTTAGAATATTTTACAAATACAAGAATTAATAAGTAATATATTATTAATTTATGATGTAATCCTATTATATTAAAATATGATTATTTATTTTAATATATTTATTTATTAATTTCACGTTATTTATAGTATTGAATAAAATAATAAAATAATGATTAAAATAGTGAGAAAACACCCCTCTCCTCACTAATAAATACTTCCCCTCACCATTTATTTTCCTCCCTCCTTTAAATATTTGGTCCTTTTGAAAAATTATTCAAATAATCTTCCTAATCATCAACCCCACATCTAGGATACCTTTTTCTCAAAAAAAATACCGAACCCTTTCCCCTATGGGGGCTCTTAAGGAGGAGAAATTCAAGAGGTAAAATCTTGTTTAATTTTATTTTAATTTCTTTTTAAATTTAATTTCATTTCACATTATCTCCTAACATACCCATATAAAATTGAAAATAAAACTACATTATATTATATATACAATAATTTTATCATGATAATGTAATAATTAATCATAAAACATCTTCTAATATTCCTTTTATTCTGGTAAAATTAATACATCTTTCATGAGGTGTCGATTCACCACCTTCAGAGGCGACATGTTTTCCTTTTTCATTACTTCGTTCAAGAATTTTCATAAAACAATTATAATGTTTTAAAGGATATTAAAATTTATTTCATAACATTCTTTATTTTCTTTAAATAACAGATTCACATGATACTAAAAAACATAATGAAACTAGTTTTTGATGATCAATGGACTTCTAAAATAATCTAAATGACTATGATTATCTTTTTACCTAATGAATAATCATCAAACCATATAAATAGGATATATAAGTCCAATTAATATACTATAATTTCACTAATTATATAAAACCTCGATTATGGATAAATATCCCCATCTTACTTGAACATTTGTATTCATATACATGAGAACAAATCCTGAAAACCACAAAAACGACTCGTCACGAGCGATGAAATTGAATCTTATAAATCATCAAAATGGAAATAAATGAACTTAATTAAATTATAATAAATATATTAAACGTATAAATATGTATTAATTAATTTGATAATGGATTTAATTTGATTATCCATGACATTTTATATCAATTGATGACCTATTTTGGACATAAGGTGAGGTATTCTCACCGAACCACCAATACTCCTTCAGGTTACACTTAGTCTCTATTTAAATAAAATTATTTCCTTATTATTATTTTGTAATAATTTAATTTTATATATGTATATTTGTTTTGATCATATTTAATTATCCCAATTCTTCTTTCTTTGATTGGAAAATGCATGTTTTATAAGATTCTATTTTCAATTCCTCTATATAAGCAAGCCCGATTAAAGGAAAAATCCCAATTAATACCCACATTAAATCACGATCCATAATTTGTTTTAATCCACTATATTTTTTATAAAATCCCTCATTTAATAATGAAAAAATATCTTGGTTCATTTCTCAGTTTATACACACAATTATTCATTTTTCATCATTAAAGACCCTTTAATATTTCTCTTTTAACTGCATTAAAAGGGATCCTTTCTAATGTTTCATAAACACTCTTTTTAACATGTTTAAACACCATATTAGCATAAATTGTCATTATATATTCCTATTTCACCACATGAATGTCTATTTATGTTTTAAATCCATTCCTTCAGGGGAACCTTCGTGATAAGAACCTTTTTATGCCTTATAACATGATTACAATACCCTTTTCCTTCAAGGGATAACCCTTATGATTGTGTTTTATTATTTATGTGGAAGATATATAAACTAACATGTTAATATGGGTGTTCCAATATAGTCTTCAAATTCATTGGAAAATGTTTAGTCTCATGATAAATCATGTTGGGACAGAGTGAACCTGATTCATATATGGGAGATTGTTAACCATGTGATACAATCTTGGATGTTTTCCTTGACTCTGGTTTGTGTCTTGTAATATGTTATTTACACGCACCTATGATTATATTATTATATGATAAATTGTCATAACTATAATTATTCGATAACATTATTCATTTTCAATGACATTTTTGTGATCGTGGTATGCCTTCTAACCCACGTGATATGTTTTATTCCAATTCTTATTCCATTACTGTTATTTTTAACTTATTAGTTTTTTCATGTATTCCCTAGGCTATCCTATAAATATGTATGAAATAAATGGAATTATGGAATCATTATAGATATTAAATAAAAAAAATTAGTTTTTTTTCATGTTTTCTAATTATGAAGTTTATTATCCAATGACACAATACATTAAAATAATTTGTATTATATTTTGCATAATTTGGTTTAAAATTATATAATAATATGTGTAAATGTCTAGTGTCATTATTGTTGGTGTAAGTTAAAAATGTAGTTATTTTTTGGATATTAGGAATACAAAGAATTATTAAGAACCCAAGGGATGATTCTATCATAATGGATAACCTAGAATGAAACATAAGGAATCACAAGTTAGGATATATGTTACATTTATAAGTTTGTATTTCTATATCAAAACATTCCTTTTTATATTATTATTAGTTAAGTATTCAAGCCCCTAAATTATATTTCATTTTCATAGTTAATGTATGGAAATAGGAGAACGCATTCCAACAATTAATATAGTAGGGAATGGTAGAATACCCTCAACCCTGTTGGTGTGGACTCAGCAAGTGCATCCCAGAGACCCAAGATCAAAATCGGGTGGAGGCATAATTTTTGGGGTAATTTAGTGGTACTATAGTACGTATTACATCAGACATTGTTTGGTAATTTAGCAACTGTAACTATTCATCCATTTGGGCTTTCAGGCATCTGGTTAGGGCCTTGGGTAATTTAAGGCCTTCGGACCACCCAAGGCCTATGGGTTAGTAAGGCCTTCGTGCCACCTCAAGGATTTTGGGCCACCTCAAGGCCTTTGTGCCACCATAAATTGTGCTTAATGATCAAACAGACTCTATAAGAAGCGTAATCCATGTGAGGATACAGAGTATGCGCATTCACCAGAGTAAGAAGATAAGTGGATTTTTCAAAAATAGAGGTTATTCCATTACCACTGGGACTAGGTAGTGATTGCATGGGAAGACCATCCGAACAAGCCATGCGAAGGTGCAGAGCGGATATCACGATGAAGAAGATGTGGTGGAGTAGTTCCCAGTATTGTCTATTTCTTTATTAAGAACATCGGGCCATGTAACCTCTATGAATACGGGCCGTGTAAGGGTTCAACATCATCCCTTGAAAGAGGGGTTATCCAAAAATAAATAAAAATAAGGTTTTCGGGCCATTTAGGAAAATATGGTAGGTAATGCAATGATTTCCGTAATGAAATTCCAAATTTGTTGGAAATGTGAGCTCAAAACATTATGAGAGTACTAGAAGAAAAATATAAAATTTTTAATAATAACCTGAACCACATGAAACTCCCTCATTTTCCAATGAAAGAGAATGTTGCGGTCGAATCCTTCTTATGATAAAGGCCTCCCACATTTAGTAGATCTCCTGATCCCCTCCTCACAGAACAATATATTAACTCCATTCAGATGGTATTTTATATCATATAGTGCTCAAAAGAAGAAAAATTTGTGTTTATGGTCTATAATTATGATGAGGAAGGTAATTTGTGGGCAAAACTAATCAAACACATAATGTCCCAAAAGAAAATTTATTCCTTTAAATGGTATTAATTCAAGAAAATATTCTTCAAAAAATATTTTCCCCCAACTATCCATCTTATGGTGGAGAGGAGTTACTTTTATTTAAGCATAATGAATATGATTCTACATGGTTTAATGAAGTAAACTTATCGGGATTTTAAAAATACACCTCTAGCTTTTTCATGAACACCAAAATCAAGTTAGATATCTTCTTTAGTACACTAATACCGAGTTTGTGAAAATTTATGGTGATTAAAGACATTTATAGCTATGAAGAGATATTAAATTTTTTCAATATAGTTGAAATGTGGATCTTATAATATCATTGGTATCATGGTCCTGGAGATAAAATGATTAAAATAGAGTTTAATATTGGAGGATTTATAACACATTGAGATTTTGTGAATTATTTTTTCGAGTTAATTTATCATATTGATATTTTAAATTTCACATGACACTAGAAATTGTATTATATATATATATATTAAGACACTAATTCAAGTATTCCTTTCACATAGAACAGACTTGGATTGCACTACTCGTAACACTGACTTAGCGTACGTTACATGCAGCACCAAGTTTCTACAAAGTATCATTTAATTGTGTTTTTGACAAATGCTCTAATTATATCCGAGATGTTAAAATTAGTGATATGATTATTAATAACTACTTTTCATATATTTTTTATATATTTTTTAAAGAAATAAAACATAAGGATAATGAGAGATAATTTTTGGTAATGTATTTATATATTTAAAAATACTATGAATTATAATTTTTTTCAATTAATAAATGATTATAATAAATTTTGGAAACATATATAAATTTAATTTTTTAAAATAAACATCATTTTTAAATTTATAATTCCAAAATTATCTTAGGGTGTATTTTTTTTTCTGTGAAACTTCTTTTTTCGATGAATAATGACAAATACTGCTTTTGACTTAAGTACATGGATTTAATTTAAATTACTATAAATATTAAATTATATTTTAAATTTTTATTATGTTAAAATTAGTTCAATTATAAATATATTAATACAATTTAGGTCTTTATAATCAATTTCACTATCAAATTGAATACAAAAACATAATACACTTTTGATCATCATTATACCTTAAAACCCCGTAATTTTTTCACGGATACGGGATTAGAATTAATCGTAATTTTTTCACTACCATGAATTAAATTCTGAAAAATATAAATACACAATTTTAAATAGTTTTATGGTTAGAGTCAAATAATTTTCAATTAATTTTTGACATAAAATATTAATAAAAATGATAAAAATTAATCATCATGCTTAATGTTGGATTAATATTAATTAACTAATAAACCATAAAACTAGTGGGATAAATGAACTATAAAATTTTTCAAAACCCATTTTATAGAAAAATTTCATACATAAACCTTCCATTATTAATTTATGTTGGTTTAATAAGGATTTATTTAGATAAGAACATGTTTACGCCTAACTTGTTTTCAAAAATTCCAGGTGAGTCCTTTTCCCTCCATGTAAAAGGCTACCACCTCTCCCAATTCTTCACACCTATCACATAACATAGGTTCCTAAATTATATCCCTAATATAATTTCAAAAAATCCTCTCTCCTTCCTTGAATCCTCCAATTGTGAATAAAGTCTCCCAAGCAATTATTTTTCCACAAAACAAGAGTTACCTGATTAAGAGGTGATGCCTTCTCTCAAACTCAATTATTTTATTTTCTTTCTCCACCCAGAATGATCTAATTATGAATTTATTGTATATAAAAACCATTATATTCAATATAATTTTATTTTTTAATAATAACTTTTCTCCCTAATATTACACACACCTCCATCTAATGGGTAACGAACATATTGTTTATATCTACGGTGAACTACCGCCTCATAAAATGATGATTGTTCAATTTTCCCATTCCACCTCTCATCGTGGAAATTATGATTATAAAAGTTTTTATATATGAAAGATATTATATGTATTTTTTATAAATTATTATTTATTCTTTTTCAAAAAAACATATATTTTTTCTATAAATTATTTTTTTATACGATAATTTAGTTTGAGGAAGTTTGGAATATTTCCCTCTCAAAGCGATAAGATTCATTCATTCACTATGTTAATTGTATTAAAGATAGTTTTAGTGAATATATACGATATATATGATATCATTAAAATACATTAATAATGATATATATGTATACATATATGTATTTTATTTCATTATTTCAACAAGACAATTGAATGGGAATAGCGTTCATGCACACATACAGCTTACCGTGTCCAGGAACAAGGTTTTCTATTTCATACATATATACTATAAATATTTTTATAATAAAAATATACTGTATAAAAATCATATTTATATCATTTTTTACATTCTGTAACTCATTAAATAAGTATAAGGAAAAAATATATTATATATTAAGACACATGTAAAGAATAAAGAGAATATTACACGATGTGAAACATTAACATATGATGGTTAACAAGAGGGTGATATAAGGTTATAATAAAACAATATATGGTATTATATAAAATAATATCGTTCATTAATAGATTTATAATAAATTTATATTTATTATATACCTGGTTTGAATGAGCTAGAGTAGAGTCAATACACAGGGTAAGATGATTTTTTTTTCACTTTTTATATTCTTGAGATACATGCTATGTTCGCCACTCTTTCCTTTTCTATTATATTTGTAATTCCCATCATTTTATTAAATATATATGATACATATATTAATGGGTATTCACATATCCATTTTATGATCTATCCTTCAAGGGGTATATTTTTAAAAAGTTGTAGAATTAGTAAAATAGTTTTGTCTCAATTTTTATTCTTTGAGACTCGTGCTTTGTTACGAACCTTAATTATCTTCATGGTTTATATAATTCCATTTTAAATATTATAAAATTGATGTCATTATTTTAATGATATTTTTATCTCTATGAAATTTACTTTTCTTACATGGATATTTTTATCCCATGATACCAATTAGTAAGAGTTTATTGAGACAATCTTATTTCTTTTCAAGATTGGTTATTTTTATGATCATTTTAATGAAACATTATGATCCATATCTCAAGAAAATAAATTAATTTTGTTATCCTATGTTTATTAGTGATTTATTAATATATAATTAACATTTATCCCACTCTTTTGTATATAATATAGTTACAAATACTTTTTTAAGACAGCCTATCTTTACATTCTACTTGGTCAGAATTCTATGTTAATTTATAATAATGGTTTTCAAAAAGGGTTTCACAGAATGTTCTAACAATATAATATAATAATTGAAATATATTTTTAGTATTTTTTAACCAATGATTTCAAAAAAATATTCTTTTCACATTCCAAATGATGTATTTTTTTCTACCATTTTTATCATGCCAAAGGAATTTTTTACCTCTTACGACATGTACATATTTCTCTATCATCAATCATTTTGAGATTTATTATCATGTTTAAAGGGTAATTTTTAAAATAATTATTTTAAAATAGTTTTTCAAGGTAAATGGTTTTCAATGAGTTTTCATGCTCCTACAATAATTTTTCATGGAAAATGGTTTTCTAAATATTACCGATAATATTTTATATGTTTTCAGGGGAAATGGAATTAAAAATGTTATTAAGACTTATTTATATGTTTTAAATTTATTTTAAATGAAATTATTTTTAAAAAAAATCAAAACATCATTATAAGTTTTAAAATTATTTTCAAAGAAATGGTTTTCATAACATTTTCAATCATTGTTTATATGTTTTCAAATTATTTTCAATGAAATGGGTTTCAAAAAATTTGAACGATTTATAAATAAGTTTTCAAAGTGTTCTAGAAGAAAAAGGTTTTTGAAATACTTTGATTCTTATTTAACAAGTTTCAAGGGAAAATGTTTTCTAAATGATTTAAATTATTATTTTTACATTTTCAAGATAGTTCTATGAAAATTAAATTCAAATGGTTTCATTTTATAAATATGATTTTTCAAAGAAAAAAGGATACTTTACTAAATAAACATTTTTTAAGGATATTTTCAAATAAATTTCCATCTAGGACGACATCTGTTGATGTTACTCATGCCATTATACTAAACGATTTAAATTTTTAATTCATATTCTTTCAATTGATAGGTTATGATTAATGTAATGGTCTTTATGAAACCCATTTCTCTTCCATAGGTTATATGTTTATGAAATATGTTTATCTTCCACAGGTTATGGTTTTGATGAAATGATTATAAAACCTACCTTTTACAAAGGTTATGATATGATTACATGTTTATGATACCAATTTCATTTCATGGGTTATGATATTATTATTTATGATCTTGTGGAACATGTATTTATTATTTCATTATAATGTTGGTTGGACCTATATCACTCTCCAATGAATTGGGTAAAGATTTATATCTCATGAGATAGACTAAGATATTCTTGGGAATGAACCTTGACTACTAAGATGGCCATGGGAGTGAACCATGACTACAAAGATGGCATGAGGAGTGAAATCATTCTAATTATATGGGAATGGATGTGAACCATGACTACTGAGATTATATGGGGAGTGATCAAATACTACCAAAATGGTCTTGTAAGTGATGTATTGGCTACTATGGAGATCGTACTATATGCTTATGTGTCTACAAAAATTCCATCAATTATTGTTATTTTATGATTTCATGGATTATGTTATTTATTTTCTTATGATTCATTTTTTATAAACATAAAATATTTATTATGATCTCTAGTACGTAGGGTCTGATCTTAAAATTTTATGCTCAAGTTTTATACCCTTTTGTTCTTGTTATGATTATGCATTTCCTTTATTTACCTTACTGAGCATCTGAGATCACCGCTTTATTATATTTCTTTTCCCCAGGTTATGAAGAAATGTTTTTGGTAGAATAACTATAGTTGTAGATCATTATGTAAGATATTAAATATTTTTCACCAAGATAGAATATTTTGATTAAAATTTCCTAAAAGACACTAACTGTTAAGGTCCTCGGGCATGTATTTTTGTAATGTACTAAGTATTCATCTAAAATGATGTAATATAAATGTATGTTAAGCATACATCCCTATATTTGGTATAAAGTTAATTTTTTATTCAACGTTTTTAATGTAGGATGAAAAATAAATTAGTGAGGTATCTTGGAATATTTCTATGGATATGTATGGTTATGTCTCTAAGTATAAAAATAAGGATGAGTTAACGCTTTGGATAAGGTCCATGAATTTTGGTAAATGATAGAATGAGTTGTTTCTTTGAAACAAATCTCTATTTGTATACTAAAAGTGGATCTAAATCTGGGATAGATTTACCTAAAGATAAAAACCCCACAAGATTATCTGGTTCTAACTTAGGGTAACCAGGTACACAATAACGATCCTTTCTACGTACTTGGTTTGACACTCCATAGAGAAATGATTTGTGAATTCACAAATATTTCACGAACAATCAAGAATTATTTAAATATAATTTTTATATTAAAAACCTACGATTAATATTGGGTGTTGTAGACTAATGAAGGTTTCATGATTTAGACATCCTATAAATAAATCTTTTAATGACTATGTGGTTTTCTGCATTCATAAGTAATTCTTGCACTATACTTCTTGTTTTAGTCAATGGAGGGAACTGGAAGGAATATTATTAACACTGAATGTGATGGACAATTTTATGATGATATGTTAAGTGGGATGACCATTAGAGAGAGATATATTGTGATCAGGCCTAATAAGTTTTTATGGAACATCATTAACAATGTATACCTTCACCAACTCCTGTACTCACCAAGGAAAATAATGAAGGAGTTTTATTTGAGTTAGGGTAATACATAAAATGGAGGAATGAATATTTTGTGACCTTTGTGTTAATAATGTTGAAATAATCACCTATGTGAATATCTTAGAGGAATGAGAATATGATTTCAATGTGGAAAATAATTACACAAAGCAAGTTACTACAATAAAAAAATTAAGTGTTCAAATAATGAAATGGATGACAATATTGGACTCCCTATGAAATAATTTAAGGATAAGTGTTTTAAGTGTGGAATAAACAGCCATTATTAAATTAAATATATAAAGAGGAAATCTCATGTATAGGATCAGTAAGGTGGTATGAGTAATGGGTACATTTCTGATGATAAATAGAATGTAGATTAAATGTTACTGGAAATAGGTATTGTGTAATCCAATGAGGCATCCTTGCCAATGGAAGAAAGAATAAGTGTGATAATAAAATATTTATTTAGTTAGATTCAAGAAGTGTGCTATATGAAATGTGAAATATACAAGAATTGTTCAGTTTAGGTTTTCTCCAAAGGATTTACAAGAACATGTTGAGTGGTTCTGATGGAATAAAAAATAAATATAATGGTGAGGTGATTCTTATATAAAAAACATGATTAAGGGAAATATAACTCTTAATAGGTTACTTAGGTTTTGATAATGTTTTTTAGATAAAGATATTTGGGATATGAATATGTATGTTTGAATGTACAGATTACCATAGAACTAAGTAAGGACATTATGACAGGTAGTTTATCTTATAATGAATGCATTTTACAACATCAAGTAAATATGGAATATATCCAGTAATTTATAGAATAAAGAATCATATATTTTTTCTATAATTATTTTTTGAAATTAAGGTTATTAACATGTTTCATGAAAATTTACCAAGAGGGTATTCAAACATTAGGAATGTGAAAACCAAGAGCTACTTTGTGATTACTAAGGGGTCAATGTTAAAATGATTTCATTAATATCATTATAATGGTTTTTATTTCCATCTTTGGGAAGGTTTATAAGGCTAGTGATTCATAGAAGATTATGTTAAAATTTAGAGGAATTATTTATGCACTGAGTTTGTATTGAAAACCTTGGTTAAAATGCTACTATGTGATTAACCTTATTTTAAAGATGCTTGCCTTATTTATTTTTGAAATTATATTTTTTTGATTTTAGAAAAGAAAATTATGTATGTTTGGTGAAAACCAATCACATTTGGTAAGGTCATGGATATTAATCCCATGAATGAAGGATGATAAGGGTTTCATACCTACCACTGGCGTACACGATGTCATGGTTAATGTATAATTAATTTTAATGAATAATTATTTATCATGAAACAATAGTGTTACTTTTTATTTTTAGAGATTAATTTATTATCGATGTTGATGTTTAATAATACTTATAGATAAATATTTATTCTTTTAATTATTTTATGGGACAAAGGATCTGTTAACGTTTTATTTTAGCACCTCGGGCATTAAAGTAAATTTATCGATGTCAAATACATGAAGTAATTGATGAATTAGAAATTGATAAAAGAAAAACTAAGGACTGAAATTTTGTTTCTAGAAATATATCAATTTAGTGAATTTCCTTATATTATTGGTCAATTAAATAATTAATCAATGTCAAGATAATGATCAAAATAAAATATGTTAACCTAATACCTTATATATTTTGAACTGATGGATTTATAAATCATCATCGATTTAGGACTTTGAAGACATAAAATATACTTTGATCATTCACTTATTTGTGATTAATGACCTCAATCACTCCCAATAAATATTTACACATTTCTTCCATGTTCATTCCTTACTCTATGGCTATGATTTTCTATATATAAACCTAGTTATTTATTACTTTGGGTACCCTTTGTGGTTCCCACATTCCCTTTTTAAGGGATATTTTAGTATTCATTTTTATGATATGTGTTTCTATGAATTAAACATTAAAGAATTAATCCTTAGATAACCCATATTAATATCAAGGGTGTAATTCATTTTAGGGGGTAGAATGTAATACCTCAATATTTTGTGAATTTTATTTTCAAATTAATATATCATTTTGATATTTTTCATTTCACATGACACATGAAACAGTTATATATATATATATATATATATATTAAAACACTAACTAAAACAATCATTTCAAAATGAACTCACATGTATTTCACTACACGCAATACCATCATGGTTGGCGCTAACAGTAACACTCATGTGGTGTATGATACAAGCCACATCTATCTTTTACAAAGAATCATTTTATTATTACTTTTCGTATGATAAAATTATAACCTATCCTATAAAAATAGTGATATGAATGTTATTAACTACTTTTAAAATATTTTTTATAACGGGTTTCTAGAATAAAAACATATTGATACCGAATGATATTGTTTTTGGTAAAGTTTTATATATTTAAAAATACTATGAACAAAACTTCATGTACTTCTATGAAAAACAATAAAATTATTTTTTCACACATATAATTTTTTTTTGATATAATAAATTCATTTATTAATTTAGAATCTGAAATTATCTTAGGTTTAATATTTGGGATTTTTCAAAGAAGCTTCATTTTTTTAGGAATATTAAAAAAAACTACTTTTAAAAAATAAATTATTGTTTAAATAATTATTAATGTTTATTAATATTTTAAATTTTTTATAAGGTGAAATTAGATATATTATAAATATATTAATACAAGTTAGGTAATTATAATCAATTTAACTTTGAAATTAAATATAAAATTATAATAACCTTCTGGAATTATTTATACCTTAAAACCAAGTAATTTCATCCCATCTATTGGATTATCATTAATCTTAATCTTGTGAAATATGTGAAATAAATTTCAAAAAATAGACATAATAAATTTTTTTCAGCTTAATATTTACTGTATAATAATATTAAATTAATTTTTGATCAAAAATATTAGTAAGAGTGATTAAAATTAATCACAACAGTAAAAGTCAAAAAAATAATTATATACTAATGCAAAATCTTGGGGTGTGACATAGAAACCTGTAAACCCCCCATTTTATTGCTATATTTTTTCCATAAACCTTCCTTTCGGATTTAGGTTGGTTTGTTAAGACTTTTATTATGTAAGAACATGTGTACATGTAACTTGTTCTGAAAAATTCCAAGTGATTCCTTTTCCTTTCTTATGTAGGCCTCCACTTATTCCTCTTCTCAACACATATCAAAAATTTTAGGATCAGCCAAGATATGACCAATATACTTCCAAAAATCCCGCCTTTACTCATTGAAGGATCCCGTTGGGAAGAATGTTCTCTATGGAATCCTTTTTCACAAACCAAAAATCGTTTCCAAATTAAGAGGTAACATCATCTCTCAAGCTCATTTTTTTATTTTCCTTCTCCAACCCTCCACTCTATTTATTCCATTAAGTTACAACTAAGAATGTATCATAAATATACTAGGATTCATTTATGATCAGTATTACACCTACAATTACACATGCCTCCATCTAATAGGTAATAAACATATTGTTTATGTGTACAAGGAACTTCCACCCCACAGAACTATCATTGTTCAATTTTTTCTTACTTCATCTAAAGGAGGAAATTATAATGGAAAACATATTTATATATATAATATATTAAATTTAATTTTTATTAGCCTTATTTATTCCCTTTTACAAAACATTTATTTTTTTACATTCCATTTTTTGTTAACGCAATAATTTCGTTTGAGGAAGTTTGGACTACCGCCCCTCAAAGCGATATGATATGTTCATACCCTAGGTGGAATGTATTAAGGATGGTATCAGTGAATATATATGATATATATAACATCATAAAAATACATTAATAATTATATTTATATAAATATATTTCCTTTACTTTTTATCAACATGATAATTATACGGAATTATCATTCATGAATATGTAAGACCTATCATCTCCATGAACGATTTATTATGATTTATAATTATATATTCTATATATTATTATAATACAAAAATAATGTATATAAATGATATATATATCATAGTTTAAATTCATGGAGTCATTATATATGTATAAGGACCAATGATATAACAAATTAAGACACATGTGAAGAATGTAGAAAATATTTCCCAATGTGAAACCTTAACATAGCATGGTTAACAAGAGGGTAATATAAAGTTTTTATCAAAAAAAAATAGGGTATTATATATAATTATATGTATCTTTAAAATATGTGTATTAAATTTTTATTTATTATATATGAGTTTTTAATGAGTTAGATAACAGTCAAGACATAAGGTAAGGGGATTTTATCTTATTTTCTATTTCCTTGAGAGATACATGCTAAGTTCGTCACTCATTCCTTTTTTGTGGTTTATATACATCCAATGATTGTAATCTTTGTATATTATAGATAAATTTATGTTTATTAATATATCCTTTTTATTAGATTTTTTTCAGGGGTAATAAGTATAAAATGTTACCAAATCAGTGAAATAGTTTTGTCTCAATTTTTATTTTTGAGACTCAGGATTTTTTATGCACATAAGTTCTCTTAGAGGTTTATATACGTCCATTTTAAATGTTATATCATTAATTTATTTATTTTAATTATATATTACCATTAATTCATTTTCATTTTCTTCCATGGATATTATAATCCCATGTTAACAAGTTATAAGTGTTTATTGAGATAATCTAATCACTTTTCAAGAATGTTTATGTTTATGATTCCTTTGGTGAAATTTTATGATACAAATATCAATATAATTCATGTATTTTATTATCATATAGTTATTAATTAATAATTAATATATTGGTACCATTTCTTCCAATCTTTGGTACATAATATACTTAACAAATTGTTTTTTAGAAAGACATACTTTACATTCTCTTTAGTTGGAAATTTATGTTTCTTTAAAATCATTTTTACAAAAAAGGATTTCAATGAATATAATATTATTATCCTATAATAATTCAATTTAATTTTTACCATATTTTCATTTTACCATTATCTTAAAATAAATAATCTTATCTCTTTCTGAACAAGGAATTTTTTATATCTTTTCTACCCTGAAAAAGAAATTTTCTTTTCCAGTCGTACGACAGGTCTGGAATTATCTGCCTTTAATCCTTTGAATATATATTTTCATATTTAGAGGTTAATTTTCAGAATACTTTTTCTAAATGATATGTTCAAGGAAAAGGGTTTTCAAAATTTTTCATGATTTATTTATATTTTTTAATGGAAAATGGTTTTTAAAATATTTTTAAGCATAGTTTATATGTTTTCAAAGAAAATTGTTTTAAAAATGTTATCTAACATTTCATATAAGTGTTCAAATTATTTTAAATGAAATGTTCTCAAAAAATAATTGAATCATTCTTTTTTATTTTTTAAAGTATTTTAAATGATATTTTTTTCAAATCATTTTTAATATTTCAATTGTTTTCATGAAACTATTTTTTAAAAAAATTCAAGAATTTATTATATTTTTTTATAGTGTTTTAAAATAAGAAGTGTATTAAAATTTTTTGATGCTTGTTTTATAATTTCTATTGAAAATTTTTTCCAAAATTATTTCATGTCTTATTTATAATTTTGTAATATATTTTCTATAAATATGACTTTGAAATGTTTTTTGGTATAAATGTTATTTTTAAAATAAGAAATAATATTTTCCTTAAAAAATGAGTTAATGATATTTAAAATTTAATTTCTTTATAATATGACATCCATTAATGTTAATTATGCTCTTTTGGGAAATGGTCTAAAGGTTTCATTCATATTTTTTATATGAATGGGTTATGATTAATGTATTTATCCTTATGAAACCCATTTCTCATTCATGTGATATATGTTTTTGAAACAAATTCCTTCGTCATTAGTTATGCTTTTGATGAAATAATTGTGAAGCCTATCTTTTTCTACAAGTTATGAAATTATTACATGTTTATGATACTGATTTAATTTAATGTGGTATGATATGATTATTAATGATCTTGGGAAATATGTATATATGATTTTATTATGAGATTTTTGGGAATTAAAACTCCCTCAAATGCTTTGGGTGAAGATTTATATCTCATGTCATTGACTAATATGGTATTGGCAATGAACCTTGACGACAAATATTACCATGGGAGTGAACCACGACTACCAAGATGGTGTGAGGAGTGAACTAATTTTACTACGATCACCATGGGATTAAACAATGACTGCCAAGATAGTATTGGGAGTGATCCCATTATACTAATATGGTTTCGGTAGTGATTCCTTTTATACTATGAAAATCATATTATACGGTAATGTGTCTTCCATAATTCCATGGTTTACTCCTATGTTATTATTTCATGGATTATGTTTTTTATTTCCATATGATTCATTTCTTATTATTTTCTAAAATATATTTTGATATAAAATATTTTTGTTATGATATTCAATTGTTATACTCAAGTTCCATACAATTTTGTTCGTGTTATGATCACACATTTCCTTTATTTACCATATAGAGCATCTAAGCTCACCCATTTCCTATGTTTTCTTTCCCTATGAAATATTGAAAGGATTTAGGAAGAATTACTTATAGTAGAAAAATTTTAGGGATATTTTTGAGATCTTTCACTATGGTATAAAATTTTATTTCCATTTTTTCATATACACTAAACTAGAATGGTCCTCTAGGATGTATTTTTATAATATATTGAGTATTCATCTAAAATGATTTAATATCCATGTATGATAATCTTAGTAACTATAGGAACAATATGTAAATCCAATTATGAAATTTAAAACTGATATATCATGTGTTAAAATTGTGGTAAAATGCATCCTGGAACTGCATAAGGGGAGCCAAAAAAGTATCAAATATATAAGACAGGGGAATACAGATAATAACTTCTGAAGCGATATGAATAATCCCACTATCATGGAAGAAGAAATCATTATATAAAAACTAAACCTATAGTTCAATGTTTTAATTGTTGGTAGCATGGGAATAATGTAATCCATTTTCTAAAGCCTATGTTTTTTTGAGGCAATCAACAATAACCACCTCCATAGAAACAAGGAAGGGAATACGCAATCACAACTACTGAGGTAGAACCTAGAAATTTTATGGTGATAGGTAAGCTAGTGATTCATTCAAGAAAGGAAAACATACCATTTCCTTCTTACTTCTATGAATTATTTAATATCTTGAATGTTTAGTAGAATTATTCAAACACCACCTCATAATATGAAGATTTACTTTTCTATTAGAAGTAAAAATGAGAAAAGTATTGTATCTAATATATATAACTCCTCCACTATTAATTTTTTTGGAATTAACCATCCATAATATATTTTATTACGTTCTGTGGACGTTTTTGATGATCTATTTGGTATGGATTAGTTATCATCACACAACACCGGTATCAATTTTCAGTAAAGGGAGATCACTCTTCACATTACGAATCATCATCCAATTATTTAGAACTGTATGGTTGATGATTAATCCTCTTCAAAGCCATCTCCCAATGTGTGTATATTATTTTCCTATAAGAAATAATATATAGATCAAATGAATGAGATAAAGGATATAATCATGGTCGAATATATTTCCATCATAAGGGACTATAATAATGTGTTCCCTAAAACAATTCATGTATTCCTCAGGATCGAGAGATTGTGTTCTTAGTATACTTCTTCTTGGATCACTTCCAATATCAAATACACCTTATAGAATTCCCACCACTATGTTATATTAATTGAAGAAACTATTACAATAGAATCTAGATAAGGGTTTTATATGTCTGAGTGCTTCACTATTATGTATGTCAGTCATATTCATCAATAATAAGGATGGATCAATGTCCCTCTTCATTTATTATCATGATCTAAATAAAGTCACAATAAAAAACAAGTTTCCCCTTATGTATAAATATTACTTGTTTGATCAACGATATTGCTTCATGTATTTCTATATGTTTGATCTTTGGTCATGATATCACCAATTAATGGTGAAGAAAGAAGATACCCTCAGGAATACCTTTTGAATGAGGTATATACAATTTGAGTTCATAATGATGCCCATCAGACTCACTAATAATTCAATAATATTATAGGATTTAATGAATAACATATTTAAATATTACGTTGAATTTTTTTTGTTAATCTTTATCGTTGATATTATAATGTTCTCCAAAACAAATAAATATCATTATGAGAATTTGAATACTATGCTAATGAATTTTTTAAAGGAGAATCACTATAAAAATTATATTAAATATGAGTTCTTGGTGTAAAAAGTATCATTCTTGGGGCACGTAATCACCAAGAGTGGAATATTTTTCAACCCTTATAAGAAAAGTGAAATTGATGTGTTTCCTAGTCTAACATCTGTAACTAATATATATAGTTTTCATAGAATATTTGGGTGTTAATGAAGATTTATGCAGAACTTCTAATGATTTTCAAACTCACTAAACCAGATGAATTAAAAGGAAGTAAATTTTTTCTGGACAGGAGAATGTGAAGACTGCTTCAAAGAGGTGGACAAAGATCTTATCACTCCACCAATACTCGCACTACAAATAAGTGGGGAAGTATTTGTAGTATAAATAGATAATTTAAAGAAAGCCATTAGTTTTTTACTAATGAAAAATGATAATTTGACAGCATATACCTGAAGGTTGTTGAATTTTCATTTAAAAAATTATCATATGCATGATTTAGAGTTGGAACATGCGATCTTTGTGTCAAAATATATCAGAATTATCTCTATGGAACGAATTATGAGATATATACAAATAATAAAATCCAAAAATATATATCCTCAAAAACAAATCCTAATATGTTATAGAGAATATAGTTACATCCCTTCAAGGATTATGAATTCTCAATCCACTATCTACTGCATAATGAATATAAAGTGATGGTTTCTCTGAGCATAAATGATGCTTCAAATTTATCAATGGAGAGAATTGATAAGGATCAAATATTTTATGAACAGGAAATGATGGACACGGGAATAATTAAGGAACATCTTCCATCCTTTATCAGATTATTTATCAACCATTCCTTATAGAGAAAACAAAGTATGCATAAATAAATGATGAGGATATTCAGAAAGAAATTGTAAGCTATCAATAATGGGAAGTCCTCAAAGTTTAAAATGTATGAGGAACCCATCCCGAGACATAATTCACAAATATATATACCATCTAATCTATAGATAAATAATGGTATTTTAAATGTCACAAAGAGATCAACCTTCCGAATTCACCCATGAATCAAAAATATTTATCACGATCTCAGAGAGCATTATTGGTGTGGAAATATGAAGTAGGAGATCACTAAAAATACATCAAATTACATGGTGGGTCAAAAAGAAATGTCTGAAAGGGAAAATTATAAGGGCATGATTAAAAAATTACCCATACCAAAATAGAAGTGGGAAAGCATCACCATGGACATTCTCAACAAATTTTTAAAGACATTTAGAGAAAATAATGTTATATGGGTCATTAAATATCATCTTAAAAACACATATCTATTTATCACAATTCAAGAGGAATTCTCACTAGATCAACTTGCATGGATATAAATCTGATAAGTGGTAACACTATGTGGAGTACCAATATTGATTTTACCTAATTGAGAGATGATATTCACCTATAATTTCATGAAAATTCCCCTATATAATCTAAACACTAAGCTGAACTTTAGTATGTCTTATCAATCTAAAATTGATATCTAATCAGAGAAGACTATTAAAACACTAGAATACATGTTGAAATCATTTTATATGGACCTAAAAAATATGTGACCAATATCTTCCTCTCTCCAAGTTCCCTTTCAACAACCTTTTCCACTCAAGGATCCAAATGGATCCATATGAATCTCTTCAGGTGAAGATATCTATAACACCAACATGTTTGGATGAAGTCGATGAACATAAGCTACTTGGACCAGAAATGGTCAATGTATTGGTAGAGAAATTGATAACCATTTGGTAGAAAATCAAGGAATACCATAGTCTATAATATATATATATAATTAATCATCGATGGGACCATGAGTTTGAGGGTAGATATGTGGTTTTATTACATGTATCTCCATGGAGGAGAATCATGAGATTTGGGAAGAATTAAAATCTAAGTGACCCATATATTATCCCCCTTGATTTTCTTAATCATGTCAATGTTATGGCCAATTAAATTGAATATCATCCCAGCATGTCTCAATTACATTATTTGATGAATATATCTCTATTAAAGAAGCACATAACAGATCCGCCACATGTAATAAATCTAGAGGTGGTATAGTTGGAAAATCATCTCTCTTGTGAAGAGATGCTAGTGAATATCATTTAATTTAGAGATAAAAATCTTTGAAATAAGGATACTAACCTGTTGAATGTTCTACGGAGAAACCATAAGTAAAAAATAGGAAAAATGAGAACTAGTGGAATCGATGAAGGAGAAGTACCATCACTTGTTTTCACGTTAGGTTGAAAAATGAAATTTCATGGGTGAAATTTCATAAGGGGAAAGAATGTAACCACTCCAAATTTTATCAATGGAAACTCCCTTTATAATATAATTACATATAATAAAAATAACATAAAAACATATACTGAAAATAATACAACATTTTAAAATGATGAATTAACTGATGAATAGGTATATCTAGAAGTTAATGAACCTATACCAATGGAACATTTACATGACATTTCAAATAGTAATGTGATAATTAAGAATAGTAATAAAACTAATAGAATTGTAACCTCACCTATACAATTATAAATGAAATATACATATCTTATAATTTAAAATATGATATATTTATATCATAATGTATGTAAATAAATGTTTTAAAAATGATACATTAAGTGTTTAAATTATTATAAAACATAACTATTTGTATATAATTTTATAATTAATAAAATTATTTAAACAAAATATATATTTTTATAAAATGTATTCATAAAATCAATACTTTTATGGATTTTGGTTGTAATATAATTTTATAAGACCACGATTAATTTCACATTAGGTCATAAAATCATTAAAATTTTAAATATATTAGTTTTTTAATAAATGATTATTTAATTTAAAAATTATATTAATCATAAGAAGAAATTTATTTTCATAAGATGCAGTCCATTTTTGAATTCTATATTTTGAAAAATGGATGTTGTTCATTTTCATTACTTTTCTAAAATAGTGTAATTTTCGATGAATTTTGAAATACAGTAATTTAAGGTATTTAAAAAATACATGTATTATAGAGTCGTATATGATTTATGGCTGATGTAAACCCATAATAGCTTAGTCTACCACATTATTTGAACCTATTTAGTGATAAGGATTAAAATATTTATAGTCATGTGCAAAAATGAACAAATAATGAATAAAATAGGGAGAAAAAACCCCTCTCATCCCCTATAAATACCACCGTCACCACCTCTTCTCCTCACACCTTTAAAACATTGATATTTTCCCAAATTCTACACAATCCCCTTACCAAGCCACTCCAACATGTTTAAGAGCAGTTTTTTCCAACAAAATACAAAACTCGATTCCCTGAGGAGGTTCTTAAGGAGGAGAAATAAAAGAGGCAAACTCATCTTTCATTTCATTTTAATTTTTTTTCAAATTTATATTCTTTTTTTATTCTCTCCTTACCATACCTTATCTATGTGAAATGAAAAATCCATCATATTATATATCATATAATTTTTTCATGTTAATTGAATAGTTTATCATCAAACCACTTCTCCCCTACCTTTTATTCCAAAAAATGAAAACATTGTTAGTGTGGTGTCAATTCACCACCTTCCAGGATGACATGTTTTCATTTTTCATTACCACTTCCAAGGATGGTAATAAAACCATTATAATGGTTGAAACAGACAATAAATTTAATTTTATAACCATTTTTGTGTTCTTGAACTAACATATTCACATAATACTAAATAATAAAACATAACTAGTTAATGATGATAAAAGAACCACCAAAATTATCTAAACTATTATCATGAACATTTTATCTAATGAGTCATCCTCATACCACATAACCAAAGGATATATAAGACTAATTGATCCCCTAGATTTTATTAAAATCATATACCTTTAATTCTGGATAATAATCCCTATTTTACAAGAACTTCTATACTCATATACAAGAGAACTGATCATGAAACCCCAAAAAAACAAACACACCAGAGTGATGGAATTGAATATTATAATGAATCAAAAAATGTAATAAAATAGTAAAAATTGTAATACATGTATTACGGTTAATTAATTAATTCATATAGTATAATTATTCGGGACATTATGAAGATGTGTAGAACTTTTTTGGACATAAGGTAATAGATTCTCAAAGAACATCTATTAATCATTTGGGTTACACTAACTCTCACATTATCTTAATTAAATTATTAATTATTATAATTCACTCTTCATATGTTCTGTATTTTTTGGCAAACAAATTTACTTTCCCCAATTCTTCTTTCATTGAAGGGGAAATGCTTGATTTATAATATTCCATTTTCAATTCCTCGTGATTGGCATGCCCGATTAAAGGGAAAATCCCAATTTATTACCCAATTTAGAGAACCATCCATTATCTATTTTAATCCACCATTATTTTTCTAAAAACACCCACTTTATAATGGATAACTATTTTGGTTCATTTCTAGATTTATATAAACAATCATTCCTTTTTCCCCCAGAAATATTCTTTAATATTTCTCCTTAAACCACATTAAATTGTTATAATTTATAAAGTTTATTAAACATTTTTTTTAAAGAAATTGCACTTCGTACTTACAAAAAATATCATGATATATTAATATTTTCCAATTTATAATGTCCCTTAATGTTTTAAATCCATTCTACTATGGACAACATTAGAATATGATCATTTCTTATGTCTTCTAACCTGATTATGATACCCATTTTTTCATGTATAACCCTAATATTTAGGTTTAATTCCTTATATAGAACACATATTCATGAAAATTTTATGATGGGTGTGCCTAGATAGTTCTCCAATTATTTTTTTAATTTTTAGCCTCATGATACATCTTGTTGGGATTGGGAGTTAACCAGATTATTTTATGGGAGTTTTTCCACCATGACAAATAGTCTTGGTAGTTTTCCTTGAATACTATTTATGTCATTTCATATGTTGTTTCCACATTCCTATTATGCATGGATTATATTTTACCATGTTATAAATTTTTTTACTTTTGGTTATGGATGTTTCATTCCATTTATTTCATCGTGGTATGCCTTCTAGTATTTTTAGCTCATTGCTTTGTTCATGAATTCAATAGGTTATTATATACATAGGTAAGAGCTTAATGGAAGTTATGAATGCATTATAGATATTATAAAAAAGATGTTCCTATTTCAGTTTTATATTTTCTAATTATGTACATAATTTATAAATACACTATACTTTACAATTCATTGTTGTATTTGTTGATAATTATGTTTTAAATCCGTTAATAATATTTGTAAAAGGATAGGTGGATTATAATATTTTGGTTTTAAAGGATATTAATCATTACCCATGGGAGATATAGGTCATTATTATGGGTCAGATTTTTTAGAATGTCATGGGTTCCATGTATAGGAGATGAAAATGGGTGGTAGCGATGTTATAATTTGTCTCTTACTGGATAGTGAGATGTCCACATCCAACTATTGTTTTTTTGGGTTGAATGAAGCATCACAATAGTTTTTTGGTTTCTTATTTTATTAAAATGATAAAATTAAACACCTATAGTGTGGACTGACATATCGGCCATGGGTGTATGACCTAAGTGATGGAAGGGTCAAGGGTGAGTTAAACAAATTTGGAAGTGGTCACGGTAGCCTCAAGATGTTTGTGGTGAACAGATGAGGTTTGTACCTACATTATTTAGGGAATTAAAAATTGAAATCATATGTGATATTGGATCAAAATTAAAAGTTCAACTAATGTCATGTAGTAATTTAAGTGATTATTGGGTGGTGGGTTGGAGTTTCACTGATGTATGATAAGACACAACAGTGGTTTTGGATGTTGAGGCTCTAATAGTGGGACCTCATTACAATAACCCTAACTTTTCATACACGGTTAACATATATTAAAATATGAATATTCAATATATATAATAATGATCCATGAAAAAATAGTATAGTTCAAGTATCCTTGGATTCAAGGACTTGTAAATAACTAGTAAATAGGTCAACCACATCATCTCCCACTAATATTTTTCTAATTATCACCCTTTTTAGCTATATCATACAAAATAACATTCTTCATATCCTAGATTTGTGAAACATAATAAAGGGTGATCTCAAATTCCATATAAGGTTAACCAAGGGAGATATCTATGATCACATGATAATAACATGTGCATAAGGTTACAAGAACATGGAAATAAAATATTAAAAACCATCCCTTTATATAATGGATCATTGACATGATTTAGTCACAATTCAAAGAAATTTAAAAGAAATTAATCATAAATAAATCAAAGAATATAATCCATGAAAATATGAAATTGGTATATGACATAGATATGTGGAAAACAAATAAGAATATAAAATCATATCATTATTTTTCAAGTATTATTTCAAAGGCAGTAATTTTTTAACGGGTTCACTTCTTATACCATCATATTAGTTAAGGATCACTACCATGACAATCATAGTGTAAAATTTACTCAACTAACCTCAGTTCAATCCCCATTCCAGTCATGTTTCTATCATGAGATGTCAAAATTTTCCTAACACATTAGACCAAGATATACATCCCAACCATCATGTAATAGATACTTTTTTGTTCAAGAAGATCATAAACATAAATCATATCATAAATCATGAATATTAAATGGGTTTCATAAACATTTCATAGTGCCATAACATGGGGGAAAGAAACTGGTTTCATAACCATTTCCTCAATTCATCTTAGAATTATTTGCGGAAAAGAAAAAAGTTTCATAAAAATATTTTCCATAATAATCATAATCCATTAATATATGGATTAATGATTATATAAATAGATCATGTCCCCAATAAATCATAATTATCATCAAACATTTTCATCTTTAAGGAATAAAAATATCATAAAAGGGCATTAAAACGTTATTTTCGAAAATATCCTTTCCACTTTCAATTCCCTTATTTAATATTTAAAAATATCCCTTATATTAAATAAAACATTTTATTTTAATATATCCTTTGTAACATCTAATACAATATTTAAAACAATGATCATTATTGATAGTGTAAAATAATTTTCATATCTTATTAGTTAAAACAACGATTCCTTTCATTATTTTGGTAAAGAGAAAAATATTACCTTATTTGGAAGATAAATAAAATATTCCTTTAAACCAATTTACTATAATCTAAAAATTTGATTAAAATTATGTTAAAATTAATTTTTATAATACTAAAAACATTTATGAAAACATTGTCAAAGAAGAGAGGATTTTTGACCGAAAATGGAAATAATTCTATTTTTCCTAAAAATTCTTCTATCAGTCACTTAAGAACATAATGAGTGGAAAGTTAATTAAAAATAATTATTAAAAATAATTAATTCTAGTAGAAGAATATTCATTTGTTTTTTGAGAGATATATCATAATATTTAATTATTGGAAGCATAATCATAAACAATCATGATGAATAGTTATATTGTAATATAAAACATTTATCACTTTGGTAACATTTGAATCGTATGAAATATCAATGAAATAATCATATATTTATATGAATATAAAATAATTTTCATTATAATAGTCAAAAATGATATTCTTGAGTAGTATATATAATAACAATGATAAAGAAGTTGTTCATATGGTTTGTCTCCCACAGAGTAAAAGTTAGATGAAAATCTCTTATATAAAGTATTTAATTTCAATGGGAACATTTGAACATACAGTATAATAAATTTAGGTTTATTTTAAATATATTACCAGAAATTAATCATTTTTATCATATAATATATGATTTTTTAAAATCTTTTATTATCTTTTTATTAACAATTCTATGATAAATTCACTATTTTGGTTAATAATTGCTTCATTTTTCATGTATATTTCTTTTTTGGAATATTTGATCCTTGTAATCATTTATGGTTAAATAATATAAAAATTATATAATGATGATATGATAATAATATATATTCATTTGATATATTTTTATATTCATCCATAGTATTAATTGATATGAAAATGAATCACACCATTCATGGAGATGATAAGACCTATGTACGCATGAACGTTGTTTCTATTGTCAAGAATGACTTAATGAAATAAATGTGAATATTAATTAAAATCTAAAGTATAATTTATATTTCACATATATCATATATATTTACTAAATCTATCCTTACTAAAATCGATGCAAAAATTTAAAAAAATCATATCATATCGCTTCATAGAGACCATAATCCACAAGTACACACAAGTAACGTTGTCATTTTATAATAGTTTGTATGGAAAGAATATAGTTGTGATATTACAATTTTTTATTTTTTATAATGTGATAAATATAATATATTTAATCTAAATGCATCATTATATCCACCCATGATAACTGATTATGGTAAATAAATTTCATTGGTTCGCAGGGTGATAGTTTTCTAAACAAACAATTGACAGCTTTGTTTCCCATTTGATGAAAGTGGGTATTGATATAGGATATTCCATTTACATATTGACCTATAATTATATGATTGATAAATATTTTATTTTATCCTCATATATTAATAATATTATAAGTATGTGAAATAATCAATTAAATAAAAACACACTGTTAATAACTATACCTCTTCTTTGGAGAGCCTCTCTAGGTTATATATAAACCCTTAATAAGAGTGTTTCCTAATCAAAATATGGACTCTTTGTTATGGGTATGGAATTAAGGAATGGATTTTTGTGTTATTAGTTATACCAAAAGGTTTTATATTTCTATATACTAGATGGTTTGGGATCTTCTTTTCTAATTAGTGGATGAACCCCACATGGAAACCACTTGAAAATATCGCAAGATAATAAAAATTGATAGTCATTGAAAAGAAAAATTATTCAAAATGGACATATAATCGAATTATGTATTTTTTAAGGTTATGATATGTCAATATAAATTATTTAGACCAATTTTATTGGAAAACATACCCTTTTATTTTTAGAACCCCTCGGTAAACTAGTTTAACCTTAGCCATGGTGATTATTTTGATTATTCTTCCACCATTCATTACAACAAAAAATTATGTTTTCCCAATTACCTAATATAAATTAATCTGATTTATAATTCTAAACCTTATCTTATAAGTAAAATTCATTATAGTGGTATAATTTAATTTAAAATTAAACCTACAAGTGTGATGGAAATGCGGTTTTATAATGAATTAATTTTCTCAACTACAATGTGTTTTTATAGCAAAATACAATATAAAATTTATTTAAATATCTATGTCGTATTAATATAATAGTTGAACTAACATTATTTTGAAATAATTTTTTTTAAATGGAACAATGAAAATTCTTAAAAAACCAATTTTCAATTAAAAAAAATCACTATTCAGGGATAAAATTAATTTTTTTGATAAATATAAAAAATTAACTCTAATAAAATTTTGATTTTTTGGTTTGGAAACCAAATTTTATTTTGTTTCATTTATTTTATACTTATTTAAAAAATTAATTTTATTTGTTTTACAAAATGAAATGAAAATAATTCTTTTTTAAGAAATATAATTCTAATGTATATAATGATTTTACCCAAAAGTATTACTTATTTGAAAATATATTTTCATTATCTAAAACCAATATAATTAATTTTAAAATGACTTCATTCCTTCTCATACCACCATGTTTGTTGTCTATATTATAACAACCATTCTGAAAATAGAAATATTAATATTACATTTTAGTTCATTAAAACTCAGTTTCCCATGTAACGTAAGGTATCAATGAAAATAAATTTCTTTGAAAAAATATATTATCTAAAATATTAAGGTATTACATTATTCCCCCCATCAATAAAAAAAGTATCATTAAAAATTAAATCATTTTGATTCAATCTTCTTTGGATTCATGTGCCTCATCGTATCCTTAGGTTCCCACGTACCTTCTTTAAGTTTATGGTTTAGCCACAAAACCTTTACAATGTGAGTGTCCATGTCTTTAAGAACATTATCAATACGATCCATAATATACAAATGTTATTATTCATAGAAAATATCCTTGTATAGTCATACTAACTCAGGTTTAATTACATGTTATGAATTATGTTTTAGATTCCCCATGAGTGATAGATGCAACGCGTCATTGATTTGAGAGAGGTTATGTGAAAGAGAAAAAAGATAAGAAATCATCCCTACTCGATCAATAATTTAAAATTGGAAAACATACCATGGGATCATATTTACATTCTTTCATAATATAATAATCTTATTCTATTTATAAATTCATTGAAAAAACATTTCACCAACTTCAAACTCTAGATCACACATACAATTTTCAAAAAAAAATTATTGACCTTGTGATACCCTTTTGTATTTTTAAATGGATATAAAATTCACATTTATTTATTCATATATCTCATGTTCCAATAGCTTTATTTCCCTTAACTTTTTCTAATAATGTTAGAGTTGTATTGTTATTTTTATAGATGGCTTCATAAGGACCTATATAAATGCTTCAGTGAATTATAATATTGTATGAAATATCATCTAGTTTAAGGTATTGACACCAAACTCATTTTAAATACATATAAATTGATATTGACATGTCCTCTAGGGTTTGAATTTTTATCTCAGACTGACCATATTTCTGAGGATAATATGTAGTGTTGTAACTCAACTCTATTTCATGATCTTACTGTATACATCACTATAACTTTTAGGAAATCCTTAAATACTGATTAGATATAATAGAATATGGTACTCTATTAATCCTTTACACCTAATTTATATATATTTCCAATGATGATTGAGAAATAAATCTTCTTCTAGAGTAATGACCATTTCTCAATTTTTAATGTGATTGATTACAATAAATATACCATTAATCCTTTTATATTTTTTGTAGAGTCTAATAAACAATCCATGGTTTTTTTCCCTTTTCCATTCATGTATGGGTAATTTTTATAAAATTTTCATAGAATTTAGTCTCTCCTCATAATATTTATAATATACCAAGTATTGATATACATACTCTAATATATTTGTCTTCATGTTATCCCACCAAAAATACTCATTCATATCCATATACATCTTTATACCCCTAAGGTGAATAGATTATGAAGAAACATAAGATTCAACTAACAAAATATTTTTTATATTGGGTATTTATTGAACAAAAACACATTTCTTGAACCTTATCATTCCATTTCAATCCATTTTAAACTCAAAAACATTTATTACCATCTTTTGTAGCTCTTCCTCTTCCTTCTCCACAACATTAATTTTCACATGGATATATGGTTGAATAATCATTTAGTAAAGATAATATTTCTCCCCTTCCTTTATTATTTTTAGATCCATCCTTCACAAATCTATAAATATTAGGTAATTTTTTATCCTAATCAAAGATAAGCTTGTTTGATCGTTTAGATTCAAAGCATCATAAACTTGTTAACGTACCAAGAGTGGAAATGTGTTGGGAAATTATAATTTGCAGTCAGTTTCAACCATATTTTTAGTCACATATTCAACTCTTTCTACTTGAATGTATTTTTTAAACATTTATTATTAGTATATATATCATAACATTATTTAGAAATATAATTACATAATATATTTAATGAAAAAAATACTACAGCTATGTAAATATCATGATTTGGGTAATTTTTCTTAATTATCCTTCAAATTCTCTAAGGTTTAATCCATTAACATTTAATTTTCATCATAAAACATAATATCCCCTTATTTGATGCATCATTATATATTACAAGCCCTTCCCCACTCTTCTTTAGTGTATTCACAAGTGCACTAACTGGCCTTCTCATCATTTCTTTGAGATTTTACACACATTAATCTATCCAAAGGAACTTTTCTCCCATCCATGTGAACTTGGTTAGTGGATTATATATTCATGATAAATTATACACAAACTATTGATAATATCCAACCAAAAAAAGAAAACATCTTATCACAGTCATAGCAGTTTTTCTTTTTGAACGTTCAATAACCATTACCACTATTGGATCCATATATATATGATATGATTAGATTATACGACACAAAAAATTAATAATCTTATAGTCAAATTATGATTTCTTAAATTTTACAAACATATTCACATTCCTTATAGTCTTCCATATAATTCTCAATTGAGAATCACACTCTTCCTTTCTCTATGAATTTGTAATAATATATTTCATAATAACCCACAAAAATGAATGACGTAATCGTAAAAGACTATATTATTTAAATACACAAAGATAAATGGAAAATAATATGAAAAAATGGAATATTTATAAATTACTCACTCACATACCTTGTATAGAATGTTTTCTTATTTATATCCTATTTATTGACCCGCATTTATTGATATCAAGGCCTTCGGGCCACCTTAAGTGAAGATACAAACGAGACAGCCTATAAGGAACAAGCTTCAGAATGAGGAGGAGAAATGAGAATTTACCAAAGAATAAGGTAAAAAAATTGCAAGAATGAGAGGGTATGGCACCTGCCATCGGGACAAGCCTAAGCATGCATGGGAAAGTCTATCTGAACAGCAATGCAAAGGTGGAGAGTAGATTTTATAATGAAAATTCTGGGGAGGAGCAGTTTCAAGTAGTTCGTCTGGGTTGTATGAAAATTTTTAAGTCTACAGGCAATGAATTCCTCTAAGTCCTATGGGCGATGTAATAATTATGCCTACAGGCCTTGTAAGGGTTCCACCTCACCCCTTGAAAGGTGGATTATCATAAAATTCAATAAAAATGAAGGCCTTCGGGCTATTGGAGGATAATAAAGTTAAGTATTGTACAATTATTAAGAAATGAACATTTGGTTAAACAATTGATTAATATGTAGTATAGGATACTTGTTCCAAAAATTGATTTTTTTAATTCATAGTAATAAATGAATAGCCACACCAATCCATATTTATTTTAAACAAAATGAACATGTTCCCCCTAGGTGACACACATGGATGAATAAGTCCCTTGTCAAGATTCCCTTGGGGATACATCATAAAATACATCAACTCAATCAGGGCCTTTCTATAGGGTGTCTTTAATATCGGTGTAACATAATGTATAAGTTAAATTAATAACTAAACTTTGTGATTAAGTAGAAGACTATGAAAATATTCTAAAAATAAATTAAAAACTCCCACCAAATAGGAACATCTTTAAGGATGATTTTATACCCATCCATATAAGATAAACACCCCATTTGAATTGAAATAAATACCAATATAATGGATATGACATCCATCAGATGTTCATATTTATTATTTTTCTAAGAGAAGATTATGCATTTATTTAGGATAAGATTTCTGACATCCCTTCTATGGTAATATGTGGGGGTATTTACTAAATAAATACAATCAAAGAAAAAGATAGAATCAAATTAAATATAATGGAGAATAAAATTATTTAAATTAATCACATTCCAAAAAACATCAACTATAGAAGAATCATAGAATTGGGTTCAAATCATTATACGATGTAGGGTTTTCAATACTAATTCAATATATAAAAGTTTATGTTTTATTTTATTACACTTAGATAATATATAAAATATAAATTAATTGGTAGATATATAGTCAAATAACACATTAATAATTCTAGAGTGGATGGTATGTTTTCCATTCACTACATAGTTATCATAAACCTCCTAGAAAATAATGATCTCATGAGATTTCCCTTTATCTCTAATCTTAGGAGGTTTTTAGTGTCAATCATCATTATTAACCATCATATTTGGGCATTGGTTTGTATAATTATCATACTTTGTGCATTTAAATTTTTAAACTTTGTATTGTTAATTTTGTATAACATTCGATCTATTTTTATCATTATAAAAATTCTTTATATTAATTTGGAATTTTATTGCCTGATTCCATTCATTTCCACACATAAATCACTTGAAATAACACTTATAATAGTTTAATATATTTATCCTTCAACAAATTGAGAATTTAAGAAATATAATCTTCCTCTCCCCATGGTTTATAGATTTTCCATTTATTTATAAATTTAATTTCGTATCAAAACCTTGTTATTGATGTGTAACTCTGATCTCTATTTCATCCTTGACCGAAAATAATTTGTTTTCTTCATATCTTCCAGTTTATCTTATAGCTAACAAACATAAGATGGTTGTTATTAATCCATTATGAAATATATGGATTGAATTATAAAGCCGCACATTTATTATAGGCTTCAACATGGGGAATATTAACATAGAGGAATATATGTAGTCTTGGCACATCTTGGTGGAACATTATGAAGACATCCTAAAGGATGATACTACCACTCAAGTAAGCTCTATTCATTGGATATGGTTTATAGAGTTTGATACTAACCAAATCAATTTGTTCTTCAACAAAAATGTCATATCTTTTGGGTCTTAGACTATACTACTATGAGGGTTCTCACTTCCCTTTAAAAGTGTTTGGAAATAAAAAATTGGTATTGTGTGCATGTAAAAAGTTTTCCTCAAAATTATTGTAATAGTTTTCTAAAAGGTACCAATGGATTAATCATTTATTTTAAGAACAAGTAATTTATTCTATATTCTTATATTAATAATAACAGGAAGGTTTATTTGTAAAAATTATCACTAAATGTAACACCCTAAAATTATAAAATATGAACATAACATTTGATAGAGTGTATTACTTGTAACCCCAATCATAGACCGAAATATAACAACCTAAGACCATGTAATATTTTTTGTATTTTAAATATATTCAAATTATTATATATATTTCAATTCCTGAAAAAAGGATTTTATCATTCATTACCTTCAACAAAATGTTTCTTTCATATCTTGCAGTAGATGAAAGATGGAGTTTTACAAAACAAAAGCATAAAATTAATAGTATTTTTTAATATGATAGTTATCACCTAAATGTTGTAATGGTGGGTAAGAATATAATTATAAAAATACTAAAAAATATTGTTTACACAAATTGATTGGTTATTTATTAATTATAAATAATAATAGTAGTAATCAATTGAAAAAAAAATCTTTTAGGGAAAACTATAATTTTCTGGAAGAGGGTTTTTTCAAGAATGGAAATCATATTTTAAAATGAATTTTAAACAATTCCAAAAAATTTATTTGAATAAATAAAATTTATTTTTAAAATCATAATACCAAAATTACATTAGTATATTTTTTTTAATTATTTCTAAAAAGTCACATTTTTATGAACAGTAAAAAATACAAGATATTAATTGAAAATATAGTTTTCATATAAATAATTTATAATGATATGTTATATTTTTAATTGATATTAAATTATAAATATTTTAGTTTTAAATATATTAATCTAATTTTTTTCATTTGAATCATTTTCATTTTGAATTTGGATATGAAAAAATTATAATATTTTTAAAAGATTAACTTTTAATCATCTCTTTCTGGGGAGGTTTTTAGGTTACATTTATGATAAATTATTCCACTTATGTGAGTTGAATTTCACAATATTTATTAAATATTTTGATTCATTTTAATTTATTTTAACTAATAATTTCAACAAAAATTTTTACTATAATTATATGAAAAATTTTTTAAAATAATTCCTCCAATTATGGTAAAAACGAGATTTATTGGTTGTTAATCAATGAATATAAGGTGTATGAATGACCACACATTATTATAAGAAAAATTATATGGAAATATTTTTTTATTATATATTATAAAATTTTTAATTGACTGTTATTAATGACTGGTGACATGAGAAAAACATTGGCGTAATTCCCTCTTTCAAAAAAATTACATGAGTGTCACATACACCACATATAAAAGGCCACCTCCTCTCCTCTTCACTTCACACCATCAAGGCACATTTATTGAGCCATGAACTACCAAATTTACATCCCAAATTCCTGAAACTCATCCTAGAATACTTATTTTGTGCATAAATTCTACTGTATAAGTGTTTAGTGCAATCCTAAGGAGGATACTAGAAGAAGAGGTAATGTCTTTCAATCAGCATCTTTATTTCACTTCTTTCTCCTCCGATATAAATTACTATTAAAACATTATTATATATTAACCTGATTATATTACATATAATGGTATGTTTTAAAAATAATCAAATTACCAAAAACAATCTCCACTTCCATCAAATGGGTTACAAAATCAACATTTGTGTGTATGACAGCCTACGACATCACGAACTGATGTCATTAATTATTTCATTTCTACCTCTCAATACTAGGTATGATGTTGATATAAAGTATACATATGATATTTATAAAATACATATACATGTATAGTGACTATATCAAATATATAATTTTTTACCACCCATTTCTTAGGAGATACAGTAATGTTGATCATATGTATGGTGGATTACCTCCTCACAAAGTGATGTGATTTGTCATTCACTATCGCTTCACATGGAAGGTAATAATGAAAAATTTAATGATTATATGTGATATATATGTAATAATAATGATATTAAAGACATATTTATCAATATATAAAGATAATATATATAAATTTTTTTCTTTTATTTACACTCACATAAAGATGATGGCATCATTCATATATGTGTGTACTGTGACCTTCATGAAATGATGTGTCTCTATTTTCAGCAGCACACCACATGGATGATATATATATATATATATATAAGTATTTAATTTTGGATTAATGATATTACTATAAATATATATTACATTATTCCCTTCTATTCCACGCATAAAACATTTAAAAATACCCTTAAGATAACTTTATAAATGAATCCTTCCACACATCAATAATTAAAAAATATCATCTTCTTCTCTCCATGGTTTTTGATTTGTCATATTAATTCCATGATTCTTTTCTTATAAAAATAATGATATATGTTAGTAAATCCAATATAAATTTCTCAATTGAAATCACATCAAATTATTTATTCATATCTGCTGATGTCCCATATAGATGACACCATTTGGATAGTTGGTTTTAAGCAATCAAAAAATATTTCAACCTTAGTTTCAGGATAGATGATAATATAATATGCATTCCATGAAAGTATTTTAATGTTTCTATCATTAGCATGACCATATTTATCATCCTTTTTTACCTCATGTAATTTTTTTTATTTTTTTATTAAGAATAATGGTATTGTACTTATTTAAAAATTATCTCTTAATTTAACATCCTAAAAATTTAATATATGACCATCATAATCGTTACTTTGTATGACATTCAACACCACGCACAAAAAGGAATATAAAATCATCATAAATTATTATATATTTAATATTTTAAAAAATTAAATATTTTAGGTTGCTTTAAATTCACTAAAACCTCAGTTTATCTTGCATTATATGAAACAATAGGTTTCATTGATAGCTTAAATTACACACAAAACTGAGTTTTTTCAATCAATAATATACTATTCATATTAATATTTAATATAAATATCTCCTCTTAATAGTAGGAATGGAGAGTATGAATAAGATTAAATTACTATGGAAAATATATAGTCAACATATTAATTTTTCCTATACTGATTATAAATAATAATAATCATTTAAAAGAAAAATTAATGTTTTCGGGGAAACTGTATTTTCCTAAAAGATGATTTAGTCTCTCATGGAATATATAATTTAAAAATAATTATTAAAAATTTTATATATTTTATTTGAAAAAATAAACATCCTTTTTGAAATAATAATATAAAGATTACCTTAGTGTTAGTTTTTCATATTTTTGTGAGAAATTTTATTTTCTTATGCATAATGAAAAATAATGAATTTTAATTGAAAAATAACTTTCCATATAAATAATTGACAATGAAAAATTTAATTTTTTATTGATTTTAATGAAAAAAAATCAATGATAAATATATAAACCAATTTTATGTCATTTTAATCATTTTTATATTCAATGTTTGCATAATAAATATTGTATGATTTTAGAAAATTATAAATTTAAGACTTATTTCTCCCCACATTGTAAGATTAATTTTAAATTAAATTATTTCACTCAAGTGAGTTGATGTTGGGAAATGGATTAAATATTTAGAGTAACTATAATTTATATTATCTAATTATTTGATGTTATTTTCTAACCCTAATGATTATTGAATACCTTTAAAGTTAATTATAGTGATTACAGTTTAAATGATTTTACTTAGTGGTTAATAATCGAATATAAATCATAAGAATGACAAAACAAACATGTAAAAAACCCATTGGATGGAAAACTTTTGAACAAATACCTTTTATTATAGATAATTGGCTATTATTAGGATCTCAAGAGAATAAATCAATGTGGTTGGAATTCACACTTTAAAAAAAATTAAAAGTGTTCCGCTCTCCCCATAAATAAAAGGACACTCCTCTCCTCTGCACTTCGCAACTTCAAACCATATATGATTGTAAAATACCTACCCATGTTAGTTAAAAAACCACTAAACTAATAATATAAGACTTATTTGGAACATAAATGTTAACTTTTAAGGATTTAGTGCAAACCAACAAAGGATACCTGAAGAAGAGATAATGTTTTTCATCGGTCGTCTTTGTTTTCTTTATTTCTCCAGCTCTTTCAAATTTATTTAAATAATTATGATATACTAAAATCAATAAAATTCATATAATGAGATTTTTTTATAATAATTTAATTTCTTAAAAGCCATCTCCATTTATGTCATATGGTTTACCAAATCATTGTTTAAGTTTTACAGTGGACTACTGGCTCATGAACTAATGACATTTGATTTTTCATTTCCACCTCTCAAGTATGCGTATAATGATACATATATAGGATATATATGACATTTATAACTTAATTAAAAAAATAGAGTCCCAATATCATATATATATATTCTTACCCTTTATTCCATAAAAAATATTATTGTGTTGCTCAAGTGAACTATGGACTGCTACATTGCGAAGCGATGTGATTCGTCTTTCATGAAAACATTACATGGAATGATATAAAGATAAATTTAATGATTATATGTGATTTAAATTACATTATTAGTATGTTAATGAAATATTTATCAGTATTTAAATAAAATATATATCATGTTTGTTCTTTCCTTTTCACTCATATAATGATCGTAACATCATTTGTTTACATGTGGACTACCACTTTCACGATGCGTTGTGACTCTCTATTTGTCACCACACCAAATGAATGACATATATATATATATATATATTCATATTCATATAAAATGTTATTAATGGTAATATTATAATACAATAGATGAAAAATATTAATGACCCCCTTCTATAATGATAGGGGAAAAATTGAAACGTTACTCATACGTACGTACGACCTATCGTCACCATAATCCTAATAAACTTAATTTTTCATAAATATAATTAATTTTTTGTCATAAATGAAAATCTTATGTAAAAACATAATAATTATTTAATTATTAATATTATGGATTTCATAGAACTATATTATTTTCAAATTATTTGGATCATTCATGATGAAACCAGAATGAGAAAACAAGACAATTAAAAACCGAAACAATGAAAAAAATTAGAGAGATTAATAAATGGCTTATAACATGTTATAAAAGGATAGTATATGTTATTATTAATATTAATATTTTTTTATAATATAATAACATTTTTAATACCACTACATAGAATTTTAATGAAATTTCAAACAAAATGAAGGTGTGTATACTTCTCCATTGACATTTAATATCAGAAATAATTCATTAATTGAGATATTTTTAGTTTCAATTTTAATTATTATATCAAAGTATATTTGAATTAAAAGTTACCAAGTGGTAAATATTTTTCATCATATTCATTTTATTGAGTAATATTGTATTTTTATGCATCGAAATTTTACTATATGGTTTATTTAATGACCCATTTACATGTAATATAATGAATAATGAATTATTCATGATATTTTATGATTAAATACTAATTATTTAAAATAATTTTATTTGAATTAAAAAGTAAAAAGTGGTTAGGTATTTATGAACAAAAATTTGACTCATTGGTTTAAACTTCAACTTCAATTATATGATGCTAATATTATGCGTGTAAGTAATTTTGATAATATTATTTTTAATTAAAATTTAATTATTTCTATTTATAGTTTATAATCATAATATATTAATTGATTAATTCCCACTTCAGTGATATTAAAATTATTAAGAGTTAATTTAAAAATATCATTCTAACCGAGGTTGATTATTCTAGAATATCAAACAAAAGAAAATACATGAAAAATTCCTAATAAACAAATCTAAATTTTTCCTCTCTAGTTACTAATGATTTTTTCATTTAATAGTACAATATTTAGACACTTTGGTACGTAAAATGTTTTTTTGTTTTTTTAAAAAAATTCTAACTTCATTTAACTATTCGGTCGGAAATATATTTTCTTCTAAAACCATGTTTTATAAAAATGTTTTAAATAATATTTTAACCTTCTAAAAATGATTTATCAAAGGAATTTCTACCCATTTTTCCCTATTTTAATTTTTTTATAATAACTCTTATTTTTTTCTAATAATAGTTCCATTTTGGATTTTACTGAAAATGTTAATGGAAAATTATTTCCATTTCGTCAAAAGGAAACCTACTAACCATTTTACAATGAAAAAAATGTTCCTTTTTAATGTTAATGAATTCATGGAATTACCTACCATCAAGATATCATTTTATTGAATATTACTTTGATTTATTATTAAGATATTTTTGAAGAAAAAGTTTTTAAAATTTATATTCAGAGAAAAAAATTACAATTTTTTTGAAATGAAATGGATATTTTGCACAAGTATTTTTTAAAGATATTGTTATTTTATTCATATTCATACATTTCAAAAATCCATTATTATTACTCTAACTGTTATTTTTTAGTACAATCGTTATTCTTCCTCTAGATATTTTAAGAATATTTTGACCCATGATATTATTGAAGTTTACCTTCGTGATTATTTTATATAGTAATTAACATTTGCATGAATTATTCACTTTTAGGTAAACATTAAATTTATCACAAATGTAAATATTATTTATCATGGATATGTTTCTTTCATAAACAATACACCTTTTTTATATGTGGTGTTTAATTTGATAGTTAATTTATTAACTAAGGAAATATTTATAAAGTTGAATCCTTCACTCAATATGAATTTTTAATGATAAGGAACATTATTTATCAATTGAAAAGATTATTCAATTTATGAGGAATTTATTGGAAATAAATTGCGTAGTTTGGAGACCAGTTAATGTAATACCCTTGATGTATCAATAGTCTCATTGGAAAAATATTTTGTCTAACGTCAGTTAAGTGGATTTGTACCCAGTATATTTTAATCTATCTTGGGGAAAGATCTTGAACATAAACGTGTAATGTCACTATGAAACATGATATACTATAATAAAGCATTTTATTTATTTAGTATTCCATTTTTACGATACAAGAATATTTTTTATGTGAAATTATATTTGAATGGATTTTATTATCAGTTATTGATTAAAGGTAATGATTATTTAAGAATTTTCCTTGATATATTGAAAATGACTTATATGTTATTGATGTAAAGTTATTTAAATGGAATGTGGGTTCAGTTATTTAAATTTTGATATTAATTAGGCTTATGGATTTGTGATATCGTCTTCTCAACTTAACCCTTTTTTGAATTTGGGCTCACATTTATTTTGATTTGTTTCCCCAGGATTATATGAAGTGTAAAATGATTGATATGTAGGGTATCCAAGATCTGAAAAAGTTATTCTCAATAAAAATCATATTTTTATTTGGATATTCTAATGTAATGTATGGCTCATTAATGTATCTATTTTACCAAGAGTACTAAACTGAATAGTCCTTTAGGATTTTGTTCCTTGTATTTTATGTCAAATTAATAATGCAGGCACTGGCTCTGGGCTACTAGGGTCCTGGTCTCTACAGTTTGTATTAGAGGAATACTGGTATAACCAATGGAAACATGATTTAAGAAAAAAAATATTGGGTAACATAACCCTATGATAGACATTGAGGATAATTATATAAGAACAATATAATATTTTTTAAGTTAGATATTGTGTGGTTTTTTCTTGAAATAAATCAATGTATGATAATAAAAGTAGATATTATTCCTCCAAAAGTGTACCTAAGAGTAATTACTCAAAATATGGCACATTGGAAATAACTTGAGTATTACCTAGAACATGATAGTGATCCTTGACTGACACCTAGATAGACACACCATAGGGTATGCATAGTATAATTTACATTTTATTTTCAAACCATTATTATGGATTTGAATAGATTATAAGAATGAATGATTGAGGTTAATTTTACGGTTTTTTAGATTGAAAATAATGTGTTAATATATAGACATTCCAGAATCAATTATATTGTTTTCCCACAATGACTATTGTTACAAACAATATGATTGTTGGTTTTAGACAAAGTTTGGAACCCAGAATAATCATGTTATCATTGATTATGAAGATTAATTTGGTGGCTATGAGAAACCAAATTAGTTGAATAATGGTGTCAATATTTATTTTAATTATTCCTAATCATGTTTCTTGAAATATGATTACCAATAGAAACCTTAACCAACTCCCTAACTCACCAAATAAGACAATGATAGAGTTTTTTAAGAGAACGAGTGTTGGGGACCATGGAGAAAAGGAAGATTGATTTCCATCATGTAATAAATGCGGACAAAAACACCAAGGAAGGTGTCTCAATGCAATTGGGAAAGGATTTGTGTTTTAAAATGATTTTCATAACAAAAATAATCACCAAAAAATGTAAATTATGATAGAAGGTAATAAATCTCATTGAAAGGATCCATTTATTTTGTCTTTTCTTAAATGTTAGTAACCTATGGATTACCCAAGTCAATTACCACTTCTAAATCATAACCCATAGACCCCAGAATGACCTAAGTAGAAAAAAATGGATGAATTATAAATGTATTTTTATTCATGAAATAATTTTGTGAAGAATTTTGGAAATAGCATTTTGGTAATGACAATCCTGAAACCTCTATATATTCTATTAAACATTAGAAGAAATTATGTATTCATTAACATAGGTGTTATCGATACTGTCATGTGATTATTAGTTTATGATTTATCATAAGTTAAAATTCATTTACATTACATTTTTGGGTTTTAGGTGTTAAGAATGTCACAGTATTTTCAACTTTTGGGAGAAATTTATGGAAATAATATGTTTTAGTAGAAAATTTATTTAGGTAATATTTTATATAAATTTTATATACATGAGGTTAAAGAAATTTTAATTATATTAAAATAAAATTATTATTCTTTAGTAAATAAGTAAATAAATTATGGTGAAAACATTATAGAAAGGGTTATTTAAGGATTAAATTTATTTCAAATATGTAAATCATATTCTTGGGAACATTATAGGAATTATATTAACATAATATTTTAAATGGAAAACCCTCATATAGGTTAAAAACCCATCACGTATGAGAATTACTTTGGTATTGAACCTATGACCAAAATATGATAATGGTTTTGTGCATACCACATTCCTTTATAATGCTCTAGTTAATATATCATTATTTTTACTTAAAAAATTTGATGAATAAATATAAATTATAAAGCATTATCGTTACTTTTCTAGTTTGGAGTTTATTTTATTATTTTGTATAACTAGTGTTAAACAATTGGTTTTAGAAAATTTTTACAGATAATTTGAAATACATTTCACTCTTTAAGGATCTTTTGATCCGTTAAAAGTAAACATTACTGATTTTGGAAAAAAAATCATTTTGTATATTCATATTATGGATTGTGGGATAAACTAAAAATTAATCAAAGTACAACTTTTGGATGAAATGGTGTTTATAAAATAGAAAAATATCAAATAAGTATATTCCCTTATATTCATAAAAAGTAAATGATTTCCTAAACATTGGGAAAATGATCTTGAAATAGAATATATTACCATATTACACTCATATCTAATGAATAAGATTCTGTTTAAAATAACTAATGATTTGTGGTTTTGAGGACCTTATTATTCTATTGATCATTCACTTTCTTGTGAAAAAAGTAATTAATAATTATTTATTATTATTTATTCTTTTCTTTCATTACAATGTTATCAAATTTCATTAATTATATCTAAATCAGAAACTTAGATATGTATTTTTAAATAGGACCATTTTACATACCATTATCACATATTAAATTGATATTTTATCAAATATTTGGTAATTTGGGTTATTCAAACATGGTAATTCTAAATTTTAACCAATTAATTACCAATTTCAAGTTTAAATTGAGGGGGTGCAATTTATTTAATGTTGGGTGAATGTAATGCCCAAAAATTTCTAAATATGAAAATCATATTTTTTAGCAAGTATGAAATACAAGACAAATCATATAAAGGGTTATAATATAATATTAATTTATTATATATTTTCAATTTTAAATAAATAAAATTAATTATATAGTTTTAAATGCACAAAACCCTTAGTTTATCTTTTATTACATGAAATATATATTTTCTTTGACATAATTGTTTACACACATGACCATGTTTTACAAAACAATGACATACTATTAATATTATTAATTAATATCATAGTTACCCCCTACCATTAGAATAGAGGGTATCAATAGAATTAACTAACATATGAAAATATATAGATTACACACATTTGATATTGAACATAGATTAATTTACATTAACATTACATTATATTTGTGGAATACATTATATTATACCCAAATATATTCCAAATGACTGTGTTAGCCTATTTCATTTGGAAACATGTAATCACAAACACTAGTACATAAGTAAGCTACATTATCTCCCTATAGTTCATCACAACTAACAGAAAAATTATAAAAATCTTATACAATTCATATATTCATAACCTGGGGAATGGAAACATAAAAAGGGGTGAGCTCATATTCTCATCAAAGTTAACAAGGGAGATACATAAGCCTTATCATGAACATAATGGTATGAGAATCTGAGAATATCATTTGAAGATCATACCCTATATATCAAAAATCATATTCCTAAGTTATAGAATAAATATTGATAGTTCATAAGACATGAATCATAAAGGAATAAAGATAATAGTCCATAGAAGATTTACCTTTCAGTAAGATAAGGAATTATGCCTGATACATAAATGTTTAATATCATTCACTATAAGTAAAGTCCATTGGAAAATTTTATTAGGGAACTTAATGGTGACTACACCTGCTAGGCGGTACACACCATTATCCTTAGCCGTAGTCATTTCCTTTAAGGGATTGGGTATCCCCATATTCCCACTATGAATCTAGTTTCCCCATATTCCTTGAGTGGATTGGTTTTCCCCCCTGTCCTCTAGTGGATTGGGTTTTCCCGTCATCCCATAGTGGATCGGGGTTCGCTATATTCCCATAGTGGATCATGGTTACCCATCATCTATAGTGGATCAATCCCATTGACATGATTCCCATAATTATATCATGAAATATAAATCATTTCCAAATACATCATAGAGAGATATAGGTCCACCCATCACATTATAAAACCATTTATACATTTTCCACCAGATAATAAAACTTGCAACATATCACGACCCATAATAATAGTTGGATTTTGAAAATAAAATTTCATAACCAATGAACTTAAATAAGTATCTTAAACATTTCATCCAATCATTTATATAGGAAAATAGAGAGGTCTCATAATAAATTCCTCAAAGCATAACCCATAAAATGATTAGGGTTTCAAAATACTATAACTCATGGAAGAGAAACTATTTTCATAAACCACATTACATAAAAACAAAAACAAATGAAGAAATATTAGGAGAGGTATTCCTTAATCATATAAACATTTGATTATAAAAACTAAAAAATTTTGCAATCATATATGGAGATAGATTGTAAAATATCACATGGAACAATTCATAATGAAAATAACCATTCTTCAAAAATCACTATCATAAAACCATTTCAAAAATAAATTTGTTATAAAGAATGATTTACAATTTCATTTAGATTTTTCTTGAGGAAAATATACTTTTCAATTTGAAATTTTTTTTTTAGAACATAAAGAAACTTAAAAAATATATTTAAAAATATATAAAATAATCTTGAAAATATTTTGAAATCCATATTCTTTAAAAATACTTTGATGAGATAAAAAAATATGGAAATTATTATAAATTGATTTTTCCATGAAGAATTATAAAATAAAATAGAATACATTTAAAATTAATTATAAATGAAACAATTTTGAACTCTATTTATGAAAACATGGTTTTCAAATAATATATATTTTAGACCAAAAAGAGAAATATAGTCATATTTTTGATGAAATCATTTTCCTAAAAATTTTATATACCAAAGATTGGTAAAATTGTAATAATAATGAATATTTATTGAATGACCATGGGAGAAGAAAATTCATGACTATTTTTTGTGATGTGGATAACGATATTTCATCAATGGAAGGATAATTATAAACAATATAGACAAATGATGAAATTATAACAACAAACACTTATAAAATTGGTAACATTAAATCATAATCCCTGTGAAAGAAAAAAATTACATACATCATAAAATATCATTAAGTAATTGTATTTTCTATATATCATTTAAAATTATAGTACATACATTCCAATGAAAAATATAGGATAATAACATGGAATGTATCGCAAATAAATCAAATTGAGAGAAAAATACATTACTGATTTGGTAATTTTTGAACCAAAATCCATTGAAAGAAATATAAATAAACTAATACATAAATACCCATAAATTTAATTATAATAATAATATAAAACATTAATATGATGATTATAAACCATACAAAACAAATGATTATAGAATAAATAATAAGTCGCACAGAAATAAAAGTGAGACGAGAAAACCCTTCCATTAAGTCTCAAATTTCTTTGTACATGTTCAAACCTCTTATATGATATGAATTATTTAATTATTAATATACCTCATATAAATATTATTATATTTAATAACATATATGATTTTATTATGTGATTGTATTACCTATTTATTAACAAATAAATTAGGTTATGTTTCGAGTAATAATCTCTTGGTTTTTCATACATGATTTTAGGTAATATTTGTTGGCATTTTACATAGATCAGGATTTTATTACATATGAAATGTAAAACAAGGTATAAATATAATATATATTTAGTTTTTATATATTTATAATAATATAAAAATTATATACATAATAAAAGGAATACATTATTCAGGGAGATGGTAGACCTCTTGTATACAAGATCATTGTTTCTGTTTGCTTGTTCTATTGAAAGAAGGAATTTAAATAAAAAATATGTATATATATATATTTTAATTTAAGTATAATTATTATTTTATATATATTATATATTGTTACTAAACCATTCCTTAAAACATTTTGCGTAATGTGTGAATGAATCTTATCTAAGGAGGCGGTAGTCTATACGACCACAAACGAAGTTATCGTATTTACACAAAATAGATAAGTATGAAGGTATGTGTTATATAAAAATTTTAGAAGTATAAAGGAATTAAAATTATCATATATATCATATAATTTTAGTAAATCCATCATAAAAACCTTCCATGAAATGTGTGAACGAATCACATCACTTTGAAGAGGCAGTAGTCCACGCGTCCACAAACAAAGTTATCATTTTTTTAGAAATTTGATACCATGTAGATATATTTAATATAATAATTAATGATCAATAAAAAATTCATATATATCATATATAAAGTATAAAAAATTGGTTTCCATCATAATTCTTACCCGTGAGAGGTGGTAAAGGAAAATCAAACAACGTCATTTAGTGGGGTGGTAGTTCACCATACACAAGAATGAAAAGTTAATTACTAATTAAATAAATGGGTTTCTAATTTTATCTTGAAACCATAGAATTAAAATTCATTAGTATAATTAGGATAATTAATTTATTATTTAGGAATTTAACAATAACAATTGAAGGGGTGAAGAATGAATATAAAACAAAATGGCTTGTGGAAGGATGGTACCTCATTTTCGGGAAACTCCTTTTGGATTGCCTCAAAGGTATTATTTGGTTAGATTTATGCACAAAGTGATTATTCTAGGATTAATATTGATATGTTGGGAGAATATTTTGGTTTTAAATAGACGATCCCAAATGAATTTAGTGTATTAAAGAGAGGGGGAGGAGAAGAGGCTTTTAATATGTGGGGAAAAGGACACATACAGGTTTCCTGAAAATAATTGTGTGCTCCAAATGTTTTAATTATAAAAAGGTTATTAATGGAATATTAAATATACTTAATGGTTCTATTGAATATATATTTTCATAAAATAAATTTAAATCAAGATTTGGTTTATTTTTACACCTTTTTTTCCAATTCTCTTAATGAATTAAGCGCATTTTTACCTTAATCACAATAATTGATTTTTATTAACATCACTATTATTTTTGGTAAAAACATAATTTAACCTAAAAAAATATTATAAATTATTCTTATTAAAAATATGGAATCCATTTTTTCAAATTATAGTCATAGATTTCACATAAGTTGAATTAAAATAAATACCATAGGTGGGACGAGATGATGGATTTTTAATGTGAAAGGGTCCAAATATTTGAAAATATTTTATATCCAATTTTAATTTCAAATTGGTGCAAATGAAAAATGCTGGATTTATTTATTTATTATTAGTATAATTATCTTTAAAAAAAATAATATATAATTAAACTATATAAATAAATTAGTTGAAAAACAATCATGAATTAAAATTTTGGGTTTTTCACTATTTGAAGTTGGGGTCATAGACAAGTGGAGAACATACCATTTAAGACTAAATAATAACCAAGATAAAATCCTTGTTTAGGAATATTTGGGTATTACTATAGATTTACTATATTTGTACTATAGTAGGTAATGTAGTTGTACTATTGCAGCAAAAACTATTCATCAGGTTGGGACTTCGGGCCACCGGTTTGGGCCTACCGGCCACAATGCCCTCAGGCCCATAAGCCCTTTGGGAATAAAAGTATTTTAGGCCACCTTGGTACTTTTTTCCATTGGATTTTGGGCTATAATGACCATGGAGGATCCTAGGAAGAACACACAGAGTTTTCCATTGGAGAGGATTCAGAGAAAGTAGCATCTATAAGAGAAGATATAACTGGAATGGAAGTGTGAGAGGATATCGAAATGACCATCGGTACCATGCATCATGAAAAAATGCATGGGAAAATTCTATCTGATCTGAAATTCAGGGTGGGGATTCAGGAAACATCAATGATGCAGATTCTTGGGAGGGGTAATTCTAGTATAGTTTGGTTGGGCCTCTAGGTCATATATTAAGAATTGTGCCTCTGTTCCTTTAAGTCATATATTGGGCCTTGTGCCACTAGACCCATGGGTAATGTAAGGGTTCCCACTCAACCAATTTAGAAAGGGGATAATCCAAAATAAATAAGAAAATCAAGACCTTCAATCCATTCATGTAGTGCTTTCATTGTTCTTAAAAAAATAAATCTTCTCCAAAAAATATCGAGAAATAAACCAAATTAAATTTCTATATTCCCCTTCCAAAAATAAATCTTATTTTTATTGAATTATAATTATAAAGGTTTTTCATTTTACATTTAAAATGTGTTATCCATTAGAAGGTGGTAAAACTATCTTTTAGAAAAATATAACTTTTTATTAATAAAATTTGAGTTATACTTTTCATGTACCTATCAAATCTATAGGTTGAGTATGAAAAAATATTTTTTTAATATATAATATAAAAAATTAACATAGAAAAATTATAAAAATATTTTTGTTTAATTTTATTTTGAAAAATTGGTTTTTGTAAATAGAAAAATAGTTTCGTAGAAAAATAATTTTTTTATTCTCAAGTTTTTCATAGTTTATTTTCTAAATAATTGATAACAAATGGATTAATAATACGTACATGTGTAATCTATAGCTTCGTAAAATAGTAACCCTCATTTATATCATACACTATAACAAATAGGTGATAATTATAATATTATTATTAGTTATATCATTAATTTCAGTTAAAAAATTTCTTGTGTGTAATAAAAGATATCTAAGGGACTCACCATTGTGCATATGAAATTCATAACATAGTGGTGTATGTACTATATTTTAGTATATTTGTTCTATGTAGTGTAATATTAAATTTTTATTGCATATAATACAAGTCTATAATTGATTTTTTTTTAAAAATTATTCATTTAGTATTTAATAGTATCAAAAAGACAAAATTAATTTCTAAAAAATTCAAAAAATATCATGGGGTCACATTCTTCCCCCTTAAAATGAATTACTCCCTCAATGTTCATCTGGGTAATAAATGGTTTAATAATTGATAGTTCCTCTCAAAGAGGATCACATATTAAAATTGAAGACTAAAACTTCCATTTATATTGGATAGTTAGAATCATAATGATTACCCAATGTAACTCATAACTAGGATTCCAAAAAGAAGAATATTAGTGGAAATTGAATAATAGACATGGAAGAGAAATATAACAATTATTTTCTGATGTATAATGATAGGGGACATGATCAAGATAATGTTACCAATCACAAAAAAATATCTGCGATAATGTAAGGGGCCAATTTATTTATCAGGAAATAATGTATAAGGATAAGATTTTCTATTTAAAGATAATTTCACTAGAGTTAAATTATTCTCATGAGATGATATACTTACTTGACTCAGATAAATCTCACCCTTTGTTTTGCATTGATCAATTTCCACTTCATCTCTTATTCAAATAAATTTAGGTGAAATTTTTATTCTTGAATCATAACCTAATCATGATTGTATTAAATAAAATGATAGGTCATTAAATCTATCCTTACCTCAAAAAAAGGATAGGTTATTTTATAATATCTTCATATATCTTCATATAGAGAGGTAATATAATAATATCTACAACATCATTATTTGTTTATCATAAACCACTCCATAAATTGTCAACCTTTTATCCCTTCTAAAAGTTTAATATCAAAATCATTAAATGATGGTCACTAAATATGATTGACATTGATCCCCCATATATCCTAAAGTATCTCATTATTGTCACATTCCAAACATGTGAATACCCTAATCCTATATTCTCTTAAATGATGGTATTAACCAGAATTACCATAATTCCTTTTGGAAAACATACATACCTTCTTATTCCAAAGATGACTTGATATAATCATAAAATCCTAGAAGTTTTAAACATAATCCCAGATAAAAAACCCCAATTTTTCCACAAATACATAATTAGTTCTATGGTCATAAAAACAATCCAATTAACATTATCCATTTCATCATCTCATTGCCCATATAAAATATTTTTTTCTCATCCTTTGGAACATGCTAAGGGTAACCATACTTTAATCAAAATATGACCTTTTATTTAAATCACTTTTTTATTTTATCATCACCATTTAACATATTAGTTTGAATCATTAATGAAAAACATAAACTAAAAATACTTATATATTTTATGAATAATATAACGAAATCATTATGATTTGAAAACATAAATACTTCATTCATCCAACTTTATTCATAAAAAAATACTCAAACTTAATCATCTTATTCCTTAATAACCCTTTCCTATAATATGATATATGATTAAATTATTAATGTTAATAAAATTCAATCAAATCATGCTTCTGAATTTTAATTTTAATAATATTAGTAGAACATCCCATTCATTTCACATGTTTTTCACAATCTCTTTATCTTCAACAGTATAACCAATACTAATAAAACCATCCTGTTTTTATTCCTGAGGTTCCCACATAGGAAATCGATATTAATAATTCACATATTATAAACATATGAAACATTCAATTTTTACCAAGATAATTCTATTCCCCACCATTGAAAAAAACTAGAAAGAATAGTTTTATGAACATTTATCATCATGGAAACCACATAATCATGAAAAATAAATATTATGATGTCTGAATTGTGAGACATAATTCTTTAATCTATGATAACATAGGTTTATCCTTGGACATACATAGAAAATATATATATAATTCCTACATTATGGTTTATAAATAGTTTATGAATTCCTAAAACATATCTCATAGGAGTGTCATATTAGGTGTGAAGAAAGGCCCATTGTCTTGTACTAGGTTATGCCCGAGTCAGGAATGAAGCGCCTTTTCAAAGTGGTTTCCCCTAAAAACATATTTTAAAGAACCAAATACACTTATACTATCATTATGGTTTTGTATTAATGTAAAAACACTCACTCTATCCTTTACCAAAATTCTTGGATATTTTTCTATACTTTTCTTCATCCTTACAATTATCCTTAGATACATCCCAAGACATTACCTTAGAAATATACCTAGGAATATCACTAAATTTGTATCATCCATGTTTCTAATGATTTAATAGACTTTGGCTTTGATACCAACTATAATTATCATTGACTAACAAATATTATCATTATATTATATTTTATAATACTTAATACATTACACAAACAAATTTCTAAAGACCGTATTAGTTCAGTGCCTATGGAAACATGGAAACAGATCACTTGTACATAAGTGATCTAAATTATCTTCCACTACGTTCAAAATGACTAGAACCATTATTTGACACATCTTAACTAATATGTATCTTCAATACATGGGTAAAGTAATCATAATAAAGGGGTGAGCTCAAAATTTCACTAATGATAACAAGGTAGATACCTAATTATAATGACGACCATAAGGGTATGTGAACATGAACATGTAATTTGGACATCATACCATGTATATCAATGATAATATACCTATATTATGGTGTAAATGTTGGAAATTTATAATACATGAATCATAAAGGTCCCAAGAGAATAAACCATGAAATAATAACATAAGAGTAAGACATTGAGTTGTAGATGACACATAAATGTGTAATATCATTCCCTATAAGTCAAGTTGATTTTACAAAACTTATCAGGGTATTTCATGGGGACTATACCTACTGGGAAGGATACACCAAAATTCCTAGTTTCAATCCATTCATTGAAAATGATCAGGTTTCCCCATATTTCTATAGTGGATTGGGTTTTCCCATATTCTTATAGTAGATCAGGTTTCCCTATATTCCTATATGGGATTATCTTTTTCCATCTTCCCAAATTGGATCTAGTTTCCACATATTCCCAAAGTAGACTAGGTTTCCCCAACTTCAATTGTGTTTCATGGAAAAAGTCATGATTTCTATCATTATATCATGGGATAGAAATCTTTACCCACAAATTAGAGTGAGATATAGGTCTTACACATCACATAATAAAATCATACATACATGTTTTACAAGATAATAATGATTTTATCATATAGATATCCATAATAAGAGATGGGGATCATAAACATCCTATCATAACCCATAAAATGAAATGGGTATCATAATAATTTCATCATATAATTACCTATGGAAAATATATATGTATCATAATTATTTCATCAAATAATAACTTGTGAAAATAAAAAGGTTTAAAAATCCTATAACTCGTGGCAGAGAAAGGGGAGTCATAGACATCATTCTATTAAAACATAAACTATTCAAGAACTAAATTTTGCAGTATTCTTAGATCATATAACTAGTAGATCATAACCTATAACAAAGTAAGTCATATTATATGGAGAAGTATTTTTAAATATCTTATTGACATTTTGTTAATGAAATCACCTTTAATTGAAAGTCCTTTTCATAAATCCATTTCAAAAAACATTTCTTATAAATAAATCATTACAATTTAATTTAAGACATATCTTGAGAGAAATATATTTTTCGATTTGAAAAAAATTTTTTAAAACATAAATAATTTTTAAATCCTTTTTCCTATAAAATAAATATGAAAAATATAAATGAATCTATAATTTATTTTTGAAAAACATTTTTTAAAAAAACATGAAAACACTTTATCAATTTTGGAAAAATATTTGAAAAACTTTTTACTAAATACTTTGAAAACATAAAAATATTTCTTGAAAAACTTTTAAAAAGATTTTTCATTGATGAATTATAAAACATGATTTTAAATAATTTACAAGCCTTATAAAACATGAAATAATTTGAAATAATTCTTACAAAACAAGGTTTTGAATGAACAATGATTTCCTACCAAAAAGTTAAATAACATTAGATTTTCGTGAAATTATTTTATTAGTCATATTAAGTATAAAAAAAGTGTAAAATGGAACTAATACAAGATTATATCATGTATCACTGGAGGAAAAAAATTCATGAGTTTTATTAAGATATAAATTAAGATATTTTATCAATTGAAGCATAATCAAAAACAATCTCGATTAATCATTAATATGTAGCAAAAAATTCATACCACATTATAACATTAAATATTAATCCCTCAGAAATAATACTTGTAAAGAATCATTAAATATCATGAAATTATGGATATTCTTGATATAACATGTCAATGGAAATTATATACACCCCATATAAAAAATAGATCCATAAGATGGAATTAATATCAAAGAATGAAATTTGAGACAAAATTACATTACAGATTTAGTAACTTTTGAACCATAATCCCATGAAGAAAATATCATAAAATTTGTGTTCAAATACACATAATTTAATTATAATTTCATATAATAAGTTATCAGGAATTATATAAAACACAAATATAAATTAGTGGTTAATAAGGGATAACTCTTATAAATATAAAAGTGAGATGAGAAAACCCTTGCCTTAAGTCTTATCTTTATTCAGACAAATCAAATCCTCCTATAAGATAATTATAATTTTATTATAAATAATTAATAAACCCATATTATTATATATAATACCATATATTATTTCATTTTGGCCTTATATAAACCATTTATTAACAATTCAATGTTTAATTTATGTTTTGGGTAACAACCATTGGATTTTTCATACATGATCTGATTTTTTCTTCTTTGTCCTTCTACATTAATCATGATTTCATTATTTCATAAATGTAAATCATGTTATAAAATGTTTTTTTCTTTATTTATTTATAATAATCTATAAAATATTTAAATAGAAATAGAATATACCGTTTATGAAGACGATAGGTCATGCGTATGCATGAACACTATTTCATATCATATTAAAATAAAGAATGTAAAGTAAATACATGTATATATGTATATATTATCAGTATAGTATCATTAGTATGTAATATATATCATAATTTTTTACTAAACCAATCTTTAATACATTCCATGTAATATTTGAACGAATTACATCACTTTAAGTAGGTGGTAGTCTATACACCCACAGACAATGTTTTCATATTTACCAAAATGGGAAGTATTAGGGTATGTGTTATATAGTAATTACCGATGTGTAAAAGAATTTTAAATATAATATATATATATATATATTATATTTTTATTAAAACAATCCTTACTCCAATACATTTAATGTTTTAATGAATCACATCTCTTTGAGGAGGCGGTAGTCCGCCTGTCCAGAAAAGAAGTTATCATTTTTAAACAAAATGGAATGAATGAAGGTAGATTTTATATAATAAATAATTAATCATAAATAAAATATATATTCAATATATTTCATAAAAAACATAGTTTGCATCATAACTCCCAATCATGATAGGTGGTGAAATAATAGACAAACAATATCATATTGTTTGGGGGTAGTTCTCCATACACATGAATGATAAATTTGATACCCATTATATGGACACGTGTGTATGTTTTTGTTGAAGCATTAGAATAAAAATATAATTATCTTTATATTAATAATCTTATTATATAGTAATTTAATAATTATAATTTAGGGCTGAATAATGAAAATAAAATTGAGGTTATTTTAAAGATGTTACCACATTTTTGGGTAACATCTTTCGGCTTTTACAAATGGAATTCCGTAGATGGATTTATGAAAAAAGGAAGAAATCTAGGATTAAAAAAGGGATTATGGGATTATATTTGGCCACTTTATTTCTAATATAAAAGGTCTTGATATGTGTAATGATAATGGGAGGATATTAGGGCTTTAATAAGTGTGGAAAAGGGCCCTTTGGGTATTCATAAAAAAATTTATGTGATCTATGCATTTTACTTGCCCACTAAGGGTTTGTAATGGACCATTATGGATAATTATATATGTAATGGATGAAATATGTCCATATAATTATTTTTATACAATTTTAGGGTAATTTGTAAACCTTAATATCTATGTTTACGCATTTAATATACTTATTTTTACCTTAATCACTATAATTAACTGTAATTTTATTCACTAATATTTGTGGTGAAAAAAAAATTGAACATTTTAGAAATTATAAATTATTATGATTCCAAATATACAATCCATTTTTACAAATTCTATTTACATATCTTGTATAAATTAAATTTAAATTAATTATATGGGTGGGACGAGGTGAAGTGTTTTAAATGTGAAAATATCCTAAATTTGGAAATGCTTCTTTATGAAATAACAGTGTGAAATTTGTAAAAATGAAATAAATTGGATTAATTGATATATAATAGAACAAATGACACATTAAAACTAAATAAAAATATAATTAACCTATATAAATAAATTATACAAAAAGTAATTTGAAATTAAAATTCAGTGTTTTTAACTATTCCTAAAAAATGATAGTTCTTAGATAAAAAAAATATGGAAAGTAAATTTTGATTTTCAAATTTCAAAAAAAACTTATTTTTAAAATAATAATTAAAAGTGTCTAAATTTATATTTAAAATGTTTTGTCTATTAAAAGGGGGTAAATTTATTTTTTAGAAAAATACATCCATTTATTCAAAAGAATTGATTTATTTTTATCTTATACCAATTAAATATATAGGATGAGTTTAAAAAATATTCACTAAATATATTATATATAACATTTACTGATTAAATTCATCAAAAGTGGTTTGTTTAATTTTATTTAGATAAAATGGTGACTGTCTGTAAACAAATAGGTTTATTATAAAATGATTTTCTTTATTCTAAAATAGTTCATACATTAATTTCTACAAAATTTATAACCAAAGGACTCAATTGGTACACATGTGTAAACTATAGTTTCATAATTTAGTCATCATCATTCATATATTCCATTCTAGCGGTTGGGTGATAATTATAATGACATTTTTACAATAATGTTAATTAGTATATTTTATTTCAGTAAAAAAATTTCTTGCATACCACACAAGAAATCAAAGAGACATGGTATTATTTATAACATAATCTAAATATATTGTTGTATTTACCTCATGATAATATATGTGTTTTTTTTAGTGGAATATTAATATGGGGTTTCCTATAACGAAATCCAAATATGGTGTTTTTTATATAAAATCAATATTTATTATTGAAACATATCAAATCGATTAATTTAATTTGAAAAAAAGTAAGAAAATCTTAGGGTGTTACACTAATATCACTTATCTATTGATTATAAATTATAAATATAGCATTTAAAAGAAAATAAAATTTTTCTAGAGAAACTATATTTTTTTAAAAGTTAGTTTAGTAGCGCTTTGTGAACATAATATAAAATTATATTTTTATCTATTTTGGAAAATTTATTAAAAAAATAAACATAATTTTGGAAATAATAAAACCAAAAATATCTGACGTAGAATATTTAGTATTTTTCAAAGAAGTTTTATTTTTTGATGAATAATGAAAAATAATATATTTTAATTAACAAATCCCTTTCATCTAAAAAATTTAAAATGAGAAATTATATTATGTATCAGTTTTAAAGTAAAAATTGTTCAATTAAAAATATTTTAATCCAATTTCTTTCATTGAAATAATTTTCATATATAATTTTTTTTAAAAACATTATAAATTTTTTAACATTTTCAATTTAAAACCATTATCTCTCCCAACATTTGTGAGTTTAATTTTAAATTAAATTTTACAAGTTTTGCTATATAAATTTGGATAAATTGGACCCATATTTGGAATAAAAAATGTATATTCTCTAATAAAAAAAATTATAATTTTAATATAATTATTAGTGATATTTTTAAAAATTAATTACAGTGATAAAGGTAAAATGTGAGTTTACATAGTTGTTAAACAAGGGATATTTGGTGGAAGAATTAACCAATAAATGTCCAAACCCTATTTTCATGAAAAATTACAACTTTATCCATTAAATAATATATAATTAACAATTACATGGTCCTGGGGACATAAAAATGAATTTTAAATTCACTCTTTCTAAAATATTACAAGTGTGCAACTCACACCACTTACAAAACGCCTCCCACTCTCCTCTCTAATCCACAAGTTAAATCCAGTTTTTATAGGTCAATACCATAAATATGAATTTCTAACTTTTCTAAACTCATTTTAGAAATCGTATTTTAGGGAAGCAATTAACAATTTAATGAATTATTGATAACCTAAAGATGATACCCAAATAGTGTTAATGTTCTTCCACGAGCATCTTTATTTTACTTCTTTCTATGGATTGTTCAATTTTTTGTTAAAACAATCTGATTTAATAACCTTAGTATCTAAAAGATATTTTTATGTTGTTTGAATAATTTCATGACCAAAACCTATCCCCACACTCATCAAATGGGTTAAGAAATAATTGTTCTTGTGTCTGACATTCTTCCACCTTTCAAACTGAGGAAGTTTGTTTATTCATTTCCTCCTATCAAGGTTGGAAATGGTGAAGTATTTAATTAAATATTTCATATTTATAACATTTTAATACAAAAATATTCACTATATCATATATATCTTGCTAACTTCCATTTTTTATAAGATATGATAATGATGCTTATGTGTATGGCAAACTAGAGTCTCGTGAAGAGATGTGATTCACCTTTCACTAAGGCATTACATAGAAGGCGATAAGGGGAATTTTAAGGATTATATGAGATATAATTATCTTTATAATGATATTAATTTAATATTTTCTAATATATAAAGATATAATAAATCATTTTATTTAATTAATTTTCATTAATTTTCACTCACATAAGGATTACAACATCACTTATATATGACTTGAATACCACATTCACAAAGAGATGTGACTCTCCATTATTAAAAACACCACATGAATGATACAAATATGTATATAATATATTATTAACTATATTATGATCATCATGTAATGTTAAAATATTACTTACACCCTTTCCAGGATGATTAGTGAAAATTTTCAATGTTCGTCATGGGTATGCATGGTCTGTCGTCTTCATGACTATAACATATTTCATTTTTGACAACCATCATCGTTGATTGGATATAAAAATTAAATTGATGTAAAAAATATGACAATAATTTCATGATTCTAATTCTGTAGATTATATAACTATATAATATATATATTATCCATAACATCCCTGATGAAACACGCATGAGTGACCAACACAATAAACTCCCAAAATAAGGAAATAATGAATAAATACTAATCAACGGGAAATAAGAAGTTATAAAATGATTATATAAGATTTTATAAATATGAATATGGTTCTTTTATTAGCTAATAACAGTTTCAAAACCACTGTAATGGTTTCTAATGCATGTTTAGCCAATATTAAGCATGTGGTAATCGATTTCACCCAACTTCCTTTCATTGATAAATATTGTAACACCCGAAGATTCCACAGTATGCTTCTCTTTGAATAATATAGTAGCATGTGTTATATGAAACTTCGAGTTCTAACACACCATGTAACGCCCCGACCCCAGCTACTCGGAGTCGGTGCATTACTTTGTAACATTGGCATGATCACAGAAGATCAAGTCTCGAAAGACCGATTAGTTTAGTAGCCTTGGAAACACTAGATACATTCATAAGTCTTACATTACATCATAATGTGAAAAACTAATAACAAAGTCTTCATAGTACACACTCATATCCTCTTCTTTCTATCCCTGCAGGTCATTCATAAAATACTTCTTCACAGCCTGGAAAATATTAAAACATTGAAAGTGGTGAGCTCAGATGCTCAGTAAGGATAACAATATTGTGGAAGCTTTCATAAATAAACATTAACATTTAAGGCAATTTATAACTAAAACCAAAGCCTTTTAAACATGAACTTCAACATAATATGGAAAAAGTAAACATGGATATTCTACTGGTCGAATAATCACATGCAATATCAATAACCACTTTCATAATGATGGAATGAATAATTCCAGACTATCATAACCACGTATCCAAGGCCTTGTGCCAAGACCACAAATAAGATTTTTTCAAGGCCTCGTGCCAAGACACTAGTTTGTCTCATGAGACTTGCCGATGCATCGAGGAGCTATAGCGGGCTCCACCAATCACTTATTAAGTCCAATGTATTCCTCATATGAATAGGTTTAAACATATCATAAACCATAACATAGTCACACAAAATATGCATAAAGGAAACATAACATTTCCACATTTCAATCACAAGATATCAATACAACACATTGATATAATAAAAACCCTTTCAAAACCATTTTCAATACCAAAATAAAAGAAAAATAAAACTTGATATTTATTTTTCATTTTTTAAAAAAATGGTAAGGCTTGTAGAGGAAGTAGAAACCCAAACAATGGTCATGGCGGTGGAGAAGTCGTTGTCGCCGCATACGTACAAAAAACATTCCTTTTGTCGTTTAGTAAAAAGGCTTCGTATAAAAAGATTCCTTTTGAATAAAATTAAAAGTCAAAGGGGTTTATACACCGTATAAAAGAATGTTGTGTATAAAACCAAGTATGCCTCAATGAAAGGAGATTGAGACGAAGTCCATAAAAAGATCATTTTTAAAATAAAATAGATCCATTATGTGTATTCACTATAGGTACACATAAAGAAAGTAAATATACAAAATAGGACATAATAATATCATGACATAATTTGAAAGTAGGAGATTAATCCAATGAGTGGAAATTGGGTTAAGAAATTCCCTTACCTTGTGTCTGACTTGATTCGACCGTTCTTTAATCTCCTGAATAATAAACTAGAGTTAATATATACTTTATTAAGAACCATTTTCAATTTCATTATCCATTTTATATCACTTATTACAATGTTAAGAACATTATGTAATTATTTATGTTAATAACGGTCGTTTTGTCGATCTTTGGTACTTGAGTAAAAAATAAACTTATTATAATTAAAAGTTGTTCATATGGTGATATATCCATTATATCCAGAATTATATTCATGATATAGATATCATATATCTCATATATATCCAGTATATAAATGTATTTATAATATTACATAACATTTAGAGGTAAGAAATGAAATGCACCGTTCATGGAGACGGTAAGCCGTACGTACGCATGAACGCTACTTTCATTTATATTTTGTATTTAATGGAATGAATTTATAATTATATAAAGGTATAATATAATTACAGTATAATATAATGTATAATTCCATTTAGTCCATCCTTTATACATCCCACATATGGCATTAACGATTCAAATCACTTTGAGGGAGTGGTAGTCCGCACTTCCTAAAATGAAATTATCGCATTTACCCATAATGGAAATCATAAAGTATGCCACAAATGAGAAATACAGAAGCATAAGGAAAACATAAACATAATATATATATCATATATGAAAATAGTGTCATCAAAATGGCCACCATTCGAGGTGTTAAAAGAATATTGAATAATCATCGTTTCGTGAGGCAGTATTTCGCCACCCACAGAAACAATATGTTCTTTAACCACTAAACGAAGGTGTGTGTAAGTGTAAACCAAATACTTATCATAAAAACATCCTAGTATATTGTATATACAGTTTTTGTTACAAAAGAAAGGAATAAAAATAGTTTAAGGGGATGGAGAGGAAAAATAAAACAAAACAACATTAGAGAAGACATTACCTTCAAATCGGGTAACTCTTTTTGATTTGAGCCAAAGGCTTCCTTGGGAAGAATTATGCCCCAAGTGAGGCTTCTAGGAGTAATAGGGGAAGCTGGGAGAGTATTTTGGTAGAGGTTGGCTGAGAAAAATGGCTTGAAAGTGTGAATGAGGTGGTAGAGGTGGGGTCCTTTTATAAGTGGAGAGGAGGGGCACTCTTGGAAAGTAAAGAAAAGTCACTTTATTATAAAATGAGTTTCAGATTTTAGATGTCCCACACTTATATAATTCGAGTCTAAGGTTATAAGGGTTATAAATATCCTCATCCAATAGGTTTTTGACAAGTTTAAGCCTTGGATTTTACATTATCTTTTTATTTTATTTAAATCGTTAAATAATAAGGTCATCACTGAATCATCATGATGTCATAAATAATTTAATTTATTTAATGTCTAAAAATTATAAAAAAAATACTATGATGTAGGAAATCTTTTTAGCTTTCCAATTTCTATTTATAGTAAATAATATGACTTGTATGACCCCATGTAAAAATTGTTTTAGTAAAACATTTCATGTTTGTGTCATTTTTTACTTTAACATTAAATAAAAGGTATTTATGTCATTTTCCAACTAAAGTGGCTCCATGAGGTCCCCAAGTTGACCCAGGGATTTTCTTACTCGTCCATGGAACATCCAATGAGGGTAGGACATGTGTCAAGCTCATATCATATTATTAAAACATTATTTTTACCTTAAACTACACTAATTACCTCTAATCGCGATTAAGAACTTAAAAGTTACTATTCACCAAAAAAATTATTTTAATCTCATTGAACCACATTTTACTTCTTAATGACAACCATGTATGTCTGATTTTTGAAATTCAAATCACAGAAGTGGTAATATTTCATTTAAATGAAAAATCTGTTTTTATAAGTACAACTTAGTGGTTTCACTATTCATCAAAAATTGATGTTTTTCAGAACAATGCCAAAATTTCACCCTAAGCTATAATTGATATTCTGAATTAAAAAATGATGTCTATTTTATGAAATTTTAAACATATAAGTTGCATTAATTAATTTTATAATTAATTCCCGTTGACACAACAAATAGCGTGTTTTTAAGAAACAATATATATCAAAAGATTGACAATTGTTTATGTCCAATTTCAAAGTGAAATTAATTCTAATGAACACCATTGGATAAAATGGTAAAAATATATTCTAATTATACTTTAAAACAACTCAATATTATAACTTATCACTATAAATTATTTTGATTAAAAATTAGTTTTAAGTATTTTTCACTATTTATAAAAATTTGGAAGTTCTCAGAAAATTACAAACAATTCTACATAGGCTAATTTTAATATTAGGAATACAAAAATGAATTCAATTTTGAAATATAAAATTTCTATAATTTTAAAAAGTGGGTATTACTATTCATAACGGCTACTTTGATTAGTCGCGGTGTGTTAGAACTCGAGGTTGCGTACAACACACGTTGCTCTATTATTCATAGAGAAGCATACCATGGAAGCTTGGGGTGTTACATTCTCCCCTCCTTCAATAAATTGCGTCCTCGCAATTTGAAATTTATCTTTGAAAATAAAAGGTTGAAAATAGAAAATACCTTTGTGGAAAACCCACATCGGAAATATGGTTTATAAAAATATAACATTAAAAGAACAAAAGCTAAGTACAAAGGTCACCCGAGACAGACCATACAAGGATTATATGAAAATATGGATATGGAGGAGAAACAAACCATCAAGGTCTGATGGAGAGTTGTAGAAAATAGGATTAGGAGAAAGTTTAACTATAAGAAAATCACAAATTTGTGATTGGTTAAATGATCATTGATTCCCCAGTAGGAAAAGTTAACCGACAACGTTTTTGTTTTCAGTTACCTTTTATAAATTTGAGGAATTTATTTAGGAGATTTACTAAGAACGTAAGGGAATATACATACTTGTTATGTATACTTTCATTCTTTAATAAATTTTTACCACAAACCCATCTTTTACTCCAAAAGGTAATAAAACTCAAAAATATTCTATTTATCCTAATTGTATAAGGTTCCAAATATTAACACATACAATTTAGATTAGTAAAACTATTTTGTAATAACCAGGGACTTCCTGTAGGCTAGTGGTAGGTAATAAAGGCATGTCACACTATGGTTGTGGGTTCGATTCCTACAGCTTTTTCCGACGCGACGGGTTATGCCCCACCCTGCAGGTTGTCCTTTTCCTAAAACTATAGTATTATAATATTCCAAAAATAATCTTCAGAAATGTTTCCAACTTAAACAATACTATCCAAAGATCAACTTAATCCATTCCAACCTTTATAGTTATCCAAAAAAACTCTGTCCAGACTTTCTCTAAATGGTCCTTAAATTCCAAAATCAATTGTAACATTAGATTCCCTAAACAAAGTAAAGTTTCTCTTATTGTCACATACAAAAATATGATTACCTTCATCATATTAAAACCTTAATGAAATCAACAAGTACTGCAGTACAATCCTTATATATATATATATCACATTATTCTAATAACCATAATATAATCCATGAGTCCAAAAGCACCAATACATTAATTATTCCGCTTCAATTGTAGTCACAGCATAATATTGGCCTTGATCCCTTGGCCTTTTTTGATGTAAGTTTTTCCTGACGCTTAGGACATTAATTTGCATAATGCCCCATTTCTCTAAAATTGTAGCATTCAACATTGATAGCCTCTTTCTTTCCCTTGAAATCACGCGCCTGGTGACCTTTTTCTCCACATTTATAACAAACTCCCATTCCTTTTAGGCAAGTACCAGAGTGATTCTTCCCACAATTATCACATAACGGAAAATCCTTCTTTCCCTTTTTTCCTTTATCCATCTCTTGTTCCATCGTTCTCTTCTTCTCTTGCTTTACTTTGTTGTCATAAGACTTAGAGAATTCCTTTTCTGTATTGATAGCACACGAGACAATATCTTTGTATGATGATAAGGATTGTGATACTAAAGCTCGACAGAAAAATGGTTTTAACCCATCAAAGAAACGATCAATCTTACTTCTTGGGTTATGTATATAATCTGCAGCATGTCTCGCTAACCTTGTAATGTTGGCCTCATACTTTGCAACATTCTCATCCTCCTTTTGTCTCAGACTCAGAAATTTCCTTTCAATATCTGCTCGATGGTCATGTGGAAAGTATTTTCCTAAGAAAATTTCCTTAAACTCCCTCCATTCCATACTTGATACTTCTTCATCATCCTTTGTGTTTTGAATCAGTGACCACCATTGATTGGCATCTCCAGTGAGGCGGTAAACTGTCATGATAACCTTCTCCCTTTCGCTACTCCCCAAGTCATGGAATATTTTCTCTAAGGAGTTTATCCATTGCTCAGCTACTAATGGATTTGTACCGCCATTAAATGTTGGAGATTGTTGCCTCATGAAGCGGTCTAACATTGATCCTCCATGTTGTGGATCAGGGTGATCAATACGAGTAAGGTTATTATTCATAACCTGAGTGAGTTGTCCCAGTATGGTAATAAGTTGATCAGCACCAGTTGTATCTCCAGATCCACAATAATTATCTTGAGCAGGAGGGAAATCCCTACACGGAGTGCGTGCGTTGATACGGTTTCCATTCCATCCACTAGGCTCCATTTCTAAACAATTGCATAAACTAGATTAGTTTATGAATCAAAATACATAATTCCATACTTGTCAAACACTTAACACTAATTGAACTATTTATGGATATAATACATAATCATAAAAAAAGTTTTCTTTGAGGAAGTATATACTCATAACCCTTCATAGTGGTTTGTAAAGAAAATGAGAATTGTCCTAAGCATATCCCCCGGAAGTGTCGTAACCAAGAGTGTAGCAAGGTCTGTTGTCGTGCACCAGTTCCCGTTCGAGTCTAGCTCAAAGCGGTGTTTTCGGGTTTTACCCCTAGGTACGTCTGTGCCAGAGCCGCCTCTACCATCTCGTATCCAGACAGGGATTTATTTCTCGGAAAACTCACAAAATCAATATAATACCAAAATTCTAGGAAGTTTTTCTATACTAATCCTCAAAGTCTATCTTCGGGCTATGTTCTCTAATCATAGTTTATCTAAATCTAGCTTCCAAGGTTAGTACTAAACTCCCTCTAATACCAACTGTAACGCCCCGACCCCAGCTACTCGGAGTCGGTGCATTACTTCGTAACATTGGCATGATCACAAAAGATCAAGTCTCGAAAGACCGTTTAGTTTAGTAGCCTTGGAAACACTAGATACATTCATAAGTCTTACATTACATCATAAAGTGAAAAACTAATAACAAAGTCTTCATAGTACACACTCATATCCTCTTATGTCTGTCCCTGGAGGTCATTCATAATATACTTCTTCACATCCTGTAAAATATTAAAACATTGAAAGGGGTGAGATCAGATGCTCAGTAAGGATAACAATATTTCGGAAGCTTTCATAAATAAACATTAACAATTTAGGCAATGAATAACTAAAACAAAAGCCTTTTAAACATGATCTTCAACATAATATGGAAAAAGTATAATGAGATAATTCCATTTACTTATTCACATGGATATTCTACTGGTCGAATAATCACATGAAATATCAATAACCACTTTCATAATGATGGAATGCATAATGGCAGATTATCATAACCACATAGCCAAAGCCTCGTGCCAAGACCACAAATAAGATTTTGTCAAGGCCTCATGCCAAGACACTACTTTGTCTCATGAGACCTGCCGATGCATCGAGGAGCTATAGCGGGCTCCACCCGTCACTTATTAAGTCCAATGCATTCCTCATATGAACAGGTTTAAACATATCATAAACCATAACATAATCACATAAAATATCCATAAAGGAAACATAACATTTCCACATTTCAATAACAAGATATCAATACAACACATTGATATAATAAAAACACTTTCAAAACCATTTTCAATACCAAAATAAAAGAAAATTTAAACATGATATTTATTTTTCATTTTTTAAAAAAATGGTAAGGCTTGTAGAGGAAGCTTAAACCCAAATAATGGTCAAGGCGGCGAACAAGTCATTGTCGCCACATACGTAAAAAAAACATTCATTTTGTCATTTAGTAAAAACGCTTCGTATAAAAATATTCCTTTTGAATAAAATTAAAAGTCAAAGGGGTTTATACACCGTATAAAAGAACGTTGTGTATAAAACAAAGTATGCCTCAATTAAAGGAGATTGAGACAAAGTCCTTAAAAAGATCATTTTTAAAATAAAATAGATCTATTATGTGTATTCACTATAGGTACACATAAAGAAAGTAAAAATACAAAATAGGACATAATAATATCATGACATAATTTGAAAGTAGGAGATTAACCTAAATAATGGAAATTGGGTTAAGAAATTCCCTTACCTTGTGTCCGACTTGATTCGACCGTTATTTAATCTCCTGAATAATAAAATAGAATTAATATCAACTTTATTAAGAACCATTTTTAATTTCATTATCCCTTTTATATCACTTATTACAATTTTATGAACATTATGTAATTATTTAAGTTAATAATGGTCTTTTTGTCGATCTTTGGTACTTGAGTCAAAAATAAACTTCTTATAATTACAAGTTGTTCATGTGGTGATATATCCATTATATCCAGAATTATATTCATGATATATATATCATATATCTCATATATATCCAGTATATAAATTCATTTATAATATTACATAACATTTAGAGGTAATAAATGAAATGCACCGTTCATGGAGAGGGTAAGCCGTACGTACGCATTAACGCTACTTTCATTTATATTTTGTATTTAATGGAATGAAGTTATAATTATATAATGGTATAATATAATTCCTGTATAAGATAATGTATAATACTATTTAGTCCATCCTTTAGACATCCCACATATGGCATTAACGATTCAAATCACTTTGAGGGGGCGGTAGTCCGCACTTCCTAAAATGAAATTAGCGTGTTTACCCATAATGGAAATCATAAATTATGCCACAAATGAGAAATAAAGAAGAATAATGAAAACATAAACATAATATATATATCATATATGAAAATAGTGTCATAAAAATGGCCACCATTCGAGGTGTTAAATGAATATTGAACAATCAACGTTTCGTGAGGCAGTATTTCGCCACCCACAGAAACAGTATGTTCTTTAACCATTAGACGAAGGTGTGTGTAAGTGTAAACCAAATCCTTATCATAAAAACATCCTAGTATATTTTAGATACTGGCGTTGTTAAAAAAGAAAGGAATAAAAAGAGTTTAAGGCGATGGAGAAGAAAAATAAAACAAAACAACATTAGAGAAGACAATACCTTCAAATCGGGTAACTCTTTTTGATTTGAGCCAAAGGCTTCTTTGGGAAGAATTATTCCCAAAGTGAGGCTTCTATGAGTAATAGGGGGAAGTTTGGAGAGTATTTGGGCAGAGTTTGGCTGAGCCAAATGGCTTGAAAGTGTGAATGAGGTGGTAGAGGTGGGGGCCTTTTATAAGTGGAGAGGAGGGGCACTCTTGGAAAGTAAAGAAAAGTCACTTTATTATAAAATGAGTTTCGGATTTTAGGGGTCCCACACTTATATAATTTGAGGCTAAGGTGATAAGGGTTCGAAATATCCTCATCCAATAGGTATTTGACATGTGTAAGCCATGGATTTTACATTATCTTTTTATTTTATTTAAATCGTTAAATAATGAAGTCATCGCTGCATCATCATGATGTCATAAATAATTTAATTTATTTAATGTCTAAAAATTATAAAAAAAAATACTATGATGTAGGAAATATTTTTATCATTCCAATGACAATTTATAGTCAAAATTATGACTTGTATAACCCCATGTAAAAATTTTTTTAGCAAAACATTTCATGTTTGTGTCATTTTTTACTTTAACATTAAATAAAAGGTATTTATGTCATTTTCCAACTAAAGTGGCTCCATGGGGTCCCCAAGTTGACCCAAGGATTGTATTGGTCGGCCATGGAACATCCAATGAGGGTAGGACATGTTTCAAGCTCATCTCAAATTATTAAAACATTATTTTTACCTTAAACTACACTAATTACCTCTAATCGTGATTAAGAACTTAAAAGTTACTATTCACCAAAAAATTATTTTAATCTCATTGAACCACATTTTACTTCTTAATGACAACCATGTATGTCGGATTTTTGAAATTCAAATCACAGAAGTGGTAATATTTCATTTAAATGAAAAATCCGTTTTTATAAGTACCACTTAGTGGTTTCACTATTCATCAAAAATTGAAGTTTTTCAGAACAATACCAAAATTTCACCCTAAGCTATAATTAATATTCCGAAATCAAAAAAGAATTCTATTTTATGAAATTCAAAACATATAATTTTCATTAATTAATTTTATAATTAATTCCTGCTGTCACAACAAATAGCGTGTTTTTAAGAAACAATATATATCAAAAGATTGACAATTGTTTATGTCCAATTTCAAAGTGAAATTAATTCTAATGAACACCATTGGATAAAATGGTAAAAATATATTCTAATTATACTTTAAATCCACTAAATAATATAACTTATCTCTATAAAATATTTTGATTAAAAAAGTTGTTTTAAGTATTTTTCACTATTCATAAAAATTTGGAAGTTCTCAGAAAATTACAAAAAATTCAACATAGGATAATTTCAATATTAGGAATAAAAAAATTAATTCTATTTTGAAATATAAAATTTAAATAATTTTAAAAAAGTGGGTATTACTATTCATAAGAGCTACATTGATTAGTCGCGGTGTGTTAGAACTCGAGGTTGCGTACAACACACGCTGTTCTGTTATTCAAAGAAGAGCGTACCATGGAAGCTTGGGGTGTTACACACCACAACCAATCAAACTATCCTTTTTGAATAGTAATACCAACATTTTTTAATTTTATAAATTTTATCTTTGAAAATGGACTTCATTTTTTGATTCGTAATATCGAAATTACGTTACGGTGATTTTTTTTTATTTTTCTAAAAACATTCAATTTTTTATGAATAGTGAAAAACACTAAGTTATAGATTAAAAACAAATATTATATTTAAATAATTATTTATTTTATTTAAATTTATTTTAGGTCAAAATAGATACATAATAACTATATAATTTCAATGTAATTCATTGGAGTCAGTTTATAATGATTTTAGGTATATAAAAATTTTATTGAACTTTTTACCGTCTTTTACCCACCTCCTAAGAGCATTTGAAAATTTACATAAAACATAATTTTAAAACTTCTGTGAGTTTAATTTCAAAAATCTGAGAGACATGATTGAAATAAGTAAGTAACATTTGTTTCAATAAGATGAAAATAATTTTTGGTGCATAGTATCTTTTTAGTTTTATTTACCATGGTTAAAAGTAAATTTGGTAATTAAGGGTAAAAATGATATTATTACCCTAAAACATGTAAATATTCTATAGGATAAGTATAATTCAACCAAAAATAACCTTAGGAATAAAATATGAACCTCTTTGGTCCACTTGGATTAGATTATGACATTTATTTTTATTTTATTTAAAGAAGAGTTAAAAGAGTTAAATTCAAAGTTTAATAACTAAACCATTTTAAATATAAGGATAAAAACAATATAAATTCGACTATAAATATTAATTAGAAAGATAATAATATTTACTAAATAATGGTATTTTATTTATAATTTTTATACATTAAATAATTAAATGTATTTATTATAGAATACGGATGTAGTAATTACCGTATTAATGAAAGAATAAAATAATTAATATTATAAATAACCAAATAAATTTAATTTTATAATTTTAATGAATTAAACTAATTTTATAGGTTAATATACCATGTTATGGTTTACTAAATGTATTTATTTAGAAGTAATAAAGTCTTTAGGACTTTAATGAAAATCAACTATTAAATAATGTCTAAATTGAGAAAAATGAGTTTTTAAAACAAATACAATATTATTGGTTGATATAATAATACTAAAAAACTATTTTTATAATAAAAGAGTTATATAATGATAATATTGTCATTAATGAACCACTTTTGGTTCTCGTGGAATTTAATAGTAAGTTTATTAACTATATAATATAAAAATACAAAGACACATGGTAAATGTCAAACTATTTAACTAAGAGTTAAATCTGAATGATAAGGTTAATATAGTGACCCCCACCATTCTAAAACATATTTTTTGAGAGTTTTTCCACCCATCCCCACCTTATCCTTTTAAGAATTCATTTTGGTGCCATTAGAAACCGAAAATTATTTTATTATAAAATAATATTTCTAGCTTTTGCTAAGGTTCCCCTCACCCCTCTTATAAAAGGGAACTTCCCCTTATTTATAATTAACAACTTAAAATCCATTTGGAGCGTCCAAACCCTACCCAAATACTCTATCAACTATCCTCCCATCATCTTAGATGCCTTCCTTTAGTCATAAATCCATTCTATGGATCCCTTTTGATCAAATCTAAAGGAAGAACCCGAAAATGAGGTAAATATTTCATCACCTCTTTCAAGTTCATTTCTTCTTCCTCATCCTCTTTATTTGTTTTTTTCATTCAAAAATGATAACTATGGTATCTTATATATACTATTATGATATTATAAATATGGTAAATCCATATTCATTTTTCTATCCATCCTTTGAATGACATGTCACCATGCATTCGTACGTACGGATTACTGTCTCCATGTCATGGTGTAATTGATTATTCAAAAAATTATTATTTTTATGGGTATAATAATGATGTTTAATTGACATAAATAATAAATAAACATGATAATTATTATATATATATGATATATCATCCAATTATATATTATTTTAATATCAAAAAAATGATATTGTCGCTCGTGCGTACGTACGGATTACCGTCTCCACGAACACGATGAGATTAATTCCCTGTCGTATCTATTCAAGACTAATTTTCATTAGATAACTAAAAATAATTTTTAAAGACTTAATATCATTCTGAATATGAATAATATACATCCTATCCATAAAATCATTACTTACATAACAAAGAATATAAAGCAAAATGAATCTGTTAACACCCGAAATGACGATAATACTAAGATATTATTTATAATTCAATGTTAAACGATCAAATATGATATCATATTAATATATATAATTCTTTTATAATTTAATAACAATTTTTCACCATTATACAGGTGGTTAACCCTCCCTCTACTAAGAAAAATTACAATGTAATGGTTAATTCTACAATCTCTTTATTATCCGAAGTTGTGTATAAGTAATTATCTACGGGGACCTCTTTATCATCCACAACCATGTTTCATAAAAATGTATTTCAAAACATTATTACTATTTTATAGACTATGTGTCAAAGTCATTTATACCCTTCTTTGACTTTTATAATATGTTTATAATGGAATCTTCCCATCATTTTACAAACAAGGTCCTTTATAACCTTTTCGACAAAATTAAGGTAAGAGTGTCTTTTAATTAACTTATACAGAGGGTGCGGATATTTTCTACTATTATAACATTGTGGAAGCATCCCATAAAATCTTATAAGAATATTTTCAAAATTAAATTTATTCTTCTATAATTACTTGTCTTTTAAATGATTTGAAATTAGAAAGTTATTTCTCTAAAAAGGTTTTGATTTCATCTATGTCAACATCCATTGATGGATTTTAAGTTTGTTTGAAGTTGATTTATTATGATAAAAAACTTCTATATTGTATTGAAGGTTTTGTGATATATTTGACTATGGATGTGTTATTTCATACCATTCATGGTTTATGGATAATGTATTGACATTTCGTATGCCAGTTTTAATACGACTGTTTATGTTATGTTAAAACCTTCTCATAAGAGGAATGTATTGGACATAGTAAGTGAATGGTGGATCCCACTATAGATCCTCGATGCATTGGTAGGTCTCATGAGACTAACTAGTGTTTTTCCACAAGTACTTGACAAAATCTTATTTGTAGTCTTGGCACAAGTCCTTGACTATGTGGTTATGATGTCTGGAATTATTCATTCCATAATTATGAAAGTGGCTATTGATATTGCATGTGATTATTAAACTATTAGAATACCGATTTGAGTAGGTAAATGGAATTATTTTGTTTTACATTTTCCATATTATGATAAATTTTAGGTTGAAAAGGGTTTTTTTAGTTATATACATTACAATAAAAATTTATTCTTATTTATGAATGTTTACTCTATATTTTTATCCTTACTGAGCATCTGACCTCACCCCTTTATATGTTTTATTTTTCCCAGGATGTGAAGATGTTTATTAGGACTTACTTGTAGGGATAGTCTGTGGGATCTAATTTTTGTCTATGGAAACAATGTGGTTGTATTTTTCCATTTTATTATGTAATGAAAACCTTATGAATGAATCTAGTACATCCAAGGCTACTAAACTAAGAGGTCTTTCAAGACTTGATCTTTTCTGATCATTCTAATGATACATAATAATGCACCGACTCTCAGTTTATGGGATCAGGATGCTACAGTTGGTATGAGATAAAGTTTAGTACAACCCATGGAAACTAGATTTAGATAAACTCTAATTAGAACACATAACCCTAAGATAGACTTTGAGGATTAATATAAAAGAACATCCTAGAATTTTGGTATTGTATAGATTTTGTTAGTTTTACAATAAATAAATCTCTGTCTGCATACAAGTAGGTAGAGGAGGCTCTGGCACAGATGTACCTAGGGGAAAAACCTGAAAACACCACTTTGATCTAGACTCAAATGGGAACTGGTGCATGACAACTGGCCTTGGTGCAATCTTGTTTATGACACTCATGGGTGATATGCTTAGGATAATTCACATTTTTTTTACAGACCATTATGAAGGTTTTATGAGTATATACTTCCTCAAAGAAAACATTTTTTATGATTATGTATTGTATATAGAAATTGGTCAAATTTATGTTAAGTGTTTTAAAAGAATGGAATTATGTATTTCGATTTATAAACTAATCTAGTTTATGTAATTTTTTAGAAATGGAGCCTAGGGGAAGAAATAAAAACTATATCAATGCACACACTCCATGTAGGGATGTCCCTCATACTCAAGATAATTATAGTGGAGCTAGTGATACAACTTTTTCAGATCAGCATATAACTATAGTGGTACAACTCACTCAGGTTATGAATAACAACCTTACCCGTATGGAGCACCCTGATCTGCATTGTGGAGGAACGATGTTAGATCACTTCATGAGGCAACAACCTCCAACATTAAATGGGGGTACAAATCCACTAGTAGTTGATAAATGGATAAATTATTTAGTGAAATTACTCCATGCCTTGGGGACTAGCGAAAGAGAAAAAGTTTTCATGGTAGTTTACTGCCTCACTGGTGATGATGATCAACGGTGGTCATTCATTCAAAACACACAAGAAGATGATGAAGTATCAAATATGGAATGTATGGAGTTTAAAAAGAATTCTTATAAAAATAATTTCTTCATGACCATCGAGAAGATATAGAATGTCAATTTCTGAGTCTGAGACAAAAGGAGGATGAGAATGTCACAAATTATGAAGCTAACTTTACAAGGATAGAGAGGCATGCTGCAGATTATATACATAACCCAAGACATAAGATTGATCATTTCATTGATGCGTTAAAACCATTTATCTGTCGAGAATTAGTCTCACAATCCTTCTCACCATACGAAGATATTGTCTCATGTGATATCAAGACAGAAAAATAATTATCTAATTCTTATGACTTTAAATAAAATAAAGAAAAGAAGAGATCTGTTGAACACTCTAGATATGGAAATAAGGGGTAGGATGAAAAATTTGAATATCCATCCTACTATAAATGTGGGAAGAAGCACCCTAGTACTTGCCTGAAGGTAATGGGAGTCCTTAACATGTGGGGTGAAAAAGGCCACTAAGCTCATGATTTAAAGGGAAAGAAAGAGTTTGTCGGTGTTGAATGCTAAAATAATATAGAAAGGGGGAAGTATGTGAATGAATGTCCTATGATTCAGGGGAACATACCTTATAAAAGGACAAGGGATAAAGGACAAGATTATGCTATCACTACAACTAACGTTGAAGCTCCAAAAGACATTGTGGTAGGTAATTTAATGGTTTCCTCAAGTTTAGTCAATGATTTATTTGATTCTGGATCCTCAAATTATTTCATATCTTCACAGTTTGCTAAGAAAACTATATATTTCTATTTTGATTTAACAAGGGTGTTGTTAGTCAGAACTCATAAGGGAAGTATCATTGAAACAATTTTTTGTGAATCAGTTCCCATTAGTGCATATAAATTTTCTTTATCTGCAGATCTCATCATCATACCCATGATTGAATTTGATATAATCCTCTGTATGGATAGGATTTTGGACCATGATCAAAAAAATTATTGTAAGAAGAAAGAGGTTTCTATTTTTTAAGATGATGATAAAGAACACCTTATCTTTAGAGTAGAATCGTCACCACATAATTCTTATTTAGATCCACCCCTAGTAGCTCAACTATATTCAATTATTGGGAAGTAAGAGAATGAAATAATGCTGGTTATGGAAAGGAATGTTCAAATATAGGATGTACCTATTTTGAAAGAACATGTTGATGTGTTTTCATAAGATTTACCTGGAGAACCTCCAGAAGGAGAAATTTAGCTTTCCATTGATTTAAATCCTGGTTCAAGGCCCATATCAAAGACCCCTTATAGAAAGGACACTGTGGAATTAGTGGAACTAAAGAAACAACTAGAGGAATTAAGTAATATGGGATTTATTAACCCTAGTTTTTTCAATGGGGATCCCCTATCCTTTTTGTTATGAAGAAAGATGGATCTATGAGGTTGTGCATTGACTACAAGGAGATCAATTCTATAAAAATAAAGAACAAGTATCCCCTACCTCTCATTGATGATTTATTCGACCAACTTCATGGAGCTCAATACTTTTCAAAGCACGACCTTCGATCTGGATATCATCTGCTATGTTTGAAGAAGGAAGGCATTCTAAAAATAGCATTTCGTACCAGGTACATGCATTACGAGTTTGCGGTAATGCCTTTTGGAATGAGTAATGCACCCTCTGTCTTAATGGATCTAATGAATAGGGTTTTCAAGGATTATCTTGATGACTTTGTAGTGTTATTTATTGATTATATCTTGGTATACACTAAATGATACGAACATCGTGAAAATAAATTGTGCATTATCCAAAAGACTCTAAGAAGACACAAATTATATGGGAAGTTTAGCAAGTGTGAATTCTGGCCTCAAGAGATTTCTTCTTTTGGACATGTTATCTCTAAGGATGTAATCTCTATTGATCCTTTTAAGAACAAGGTAATACATGAATGGTTAGCACTGACTAGTATAGCTGAGGTACGCAGTTTTATTGGTTTAGAAGTTTATTACTGACATTTCATCCATAATTTTGCCCGGTTGGCTAACCCATTAACATATCTCACCTGAAAAAGGGGTTAAATTTGTTTGGAAAAAAGAGTGTGAAAAATGTTTTGAAGAATTTATGAGAATATTATTCAATGCTCCTATCTTGACTCTACCATCGGGGAATGATTGGTTTGTTATTTGTAGTGATACTTCAATGAAAGGACTTGGTTGTGTCCTTATGCAGAATGTTACGGTTATTGACTATGCATAAAAATAGCTAAAACATCCTGAGTAAAACTATCCTACTCATGATCATGAGTTAGCAGTTGTAATATTTACTTTGAAGATATGAAGACTTTATCTCTATGGTGAAAAATGTGAGATATATACCGACCATAAGAGTTTGAAGTATATTTTCTCACAGAAAGAACTCATGATGAGGCAAAGAAATTGGCTTGAAATACTCAAGGATTATGATTTCACTATAGACTAAAACTCGGGGAAGGAAAATAAGGGGGAAGATTCTTTGATTAGAAAGGATCATGAAGTTTTGAAAATGATGACAGTTGAAAAGGATCCAATGTACATGGATCTAGTAAATATGGATATGGGAATCACCATGGTAGGTGAAAAATCAATAATTATTCAAATGGTTTCTAATCCATCTTTACTATAAAGGATAAAGAGTTCTCAGACCAGTGATGAAGAGTTTCAAAAGAATATTAAAGCAGTAAATGATGGGTTATTGAGAGACATTGTGTATGAAGATGGTATTTTGAAATTTGGGAAGAGACTTTGTGTTCTCAATATTCCTGATCAAAAAAGGGAATTGTTGGATGATTCTCATAGTTCCAATTTATCTATACACCATGGGAGCACCAAAATGTATAGATATTGGAAGGAACATATTTGGTTGGACAACATAAAGAGGGAGATTTCTGATTTTGTGTCAAGATGTATGGTTTGTCAACAAGTGAAAGTTGGAAGGCAACAGCATGGAGGAGTCTTGCAAACTCTTCCCATACCAGAGTGGAAATGAGATATTATCACAATGGACTTTGTCATGGGGCTACCAAAGACTCCTAGAAGGAATGATGAAATATGGGTAATTATGGATCATCTTACCAGGTCAGCACATTTTCATGCTATAAGGGAAGATTTTCCACTTGAACGTTTAGAAAGACTATATATTAAAGTTGTTTTAAGACTTCATGGAGTACCATTATCGATTGTTTCTGATCATGGTCCCTATTTTACATCAAGATTCTGGAAAAGTCATCAGAAATCCATGGATACTAAACTTCATTTGAGAACTGCCTACCACCCCCCAAATTGATGGACAATCAGAACGGACTATTCAAACCACAGAATACAAGTTAGGATCATTCTTCCATTATTTTCAAGGAATGTGGGATCAATGTTTACCTCTTGTAGAATTTTCCAATTACAATAGCTTTCATCCAAGTATTTAGATGGCACCATATAATGCATTATGTAGAAAGCGATGTCACATACTAACCTGTTTGAATGATGTTGGTGAAAGAAAACTCATAGGCCCAAAACTTTTATAGGAAATAATGGAAAAGGTTAAGGTAATCCAAAACCACATCAAAGTAGCTCAAAGCAGGAAAAGGAGCAATGCTGATAACCAAAGGAAGGATTTCTAATTTTAGGTAAGAGATCAGATTTTCATGATGAAATCTCTGTGGAAGAGTGTTATACGTTTCGGTAAGAAGGGAAAATTGATTCCCAGGTACATCAGACCTTTAAAAATTATGGAAAGAATTGGGAATGTATATTACCAGTCTTTCCAAAGTTCACAATGTATTCCATGTATCACTATTGAAAAAAATTATGCCTGAACCAATGCATGTACTCACCTATGATGAATTATAATTGGAACCCGGTCAGTCTTATTGTGAAGAGCCTATTAAGGTTCTTGATACAAGAGAACAGGTGTTGAGAAACCAGATGACTCGTTTGGTAAATGTTCTATGGAGAAACCCTGATATGGAAGAGGCAATGTGGGAATCCAAGGAAATTATGATGATGAACCACCCGAGTCTTTTTATGCAGTAATATTCTAGAAATTTCGAGGATGAAATTATTTGAAGTAGGGGATAATGTAACACCCCAAACATCCACGGTACGCTTCTCTTTGAATAATATAGTAACATGTGTTGTACGCAACTTCGTGTTTTAACACTCCACAACCAATCAAACTAGTCGTTATGAATAGTACTACCCACTTTTTAAAATTTTATAAATTTTATCTTTCAAAATTCACTTTAGGTTTGGATTTGGAATATCGAAATTGGCTTAGGGTGAATTTTTGGTATTTTTCTGAAATCTTTGAATTTATAATGAATAGTGAAAACCACTACGATATAGTTTAAAACTGAAATTTTAATTAAATAATTATTTTTTCTATTTAAATTTATTTTAGGTCAAAATAGATACATAATACCTATATAAGTTCAATTTAATTCATTGGAGCTAGTTTATAATAATTTTAGATATATAAAAATTTTATTGATCTTTTTACCATCTTTTACCCACCTCCTATGATAATTTGAAAATTTATATATAACATAATTTTACTACATCTGTGAGTTGAATTTAAAAAATCTGAGACACACGATTGATATCAGTAAGTAAAATGTGGTTCAATAAGATGAAAATAATTTTTTCTGAATAGTATCGTTTTACTTTTATTTACCACGGTTAAAAGTAAATAGGGTAATTAAGGGTAAAAATGATATTATTATTAACTTAAAACATTTCCTAACTCTATTGGATAATTATAATTCGACCAAAAACAACCTTAGGAATAAAATATGAACCTATTTGATCCGCTTGGATTATATTAGGAAATTTATTATTATTTTATTTAAAGAAGAGTTAAACGAGTTAAATTCAAAGTTTAATAAATAAACCATTTTCAATATAGGGTAATACAAAATATAAATTGGACTATAAATATTTATTAGAATGATAAAATGATTTCCTACATAATGGTATTTTATTAATAATTTTTAGAAATTAAATAATTAAATTTATTAATGACACAATGATGATGCAGTAATAACTTTATTAATGAATGATTAATATAATTGATATTTTAAATATCCAAATAAATTTAGTATGAGACTTTAAATGAATTAAAATAATTTTCTAGGTCAATTTGAATTTTTATGGTTGATTAAATGGATTTATTTAGATGTAATAAAGTCATTATGACTTTAAGAAATCGTGGTCAATGAGAGAGATGGCTGAAGAAAGGAGATCTCTTCGTGACCTGGAGAATGGTGAAAAGCCTCCTCTAAAGGATCCTATGCTTAGAGAATCATCAGTGGTTCCTCCTCAAGATCGTATTGGCCACAAGGATGTGTTCTCTATATGTGATCCTTTACACTGTGTTCTTTCAGATCGTGCGCTAAATGTGGAACCTTGTTCTTCGAACAAAAGCTGTGTGGAAGTGGTCAAATCTGCTACTCAACCCTCATTCTCTGACTTTGTATCCCCCTCTCCTGGTCGAGGGATCGGAAAAGGAAGTATTTCGCATGTGGTGGCCAATCATGATGTAGTGGAAGAAAGTGCTAATTTTTTAAAAGTCTCGATCATTGCTCGAGTTATCACACCTAAAGGGGAAATGATGCGGCAGTTCTGTGAATTGTTCAAGATGATTTCTATTTCATGGGGCTTTGACAATTGGAATGTGACTGCAATGGTAAGGGGATTATTCCACATCGTCTTCCCCAATGATGAACTCAAAAGAAAATCCTGGGGAGTTGGATCCATTTCCCTCAAGCCATGAATTCTTTGAATACAGGAGTGGGATAGAAATTTCGATCCTTTTAATGTCTCTAGCACTCTTGTACAAGTATGGGTTCGAATCTACAAGCTCAACTGGATTTATTGGCACCCCCAAATACTATGGGATATAGAATCCTCTATTGGGAACCCAATATGAATGGATAGACAAACGGATAACCCAAGATTTGGAAATTTTTCCCGTGTCTTGATTGAGATTGACATGGATAGCACTTTGGTGGAAGAAGTCATGCTTACCATTAGGGATGATAGAATTTCACTGGGAATATTCTACAAAAGAAAGAAAAAAATTTCAAAGAATGCAATCTCTTTAGTCATTTGCCTGAGGAATGCAGGAGGGCATGCACTTGATCCTTCTGTAAAGCCAAAGGACATGAGGAATCTGGATGCAGGAAGAAGAGAATATCCACATATTCTGATGTCAATCCTCCCATCTCTGAGGATTTAGTGGATGATTTAATCTCTCTTGCTGGAATTGTTGCAATTGAGCAGGATATGAAAGAGATGGATTCTTCTTACTTGAACAACAGTGTTTTGACAAAAAATTTGAATGATAACATGGAAAACCTTATTCAGGTTATCCCCAATGATAATCCTCTGGATGTATCTAGATATCAAGATGCCTCTCTTGGGAATTTACCTCCTCTTGAAGGGAGACACTCTGACAATTTTATGAGTCAGGGAACCAATGTGGTCTCTGCTGATGGTCATGAGATTCTGTTTCCCACTACTACATCAATTGATAAGCCCACAGCAGTGAACGTGCCTACTAATCAGTCAGAAATCAATGAAGGGTGTACTCTACATGGGTCTAATCTTCCTACTGAAATAGTTGATGAACTTGTTACACAGCTGATTATCAATGAAGGACACAATATGCATGTTTCTAACTCTCCGATCCAGGATGGGAACACTTCTTTCACACAAGCCCCCATATGTAAATCTTCTAAAAGGAAGAATGGTAGTGAGCCTGAAGTGGGAATTGATACTTCTGTTAACAGATTCATCCCTCTCACTGGAGTGTTTTGGTCAGATGACCAGATAGAGAGTGATAATGAAGATGAGAAACCATCTGAATCAGAGGTATTTCATGTAGACAGTAATTGAAAGGGGAAGGGAAGAATTAAAAAAGATCTCCATAGGGGTGGGTCTCAAAAAAGGGCCATGACTGGCTCAAAGAAATGAAGAGCTTATTCTGGAATTGTCATGGTCTTGGGAATTCTCCCATGGTCAAGGTCCTTCAACATGTTGTGATGACCAACAAATATCTCATAATTGGAATTGATGAGCCAAGAATGAAGATTTCCAATTGGAAATCCTTTAAATTGGAATCACTTGGATAATCCTTTGTTAATCACAACATTCGTGATGGGAATGTTGAGAGTTTATGGGTGTTTAAACATGATTCCATTATTTTACTCTCCTGTACACAAGGGAAACAAATTGTATCTGTCTCGGTTTGTTTGAATGGGTTTAACTATTTCATTTCTTGTGTTTATGCTGATAACTCCTATCTGAAAAGGAGAGATCTATGCGCTGACATGGTTTCCTTATCATCTCAGCTGCCTTCAAACTGGATCATCGTAGGTGATTTTAATACTGTTTTGAGACAATAAGAGAAAAATAGATTCTGTTTTAACAGGATTGAAACCAAGGATTTCTCTCAATGTATTGACATATGTAATATCATTGAGATAGATATGGTGGGTGCTGAATTTACCTGGGGTAGATATAATCATAATGGAAGACAGGGTAGCATATTGGTTAGATGTTTTCTTCAAATTCATGATAATAACAACACCCTTACTGCCTCTGGTATTTTTCATCCCAAAATTCACTCACATCATAACCCCCTTGTGGTGGATATTTCCTCTTGTGGTCCATGACTGTCACTTATTCCCTTTAAATTAAAAAATTCATGGCTTGTCATCCAAGGGTGTCTAGAGAAAGTCACTGCTGCCTGGAACCCAAAACATCTGGATCTACATCTCCAATCCTTTCTTCTAAATTGAAAAGAACAAAGTTAAGGATGAGAGAATGGAGTAAATACAGATTCTCTAAAATGGATGAGGACATTCAAGAGGCTGAAAATCATCTTCTAAATTGTCATAATGTCAATCAGCTGTCTCATATGCCATCCAGTGATGAAATCCAAGCACTTTCAAAGCTGGATAACATGCTCAAAATTAAAGAAAATTTGTCCAGGTCTATTTATAATATTAGGTGGTTGAAGGAAGGGGATAATAATTCAAAGTTCTTCCATAGTATTCACAAGGAAAGGAAACTCAGAAGGGGAGTTTCTGCTCTGAGTATCAATGGTTCAATCTTCAATACATAAGCTGAAATCTCAAATACAGTTGTGAGTTATTTCTCTGAGATTTATCCTGAGAATGGAGTTGATAATTCTAGAAGAATTTCTCACAACATCATTCCATCCATTGATGAACAAAATAATGATAAGCTTGTGGACATTCCGAGGGGACTGTAGGAAAGGGAATCTTTGTTCTACCTTAACATTGATAGTTTTTTTGGGCCTGATAGCTTCACCAACAAATTCTTTATGTTCAATTGGGAGTTGGTCCATGATGAGGTTGTGAATGCATTAAGACATTTCTTTATCACTGCCTCCATGAATTATGGCTCCAATTCCAATTTTATTGCCTTGATTCCTAAGAAGGAAAATGCCTTCGATATTAATAACTTCAGACCAGTTGCTATTGGGGATAAAATTCCTAAAATTCTCAGAAAATAATTTCAAACATGATGTATCATGTGGCCAAAAACATTATCACCCCAAACCAGTTTGGGTTTTTACCTTGAAGGAGCATTCAAACATGCATCTTTACAGAATCTGAATGTATCAATTCTATGAAGAAAAAGGAAAAACCTAGTAGCTTTGCATGAAAAGTGTTATCTCTAAAGCCTTTGACACTACAAAATGGAGTTTTCTCTTCTCCATTTTGAAAATCCATGGGTTATCTAGAAAATTTATCAATTTGATTCATGCTATCCTCAAGAGTGATAAGATATATATTCTGATTAATGGATCTCCAAGGGGGTTTTTCAGTGCTACAGGGGCTTTTGGCAAGGAGATCCTCTTTATAGTCTTCTTTTCGCTTTGGCTGAGGATTGTCTAAGTCAATGTCTTGATAACCTGGTCCAAGGTGGTCTGTATAATAAAATTCAAGTTGAAAGGGATCTTCATTCCCCTTCTCATCTATTTTATGCTGATGATATCATTTTATTTGAAAGGGGAGATTTTAGAACAGTTAATTTGATCAAGGATATCTTCTCTCACTATGAGGATGTCTTAGGACAGGTTATTACCTCCCTTAAATCCTTTTTTTTCTTTGGAAAAGGATTGTCTTCCAGAAGGAAATGGAATATTTCTAGGTTTCCGGGAGTTAATAAGGGTTATCTACCTTTTAATTATATTGGTGTACCTCTTTTTTTTGGGGCAGAGTTAAAAGATCTCATCTTCAGCCCATTTTCTCACGTATCACAGATCAAATGGCTAATTGGAAGGGGAAGGCAATGTCCCAAGCATGAAGAATCTGTCTTGTTAACTCTGTGGTCACATCCATGTTGGTTTATGTTTTTTCTATTTACATATGGCCTAGAAATCTAAACAATGAGCTTCAGAGGCTTATAAGAAACCTCAAATGGACTAGATCCATGTATGATACAAAACTGGTGGTTGTTTCCTGGAATGAATGCATCACACCCATTGATATGGGGGGTCTTCGTATCATGGATCTGGCTCTCTTCAATGATGCATTGATCAGAAAATTTTCATGGAATCTCATAACATTCCTGGATAATTCTATGGATTTCATTGGTTCTAGGTTTATATCAAGACTATAGAATGAATGTCCTCACTACCTCTCATCCTCAGTTTGGCCTGCTATAATGTCTTCAATTAATAGGATTATTATGTCTTCAAAATGGCTGGTTAGTAGGGACTCAACTATGAATGTCTAAACAACATCCTGGCTTTCCAGAGCTCTCTAGCAGGATGTTATTTTTCCCCATAATATGATTCATGTACTGATTTCCTTGGTGCAGAATTCCAATCTAGAATTTCTGGATCTCATCCCCTCCGATCATCATTTTGAATTCCTGAATTATAAGTACGTGGATCAGGATACTCTAATCTGGGAGAATATTACCAATGGGATACTATGTACCATAGCTATGTACAATTATTTTTGTGTTGTACAATCCCAAACACCCCGGTGGCTACTTGCCTTCAAGACCTGCTTCATCCCACCCACTTATTTTCTGCTTTTATGGAAAATATGGAGGAAAAGATTACCAGTTCAATCCACTCATCAAAGGATTGTAATCCATCTTTCCTCGGAATTCCCTTTATGTTATGGTGTTGTGGAATCCCTTGAGAATATTTTCCTCTCTTGTCCCATCATTTGTAGGTTATGGAACTAAATTCAGGACATGACAGGGTGTTCTTTAAATATCTTCTTGATGGAAGGGATGCTTTGTTCTTCTATAGATGCTCAATATAGTGAACAAGTGAGGAATCTGACTATGGTTGTTGTTGCAGCCTCCATAGGCTTCACTTGGAAGGCCCAGAATGACTATCTCTTTAATTATATCACTCCCACTCTTTATTCTGGTGTCAAAGCAATTCACAGGGTGGTTTGCACAGTTTCCAGGATTCAAGCTGGTTGCATGAAAAATGAGTTAAATGACATTATTGTTTTGAGTAATTTTGGTGTATGTGGTAAACCCAAAAAACCCTTAATGCTGATGTCTATTAGATGGATTCCCTCCAGCCCCTCCTGGATGAAAGTTAATGTTGATGGAGCGGTTGCAGGGACACCTAGACCATCAGGTTGTGGTGGTGTCTTTCGCACCTATCGAGGCTTTTTCAATGGTTGTTTCTATCATTTCATTGGTCAGGTATCTTCTATTGAAGATTAATTATGGGATATTATCAAAGCAATCAGATATTCTATTCATTTTGGTTGTCATTTTATATGGCTAGAATCTGATTCTATGGTGGTGGTGGATTTAATCAAATGGAGATCCAGGAATGTCCCATGGTCTATGCTTCTTTATTGGGTTGAATTCCTTCACCTTCTTGATGATATTATCTTTTATGTGACTCATGGTTATAGGTAGTCCAATCAAGTGGCTGATGTTCTATCAAAGTTGGTTGTGGAGGAGTCACATTTTGAATGGTCCTTTATGGCTCCTGAATGTTGCATGTGCTTTGTTGAGGTAGATGCTTGTGGCATGGTGTTTACCAGACTTTGTAAATCTCATTTATGATTCTTTGATACATGACTTTATTTTTCAATAAAAATTTTTAGGGGTGGATCTTTGATTCATCCCTAGGCGTTTTGGATATGACTTTAACAAAAATAAATTATTAAATAATGTCAAAATTGACATAAATGTGTTCTTAAAACAAATACAATATTATTGGTTGATATGATAATCTTATAAATATAAGATTTTTCTAAAAGACTAATATAATGATAGGTGAATCCTTAATGTACTAAATGGGGTTCACTTGAAAGTTTATAGTAAGTTTATTAACCATATAATATAAAAATACAAAGAGACATGGTAATGTCAAACTATTTAACTAAGAGTTAAATATAAATGATAAGGTTAATATAGTGACCCAAACCAGTCTAAAACCTATTGGTTGAGAGTTTTTAGACCCATCCCCACATTAGACTTTGAATAATTTATTTTGGATCCATTATAAATAGAAAATGATTTCATTATAAAATAATATTTCTATCTTTTCCTAAGGTTCCCCTCACCCATCTTATAAAAGGGCACTTCCCCTTATCTCTAATTCACACCTTCAAATCCATTTGGCTCGGAAAACCCCTGCCCAAATACCCCCTCAACTATCCTATATTAATTATAATGGCCTTCCTTAATTCAGGAAGCCAACATAAGGATCCCTTTTGATCATATCAAAAGGAAGAACCCGAAGAAGTGGTAAATATTTGATCACCTCTTTCAAGTTCCTTTCTTCTTCCACTTCCTCTTTCATTGTTGTTTCAATTATAAAATAATAAATCTGGTATCTTCTATATACTGTAATATTATTATAAATATGGTTCAACCATATCCATTATTCTATCCATCCTTTGAATGACATGTCACAATACGTGTGTACGTACGGCTTATTGTATCCACGTCGTGATGTAACTGATTATTCAATACATTATTATTTGGATGGGAATAACAATGTTGTGTAATTGATGTAAATAATAAATATAAAATGATAATGATTCTATATATATGATATAACATACATTTATATATTATTTTAATATAAAAAGAATTATATTTTCACTCGTGCGTATGTACGAATTACAGTTTCCACGAATGTGATGAGATTCATTCCCCATCGTATCCATTCAAGACTAATTTTCATTAGATAATAAAAATTAATGTATATAGAAATAATATCATTATGAATATGAATAAGATAAATCCTATCCCTAACAAACATTACTTACGTAACAAAACATATAAAGCAAAACGAATCAGTTAACACCCGAAACGACGATAATATTAAGATATTATTAATAAAGAAATGTTAAAAGATCATATATGGTGTAATATTAATGTATATGATTATTGTATAATTTAATAACAATTATTTCACCATTATACAAGAGGATAACCTACCATCGACAAAGTAAATGTACAAGGTAGGGGTTAATTATACAATCTCTTCATTATCTGAGGTTGTTTGTACATAATTATCTACTAGGACCTCTTTATCATCTACATCCATATTTCTTAAAAGTATATTTCAAAACATTCTTACTATTTTATAGACTATGGGTCAAAGTCATTTATACCCTTGTTTTACTTTTATAAGATGTCTATAAATGAATCTTTCTGTTATTTTCTAAACAAGGTCCTTTATAACCTTTTTGAAAAAATTAAGGTAAAAATGTCTTTTTTTAACTTATACGGAGGGTGTGGATAATTTCTGATGTTATAACATCGTCGAAGATTCCCCTACAAGATTATAATAATATTTTCAAATATAAATGTTTTCTTCAATAATTAAATGATTTTTAAATGATTTGAAAATAGAAAGAGATATTTCTCTAAAAAGGTTTTGATTTCATCTATGTCAACATCCTTTGATATATTTTATGTTTGTATGATGTTTATTTATTATAATACAAAACTTCCATATTGTATTGAAGGTTTTGTGATATGTTTGACTATGGATGTGTTATTTCAAACCATTCATGGTTTATGGATAAATTATTGACATTTCATATGCCAGTTTTAATATGAATGTTTATGTTATGTTTAAACCTTTTCATATGAAGAATGAATTGGACTTAGTAAGTGACGGGTGGATCCCACTATAGTTCCATGATGCATCGGAAGGTCTCATGAGACTAACTAGTGTCTTGGCAAAAGGCTTTGACAAAATCTTATTTTTAGTCTTGGCACATGGCCTTGACTATGTGGTTATGAAGTCTGGCATTATGCATTCCATCGTTATGAAAGTGGCTACTGATATTGCATGTGATTAATCGTCTAGTAGAATATCCATGTGAGTATGTAAATGGACTTATTTTGTTTTCTATTTGCCATATAATGATGAAGTTTATGACGAAAATTATTATTTTTTAGTTCTATACATTACCTTGAATGTTTGTGATTATTTATGAAAGTTTCTGCTATATTGTTATCCTTATAGAGTATCTGAGCTCACCCCTTTCTATATTTTATTTTTCTCAGGTTGCGATGAAGTATATTATGACTGAAATGCAGGGATAGTATATGGTATCTTAATGTTGTATATAGAAGCAATGTTGTTGTAGTTTTCCATTTTTTGATGTAATTTAAACCTTATGAATGTATATAGTACTTCTAAGGCTACTAAACTAATTGGTCTTTCGAGACTTGATCTTTTGTGATCATGCCAATGATACGTAATAATTCACCGACTCTAGGTTTTTGTGGCCGATGCGATACAAATTTTATATTTTTAGGAACCTAATTTCTTTTATATGATATATATAATGACAATTTTTCATGCAATACCATGAACACATTATTATTCCTGATATTATATAATTAAACTTGATTTATTTCGTCTAATGAAATTTTAATTAAAAGATTCCATGGGGAAAGGGATTTCATCTTAACAATATTTCATTGAGGTATATTGTATGTTTGTGCACCTAATTTTTTTATCTAATGTGTATATTTCCCCTTTGATAGGTATTACCATGAATAATTCGTTATTCATGATATTTAATGTTTCAATTTGGATTATTACAAAAAAATGACGATTGTAATTAATTTTTTCCAATAGTTAAGTGATTTCTTAACACATATTACACTCATTGGTTTAAACCTCTACATTAAATATATCATGCTAAGATTATATGTGTCATGAAATTTTATTATATGATGTTTTAATTAATATTTTATAATTTATAGTTGATACAAATTATCAATTTATAGATTAATTATCACTTTAACATTATGATCGTTTTAATATTTTATTTTATAATATCATTCTTATCAGGATTATTTATTATTGAATACTAGTTTAATGAAATTTTGTTTCTATTTATAAAAAAAATAATTTTCTTATACTTGGGTTATTAATGATATTTTTCTGTAATAGCTCAATTTTATCATTCTTTTATAATTAAAATTTTTAAATAATTTTTTTAATATATAATTACATCATTTCGCTATAATGTTATAAATATGTTTCCCTTCGGAAGCATGTTTTCTAAAAGTGTTTTCAAAAATATTTTATCCTTTTGAAAATATTTATCAAAGGTATTTTTACCCATTTTACCATTTACAATATCATTTCAAGTGAATGATATATCATTTCCGAAATAATGCTGGTTAATATTTTATAGGAAATATTAAATGAATCTTATTATTATTCCAGAACAAGAAACCTTCCTACCCATTTTTCATTGAATATTGAATGTATTTCTTTTATTTTTAAAAAAATTAAATATTTACCAACCATCATTATCATCATTTCACTGATCCTTCCATTGATTGTTTATAAATACATTTTTGAAGAGAATATTTTTAAAATTTATTTTCATAGAAAAGTATTTATTAAGTGTTTTTCAAAATGAAAATTATATTTTTTTAAATAATTGTATTAAATAAATTTTTATGTTATTTCTATTAATCAATGGTAAAACCCATTTATTATTACACCGATTATTTAATGACCATGAAATTTCACGGAATTTTTTTTCTTAATTTCATTGGAATTTTGCGAGTGCGCGGTTTCTGACGGCACTTGATTCCGAGACCCGGTGTGCCCGGAATCAATTTCCGAAATTTAGCTCGGGTACGTTCAGTGAACGAACGAGTGGGGTTTTCTATCTTTTGAACCAGTGCTCGGAAATGAAATTTGAGGGCACCGATGAAGTCGCAGCGCCATTAATTGCTTAGGGGGACCTTTGTCGTAGTTGCGTTTTGAGCAGGTTGAGCTTTAATAAATGAGGATTTAGATCAAAATAGATTAAATTTGTTATGTATAAATTTATCTAAGGAAGGTGGATTTAATCCTACAAAATGGGGTGTTATAGGTGGGGCCCACACCCACCCAACCTCCAATGGGAGGGTTTAGTGTGGTGGGACCCACAGAAACCCCTAACTCCTCACCTCCCCATAACTCCCCTTGACCTCTTTAATTCTCCCTTGTTAATTACTTGACAACTTCCCTTCTTAAAGGGGAGCCTCTCCACCTCTCTTTATTAATGATCCAACTATGGTTATTAATAACCTTTTTAATTAATTTTGTCACACCTCTTGACTTTTTTTTTGAATTGCATGGTGATCTTTTAAATAAAGGGAACTTAATGAAATATTTCCTTGGAAAATATTTTGGGAGAATTTGAGGAGTGCCTTTGTGTGAAGAAAGATGGGAGTTCCTCTTTCGTGAAGAACATCATCCTCATGTGAAAAATGACTCCCTCCCTTGTCGAAGAACGGTTCTCCATCCATCGGATCTCTAACGAACGACGCTCAAGCTGGATCAAAGGCCTTTGAGGAAACGACGAACACCAACGACCATCGTCATCTTCATCTCCTCCCTTGCAACGACGTCGACGAGCCGACGTCCACCCTCTCATGATATCGTCAACAAACAATGAATGACATGAGGTAGGGTTTTTAATTATGTATGATATTATTCCCTTGATTCCTTCATTCTAAAGAAAACAAAGAATGCAGATCACCTTATTATCAAGTTGATCCTCGAATGTTTTCCTTGAGGGTTGGGAATAAATTGTTGCTGTAAGTTTTAGGGGTTAATTTTATGTTCATGATTATTATAATGTTCTTCATTAAATAATTTGGCCGCTTTCTATCGACATAATGGGAGGTGATCAGACCACAAAAACATATCCAATCCTCCTCCCCTTAAATTTTTTTATCCTTGTTGAAATTGATGCGAAGGCGCCGCGGTGCCGTAGCACCGCGTGGGAATGAAAAGGGACCGTGACTAGAGTTGGCCACGGGGGAGATGAGAGGCGCCATAGCGCCGCACCGTTAATTCCGAAGGAGGCCACGACCAAGAGCAGGTCGCGGTGGAGCGGTGCGGCGCCATCGCGCCGTGCTGGAGAACCAAGGGGCCGCGGCCGGGGCGGAGGGGCACGACGTCATCGTGCCATGTCGGTCAGACGGGACCCGAAGCCTTAGGTCGTGGGGGTTCAGCAGGAGGCGGCCGGGCTCGGCAGGCTGCCGGTGCCACCTGAAGGTGGGACCCCCTTGGGTCTTGTGGTTACACAAGGTCGTCCTTAATGGGTGACCGTTCGAGAAAATATGGGGGTTGAACCCCCGGCCAGCACAAGGGGCGGCACCCCCCTTTGCACCCCGCTCAGCCAGCACCGAGCCGCCCCGCTCGGTACGTGCTGAGCCGCCCGAGCTGGGCCGGACCGCCTGCGTCGGGTCGGACCGTCCGCGTTGGGCCGGACCGCCCGTGCCAGGCCAGACCGCCCGAGCCGAGCCGGACCACCTGCGCTGGTTGGGTCAGGATGCGCTGGTTGAGCTAGGCCACGCCGGCCGGGCCGCGCCACGCCCAACTGTTCCGGACCTTAGCCCGGGTCGGATCGACCCGGTTCAGGCCGACCCAGGGGGTATCGGGCCGGGTCGGACCGGGCCCGAACCCCCTACTTCCAGACAGATCCTTTTAAACGCCCATAACATGGGCTACGGATCTCCGATCGACACACAGTCAGTTGAGTTGGATACTTGGACCAAGAAAGTCTTTTCGGTATATTACACTAGATGTTTCGGAAAAGTTTCAGTATGGATGGTTTGGTTCGAACCCGAAACCAACAGGGCCCTCAGAGCTGAAACAATTATAACTTCAGTTCCGAACATCTGATTGACAAGTTGTTGACTTTGTTGGATTCTTTTTTGTTAGACGGATCTTTTGGTATACTTCACCTGAGGATTGGACGCAGTTGGAGTATGGCCGAGTTGGATTGTACCTGAAATCCAACCGGGCCCCTGGAACAGAAAAAATGATAATGTTCAGACCGAACGACCGTTTGGCGAACCGTCAGCGGCGTTGGTAATATAGTTGAGAAAAGGTCCCTATTAGTTTACCCTATGAGATTTTGGGGTACAGTTCAGATATGGCGGGGTTGGTTCATACACAAAACCAACCGGGACCCCGGGACAAAAAGGCTAGTAACTCACAGACCGGGTGTCCGATTGACGCGCCGCCTGTTGCGTTGAGACCCTTATGACGAGGAGATCCTTTGAGATTCTTCTTCGTGGAAATTTGTGATACTTGGAGTAATGACCAGTAGCTCGTGGAGAGGACCCTCTCGAAGACGAGCGTACGGAGTACGGAGACCATGTAGCTGGCTGAGTCCTGATGACTACTTGTCCGATTCGAGTCAGAGTGACGTGTATAGTCTAGTGGGGAGCACTACTGTGATTGGGTGTTGGACCCATGAAGGGGAGCACTACTGTGTTTGGGTGGCAGACCCGCGGTACTCGACAGAAGGAATACCTCTGTAGGCTATTAGGGGGGGTGCACTACTGTGTTTTGGTGGCAGACCCTGGCGGGGAGCACTACTGTGTTTTGGTGGATGACATGCGGTAATCGACAGGAGGAGTACCTCAGCAGGCTAAGGTTAGTGAGCAGCGCCTTGGAGTCATGTCAGGATCAGTGTACTTGGCAGAGCAGGAGCTCTTCAGCAGTTACAGTTTCGATAATGAAAATCATGGTTTGAGCTGAGTCAATAACCTTTGTGATTTCCTCATGATTGAGATGGGTTACATGATAAAATAGGTATATGAATGGGAATATACCTAAGTAGTGGTTATATGTTGATTTCATATCTATGAGATATCTCTTTATTGAGATGGGTCACGAGATAATTTAGGTATAAGTATGGGCTTATACCTACGTAAGGGTTATCTATTTAGATCCTGCTTTGTGGTTATCCTTGTTAGATATAGTGAGACCCTGAGAGCCTCGGGGTCCCTACTGAGTATCGTTATACTAAACCCTTCACGGGCTATGCCTGCACCTCATTGTGTTGGATGCAGATGACAGAGAATGGAGAAAGAGGCCGAGTGTTTGAGGACTAGACGGTACCCGGAGGTGGACCTCACGACGATTCAGTATCCCAAGGTGGACGTCACGACAAGTCAGTATCCGGAAATGGACTTCATGACGAGATGGTACTCGGAGGAGGTTGATGGGCGAGAGTGTTGAGGAGGCTATCTGTACCTGCCCTTCAGGTAGGATCGGTGGTGGACGATCCAGGAGCTGCGCTATCTGCACCTACCATTCAGGTAGGATTTGAGGTGGACGACCCAGGAGCTACTTCTATTCTTCCATCTAATTGTCTTTTTTGTTGTACATTTCTTCAGTTGTAGCTGTACTGTTCAGTTGGGTTTTTATTATGGCCCATTTACATTTCAGCACTTCCTTTTGTACATAGTGTTATCTTCCTCTTGTATTATGTTGTGCTGTTTACTTTTATAAAGGAAATGCCTTCCATTTTTATTGAGATTTACGCCTTTGGTGATACTCTCCAGCCTCTGGCTTATGGAAGGCGGGCTCGGGGTAGTCACGGCATGGGCCCCGAGGACGGGTCCTGACAAATTGGTATCAGAGGAGTCAGTTCTACTGCAGAACATAGGACTCTGATATTTCTTTTATGTGAATCTATAGTGTTAAGGGTACTAAGTCTAGACTTCAGTTCATGGAGTCCATTGTTGGTGCGGGCGACCGACATATCCATACACTAGGACCCAGACTACTGCTTTCTGACTCAGTGTACAAAAACACTGATTGTGTGTGTGTTTTCAAAGGTTTATTTAAAATTAGCTTAAACCAGATCATCTCACTAGGTATAATCATTTGACCATGTCACATATATTTCTTTCAGGATTTCTTCACCTAGTCAGATAGCGTGGGTACCGAGTGGGGAGAACGATGATAGCCCACCGAGCAGGGACGCCTCAGTACAGGGCCCTCTTCTAGATCAGACACCAGCAGAGACCGCACGTCACTTGAGCACGATGCACGAGTTCCAGCATCAGAGGCGTCCGACATTTCGATGCGAGTCATATTTTCATACAACTGGACATTGGCTAGAGTTTTTAGCATGAGCTCTCCACACAGTTGGGACACCTGCAGACTTGATGGTGTACCTAGCTGTTAGCCTCTTCCATGGAGCATCTGAGAGGTGGTGGAGCTACATGTTCCTGTTTTGTGATGGGATGACCTTCACCTGGGGAGACATCGAGACCTTCTTCAGAGTGGAGTTTTTACCTATGACTCTACACTTTGAGCATGTTCAGGATCTGCTGCCCTTTCCATAGGGTTTTTCGTCAGTATCCGAGTCATCTGTAGGTAAGAGACAGATGATACAAAGGTCCAACATGACCAGACCTACAGGTGAGCGACCTCGTGTTATAGATTCGGTTGTGTGAGGCAAACAAAACAGAGCCAGTCATACGAGGAGAAAGAAGTTCCATGCATGCAGCAGACAGGGTCACTTGGCTCGAGACTGCACGACTTGTCTAGAAGATGACCAGCAGGCAGTAGATGGAGGACCTCCTAGGCAGAGGTAGAGGTTTGATGAAGGCGGACCACATGGAGCTCTGGAATCAGGCGGACAGGATCGGGACTAGATCCAGGCATAGAGGCCTTTGTAATTGGTTCTTCTATATTCCTTTTGTTATTTTTGTGATTGTATGTGTCTTTTTACTTTGAGATGCTGCAATAAAATAAACCTTTATTTGTGGTGTTTACATTCATGTCCTCTCTATATGGTTGTTACTAAGAGGTTCCAGTTTAAAACCATTGACTTGCCCCTCACTTTTGAGATACCTACTGGAGGAGACCCAGTGACCACACACTACTGCCAATAGTGTGACTCAACCCTTGGAGGTGAGAGTAACGGTTCGATCTCTTGTTATTAGCATCAAGGCCTTACGACGTCGTCCATGGAATGAAATAGAACTGTTCATGTCAACATTGAAAGTATTAGGAAATGAACGTGGATCATCCAGAGGATGAGACCATATTTCTCTTTTCTATAGAGGATAAATCCCAGCATCTCTTTGGTAGAACGTAGACGAAAAAGGGTGGAGATGAGTTCTTATAATTGGATAGTCTCACCCATTGTTTGTTGAGCGAACGGTTTATAGCTCTCTCCAACTCAATAGTCTCAGGTGTGTCTACTCTTATAAGGACATGAACATGAGACAACAGTGATGGCTTGATTTCCTCCAAGACTATGACTTCAAGATTGTTTATACTCTTGGAGAGGGGGAACGTTGTGGCTGTTTCTCTCAGCAAGAGATCGGGAACTCAAATACATGGAGAGGTGATAGAGCAGCTAGCTGCGTTGCAGACATCCTTCATGGTTAGAGATGGGCCAGCCTTCCTACAGTCCATCACAGTCACTCCTCCACTTCTTCAGTGGACAGAGAGGCACAGTATGAGGACGTTGACTGTGAGACACGGCGTGCAAAGATATCCACAGGACATGCACCTGATGGATTTTCTGTAGGAGGAGGGCATGTAATCCTTTTTAGAGGACCATTCAGACACTCAAGGTTATGATTTGTGAATGTTTCATTGACTTTGGTTTATGCTAAGAGAATCACCTAGCCTTGGTGGAGTTTTCATACAACAACAGCTACCACTTCATAATCGATATGGCACCATTCGAGGCATTGTACGACCGACCTTTCATATCACCTCTGTGGTGGACTGACCCTAGGGAGTCAGCACGTGTAGAACCAGATATGATTCAGGCTACGACGGAGAAGGTGTAGATCAACCATGAGTGGATGAAGATTACACAGAGCAGAAAGTAGTCTTTTGCTGATAGGAGACTAGACCACAGGAGTACGAGGGTGGCGACCACGTCTTCTTACGGGTCTCACCTCGATGGGGTTTACGGAGTTTTGGCTGGGGTGGCAAGTTATATCTGCACTTCATTGGACCTTTCCAGGTCCCCAGCAGAGTAGGAAAGGTGGCTTACCTCTTAGCCTTTCTACCTTCGATGCACCGAGTGCACGACGTCATCCACGTATCTCAGCTGAGGAGATGTGTGCATGACCTACCCGTCATCATTGACCACGAAGAGCTGGAAATCGATGACGGGGTGACTTTCATGGGGTTCCAGTAGAGGTTGAGGATCGAGATGAGTGGGTCCTATGGGGATGGTTGATTCCTCGTGTGTGCTTTTGTTGGCAGCACGGGAACATCCATAGAGAGCACATGGGAGCGGAAGGCTCATATACGTGCTCGATACCTCCTTTAGTTTCCCTAGTTTTTGTTGTAAGTTTACAAGGACATAAAGCCCTGAGGTGGGAGTAATGTAATGAACCGGAAATTACAAGGAAATTTTTTTCTTAATTTCTTTGGAATTTTGTGAGTGCGTTGTTTCTGACGGCACTTGATTCCAAGGCCTGGTGTGCCCAGAATCAATTTCTGAAGCTTAGCTCGGGCGCATTCACTAAACGAACGAGCAGGGTTTTCTATATTTTGAACCGGTGCTCAGAATTGAAATCTGAGGGCACCGATGAACTCGCAGTGCAGGTAATTGCTTAGGGTGACATTTTTCGTAGTTTCGTTTTGAGCGGGTTGAGGTTTAATAAATGGGGATTTAGATTAAAATAGATAAAATTTGTTATGTGAAAATTTATCTAAGGAAGGTGGATTTAATCCTACAAATGGGGAGTTAAGGGTGGGACCCATACCCACCTAACCTCCCATGGGAGAGTTTAGTGTGGTGTGACCCAGACAAACCCCTAACTCCTCACCTCCCCATAACTCCCCTTGACCTCTTTAATCATCCCTTGTTAATTACTTGACAACTTCCCTTCTTAAATGGTAGCCTCTCCACATCCCAAGATTAATGAGCCAACTAAGGTGATTAATAACCTTATTAATTAATTTTGTCACCCCTCTTGACATTTTTTTTGAATTGCATGGTGATCTTTTAAATAAAGGGGACTTAATGAAATATTTTCTTGGAAAATATTTTGGGACAATTTGAGGAGAGCATTTGTGTGATGAATGATGGAAGTTCCCCCATCGTGAAGAACTTCATCCTCCTGCGAAGAATGACTCCCTCCCTCATCGAAGAATGGTTCTCCATCCGTCGGATCTGCAACGAACGACGCTCGATCCGAATTTAAGGCCATTGAGGAAAGGACGAACGCCAATGACCATCGTCATCTTCATCTCCTCCCTTGCGACGATGTTGACGAGCCGACGTCCACCCACTCGTGATATCGTCAACAAACGACGAATGACACGAGGTAGGGTTTATTTAAGTATGATTTTATTCCATTGATTCTTTCATTCTAAAGAAAACAAAGAATGAAGATAAACTTATTATCAAGTTTATCCTTGAATGTTTTCCTTGTAGGTTGGGAATAAATTGTTGTGGTATGTTGCAGGGGTTAATTTTGCGTTCATGATTATTTTAATGTTCTTCTATGAATAATTTGGCCGGTTGTTATCGACATAACGGGAGGAGATCAGACTAAAAAAACATGGCCAACCCTCCTCATCATAAATTTGTTGATCCTTGCTGAATTTTCGGCGAAGTCGGGGCGGTTCCGTAGCACCGCGCGGGAACGAAAAGTGTCCGCGGCTGGAGCGGGCCGTGGTGGATGTGCGCGGCGCCGTCGCGCCACGCCGGTGAGGCTGAAGGATGCCGCGACCAAGAGCGGGTCGTGGCGGTTCAGCCGGAGGCGGATGGGCTCGGCTGGCCGTCGGCGCCACCTAGAGGGGGGACCCCCTTGGCTCTCGCGGTTACACAAGGCCGACCTTAATGGCCGGCCGTTCGAGAAAAGCTGGGGGTTGAAACCCCCGGCCAGCGCAAGGGGTGGTGCCCCCCTTTGTGCCCCACTCGGCCGGCGCCGAGCCGCCCGTGCTGGGATGGACCGCCCGCACCGGGCCAGACCGCCCGCGCCTGCCCGAGCCACTAGCTCCGGGTCGGGCCGCGCCGGCGGGGCCTGGCCACGCCGGCGGGGTCGGGCCATGCTAGTCGAGCTGGACGGCGCCCAACATGGCCAGACCCGGACCCGGGTCGGGTCACTCGGTTCAGGCCGACCCATGGGGTATCGGGCCGGGTCGGACCAGGACCGAACCCCCTACTTCCGGACAGATCCGTTTAACTGCTCATAACTTGGGATATTTACCTTTGATTGATGCACCGTCAGTTGCGTTGGGATCCTTGGATCGAGACGGTCATTTCAGTATATTACACTCGATGTTTCGAAGAATTTTGGGTATGGACAGGTTGGTTCGGACTCGATACCAACCGGGCCTTCGGAGCGGAAACAGTTATAAGTTTACTTCCGGACGTCCGATTGACGAGTCATCGACTTTGTCGGATTCCTTTTTGTAAGATGGATCATTTGGTATAATTCACCTGAGGTTTGGACATAGTTGGAGTATGTCCGGGTTGGATTGTACCCAAAATCTAATCGGGCCCCTAGAACGGAAAAGCTGATAACTTTCAGACCGAACGACTGTTTGCCGAACCGTCAGTGGCATCGGTAATCACGTTGAGAAACAGTCTCTATGAGTATACCCTATGATATTTCGAGGTAAAATTGAGATATGTCCGGGTTGGTTCGTACACGAAACCAACCGGGACCCCGGGACAAAAAGACTAGTAACTCACAGACCGAGCGTCTGATTGACGCGCCGTCTGTTGCGTTGAGACCCCTATGACGAGACGGTCTACTGAGGTACTTCTTCATGGGACTCTGTGATACTTTGAGTATCGACCAGTATCTTGTGGATCATACCCTCCCCGAGACGGCCGTATGAAGTATGGAGACTGTGTAGCTGGTTGAGACCTGATGTCTGCTTGTCCGATTCGAGTTGGAGTGACTTGTATAGTCTAGTGGGGAGCACTACTGTGTTTGGGTGGCAGACCCACGTCGGGGAGAACTATTGTGTTTAGGTGGCAGACCCGCGGTACTCGACAGAAGGAGTGCCTCTACAGGCTATTAGGGGGGGTGCACTACTGTGTTTGGGTGGAAGAACCCGGTGGGGGGGCACTATTGTGTTTGGGTGGCTGACACGTGGTACTCGACAGGAGGAGTACCTCAGCAGTCTATGGTTAGTGAGCAGTGCCTCGAAGTCATGTTAGGATCATTGTACTCGACAGAGGAGGATCTCTTCAACAGTTGCGGCTTCGATAATGAAAATCTAGGTTTGAGCTGAGTCAATGACCTTTGTCATTTCCTCATTATTTAGATTGGTTACTTGATAACTTAGGTATATGTATGGGCATATACCTAAGTAGTCTTTATCTGTTGATTTCATATCTGTGTGATATCTCTTGATTGAGATGGGTTACTTGATAATTTATGTATGAGTATGGGCTTATACCTAAGTAAGGGTTATCTGTTTAGATCCTGTTTTGTGGTTATCCTTGTTGGATTTAATGAGACAATGAGGGTCTCAGGGTCCCAACTAAGTATCGTTATACTCACCCCTGCATGGCCTATGCCCGCACCTCATTGTGTTGGATGCAGACGACAGACAACGTAGATGGAGGCTGAGTGTTCGTGGACTGGATGGTACCCGAAGGTGGACCTCACGACGAGTCAGTATCCGAAGGTGGACCTCACGACAAGTCAGTATCCGGAGGTGGACTTCACGATGAGATGGTACTCGAAGGAGGTTGATGGGTGTAACACCCTGAGATTTTATGATAATTTTTTTATTTCTTATGTTTTACGCAACACCAATGGAATCTTTCATAGTACACAATACGGACTTGGCTTGCATTACACGCAATCGCGACCTTCCTCGATAGCGTGTGTAGTACGCAATACCGGGTTTCACTAAACATCGATATATTATTATGAACTAGACATTATGAATAGTATTAACTACATTTAGATTTTTTTTATTCATCTTACACATTTTCTAGAACATGGTAAGAGAAAAAAATAAATTTTTCAGGTAAAATTAGTATTTTTCAAAAAATGCAGTTTTGCCACCTTTTGATGGCGTACCCACATTAAATCTAGTTTTTCACATGTTTATAAGTTAAATTTGACAAAATAAAATTCTTATTTTGAATCAGGGTATAAAAATTTACTTTGGATAAATTTTTGATATTTTTCTGATAACTTTCATATTTTGATGAATAGTAAAAATACGCTAATTTTAAATTAAAAACAACTTTTTTCATTGAGATAATTTATATGGATAAATTATAATATTGAATGGTTTTAAAGTATAAATAGAATATATTTTAACCATTTAATATAATTTATGTCATTATCATTTATTTCACATTGAATTCATAGGTAAAAACATTTCAATCTTTGGCAATGTTTTAACTTCTAAAACCTGTTTTCTTAACAACGAGATTTATTTTAAATTAATTACTGCAACTTATATGTTTTGAATTATGAAAATTGGAATCCATATTTGGAATCAGGGGGTCCAAATTATGTTAATAGGCTACTTTTTATTTTTGGGCATTATGAATAGTAACTACGGTAAATTTTATTTTCCATAGTTAAAAGTAAATCCGGTAATTAAGGGTCAATATAAGATTATAAAATTACCCTAACACCTGCCAAAATCATATTGGATTACTAATGGTAGACCCATATAACCTAAGGGTCGGATTAGATTAATTTAATTGACTTTTGTTCATGAAAATAATTTAATTATTATTAAAACCAAAGAATGTGACAACATGTCACTTTCTTAAATCTTATAAGTATAATAATTTTAATTTAGTGATAAAATTAATGAAACATCGAACATGAATAGTCTCCAGAAATATAATACAATTATATACATCATAGGAATTTATTTATAATTTTTAGGGATTAAATAATTATCATTAATTGTGACACAATAGTGATGTTGAAATAATTGTTTTAATTAAAATATCAAATAAATTGGTTTAAAAATATTAAAATAAATATTATATGAACTATTTAATGTGCTTCACTGATTTTCTAGAAACATATGACATTTTATGAATCCATTAAATCTTTTAGTTCCAACATATCTTCTGTATATAGTTTATTTAAATTCAAATAAATGAATAGTGTCAAAATTGACACTATTGTTATTTTATAAAAATAACATATTATAAAAATGTTTAAAAATCACAAAAATATTTAAACAATATAAATTAAAATTTATATGGTCGAAAATTTCATAAAGTGTCAAATTATGGAATATTAACAACACATATGTAATTATTTAAAATTTAGAATATTATTACCACAAATAAAATTAAATTGATAAATAAGGATAAATCAAGTTGATAATGTTTAAAATAAATTCCTAACATGTCTAAATTTTATTGGATGATGAGATTACAACCCTATATCATCTAATATTCGTATATGAGTCATTTTGGAAGTTTTTATGTGGGTTTGGGATTTAATATAAACTAATATTTCTTATATTTCCAAAGGTGCCCCTCTCCTCCCTTATAAAAGGGCACCTCCTACCTCTCCTCCTCACACCAATTTGAGCCTTCCAGATCAGCCAATCCCTGACCATTTCACTTCCCCACTTCCCTAGAAACATCCTAGAGGTCCTTTTCTTCTTCACAGACCAATTGTAGTGCCATAAGAGGATGTCTCAAAGAGGCGCTTCAAAGAAGAGGTAATGTTCGTTACCGATTCATTCAACTTTATTTCTTCTTCCACATATTCTTCTTTAGTTGTTTCATTATGAATTAATAAAATAAGTATCACTAGTATACTTATATGTTATTATAAGTATGAAATAACCCTATTTCACCATCTATCCATCCTACGGAAAACTAAATGACCACGCGTGCGTATGTATGGAATACCGTCTCCACGATGTGGTGTAATATATTTTCCATCAACACCTTACTTGGATGGGTATAATGGTGAAAATAAATAACTATATATGATTATTGTAAAGTGGTATTGATTATTAAATAGTATAAATACACTCCAATACAATTCCACGATCATGGGAACGATATCATCGCTCGTGCGTACGTATGGAATACCGTCTCCACAATGTGATGAGATTCGTTCTACATGATCTTCATTGCATAATGACTATATAAATGAATTTAATGAATAAATATGATATATAGTACACTAATACCATTCTGTAAATGATGTATCTATAACCTAAAGAGAAGAATCATAATTTATTCGACAAAACACGCATAAGAACAAAAAGTAATAAACACTCTAATAACAAGTAATAGTGAAATATTACTAATAAGAAGCTAAGAATATGAAAATATATGATATCATAACAATAATTGTGATTCATTAATAAGTCAATAACATTATTTAAATCATTATATAGGAGGTTCAGACACTTACGAAGAAAATCGGACCTATGGTAAGGGACAATCTCGCAAATTCAATTTTTATCCGAGATTGTTTATACTTCAGAATTTACTGGGGAATATTTATCATCCACATCCATGTTTCCTAAAAATGTAATATTTATATCCTTCTAAAATTTTTTATATCCAATTTTAGACTTTGGTGAGTTTTTAGTAAAAGATATGAAAGTAATCTTTTGTCGTTTTTCATATGAGGTACTATTTGAATTTTCCGACAAAAGTATGAGAAGAATGTTATTTTAACATATACGGAATGAATGGATTTTTAAAACATTATTTCCAAGAAGTTTCCTTTACAAGTTTTTCATTTTTATTTTTAATCAACTTCTTTTACTTTAAAATTGTATGACATGTTAAGAATGGGAAAATGTTTTTGAAGTAGAAAGGATATTTTCCTCAAGAATGGAGTTCAAGTGTTTTATCAAAATTATTTTCCATCTAAGATAATATAGGGTTCTGTTTCTATCCCTATTATTACATTTATTTGATTATGTTATAATGGAATTATTTTTATGAATTCATTTATCTTATATGAATTGTTTTATGATGTCATGATGTTTAAGAATCCCATTTTTATTACATGGGTTATGCAATGATGTATGATTTATGATATTATGGAAGACATAAGAATGGTATCATTATGAGATGGGTGGGACCTATATCTCCCTCCAATTCATTGGGTAAAGATTTTATATCTCATGATATAGACATGGCTGGAACGGTAGGTTAAACCGGTTCAGTAAAACAGGACTGAAACGAGGAGTGAACTCGGTTCAAAAATGGACTTTGTCCACTAAGATAGTCCTGGCAATGAGTCCTGACTAATAAGAAATGATTCTCTATGAGTATGTGTGTATGCCACAAAGCTTCATGTTTTAAGTTATGATTATTGGGATTACATTTCACTTCCATGATTTATCCCATGTTATGAAATTATGATCTCTTTTGCAGGGTAAGATTTTAAAAATGTTATATTCTTATGAATTTGATGTAATTGATATTTATTTTGTTTACCCTTGCTAAGTATTTGAGCTCACCATTTTGTATTTTTTCTTTCCCGATTTCAGGAAGAAGGGTATTAAGTACGATATGCCAAAAAGGGACTATAGATATGATGAAATAAATGGGAGATAGTGTAGATGCTTTATAAACTAGTTGTTTATGTTTCCCAGTTTCTAAAGACACTATACCTATACGGTCCTTTCATGGTTTTGTTATATGTTGTAATAATTATTCTTCAATTTTGAATTATTAACCATGTATGTAAAGTATGGGTCGCTATAGTTGGTATCGGAGGAATGGTATAGTCAACCTTTGGAAACTTTGATGTGAAAGCCTTATTAAGAACCCTAATGATAAGTCTAAGCATAGAACACAATCTTAGTGTTTTAGAAATGGCCATGAACAACCTATGATAAGACCTTAAGTGTGAAATTTTATTCTTGATTATGTGGTTTTCCTATTATAATTAGTGTTTCTCACACTATTCTTCTTGGTTTTAGTCAATGGATGGAACCTGAAAAATCTTGTTAATGCAGAATGCGACGGGAAATGCAATGATTGTCCCCCTGAGGAACCAAACGTTATGGGAGCTGGAATGCAAAATATTTTAGCCATGCTCACACAACTTTCTCAAGCCATGAATCATGCAGGACTTCCAAAGGAGCAAAGGAAGGAGCAAAATTCTATCGAATCCTTCATGAGGCAGCGTCCACCTTCATTCAGCGGGTCTTCTGATCCATTAGTGGTGAACAATGGATCAGTACCACTGTAAAGATATTTTCAGTTCTTCAATGTTTTGAACATGATAAATTCATCTTAGCAGTGTATTATTTGAAGGTGATGCTGATCAATTGTGGAATCCTATTAAGAATACGAGGCAAAGGGATGAAATTGAGTCCATGGAATGGGACGAGTTCAAGAACTTATTTTTCGATAAGTATTTCCCTCTTATTCTTCGAGCAAAGATGGAGAAGGAGTTTCTTGAACTGAAGAAAAAGGATGATGAATCCGTTGGTACCTACGAAGAAAATTTTACAAGACTTGCAAGGTACACTTCAGGAATTATTATCCAACCTGAGAGTAAGATCGATCGATTCATTAGTGTCTTAAAACCAAGTCTTCAAAGGGCGTTATCCATAAGAGACTTCAATAGATATGAGGAAATTGTTCGATGTGATATAAAGGTTGATATGTAGATTGGTGTAACCCATCAGTCACATGGGTTTCATAAGAAGAGGAAAATGGAATTCAAAGGAAAATCTAAATACCACACAGAAATGAAGATGATTTTTCCCTTATGCTCAATTTTTGTAAAGAAACATGGAGGAAATTATCTTAAGGGGACAAGACAATGTTATAAGTGTGGAAATCAAGGTCATCAAGAAATTGAATGTCAAAATAATTGGAAGAAGATGACTAATGATGCAAAAAAAGGAAGGGATACACAGAATGAACCAACTACAATTCAATGTTTCAAGTGCAAGGAGATGGGGCACTATGTCAATCAATTCCCAAATCCAAGGGTTGATGATGATGATCGATGTCAACAAACTCTTAAGGCCAAAGACAAAGGAAAGTCACATGCAATTACTATCGGTGATATGGAGTACGACAACGAAGTTGTGAGAGGTACACTTACCATCCACTCTAATGTAGAAAATGTTTTATTTGATTCTGTATCCACCCACTCTTTTATTTCTGAAGAATTTTCTAAGGTTATCACCGTATTACCTCAACAATTAGATATTGAGTTAGCTGTGACAACTCCTAATGGCACAGCAGTCGCATCAGAAGTTTACAATTCTTATCCGATTGAAGTTTGTGGGAAAGTGCTTCCTTCAAATCTTGTGATCCTTCCTATAGTGGAATTTTATGTGATTTTTGGGATGGATTTTCTTTCTTTATATGGAGCTCATATCAATTTCCAAAGAAGTGAAGTCACATTTCATATTCCAGATCAATCTATGATCGTCTATCGATGCACGGATGAACATAACATTCCATTGGAAATTTCTTCTATCTTATGGGTCATGATTCCACTAAATGAAGGTTATTTATCTCCAATGGTTGGAGAGAAACTCACGATTAATAATATTCCCATTGTACAGGAATTTGATGATGTCTTTCCAGAGGAATTTTCAGGTCTTCCACCAAATCGTGAAGTTGAGTTTTCTATAGAACTCGTACCGGGTGCTTTGCCTATTTCAAAGACACCTTATATAATGGACCCAATTGAGTTGCATGAATTGAAGAAGCAACTCCAAGAGAATCTTGATAAAGGATTCATACACCCTAGTGTTTCACCTTGGGGAGCACCTGTTCTGTTTGTTAAGAAGAAAGATGGATCAATGAGACACTGCATTGATTATTGAGAACATAACAAGATCAATATCATGAAAAAATATCCTCTCCCATGCATTGATGACCTATTTTACCAACTACGTGGAGCTCAATACTTTTCCAAGATTGATCTTCGTTCACGGTATCATCAATTAAGGGTCAAAAGGTAGGATATACCAAATATGGATTTCCGTACAAGGTATGGACACAATGAATTTATAGTGATGCCATTTGGTCTTACTAATGCCCCTGCTATCTTCATGGATCTGATGAATAGAGTCTTTAGAGACTATCTTGATCAGTTTGTGGTAGTATTTATAGATGATATTCTTGTCTATTCAAAGAGAAAGAAAGAACATAAAGATCACTTGATAATTGTATTAAAGACCCTAAGAAAGGAGAATATTTATGCCAAATTTACAAAGTGTGATTTTTTTCTTCAAAAAGTTGCATTTTTGGGTCACATAATCTCAAAAGAGGGGATATCTGTGGATCAAGCAAAAACATAGGTTATCAAAAGATGGTCGAGACCAACAACAGTAACTGAGATCCAAAGTTTTCTTGGTTTTGCTGGATATTACCGACGTTTTGTGAAATATTTTTCAAGGTTATCTAACCAACTCACCAAGTTGACTCGAAAAGGAGTTAAGTTTGTTTGGACAGAGGAATGTGAAGAAAATTTCAAAGAGCTAAAAAGAAGGTTAGCCAGTGCACCTATGCTCACACTACCTTTCAGTGGAGAAAGGTTTGTGATCTACAGTGATTCATCCATGAAGGGACTGGGATGTGTTCTCATGCAAAATGATATGGTGATATCTTATGTCTAACGAAAGTTGAAAATCCATGAGCAAAATTACCCAAATCATGATTTGGAGTTAGCTGCGGCAATCTTTGCATTAAAGATTTCGAAGCATTACCTTTATGGTGAAAGGTGTGATATTTATACAGATCATAAAATTTTTAAGTATATTTTCACACAAAAGGAGCTGAATATGCGTCAAAGAAGACGTTTGGAGCTTATTAAGGATTACGATTGCTCAGTCCATTACTAGCCTGGGAATGAAAACAAGGTAGCAGATGCATTAAGTCGACAAGATCATGCTTGCTTATCCATGATGAGGATCACAAATGATCCAATATTTATGGATTTACAAAGGATGGATCATGTAATTTTAATGGAAGGGTAGAAATCTTCGCTTTCTCAAATGAATGTTCAACCATCTATACATGTGAAGATTCAAGAGGCACAGAAGGAAGATTTAGAGTTACAAAAGAAGGTTAGAAATGTTCCTAAATTCAACCTTGATTGTGATGGGATAATAAAGTTCAGGAATCGGTTTTGTGTTCCTCCCATCCCCAAATTAATGAAGGAGCTGCTGGATGAGGCTCATAGTTCTTCATTCTCTATTCATCCTGGATGCACGAAGATGTATAGGGACCAGAAAGAGTACTTCTGGTGGGATGGCATGAAAATAGATGTTGCTGAATATGTCTCCCAATTCTTGGTTTGTCAGCAAGTTAATGCTGAGAGACATAAGTCTAAGGGGATGTTACAAACATTTCCCATACGAAAATGGAAATGGGAAAACATCACTATAGACTTTTTCACTGGACTTCCTAAAACATCCAAAGGAAATAATGCTATCTGGGTCATAGTTGATCATCTTACAAAGTTTGCACACTTCATTGCTATTAGAGAGGATTTCTCTCTAGATCACCCTGCCATGATATATGTAAAGGAAGTGGTAACATTTCATGGAGTACCACTTTCTATTATATCTGATCGGGATCCGAGGTTTACCTCAATGTTCTGGTTAAGTCTTTAGCATAATCTGGATACAGAGTTGAGTTTCAGCACTGCTTATCATCCTCAGACAGACGGTCAGTCTAAGAGGACAGTTCAAAATCTAGATGATATGTTGAGATCTTGGTCTATAGATTTGAAATGTGGTTGGGATCAACACCTACCTTTGGTGGAGTTTTCTTATAATAATAGCTTTTACTCTAGTATTCAGATGGATCCTTATGAAGCTCTCAATGGAAAGAAATGTAGGACTCCAACTTGTTGGGATGAAGTTGGGGAAAGAAAGCTATTAGGACCTGATATTGTTGATGAAATGGAAGAAAATGTCAGATCTATTCAACAATACATAAGAGCAGCTCAGAGTCGACAGAAAAGTTATGTCGACAACCGAAGAAAAGACATAGAGTTTGAAGTGGGTGATAAATTGTTCTTACGAATATCTCCTTGGAAGAGGGTCATGAGATTTGGAAAGAAGGGAAAGTTGAGCCCTTGATATATAGGTCCTTTTGAAATTTTGGATCGTGTTGGGAAGTTAGCTTACCGATTGATGCTTCCACCGAATCTCTCTCAAGTTCACGATGTGTTCCATTTATCTCTCCTGAGAAAGTACATACCTTATCCTTCACATGTACTCAGCTCAGAAGTTATACCGCTGGAGCAAGATCATTCTTATGAAGAAAAAACGATAGAGATTCTAGATCATAGCGAAAAAGTCCAACGGAACAAGACCACTCGCTTGGTGAAAGTTTTATGGAGGAACCACCAATTAGAGGAAGCTACATGGAAACTTAAGGATATGATGAGGGAAATGTATCCTCATATATTTGTAATGAAGTGATGAATTTCGAGGGAGAAATTCATTTTAAGAGGGATATAATGTAACACCCTGAGATTTTATGAGAATTTTTTTTATGTCTTATGTTATACGCAACTCCAAAATAATCTTTCACAGCACACAATACGGACTAGGCTTGCATTACACGCAATCGTGACCTTCCTAGATAGCATGTGTAGTGCGAAATACCGGGTTTCACTAAACAATGATATATTATTATGAACTAGCCTTTATGAATAGTATTAACTATATTTTGAATTTTATTATTCATCTTACACATTTTCTCAAACATGGTAAGAGAACAAAATAAATTTTTCGGGTAAAATAAGTATTTTTCAAAAAATGCAGTTTTTCCACCTTTTGATGGCGCACCCACATTAAATCTAGTTTTTGACATGTTTATAAGTTAAATTTGACAAAATAAAAATTTTCATTTGAATCAGGGTATAAAAATTTACTTTGGATAAATTTTTGATATTTTTCTGATAACTTTCATATTTTGATGAATAGTAAAAATACGCTAATTTTTAATTAAAAACAACTTTTTTCATTGATATAATTTATATGGTTAAATTATAATTTGAATGGTTTTAAAGTATAAATATAATATATTTTTACCATTTAATATAATGTATTTCATTAGCATTAATTTCACATTGAATTCATAGGTAAAAACATTTCAATCTTTGGTAATGTTTTAACTTCTAAAACCTGTTTTCTTAACCATGAGATTTATTTTAAATTTATTACTGAAACTTATATGTTTTGAATTTTGAAAAATGGATTCCATATTTGGAATCAGTGGGTCCAAATTATGTTAATAGGCTACTTTTTATTTTTGGGCATTATGAATAGTAACTACGGTAAATTTTATTTACCATAGTTAAAGGTAAATCGGGTAATTAAGGGTAAATATAAGATTATAAAATTACCCTAACACCTGAAAAAATCCTATTTGATGTCAAATGGTCGACCCATATCACCTAAGGGTCGGATTAGATTCATTTAATGGACTTCTTTCCATGAAAATATTTTAATTATTATTAAAACCAAATAATGTGACAACATGTCACTTTCTTAAATCTTATAAGTATAATAATTTTAATTTAGTGATAAACATAATGAAACTTAGAACATGAATAGTCTCCAGAAATCCAATACAATTATCTACATTATAGGAATTTATTTAGAATTTTTAGGGATTATATAATTATCATTAATTATCACACAATAGTGATGTTGGAATTATTTTATTAATTAAAATATCAAATAAATGGTTTTAAAAATATTAAAATAAATATTATATGAACTATTTAATGTTCTCCACTAATTTTCAAGATACATATGACATTTTATGAATCTATTAATGCTTTTAGTTCAAACATATCTTCTGTATACATTTAATTTAAATTCAAATAACTAAATAGTGTCAAAATTGACACTATTGTTATTTTACAAAAATAACATATTATAAAATTGTTTAAAAATCAAAAAAAATATTTAAAAATTATAAATTAAAATTTATATGGTCGAAAAATTCATAAATTGTCAAATTATGGAAAATTCAAAACACAAATTTAATTAATTAAAATTTAGAATATTATTACCTCAAATAAAATTAAATTTTTAAATAAGGATAAATCAAGTTGATAATGTTTAAAATAAATTCCTAACATGTATAAATTTTATTTTTTGATGATATTACAACCCTATATCATCTAATATTTAGATATGAGTCATTTTGGATGTTTTTATGTGGGGTTGGGATTTAATATAAACTAATATTTCTTATTATTCCAAAGGTGCCCCTCTCCTCCCTTATAAAAGGGCACCTCCTCCCTCTCCTACTCACACCAATTTGAGCATTCAAGCTCGGACAATCCCTGCCCATTCACTTCCCCACTTCCCTAGAAACATCTTAGATGTCCTGTTCTTCATCAAAGACCAATTGTAGTGCCCTAAGAGGAGGTCTCAAAGAGGCGCTTCAAAGAAAAGGTAATGTCTATTACCGATTCTTTCAACTTTATTTCTTCTTCCACCTTTTATTCTTTAATTTTTTTAATTATTAATTAATAAAATCAGTATCACTAATATACTGATATGTTATTATAAATATGAAAAAACCCTATTTCACCATCTATCCATCCTATGGAAAACGAAATCACCACGGGTGCGTACGTATGAAATACCGTCTCCACGCCGTGGTGTAATCTATTTTCCATCACCACCCTACGTGTATGGGTATAATGGTTCAAATAAATAACTATATATGATTATTATAAAGTGTTATTTATTATGAAATAGTATACATACACTCCAATACAATTCCACGATCATGGGAATGATATCATCGCTCGTGCGTACGTACGGAATATCGTCTCCACAATGTGATGCGATTCGTTCTACATGATCTTCATTGCATAATGATTATATAAATTAATTGAATGAATAAATATGATATATAGTACACTAATAACATTCTGTAAATGAGGTATCTATAACCTAAAGAGAAGAATAAGAATTTATTCGACAAAACAGGCATAAGAACAAAAAGTAATAAACACCCGAATAACAAGTAATAATGAAATATTACTAATAAAAAGCTATGAATATGACCATATATGATATAATACCAATAATTATGATTCTGGAATAAGTCAATAAAATTATTTAAATCATTATACAGGAGGTTCAGACACTTACGATGCAAATCAGACCTAAGGTAAGGGACAATCTCGCAATCTCAATTTTTATCCGAGATTGTTTATACTTCAGAATTTACTGAGGAATATTTATCATCCACATCCATGTTTCCTAAATACGTAATATATATATATCATTCTACAATTTTTTATATCCAAATTTACCCTTTGGTGAGTTTTTAGTAAAAGATATGAAAGGAATATTTTGTCGTTTTTCGTACGAAGTACTTTTTAACTTTTCCGTAAAAAGTATAAGAAGAATGTTTTTTAACTTATACGACATTAATGGATTTTGAAAACATTATTTCCAAGAAGTTTCCTTTAAAAAATTTTCATGTTTATTTTTTGTCAAATTATTTTAGTTTAAAATTGTATGACATGTTAAGAAAGGAAAAATGTTTTTGAAGTAGAAAGGATATTTTCCTCATTAATGGAGTTCAAGTGTTTTATCAAAATTATTTTCCATATAAATTAATATAGGGTTCTGTTTCTATCACTATTACTACATTGATTTGATTATGTTGTGATGGAATTATTTTTATGAATTCATTTATCTTATATGAATTTATTTATGATGTCACGATGTTTAAAAATCTCATTTTTATTACATGGGTTATGCAATGATGTATGATTTATGATTTTATTGAACACATAAGAATGGTATCATTATGAGATGGGTGGAACCTATATCTCCCTCCAATTCATTGGGTAAAGATTTTATATCTCATGAGATCGACATGGCTGGAACGGCAGGTCAAACCGGTTCAGTAAAACAGGACTGAAACGAGGAGTGAACTCAGTTCAGAAATGGATGTTGTCAACTATGATAGTCTTGGAAATGAGTCCTGACTAATAAGAAATGATTCTCTATGATTATGTGTGTATGACACAAAGTTTCATGTTTTATGATATGATTATTGGGATTACATTTCACAACCATGATTTATCCCATGTTAGGAAATTATGATCTCTTTTGAAGGATAAGATTTTCAAAATGTTATGTTCTTATAAATTTGATGTAATTGATATTTCTTTTTATTTACCCTTGCTGAGCATTTTATCTCACCCTTTTGTATGTTTTCTTTCCCCAGGCCAGGAAGAAGGGTATTAAGTAATATATGCCAAAAAGGGACTATAGATTTGATGAAATAAATGTGAGACAGTGTAGATGCTTTATGAACAAGTTGTTTTTGTTTCCCAGTTTCTAAATACACTATACCTATACGGTCCTTTCATGGTTTTGTTATATGTTGTAATATGTATGCTTCAATTTTTAAGTATTAACCATGTATGTAAAGTATGGGTCGCTATAACGGGAGAGAGCATTGAGGAGGCTGTCTGTACCTGCCCTTCAGGTAGGATCTGTGGTGGACGATCCAGGAGTTGTGCTATCTGCACCTACCATTCAGGTAGGATTTCAAGTAGATGACCCAAGAACTAAATCTATTCTTCCAGCTGCATGTCTTTTCTATTGTACTTTCCTTCAGTTGTAGTTGTAATTTTCAGTTGAGTTTTTATTCTGGACCATTTACTTTTCATCACTTTCTTTTGTAATTAGTGTTTTCTTCCTCTTGTATTCTATTGTGTTGTTTACTTTTATGAAGTCAATGCCTTCCCTTTTTATTGGGATTTACGCCTTTGGTGCTAGTCGCCATCCCCAGGCCTATTAAAGGCGGGCTTGGGGTAGTCACGGCACGGGCCCCGAGGACAGGTCTTGACAAATTGGTATAAGTTTATACCATCATTATTATTCCTTTGTGTGTTTTATGATTATTTTTTCCAAAGAAATTATGAACATTCATTTCCATGATTAATTTTTATTATCATTTAATTTTTCATTAATTATTCACTTTTATATGGACATTAAATTTCCACTAAATATAAATATTATTTATCATGGTTATTTTTTATTTACTAAGTTTTATACAATTTTTATATAAAGTGTTTACTTTGATAGTTATTTGTTTAACTATGTAGATATTGAGAAATTATTATAATTTACTCAATTTATATATTTGATGATAGTGCACATTATCTATGAATTAAATAAATTATTTGATATATGAGTAATTATTTAGACCTAAAATAAATGGGTTGGGGACTGGTTAATGTAAGATAATATATGCATCAATATTCTCATGGGAAACATCATTTTTCTAGCCTCAACTATGTTTTTTTTTCACGTGTGTTTTAAACTGCCTTAATAATACATCATGATAGTAATTGTATCACATTCCTTGGAAAATGATGCATGATAATTAACCATTAACTTCATCAAATATTTATTTGATACTATATTGGATATTTTCACTATAAAATCATCTCTAGATGCGTTTCATTAAGAGTTATTTACTAAATGGATTTTCTTTTTAGTTATTTACCTTTTCATATTTATTATGCCTTATCTATTCATGATTTAAATATATTTAAATGGAATGTGTGCTCAGTTATTTACCTTTTCATTTTTATTATGAATTCTTCGTGATATATTTCCTTGTACTTAGCCCTTACAAGGAATTTAAAATCACAATTATTTTGTTTCCTTTCCCTAGGACTCTATAAATTTTACTATAACAAATGTTCAAGAATATTCTAGTTGGGTAATGTTATTATCTAAAAAACTATGTTCTAACTTGGGTATTGAAATTTAAGGTAATAATCATGTATGTATCTACATTAAAAATACTACTAAACTAATTGGTCCTTTATGATGTTATTCCCTTTATCTTATAACACTGTAATAATGAAGGTACCGACTCTGGGATACTGGGGTCAGGGATGCAACACTTATACTCATCACACTCTGTTGAGTTTGTTTTATCTTGTTTCCTTATATCCTTGATAAGAGTTTCTATTGATATGCATGACCATCCATAATGTATAAAAACAAAAAAAAAATCCATGATACAAACACTATTGGATGGAAAATGTATTTTTAGTGGTTCTAATAAATTTCATGCATTCTATTTGATCAATATAAGGAAAAATATAAGTTGGTTGTTTCCTCATGAAGGACTAAACAGAACATTGTTCCATCATATTCTCATGTGTATGTTCAATATGATTCATATATTGAGAAATTATTGTCAACATAACAATGATAATTTTTTCTTCTAGATCCCATAAAAATTGGTTGCTTAGGGGAAGAGTCATTTATTTTTTAGTTTTATATAGCATTATAATGATTCAATCAAGTTCCAACCACCATCTAAAATTGGAAAGGCATCATGTTAGAAATTATAATCATAGTATTAAACTACATAATCATGAAAAATCATTCATATAATTTCTAAATATTAATAAATTATTTTTTATCTATGAAACCATTGGTTTATAATAGTTCATTAAAGGTCATTTGCCATTAAAATCATTTATAATAGTTTAGAAATAGTTTTTAAATTCCCGAAACATATAACTTAAGAGTGTCTTATCAGTTGAGAAGAAACACCTTTTTTCATACACTAGGTAATGATAGATTAAAATCAAAATTCACACCATTAAGAGTTCCTACCACAATTAAAGATGATTATAGATAAACAAACACATTTAGTATAAAGATAAGTATGTAATTTCTTGGAAACCACTCATTCTATACATCCATAAAATCATATACATTTTATTACACTTTCATATATCCTTAAACTTGTATATAAGATTATCACTATGGTTTTACCATACTAATTTCAAAATGATTTCTAAAAATTACACTAATAACAAATATAATCACCCACACATTTCATAAATTTATATCAGGTTTTAAGAGATAAATATTTATTATATAACATAATGATCCACACCAGAATCGTATAGGTTCGGCATCATTGAAAATTTGTGCACACAAACAATTTATTCATTGGTGAACTACATAAATTCCCACTAAATAATTAATAAATATGACCCTCCATATACATATCATACATAATAACATTTTTAATAACCTGTGGAATGAAAACATAAAATAGTGTTAGCTTATATTCTTAGTACGAGTAATCATAGGATATGTCAATGATCATATAAGAATAACAAGAGAATAATTGTTTGATAACCTGATAATAAATTTTTAAAATCATAACATTCATATTATAGGTCAAAAATTGTGTCATGGAATAAATTATGGTTGTTCATGGTACATAAATCATAAAATAATCAAATATCATAAACCATGACACCATGAAATTGGTGTAAGTCATAGATTCTTTGAATACGTATAATAATAAAAAATCATTTCATTGGTATTTAGGTATTATTTACAAGACTATCATACTGTAAAATGTTCACTAAATTAAAAATAATATTTCTCAATGTTCACTCCTATGTCTATCATAGTTTAAACATTACCTCACTAAACTGGGTTCACTCCCTATTCTAGTGTTGTTTATCTTATGAGATATCAATTTTTAAACGATTTATTGGAGGGGTATATATGTCTAAACCACAACATAACCCAAATTTTTTTTTCCATAAGATCATTAAACATATATAATATCAAAACATGTTAAAATTATTTTTATTTCATAAAAATTTCCACATAGAATTATATGAAAGAAAGAAAAAAGTTTCATAATCATTTTCTCAATTCTCATAGCATAATCCATGGAAAAGAATGTGTTTCTTGAAAATATTTTCCCCATAATAATAAAAATTCATTAGAAATAATAATAATTATATAATTATATAATATCCTTATTAAATCATAATAAAAATATGATTTAATTATCATTGTTTAATATAAATACCATAAAATTTCATTAAAACATTCTTGAGGAGAAAATATTTTCTATTTTAAAATCACTTCCATAAAATATAAAAATTTACCAATATTAAAGAATTTTTTTAGAAACAAACATGGAAAAAATTGAAGGAATCAATACACCATTGAGTGCTTGTGGTGGTGAGAAATACTATTTATTCTATACACGTTAAAACAACGATACATTTCAAAAAATTAAATAGTGAAAAAGTCACTCATTTTAAAAAACTAAATATAATTACATTAGAAAAAACTTAAAAAGTTGTAAATGGGTGAAAATTAATTTAAAAATTCTTTTTATATTAATTAGGAAATTCATGAACACATTTTCAAAAACATGGTAATATAATAGAAATTAATTTTGGCCAAAGAGAGAAATAAAGTTGGTTTTCAATAAAAAAATTTATATTTGTCTCTTAATGCCTAAAGAGACTAAAATAAAAGTAAAATATGTTTTCTAATGAAATAAAAAATTTATAATAAAATTCATTTGTTTTTTCGATAGATATATCATAATATTTCATCATTATAATCATAATAATAAACAATACCAATAGGCAATGAGATTACAACCTAAAACTCTTATCACATTGGCCAGAAAATTAATTATAAGACCCATAAAAAAACAATATACTGATATTTATATCACATAATTTTCATGAGAAAAATGATACAATAAATTCATGTGTAGTATATACACCACACAAAAGAAACAGGTGGTAAATATAGCATGTGTCCTAAGAAATAAAAGCTAGATAAGGATACCTTACATAAAGTCTCAACTATCATTATAAATATTATAACCTAATATTTATAAAATATGGAATTATCATAAATATATTAAATAACCGTACTAATAAATATCCTATAATATAATATTAACTTATAATCTTATAACCCTTCTATTAACAATTTTTTCTTAAATACATTATTCAGTGTGATAGCTGCTTTATTTTTCATAGATGTTTTGGTTTGGTAGTTTTGGTATTAATAAATTTATTATAGTTCTATAATTTCAAAAAATTTACTCATGAAAAAATTATCATATAAATTTCATATATACATTTTTATAGTTATCCATGAAATTTAGAGATCGAAAAATTAATTGCACCATTCATAGAGATGTTAATCCATGCGTATGAATAGATGTTGTTCCCATTTTCTTGAAGGATGAAATGAAAAAATTTAAAATAATAATATAACATTATAGAATAATTTTTATATCATGTATATTATATATATCCATAAATATATCATTACTACCATACATGTCAAATTTAAATGAAAACGCGCCACATTAGTTTATTTAGGTGGTAGTCCACATGCACATATGTAAGGCGTTTTCATTTGATAGGGGTTATAATTACTCAAGTACAGTTTTTTAATAAATTATATATATATACATTAAATGAATCATTTAATCAACACATGATTGGTGGTTAAAAGAAACAAATTACATCAATTCATGGGGTTGTAGTCCACCATACACATAATCGATGGTTTTGTTTCCCATTAAATTGTAGATGATATTGATATATATTATGTACTTGACATAATAAAATCTTATTTTATGTGATATAATGATGTTATTATATCATAATTGATAAAAAATATTAATTAAAGGTTAAAAATTAAATAATTCAAATATCAACGGTGAATAACTATACCTCTTCATCGAAGAGCCTCTTTAGGTTTCTACCAAAAGCCTTTATAGAAGGATTTCATGATCAAAGTATGACCTCTAGGATATGGGATGGGATTTGAGGATCAGATTTCGGTAGGTTTTTTCTAATATAAAAGCCATTTTATTTTATAATTTAAGATTATAGGGGTGGACTTTTTATAGGTGGTGGAGGGAACCCACAAAGAAATTTCCAAAATTAATACAAACTTATAATGTCATTCCCACGAAATATACATAAAATGAAAATATATTATAATATGGGATAGGATAATGTTGCAATGTGAATTAAAAATAAGATTTAGATAATTTTAATTGAAAAAATTATCCATATTTTTTTGTTTAACCCATCAAAAAATATGCTTATCATTAACACTAGTAATTATTTTCTTTTACCATTTTCACAATTATTATGGCCAAAAATTGATTTGAAATTTTTAATTAATATTAATTAACATTATTCTCAATAAGAAATCCTTTTTTTAATTCAATTAATATAATTGTAAAAATATTAATTTAAAATTAAACCTTGAAGTGCGAAGAAACTTCAATTTTCCAAATAAAAAATCTTCTCAAATAAAAAAATATTTCATATAAAATTTAAACATGAAATTGATTCCCATAACATGAAATGGATAAATATTAATATAATTGCAATAATTATTCTTTTAAAATAATTAAAAATATAAATTTAATAATTATTTAAGTCAAATAGGAACTTTCAATACAATTCCATATATTTCTACATTCATTGAAAAGGTAATAATTTAAAAAGTCAATAAAAACTTATTTATAACATAATTATTAAATTCTAATTTTAAAAATAAGGTTTAAATTTTCAGATATATTTTCTAAAAGTGTAAAAAATAAAAACAATTATTTTTTCACAAAAAAAAAGATGAAAATAATTTTTGATCAGAAATGTATTTTCAAAGTATATATAAACTTTATTAAAAATTGAGTACTTATTTTTAAATATATTATATTTACATAAAAAATTATATTTATTTTTCAGTATTTGGTTAATATTATTAATACCGCTATGTTTAACAACTTGATTATAACTGTTATGAATAAATAATAATATTAATAGAATATTCATTTTCATTAAAACTCGATGTTGTGTGTAACATAAGAAATCAAAGATATAATTTTTTTTCAAATATATATATATCTTAGATTATCAAGATTCCTTACTCACCATGAGTAAATTAATGATTATTGTTTGTGTTTTTGGTTGAATATCATATGAATCTAGGCATAAAGTCTTTATAGTATTATTAATATGTAATGAACTAGTATATGAAGTTGAGTGTTCTCAAAATGATTGAGGATAACATTATCTAACTTGTGTTCATGAATGGAATTGGATGTATTGAGTTTTAAACCTCATCTAATGTAATATATGGATATAAAGAATGTGTTTTGAGAATAAAATTGTAAATTTCATTGAATATAATATGTATTCATGTCTTGACTATGCATAACAATTATATGTCCATCCTCTGTTGTTGTTTTTTTTTATGAAGGGGATGGTTATTGACATTCAATTGGATTTTCCAAAAACGTTCTTGTGGGGAGAGTAATAATCTATATCAAGAGATTCATTGGAACATTGAGCAAGTTATTCTATATGATTTTTTTATGGATGATGCACCTATGCATTATAATTGGTGGGTGTACGATGATTATTATGGTAGGGAGAACAATTGAATCTATGGTTCTGAAATTGAATTCCACAACCATCGATATTTACGAATGGGTTTTCCTTGTATTTTGATATCAAATTTTTTTATAGTAATAACATTTTTTTTGGGAATTCCAAAACATATATATTATACATGAAATGGTTTAAGGTCATTTAAAGACGTTTAATTATATGGTTTCCAAGGAAAAAGTAATAAAACCAATGTTAAATGGGATTTAAAATTATTTGATGGATTTGGGTATATTATTTGTAATTATTATGATAATTATAAATTTAAAATGTCAATCCCCACCATAAAATGTAAGGTGATCCTTGATTGAAATAAATGATGTTATGTGTAACTAATCTAGGCCATTTGGAAATGGCAACGTGGAGGAATTGGGCCCTATGAGAATGGAATGTAATGATATGCAACTTATAAAATATTTAAAATTGATTCATAATTATTAGGAATAATATTATTTATTACAATATTCAATATGACACATGATAATTAGGTATTTCAAGATTCTTTCCAAGATTCAATAGGATACATGGTGGATGTGAGTGTCAGTATAGGCACCCAGATTCCGTGTAATAAATAATTAATTAATTAGGATAAGATGATTGATTAGAACTATGGGATACATCATGATTGGGAATATTAGGATTATATGTTGTATTAAAGTATAATTGCATGGTGGGAACCTTGGATTCAATGTGATTAATTTTATTAGAGAATGCTTCAATGGGAGATTAAAGTTAATCAGAAGATAGGATGAGCATATGAATTTTGTGTGATGACTGATGACTCTATAATAAAGCGATGTGTGTTAAGACTCAATTTTATACTTCCTGATAATGGGAAATTACATAACAAAATTATGGATTCCATGTGGATATTTGGAGTTATCGTTGTCATCGAGACATTCTCAGACACATAGTAGCACTGTCCGAATCTGGTACATTAGATCGTGGTTATGGACCTTAAGATCATCAGTGGTAAGACCATCATCAGGTTTTATTATAAACCTAGTGAGTTTTTGGAACTAGGGATGAGTTATTATTTGTTGGAAATGGTGTATGGTTTGTGTTTTTTTTCAATCCATACATGGATGATTAGGGTGATTGCATGGAATGAGATCATATAGTTCAAGCAGGCAATAGTTTTGAGGATGACGCTGTTTTCAAGTGTATTCCAAATTTTTGGCTTCCAAATTGTGGAGGATTTATTTATACATGAAAAGTGATTTTTATGGAGGATTTATTTAAATATTTAAGATTCATGAGTTTCAAAAAGATGGGATTTTGGAGGTGTGTTTCGCAAATACATAAAGATTTCTGACGGAGCTCTTTGTCATTAAGATTTTTGTTCTTTTAGATCGATGATACAATACTTTTACATTTGGATGGGTTCCAGGAATAACTTTTAGTGTAGTGATAGTGGGCTTATTGGACATTAAAATAAGGCTTTTCGATTATGAAGGGTTCCGCAAAGAGTTTTTATGGGAGTCTATGTGATAATGATGTGCATTGAGAATGGATAATTTTTACAGCTCTCTGTGAAGGGAGGTGCACTGCAATGACAGGTTTGAAGGTCTGAAAAATCCTAAAATAGGTGGGGGAGTAGAAAATGGATGATCCTATAAATATGAGGATTCCCCTCTTCATTTTCATTGATGTTTTGATGGAAAATCTGGAGACACTTTGAGTTCGCAAAGAGATTTAAAAACTGGGAGTTCTATGCGAGTTGGTGGATCATGAAGAGAATATATGTATTAACTAATTAAAATGATTTTGATAAAGGGTACTCTACAATTATTAATTATTCCATATTGACTCAGTGAGTTTCATGATAGTTTTTCTGTGAAATAAAAGGAGATTCGTGAAAATAGTTTGTTCCGCGAAGGTGGGTGTGCTTCACGAAGGAGTGTATTTCACAATGAGGTTTCGCGAAGAGTGGTTTCGAATATCAGATTTTAATGGACATGGATTTCAAAGATAACCCGCTATGGTTTATCATGAATTAAAATTCATGTGCTAATTTGGGGAAAAATTATATAATTCCAAATCATTTAAGAGAACATCGAGTTGATAAACTGAGTTAGACTTCTCTTAGAGTGGTGAGCTAGGGGGAGACAACGAATTTGATCTGAGGGACGTAGTGAGGGATCACTGATTTATTTTAAAGGTAGTGAACCTGGAACATAGTGACTATGAATGAACATTTTTCATTCCACAGAAAATGATTTTTAGTGTATTTTGGTATGACTGACACATTATCAGCCTATGCTCCTTCGACATAGCACATAGTGGTGACCTGAGTAATAGTGTAGTGTAGTCTCTATGCATTTTATTGTTAGATTTACGTTCTAATCTTTCACATAGGTTAAACATGTTCCTTCCAATGTGGGAATAAGATCTTTGTTTTCAAATAAAAAATTGACACCTTGATTCACCCCTCCCCTCTCAAGGTGTCTCTGTGTCCTTCAAGAATAAGTGCTTGTTAATTATTTTTATATAAACTATTTTATAATTGTTAAAATATCAATCTGTAGAACTCTTATATTTAGTACATATCATTATTATTAATTTAAGGACATTATTAGCGTGGTAATAATATGTTTAACTAACACACTTCTCTGGCCACCAAGGAACATGGTGAAATGAGAAAGAATTATTCTTAATTGAAGGACTAGATTCATAGAAAGGCCCAATGTTGCTTCAATTTTTATGGCTTCTTAGGATATATTTGGATGATGGGATAGTGAAGGAATAGTAAGTAGTTGGGGATATGTTGTAAGCCTTAGATTATTTTATTCCTTTTTGTACTGATTGTGTATAATCATTTATGACATTTTATGGTATATATGGTTAATAAATTTTTTATTTCATATGGTGATGTTATTATTTTTATATAAAATCCTATAGTTATGATTTTTTACACACATGTTATTTGTTTCATTTCATATAATCTATTATTATACAATGATATGATGGAATATTCTCCATATGCTAACTTTTTAGGACCTCAATTTTAGAAAGTAGCCTATAGAATATGTGTTCATTATTCAATGTGCTGAAATAGATCATCTCACTGGTCGAGTGGATTCGTCATCAAGACATCATAAAATTTAAAAAAATATAAAAAATTATAATTGGATGTATGATGTACTTATAAGTTTTGATGGCCTAATATTGTATATGTTATAGCTTTATGATAATAGTATCAATGTAATACAAAAAATTGTCACATGATGGAAAAAAAGAGATTATGATATTTGTCAAAGGAATATTAGAGTATTATATAATTTATGATATATGTTGATAGATCTATCTTAATATATTAATATAGTATGGGATAAAATAATATTATTGATAATAATCCCATATATGAAAAATAATTCAACTAGGATATTTAATTTTTTATATCACTTTACAAGGATTGTAATTTCATGATATTGAGAACAATAGAGGTTATGTATTTGGATGTAACTAAATATTCATTTAAATGATGATAATGAAATTAAAAATTTAGTAATTAAATGTATAACTACTCATATGCCTTAAATTGTTTTTTTATATCCAATGTGAAATTAATTTTTATTCAAATATTATCCAAATTTAAAGATAAAACCATATAGATATCAATTACCAATTTGTTAAATACAATGCACCAATAGGTGAAGTTATGATTTAATTACTTCTTATAAATGAAAACGTGGAAAATATTTGTACTGTGACATGACCAATAGAAAACATCAAGACTTGTATGTTTCATTTTTTTATTTTTCCCCCAACTCTCCAAGAATGAGGATTGAAGTTATTTCAATTTCACTTATTTTTATATTTAGGCATGATATTTCATTAGGGGTAATATATTCCTTATACTTCCTATAAATGGAAATAATGTAATAACTAATTAAACCAATCCAATTAAATATCATAACCCCTTGTTGTAAAAGGATAATTATAAAATGAATAATATTTTATTAATGTGGTGTTAGGGAGTGATTATTTTACAAATCATTTTTTATTTTATAAATATTAGTAAAATTAATTATATTTATCAAATGGTAATGTTTTATGTTACTAAAGTTACATAAATTTTTTAAACATTAGTTTATTTTTTACTGAACCAATTAAGGAATTTTTAGTGATGCAAATAACATATTAATCGATATTTTTTCTTCCCTCTATAGAATTAAATTTTTTTAATAGTATTGGAAGAAATATTTATATATTATTTTTAGTAAATTAAAAAATTTATTAGTTTTATTCACAATATTTATAATTCCTAATATATATTTAATGGAAAAATGGGTCACTATCAAATCTAATGGGAATGAATGAAGTGTCCATAATCATATGAAATTTTATTTTTTTAAAAAAATTATTAAATGGAAATAAGATGAACATACATGTGTTGTTGGAGGATGAATTAATTATGTTACAAGGGTTACTGATGAATTAAAAGACTTTAAGGAAATGATAATGTTATAACATAATAATCGTCATAATTTTCAATAGTTATCAATAATTAAATAATACCCACTAAAAGTCCATTTTTTCGTGAACGAATTTTTTTTTAAAATGAATCAAATAATCATTTTGAATTATTTAGTAATTCAGCTGTGGAATATAGATTTATTTGGTGATATTAAAGATTATTTAAGTGTTATGACGGTTAATCACATTTCATAATCATAGTCAAAGTTTATATTATATATTATTACATTATTTATGATTTCTTTTTAACTTTTAAAAAAATTAAATAGATTATAATAAGATAAGAGTTTGAAAAATATATATAGATATGAAAATAATATAATATTTTTGTAATGTATTCCTTTGAAAACCATGTGTGTAATATTGATGGTGAAAAGGATTGTGTGTGTGACATCTCATACCCATATTCCACCTAAGACATTCCCCATGTCTGGTGGGCCACATGGTCTCAGGCGCATCTCTCCATCCTCTAGAGGTTGTCAACATACAATGAGGGCCTAGGGTGTGTCTGTTGGGAGAATATACCCTTGTTACCAGAGTGAATCATAGTAGATGACTTATATAACACAACATGAGATAAATAGTAGAATAAATATAAGTAAAAAAGAATGCATAGAGTAAAGAGACAAATCAATGATTAATAAAAAACTATAATATCATAAATAACATATGATGAAATATTTCATGTCACTAGATTATTGGAAATCATGGATACAAGGTACCAGGTATACATAAAAACCCCAATTTAGTAAAATGAAAATACATAAATTATCCCAAGAATATTAAGCTATAGCTCAATCATCTGTTACCAGCTCCATCCTAACACAACAGGCAATCATGTGTTCAAAAAATTACACTTCCCTTTATCAACTCATGCATACATCTAATCTATCCAGGGTACCAAATGGTGCATGGAGAGGGTGTGTAATAAATATTATTGGGACACCACTAACAGCATCAATAAAATTCATCCCATTTAATTTAATAGGAAAAGTGCTCAAGCATTCATATATAAATTAAACTATGAAATGTAACTAAATACCCAAGTACTTCATTCTTCCCTAAACTAGTGTCTAAACGTGAAATCAGTTCATCAATTAATTAATTTTTAGTTTATATAAATGAGTCACTTGATGCATATCTCAGATTGAAATCACCTCATGGTAATATAAATAGTGAAGGTTCCAATTTTTAATAAGGAAACCATAATTGATAATTAATATGATGTTGTTCCTAGGTAATTACTAAACAAACACATATTCTAAGGGTAGTTAACTCCGTAGAAACTAAATCTAGCTAACGGGTAAGAGTGTAATCTAAGGAGCATCATCATAGGAATTCCCAAAATAATGTTTGTAATCAAGACCAAGGAATGCATCCAGGGTAAAATGAGAGATCAGTACAGTTCGGGACCAAGGATATAACCAAGTATCCTCAAGTCATGGTGGATCCAAGGAGTGTATTTTATGAATCCTATATTAATAATTAAGGTATAATAAGGTGTCATACTAAGCATCCAATGGTATATAAAGATCATGGTCTAGGGTAGGTTGAATCTAAGGTAACTCGTATCCTTGAATCAGAATGAAATCCTCAAGTATCAAAGGAATACCCATAAGAATCCAATAGCTAACACAAGTCAAGAATTCTTATAAGGATGTCAAGGTCCATGTTCAAATAAAGAAAAAATTTATTTATTTATTTTCAATTAATTTGTTGATATGATAACTATTCCTTTAATGAATTCACTTAGAGCATGCCTTTCCTTTCATTAGTTTGACATGGCCATGTAGCATGAATCCTTTTAATTAAGACCATATAAATTATATTCAGTTAAAAGGATCACTCTTCCACCTTCCATAAAAATAAAAACGTGTCCCAAAAACATGAAACGAATAATTTCATTACATTTAATAAGGACATATCATATAAATTAGTATTCTTTAGATTATATCATTTGAGTCAATTACATATATTTATGCACAAACCTTAGGTTGGACAAGTAGAACTAAAACTAAAATTTGATATTCATAATTTCATTATTCAATATGAAATTAATATAATGAGGCTTACCATTAGTGTGGTCAATCTCAAAAAAAAACCATAACAATGGCCCAATGTTTCAACACACTAAAAACCCAATTATGGAATTTCAGCCTACAGGGGGTGTTGGGTGTTCTGCACGAAACCAACAGCAACCAATCACATTTATTGGAATAGCATAACCATATGGTAATAATTACTGTAAGGGAGGTTTATAAATTCAAAAAATGAATAATTATGAAATTAGAAGGCCCCACATATCAATTATAAAAGCAACGAACATGAATAATGAATTATTGACTACCCACCTCATACATATCCAAATACCATCCTTCAATAGTAGCCTTTAACTTGGCTTGGATAAGAGTAGATCTAAAAACGTTATAATGAATCACACCTCGATAAGTAGGTTGATATAAATAGAAATGATGCATAGATTTAGAATACTTGAGTACTTACCAATGCTCATCTATCATGACAAACATAAGTTTGATCATATATCGAATGAAGGAGATATTTTAAACCCTGTATTAGGCTATCAAAGAGCTATAAATTGGATGAATTTGAGGTTCATACCACTAAAATTAAGATTGGGTAAAAATAGTTATGTTAATTAGATCATTAAGGGTAAAATAATAATTTTTCATGGAAAATAGCTTCTGCACAGTTTGGAATCACTATTTTCCAAATTGTGCACCAACCATGCTTGGGTTACTGATGAAAATGGGGGACTCGCATGGTTAGGCCACACGGTTTGAGAAATCATGCACCAACCGTGAGATATAAATATTTCTAAAAATGAAGACTATCTACACTGTTTGGATTAACCGTGCAGCCTCCCAGCATGGTTTACTCTAACTCTACGCTAGACCCATTGTTTCCAAAATTATTGATTTTGGGATCTAAATAAGGGCTTGAAACCTCATATTTATTCTTTAACTCCTTATGCATCCACATAAGGTTCCTAAAATTTAATTAGAATAATATTTAAAGGATTCATACATGATCTAAAACCTGTGTTCTTACTATATTCCCCCTAAAATGAATTCATCCATGAGTTCACCTTCAAAGGGTTGTGAAACACTATCAGAGAATAAATCTGGACACTGAGCACATGCATTAACCTCCCAGACCCATGGGTTTTCTTGTACATGGCCTAACTACCATAGCACTCATACTAGAGGGATTGATCGGCCTCAAAGATCCTTTAAACTCCTATCAATGATGTGTATATGATACTCCTTAGAAGATGAATTAATATCATGCTCAAATACCTTAGGATAAAAAATATGAGACAGGTCGACATGATAATAGGGATGTCATGGAATGTGAAAGAGTTAGTTCATATAATAGTAAATATGAGATAGTAACAACTGTTATGCTATTGGCCCAAATTTTTTCACAATCTCAAATGGCCCTAGAAAACATGGAGATTTATTCCCTTGATTCTGTAATCATATATTCCTTAAACTAGGAGATTCCAACTGGAAAACATGATCTCTGACCAAAAAATCTTCAGGTTGTCAATTACTACAGGTATAAGATATATCTCTAGATTGAACAGTACTCATATGTTTTATGGTCATCAAAACCTACTCTAAATACTCTTTCATGAGACGTGGACCTATTAGGGCTTCCTCAACAACCACTATCAATGATAGGGGTGAATTAAATGGCCTACAAAATATAATGCCTCAAACATAGACATCTAAATTATCACCAAAAAGCTATTATTATAGGCGAGCTTGACGAGATGGATACACTTCTCCCATTAATTTTTGAAATCAAGGACATAGTCCTAGAGAATTTTTTCTAGAACATGTGCCATCAGTTCTAACTATCCATCAATATAAGGGTGAAATTATGTTCTCAGAGCATCTTTTTACCCATATCCTTCTATAACCCCTACCATAACCATGATGTGAAATGAGAATCCCTATCATAAATGATAGTATCAGGGACCATATATTTTTATTTGATCTCATATATATACAATATTCAATCCAAATCAATTGATAATGTCTCTCAAATAGAAATGTTGTGGGATAATTAAGTTAGAAATTCAATAATTACTGATACAGAATCGCTACCCCATGGAAACCAAGGTAACATGACTACGAAATTCATGGAAATATCCTCCCATTTATAGTTTGGGTCTGGAAGTGGATGTAACAATCCCAGAGGTCTCTACTTCTCCACCTTCACTAGATAATAGGTGGAACAATGAGCAATAAATCATGGTATCAGATGTTTCATCCCAGACCATCAATAATAGTGTTGCATATCATGATACATTATAGATATTCCAAGATGAAGTGGCCACGAAGTGTCATGGGATGCTTTGATAAAATACTATCCCATATCTATAGGAAGCTAGACATGCCCATGAATAAAAAGGATTTCTTCTCTATCCACTGACCAATCTAGAGGTGGGTCATCTTTTGATATAATCTCACAAAGAACCAAGCCCTCATGATCTGAAAATTTATTTCCCTTCACCTTCTTGAGGATGGAAGAGGATACTGTCAAGGCTAAGAGGTAGTAATTCTCATGACTATCATGAAACATCATATGCTACACAGAATAGAGGGCCATTAACTTCCATTCATCACTAGCTTCCCAAATAGCATGTGCTTATGTTTTCGAACACTGTACACCAGTGACTAAATTTCCATTTCCAACCATATAGGGAAGCTCAAAATCGACGGACTAAATATATTCAACCAATATTTACTGTTTCAGATTCAATTCTCATAGTGAAAAGATATATTTCAGGATATTTTTTCTTGGTACACCATAAAGAGGTCATCAAAAAGATAGTTTCTCTAACAATGTAAGGCATAAAAAACTGTTTCAAGATCAAGGTCAAGCATTAGATAATTTGAATCATGAGGCCTCAACTATTGAGATCCATACACAATGAATCTTTCCTCCTACAACAGCACTACTCCTAAGACAACTCCTGATGCATCATGGAATTCAGAATGTCCACTTATTAGATTTGGTAGAGTAGAAATAGGTCTCAATACTAGAATTTCCATTATCTTATTAAAGGATTTCTCACACTCTTTTGACCACAAGAATTTAACACCCTTCCTTGTAAGACCATCAAGAGGTTAAGGAAGGTGTGAGAAGTCTGATATGAATCAAATTTAATATATATTGATCCCCATGAAACTCTATATATCAAACATGTTCTTGGTTGCTACATGTAAACCACATCACTAACCTTCTTTAAGATTATAGAGACTCTCTATTATGAGTTAATATGACCCATGAAGTGAACCTTGTTGATCCAGAAGTTGAATGTAGGGATCTTGGAATAATGTCAATGCCCTCTCTATGTACTAAGAATGATCTCAAGGTGTTGTTCATGATCTCAATGAGTGTGAGAATACACCCAGATGTCATCCACAATGACTATAACAAAATAATCAAAATAGGGGTGGAACACCCTATTCATTAGATCCATGTAAAGCATAGAAACATGTTTAATACCAAACCACATAACGAGTTACATATATTGACTATTCGTGTTATGTAATGGTGTATAATGTATTTCTAATGGCCTAACTCAAACATGATGATAGCTTGATCTTAGGTAGATCTTTTAGAAGATCCTATCCTCAGGAATATGTTCAAAGAGATCACCTGTTTGAGGTATTGGATTCCATTTTTTTCTATAATATGGTTCAACCATATATAATCCCTTCATATATGAAGGGTACCATCTAATTTTTTTTGGAAAAAAACATGGGTGAACACAAATATGAAGTGTTGGTCCATATAAAACCTTTGGCCTCTAAATCCTTTAATTTCTACTAGATATCATGTATCATAGTAGGTGAAATCTTATACAGAGGAATCATGGAACCAGATGAATCTCAATATCTACCTCCCTCTCTAGAGGTTATCTAAAAAAGCCATCTGTAAATACATCCTTGAAATGATATACTACTAGAGGGAATTCATCCAGGTCAAAACCTTGATCCTCAATTAAGTGATTGGAAATCTCCGTTGTAACCCACCCTAGCCCATGATTCTCTGTTCTGGATATATTATCTTGGACATCCCACTCACCCTTATTTATGTAAATACTTCCCTATGGGGTGGTAGACAATATCCTTTGCTGATATCAGTCTACAAATCCATGATATAGAACCAAATCATCCATCTCAAGAATCACATTGAAGCCCATCAACTTGAGGAAAAATTGGTCTCATAATAATGGGTAATTTCCTACCTCAATGGAATAGTCCATTAATTTATGTATTCCCTATGAATATACTCCCTATTGTATATCTAGGGTCATAAAACCACAAAAAAAATTGTTTTTCTAGACCATGACATCCCACGATAGATTAAGTGATGAAAGATTGTGAAGAACCTGTATCAAATAAAGAATATTCTAAAGTATAAGACACTAGAATAGTACCTCATATGGTAGATGTTCCAATAGGTGGATACTCATGTATTAGTTGTAAATCATGCATCTGGAAGGACTCACGACCCTGATAAACATCTAGAATTAAACATTCAAAACATCTTTTCTAGAACTTCTAGTGATCTGGGGTTTGGATAACATGGCCAAGACCTCCTCCTTTTCATGTTCTACTGGTTCCAATCCATCTTTTCACCTAAATTTTCATAAAATAACCTTCCCTGGAATGTGGAGATAATAAAGAACCTCTTAAACATGATGATGATGGAAATTTCACATAAAAATCAATAATTCTCCCATACAGTTGTAATCACAACAATATAGAGGCTCTCTATCACAATGAGGCTTCAGATTCACTATATGTTTGAACTGATGGCATACCACAGAGCTAGATACTTAGGTAACCTAGCTTGCACTACCCTATCGAGTAACCTGCAGTGACGACTTTATGTTACTAGAATAATCATTGGACTAACAAGGCACTGGTTCTTTGTTTTTGGTGCTTTCTCTATCCCTTAGGTTGTTTTTAATGATTAGTGACTTGTTTAATATTTCATAAATAATATGGAGCTGAAAGACGTTCACCTGGGTATGTTTGGCATACATGAGCCCATCCTCTAAGAATCTATTATGTGAAATCTAATCACCATCTTGAATTGGTGAACATCATTTTACCTTGTTGAAACATATTGAATACTCCATAACTGAAATAACACCCTACTCGTGATGCATAAACTCTCTAGATCTATCAACTCTCCACATCGGAGGTAATATGTAAACATATATGGCAATCTATAAATCAACATATACCATGACTTAATGGTGACCAGATTAAGTAATCACATCCCACTAATTCTTGGAAGAAACATAGAGCATGTACATATAATTTTTGACCTTCTACCTTGGAGGCATCTCTATATTCCCAAAGATAGACAAGGTGTATTCCAACCAAAACATAGTATCTTGGGGACTTCCAACCCTAGATAATGTAGGATAATGATTTGTATGGAACTCATGAGGATGATCGTCTACCGTAGGCAGATTTTGGAGCAATATCATGGATTTACATTGATGTAGGTAAATATCATGAATTTTAACATTAGTTCCCAATTCAGGTACAAAATCTAGTTCCACATGTGGCACTCGTGAAGGTATGACTGGAAGCTTAGGGCCCACCATTTTTTGGAGCAAGGTCTTCACCACCCTCTTAGCCCATGACATGAGGAAATTGTGGTGGAATTAGTCTAGAATTTTTATACGAACAAGCCTAAACAAAATATTAAATAAAAAATAGAAACATTAATATAAGTTGATTATAAAGAAGCTCACTTCCCAAGCAACACATCCCCAACCACCCTCTTAGATGGAATGGTATTGGTAAGACCTCATTTATATGTTTTACTGGTTCTAATCTGTTAATGTTCAATAGTTCCTCTCCTCATATTTTATTGGAAACCCTTTAATTTTATTTTATATTTAATTACCAAGATCACTACTTTAACTTTCATAAGCATGACAAGGTGGGATAAGGATGTGAAACCATTTAACATTTCTATTTATATTTTCTTAGAACCATTCATTTCCAGTGAATCATGTACCATACTCCATATAAATGAAAAAAATTGAATTCCTAATTAAATTCTTGATTTAGAAAATTACTCATTCAAACCCATGAGGGCCCATAAAACCTCATGAATTTAAATAGAAAATCACTCAACTATATCCCAAAAGCAGCATAAGAACATATACAGGTATGGATCACTAAAAAATATAAAACATTTAAAGAAATTCAAGTAATTTAATAAAAGTATATGGCCTCGAAACATGCATGACATGTAAATACTTGGTGATCATATGATGCATGTAATAATGATCCTTGGACTTATATCATTGGGCCACATTTGAAATGAAATACTCAATCAGAATAATAATCAACAACACCACACAACATTTCTATCACCCTATGGTGAAATGATATCAAATATAATAGAAAAAAAATTATGTTTCAGGAAACTCAACCATTACCCAAAACATAGTTTTGAGATTTCCAATCCCAGATTATAATAATTTCTCGAGAATTACTAATATCTAATATATTATTTCAAGATATTATATAATGAAATGAACCTCTTTTACCCAAAAATATGATATCCTAGACTTGGATTCCAGTTACTAGGTGCCCCATGCACAGTGGGACACATGGCCTCAGGCTCATTTCTCAATGTGCCAGAGGATGCTGACTAGTATTTAGGGCCTAAGATGTGTAAAGGGGATAATGTTCTATCATTACCATAGTTTATCACAACAGATGACATACATGATAAAAAAAAGATAAATAGAAAAATAAATATAAGTAAATATAATTCACAATGGGAAGAGACAAATCATTGTTTATTGAAATAACTGTAATAACGTATAATAACTTATGATGATATATGTCATGTCAATAGAATACTAGAAATCTTGTATAAAAGGTATTAGAGATACATGTAAAACCCAATGTAGAAAAAAGGAAATACAAAAACTATCCCATGAATCATGACCCTGATCTCAGTCATATACAACCAACTGTATCATATAACATCAATTAATCAAGAGACTAAGGAATTAAACTTCCTATTATACACACCTACATACATATAATCAATGGAAGGTACCAAATAGTTACCAGAGTGGGTGTAAGAAAAATATTAGTGGGCCACAACCAATGGTGTCGATAACATCCATCTTGTGAATTTAAATGGAATAGTATGCAAGAAATCATATATAAATAAATCACTACTATGTAACTAAATACACAAGTACCTTCTTCAATCCGTGGATGGTGTATGAACGTGTAACAGTTTCATCAATTAATTATTTTATAGTTTATATAAATGACACATGTGAGGCATAGCCATCACTGATATCACCTCATGATAGTATAATTAATGAAGGTTCCACGAAGTAACAAGGAAACCATAATTGATAATTAATATGATGTGATTCTATGGTAACCACCAAGGAAAACTAGACCTATAAGGCTTCTTACTCCATAGTAACTGAATTTATCTAATGTGTAATAGTGTAATCCATGTCTCATCATCCATGTGATTCCCACAATAATGTTTCTAACAAAGTCCAATGAATGCATCCAAGGTAAAACATGAGAAAAGTTGTTGTCTAGAAAAAGGATATACCTGAGGTACCTCAAGTCACATAGAATCCAATTAGTATATCTGAGGAATCATGTATTAATAATGAATGGATATTATTATGTATTATTAGGTGTCCACTTGTATATAAGGATTGAGTTCCCAGGTATGTCTCGCCTAAGTTAACCAGTATCCCTGGATCGGAATGACATCCTCAAGTACCCAAGGAATTCCCTAAAAAATCCAAGAGATAACATAAGCCAATCCTTCCTATAAATATGTGAAGTTCCATGTTCATAAGGATAAAACTTATATTTAATTCATTATAATTAATTTGGTCATATTATAACAATTTCATTAACAAATTAAATTGGTTAATGCCTTTCCATTCATTAGTCTCAGAAGGTCAAGTAGCATGAAACCTCTTAATTAAAACCATCTAAATGAAATAAAATTAATGATGTTCACTCTGATTAATTACATAAACATGGAAAGGTTTTCCACAGATGTGAAACTAAACATTCATTTTTCTTTTAATAATTCCAAAACATATACAAAATTATGCTTTCCATAATATATTTTAAATCAATTATATACATTTATGAACTTACCTTTGGAGTTACTAGTGGATGTTTCATGGTAAAAGATATACAAAACATCCCGATTCAATATGATGGTAAAATAAGCAGGCTTATAATTAGTGTGTTCATGCTTGAGAACACCCAAATGATGGCACAAAAGTGTCAAAAATTAAAAACCCAATTATGGAATATCGCCCTACATGGGGTGTTGAGAGTTGTTGAATAAACCACCAATAACCAAGAACAATTATAGAAATACTATAACCATATTGTTTTTTGAAAATATGGATGGAATATATATTCAATAAATTTTAAATGATGAAATTGTCGGGCCCCAAACATCAACTCAAAAATCAACAAACTTGAAGAATGCATTATAGACCACCCACCTCATACTCATACAACTATCATCCTCTAGTATCATCCTCTAATTTATCTCAAATAAATGTAGATTTAAAAAATATATGAGGACGTATACCATGATAACTAGGTTGAGTTAAAGAGAAACAAGGAATGGCATAAGAAGACTTGAGTACTAATCATTGCACATCTAACATGACAAATGAATTTTTGATCATATCCTCTATTGATTAGATCATTAAATCACTAGATTTAGACTTCAAATAATTCCAAATTTTGATAAATGTAGGTTTATCATGTATGAAATAAAATTAGGGAAGAAGGTTTAAGTTAATTATACCACTAAGGGGAAAATGATATGTCTTCCCAGAAAATAGCATATGCACGGTTTGGATTCTTGGTTGGTAAAACCATGTGTACCCCTTCATTCGTACATAGAAAAAAGGGGACACATTAATAGTAATGTCACACAGTTTGAGAAACCATGTTCCAAATGGGAGATATGGTTGTTCTTGAAAATGTATACCATCTCACAGTTTAGAAAAAATGTGTGCCATTTCCTGCACGGTTTACTCTACTGTGTGTCAGACCCATTTTTTTAAAAATGTTAAGTTGTGGGATTTGAACGAGCTTAAGACACCCTCTAGAACATTATAAACTCTATAGGAATCCACAATAGGTTCATAAAATTTTATTATACCAAAATTTAAAGGATCCATACCTGATTCAAAACCCAGGTTCTTATATTGTTTATAAACATGACACCACTGTTTTTCAATTTTGAATATATATTATTATTAATTTCTTTTTTGGATACATCATTTAATTTTTAAAAAATTTCATAATTTATAAAGGATGAAGTGTTTGTGATGGTTTGTGATGGTTACTTAAAAAATTATTATTAGCCATTGAATTCTTGAATTTTGAGGGACTTATTGATACTCAATTATTATAATAAGTAACTGTGGAATACAAAAAATTTATGGTACTGAATGATGCACAATTAGTGCAGGATTTGGTAAACCACACATGGTAATCATACATTAATAAATTTAAAAAAAAACTATTTTTCGTATTTTGACATCCTAAGACTCATTGTGATCAATTTATTGAATATTATAAAGATTTTATATAATATTTTTATGGTTATATAACTTATGAAGTCTATTTTCAATGATTTAGTTTATTTTTTCCAATAAATAAGATATAAAATATTACCTTATGTATTTTATAGATATATTATAATAACAAATAACTATAGTATTTTGGATATGTATATAAAATGAGCATATTCTATTAATATGGGCATTTCAGTTTGGGTGTATTATATGGGACTACATGCATAGGTAGGGAATTGGTATATGTCGTAAAATGTTATTTCATAATAGCACCATAGAGATGTGAACTTATATGGATATGATATTTTTATGATTGTAAAAGGTATGGAGATATGGGAAAATGGATAATATATTGTTATATGGGAGCATGTGTATGTTGTTATGACACACATATAAGTATGATGAGAATATATGATGTGAATTGGAGTTGTATTCCTAATAAAAATCCATTCAAGAGATAAAAAATATTATTGTATTTTGAAAAAAGCCTATTAATTAATTCATATGTTTGGAAAAAACATTGGTTTGAACAACACTGGGACCAATTGGGGGTGGGTCATCCCCTTGGGGGATTGGTTGTTTGGTCCATTTACAATGGTGGGTGTGTGTATTTTTTTCATTTCCTTATACCCACAAATAGATACTATAATTATTTTACATAAAATTGGTAATTACCACTTATCCCACACATTTGATTGATATATAAAACATTAATATTCTAGAGACTCTTCTATTTTCATATAACTTTATATTCTTCACTTAATCAATGTTCCTCTATTGGTTTGAATTATGGCATTGTTCCTTGTTTTATGACATTACTCTAATTCATTTTTCTTATTATATAATCTTATTTACATACCTAGAGGTAATGGGAGATTAGGGTGTTCTAATATCAAAGAAAATCCTCAAATTTATTGGGTATTTTGATATTTTATTGATATGGAATCATTTTTAATAACTAGTTTGTATTAATTTAATATAGGATTCATTGATGCATCAATTTATGAAACATGCTTCTCTAATTTATCCTTTATTTGAAAAATTCACCATTTTGTATGGATTTCAAATAAAATTCTTACTTCTAATGTTTTTTAAAATTAATTTATTATAGGATTAGAAAATTATTTTATAATTTTATTTTCAATTTCATGTTGTTGTAAATGATTTTCTCACGGAGTCTATGTATAAATTTTTTCCCATATTTTTACATCGACATGCTCTATGTAATAAAATATCAATGTGTATTTTCAAGAAATAAATGTTATAATTTATCATGATTTAAAAAATTTGAAATTTTATAAATATAACATTATGATTTTAGAATTTTCATTCGATTTGTAAAAATTGGTTTGGGTATGAAAATAGATAACTTCTTATTTATCTTGTTAAGCCTATAATTTTAGGCCTTTTATTTTGGATTGTGTTATTATCAAAAAAATTAAATTTGATATATTGTTAAATTCATATCAAAGGGGGTATTTTTTGGTGGTTGAATGTCTAGTGAGAAATTAGTTTATAAAATTGAATTATTATTTTTTCATTGATTCTTGATTATTTTATGTTCTTGTTATGATAATTATTTTAAGAAAATATTAAAAATAAAAACATCAGTGTAGCCTTTGGTAGCTAAAATGAAATTTAATGGATAAATTCTCTACCACTTTATTATTATTCTCCAGAATGTATACCCTAGTGTGTTTCATCCCCAGGATAGGGAGTTGCAACATGATTGGTCTAGTGAGAGAATGGTAGGTGTCAGTGTCATAGGATTCCATTATAAGTTGTAAGATAATTCTTCTCAAGACATGTTTGATATTATATCATTAATTCAAAAGGTTGTTATCCCATAATGTATGGAAAAATATTATTGGTTTTTAATTTTTTATTAATAATTGTTTTTTTCATTTCTTAATACTCAAGATGAGCGTTATTTTTTTTCTTTCTATTATTATTCATTCACCAAGGAAAAATAAAATCATTAATAAAAGTGAAATATAATGGATATTTTTCCATTTCATTTAAATTTTTTGTTTGTAGTTATTTGAAAATTATTAGTTTTCATTTAAAAAAATATTACAATAGAATATTGAATATCATTAAAATTCAATAAAAAGTAATAAATTTATATACATAATTTAATTTCAAAAAAATAATTATCATATAAAATTAAGTGAATATTATTTTAGAGGTATCTTACTGGTAAATTATATCCCTCTCAATACATATACCATTTTTTGGTTTTAAAATTGTTATTTTTTTTGCAATTATGAATAAAGATTTTTTATTTTTAGGGATTACACCATTATCTCTATTATTGAATAATGGGGGCCTGGAGATACAAGGGTACTCTTTTCTTACATGATGTTATTAACACAACCCATTTCATTTAGGTTCCTTCATGTCTATCAGTGTTATTGGATTTTTCATCAAATTTCAATTTTCTTTAGATTTTTTAGAAGAATTTTTTGTGTTATTAGTTGATTAATGTTTGTCTTATTATATCATTATTACTGTAATGGGTAAATAATTCTGATAATCCCATGTGATTCCCTTATATCTTATTCCATCCTATAATAAATGGGAACTAGCCTCTGATTTTTTCTTTTCTGATTCATGTTTAATGGGACGATATTTAAAAAATTTATTATACGTGATTAAATATTTCACATAATTCTTCCATAAAAATAAATTTCTATATAATTATACTATTTACATGAATATACAAATGAATTTTTTTCAGATCTATAATATATATATATATATATATATATTCATATATAATAAATAATTTATTTATAAACTCATATAATTTAATTATTCACATATTAAGGATGTGTAAAATTTACAATCATGTATATAGGGTTCATAGTTAATGGCCTATACCAATACATGTTGGGGTAATGGAAAAACTAGTTTTGAGTTGTTAGTATAACGTTTTCATATAATAATTTTATTTATGAATATATATAATTAATTTGAATAAGTATTTATATGATTTTAATGGTCTCATTAGTTTTTTAGAGGCTTGGGTAATGATAAGGATGAGGTGTTGGGTGTGGTGAAAGATTATAATAGTCATTGGGTACCATTTTAGGTGTCCAATAATAGTGTGGTCCTAGATGACCATTGAGTACCTAGTGTAATGGTATTAAAAACTCATTTTACAATGATGGATTTTTAAAAATAAATAATTAAAATATAATAATAAAATCGGGTAAAAATTCCCCCTTATACTACTTTTATTTTCTATAAAAAATCCTAAGAGAGCTGTTGAGGGAGTCTTAATCACCCCAAACCAACACTTCTTGGTTCAATGCCAAAAACACATAATTTTAAAAAGATAACTTTAATTCCATGTGTTATTATCCAATCTATACTTGAAAAAGATTCAAATTAGTATTACATCTCAAAATTATATCACACAACAAGAAGTACTTTTTGGTTTAGTTTAATTTAGGGAAAGTTTTTTAGGTAACTTATTTTTAAAAAGACATAACAAATATCCATATTTGAACAAAACTACACTCTCTTATCAACTTCTCATACGTTATACTCATCATCACAACCTAGAAAAATGGACATATAATGGAGGGGTCAGCTTAGTTTCCCAATATTGGTAATCATAACCGATGAATATCAATGATTGTAAATAAACATAAAATAATAATATGGGTATATTCACAACACAAAAGAATGGTACATCCAACATAGAATAGATCATAGATCATGGAATAAGTTGGGGACTAAAAAGTGTGTAATATCATAGAAAATATGAATAAACATGGGGTGTAACATAGCCTATAATATCCCATCTTTTCCCAGGTTTGTCCCTCTTTGAGTTTTGGGTTAATACTTTATTAGAATGGTTTTTATATAATCTATGGAGGTTGAGTATTATTTAGGTTTGGATATAATTTCTAAGAAAATGACCTAACGTTCGAGGATGTATATTTATTTGAAATAATATTATTTAGGTAAAATATGTCTAAGGTCTCAAAGGGATACTGTTTAATCTCGGGTGGAGTTGATGGATTTTTTAGATTTATTTAAGAATATATAGTGTTTTATATGTACATATTCACAACATGTATGTAATACATGTCATTAATCTGTATCTTAGAATAATCCATGAAATATTTGTGGGGAAGATTGATTTACAATATGTGAATTTGATACATGTCTTGGAAAGGTTGATCGGTGTTTTGTTATCATATGGTGATGTGTTTTTGCTGTATTTTAATTACACTCTATGAAATGTTTTGGTAAAATTAATTAATCAGGATTAGTGATTTTATAACATGTTTCATTCTTGACTCTATAATATTTTTCGGCATCCTTACCTCTCAAACCTTAGTTCATCTTTAGGTGATTGTTTTTGTGATTCCTACACATTTGGATGAATTAGTCAAGTGTTGATCTCTGGAAAGTTCATTACCATTGGTTTAATTCTTCTTTCCACTATCCTCCATTATTGTGGTGTGATTTCCTATAAACTATTAAATCATGTTTTGGTTCTTGAATTTTTGTGATACAGGATTTCCTTTTTGTTCTCCTATTTTATTTATCCTTGCAGGTTCCCTATTGTGGATGTTAATTTGATCACATGATTATTTGGATATTCTAGAGCATTATTATAATGTTTGTTTAATCTTGGAATTTTCAAGAATTTTGAATTCACTCTAAGACACTATGAATGTCCCCAATAATATATTAAATATATTTTTAATAATATGTAAGTGCTTAAACCTCCCATTAGACCCCATTGGGTTCATTGGAAATGAGATCAATCTTATACCCACTAGAGTGGTAATCCTTCCCTTGATGTTACAATGAATTGTCAATTAAAAAATAATGGGTTTTCAATACAAGGTCAATTGAGACATTGCAATGATAAATCTTATAAAATGAATTGTTATAAATTTAAACATGTAATGGTTTGATTATACCGATTTATCATATCTTATGTGAATGTTCTAATTGAGAATATATAGAGTCATTAAAACGTGATAAACTGACCAACTAATGAATGTGATACGAAGGAGAATGAATGATATACATTGTTTTATTTATTATATGTGTTTTTTACGGTATTCCTCTACATGTGGACTATTTCCTCATGAGATGTAGCATCTGTAGTTCATCTTGGAATAAGAGAACCCACCACATGGGATGAGATTAACCCCTCATTATGTGAACATGAGAATACATAAGTGACACCATAAGGAGAATTTTTATAGAGTCCATTATGGGAATCTCACTTTCCCCTTGGCATGGTATTATGCCCTAAGAAGACATAAGTAACTCCAAAAGGAGTATTTATATGGTGTGAAGTTGTGATTATTGAGACATGGTATGGGTGATCCATCCTAATGATGGAGGATCGTCCTGGTGGAAGAAACATATGACATAGATCTAAAGTAGGTTTGGATTTTCGTGATTGTCAACCTTGAACTCAAGGAATGGAATATTTATTTTAAACGATATATTAATTGGTTAAATAAATTCATGTTATCACTTTATTATATGAACTTTTTTTTAGATTAATATTTTTACATATGGTCTTTTGACTACTATTCATTCTTTCATTAAGTACCTGAATAGACATCATCGATGCAGGTATGGATTAGGGAAAAGAAACATGTTGTAAATTTTTCTTGTCAGATGGGTTGGATATTGGAGAAAGGGATGATGTAGGATTCGGGATAGGGGTATTTTTTGTTTCTTTTTCATCGTGGTATCTTTTATATATACCTTATAGAATGTCATTTAGTATCATTTCATTAGAAAATTACATTGTTTATTATTATTTTCTTGTATTGGTTCATCCTTTATCCTCATGTTTTATGTTGCACTATTTCTACAATTTTTCATTAATCTTGAATCTTTTTATATCATTGTTATTACAACTTAATTCTAGGGGGTGGCGTATTAGACTATATTAATTACACACCCACTACTTTTTGGAAGCCTCTAGTTTATCAGAAAAAATTATTAGGATATAGCAACCAATTCAATTTGTCCATGTGAAAGAGTAATAGGTCCGGGGACATTACAAAGTGGAATCATAATGAGTGTTTTTCTTTTCTATTATTTTACAATTTTGGAATGTTATAAATGTTATTAGGAATGTGTTGTGACCATTTATTGATCGTGTATAAAGGATTAGATAACCCATGTATGTGGTAAATTTCGAGAACTGCGGGATCGAAGATTTGATCATGTTGTTCACTTATTACAGTTGATGTTACTTCATCTTGAGTGATTAACTTGTTTTGTGATCTTATTGATTAATGTGATTTGTACTAGTGTCTTGATATCTATTGATATGAGTATCTATACGGCATGGTAGGAATATTTGGATATATATATATATATATATATATATATATATGTATATATGTATATATTTATATATGTATATATATATATATATATTGACACGCATTTTTCATGATGGGGACATATTAATTTCATGTGATATAATTTCCTATATGAACTATGAAATGAGATACATGTTATATCTGATAACAAAGGGAATAAATGATCTGTTGTGTTATAGAAATTCACTAGTTAATCCAATTATATGGTAAAATTATTCAAGTGGTTCTCTATTATTGTTAGCTGTTTAGGTTTAACTTGATGTATATCTAATGTTATAAGGATTTTGTTTTTCTTGTATAGAAAATTTAACCTCATCATCATCTATTTCAGTGTCAATCAAGTGGAATTCAAAAGACTCCTAATGCATATGAACCAGAGATTCATGTGTATCTAAAAAATAATATGGGCAATAATATTTAATAAAACATACATAGGTTCATGTGATCCATTGAGAAGGTGATTATTTTCAACATACCATCAATTTCTAAGATAATGAGAGAGTTTATAATGCAACATCCTCATATGTTAACTATGGATGGAGGACCATAGGTAGATGAATTATGGATACATTCATTCCAGATGATCATTAAGAAACTATGGAAACCAGTAGATAGGAGTGTAAGGAAAGTTTTATACATGCTTCATGGACTATCCAAGATTTGGTGGAACATTATGGAGTAAGTTGATCAACAAGAGATGATAACATATAATCAATTTGAGGTGATGTTACCTTGACACTTTATCTAATGATTTTGAAATATTAGATTGCTAATGATTTCATACACCAAACACCTGAGAGATTATTAATTTTCGATTTCACTAGATGTTACACCCTGCTATAACATTTTTATACATTCTATGAAGATGATGAGGTATCTAGTGAGAGGTGTTTCAAAGATGTGATTTTATACAAGATATGTTCATATATGAACATATTTCACCAAAGTACCATCAATTACATAATGAATCAGGATTTCATTGTAGAAATTTATCTAATAATAGAAATTGAGTAGTAGCTAGGTTGTTTTAGCTGGTAAATCTAGGAACACTTCATCTAGTTGTGAGATATGTCATTATGAGAGTTACCTCTAGGTCAGTAATGGGAAAAACAGTTATGGGAGTAGAAAACTATCTCAAAATTTTGTTCCATTAGAGTGCTTATTGTTTGGAAATAGAATCCAAAAGCATGATATGTTTCCTTACCCTGTAGTGGATTTTCATTCTTGTGGTTTCATGGGATATCTTTAGAGGTTCAGTATGAGCTAATAGAAACATAGTAGGTGAATGAGAGAAAAAAACGGTACATGTGTCGAGAAAGGACTAACCTACCCCTCAACAAACTGGTACCTAGTGTTCTATCAGATGTTCAGGATGAGTTAAGGGGTGTGGTAACCCAGTGTAGGATTGGAAGTAACCCTTATAAAAAGTATTACAGGGTAGTCAAATTAGATCCCAAGGATTGGTGAAAATTCAACCACTTTCTATACAGACTACTACAGCTAGTTTGGATGTACTACCTTCTATTATAAGAGGTACACTTCTTATCTCATAACAAATTTCATGGGTTTTTTATATTGGATCATTACATTCCATTATATCTCATATTTTTGGAAATTGTTTTGGCTTGGTTGTTATAATATTGGACGGTGTATTGACTATCGATACACCATTGTGAGTGTTATCTGAGAATATCATAAATTCCAAGTCATATTCCCAAAAGAACAAATAATGTCTTCATGATTTTTATATTTCTATTTTTTGGAAGGTTATTATCCACATTTTATCTATGACTTCTCTAATATGGTATAATTGATTCCCATTATGACCAAGAAATTTCTAAAATTTCATTGTTTAGAATCTTGAGGGATATATTTTCAGGACCTTAAGATATATTTGACTTTAGCACTAATCCCCACCTTACTTATTCTAGGTATGTAATATATTTTGTTCTATGATGTATATGGATTTATATGTGGATAAATTATGATATAGAAGGATCTATTTGTTTCTTATAGATCCTGATAGTGGATACCACATGAAAATAATTATCCAAATCAATATTTGAGGTTGTTGTTGTGGTACATTCCCAAATATGCTACAGAAAATATATATTTCATGGTAGGTTTGTAGTGTACATGGACCCCAAGAAACTAGGGTGTATCTTTTCTCAATGAACCCCAAATACTTAGAAGAGAATGTGGGTAGATTATTGTCTATTATTTTAAATTTGATGTGGCTTATACCATGAGAAAGGGAAATATAGTTTTTGTTTTCTTAATCCAAAATACACACATATAGGCATTGCAGGAGATTTACAATGAGTTGAGGATGGTGGAACTCTTTATAGAAATAAATCTACATGTTTTGGAGTATAATGGATGAGTATATATTACCCTGATATCTATTTTACTAATGGTATTGCAAATAATAAATATATATTAGTTATCTGATCCATATGTATTAGCTTTTAGGGATATCAAATATAGTGGGGACTGACCATAAGGACAGTTTTCTGGTAGTATTGATGTTCTTCTTATCCATGGATGAGTATGGGTTCCTACAGTCTTGTGTGAGAAACTGATGAAATTTTTTCAAATATAAATAATGAAGGTACATAAATGACATAAAATGTTGTATATTGATCTATTTATCCATTACTGGTGACCTTGAATTAAAAAGAATGTAGTGGGTTTTATAGTGATATGTTTGACTTGCCTGCATGCGAAAGAAATGAACGATAGGACAATTGGGTTGTTGCAGCCTTTTCATGTTCATGAATGGAAATTTGATGATTTCAAAAGGTGATTTATAATAAGATTGTCCATGAAATCTCAAAATAATGATGTTTTATGGGTGACAAACAATCAATTGATGATTATCGACCAGTTTTCCCCATTAAAAATATCACTATCATTAGTGATATGGGTGATATTTATGTGTGTGAGACAGTTTGACAACATGAGGTTGTGAGGATTATCATTTTTGGTGGAGATCCTCATTTAAAATCATTTTTCTAGAATGTTCTTTAGAAGGATCTCTGATTTTGGGTTCTTCTTAGTACATACTATCATCATCGTACCGATATCCAATATGAATAGATGATTTAGATTTTATTGGATATGTTGCGAACCTATGTGTTTTATTTCAATGGTTTATGGGGGTAATATTTGTCCCTTATAGTTTTTTCAAATAATAAAAGCTTTTAAGAACTGATCAATATGAAACCATTCAACGATTTTTGTGGTTGGTTTCTTTGTTCGACTCTTTATTGGTTATAGGTAGAAATGTTTGTTATTTTTAGAGGTAAAATTTTCCAAGATATGTACAAGTATATTTTTTTGTTATTAAGTGGTTGGTTACCCTCAAATGAAGGTATAAATCTTATGTGAATCAGTATATATAACTTTAATATTTCTATGATTGTTATCATGTTTACATTGGGTTAAAACTAAGTAGGGAAAATTCCATATATGGAAACAAGGAAAGACAATGAAAAAGTTTTCTAAGATGATTGATATTGTGTAATATGATCTTCTAGTAGAAAATTAATTATCTTTTGAAAATTTCTATAGTTCTATTAATGTCACATTTCACATATCATAGATGTAAATACATCATCTTAACCCATCTCATGTGGTAGACATTTACGAAATTCAGCTTAGTGTAAAGAGGTACTTTAAGGAGCATCTGATATGAATTTTGGACCATACTGAGAAGTATCTTTACGGAAATATTATAGATATGGTATGAGTGTATTAGTATAATGCACATGTTCACAATTAGATATTAGATAGGGAATCGTATTTTCAATAAAAGTGCTCAGACATTTTTTTGAAACCACACAATGATGCTTAGAACATCTTGGTATTGAGCTTTTATATGGTGGTGTGGTTATAAGACATCATGTATTCCCTAGAACCCCCATTATTGAGTTTTTTGTTAAGGATTTTTAATTTGGGTTTTATTTGTTAAAAGATGGATGTCAGGTTTCTTTTTGGGATGGATAGCCTTTATCAAGAAATGACATAAATTTTGGGGATGTATGTTTTCTTACTTAATAGATTCTTTGGATAAATGTTTCTATGGATGAAATGGTATTATTCTTTTGATCAGGTGGAGTTAGTGTATTTTCATTATTTCTAATGTAATTTATAGTTTATTCTTCTTTCAGGAAATATTATCACTGTATAAGAAATAAATGTTTTGAATATGTCACTTAGAATAATCAATGAAACATCATTAGGATGTGGATTTTTTATATGCTATGAATTTGATACATACTTTTAATTGGTGTATTGGTGTATTCTAAATATGAGGCAATGAAGTTTTTGGAATATTTTGAATAAACAACCCAAAATGTTTTCCAAACAAGAATTTATCAACCCCAAGGGTTTTAAAACATGTTTCATGTCTGGATATTGTAGATTTCCTTATATGGCCTCTACTATAAAACCTTGGGTTACTCAAGATGATTTTTTCGTGATTCCCTCCCTTCCATTTATCTCATTAGAGTGATTGATCTCTAGTGACATCCTTTTCATTTTCTTGCTTCTTATTTTTTTAACCTCAGTTATAGAAATGTAATCATCTATCAAACATTGAATTGGGTTTTTGATCACGGTGTTTTTGTGAACTAGGTTTTCCATTTTGGTCTCCATCATCTTCATTTCTCTATCGGTGTTCTATATATTGGGGTTTTTTATGATTATTGGATTATGGTGGGTGGTATATAACTTTATCCTGAAGTATATTTCCAATTATCTAGGTATATACAATAATTTTGAACATTCTATAATGTTGTGTGCATGAGACGAATAATTTATTAGATCTATATTTGATAATAAGTATGTTTTTTGAACTGCAATTGGACCCCTTTGGGACCATTATTGTGGAGAATGGGCTTGTATCCCCCTGCACGATAATCCTTCCTATGTTGTTATAATGAATCTACAATTATAAAATCTGTGTTTTTTTCACAATATGAATGCAAAATAAGGAATTTTGAGGCTTGCAAGATTAATTAAGATAAATTAAAACTTAGCATGGTTTGACTGTATGGATTCATCATATTAGAGGACAACCTAAAAATTGAGAATATATTCTTAGTTAGTATATTGAGATAAAAATTCCAACTAGGGATGTGGTAATAATTGTGATGAAGGGTATACATGTATTTCTTGTATACATGTTTTCTAGAAAAATACCTAAGGTCTTGGACCACTATCTCATGAGACGTGGCACTAGTAGTTCATGCCAGAACTAGAGAAACCATCACCTGAGATGAAATTATCACCTCATGATGTGTGTAAGGGTTGACATAAGTGACTACATAATAGGAATTTTCATATCTTCTAGTATGAGATGTTTACATTCCCCTTGGAATAGTATTGTGCCTGGGGTATATTTAAGCGAATCAAGCCCAAGAATTTGCAAGGATCCCATTTTTTATTCTTTAGACATGGTACAAGAGATCCATCCTGATTTTGTAAGATCAATCATTTGTAGGACAAATCATTTCATGGATTTTAAGAAGGTTTGGATGGCCTTGATTTTTAACCTAAAACATAAGGGGTGGTAGGTTTATTATATGTTTTTTGTTATTTGATTAAATGACACTCAATTATTACTTTAATGCATTCCCTTTATATTATATTTTTTTAAACATGATGGTGTAGAAACTGTTGAGTTTTAATCACACCTAATTCAAGAACCATTGGTACACAATAAGATTTCATGTATGTAGGTATGAACAAGGAAAAATGAAGTTATCATTGATATTACTTACTAGATGGGTTTTAACATGAATATAAGACAGATGTGGTATTCTGAAATAGTATGTTGTGAGTTTATTTGTGTAATCTTGGTTTTTTGTAATTATTACATTCTTCATGACATTTACATACATTTCAAAATGACATTATATGACTTATTTTTATTTTAGTGGTTTGGATCATCCTTTACCCTCATGTTGTAATTTGTATTGATTCTTCAATTCACCATTACCCTGATATTTTTTATTACCACAGTTATTACAACTCAATATATGGGGTATAGTATCCCCACTATATTATTTACACCCCTAAAACTATTCACAATCCTCTAGTATATGGGGAGGAACTATTTAGGAATATTAACCAACCTAGTTCATTCACATGAGAGAGTGTCAGGATGGGAGATGTTAAATATCCTAAAATGAAAATCAACATAGAGTTCAAGTATACATGAAAAATAACATAGAGATATGAAACAAAAAAAATCATAGGAAACCATGGGATAAAACTCTTTATTCCCCTGAATGTGTGGAAAAACTCATTATGTTATGCATGACTATCTGAGCAAACTCATTATACCCAAACATAAGGGAAAAAATCATCATCTCCATGCATGACTACTTTATAAGATATGACCATAAACTAATTATTTTTTTGTATCTAAAACAACCCATCATCAAAATTAAATTTATGTATCATAAGAAATCAATCATCATCTAATCTAACCCATGGAAATAAAATTGGTTTCATATCCTTTCAAATATAATCATATAAATAAGAAATATAATTCCATCAATAATTATGTCATGGTATACTAATGAAAAATAAATGGTTATACAAATATATCAAGCAACATTCTAAGTAAAAGTCCATAATTGAATATAACATAAAATATTTCATTTACATATAATAGATAATGGGTATAATGTAATGTTAACAGTTCTCTCTATTAAATGATTAATGGGATCTAGGTGGATACCCTATAGTTAAAGAAATAAGAAATAATGTGTTCAAAAATTATGGAATTTGAATAAAAGTAATGTTTATAAACATTGAATTACTGGTCAATAAGGTGGAAATGATGTATCAATTCTATAATAGAAAATAAAATTTCAAAATCTATTTATATAAATAAGGTTTGTGGTTTAATTTGATAAATATCCTAGATCAAGTGTGATAAATATCAAATTAATTTGATTTAGATAAAAAATTTGATGTTTTCAAAAATCCCTTAAAAAATAAGATATGTCATTGGTATTTAGAAATAATTTTATCATAAATAATTTATAAAACATTAATAGAAACAATTTAATTTATAAAAATTCATAATATAAAGATAAATGGTTTTATATAACCAAAACAAATTGGTGGAATATTTTTTCACATATAAATCATTAAAATAATATTCTAAAAGACGTTCATAACATATTCATAAAAATACAATGTTTTTGGTCCCTATAAAAATTTATTTTCAAAAAATTAATGTGGAAAATTTGGAAAATATATAGTTTTGAAATTGAAAATTTAAAATTATATTCATGAAAAGACATAATGTTAATCGAAGTAAATGTTGTTCTAAAGATAAAACATTTTATTTTGAAAGGATGAAATAACATATTAAATATTCGGAAATATATTGGTTTGAAAACCCAAAATATAAGATTAATATTATATTTTACATTTTAAAATGAAGAAATTAAATTATGAGGGTCAGAAAAAATAATACTTATAATATTTACCAAACTAGAAGAAAACATTGGTTGGTAGAAACATATAGATTAAAATATCCATTGGAGGGAATGTGAGTTATTCTTTCAAAAGTAAAACATTATTTTGATATAGTATTTCATTATGGATTATGATATTGAGGAAAATAAATAACATATCGAGATAAAAATAGGTAACAAACCTAGATTTAAAAAATTTAACTGTAACAGGGGACTTATATGATCATAATCAGGAAGATAATTTATACCTTAATAGAAGAGAATTTTAGATTAAAACGATATTATAACTTAGGTATTGTTTAAATCAAAACTGATTAAATTAAAAACAACATGAAATTTAAATAATAATAAAATTCATGAAATTTATTTCATGGTTTAATTAATCAAATACATAACATATTCACCATATACAAATTAAGTGCATAACATTGGCATATTTTATTAAATGAATTATAGACAACAAACCTTTTTAACCATATAAACATTAATTTAAAAACACCTTGAATGATATTATTTCAAATGAAAGATTAAATACTAGGAATAATTAGAGTATTATGTTAAAAAATATTAAAAAGTAAAAAAAATTAACCCTTTCTAATAAATTAGTTTTTATAATAAGACATATGTCTCAAAGGGTGATAATTTCAGATAAAAACACCTTACCTTGTTTCTCTGCTTATCCAAATGTGCGAAACAACCTATATATAAAAATATTTACTCAAGTAATATATGTTAGATTCCTATTAATAAAAATTAAATTTTAAAATCATAATTTATAATTATTATCTACATTTATATTAGTTAGTTATTATCTATGTTTGATATTGACTGTGGATAATATTAATCTTCTTTAAATACAATATCAATTGATCTTATGTTATAAATTATTCTGAAAATTTCATCATTATTATAACATAAATGGTGCTATAATTTATGAAATACAATTTTTTATAATGTTATTGTTTTATTCTATGATAATTTTGGTTATGAACATTAAATATGAAATAGGATATGGGAAGGTTTTTTGATTTTTAATGAAGGGGAATTAGTATATTAATTAATGTGGTCAATAATGAATTTACTACTATATAAGAAAAATAAATAAATTATATACTTAATTTATAGAATAAATTACCATTAATTAATATCTTATTTCCATCCATGACATTATTTTGTTGCTTTGTTCAAGTAAGTGGTTAGAAGAATCGAAACCTGATTATACAACAATTAATGGATGGTTATGATTAATAAAGATGATTATTTTGGAATAAAATCATTATTATAGATGAATAATGATATAACATAGATATATTTATTATTATAAATCATATTTTAATATATTTGAACAAATAATAAATAAACTGTATGCGAAATGATATACACTACATTGTGGAGGTAATTGTCCCAAAAAACACACGGTTCATGCTTTCATTTCTCAATAAATTAGAGGATATAATGGTGGGTTATAATTATATATTTTTTATAATAACAATATTATATATCATAAATTTTTAATTAAATTTCACCATTATAATTTGATAATATTGGTTTTTGTGAAAAAAAAATATATCTTTGCTTTGTGGAGATGGTAGTATGCACAATGAAAAAATGACTATTTTTTTATAATTGGAAAATAGAAAAGGTGGCTAATATTTTTTCACCTTATCATAATAACATTCAGTATATAAAAAATAATGATGTAACTATTTATGAATTTTAAAATTATATTTTTGAATGAAAAATCAAATGAAATAATTATAGGAAAAAAATGCTTGTTGAGTACTTGGGGATTCCCTTAAGAAACTCATTGGAAGTAGAGGTCTTATGATAATTCTCTATGAATATATTATTAAAATGTAATATGATTCTAGGTTAGTAAATAATGTAATAGTTTCAATATTAAATCTAATTTTTATTTTATTCCTTAAGGTGTGGTGAGATTCCCCTTTTATAAGTTCTAAGAATAGAATTTTGGTAATTATAATAACTTGATATAAAAGGATCACATGTTAAACATGTATTGTTGCATAAAAATTAAAAATAATATATAATGTTCTAATATAAGTTTGATAATTCCTCAAGAAGTCAATTTTTTTAAAAAAAGTATCTTATATATCATCATATAGTCATAAACTCTACAACATTAATAAAAAATGTATTTTTAACTTTTCACATAAAATCAATTATTTAAGAAAAATCTCAAAAATTCATCTTAGGATAACACTGATTAGATAAATTGAAAAATAAATTAAAAAATAAAAATAAAAAATGTATAAATATTCTATTTAGATAAAAATATAATATATAATAAAAACCAATTTTATTGAACAGAAATCCCTATTTAGAATATTATTTGTTTTGAATACTGTTTTTTATGAATTTCTGATTGATCAAAATATTTTAATTTACTATTTTTTTTATTATAAATATTTGTTATTAATAATATTATTCTAATATTGTGTGCATCATTTTAGTTTAGTGTTTATTTTAGATCATGTTTTCAATCAAAATATTAACAAATAAAATATATTCTAAAATAATAATGTGTTACATTTACCCCCCCCCCCCCATAATTTTTATCATTATAGTATTAATTATCACATAACAATAGAAATTCTATATGGTTTCTAAATATAACTTCGATTAATGTATCACTTATAATGATCTATCAACCTTACGATCTCAAAAACAAATCATTATTTTTGGAACTATCTTAACCCTGATATTTAGTTTTTCTCCAATCAATTGAGCTAAGTGTACATCATTATTCAGAATGAAGAGAAATATAATATAATTACATTTAAAATAGTGTTTATAATAATCCTTAAATTATTTTACATTCATTGGATGATATGAAATTTTATACTCCTATACTAAATATTTTTACTATATATGGAGAGGTATAATCCATTAAATTTACTTAAATGGTGGATAATAAGATTTTTGCAAAGAAAAATCCTATAAATATAATTTTTGAATTAAATTATTCATCAACTATAAATTTTTTATTAATAATTCAACATCTATTTATTGGGGTGATGATTTAATGTCAATATTAAACATTATAGATATAAAGGAATCAGTAGAATAATATAGAAAAAAATACTTGCATTTATTGAGTGGATTGTTGGGCTTCTTCACTCTACGTAATCTTTAGAACTCACGTTGTTAGTTGTGGTTTCATAGGATTTATGTTGTAACCCTTTTCATGTGAATTTATAATGTATATCATCACTACTAGCCATTGGAATGACACATTAACTTGGGTAATTCTAATGTTTCCTAGAATTTAGATGTTGAACTATCTCTGTTAACATTTGATGGAAATTATTTCCCTCCATTTTTTTGGATTAAATTATTTCTTTTTCATCTATAATTTGTTACAAGATTTCCACATTCACCACAAATAAAAAAAACATTATGTTCGTTTGAGAAATTCATATGGTTTCCTCTTTGAAATATTTTGACTTGTAGTATATTGAATCTTAATTCCATTATCATGTTTTTTTAAAAAATTGAAGGATAGTCCATCCTTCTCTTCATTGGTGTGTTTGAAAATTCAACTATGTCAAAATTGTTAATCATAATTATTGATAGTCTGTTTGGAATAATCATAAGCTTTCTTACTCATACTCATATCCCATTAGGTTTATTATTGGTAAAATATTTATATTTTCGATAATACCCATCATTATGTTAATTCAATTATGATTAATTAATTACAAAAACAAAAATGTGTTAACATGATAGATAAAAAATAACACCATAGTATAATTATAATAAATGATCACTAAAAACTCATCCTAAAAAATTCATACAATTGAAAAAAAATCAATCAATTCTAAATTTATCACTCATGGTTCAACCATGGATTCATTATATTGAGTTATCACATGCATATTATCCAAATTAATTGGAATAATAAATTCTTCATAATGGATTGTAATGGGAATTTCATTAACCAAATAATATCCTTTTTATTTTCCAACTAGTTTTGTAGTTATTCAATATATTCATGCACCATGTTATGATTGAAATTATATCGAAAATTCAATTTAATGTGTTATTTACACATGGTATATTTATTATATTGCCTAAATCAACTTGTAGTATCCTTACAAGGATACTATTTCTTGGTAAATAGAATAATCTCATCATTACCCCTAATTTCTAGATTTTATCCTATAATTTGACTATTGCCTTATTTTCATTTTTAAAGTTTAACTAATTTTATCTTATATTGATGAAAAATAATTTTACTAATACTAAAAAATAACCAAATAATCATTTATTAACTGATGAGTCACCTCATACCCACACTCAGATGTTAGACACAAAAAACACATAATTTTACAAATTAACATTGATACCATGTGAGACTATCCATGATATATATTCACCAATATAAAATTATTATTACATTTTACAAAAATATCACACTACTAAGATAAATTTTGGATTTAGTGTCTTTGAGGACTAGTTACATAGGGATCTTATCTTAAAAAACATTTCAACGTTTTTTCACAATCTAACCATGATTAAATATCTTTTATTCTTCTCATTCGTTACAATTTTCTTTATAACATACAGAAAATGGAAGCATAAAAGATGGTTCAGATTATGTACTCGATGGGGGAAAACATTAGAGATAAAAACTAAATATCATTATTGATAAGAAGATATTCATTAGTATATAATTAAGATGTATAATAAAATTAGAACCACAAAATAATTTACCATTAATCATGGAATAATCTATTCAATAAAAAATTATAGAATATCATAGAGATGATGCATAAATATAGAATATAACATATCTTAAAAATGAAAAGCAACAAATAGTTATTACATAACAAGAAAAATAACATATATATATAGAATAACCATAAAAATAATAAAACTTGTAAAAACATATTATACACATACCTATGTGAACAAACTCAAAATGTTCACAACATATTGTGATTAAACTTGTTATTCTACTGCATTTATGGATAATATTATTATGTCTATTCATGAATATTTCATAATATATAAACATTAACCAATGGATTGGATGGTGATATTGGGTATAAACTGTCATCATCATCAAATATGGTTTCCATAAGAAATATATCTTTATTATATCGGACACATTAAAAGAAAATGGGTTTGATTTTACTTTCAAATATAATCATATAAAGAAAAAATTCATAATTACATCAGTAATATTAATATGATATACCAAGTGAAAATATAAGGGTAACAAAATATATTTCATAACATTTTAATTAAATAACCTTTAATCAAGATAATATAGAATATGGTTTTTATACCCTATAGTTAAATGGTATATGCTTAATTCAATAATTTTAGAAATAAAACGATTTAGTAAATAATGATAACATCCATTTTTCATAAAAATGTAAAACAATGTATTCAAAAATGAAATCAATGGAAGAAAATTTAAAATTATAAACCCTCAATAACTAAAAAATGATATAGACTTTATGGATCATTTATATGAAAAAAAAATATTATATATACAATTCAGAGAAATAAGGTTGATGGAATCATTTGATTAATATCATTGACCAATAATAATATATATCGATGTAAAATTTTATAGAAGAAAAACACTTTTATTGTAGTTTTATAAAAATCAATTACTAAAGAAGAAATATCCTTGAACATTTTAAAGAATTGTAAAAGAAATATTTTATAAATTTTCGGAAAAATAATTAATTTTAAAACCCATTAAAAATTAAAGAGAAATTTTCACATTAAAATGAACTAGGTATTGAAAATATGTGTTCCCATTGAAAGCATTAAAAATAATTTTAAAAATAATTTTTTAACATATTGATAAAAGGTAAATATTTAATGGATATTTTCAGAAGTTTTTTACAAGAAATTAACATGAACCATTTAGAAAAGTGTTTAATTTTTATAAATTTATTACAATAATAAATCCATAAAAATATATATAATTTTTTAAAAAAAATTATAGGGTAGGTGATAAATCATTTTATTTCGAAATGATAGATTTTTTTTTTATATTTAGAAATACCTATGTTTGGAAACCTACCTCAGAAAAATAGTATTATATTTTCCATTTGAAATGAGCATAACAAAATAATGATGATGATAGAAAGTAACATATTTTATAATTTTCAAAATGTTGGATGACATTGTCGTGATGGTAAATATGGATATGGAAAAAAATACCTATTATATAGATTGAGAGTTATTATTTAAAATGCTAAACATTAATTTCACAAGGTATAACATTTGGGAGGATTATATTTAGGGAATGAAATGACTTCCTTATATAATATGAGATAATAAAAAAAATAATGTAACTGTAAGGATATAATTTTCTTAGAATATCATAATCATGTAGAAAATTCATGACTCAATGAGAAGGAAATTGAGTTAAGAAAATTGATACAACTCAAGTAATATTTAAATAAAACCCCATTAAATGATAAAAATATTGAAATTGAACATATAATACATATACTTAAAAGTATATTATTGTTTTATGAGCCAAATCTCCATCATATACAACATATAAAATCATAGGTACATAATACACATATATCTCAATAAACATAATTTGCGGAAAAAACCCTTGAAACCCCAAGAAACATTCAAGTTAAAACACCATGAATGTTATAATTGAAAATAGATAATTAAATAAAATGAATAATTATATTTTTTTTGAAACAAAATATTAAGGTTTTATTAGATACATTATTTCAGGTAATACATAGTGTATAGTAATAAATATGTCTCTAAGGGTGAAAATTTGAGATAAAAACCCTAACCTCGATTCCCTGCTCAGTAAAATGCATTCTAACCTCGTGTATAACCTAAATGGTAATCATAATATTTTTTTAAAACCCAATTATTATATAAATTATCTTTAAAAAATTTCCTTTATAATTTTTCTCTATAATAATACTAGTAAGTTATTATCTATTTTTGATATCTGTTGTGAGTAATCTTAATCATTTTGAACTACATTCATAATAAGAGTTTTTAAATCATTATTTTAAAAAGATTCATCATTACCTAAACATAAAAGGTACTTATTTATATTATTTACAATTATTTATAATTTATAATTTCATTATATGATAGTTTTGGTTACAAACCTTCTAGATGATATCAATTATTATCATGTATCGATGATTTATAATGAAGGGATACTTGTATATTATTTAATGATTTAAATATTATTTTTAACATTCCAAAAATAATATAAAATAATTATTTAATGATTTAATAAATATATTATTAGTAATTATGTTTTTGTATTGATCAATTATATTATTTTATAGCATTTTTTAAGTAGGTGGTTAGGCAACCCCAAACAAGAACGTAACAAAAGATTCGATGGATATGATTCTCAAAGTCATTTTTGAAAAATAATTTATAATAGAAGACTTATAATATTATTTATATAATTTTATTCTTCTAAATCAGATTTTAATATATTTAAATATATAATATTGAAACTAGATGAAAATTGAGATATGGTACTTAGTGGAAGCGGTAGTCCATAAAACAAAAGGTTAACATTTTCATTTGTTAAAAAAAGAGGGAAAGAAGGTGGACTATAATGATTAAATTCATAATCCTAACTATATAATATTCTTATCTTTCATTACTCAATTTCACCATTATCATTATTGAAGATAGATGTCCATGAAAAAAAAGAATTCATCGCTTCATGGAGGTGGCAGTCCACACAACACATGAATGACTTCATTATTTTATTAAAGGAAAATGTGAAAGGTTGTTAATATTTATTCCCATGGAACAATAACATTCTAAATAAAAAATAATTATTTCATTATAAATTAATTATAATTTAAATATTATAAAGTTATAAATAAAAAATTCTAAAAATAAACTTCACATGTTGAGGACATTAGCGTTCCCTTAAAACAACCCTTGTAAATAGTGTTTTAGAATAATTTAATGTTACTAGGGAGTATAAGAAAAGGAATAAGATTATAGATGATGAAAACTGATTTATATTGAAAAGGAAAAAAAATTATATTGATATTTAAGGGGTGGTGTGAGGACACTTTATTAATTGGTGATATTTGTATTTTTTTTAATTGTAATCAAATAATATAAAGGAAGCGCGTGTTAAACATTTAATGGTGATGTAATAAAATGAATATTAGATTTTAGGATGATATAAGCTCTATAATACAACAAAAATTAATTTCAACAAATATTTTGAAAAATTTTATTTCCATTAGTGTTAGAATTAAAAATTGATCATTTTTTTTGTTTTACCATGGTAACTAATTTTTTCAAAAAAAACACTTACTTTTAATACATAACAATATAAAACATACTATACAATTTGGATCTAATAATTGAAAATATTAAATCCGTTCTATCAAATAATATACATTTTGGAAATAAAAATTAAATTTAACATTAGCTCATATAATGTGTAAAACCCATTTTTTTTTAAATAAGTGTATCATTAAGAATGATATTTTTTGTGTAGGATGTAAATATCAAAGTGTTTAAATTTAATGAAATAAATTATTTTATTGTAAATAAATTAACGTTATGTGGGTTTTAAAAAAATTCAAGTTATAATTCTATAAAAAATAACATTGAAATAAATGAAATAACCAAAAATATTTTTTTTAAAATGTTACATAAGTTTATAAAATGATAAATATAATTTCATATAATAATTTGTGAAGTTATATTTGTACTCATTAAATAAATAATTTAAATTTTTTTATTTTTCATTTTATACATAGTTATGAAAATATTCATTAATGCTATGATTTTAGTAAAAGCTGTATTTTTAAATATTCGTTAAAATTTTATTAATCTTAAAAATTAATCTTATGCAATTTTTTATATGATAAAATTAAAATCGAAATTAATTTTACAAAATTAAAATTTCTAAATTTCTAAATATATCCTTTGGAATAAAAAATAAAAAATAAAGAAAAAATTCATTTAATAAGAAATAGAAATTTAGAACAATAAGAGTTCTTAATCGTATTTTATAAGAATTTATAACTAATTACCATAATTTTCATTAATATAGGTTTCATTATTATTAAAATATATTATTAATATTCATCCAGTTTTTCATGGATTTATTTGGTGAGGTGTTGTGTGCGGAGAAAAATATCAAACATATTAATAATTTAAAAAAAATATTCTAAATTTTTGTGGTGCTACAAAACAAAACTCTCCAATTATCATCACTTATTCTTCCGCTATATCTTATAATTATTATCCATTAATCTAACCATATATATAAGTTTCATTCTAGTTTTAGGCACATATTTTTGATACATTCTTATGATATTCTCATTGTCAATCTATACTACAATGACCAAAACCCCTAAATTTTAGGTGATTTTCCTTCTTTCTGTAATTTTAAGAAATTAAGGGTTTTTGAAACTGTGATTGTTGATGGTTATTCTACCAATAGAACATGGTATTTTGTTCTATGTATTTCCCTCAACATATATATGTTTTCATGGATGGTTTGATGGATCTCTTGGTAATGTGTGTTTCTATAACACGGTAGTTGTTTGAAAGGGATTGGACAATTCATGTGAGAGTGAATAGGCATAATTAATGTCTTGAGAGACATAAAACAAACATTTTTTCTTTGTGCTTAAAAAATTATCTTGATGTTAAGGATATAAATTAATTATTATGATCTCTAATCGTTAATAATAATTTGAATTAAAACCCATGAAAGATACTTGTCCCTAAGTTGAGTCTTAAATGGCCTTGTGAGGTTTGGTGAAGTAGCATTTAAAATTAAATAAATTATGATGCAAATCTATTTAGTGATTGGGGTAGATGGTATAATTATATTTTATTATATTATGTTTAATGGTGAGGAGTATTTTTTTTCTTTGGTGGAGGGGTACTAGTGTTAGGTGTTGTATAACATTTTTCATTATTAAGTAAGGCCCTTCATATGGTAAGTTATGTTGGTTGATTATCAGTGAGGGACTTTCCTAATGTGTTTGAATATAAAATGATTAAAGATAAAATTTAAAATAATTGTCACCAATTGTAGAATTTTCTGAGAATAAATTATCTTTATTATCATAATCAAGGGTTGTTTAATTAGGTTAGTACGTCATTTCCATTTATAAAAGGGTGATCCCATTTATCTCTTATTATTTCTGAGGGTTTTTGGGGATAGAGTAATAGCATAGTGTGAGGCCAAAATGTAATTGGATTTATCATTTAAATTTATTTATTTAGAAAATAATTTAAAACATATTAATGGAAATATGGTTTCAATATTATTTTATAGTATATTATCCATGACATGCAATATATGCTTTAATAAAATTTCTTCATGAGATTAGTATATTGTTTATCATTTTATTCCATGTATATTAATATACCTCATTTAGTTACACATGTGTTATCCATGTATTGAAATCAGTTTTGTAGAATGTTTTATTATTTCTTATGTAATAATCATGTGCTCGTGATGAAGGTGTTAATAGGTTATATTATTATTTAAGAGGATAAAAAATTTTATTTATATATATACAAATTATAATTATGTAAAAAATACTAGTGTCTTGAAACTTTTATTCTTCGTGATTTTTGTAGTTTACTTGATCCATGGATTATTTCTCATGTAAAATTATGTGGTAACACATGTAATAAATATATATGTGTTTTAATGTGTCAAAGAGGTAAATAGAAAGGAAAGATTTTTATAAACTGTTTTTATGTTATTCAATTTTTTAATGAATGGAAAATGGGTTGTTAGGTATTCACCAACAATCCATGGGTTTGTGTACACCATCAATAAATAGTTATATTGTGCAATAGATATGGGTACATGGTACCCAAAATTGGTTTATTTATGATATATACTAGTAAACATAACATTGTTTCTCTAGGTAGTTATCTTAGGTGTGCCAAATTTTTTTTTGTAAAATAATGATTTATTTACATGTATGGAAGTTCTTTTAGAATATAGTATTTAATTAATGGAATTCTACAAAGTGATTAAAATTTGTGGGGAAATTTATATTTCAAACATCATTGATTTCAATCATGGCTTAAGGAAGGTATAGTTAAATTTTTATAATGACTTTGAGGATGTATATTTGTTTTGATATAGATTATCAAAGAATATAGAAAACAAAAAAAAGGTATATGTGATATTTATTTCTATTTGTAATGTAGTAATGTATTATATTCATTATTTTTTTGATTGATTGTCTTCATATTTAATGGTGTTGCAGAAAATCATGTCATATTAGGTATAAACACACATATATATAATTGATTATTTTATGGAAAACATACTATGGCCCTAATTTTTTTACATTACTATTACACAATTTTAATGATGAAAAATAGAGTAGTTATTTATTCAAGGATCCAAATGTTTTGTGTCATTGGAAAATAATGATCATAAACAAGTTATACATTATTAATCATAAAAAAATAAATCTCTATTCTTTATCCTTCAAAAATATCTTATTCTTCTTAGTACTTATTCCAACCTTAGAATATTCTATAAAAAAGGTGAGATAAAATTCCAGTATGTGGAATGATAGAAAAGTATAAATAGGAGATAGGAATCAATAGAACATGGGTGAGAATAATCATCATCATCATTTTATAATAGTTTGATCAACATTACCATCATCATGTAAACATTTTATAATGTCATGGATTTTGTTGAAGCATTAAAATGAAATATCATTTCATATTGATCAAATACCACACATATTTGTGAAAAAAGATACCATCATGTTCATGCATATAATATGTGTATAAATCGTAACATAATCATTATGAACTAATATAGAATAATATACACACATAATACACGTTTTATAATGATATAAATCTCATTTGTTAATGAATTTTAGGGATATATGTTTTCAAACCGTCCCATCACAACATACTATTTACATAATCATGCATGCCACATATAACGTATAACAATAATGATCATTAAATAATCAACGTAAATGAATGGGTTTTATAAGATTTTTATCAATGATAATTTCATTAATAATATTTTAGTTTCAAAAGAAATAAATTAAAACATTTTTGGCATAAAAATAATCATTATTAAATAAAAAAACAATTACTCAAGGGGAGTAAAAGATGGGATTTGGAAAGAAAATGATATTTTTAAAATTATTGTATTTTGATAATAAATAAACTTGGTAACATATATATCCTCAAAATAAAATGGAATAATAGTAAATTTACTTTTAAGGAATATTATTGGAATATCAATACAAATAATTTCATGAATGATAAATTGGCCAAAGAAAGGGGGTTGGGTTTGAGAACCCCCTTACCTTAAATCCGTTTTATTTCATCACTTTTATGCCTCCTAAATAAACAACATAGTATTAATTAAATAATTTTCAAAAATTTATTTACTTTAATTTGTTCCAATATTTATCTATTATAATTATGGGAATATAATTTATAAAAATCTTTGTTAAATATGATTTTTTTGGGTCGTTTTTTCATTAAAATATTCCCATTTTTTTGATATATCTATTTTTGTTAATGTTCATTTATAAAATATATGGATTATGAACATATGATTAAAAAATATATAATAATACATTTATATATCATAAATAATTAATTATAACCAACCATATTTTGGGTGATAGGAAAAGAATAAGAAATGTCTTTACTGGCGATTTCTCGACCGTTGATGGGACATTATCAAAAAAGCGGGAAAGGGAACTTTGAAATTTATATATTTTATAATAATGAAACCTCAATTATTTTAACTTAATTATTATAATTTTACCATAATTCCTAATTACCATTATAATATATTTTTTGAAAGAAATTGGGAAAAAATAAATAGAATAATAAATGGATATAATAGTTGATAGAACAGAAATCATTCCTCAGTATAGCTTCTCTTGTACGACAATAAGACATCGTTGATGTTTGGAGTAGGTTTCACCATGGAAATCCCTAGGTGTTATAAGGTTCTTTATAGGGAGGATATTGGAAAAAAAATTATTTCGAATGATATAGAGGATTTGTTTTCCAAGGGGAGGGATAGGGGTTATTTATACATGAAAATTAAGGTAATTATATAGTAAATTATTAAGTAAAATATTAAATCAAATGTAATACTTTTAATAGTTAATTTTTTAAATTTATATCATAGATCTATATAATCAAATTTTTTAAGAATCTAAACCCCATTATAATTCTAATTCAAATATTTTATTAAAATAAAAATAGGAGAGAATACAACTTATTTATTTAAGAGATCACTTTTTACATTAGGTTTTAGAATTTTTTATGTTTTGAAATTACATTTATTTTTAATTATTCATTTATGAAATTAAATAAATTTTTTAAAAACATCAATTTATAGAAATAAATTGGTCATTATTACACTGTGAATGATCTATATTTAGATAAATCATATATCTGAAAAACTGTATTTTCGTTAATCTCAAGTATTGAAGTATTTCATAAAATTAAAATAAAATAAAGCCCCACCGTTGGTGGTGGGGTGGTAAGGGTTTGGGGGGTGAGGGGAAGGTAGCGGGGTCAAGTCCTTGGGGTTGCAATTTAATGTAATTTTCTTCTTTGCGTCATGTGCCGCTTTCGCGGTTGTACCCAATTTTTTAAAATAAAATAAACCTTGTAAAATTTAAACATTAGGATTTCAAAAATGATACTCATTTTTTGAAAATAAATTTCAAACAGGAGTAATTTTGATTTTTAATACAAAAATTAATATTTTAAAAAAATATATTAAAATACAAGATTATATTTTATTTGGGTTTTTAATAATGTTATTTATTTCTTATAATTATATTATTTATATTTGAGTACATTTTTAATTTATATCTCATTTTATTATTTTGAGGAAAAATTATTATTCCCAATGGTCAACGTATTATTCTCAATGGTTTGGATTCTTTTTCAATGTTAACATTGCATCCTCCAAATATCGCTTCATTAATTAACATCATATTCAATAAAATCACAACTAATGTTATATATTTTAATTTAATAATATGTTGATTTGTTTATTAATATTTTTTTCACTTATATATTATTTCTTATTGGATGATTATTCTTAAAGATTGGGGAAATCTATATTTTCCCATCATAAAATTTATATTTTATATATTTTTCAAATGTAATGATTGAAATTTTAGTTGACTTCATAGCAGATGAATGTAATGATATTTATTATTGAATTATTGTGTTTTTGGTATCTTAAAGTGAACTATGTGTATATTACTTATATAATATAATATAATAAACATTTATATGTGAAACTATTATCATTTATAATGTATTGGTAATTAAATCCCTCCCTTAGAAATGTCATCCCTGTAATTTCAACACATATTCTCAATATAGAATAGATGAGGGTACTTATATTTTATTATTTCCTCTAATTACTATGATGCATATTCATACTTACGGTTCTTCTAAAGAATGTTGACAAGGTGAGTTTTTCTGTTGCATATAACTTTGTCTCAATGGTCCATGATCTTCACTAACTACTCTTCATATCAGATTTCATTCTCCAGTTCTCCCACCATCAGATTCAATGAATTTGAGGGGAGGGATACACTTCATTAGGAGAGATACATGGAAGACATCGTGAACCTGAGACACATTTATTGGAAGTGAAATCTGATAGGACACTACACTTATGCGATTATGAATATCAAAGGTCCTAGTTTTTATAGGGTTAAGAATCACCTTTTTCCATACTATATGACCCTATTCTACAATGATATTTGAAGGAAACATTTTTCTCCAAAATAAAACTCTGATTTACTTCAACAGTTGTAATCATTTCTATTTTATATTAAAGTAAGAATATTTTATATGTCATTGGTTAGATTGAACTATCTCTGGAATCTCTTAAGAAATATTAGGTTCATGTATCTTTCTTTTTAAAACATCATGCCAACATGTATAATCTTAATAACACTTTCCATATATAGCTTCATATGGGATCATATTAAAACAAGTGTAGAAACTTCTGATGTATTAGAACTGATGTAATATAAGATATTGATCCCATACTCTATTATACTTCATTGAGAATGAAATCAACATGTCCACATGTGTCTGAACAGAACTTTTATATTGGCCATTCTTTTGGAGTGATAGACTATATAGAAATTCAATTCAGTACTCATAGCATGTTGAAGAATTCTACAAAATGTAATTTTAACCTTAGAGTACATTTAAAAAGGATTTAATGTGGTACCCCATTCAACATCACCAATTTCTTAACATATATCTTGGAATGTTTCTCAAGTGAAAAATCATTTGGGATAGTGATGAAGTGGGCATTCAGGATGTGTCGATCAACCACAACCCACATCACATTACATCCTTTGGATGTCTTCAAAAGGATTGTGAAAAGCCTATAGAGACATTCTCCCATTTCCATGTGGGATTGGGAAAATATTGCATCTTCTCTTTAGATATCTATCTCTCTTCCTTAACATGCCAAAATACAAATCACCTTGATATATACTCCTTAATATACTTCTTCATATTTTCCTACCATAAGTTCTTTCAATGGTTACTATACATCTTGGTATATCTAAGATGGAAACAGAAAGATGAGATATAGGAATTATCCAATAGCTCATTTATTATCTTAATTAATTAATTCACACAAAACGTAGCTCCAAAATGAATCACATCATCTCCTTCTATATATGATTCATGATTCATCCCTTCCATAACTGATTTTAACTTATTTTGAAGATCCAGATCATTCATTTGTGCCTTCTTGATCATCTAATAAATTTTTGGTTCGAAAACCATTTGGGAAATGTTTTATGTATTTCCCACCATTATTATTTCAATATAAGCCCATATCATTTCCATGAATATATGGTCTCTATCAATCTATATCATAGATATTTTATCATGATCTTTTCTATAAAGAGAATCTGTAACCTTATTCACCTTTATCATACGGTAGTGAATAGAGAAACAATAATCCTTTATTAGATCTAAAAATATAATTTAATTAATTTTGAACTCCTTCTATGTGAATATATATTTTATACTCTTATAATTAGAATTTATTTTACACTTCTCACCATAGTGGTAGTTTAACCAAATCTTCGAGGAAAATATCACAGCTGTGAACTCCAGATAATGTGTCGAGTAATTTTTCTCATGGATCGTCAACTGATATGAGGTACAGGATATCACATTGTTGTTCTTAAAGAGTTCCCAAACCATTCCTTTATTTAAAACATAAATGTGTATTATAATACATTCTACAGTTTTTTGTAGTGTGAGTACAAGCATAGCGTATAGCCTCTTATTGAGATCCTCAAAGCATTCCTCAAATTATTATATCTAAATATACGTAACCTTTTCCATTTTATATTAGTATGGGGACTAGAAAACCATGATAAATTTCTCAAAAAACAATGGTAGTACCTCTCTAATATTAAAAGTCTATGTAATTTTGTGACACTAGTGGGTAAATGGCGTTCCATAAATAACTTTTTTATTATAATGGTCTACAAAAATTCCATCACTTGTGATATTATACCATAGTAATATGGCATGTTTCATCCAAAGGTTACACTTTATGAAGTTATCATACATTTTCACCTTCATTTATTTCACCAAAACCATCCTTATATTCTACTCATGTTCCTCTTTGATCTTAGAGTAAATGAAAATATCATCAATAAACACTACCACAAATTTGTCAATACATTCTCAAAATACTCTCTCCTCAAATACCAGAATATTTTCAGGGAACTATAATTTTTTATGGGTATCAGTGTAAACTCGTAGTCTTTATATATTATAAATATATAATTGTTCTGAATATCATCATTATTCTCCTTCATTTGATGAAATCTACAATGAATATCCACCATTTAGAAGTATTGAACTCCTCATAGTTGATAAAACAAGACTTAAATAATTTTTAAAATATACTTTTTATAATAATATTCTTTTTATCCCTCGGTAATCGATGCATATTCTCTTTGATTTATACAATTTCTTGATAATGAGAACCAACACACTCTAAGTTGATGTCATGGGACATATGAAACATTTTTTGAAATACTATTAGTTTGACTTCATTAACTCCTCTAGTTCAATTAAAGACATATTATATGTGAATATAGAGATAAGAGTGGCTATAGGTATGATTTCTATTGATAACTCTAACTCATGTTTCATAGGAAGTTTAAGAAACCCTTTGGCAAAATCTAATGATTATTCTATAACACTGTGAATTTCCTCAAGGATGATTATATTCCTTGAAATAGCCATTTTGGGGAAGGTATTATTCTTTATAGGGTATCATTACCCACCCCATTGATGAATTTTCAAAATGAGATTCATGATCGTCCTTTCATTTACTAAGGATCATGGGATGATATATAATATGAAAATAAATTTCATTTTCCCAGCAGTTGATGTGTGTCATACGTAAAGACTACCAATCCATTCCCACTATAATGGGAAATTATACTTGGGGAAGGAATGAAATATTTTATAGAAGAATATTACCACAAAAACTAATAGGAAAATATTCTAATACTAGGGTTTTAGTGATAGAACCACCATGTGTTTTATAAATATCTCTACTTCATTGTTTCTTTGATTTGATTCCATATTTATAGGAAACATTCACGATGTAGAGGAATTCATAGAATAATAATTAAATAAAACTTTCATATTCTTGAGTTAATAATAAATTTACCTTGTAAAACATTATTTTCATTCCCCATATCAGTAGTAGTGATGAAATAATGTTACCCTTGAACCTTTTTCATTGGAGGTTACAAATGCTGATTATCCCCAATAACCAATGGTTTAGTGAATTATCTTCCACAATTTCATTGTTCCCTATATTTGAATAATTGAACCATGGATAATGAATAAAGAGGTTCCTTCCTTTCCTACCTAATATTTTTCATATTATTAATTTCTCTCCAACATTCATGAGCTTGGTTTTCTTTTCTCTCACAACTGAGGCACTTCCCCTTCCCAATAAAGAAATTTACAGGATGATTATTTGCACATTTTTTACACATGGGTGGTTGTATACTCTTTAATGTATTTAAATTTGATCCACCGGCTTGAATCTCCATTATTCTCTTCTTATAAAAATGTCCTATGGTCCAATCTTTAAATTGCAACTCTAAATTGAGAGCACATTGATCCGCTTCTTCATAACTCCCAATGTCTTTGATATCTAAAGCATTATGAAGGTGTGGTTTTAACCACTAATTAATATATCAATTTATCTATATGTTTTTATAAGAAAACTTGAGGCATAACTTACAATCCTAGTGAATTTTTTCTCTTATGATGTGATATATTCACCTTCATTTTTAATCATCTCTTTGAATTATCTAAACATATTGGTTCGATGAGTATGATGAAAAAAATATATTAAGAAATATTTTGTAAAATTATTCCCACTCTGTATCTCCCATTCCATATATCTTCTTCTTCTTCTTTATCAATGCCAACTATCGATTAGATTCTCCCTCTAAAGGACAGATGATGAGAGTCTCTTTCCCATTCTCATAAAAATGGAGAACATAAATGGTCATCTTTATTGAGTCAACCCACTGTTTATAAATAAGTTGATTAAAAGATACACTAAATGTTCGGGCTCATTTCCATATAACATACTCAAAAACATGTTTTTTCTTACTGGGGAAATGATTATTTTCCGTGTTATTGAGGATTGTTTTCTTAGCATGATAAATTTGTGTAGAAATTTCCATAAAATTTGGAAATCTTATTCCCATGGAATTGAGGATTTTGGTTACACAATCATTTCATTTTCCCTCACATGAATTATTGTCTTGTTTTCTCCTGATTCCCACGATTTTCTGAAAAATAAAATGTTTGAACAACAAATTAGTCAAAAAATCCTAATTAAAATGTTTACCCTTTTGTAAAATTAACTATAAAGGCATATCATTAGGATCCCAATGTTTATAATTTCTTTTCACTAAATATCTGTGGATATTTACATATACATAAACTTATCTTAAGGGTTGTCACTAATATTTTCTAATTAAAATTCCCAAATTAGTTAAACTATACTTATAATACTAGTTATACTGACCCTACAATTTTTAACATGACTATTACATCATTTTAATGATAAACACATAATATTGATACATTAAATGATCGAATGGTTTAGTATCTAAGGAAAATTATTATCGTTCATCACCTACACATAGTAAATCATAAAAACTATATTAATGCCTTCTTCTTCATCTTTATAGAAGATAACGATATCCTCATTACATATAGTCATCTGAGGATATACATCAACGAAATGGGTAATATAAAATCCTAGTAAGGTTAAGAAAAATAATGAAGAAAAAATAGGCAAGAATCAATAGAACATGGGTGAGTAAAATCCTCATCATCATATCATAATAATTGGATACTAATAAACAATGTGATGGTAGAATTTGATAAAGTCATGGATTGTGGTGACGTATAAAGATTAAACATCATGTCATACTGGTCAAATATCACACATAGTTGTGAACATAATTAGCATCATGTTCATACATAACATATGTTCATGAATCAAAATGTCATCACTGTAAAAAAATATCGCATCATGTACATAAATAATACATATTATTTCATGAGATACCCCACATTTCCCAATTCATTTGAGTGAAATATAAATATGGTCCCACTTGTCATATCATAATATTTATATAAGCACGCATGCCACATAGAACATATAACAATCATAGTCATTACATAACCCATTAAAAATAATGTGATTCATAAGTATTTTATTAAGATTAATTTCATGAATAATCTTAGGGTCCTAATATTAATAAAGGGAAATTTATTTTTCCTAAAGGTCATCATTCTTGAGTGAATATGAAACAAATCAAGAGAAATAAAACATGTGTTTTGAAAAAAAATGATTTTTCAAAAACCATTATATTTGGATTTTAAATCATGGTGGAATCATGTATATCCCAAAAAGGAAAGGGAATAACAGTTAATGTATTTCTATAAAACATAAATAGAATATCAATTTTGAGTATGTTATGTCCGAATGAAAAGGAGTTGGGTTCTAGAATCCCCTTACCTTAAATCCTTCATTATTTCATCCCTTTCCACATCCCAAATAAGAAACATATGATTATTTAAACAAAGTTATAGTAGTAAATTATGTTCATTTATTCCAATATTTATCCATTACAATTATACTACTATAATTTATTACACTCATGGTTAAATGTGAATTGTTTTGATTTAATATTTTTATTAAATTTTCATTTTTTGTTTTAATTTGTCTATTTTTGTTCAAGGTATTTTATACATTAGTGGAATTATTCCAAAAATCCTAGAAAAATATTATTATACCTTTATATATCATAAATAATATATTTTAATCATCCATAGTTTTAGTTATTATAAAACTAATGGAAAATCCCTTGTTGGAGATTAACTAACCATTGAATGGACATTGTCGAAAGAGTGGGAAAGGGAAGTTTGAAATATATGTGTGTGTGTGTTGTAATTATGATATTTAAATTATGTAAACATCAATAATATAATCATAATATAATTCCTAATTAATTTTATGATTTTTTTAATGTAATTGTGAAAAAATAGAAAGAGGAGAAGAAAAAGATAGAATAATTGATAGAAACATACACTTTCCTTTTGTGAAGTATCTCTTGTACGACACTAAAAAATCCTTGATGTTTGGAGATGGTTTACTCCAAAAATTATCCTAGAATTCTAAAATTGTTTAGACAGACTGCTTGTTTCTGATTCATTTTTCTTGGTGGGGTGTGCCCACCTAAACTTGTTTTTACATTTTCAAGAGGAATATAATATTGCCCCACATTCCTGATTTTTAAAGGCATATGCAAATCATCACTTCATCAGAGTTTTTTTTCTCCGTGATCAGAATTGGATGATGGGATATCAGTTTCTCCTTCCATGGATCCATCCCCATAATTCTTCTCCAAGTCCGGGTCTCCCTTAAATCTTAAGAAGTTGTTCGTGAAACTCATCTTGGTGCCACCTCTTTGTAGACTCTAGTTAATTATGCTACTTCTGTCGATAAATTCCAATGTTTTTAGTCAGGGAAATAACCTACGGTCATGAGAGTAGTCATTTTTGGATCCCCAGCATGTATGGAAATTAAAACACTATAACACCTAAATTTTCCTTTATGATAGAGATTCTCAAGGGCACAGAAGCCCGAGGAATCCCATGTCAGATTCAAGGAACCATATAATAGAGGCATGTTTCTGAGGATTTCCTCATATTAACAAGTTTATCATGGTGTATTCCACAAGATTATGTCATATTGGGGATATATTATATATATCATAACACTTGTGAGAGTGGATCTAATAGGCACATCGCTAGGAGGGAGAACCTAGAAGGTTTACCATAGGGATGGATTAGAACACACATTGAGGGAAGGCCATGTTTGGCATGTCCCAAAAAGAGAAGTTTTCACACCATGATGATTGATCTGAACACCACAAAGAGAGAATCATAGGTTAGTGGGGCCTAGAAAATGGGTCACCAAGGCTTACCATTGGATGGTATTGAACCTCATAGAGGCTTCCTACATACCTAAAATGTATCAATACCAACATAGTTCAAGGGGTGACTCAAGGATTGCATATGTTTAGTGGCTCTTTGAACGATATATCTCGACCGTGATATGGGTGAGGTGAAAGAGAAAATTACTGGTGCTTGTGCATGGTTAGCTGCTCATACGGATAACATGATTTCACCAGGATGTTGCTTCCCTAGTAAAATCAGGATGGATATAGAGGAAGTGTCGATGGGATGAAATGAATGGAGTATGAATTGTTAATAATGTTATGGTGTTTGTATTGAACCTCATAGAGGCTTCCTATGTATCCCAATGTTAGGTAATCAATGTCCATGTAGATTTGGGATGGGGTGATGATTCACCTAAAAAGACAGCTCATGAGAATGGATGGATGGATGAGACCTGAAAAATGTGGAGTATCCAGGTTGATGCATGATCATCCCAAAACACAAATGATTAAGGGAGAGACCAGGATTGGATATGATTATTTGGCTTGAGCCATAGGGAGGATTCGTATGTACCTTTCTCAAAAGGTTTAGAGATCAATGTCCACAAAGTTTAGGATGGGGCATAGAAACAATGTGTATGCAAAGGATAGGACCCTGAGGACAAGTTGGGCCATAATCATGGTTAGCATCCCATTGTAAGAGGGACTATATTTTTTGGAGGAATATGGAGATGTGTGGGGCTTATGATTTGGTAGCTTCCTAGGAATATGAGACATGTGGTTGTGGAGTACACAAAGGACAACAACCTGTTGTTATGCTATGGATTACACATTATTATTGGCCCAAATGGATTGATGAAAACACCCTAGGGAGGCGGATCTGGGTGATGTGTCCAAAAAATTAATATTACACATTTGGATGGTACAAACCTAGGAGCGAGTGTCATAGTTTACCATTAGTTGGGGTTGAGCCTCAATGAGGCATCCATCATACCCGAAAGGGATCAAAACATGTGTAGTTCAAAAGGAGAAATGGTCATGAAGTTTAACAACAACTGTGACAAAGGTGAACTGACATGAAGTGTTTGGGATAGATGAATTAGGGGTTTAAACCACAGGGAGGCTTTCTACAGACCATGTTTAGAAGATAGGGATCAAAGTTCATATAGTTTGGAAATGAGGGATTCATTTTCCTTAGACAATTTCAGCATCCCAGAGAGGATGACATGGTCATTTCATTCTCTAAGATCGTGTGATTCAATCTTGGTCTGAAAAACTAGAGGTAGTAGCAGGCCAGAAAATCATGTCACAAAAGGTAAATCCACTAAGAATGGTGGGGGATTACACACAGTTAGTGGCCCATGGAGATAAAGATTGGGACCTTCTCTAGGAGAGAAGTTCAAGGATGTGGTTCATATGTATGAGGAGGATATATCCATCGTACCAAGAGCACCCTATGAGGATGTGTTAGAGATTACTTAGTAACCGTCTAAGGAACACATAAAGATAAAGACCAAATTGAAAGAGATAGTAGGTGGGCCCTAGTTCCTACCCCCTCTACGACTCACTCGATCATTCATCACACACATCAATCATTGATTAACATAATGTGTTGAGGATGTGTGATCTTTTCATTTAAACATTCTGCAACTTGGACAATTATGACACACTCCTCATCCATTGGACTTACATGACTTGTAATGGTCCGCAGATGGGGATGGGAATGCACAATAAATTCCTAGAATTAATGGGTTTTAGGAGTGCCCAATATAGGGGTCCACATTATCATAGCTTTGAGAAGATGTAATATCTGTTAACATACCTTTGGAAAAAGCATTAGGTAGGGTAATGAAACATGAAGCACCATTTGAGGTACTAGAAAATCACTACGTGAAATCTTGGAGGGACACACAAAGGATGTACCTTTAAGATAGCGATGTTGCACGCATGAGAAGCTCGAACGTGGTGCCTTAGTCTAAGGAATGTACATAGAGATCCTATGAAGGGGTGCATGCAAGATTGATGATATGTGCACAATGTGAGGTGAATGGGTGAAAGAGGTAATGTATGAAGGTAATATTTTACGAAAGAAGGATATTTTTTACAAAATGGAATTAGAATTAAAGTAAATGGTAGAGGATAATGACTATGTGGGACCACCTTAAATATGACCCATGTGAGACCAGTCGCACAAGATAAGGTACCTTGAATCAATGGATTTTCCACGGTCATGAAAGGGCCGTCTTGTGTGCACAAGAGTAGAGTTTATTATTCTGAATTATTCTTCAAAATTAGTGGAGAATCCTTTTATTTATAGATTAAAATTTTTGTTGTGGAATTTAAATAGGGTTCTATGGATGTGGGAATTTGACATCGCTTTGGGTGTGTAGGTATCTTGCACATTGCACATGTTTTTTGTGTGTTCCATCATGGTTTCTTTAGTGCAGCTGACTTGTCTATTTTTCGGGTCCTCGGCATGATGGAATCATTTTGACATTTAATTAGTAATTCAAGTGACTTTCTCATGGATTTCTTTATTATTCTCACATTTTAAATATTATCTACAACTCCTGTTTCCATAGGATAGTCCAATGAGTCAAATTATGCCTTTATATTTTTCAAGTACGCCAATTGATGGTATCAACCAAAATTTAATGCCAAAAAATTCTCCCACTCAGAATCGGAGATGAAAGAGGACAAAAAAGTAGGGATTTGTTCGAAATGATGAAGAGAAAATTCAATTTCCAATGGTGCATGAAAAATACCCAATTCAGAATGAAAAAAGAATTTGAGTTTGCAGAATTGCTGGTCTGTCCCTATTAATACATGGGGGGATGCTCCATACCCTGACATTAATGTGTGATGAGAACGTTTTCTATTGTTCATGAAAGACTCCCCATTCTATGATGAAGATAATGAATTCATTTGGTGCTTTATACACAACCACTAAATCGTTCTGTCTATATTTAGATCTTATGTGCTTTAGACTTAAATGGAATTTCCTCTCTGGTTGAGGTTCATTTTACATGCATCCTCCTATCTTTTGAACCAACCCTCTATTCTTTCACGAAAGACCCTTTTTGAATTCCATGACTTGACTGAGATGGCCAATGAATAAAATGATGTTGAGAGGGAAACTTTTGAAGTTTTTTATGATTCATGGAGATATGAGATACTCCCAAACAATTAGATTCTCCATGCAAGGACAATATTATCTAATAATCTGATTCTCTTTTGAATGTTAAAAACACTCGTAATGAATATTTGATGAGTGATTTCATCCATCTATGGAACGTCGACGTTCCAATAGAGGTGTTCATGCCAATTTTCGTGACTAATATGCCAAAGTAGTGGGTTACACATGGGGATGCCCATTTGTGGTTTACCATTATGTACAATGTTCTATCCAAGCAAGGAAGCTAGGGATATGACTATTTACATCCTACATCTATAAATCAATATGGTTATCGGGGTGAACCAGTTTCTGAAGACTTCCCCACCCATTATAGTAGCACTTTTTTGAGTAGTATCACTGGTGAGACTAATGGATGATGGCAAGACAGGGACTTGAGGTTCGAAGGAAACATTACTAGTGAGTGGGAATGGGTGTTCTTGGTATTCCAAGAAGTCATGGATTTTGGGGCGAAGCTTCGACACTTCAGGTTGTTTGAGGCCGTGTGGAAATTGCATGTCCATTTCTACCATCAGAAAAACCTGGTACTAGAGTTATTTAGTCAGTGGTCCCTCTAATACAAACACTTTCCACCTTAACCCTGTGGAATTCAGAATCATTCTTTGGGATGTTCACATTGTCGAAGTGATTCACCTACAAGGGTACCGGTATAATGAGTTCTTACTAACGGAGAACATCTGGGGAGACTAGACACAAACCCACATACTGAGATGGAATTTTTCGGACATGGATTATTAGAGGTTTCAAATCATTCACATACAAAATGATATATATTCTCTTTCATGGTTAAGTCGATTTCATAGGAATGACCGAAATGTGAGGATTCCCTATAGAGAGAAGTTGTTCTTAAACGCATAGTAGAGGGGAAAGAGAGGATCATAATGGATGGTCCTGGAAACAGGTGAATACTAATCATGTGGATTTGGTGTAGATGAAATATAGGTTCTGAACATTCAATATTATAGGTTCTCATCTACATTTTTGAGTGGGTGGTTGTATTTAGTAAAGGATTTGAATATGGGTTCCCTCCAAGGGAAATTGATTATTATTGGGATCATGGAATCTAGCCATTAAGACAATATGAAGGTGCGTATGTTTTCCAGGTTTTACAACATTCTGGGGTGCATCTCAAGAATGATTACACCTAGAAGAATCTGTGGCCTAAATCCCATCCTCTCTCCTGGTGATGTCTTGAGACCGTCTCTACTGAATATTGTTGGAATTTTCCAATTTTCAACTTAATGAGAAGGGGGTCAAACACAAGGTTGATAACCATGAAAACATTAACTTCCACCCATTTAGAAACTCGACTAGCCAGATGGTGGATGATGGGAAAGGACCACTTGGACAAAGAGAGTATTTGTAGAGTATTATGGGTGGTATTCTAGTAGCTCGTATTGATGGGGATATTTTCTGTAAACCATATATGCCACGAAGGTTTGCAAGTCAGTTTGGGTGCGTAAAGCATATGTCAAAGAATTTTTTTAATGATGTTTCGAAAGAGATAAATCCCTACATCCTTTATCAATTGTGGATCATTTTTTCGAATTCTAGATTTGGTGAGGTAATTACATCCCCCCCCCACTAACTCCAATTCCAAGCTATCAACAAAGCATGTTTACAATTGGGTGTTGGTGTATCTGGGTGCCATTCTGTGAAAACATATTAAAAAATTCAAGGTGGTGAGGGAATAGTCTGTACGACAATGAAGCATGTGAGGTGTTTCTAGGGAAGTGAGACCTAGATAAAGATAGATGTTAGGGATTACATGTGTTGGAACTTCAATGGAAGTAGAGTCACAAGGTGTGGTAATGCCTCTTCCTTTTAAAGATAAGTGTTCACGTAGGAAACCTCATAGAATTCCTAGGGAACTCCCTATGAAGAAAATAAGATATATCCTACAGCTAAATGATGATTCCAGTTTCTCATCCTTATCATCAACTTGGAAGATACTATGACAAAAGCTATGTCCAGAAGCCCTATGGAAAAAACTGGTGCACACTTAACTTGTCCTGCTAGAAGTTGAGCAGATTTAGGTGGTAGATAGGGTGGGATTTCATCCACGATAAGCATATATGATTACCATGGACAGCTATAAATTCCTGTGAGGGTAGTATGAAAAACCACATCTCTTGGAAAAAGTAATAATCATCAAAGAGAAATACCCTGAGTAAACTCCATATTAGGATAAATAAAATTATGTACAAAAATATGAAGGTGAATAAGAATAATCGGAGGAAGAGTGGGAAGAATAATAAAAAGAAGAGGAAGACACAAAAGAATAATAAGCAGAATATTACACTGAAGATTAGTATCCTGAAGCTGAGGGGCCTCAAGGGACACGAGCCCACCATGAAATCCCACATGAGATTAGAAAAATCATAGGATCTCAAGAGGAATTAGACAAATAACCAAGGTACTTCTCAACTCTTACCTCTCTTGGCCCTTTTTTATTTTATATAATTCAGGTCCAATGTCCAATCCCTACCCTATTTAGAAACACTTTGGTGTTGAAGATCAGGAAGATCCCCCTACATGGGGTGAAAATGTAAAAAATAGACTTGTTCAGGGAATATCCCTTAACCGGCATCTGTAACTAAGCAAGGAAAAGGATATACAATAGCTGAAATGGTTAGCAGTGCGCCAAACAGAAAGGCTGAAGTGGTGACCTCAAAACCTCATGTTGTTCCCATCATCTAGAAGAAATATGTGTCTATCATTGAATTAAAAACCACTGAGAAACCTACTTTGGTGGAAGCTCTTATACTGACTCAGGCACTGGACTCATCTGCTCTTAGCTCTTATAAGTCTCTACCTCTATATACCCCCATCTATTATCAGATAACTTAGCTAACAAAGGTACCTATTCCATATACAGTGATCACAAGATTATAGTCTTGTAAAACTATTGATTCTGGGAAATATATGAGAGATCCACTAGTGATTGTGTCTATCCTTGAGGAACCATCATTTTAAACGGGTCAATCCCTAGTACCTGGTGAGAAATAATTTTTGGTAACAAGTGATTACACTACTAGGGTTGAGATTGAAGTGGGTGTTGGTGAGGTTTATTGAGAAGAAATAATTCCAGAGGAGGACCCTACTACTGAACTCCTTCCTGTTTTCCCGGAGTAAATTTTTTTTAATACTAAGGGGATGGACAATTCCAACCCAGAAGTAGCTGAGTAGAGTCACATCATGTAGGTAGAGGCATGTAAATACATTCAATGCTTCCCTGATCATCTAGAGGTAGAATGGCTATGTCAAATTGGTTCACTCTACGTGTTGTTGCGCTTTCTCTGTGCTGGAGGGATGGATTCTTGTCATCTCCACACAATGAAAAAAGATCATTTGGGGGATAAGATGTAGGAGAGTAACCAATACATTGATGATTCATGGTGCTAGAAGAAATATGGTAATTTAAAAAATCTCCTTGAGGTTAATCCAAATGTCTGATGCCTTGATGAGAAATCAAATGAACGAGATATGTTCGTTGTAAACCAATACGATCTCATTGAATGATTGAAAACCCATTTGGGGGAAGTGCAGGAGCAGGCAGTACATGAAATCCATCAAATATTTGGGCTCTACTATGAGTAGTAACTTTTTAAAATTAGAGCGAATGATCATTTCTTGGTAGTTATTGATGAAGTAATGGAGCTTAGGGATCGAGAAACAATTTTGGAGGCTACATGACATAAAGTGGTGGTATTAAAGAATTTCATTGATAGGGATAATCCATAGGGTCTGTATTTTGCATGGAATCATGACACATATTTTTATCCCTTTTTTTTATCCTGAACTATGTATTACTTTCTTGTTTTTTCTTTCATACTGATCATAACTATGAAACAACTAATGATCAATCTCAAAGCTCATGTGGGGCATACCCAGTGTGAGAAACAAGGGATGACCAAGTAACAATCCACTACGTGTATTAGAGTGTTAGTTAAGCATTGAATATTATGGGTATGCTATTTTTGACAGACCATCTGAAGTATTCAAGTTGTGAGAGAGAGACCACAACTGAATGATAGGGTTCCTGGAACATCCAACATTCCATTACCAACATTTTCTAGTACATGAGATGGATAATTCTAAGGGAATTGAAATTAATTCGAAAAAAGGGAATGGAAAGAGTGAACCGTGATACCCAAAATTTAGAATGTGGTGAGGGTGACATGAAGATGGGGGATAACTATTGACCAAATCCCAAACACAACATCTATATCACATTATCCTGAAATGGAAAAAGACAAACCAGTGCTGACCACTAACTAATTCGAGAACATGGGGCCCAACTCAATGTGTATTTCGATGTCATTCATAATGTTAACCTAGAATGGTATATGATCATCAAGGCTGAGCATCCTTACCATTTGGGAGTTCCATTAGAAATGAAAGAGGATGAGGATCTGAAATAAAAGGAATTCAAAGCACAAAGATGCAGTGATGGGCAGTATGAATGGAGTCTAACACTGTTGAAAAAACACCATATTAATGAAAGTTCATTTGGTGAGCATATCAGTCTGAATCAAGATCAAACCTATTTATAGAAGTGAACTCTTTGGAGAGGACATGGGATATCTTCCAATTTTACTTCATGAAAAATATGATTATAGTCACGTAGTTTGGCATCATATGGTGAGGAAAATGCATGAAATAGTTTAACGTCATATAGTAAAGAAGTTACACATAGTTTAAGTTTATACCACAAGGACCCTGGCTAATAGGTAAAATTCATGTTAAATAGAATAAGGACTCCTAGATTACGATCATAGATTTTTGACCATGATTAGAGAAAGAAAGGTTTACAAACTTGGGGATGGGCTTGTAGTTAAAAAATCTAGGCATTTCTATATATCCTATAAGGATGGTAAATCAATCCATATGTAGTTATGGAAATACAGTACGGTGAGGGAACAACACTAGTGGTGGAAATCTATTTTAGAGAGGATGAAAAATCACCCCATAATTATCATGGGGAATCATGAACTTGTCTGGGGTAGGGTCACAGTTTAATGTCATGTGTTGTGGACATAGGCACCTTAAAGGAGAAATGTACAGCATGGTATATAACCCATTGTGGATGAGGAAAATTTGTTCTCCACATAACAAAGTGAATTCTCAAAAGGGTATATGGGGCCAAGAAGGATGATATTGGGAGTTTACAATTCCATGTATGAACCAAAAGATGAAATTCCAGGATATCACGACTTATCTTAAAAAAGTAGCAAACAAATCATAAATAGTTCTGAGATGTTGTGCAATTTAATGTCATGCAGTAAGGGTAAAGATGGTCCCTCTTGTAATAAGGACATAATGTTACGGTTGAGCCCAAGATTGATAATTTGTCCATCACTAAATATCTCAGATGTGGTAATCAATCCATGCATATTTCTGGGAATGTTTTATTGTGTAGGTTGTTCCCATGAACAGAGAAAAGAGGCATTTGATTGGACTTGTTTAGTCTTGTGTTTGGTAATTTTTTTTGAGACACTAGTCCTGATAAAAAAGGCCGGGGGGGGGGGGGGCCACTACATGAATCATGTAGTATGTAGGCCTTGACAATGAAATGGTGCATAACTGATCCCCAAGGTGATTCCCTATAAAATTAAAACTCCAAAATGTTTTTATTTTTCTCATCATGCAGAAAATACAATGATGTCACAGTTTAAGGTTGGATGACAAGACCAGACCGTGCATTTTAATATCATATAGTTAGGATGAAAGAGATCCTAGTTTAGGTTCTTAGATCTTGGACCATGAAGTTGTAATTTCTTGTATGTGGTATTTATCCTACCAAATATTCTATGACCATGTGATTCGTGCTTGGTGTAAGAAATAACGAGTGATGTTTGGATTTCTCCATCACATAAGAGTTTGCGACGGTGGAAAGGAAATTTCGGGTATGGAAAATACCTGCCACCTCGAAATTCCTACTCGATGCACATGAATGCATGGGGTAGCAACACTAGGGGTGTCAAGTACCCATAAAATGGAAAGGGAAATAGAAAATGTGAATCACACCATCTGATATTTGGCACAAAATGATAGTGGTGTGATGATGGATGATAACTGTTGACCATGTTCAAAAAATAGCATCAATATTTCATTATCCTGAAATGGGAACAAATAAGTAACGGTCAACCGCTGACCAAATTCATTATGTGGAACTTGTCTCAATATTCTATTAAAAATCCTCCAGGATATTGGCCTAAAGTGGTAAGTGTACCATGAGGAAAAGCATCCACACCATTAGGGGTCCCTGTGGTAGTGGAAGGGAATGGATACCCAAATTTAGGGACGAGTGATGCATGGAAGTACCCATGCAGTTTAACGTCATGTGGTATAGACAAGTGCAGGGAGGTGTACTATAAAATTAAGTACATGGAGAGACTATTATATCTCGATGTGAATGAGGCCTGGAAAAGCTCTCAACCAAATGACGTACTCATGTGAGAATGCAATAAAAAAATGTGCCAGAAGGATGAATTAGGTTGTGGTTGGACTGTATGAAGAATTTTAAGCATCACTAAATATCTTATAAGGATGATAATCGAGCCACACATAGTCCAAGAAAGTGACATGGTAGACAGAAAATACCCAAAGGGGTGATATCCCTTCAAAATAGAAACATTGTAATTGTTACATAGTTTAATGTCATGTGAATTTAGACACTATGAATTATATTTTTAGGTTATTTAGTTTGAAACGTAATGTGCCGAGTTAAATTTCGTTTTGGTGGGACGTGCCCATTTAGTTTACCATCATGTAGTAATGTAAAATACAATGAGAGCCTTTACATAAGGTATTCATTATGCTTGTTGTAAACCTAACGTGAATGAGGAAAAAAGAAGTCTGCACACCAAACCATATGGGACAAACCTGGGCCAAGAAAGGGGTGAAAAGGCTCATGATGATTCGGCTGGACATGAGGACAAAATTTCGAGGTTTCATTATGTATCTCATAAGGGTGATAATAATGAAATATGCAGTTCCTGAATATGGCATGGTAGATGGGCAGTGGCAAATGAGAATTATTTTCTCAAATGAAAAAATCGTATGGATTGGTAGTTTATCATCATATATATTGGATGTATGAGGCATATTCATTCAATACAGGTGCAGGATATCTTAGTTTATATTAGTATAGCTCAGAACGAAGGGTGAAATTCTTGAGGAGAAGATATGAGATGTGGTTCCCCAAAAATACTAACATGAATGAGGAAAAATGCATTTTCTATACCAAAAACTTCTAAGAGAACACCAACTATTTCAATTCATTATTCCATGTATTTTAAAAATGGAACTCCTAGTTTAAGGTCAGAGATTTCAGATCGTATATGTGTAATTCATCCATGTGGGTATAAACCTTATCAAAACCCATAATCCCATGTGTTCTAGGCTTGTTTTGTGAAAAAAGGGGTGATGAAGATCCCTACAACGCATGGAAGCACACAATAGGGGAATATAGGAGTAGATTCAAGGATAAACTGACCATGCAGGTATTTCCTCTTGATCTGAAAATGTGACCATATGGATAGCTCTAAAAGTGTTGAAATTCTTCCTAGACAAAAGAAGCAAAAAGGGATTTGAATCATGAGACCAATATTTGTGGCATAATAGGGGTTGGTGATAATGATGAGGAAAACTACTGACCATAGTTGATACAAATATTCCACATCATGTGACATAGAATGGGAAAAAACAATTGATGATTAACCAATGAAAATATTCACAACATGGGACATGTTTAAAATTTCATTCAAGATCCTCTGATGTTTTGGAATAATGTGGTAGGTGATCCATAAGGCCAAGAATACATACTATTAGTGGGTCCCTTCAGATGTGAAAGTTGATGGATACCCAAATAAAGTGACACGGGAAGCATGGAGATGAAAAAAAGGAATTTCCATGTAAAACCCCACACTATAGGTCCTAAACCACAATGCATATATATAGGATTGAAATAAATTTGTAGATATCTAAATAACAATATGGTGTGTGAATTATAAGTTTAGAAATGTTCATATTTATCTGTAAGAAAATTTATGTTGAACCATGTTAAAAAATATGAATTTATAAACCATATTTAGTTCTTAATAATGACACAAACATGGTTAGGAACTGATAATATTGATATAATTAAGAAACATCGACATGTTTACATAAAGATAAATTATACCTCAAAGTGTCTATAATCTAAATCATTATTTGTAAAAGCATGAGAAATTGTAAGAATGTTTATATTTCTTTCAATAACTAAATGTAGAATAATTTAAAAAAATGTGAAACAGGTAACAATGAATAGAGACACATTTTAACCCAAAGAGAAGGGAATTATATAGCCTTGAATAAGGGTCCCCTAATTTATACTATCAATAATGTCTATATTACACACACCATGATAAGACATCAAAATGAAGATTAGTATCTATCTTGATATCCACGCAAGACCTCGATTAAGATTGTAATCGACACCTATGTGATCCTATCCCTATAACCCTTCAATTGTGAATAAAAAAAATCATATTTTCACTAGTCTAGTTAAATAATTTGTTCACAGCTGAACAAGTTGTTCACATAATTATCAAAAGGAAGATCATATAGATCTCTTGCAGAGTATCAAAATGTCTAGGAGTTCCACATGAGAGTTGTAATGAAAATTTTGTAAATGAATAAAAATGGGTTGGTATTTATAAGCATGAATTGCAATGGTCTAATTCCCCTTTGATGTTTATATTTCATTAAAATATCAAATGGACATATACCCATGGAAACAAAACAATGGTTACTTTGTAATAGACATGATGAAATTTTATTATATTATAATGTATGAGAAACATTGACATGTTATGTATGTGATAAAATGAAAATGAAAATTATGGAAATATGATAAATTTTACAAAATAATTTAATTAGATTATTAATATAGTGTAATTTAGAGTTTAAAAAAATATGGCAATTGGATTCCAAGAAAAATGATAATCGGATTCTAAATTTTGTGAAATTAGGAGTCCAATTTTAGATATAATTGGAGTTTGGTTTTGGGTGAAGTTGAGACTATTTTCTAAGATAATCAATGACTGATTTTTGAGAGAATCAAAGTCTAATTTTTAAGACAATTAGATTTTGATTTCTTAGGGAACCAAAGTCTAATTTCTAATAAATCATATTCTCTATTCTAGAGTAGTTGGATCTTAATTCTATAGAAATAAAATTCACAATTAGAGAAATTGGATTCACAATTCTATAGAAAACAGATTCTGAATTCTAGAGAAATTGGATTTTGAATTCTGGGGAACTCAGATTCTAAGGAATTGTATGCGTCCATTTTAGATAAAGATCCAATTTTTTGTCTTATGTAAAAGATCTATAGGTTTAGTTAGAAAAAAATAAGGTATGGTGTTGGAAACCATTGGTAAAATCAAAACCATATTTACAGAAATAAAATTTTTGTTAAGAAAATGTTTCTTAGAGAATGAGTATTCTCCTCTAGAAAAATGTGTTTGTTATTTTGAAAACATAAAGGAATGAAAAATACATAAGGAATATTATTTATTAAACAATATCCCCCATTTTGGAAAGCATAATCAAATTTTCATAAAGGAAGATAATAATATAAGGTTTTCATTTTTGATCTTAAACGATATACTTATCTACCTTTAATTACTCATGTTGAATATGACTAACTCCCCATCAGATTATGAAATCTATAAGGAACATATTTTTTTCGTTTATAAAAAAATAACTCCCCCTCACTTCATAATTTATTCTTTAGGTAATATCCCCCTTACTAAGGAATTATCTTCCTTCAACTTAATATTCTTTTTTATCATTCTTTTCTCTCCCATTCATAATTTCAAAAAATAATGTAGGTAAAAAAATTGTACCTAAAAGTTTAGGAAACAAATAAAACAAAATAATGAAAAGAAACACTTTTATTGAAATGTAAAATAAATAAAAAAATTAATTAAAACAAATTATTGTTATTGAAAATAAAATAATTCATCATTTTTTATTCTCTGGTATCAACATTTTCAATGTGGTATTCAGCTTATTTAATTTTGTGTGATCATCTTGAAACTTCTTGAGAAAATATTCCTGAGCCCGATTTTTTCATTCAATATCATTGAATCTCTATTCATGGGAATTAGCAATTTCATTATGAGACTTGATTAATTCATTATGGAAATTTTGTTTTTCATCCAATTCTTCCCTAATTTCCCTGTCATGTTTTATAATAAGATAAACAGAGTTCAGTATATTATTCAGATCATTGTCTTCTTATTAGTGGTTATCTTACTCTACCTTTAGTTTCTTGGAAAAACATTATGAGATATTCATGATCTTGTCATTGTATTTAACAAAACCATCCATGATTGTGTGAGTGAAATCATTAAAAATTTGATGATCATCATTGACTATCTTCGACCACCTGGTTATTGATTTGCATGACCTTCTATGAGAATCATAGCTGATTTGAGAAGTCTTGAACTTAGCTTTGAGTTTGATGAACATTTCCATAATATTTTTTGTTGATTATATCTTCTGATTGACTGATTCTTGAATCATTTCATATCTTGAATCAATGTTGGGAGATAAAGGGGTGGAGTTTACAAGATTCATGAAAGACTGGATCACAAAATCAGGTTCTAATGAGGATAAATATTATAAAATTGGTTCTTTTTTTGTTATAAAACCTCATTTTTATCATCTTATTTCTTCTTAGATGTACCAACAACATCCTTCTTTATTTTTTGCAACAATAGGGTTTTTGTATTGACAATAACTTTCCTTCCTTTCTGATTCATTGAGATTTTATTCAGAATATTCTAAGTCATATTCTCTTCATCATAAACTTGGGATATTCTATAATCATCAACATAATCCTATTTACCAATGCATTTCTCAGAAAAATTATTATCTTTATTGTCAAAAACTTTTTTATCATACATTTCATCATTACATTGAAAAATATTATCATTACTACATTCATCATATGAATGGACTATATTATCCTCTTCCTCGGTAACATCATCTTTATGAATATATTTTACTTCTAAAATTATCATGGTGGAGGAATACTAGGAAGTTCTTATTGAAAATTTGTTGGAAGGTATCTCATTCTCATCATATTATTATACAATTTTATCACATATTCACTTTCCTCTACTTCTTATTCTTCTTCCTAGATTTTTTATTCTCCAACTATTTGTTTCAGAACTAAAATATCTTCTTTCTTTTGGTCTGGTATCTATGTCTCGATTTCCATTCTAGAAAGAGGAATTGTGGGTTCTTGCAAGAATGATTATATTATTTGAAGTTGTTCATATTCCTTATCAATTTTTCTTAGTAAGTCTGGTATAATATCCGCTTCTGAAATTTTTTCTTCATCTTATTTCTTTACCTTGATTCTCGACCAATTTATCATATTGTATTTTTAAGGCCTTATCCTTAATAGGATCTATCCAAAAAATATAATTACTTTCCTTAATCTTCATTTTTGGCTCTCTCTATTTGGATAAAACATATTCAGAAAAGTTCTTTTGCTTCTTAGGATTAGGTCGAGAGGATACTGGTTCAATGGATGGGGCTTGTTTCTGTGGTTATGGCTCTTTGGATATTATTTCTTGGGCATTGGCTGGGAGCTTTCTCCAAATTCTCCTTTCTTACTAGTATCTTGGTCATCCTTTTGAGAAAGATAAATGAATTCCCCTATATTGTCACTAATGTTGATATTATTCCTTCTCAAGGTATCATCTCTTAACAACATGATACAGATGGTTAAGACCTTTGACTTGCACAGGATTTTGAAGGAGTTTAGGAATAAGATAATTATCTTAGAGAAGATTGCAAGGTACATCATGATATGAGATTGATGGTTCTATTCTTAATGTTTTTTATGGTTAAAAGAATGTACATTTTGAGGTTGAACATTCTTACAATCACCAAGAATTCCATCAAAAATATATTACCAATATTTAGAGATTCTTTATCTCTCGTCCTAAAAAACAAAAGGCATTTCATCCATAGGGATAATAATCTGTGGTTTTTTGAAATATGTGTTATCTTAGGCATATTAAATCACTTAAACCCATGTAAATTAGAATAATTAATTTTCTCAAAATATCCATCTTTATTAGGAAAACTATGTGAGCAAGAATTTTCCTCTCCTCCGTAGTGTATATCCAAAATACATGCAGCCTTTTTGTAAGACACGGAGTAAGTTTTTCTATAACTCATAAAGGTAATCATATCTTTTCCACATTTTTCATAAATCTAAATTGTATCATTAAACTCTATAACAAAATCTTTATACACTAGATCTAGTTTATTTAACTTTGATACACATAGGATTTACCATCCATTCATTTTAATGACTTTTGAAATCAAAGATTTGTACTTGGAAATGAATTTCGTGTCCACTAATATTTTCTAGATGATTGAAAATTATTTGTGTTCCTTGATTAATTACCTTATATTCTATATCAAGCGACATTGAAATTTTATGGAGAAGGGGAAAAAGGAATTACACACTTCAAGAGAGGCAGAGGATCGGCACCAAAACACTAAGAAAACCTGATGTGGCATGCGAAGAGGGGGTCCCTTTATATAGGCTTCATAGTGATGGTTAATCTCCCACATCAAACCAATAGTTTATATTGACTTGATATGATATAAATATAGATTTCAATGCTGGAGAAGGATTTATATGTTCTGATCTTTTTATTTTCTAAGGAAAAAATCGAAATTAAGGAAATTAAATGTGATAAGGTTTTCTTAATATAATATTGAAATACCGAAAATCAAATATGAAATTATGGTGATATAAGAAAGGAAACATACATTTTTTAATACACATAAATAATTGTTATTATTGATAAGGTACATCTTATATTTTTTAAGGAAATAAAACTTGTTAGGTTTCGAATATAATTAGTATCCAGGAAAAAAATTAGGTTGTGAAAAAAAATTAGGTTTCAGAACAATTTTTAGTTCCCTAAAAAATTTAGGTTTTCATAAAAATTTAGGATATAAAAATTAATTATAGGAAAATAAATATAAAATAATAAATATATGTACTCCCCCTATGAAAAGGTGTATCTTAATGTTAGGATATTGGTTTAAAAAAAAGTTAATATGAATGGTTACTTTATGGTTATCATTCCTAACTTTTGTTTATTGTAATAAAATATATTAGTGGGTAAATGTTTTGTCAATATGTCATCAATTAGAGTTATGTTCTGATAAATTAAATTGTGATATCTCATTTAAGTGTGTGATCCCTAAGAAAGTGATACGTGATGTCTATTTGCTTTTCAGGGTAATGATGTGTATGGTTTTTTCTTAGTGGAATGTCACTTGTATTATAACAAACTATCTGTGCTTTGGTAAAACTCATGGAATAGTCTATGATTGTGTGTTTCATCCATAACACTTGAGCAGAACTACTTCCATATGTTACATATTTAGCTTCTGATTTAGAAATGTTTACTAAGTGTTTTTTCTGTCAGGACCAAGAAACAAATGATCTCATAAGAAATGACAAGTTGTTAATATACATTTCATATCCATTATAAAAATAGAGAATTCAATAACTTAAAACCTTTTTAGAACAAAATCATTTCTATAAGATTAGAAAAATAATAAATCCATGCTTCCCATTTAATAGTGAATAAATATTTTCACAGCTTTTAAATGGGATTATTTTGTATGAGATTGATATATTTCACATAAGCATACAAAAAACATTATGAATAGAATACTAGCTATTAATTTTAATAGACTTTATATCATACCTATAAAAGATGTTTGATCTTCAGGTTTTCAAACTTCATTAAGATAAAGCATGTTTGAGGTACTAATTGGAGTACTTATACTTTTAGTAATGTCATATCCATAATTCTTAATAAGATAATTAATATACATATGTAGATATATAAAAGTTCATTCTATGTTTTTAGAAATGTTAAAACCCATAATAATTTTAACTCATCCATCATATCCATTTCAAACTCATGTTTCATGAAATTTTCAAATGAATAAGTTAAGTATTGATGAGTAGATCTGAATATAATGTCATCAACATGAATTTGAACAATCAAAACATTTTTCTTATCTTTATTTAAAAAAGGTTTTGGATTAGCAGTTCCCTTAACATTATTTTTTGGTAAAAAATCCAATAAGTCTATTATATCATTCTCTAGGGCTGTGTTTAAGTCCATATAAATATTTTGTATGTTTGTGAACTTGTTTAGGATGTTTTGTGTTATCAAAACTAATATTTCTCTCAACATAAAAATCCCTTTGTACATATTCATTAATAAAACCACATTTCACATCCCTTTTAAAAATATTGAAATTGAAATTTTTTTCAAAAGCCAGTAGTATAAGAATATATTCAATTCTATCTACTGGAAGACAAGATTTTTCAGAGTAAATTTTTTCTTATGGATTATAGCCTTTAGAAACTAAGATGTCTTTATTTCTTACAATAATTCCATTTTCATCAAATTTATTATAGAATTCCCACTTTACACCTATTACAGAAGTTTTTTAGTTCTTTCAATAAATGTATATACATTATTTCTTTTGTTTTCATTTATTTGATCTTAAATTTATTTAATCCAATCATCATCAATTAATTATTCATCTTTAATTTTTTGTTCTAATTGGGAAATAAATTCTATATGATCTACTTCATTCAATAGAGAACCTAAATTCCTTATAGGTTTATTTACATCAACAATCATACAACCACTATGATGATTCATAAGAAACAAAAAATGTGGGTTTTGTAAAACATTTTCATCAAACAATGTTAAAAAAATTATGTGGTTAATACCTGGAGAAAATTTTACTAGGTATTTTATTGATTAGAAGAATCTTCCATCAAAGGATGATAACCTGTTTCTGAAAACACATCAGAAGATGTAGGTTGGGGTTGTTTAAAAACAAAAGGATTATTTTTATCAGATTTAACATGTACTATTTCTTCAACATTAAAAGAATATTCATTAAAAACTCTATAAGACATAGAAGTAGTAGAATATCATAAGAAAATTCTTTCATCTGATTTGGGTGACAACTTATATAAGTTATCATTACTATTAAAGATGAATACATTTCATCAAAATACTTTGAAGTAAGAAACATTAGGTTTTTGGCAAGTCCACAACTCCTAAAGTGTTTCGCTATGAAAAGGTATAATTAAAACTAGATTTAAAGTATAGAAATTTTTACAAATAGATTAATCCCAAAAGTTTTTATCAACAGAAGATTCACTCAATATGGTTCTTGTAATCTCTTGAAGGATATGATTTCTTCTTTTAACAACATACTTTTTTTTATGAGTTCTAGGAGCTGAGAAGTTACGATTAATGCATTTCTTACTAAAAAATGATTAAAATCAGAATGTTAAAATTATCTCCCATGGTCAGTACAAATAGTTATTAATGTAATGTTTCTCAAATTTTGAACTTTTTTTGAACAAGATATAACATAAGAAAAGACGTCATATTTATTTTCTTGAAAATAGATGCATGTAAATCTAGTGTAATCATCAACAAAAACAAATATATAGTATTTTCCTCCAATACATCCAGTTTGTGTTGGAACGAAAAGGTCTATATACACTAGTTATAATGTGTCAAAAGATAAGACTTCACTAATTGATTTAAATATTTACATCTGTTACTTTCCATTTTGAAAAAAATCTTATACTTTTGAAGAAACAAATCTATGATTTTGTATATTTTTCACAATACTTTTCTTTCAATTTTTTCATTTGTTTATATGATTATAGTGTCATATTTTTCTATGAAATAACTAATATGGATCTTCTATTGCATTAATTTGAGGTATGTCATGGATCTAATGTTCTTCTAAATTATGTGTATAAACATTCTCATATCTATGGGTAGATGGAATAACTACTTCCTTGGAATTGTGTACTAGTAATTTATCATTCCTAAAATTCATAAGCTACTATTCATCACATAATTAGATTATATTTATAAGGATTTTCTTAATAAATTTATCCAATAAAACATTTAAAATAGAATCCTTTCAAAGAATAATAATATTACCTATACCAACAATTTCTCCTTGATTATTATCTTTCAAAGTTAATTATCCACCAATCATCTTGATAAAATTTTCCAAGATCTTTCTATTACCATTATTGTTTTGGGAAAATCCACTATACATGTAACATGTGTTGTTGTAGTCACTTAATTTTTCCATTAAAATAAAACAGTTAATATTTCAGAATCCAAAAATTCATGGATCTGAAAATGTTAGAAAAGAAAATCTTAGGTATCCACATTTTCATGAGAAATGTGCTTTATTAAAACCTAAGGATTGGGTTTTATTCAAAGAAAAAAATTTCTCCCAATGTACCCCAAATTGATACTTAGATCCAAAATAAAACTTTAGAGAACAAAATTGTTGTGACTAAAAAATCGTTCTCAATGAGAATAACCAAATCTAGAACTATTTATAAGATTAGGAATTTTTTATACATTTTATCAACATTTTATTTACCTTCAGTACAGTTTGATAAAAGGATCCTTAGGGAAAAAATTCATATTTTAGTTTAATGACTAAATTTTTATCCTCATATTTATTAGTCTTAGAATGTGAGATTGTCTCTAAAACATTTTTCTTTTAAACAAAATTTTCAAGATCCTTAGAAAGTATATCCTTCTTAGAATTTAATTCCTTATGGTTTTTGGAAAAATTTTAAAAATAAAGGTTTTTCTGATCAAGATATTTTGAAAGATCTGATACTTATTTTGTAGAAAGAGATATTTTATAATTTTATTTATCATATATCTTATTGATCTTACTATTTTCATTGTCACGTAACATGGAAAACCAATATACTTCTTCAAAAGAAGGTAAATTATTTTCTTTTGATAAAGAATATTTTTTATCAAAATATTCATAATTTTCTTCATTAGTTTAATTGGCACTCAAATAAAAGTTATTTAATGATTCAGTAGTGTTTACCATATATATGAGACATTGAATTTTAGTAGTAATTCTGGGTATAAGATCAATATTCTTCTACACAGAAGATTCAACATATGAAGATGCATCAGAAGAGTCTTTACCACTACGACATAATGAATCATTAGCTTTTAGTGTTTTTAATTTTATTAGACATGTGTTACTTATTCTTATTCCTTTCAAAATCACTATCATTTATTTCATTCTTCATAATCTTAGGAAAATATGTTCTGATATATCCTGCCTTCATTCATTCATATCAAGTAACTTCATACTCTTTCTAATCCTTTTTGTCTTTTTTCTTGTATGTTTATTATAATTATTTCATTCCTCCAATATTGGCCATACATCATCAAATATTTGATTTTTCATTCTCAAAGTGATCACTATCACTGGAATATAATATGAAACCATTATTTGAATTTGACCTGGTAGCTCTTTCATGGGTTTTGAATTTCATTTAATTAGATGTGGTTATATAAGATACACTCTCATTCTTCTTCTTCTTAATATTATTTTCATCTCTTTTCATTTTATTCTCATGTTGTTGAATAGTCACGAATAACTCATGAAGAGCAGTTTTCATAACATTCCATGATTCATCAAGAGCAGTTCTCTTAGATTTCCACTCATTAGGCATAATATTGATAATCTCTTCTATAAGAAACTCATCATCTAATCATTTTTCTACCATTGATTGTAAGATATTCACAATTTTCATAAATCTCTATTGAACTTTACATATGGGTTATCTATAAAGAAATACAAAACCATGGTTTTAATCTCTACGAATTTCTCTTCTTGATTCAATAAACTTGGACATGCAAAAATGTGTAACTTCTAATTTATTCTAGATTCTATTAGAAGCTTCAAATTATGAAATATTCTAATAGATATTCTTGGCCATAGAATATAATAAATTATTGTATCCCATAATGTTAAGATGATACTCTTGTTTTTATTTATTGGTGAATTTTCTGATTTCCTTTTCATGAATCAAGTAATATCTAGTTAACATAACAATAATTATTCACATTGGTATTTAGAATAAAATTATTCATCATATCTCTCCTCTACTCAGAGTAATTTGCATCAAAAATTATGGGTCTAGAAGGATTTAAGTTTTCTATTGATCAAACATTCATTCACATCAATCTTTAAAAATAACATTTCCACAAAATTGGTTAGCAAAAAATGATTATAAACAAAGAGTTTTAACAAAAACAAGAATAAGAAAATATAGTAATGAAATTTTTAGCAATAAAACATATATGAAATTATATGTATTTCAGATATTTTCTCTGATACCAATTTTAGTATCAAACTGAATATTTGTATTTCTCATTTACAAGAGAAGGAGAATTGTAAGTTTAAAAACATTCATTCTTATCCATAAGAAAATATATGTTTAAAAAAGATAAATAATATGAATTCAGAATCCCTATTTAGTTATTAATAAAGAAAAAAACTTTCCTAGGATACGATAATATGGATCTGATAATGAAACATAAACAAGTTTACTAACGGAAAGATTCTACCTTAAAGCGTATAGAATCTAAATCAGAGTTGTTAAAAGAATAAGAAAGTTTAAGAATGTTACACATTCTATGTGTAACTAAATGAAAGATAATTTAAACATAATTTAAATGATTATCATGAAACATATAAATATTTTATCCCAAATATTAGGGTATCCAAAAACCATGGATAGAGGTCCATTGATTTATACTTTCAAAAAATATTTTCTTACATGCACTGTGGTAAGCACTCAATACGAAGATCGGTATCTATCTTACTATCCCCATAATCCCTTGATTAATTAGTTAATCAAAACCTCTTTCTTCCTATCCCCAGAATCCCTTGACTATGAACAACAACTATTGGAATCACACTAGACAAGTTGAACAAGTTTTTCACATTTGTACAAGTTGTTCACATAATTTTCACAAGGAATATCAAGCAGAGCTCATACAGAGTATCAGCATGTCTAGGAGTTCCACATGAGCATTTTAATGTAAAAAATCATATATAAATACAAATGTCTAGGTATTGATAGGCATGAATTTCAATGCTTGAATTCGTTCTCCAATGGTATTTTTTTCCTGAAATTTATGAGGGACCTATACATGTGAATATCATGAATCAGTTACATTATAACAGATTTGACAACATAATTTTATATAACAAGGTATGATAAACAATAACATATTTTGGATCCAATAAAATGAAACTCAAAATTAATGAAATACGATAACTTTAACAAAATCATTTAATCATATTCTTAAGATAGTTTAGTTCAGTGTCTAAAAAATTATTTACAATTGGATTTTAAGAAAACTAATAATCAGATTTCGATTTTTCTGAAAATCGGAGTCTATCTTCAAAGAGAATCAAAATATAATTTTTGAGATTATCTATGTCTAATTTTTGAGAGAATTAGAGTCTTATTCCTAAGATAATTAGAGTCAGATTTAAATGGAAATCAGAGTCTGATTTCTGAGGGAATCAGAGTCTGATATCAAAGAGAATTGGACTCTGATATTTGATAAATCAGATTCTCAATACTAAAGATATCAGATTCTAAATTATAGATAAATAGGATACTCGATTCTAGAGAAATTGGATTCTCAATACTAGAGAAATAAAACTCTCAATTCTAGATAAATCAGATTTTGAATTCTGGGAAAACGAGATTCTTATAAACTGCATGGTTCAATGTATGATAATGACTTGATTTATTTACTTGTGTAAAATATGGTTAGTTTTATTTATAAAAAAAATATGTAAGGCGTTAAAAATCATAGGTAAAATCAAAAACACATTTAGGGAAAGAATAATTTCCTTACAAAAAAATTTCCTAGAGAAAGAGAATATTTCGTCCGAAAAATGTGTTTCGAATTTCCAATAGATAAAGGAATAAAAATGTCATAAAGAAACTTATTGACTCAACTTTCTAATCACATTAATGATGTGGGATAGAGGTCCAAGGGATTAACTAGGGGAAGATGACTCGAGAATAAAAGAAATAGAAAGTGGTAAAATGGGTTGAAAACCTCGAGGATGGAACCTAAATGAATTGTTCAGGCGTTATTATGTATCCCATAAGGATGGGAATCAATCTGTACATAGTTCTAGGAATGTCCTAAATTTTAACATCATGCGCTATGGATGACGATGGAATGAACTTATCAAAAGGTGAATGTGAATGTTGTGTAAAAAGTAGACATATGCGAATGAGGACAAATAATTCCCACACCACACCACATAATCCCAATAGAGAACTCCCACCAATAGGCCAGGAAACGAATGTAAGAACCTAGGGCTGGACCCAATGTGAAATTCCTAGGTGTTGTTACGTATCCTATAAGGGTGGGAATCAAGACATATGTAGTTATTAAAATTTATTTCTATTTAAATCCATTTAGTTAGGATGTGGGGTGATAACACAATTTATTACTATGTGGAAATTTAAATTGGGGAGTAATATCCCAAAGTTGATGTGAAAAGTGTGGTAAAAAAAACCTGACATAAATGAGGACCAAAGGAGTCTACGTCACACCACACACTCCCAGGAGGAGACTCAGGCCAAGGGACTGGAATAAGAGGATTTTGAAAAAATTCAATGTTGTTTAACATCATGCGGGAGGAATGGGTAATTATCAATTAAGGTCGCACACAAATAACTATGAATGAATTTCATTTTAATGTATTTTATGAAGGATATAATAGTTTAACTTCCTATAAGAAGGGTGAGATCTTAGTTTAAGGTCCTAGAACTCAGACCATAGGATAGTGCTATAGGGGTTAAAAGGTTGAGGAACTTGGGGATACACTTGAGGATAAATGTATAGGAATTTCTACATATCCCATAAGGATGGGAATCAAGGCATACATAGTTCTTGAATTGTTATGTAGTTTAACTTCATGCGATAAAGATGTAGGAAAAGGTGGTATTCCAAAGGGAGAAATGTGTTTTGTTAGTTTCAAACATGATGTGAATAAGGACCAAACAAGTCCACACCACAACACATTATTCCCAAAGGAACATCTTTTCATAAGACAAAAAATGGGGAATATTATGGCCAGACTATAAGATAAAATGTTTAGGTGTTTCTATTTATCCCATGAGGATGGGAATCATGCCATATGTAGTTCTGAAAATTTTGTACAGCTTAACTTCATGTGGTAAAGATGGAAGAACAATTTACCATCACAATGGATAGGGAAAAAGGAGCTCACAGTTTAACTTCATTTTGGATTCCCAATGTTGTGCAATTTAATGTTATGCAGGACGATAATTCTAGTCAATTTGGCCTCTTGTCACCCAGACCGATCGTGCATTATAATGTCATGTGGTGAGGATGAATGTTCTCATGAAAATTACCGCATGATGAATTTTTAATTGGTGGGAAGAGTAATATTCTTACCATCCATAGTAGACAAAGAGTATTCACCATTAGGGTTAACCTTATGGATAATGTAAGGTCATTCCCATTTAGGTTTTAGCATGGGTGGATTTTTGATGGGTATCATCAGCATCCTCAGTGCCAATACTGTGACACCTTTATGGAATGAATGAAGATTCTTTTCCTTATTAAAAGCTCTAGGTATCTTTTTATTGTGCCTCTACAGGTTGCGAAAGGCCCATAACATGTTCCGTCAAGGGATTTTAGTTCATCCAGTCACACTTATACTATTTTTTCTAATTTCATTTGATCATAGATATCTATATCAAGTGACTGAAAATGAATCTTGATGGACAGGACTACCTCTGTTCCATACACCATGGAATACAAAGTCACATGAGTTGAATTATGAGTCGTCATCTGTTAATTCTAAAGAGATTTATAAAGCATGTTCTGGACAACTTTTCTTGTTCTTTCCAACCATATTTTTCAATATTTTAGGGAGGGTTTTGTTAAAAACTAGGATATTCCCATTTCATTTCACATTATAATAATATGTATGGATGAATTATATGTTCTAATTGGCGTACAATTTCTCTAGAATAGCTGCTAGAAATTTTTTTTCATTATTGGGGAGGATAATATGAGAGACTTCAATGTGGTGGGTGATGCTGGAAGTCAAGAAATTGACTAAAGAATGGCACTTAACCACCATGAGTAGGATTGCGTCTTCCCCCCTAGGAAAGTAATTATGTGGGGGTCAATATGACCTTGTACTAGCAAGCATTTACTGGTGGATATGGTCCAATGACATAGAGTCCCAATACTGAAAAGGGTTAAGAGTTCATGGTAGTATGGATGGGATACAACGGTAGATGAAAAAACTTTTCCTAGATCTAACACATTTGGAACCCCTATGAAAACTCAATTCATCCATGAATCATGGTGATCCATAATTAGCCAACCCTTCAGATTTTATGGGAGAGATTTGTCCCTTCCTGATGAACTCCTCATGAACTGGCATGACCATCTTGCATAACCTGGGTAATCTCGTCTTCTTGAATAAAATGGAGGATAATTACATAGAACCTACATTTTTAGAATATTTTTCAAGGATGGGACCACTTTGGAGTGTAAACTGGACTACGCACTGGTGGATTCACTCACATTCGACTCTACCGTTTGGGATATTACATTGTTGAAGGTACGCTATAAAATACGTTTCCTAATTAGGGGTCTCTTCTACTATAGTCGGGGGGGCCAGAGGAGCCGATGTGGATCCACCGGTGGTAAGGTGGAATACCTTTAGTATATCATCTTCATTCGCAGTGACAGGAGTGTTGACTCTTTGATGCACCACATAGATGATCAAATAGTCTTGGTCAGGATCTACGAGAGAAGAGGCATGGCAAGCTAGGGCATTTTCTCAACCGTTATGAAATCGAAGAACATGAATGACCTCAGGCCTAGAAGGGAACTGGGATATTATCTGGAGAGTTTGATCTAACAGTTCTATGATCTTGGCCTTCCTGAAGATGTAGTCACCGTTGATATGTTTGATGACCAGCTAAGAGACAACATTCACATGTAGGTTGGGAACATCAATTTTGTGGGTCAGCTCAATACCATTGATGAGATCCTAATACTCTACCTCATTTTTGGTTCATCCTTCAAACAAAAAGAAGGAATAAATAAAGACAACCTATGTAGGCATGATGAAAACTATTCTTTGACCTACTGTTGAGGCTAGTATCATTGAGTATTCTACTAGTCGGGCGCGGTGAGGCACCATAAAAGTGATTTTTTCATCATGGAATGTCTTGATCCACAAAGAGGATAGCCTTATCTGGGATTTCAAGATTGGTGGACTGAACTATAGGGGATGTATGGGTGGTGAGGAAATCTTCCATTGTCTAACCCTAGATAGCTTTCTAGGGGAAAAAACCGATCCCATACAGTTGAAGGATCACTGCCCATCGAACTAGTTGGGTTGTTAACATGGGGCAGTTCATAATATGCATTAGAAGACCCACACAAGATACCAGCTGTATTTTATGGTGATGTAGTTAATGTAACAAATTCTACACTAAAAATTATACTGTGAAGAAACACTTCTCAATAGAGGAATATATGGACTCTATTTTAAAGATCATGTGGGTGTGATAGTAAAAATTGTTCTCTGTCCCTCCATTTATTTCTTCAGGGGAGGAGGGTGTTATGTGATTGTTCCAGTGTGGTCACATAAAGGACCAAATGTTTTCTGGAGATGGGTGGCATCAAAACCAGAGGCTATAGAAAATATTGTTTGATCTCCTTGAAGGTGTTTTTACACTCTTCACTCCTCTAATAAACGAACCCATTATTTCAGATTTTTGGAAAGGTATTACACTTTTTTCCAGACATAAAATGAAATGGAGTATATAGGCTATGTGTCCTTGAAAAACTCTATGTTACTGACGATTAATCAGCGAAGGCTTCTATATTATATCATTGATATTATATGGGCTGATCTTGATGCCTCTATGTCTGATGACGAAGTTGATAAAATATCCATAGGTAACCTCAAAGGCACACATAATGGGTTTCATGTTCAAATGTTGTGAAAGGGGGAAACCAATCACCTCATCAATATCTCTAAGATGGTTTTGATTTTTGGCGGATTTGACTAACAAATCTTCCACGTAGAATTCCACTAACATTCTGAGGATCCACATAAATATGCAGTTAATGCCCCACTAATAAGTGGCAGCTCCATTATTCATACTGAATGGAATCACTTTTTATTAAAATGTATCTTGTGGTAATTTTATGGTGGTGTATTCTCGATCATTGGGGCCCATTCGAATTTTATTATGTCCAAATATCCATACATGAAGCAGAGAGCTTTGAATCTAGTTGTGGGTCGATTAAGATCTCTGTAGTGGGAAGGGGAAATCATCATTTGGATAGTGGTGTTTGACATCTCATAAGTTGATACAGACTATAATATATATGTTTTTCTTCCTTATGGGAATGATTTGGATAACCACATGGGGTACTGGATTTCCTTGACCATGTTGGATTTGATGAGCATATCAACTTCTGCCATGACCATGAAACTGTGAGAGGAGTGAATTATTCTAGAAGGTTGTTTGAAACCGTGATGACTTATTAGAATAACAATATTTTGGATGGAGATATGAGGATCCAATCCTGGAATCTCGTCATAACTCCAGAAAAATAAATCCAGATGTTGCTTCAAGAAATCCACATATTACTGATGTTCTTCCATAAGCATAACTGTGCTGATTAATGTGGGTCTCGGATCTGCCTCGGTACTAATATTCACCTATTCCAACTCATCAATGGTAGTGTATATGACTTCCTTTAATAATAGTGGAGAATCTTATAAATCATATTCATAATCTCTAGAGAGTGGTTCATCGGTAGGAGGCATCTCTTCTAGATCAGATGACCCCTACGGAATGCTACTTCCAGCCTAAGCGGTAGTATAATATTTATTATAATATTTTTTTACTTATGAAACAATGGTGAAAAAGGTTTTTATTTTGATCCCATTAATACATTGACCTAATAGGACAGACATGATAACATCAAAGTGGTAATGGTTCATTGTCTTGAATCAATTCAACCCGAACCTATTAAACAATAATGAATGGTGTATTGATGTTTCCATGGGGAGAACATCCTAATACCCTATAGGGGTAGGGGGTTTGGAATTACCTGTTCATGATTTCTGTAGAAGTATGATGTGATATTTAGGATTTCTTTACATTTGGGGATACATTTCCTAATCCATTCAGAGATGAAAAAAAAATTTCCCATGTCAAGGGATGTGTCCTCAAACTAGGGAATCGGGAAGATAAAATCATCATCGAGGTATTTCCATGGATTGAACATAGTGGTGGTAGGATCAAGCTCATTTTCATAAAACTATTTTTATTTCTATTCTAATAGTCGACATCTATATAGTGGGATTCACAAGATGCAAAGGGTGATGCAACGCCTTTGAGTACACCCACATGATCATTAGAGAGTACTTATGTAAATAGTGGTATAAGGTGGGTACTAATGCATGCAGATGGATCAAAGGTCTTCACATGATCATATTGTACATAGTTTCCTGCAATAGGTTCATGAACTCAGTGCTAGAAACCAGGCCACAAATTGGGTTTTTAGGTGGATCATTGGAAACCCATTTCTTCTCTATCCATTCATAACCTTGAATCATTAGATTATAGGAATTTAGATATGATTCAGATATCCCCATCTTGTAGATTCTTTGGGTCGAGATGAGATTCTTCCCAGAACCTATGTCAATAAGATAACAGTGGGCTTCCATGCAATTAAATTTAAGGGTGATATAAAATGGGTAAATGTCCCCAAGGACGGGGGACTGATAATCTTCTCCCAAGAATGATATTATTTCCTATCATTTACATGATAGACGTCCTCCGAATGGAAGGCATCTACAGTCGCTACCTCTATTTCAAATTGTATGGGGCTTCTCAAAGCCTCTTCATGGTCATTATGCATATATTCAAATAGTCAGAGAGCCTCAAGAATCGAGAAATTTGCAGGAATACTGGTGAGGTTCTTAAAAAATCCTACTTCTGTGATAGGCACACACCTCTACCTATGTGAGGTTCATTAGTGGTATGAGGTATGACATGTTTTTCATGTTGAATCGGTAGATTCTGTATGGTGTTGGAAACATTCAACTTGTCACTAGTCGAACCACAAAAAATGACTACCGGATAAATATTGGATGATTGGTGTCTGTCCACTACTGGATTTAGTTTATCATAGCATGGTTTTCGAGAATCATCTTGGTTTTGTAGCACAAACTGCAGTGGAAATGAATCTAATGAAACGGGGTGAGAAGACTAGGCATGATATGCTTTGCACTAATCTGACTGTCTGGTGTTGGTGGCATGTGTGGCATAGGTGTAGGAACTTTACAATGCATTCTATATATTAATATAACCATGGGTCTACCAATGATGTCATCAACCTATGATATTTGTAGGGTTAGCCTAGAATTCTTTATTGTTGGGAACAATGTAAGGGTCCACAAATTTGATTCTGTTCACTGAGGTGTATTCCTAATCATCACATGATGAATCATCTATTTTTTTATGGATTATAGTGCCAATCCCTATCTCTAGGAGCAAGATGTTGTAGAAATTATGAGACATATTTAGCACCAATTGGAGGGATTTGATTTCCCTTGTAATATCATCACATACCTTTTTGAGAGGTGGAAGGTTGAGATATTGATTCATAACCAGTAGTCGAAGGTATTATGGCTACATAGGAAGGCTTGGGATGATTAAAATAATAATAGATAATACCATGGGTGAGAGTGACTAAGTTTTGAGCCACAAAATCATCATACATCTGAGACTCGTGGAAAAAGACCATATCCCAATCACAATCAATGTTTTTATCGAGGTTTTTAAGCAGACATGGAACCTGTTATGGGGCTTGACCCAATCTAACAATGTTCTTATCAAACTGGTCCTTGAGCCAATCCTTGAACACATAACATATCATGAGTGTGTGTCCAATTAATTGGTGATAGGGGTTTTAGTTCGGGAAATTCTTGAGATCTGCCTCTTTGGGTCTCCAACATTCTAACAACCTCATTATTCCAAAATCTCAGGTACTTTGGAAATAGTGAGGGACTTGAAAATTATCAAATGAGTAGGTCTACTTTCTCTAGACTATTAAAGGTTCCATCAGAGCCTGGACCTAATGAGAGGGAAAATCATGAAGAGGAGGTGTAATTTGATTGTCTTTTCATGGTGGTTGTAGTTCATTACATGGATAAGCATACTAATTCTAAGGTGCGTGATTCTAGTCTTGAGGATGATCCTGAGGTGGAGGCCCATGGTTAGGTTGTTTATGTTGCTCCATTGATAACAATTCCATCTATATAAGGGACTCTACTTGTGAAACATCATCATTCTTGGCCTTGACAACCCTTCATGAGGGAACTTCTGGAGGCAACGGACGTCCCTTCATTGATTTCTACAAGACTTCCTCTAAGCATTTAGCCTCTTTAGAGAAATCTATGAATCTTCCTGGGAAGTTCTGAGTGATGAGATAAGGGAAAAGTTCATTCTAGAAATTTCCCACACACATCCTTAGAATATTCTTTTGAGTTAGCGAAATATCTTATGAACATGTGAGGATTTTCCATTAAGAGATAAAGTCTAAGAATCCCTTATCAATATTTTTCATTCCCTTGAAGTGTTTGGAAATAATTTTCTTGCGGGTGGTGAAACTAAACTGGTAAATAAAATACCAATGAATATCTTCCCAACTAGATATGAACAGAATGGGTAACAAATTGTACTGGAAAATGTATTCCATTCTAATTACTATACGATTCACTAAAGGTTAGCAGCCACCTACTATATAGGATATCCCAATAGGGGTCCACATCATGAAATGAAGTGGTTCAAATGTTTTAGTGGGTCACTCCTCCCATTTAAAGGAGAGAAGGTAGGATTCCAGAATCCCGGGAGTACTAGCATATCATCCACCCATGCCAGATTTGGCATTCCATTAGTTGGTATAGCCACCTCTTGGATCTCATGGACCTCAGGAATGGTAATTAGAGTGGCCATTACATCATCCTAGAAATGATTTCCTTCATGGAGAGAACTCTTTACCAAAAGTGTGTTGGAAAACACTTCAACATGGTAAGATGGATCAGCAACTCGTGATGTAGCTGGGGGAATGATCCGAGGAGTTTCTAGAGGATTTTCCTATAGATCATTTGAGAGATAAACCTATTGAGTTGCTGGAGGAACCAGAGCCAAGTACTAAGAAACACTATTACATGGATTGGGTGGATCCGAGGATGCATACCATTCTCAATTTCTATAAGCTCCTCCCTCTACCCTATCTATATTGGTAGGGTTGTTGAGATCACCATTTTTAATTCTCCTTGGGGATATAGTACCTTCCCCTACTGCCCATTTCAAGGATTATCATAATTTTCAACCTTTCCACAATGCTTCCAATGAGGATTTAATCTATAATAATTTTATTTTCAGCATGTTGTTGACATAATGTATCCTTTTCAGGATCATATTCCATATTTTTCCCAAATCCAGATGGTTTGGAGGGTTTGACGGTCCCAGTGTTTTCTTTACGCTTATTTGAGTCCCGATCAAGAGGGAATGAGTCGAATGGTTCAAGAAGACACGAATATGTCTTTGTTGGAAAGAAACAATCCATGAACCATATAAAATATTTGATGTTTTCCAAAGTGGTATGTTCAATTAAATGAGTCATATCTCAAATTACATCTCTGTGAGGTTAGCCATGTTTACTATGGAAGATCCTAAATGAAAATCCTCAATATCACCTGGAAAATCTTGTTGGTGTCAGATATGACTTATTTGAATGGTAGTATTCTGCCCCTAGACATGGATCAAGACATTTTGGAGCTTCCCTAATAATTATACAGATTAATGTGAGGCTCTTAACACACCATTTCTAGAGATTTCTATAATTTCCTGGTGGTAAAGGTTGTCGAGCGATAATAAGTACAACTAATTTGAACATGCATCATTACTGGAAAATGTCGTTGAATTGTTCCTAGATCATGGGGTAAGCCAGTTTTCTACCTCAAAGGTGGAGATGTGTTTCCCAGATATTTTGGTGGAAGCACATAACCTCGTCCTAGGTGAGGGCCTCTGGAATGTGGATCTCTGAAGTCAATATCGACTAGAACATTTTGGGGAGGTAATCCGCTATGTGGATGTCCAAAAGATTATCCACTCAGAAATAGGATCCAGTACCTGATTTCCCCATTCAACAATTGGGGGTGGATATATATCCAACAATGGTACTGATATAGACCGCTGCGGTGGTGAGATGTTCTATGGAGAGTATAGTGTGCGAGCTGACAAACCACTTTAAACTAATCTATCTCCCAAGGACTGTACTATCTACATCATCACCTCCCTATATGACGTGGTAGTTGACCACCTCTTCATGTACTTATGTAGCAGCCATCGGTGAAAAATCAAGTCGGTTCTCATCATATATGAGTCCCCAAAACAACTCTCTATGATCTCTTGTCAAGGTATAGAATGATCATGGTGATGATAGATAGGATTACAAAACAAGACCCCTGAATGGAACCAAATATTATTCCTCCTATATGTATTTTCTGAGGGATTTAGGGATTCGATGAATCTCACTTTCTAGGAGGATGAGGCTAACATGACGAGTTCATGTCCCAGAACACAATACATATGATCTGGGTGAGGGTTCCGTCATCGAGTTTCACTCCACAGAAAAATATAAAAACTGGATGGGATGGAATATGATTTGGCACTTCATAGGACTCTTCCTTTGGTAGTGATACTTCTTCCTCTTTCTCCAGGGTGGTTCTTTGGGGTGGGGTTGACCATTATCATGGGGTGTAACACCATGTGGATTGGTTTTGGAGTAGGGAGGACCTCAATGTGGATGAGCTAGGGTGCAAGGAGCACCTGGGAAGACATCAAACATAACACAGGGAAGACCTTCATAGTTGGGAACACTAGAGAAGGGAGGGCCTCTGCTAGAGCTTATAAGCACATGGGGATTCCCTCCATGGTGGCCACCTATATCACGGGGAATACCTCCACACCAATCTTCTCTGTTTGAGATGGTACACTGAGGGTATTCATACTAATAAAATTTTTCATGTGGAATACCTCTATATAGAACATAGATGAAGTAGGGAGGGTATCCCCATCGATTATTTTTTTAGTGTGGAGGACCTCTTATGGAGTTTGAAACAACATGGGAAGTAACTTCATGTTGATTGGTAACATGGTAAAGAGAACACCCAATATGGATGATTCTTCCATGGGTAGGGCCCCAGATTTAGTTGGTGATGATGTGAGGAGGACATTCGTATTGAAACCTGAAATATGGGGAAGCCTTCATACCTAGGATTATGGGAATGGCGAATAAATCTATGTTGGGTTTCAACAAAATAGGGATGACCTCCGCTTGGACAGATGGTGATGGCATGTAGAGAACCTCCATGATGAATTTGGGAGTGGGGAGGACCTCCACTAAGTTTGAAGGTGATATGGGGATGGCCTTTGTACTGAATGTCCTAACCATGGTTTGTCCCAAGAAGGCTTCTAATTGAACCAAAAACTGGGATAGTCAACCAAGATTTCCCAGACGGTTGGTTGGGGCCTCAATCCTGGTCGGGCATGGAAGTGGTTCTGGTTTGTCAGAAAGGGGAGCTGATAGTATGAATCATTGGTGACATGATCCACTATAGATCTAGAGGATGATGCCCCTGACAAGAGACCCCATGATCATGTGCGAGGTGATAGCATTAGGTTAGCTGAACCTAGTTAAGCTATGCCAGGGAAGAGGCCATATTTTCCTTGGCATATGAGAATAAATTGAGGCATTGATGCTGCTTTGTTTGATCCCTCCTTGGTGTCTCTCTTGCTGTATCCAAAGCCAAGATGGTGAGATTGGGCATGGGAACCTGGTTGCTCTAGTCATGGGAGTTTAAATGGAGAATATGAAGCCATACAGGATTGCCACATTGGCATTTCCATTACCCCTACATCTACTGGTAGGAGGAGACAGGTTTCTTGTAGCTTGGTTCCCACAAGGCAGGAATATCCATCCATCGGTAAAAATATCAGTAAAATAGTTCCCAATACCTCAGCATCATTTAGTATTCCATGGCTGGATAGAAAAACCCATGCTGACAATGTCACAGATAGGGATTCCCAACATTTAACTATCCAAAATCCTAGAATTTTTCACACTAGGAACAATATTTTCATTGTGAGACCTAGAGCCAGATTTCTAGATTCGGTGAAGTGGTAATTTGATGGTGTTTATAATTCTTCTAATAATCATGTTGATGATAAGAACTTAACATTGGGTTCACCATATCTATTTACAACAATTTTTTCTCATTGGGGTGTTCCCACATGAGCATGTTTCGACATTCTCCGGTGAACAATGATCTTTACCAACATTCCCCCAATAAAAAGGTGGGTAGAATTCATCACTTCTGCAGATATTTTTTATTCTTGATCAAAATGGGATAATGGGATGTCAGTATCACCTTTTGTGACTCCCTCCTCGTAATTCTTCGCTTGGTTTGGGAATCCTAGAATGATTAAGATTTTATCCATGAAACTCTTAATGAGTAACATCTCTTTGTGGATTTCATTAATTACACTTCTTTTTTCGATAAATTACAATGTGTCAAGTCAGGGTAGTAACCTTTGAACATTAGTGTAGTCATGTTGTGAATTTCGATCATGTATGTACATTGAAACACTGGTACTCTTGAATTTTACCTTATGATAGGTCTTCTCAAGGATTTGGAATGCTAAGGAATCCCACATAGAATGTGGGGAACCGTATTCAAGAGGCATGTTTCCTAGTTTCTTCTTGGATTCCAATGATTAAAAAGAGGTATTCCATGATTTTAACAACTACCAAGGATAGATCAAACTGATAAAAAAACTTGTGAGAGTAGATCATATAGGCACATCCATTAGAAGGATAACTTGGAAGGTTTACTATATGGATGGATAAGAACTCCCAGTGAGGTCAGACCCTAGATGATGTGTTCAAAAAAGGGAAGGTTTATCCCAATAAAGACTGATCTAAACACCATAATGGGTGGATCATAGGTTGTTGGGGCCTAGGAAAAGGGACACCAAGGTTTACCATTCACTAGGATTGAACCTGTAAGAGGATTCCTACATACCTGAAAGGGATCAAAACCCATGTAGTTTTAGGGGTGATTAGAGACTTACACGTGGTTAGTGTCCTATTGAATGACTTATCCCTTACAATCATATATGTGAGGTGATGGGGTATATTGATGGTACATATACATGGTTAGCTACCCATATGGATGGAGTGATTTCACTAAGATGTGGAGGCCCAGGTAAAATCAGTATGGATATGGAAGAAGTGTCAAAGGGATGTAATTAATGGAGAAGGAATTAATAAGATGGTGATTGGGTTGGTCTTGAACCTTAAGGAGGCTTCCTATATATTCTCGTGGTAGGGAATCAAAGTCCACATCATTATATTATGGGGAAATGAGTCACATGGGTAGAAAGATCATGAGAATGGAGTCATTGATGAGTCCTAAAGGAGGTGGAACATTTGGGACATGGCATGATCTTCCCGAAACACAATGGATGGAGGGAGTGTCCAGGATGGCACATGAGTGATGGGATTGAGACTCAGTGAGGATTCCTATATACCTTTATCAATAAAGGGAATATATCAAACTCCACGTATTTGAATATGGGGCATAGAATCGAGGTTAATATAAAGGAAAGGGACCTGAATGCATGCTGGGAGTTATGCATGATTAGCATCCCATCACAAGAGTGACACACATGGTTGGAATAATATGGTGTAATATAGGTATTATACATGTTTATCTTCCAGGGAAAATGGTAAAAGTGGTTGGGGTGAAAACAAATTACAACAATCCTTCAACATGTTGGGGTTTACACATGATTTTTAGCCCAAATGGGTCCATTAAAATACCCCAAGGAGGTGGATATGGGTTATCTGTCCCAAAAATGGATGATTTCACATCAGGAGGGTACATCCCTAGGAAGAAGAACAAGATTTTACTATTGTTTTGGATTTATTTTCAATGAGGAGTTCTAAATACCCAAAAGGGAAGAAAACCCATGTAGTTAGGAAGGAAAAAGAGAACTACAATTTAACATCCAGTGGGATGAAGGAGAACTGACATGAAGTGGTCTGGATTGGTTGATGATAGGCTTGATCCACCAGGGGGATTCATACGTACCCTGTTCAAAAGACAGGGATCAAAGTCCACAATGTTTCGGAAGGAGGGGTTCATGGGGCTTACCCATGGTTATAGGCCTAGAGAGGATTTCATGGTCATAGATTTCTAAAACCCATGTTAGTCATGATCAGTGTGAGAAACAAGTGGTATAAGAGACCAAACAATCATGTGGAAAAAGTTGTATCCACGAGAGATTGTCTAGGGATTACCCATAGTTAGTGGCCCTAGGAGATAGATATTAAGACATAATTTAAGAGGGAGCCTAAGGAGGGTGTACAGATATACGAGGAAGATATGTCCATCATACCAGGAGCACACTATTCAGATTTTTCAGGGCATATGTAACAACTTCCCAAGGAATAGATTGTGAAAGAGACAAGAGGCAAAGAGAGAAAGAGGGAGAGAATCGCTTTCTACCCCCTATCTGATCTGCTCGATCTTTCCACACACATAGTGATCACAATTTAATGTCATTTATAAAAGATGTGGGAGCCTTTCAGTTTATCATCCTGTAGCTCAGATGATTGTTATTTACTCTTCATCCATTGAACATACATGACTCACACCCGCACCCACATGGGAAAGGTAAAGAACATGAAATGTCTAGTGTTAACTGGTGGAATAGTGGATAATAGAGGGGTCCACATTAGCATAGCTATGTGAAAAGGAATAGTTGATATAATACCTATGTGATGATGATTTTTTTAAGGAAACACAACATGAAGCACTATTTGAGGAAATAGGGGGCCATTGTACGAAATCCTAGAGGGACTCAAAGAGGATGTGTGTTAAAGATATGGATTTTTCTCACAAGAGGAGATAGAAAATGGTGCCTTAGGATAAGGAAAACACATAGAGCACCTACGAAGGGGTGCCTGCAAGATTGAAGACATGTGTGCAAGATGAGGGGTGTGGGAGAAAAAGGTACATCTAAAAGGTAATCATTCATGCATAAAGGAACCTTTTTATGCAATTTCTTTAGAAAAAATAGAAATGGGTGAGGGTTAAAACCATGTGGGTGTACATGAAGGAGGACCCATGGGATACCTATTGTGCATGATCTAGTACGATGAATCCATGGACTTCACATTATCATAGAAGGGTCATCATGTTCGCACTAGGGCGGTGTTTCATCTTACTAAGAATTATTAAAAATAAGGGTGTAAACCTTCTATATATATATAAAAATTTCAGTGGAGGCGTGTATTGAGGACTGTGCAGAAGTATGAAATTGATGTCATATTGGGGGTGAAAATATCTTGTGTGTCTCCCCTATTTTTTTACCCATCCTGGTTTCATTATCATAGCTAACATTTCCATTTTTTGGGACCTAAGTGGAATGGAATCCATTTGACATTTCATTGGTCATGCATGTTCATTTCACGCATGCTTTCAATATTTTACACATCTCCTTTGGTGTCCTAAAGATAGTCCACTGAGTGAAAATATGTATTTAGTTTTCTCGAGTATTAAAATTGATGTCCTAAAAAAAATTAAATGCCTACATGGTTTTTTAATATATTTTTCTTTTCAAGTGAAAGATTAGTTTCTTTATATGGGGAGGTAGATGGGTTATTTATACACGAGGAGATAGGTCTCTTTATAAAAATATATTAAACAAAATATTATATAAAATGTAAAACTGGTAATAGAATTTTGAGGGAAATATTAATCAAATATCAATATATAAGAATTGTTTTATGAAATTAAAAAAGATATAATTATAATTAACTATGTTTATTAAAAAGGAAAGTGGAAAAAATTTTATTTTTTTTAAAGGTTCACTTCTAACTTTAGGTTTTGGAAAAAAAATCTATTTTGAAATTATTTTTAATATATTTTTATAAATAATTTATTAAATTGAGTTTATTTTTGCCAAACCTCAATTTATATATATTCTTAGATCATTATTACATCATTAATTATATAATCAAGATACACAAGTTATTAAAAAACTATATTTTTACTATTCACTTAAAATTTGATGTATTTTAGAAAATTATCAAAAAATAACCATAGGAAAATATTAGCATAATGATTTCAAAATTGATATTAATTTTACAAAAATTATTTTATAAAATATGTAATTTTAGTTTTTAAATTAAAAATTATATTTTTTACCAAATACATTTAAATATGTTGTATTAAAAATGTGCTTATATTATATATGGAAATTTTAATCATGATATTAATTTTTTGGACATATAAAAATTATATTTAAATATAGTAGTTTTTTATATAATATATTATTATTTTATGGTTAAATAACTATTCCAAATGGAATGGTTATTATTCCCAATATTCATATTACTACTAAAATGGTTAAATTATTATTCCACAGTCACATAACCTCCTAAAAATAACACTTCATTCATTTAATAAGTATTCACTATGATTACTCCCAAGGTTATATATTTTCATTTTATAATATTTTGATTGAGTTTATAATATCTTTTTTTGTTTCTATAGTGTTGGTTGTGGGGGAGATGATTCTAGCCTGTTTGGGTTATCCAGATTTTCCCAATTTATATTTTCTATTTTCTATTTTTTTCACATTTAATGTTTGGAATTTTCATTGGTTTTATAAAAAAATAAGGTAATAATATTTTTCTATGAACTGTTTTTTTGGTTTCTCTATATGTTCTATACATATAATACTAATATAATATAGTATAAAACACATTTATTAATGAAATAATTATCATTTAAAAAGTGTGTATCATTAAATACCATATGTGGTTCCCAAATGAGTGATGTACATACACCTTGTATATCCATATTGGTACATATGCTATTTAATATATAATAGATTATGTATAAGAATATATCTAATCATAAATGTTTGATGATATCAATCAGAGGCTCAATTTTCTATCAGGACATACAACATAAGTGGATAGATTTGATAGGAGACTTATTGCGGTATAAAAGCGAGATTTTTTAGCTTTAATGGTTTTATTTCATCAATATTTGTTATTTATTCAAATATTATAGTCTTATTTATATCTATTTTATCATTTTTCATATTTATTTCATACATATGTTTGGGTGTTTTAATAATATAATTTTGTTGTAGCAAGTACTCATGGGTATAGAGGATTGGGTTTTATTATGATGAAATATTTGATATATGGATGGATAATAGTTTTTTTAGTGTAATATATAATTATACTATAATATTACCTAATGTTGGTAAATAATTCCTAAATATTGATATTGGACCCACAGTACTAGTAACCTTCTTCTAGTGGTCGGGGAATGTTTTTATGGTATGTGGTGGTACAAACTTCATCGAAGAAAAATATAAGTTATGTTGGTAGATGATGGGATGCATAAAAAATTTATAAAAAAATATAATGGTTTTCATATAATAAAATTTGTAGTGAATATGAGATAAAATTGATTTGTTTGTAATATATTAATTTACACACAAATATTATAAATTTTTTAATAATTGACCTACTATACCTGAGTTATAAATATAAAAATGTCATAAATTTGAGTTCTTTATTCAAGAACATGGTATATTATTTTATTTATCTCTTTTATGAATATTACATAATCCTAATCATGGTTTATTCCACTTCTCTTGTCATACATACATATAAAATACCTAAAATCCAAATATATTTGATTTAAAAAGTAGAATAAATACCAGTAAAAATAAATTCATCTAATTTCACTAAAATAGAACATGGTATTGACTTAAATGGATTTATTAATGTGAAAATACATTAAAGGGATATTAAATGTAATCATTTTATGAAATATAAGACATTTAAATCATTATAATTATTTAAATAAAGAGATAAAAAACATTTTTCCTATAATTTAATTAATGGAAGTTTAAGAAAGAAGTGTTGATAATATATATTAAACATGGTTGATTTTCATTGAATCTAATACACAAAATCCTAGTATTTGGGTAAAAAAATTCTTAAGCCTTCTATCTTATAAGAGAAATAATTTAAACAGTTAAATATTTATTTCTCATTCTTCCAATCTCAGAATTTCATCATGGAAATGTATTTTCATCATACCCATGATATTAATAGACAAAATTAATTATTAATTTCAATAATTAATCAAAAATATTTTTACATTATAATTATATTTCATATATGTCATTTATTTGAAAAAATTTAATATAAGTGATTTAAGTGATAGATCCCAACCATGTTGAATTTTTATAATGATTAAATTGAATAAATATGCTTTGTAAGAATCCATTAACATCGAATTTGGTTTTCAAAATAGAGATAGAGCCTAATAATACATATTGTATAATTAATATTAATTTCTATTACATGGATATGGGTGAAAGTGAGAAATAAATATAAATATATAACATTAATTTCAAATGTTATTGAGGTAAAAATTATTAATAGAATTTGTAATATAAAATGTGTGAACTTATTCAAACACTACATTGGGTATGATTAAAACATACCCAGCAGGAGTTCACTAACTAAATCATATATATCTTCGATAAATATATAGATATGTAGTATAAGTACACAATTGGAAAGTAAGTTACATAAAAAAATTATTTAATCTGTCCATTTTGTGAAAAAAAAATTAACCATGGAAATTAATTTTCATGTGCTGAAAAACCACAATAAAAAACAACTCAACGAGCTTCAAGGAACAATTAAAATTGATAATGTATTGAATGTAATCATATTTTTGTATGGAATAACATGTTAACCATTATTATAACTTCAAACCACATTAATCGCGAATTTAAGGAACATGTCAATATAAAAAAGGATTAAATAAACTATAATGAACCACATCATTGTGAGTTTGTTATTTTTAAAGTTAATTGGTATTTTGAGCCCTAATACAACCAAAAATATTATAAATTAGAATAACATTTTAATTAAGGTAATTGAGATGTTTCTGGGGGATGTTTTAACTCTATTATAGAGTTTATAATAATTGGTGACAAATTTAGTGAAATATCTAGGTGGAACTGTTATTTTTTATGCAATGGGGACCCACTAGTACTTGGTAACCCAATATTAATAACATGATGGATTTGTTTTTGGTGGAGGCCCCTTAGATGGGTCATCGTATGGCTTCTAATCTGGGGTCGGGTTCCCAATATGGTACTGAGTACTCGATTTTCCCAATTATTATTTTTTAGAGGACCAAAAAACTAATCATTCTTCATTAATAGGTTTCTCTTAGGGGTTAGTAGAACTAGGAATAAGGATCATCCTATCATCCTCCCTCACATGCACTTCCCCCCATAAATCAGAGGTATTTAGGGGTTGTTTAATCATACAAAAACTGAGTTTTATCTTCCTCATTATTTCCCCTATATTCCTTACTCTTATATTATATGATTTTCAATATATCCACGCTAAAATTCAAGAATTATTTCACTAAATAATTGTAAAATTCTATATTTATATTTGGACTTAATATCATGGTAGATTTAATATTTCCAAAGAGATGGAATGTCACACATTGCTCACTATTACGTTAGAGGAATGTGTCTATGTAAAGTTTCCTTGGGTTTTCACTATATTTTCATATAATTCACAACTTATTAGGTATAAATAATGGGGATTTTTTTCATAGTAATTCAAAATATGTCCATATCTCATTATTGTTCTATTGTTTTATGTTTCATCAAACAGAGGTTTCACAGCTTGAGTTTGGAAATTATGCCTCCTTGAAATAAAATATTTGATTAATTACAAATTATAATAATTAATTTGTAAGGACATGTTGTCTAATATAGAGGATCAAGAGAATAATTTATCTTTTTATGGCCTTGTTTCAAGGTTCCATGATCATGGATTATAATTTTAACTTTATTTTGGAGGTTGGTGGTTCTTTTATTACTAAACTACTTGTCTATATTCATGTTCAACACATGTGTGGGAATCTGGTGATATTTTGAAGTCGATAAAGGTGTCTATAAGAGTGTGACACTTTGTGATATTATTAAGTAAATCCTTTTAGTAGTATATTTATTTTTCTACACATTTGTTTATATTTAATATTTTATAGGAATCTATGATGCAAAATATTGTTATGTATATAATATATTGAAGGACCCTAAAATGGTATTTCCCCATGTAATAAATTGTGAGTGACCAAGAGTGGTCACTAATGATTAAATTATGGGATTCCAAGTCATTGGTACATAATATAGAAACTGATTAATGTTGTACCATCATAATGATTTGATAAATGTTGTGGTAATATCCTTAAAATATCAAAACTCTTCATGTGGTATGTGCGAGATAATTCAATTGAGTCTAGTAGAAAAAGTAATTTATTATTCTTGTGATGTATTTGTTTTAGGTTTTGGAATAGGGTAAATAATCACTTTTGTATACCTAGTTTCACATAATGAATGCGAAGAGGGTAAATAGACAATCTAGAGTGTTAGGCTCCCAAGAGATCAAAATGATATATGAGATGAGTATTAATGTTTTTGTGGGAATCCATTTGATGATTTAATAGTGTTTAAAGAGATATAATTTTGTATATATCGAGTGGTATTTTTTTCATAGGCATACTAGAAGTATTCCACGATCCATTAGTGCATATTCCCTCGTGTTTTTAGCCACATTAGACTGCTTAATGATATTTTAGAGATTATTCATGATTAAATTAAATTATAAAAATAATATTAAATTCTTATGACAAATTTCCATGGCTTTGTGGAATGTGATAGCATCTTGGGAACATTGTGGTGCTCAGATTGGTATTTTTTGAGGTTACATGAGAATATATTTGGATGGTAACTCCATTTTAGAAGTAGGTGGAACTATTAGTATATAAAAACACGTGTCTGTATTTGAATTATGTGCATGTGACTCAGGTAGGGTTCATAAATCTATAAAGGGTGGAAGATGGTTCTATGAGTGTGAGGAAGGATTAGGATAAGCCTACTAGTACTGAATTTACTATTTAGTGTGTCAGTTGGGATTTTTGAATCTTTTGGTGGTTATGGATTCATTGGAAGTTATTTCTAGAATGGCTTAATAAACCCCAGAGTTATAAAATACTAACCTTTGGGAATATTTATCAATATCATTTATAAGAAATATTTATCTTTTTTAGCGTAATTTTTTGGGGGTTTATCATGGGTATATTTTAGTGAGAATTGGAGAAAATTGGAATGAGGAGTGGTCATACATATTTGTCCCATGGTTTGGGAAAACCATTTTCCCAGCCCATCTAACCTTGTGAACCCAAACATATGGGATTCATATGGCTAGTGAGCAATTTTTCATATATTACACTCTCTTAAGAGACAAAATGAAACCCCACCCCTCGAAGAGTAGCATGGTTTTGAAATAAAATTTAGAAACCCATGCACCCCTTCCTAGGAAACCATGTGTGGATTTTTTAATAACCTAAAAATTGATTTTAAAATTACCTGAACCCCCATGTTAACCCCAATCAACCATAACTCATACAGAAATGATTTATCTCATTTTTGGAGGCCCATGAATGAATTCATAAGGCTCCAAACCACCATTCTATGTGAGTCAAAATCTAATATTGGAGATCGACACATCTCCCAGTAAGTGAATCTTATCCTATGTGGTTTCTATCTTATCTCATATCTCTCAATCATCTTTTAGAGTGATGTTATTCTATATTTTATTGGATCTAGATCTAGTTTTTTGGGATTTAGATCTCGGTTTTTTATATCTAGATCTATGATTTAAGGATGTTGATTTGATTCTATTGGATTTAGGTTTCAAATCTAGATCCCATTCATCATCATGATCTTGATTGTTTCACTTCTATTGGGGATTTTCATTGGTGGGAGTTGGATAGGGGTTTTCAGTTTGGTGGCCTATTATTCGAATCCAAATGGATTGATTTCAATTACATGTATTGATTTGTATAATTTCTATAAAAAAAATTTAGAAATTGAGTTTATTTAATTGGATTATTTAATTAATTAATGGATTATTAAAATATATTAAATTGAATTGATTAATTAAATGTTGAATTAATTATTTAGATGATGAGGTTGCAAAATTTAATTGATTAATTAATTTTCAAAATAATTAATGAGATGTTGATATTCTAAAATTTATTTGGTTAATTGATAGTCCATATAATTAATTAGATATCCATAAGGTGGAATTTTTTGTAATATTTAATTGGTGAACTAAATATTGGGTTAATGAAATAGAGGAATTAAATAAATTATATTTTGTTTTAATTAATGGTTTTTTGTGATTTTTCAAATGATTGAAAACAATTACATAATTATATAATTAATTAATGGATGTTTTGATAGTGAATTGATATAATAATTTTAATTTTTATTAACCTTGATTGATTTGATATATGTGAAATATGTGTGATTTATTAATAAATGTTCGTGGAATATGATATGATTCATCCAAACCCCATAGAGATAAATTGTTTGATAAATGATTGTGGGACATGGTGTACTACTTGGAAAATACATAGAGATAAACTGATTGAAAAAGGTTTGTGGTACATAGTCAGCTGCTTCCATAGACCATTGAAAGAAATTTATTGTTAAATTATTGTGGGACATGTACTGGTGCTTTAAAATGCCATGGGAACCTAGGAATGCAGACCTCGTCCCAAAAATCTATAATTAGACCATGATTTCAATTAACTATATTATAATTTCAAATGAAATGGATAATGTAATACCATGTATTATAATGAATTATAAATCGATTAGGTGGTATGGTTTAGACTCTTGAACTAGCTAAATAGAAATTGACAGTTCGGATGCCTCAGAAACCTAGTGGTTTATGTAGTTAAATAAATATTAATTGAATAAATTTCAACTATTTACTTTAACACCTTTTTATTCTTTATAAAAATACACTAATATTGATCAGATATTGTTATGGACACTATTGATGGTGTCCTTTTGAAATTTACTCGCTCCCTACTCAAGATGCATGTTCTGTACCTGAATAGATTTCTTGATTGTATGATGGGTTAAGAGAAGGGCCACATGTTATATGGTTGAGTCAGGTTGGAGAGTGGATGAGGGAACCTGACATGGTAAGGGACCCACTTGGGTGTTTTTAGTGTCTTTATTTATTTTTGATTAATCATATTGACACTTAAAATATACTTTGGCATAGCATATAAATTGTTCAGTTTTCATATTATATTTCTTTTTTTGGTCACCATGTCATACTGGTATTATTCGGGTTGTGGTTATATCTTTTGATCATAATTTATTTATTTTTATTGGTGTATTACTCTGATAAAGGGTGTATAGTCTCCAAATGATTGATATTAGACCCCTTCTATTAGTCGTAAGCATCTTGTGTATAGGGTTAGAACTTTAGGTCATGTTACCAATCATCTCAGGGAACCCATTTGTGGAACCCAAGATAGGATATTACAAAGTGTTATCATATCCCAGTTTTCTTTTCTTTCCTATTTTATTTCTATTTGGGAATGATAGACGAGAGAAGATGAAGAGTCAATATAGGGTCATGATCTTGTTCATGAGAGTAGTTAAACTATATACAGGGGAAAACCCAAGTACCCAGGAACGGATTGTTGTTATTGTTGTGTGTTGTTTTAGTTGGAAGTTTTTTCACTATGGGTGATGCAAATGTTTTGTGATGTAACTATTATTTTTTAGAGTTTTGTATATTTTACTTCTGTAATGTTATGTCACCAGATTTGAGTATTTAGGCATGATTATAGAAACTTAGGATTATTATTATGACATGCATCATTTTAAGCACACATGGAAAACTGGGTTTTGGGTAAGTTGTTGATCATCAAATTTATTTCCATACATAAGAAATTGAGATGAAAAGATACATAATATGAAAATTGAAAATCTTAGATGATGAGAAATGTGATTAAATTGGTGTATATTGAGAATCATGAGTGATGATAATGTTTTAACCATTATTAAACAAGGCTTAGATGTAAATTGGTTAAGGCGTACTGATAGTGCAACTATTTTGACCGAGTGGAAGGGTTTGGGAGAATTAAATGTTTTATAATTATTTGAATCCCTATAGATGTGTTAACGTTATGTTATGGGTCTCAATACATGTGATTGAAATTGTAGAGAATTTCCTCAATAATGATGGTTTTTTATAGGAATATAGGATAACCAAGTTGGAAATGATCCTCTTGAAGTGGGACCTGAGGCTCTAATATTTTCTGGTGAGGAATTCAGAGAGAATATCCAAGAGAACTTTCCTTAGTTTATATAGTTCCTACAAAGAGACCTAGGGTGGGTTGTGAAAAGCATATCTGATTCGACAAGATATTTCTAGTTGAAGCACCCCCCTACTATCACCAGAGAGGGTGGACCTGAAGAAGATGATTTCTTTATTGGGTCCATATAGACTATACCTAACCACTTTTAGTCTCCTAATGAAAAGAGCTTCAAATTAATTTCTCATATTTTACGTGGTAAAGAGAAGAATTAGCATGACATCCAATGTTGGGATGGAAATATGGATAACATGGGGTGGGAGGACATCTGAGATAAGTTCATGGAGAACTTTTATCTTCAATTTCAAAAGAAGGAGAGATAATATGAGTTCATGTGGTCGAATTAGGGGATAATTTCCCTTATAGACTATGAAAGATGATTTACATATTTGAAGTGCTTTGTTCCAGAATTGGTGGTGCATGATTCATCTATGAAAAATAAGTTTTTGGATGGAATTAAATGTAAAATTATGTGGATGGTGAATATAATAAGGATGATGATGTTTTCAAAAATGGAAAATAATTCTCTCATATCTCAGGGGATCCTAGATGAGGCTTCTATTATAGGACTGGTGGTTCATACATGATGGTTAGTAGGTATAAATTTTATGATATGGATGTGTCACTGAAATAATGTTATCAATAGTGATAGAAAGGATAGTAGTTGGAGGAAATGGTTAGATACACATTGATTTTCATATGTGATCTTTAATAAGTCTGGGATGTTGGGAGACTTTTGAAGAAAGTTCCCCCAAAATCTAGTAGAGTGTCGAGGTTGTGGCAGGATGGGACATCTATAAATGTTTTTTATAATCTATGGTATATGAGTAGGGATGGAGTAGATGGAAAAATATAGAGTTAAAGAAGGGATCTTATACAACTTATCAGTCTAGAAGTTGGATTTCTACCAACCTTGGAGGAAGATTTAGTGTACATGGTACTTCTTAGAAGATCACCCATATCAGTAGAGTGGTATTGCTGAAGGGACCTAGATATGATCACAGGGAATAGGGGAAGGATAATTACATTCCACTAATCATACATTTGTGGATAGCTAGGCTGGAAAATTAACAATAAGAGGTACAATTCTTGTATCTTGTACACTAACTAGTGCCTTATTTGATACTAGTGCCTCTTATTCACTAATTTATTCACAAATTTTGAATGTTCTGAGATTGGTGGTGGAGTTTATGAGTAGGTTTATGATGATAGGTACAATGACGGAAATACGATCAAGAGACCTTTGTTTCTATAAGTGATGTTCTATTGAGGTTGCAGTGTATCATTTTCTATGTGATTTTTCTATTCTTGACACGTCAGGATTTGACCTAATTTTGGGTATGGACTGGTTACTGTCATATCGAGACCACATGGATTGTTTCCATATGAGAGTGAATTTATCCTCTCCTAAGGGTTAAAATTATATTCACCTAAGATAATTGGATATCTAAGAAGGTTGTGTAGGGAAAATTTAATAGCTACTGGGGGAGCTTATTGACTTGTTTTCTAGTTTTTTGATAGATGATAGAGTTGTAATGAATGATGTATTTCTACCCATAGTGGACTAGTTTCAGTAGGTATTTCCTAAATTATTCTCAGGTATTTTACCTAATAGATATTTTTAATTTACCATTGAACTCATTCTAGGGGATGATCCAGTCCATATTCCACCATATATAATGGCACCAACAGAGCATCAAGAGAACATGACTCTACTATAAGAGTTGGAGGATAAGGGATTTCTCTGTTTGATTATGTGGCCTTTTGGATATCTAGTTTTGTTTGAAAAGGAGTATGATGATACATTTCACTTGTTTTTTGAATACCAAATGCTGAACTAAATGACATTAATGAACTGATATCATCTTTCATGTATCGATGATCTACATGACAAGTTGAGGGGATCATGTGTTTTCTCCATGATTGATGTAATATCAAGGTATCATCAGTTTAGAGTCTGACCATCTAATATATATAAGACTTATTTTAGAAGTAGGTATCTCATTTATGAGTTCTTCATGGTTTAGTTTGGGTTGATGAACTCTCTAGTAGTATTTATGGCCTTGATGAATAAAATCTTTCATCCGTACCGAGATTTGTTTGTTGTTGTGTTTGTGTGTGACATCATTGTGTACTCAAAAACTCATGATGATCATGACCAGCATATTAATATCATCTTTTGTACCATGGGATTTCATCATATATACATCAACCTATCTAATTGTCTATTCTATATTGATCATGTACACCTATTTGGTCACATCATCTCAAAGTAAGGTGTGTCGGTGGATATCGAGAATGTGATGTAGTAGTTTTATGTTAGAATACCAATAATTTTATTGATATTTATATATTTATAGGGTTATTTGGATATTATTATAGGTTTATCAAGGACTTTTCCCATTTATAAGAACCTCTTTTGTTCTTGACTAACAAGGGAATAAAGTTCGAACGGTCTAGGGCATTTTAGAATGCCTCCAAGAGCTAAATAAGTGGTTAAAAATGGTACCAACCATGATCCTTACTGATCTAGGTGAGGAGTACATGGTTTTTTTATACTTCTGTATTGTTCATGGAGAAGTGTTTATGATGTGAGATTTATGTTTTCTGTATGGATCTTGATAGTTGATTCCATGTGAATGGAATTACCCAACACATGACAATGAGTTGGAATCAATTGTTTTTTCTTTGAAGTGTTGGTAAAATTATCTGTTGTGTGAAATTTTTGTGGTGTATATTGAGTACAAGAGCATAAAAATATATTTTCACAATGGGATTTGAGTATCTATTAGTGGAGGTGCTTTTAGTATATCAAGTATTTTTTAATTTGATTTTACATATATTTCCATGAATGGAAAAAAAAATCTGATACTTTAAGTAGAAAAACATGGACTCAATAAGATCGTGGTTCTAGTGCTGAGTGGAAGATGATGAATTTATAGGATGAAATGCATGTTGCAGTTAAGGATATCCCAGAGTAGATAAAACTATTATCAATCTCATTGGAGTATACACTTTTGATCTAAATTATAGACTAGCAGTATGAGGATTCATAATTTTTTCTATTGAAGGAAATCCTTGAAGTTAACAGAAACAACATTATATTTAATAATAGATGAGGATGAGATTATCTATGTCAGAAATTGGGTTTTTGTACTTACAAGCATATTGTAAGAGATGATTTGGTAAATCCATGCCTCAATGTGTGTGGCGATTCCATATGTGACCAAATTGTATCATGACCTACAACGACAATTTTCATGGTCCGGAATGAAAAGGGAGATTGTTGGATTTAGGAAATGATGATACACCTATAAATTGGTGATGGATGATCATCAATTCAATGGTGGATTACTATATATACTTCCCATTCCAGAATGGAAGTGGTATGACATTACCATAATAATTTTGGGGGGTCCCCCAAGAACACCTTGAAAGAATGATGTTATTTTTGGTGATTAGATACTATTTGAAAAAGGATTCAAATTTCTAACTTGTATGAGATACTTTCTTAGTAGAGTGGTTATAAGACTTATACATTCAAGATGTATTCTATCTTCACATAATTTCACTAACTATTGTTTTATAGAATAACTCACGTTTTACTTTGTTCTGATTTCATGTATTGAAGAAGGTGATTAGTACTGAGGTTTTACTAAGTATATCTCTTTTAAACAAAGATATAGGTAGTCATAATGACTATACATGTTCTAGATGACTGATCTGGGCATGTATTCAAGCCTTTGGTGGTTATTAGGAAAATTTTCCAAATTTGGTGTAGATATCCTATCACAAGAGTTATCATAAAATTATACATATATAACTATAAGAGTTTATTTTTGGTAGTCCATGTAGATCACATCTATACATGATAGAGGTAGGTGATTCAGTGCCATTGGGATCATGTCTCATTAAGGATTCATTATAGCCAGTACAGCTGATTTAGAAGTCTATGTTTATATCTTAGAGTGGACCAAAGTCCTATGCTGATAGACATCGACAACCCTTAGAGTTTAAAAATAGTGATCTTGTGTTCCTTTAAGTGTTTCCTAGGTTTAGTCACTATGGGTTCCAGATGTAGGAAAAGCTAGTGCCTAGGTCTGTTAGACCTTTTGACATTGTGAATATAATCATACAGGTGGTGTACTGATTGTCTCTTCCATATAGTTATAGTGCTATGCATGTCAAATTTCAAGTGTAACAACTTCAGCAACATCACCCCAAACCTTCTTATGTGATTGATGTGTATTATGTTGAGATTGAGAATGATGTGTACTTTATGAAGAATCTGATACATATGTCGGATCATAGTGAGAAAGTGTTATAGTTAATTAACATGATGATAAATAATTTATTATGAAAATATTGGCATGTGTATGAGGAAACATGAGAGAGGGAAGTGGATATGTAGGCTTAATTTCCTAATATTTTTACCTTGGAATATTAGAGATGCTTCGGAGTACATCTCAAGGATTAGACTATAAAATGTGGGGATATTGTAAGATCCCAACCTTTTTTGAGGATTTATCAGTCTTTATTACTGCTACACTTTGGCTTATTTTGAGTTTTTTTGGATTTATCTTGGGTGTCTCTGGGTGAAAATTTCATAAAATTACAAGTAGGGGGAGTTATGCATGTTTGGAGCACATTTGTCCCAAATTGTGTGCCCAACGCAAATAAATATGTTAACCCAAATAGAGGGCATTCACATGGTTGGAACACTATTTTCTAACCATGTTACCATATTAAAGGAACCCCCCCCCCCACTTGAATAGGTGCGTGGTTTAGATGCATGGTTTGGAAAACTGTGCTCCCAGTCCTAGGAAACAGTGCACATGTTTCTAATTAACCTTATTATTTATAAATTTACATGACCCATATTAACCAAAAATTAACCCTAACTCATTTATAATTGATTTCTCTCATTTTTTTAGTCTTGATGAAGAATTCATAGCACTCTAAAACACGATTCATCGCAATCCAATGTCTTGGATTATAGATATACACCTCTCTTAGTAATTGAATCTTATCTCGTGTGGTTTTCTTATTCTATCACTTATCTCATTCATCTATTAGTGGGTTGTTATTATCCATTTTATTGGATATATATCTAGATTTTTATAATCTAGATGATGTTTTGTGGGAAAATGATCTTGTATTGTATGATCTTGACTTTCTTGATTTTGGATCTAGGTTTCAGATCCAGATCGAATTCTTCAGAAAATTCATGATCATTCAATATCAATTAGGGGTTTCCTTTTAATAGTGTTGGTCATTGATTTTGATGTAGGTGGTCTATTATTCAAATATCAATGTCTATATTTCAATTATGTTTATGGAATTAAAAAATTTCTCTACAATTTTTATCAGATGAAATTCATTTATTGAATTAATTAGTTAGTATAATTAATTGATTAAATGATTGTGGAATTATATTAAATAGATTTGATTAATTAATTTTTGAATTAATTAATGAGATTCTTATATTGTGAAATTTATTTGACTAATAAATTATTGAATTAATTAATGAGATTATGAGATTATGAAATTGTTTTGGTAAATTTATTGTTGAGTTAATTATCTATATATTGAGATTGTAAAGTTTATGGGAATTATTAATTGTTGAAATATTTATTTGGTTATTGAGATTTTCAAATTATATTAATTAATTGTTAAATTATTTATTGGGAATATTCCTAATTATAAAATTGATTGAAATTGATTAATTAATTTTTGAATTAATTAATAGATGTCTTGATTGGGAAATGTGAAAATACAAAAAATGTTGACTAACCCTGATTGATGTGATGTATGTAATATATATGTGACAGAATGATAAACGTGTGTGGGAAATGGTCTCCTACTTCTAAATCCCGTAATGATAAATTGTTTAATAAAACTGTGTTGGAAAGAGTCTTCTACTTCCCAAACCCATAGATGTAAATTGATAAATTAATGAGTGTGAGACGTGGTGTAATAATTTTAATTCCCATCATTATAATTTTTTTGATAAATGAGTGTTGAACATGGACTGGTACTTCAAAATCCCATAGGCTCGTAGGTATGAAAACTTAGAACCAAAATGTTAGCATTAGATAACAGATCCAATTATTAATACAATTAATTGAAATGACATGTGTAATGAAACACCATGTGTTATAATGATTTTTAAATTGATAATTTTATTTGGTTCAAAAATTGGTATAATCATATGTAGGTATTGATAGTTCAGTTGTCCTTAAGAACCCGATGGTTTATATAGTTAAATAAAGAGTAATTGAATAAATATAAACTATTTACATTATTTTTTTATTTATACAACAGTATACAATATTATAGAATGGATATTGTGTTAGATATCCTTGGTTGTGGCATACTAATTTATATGAACACCCTACTCAGGTTCATGATCAGTACCTGAATAGATTTCATGGTCGCATGATAGATATGGGTAAGGGTCACATACTAGATGGATGAGTTGGGTTGGATCATGGTTTAGGGAATCAGGTGTGGTTCAGGACATGAGTAGTCACTATATTTATTTTTTGGGGGTTTTTCATATTGACACTTGAGGCATAATTTGGCATACCATATATACTATTCAGTTTGGATATGTATTTTGTTTCATGTGATACTATTATTATTCTAGTTATGGTTATATTCTTTTATTATTATTATTTTCATTTCTTCTGGTGTATTAGTCTGGTAAAGGTGGTATAGCCTCCCTATTAATGATATGGTACCCTCACAACTAGTTGGTCACCTTTAGTGTATAGGGAGGTATACATGAGCTCATGTGACAAACCTACTCAGGCCACCAATGTGTGGCACCCAGGTTGGGATATTACAGAAGTGGTCTTCAATCATGGAATTAATGGTGGATAAAAATGTATATTTTTTTATAAAACAAATTATAATAGTAAAAGAACCATGTATCACCCAAAGTGATATGGGTGAAATTAGAGGAACATGTTTAGAAGTTCATGTAAACTATTAGACATGGGATTTATGTGTTTTAGGTTGGTATAATATGGTAATCACTCTCTTGGGTTTTCCTAGTGAAACTAAATGAATGTAATATGGGGATATGGTCTCTCTTATGTGTGAGGCTCAAAAGGTGTGTATATAAGAGAAAAATCACTCTCTTAGGATTTCCAGTGGCTCTAAATAAATAAAATTTGAGGATATGTGGTCTCCTAAGAGTGTGGATCCAAAGGGATATGATAATTTTATAATAAGGATATAGATTATCAGTGGTATTTAATATGCGTTTTTCCAACTATTAGAATATGTATCCCTATTTTTAGACCAACTTCCATTTGGTATCTCTAAGTATAGACTTATTCCATGATAATTGTGGGTATGTAGACTAAGAATTCATGTTTTGTGAGACACATTTAGTTGTGATTTTGTATTATATATGTTCTAGTGATATAGTATAGATTTATTAATATTTTATTGTGACCCAACAAAGGTATTCTTAGGGGTGAATCTGAGGCTTAGTCTGTTGGTATGGACAAGTGTAACCTATGTTTTAGGCTTCCAAGATGAGCATAACCGAGGGGCATGGGATAATATGATAATTTTATTAGCTATAAATAGTGTTAATTTCATGGGATTAAATGGTTTACAATGGTAGGGATGTTGATTTTCATTTTATACCCTCTAGTAGATAGATATTTGGGGAAGTGTGTGTGGATAGCAAGGTTAAAGTTAATAGGCTTTTTTAGCCATGTATTTATTTACTAATTATTATACTTTTCTAATATTATTTGTATTAAAGATATGGTGTGATCAAATTTTAGGTATGAGTGATCTCACTTAGGGAGAGTGTGGCGGTATGGTATAAGTTGTGTGATGTGATACATGATTTGGAATGAGATTAATCATTATGTTAGAGGGTGGGGATATGAGATAAGGTGTGTGATGTAATGTGATACCTCACCCTTGGTGAGTGTGTGGATGAATTTTATGAGTTATGTGATGTTTAATGATACATCATCCAATTTTAGATGATAGATATATATTATGTAGAATGAGATATGTCATGTCACCTCATCCTGACTATGGTGGTTATAGTATTGGACTTGTTATTGGATTAATAGTTCTTATGATACCATGTCATTAGAGAATGGGTAATAATCAAGAATTAGATATTAGAATTTACATTTACATACCATGTTGGGGTTTATATTATATTCTATAAATAATTATCATCCATTATTAGATAATGTAGGTGTGATAATGTATTGTGGGGAATTGGCTACCACAAAATGTTCTGACATGATTTCTATCATGTTTTAAATTGATTCCTTATTTATTTTTCAATATATTTCTATGTTTTAAATGATGGAATATATGACTCTCAATTGGTGAGATCTTAATATTTTATATACTCATATAATGTATAGGTAACATCATGTTCAAGTAGACTTTATGTTTTTATTTTAGTTGATCAATTGTATAGGAAATATGAAATGGATAGTTTGATAAATCTGGGAGATTAGTCAAAGGGGAAAACAAAATTATATAGTTCGTAATAACATTATATCATTTTTGTTTATTCATTAATAATAGGACCAATGGGAGGCCCCTGTTATATATATATATATAATGAGAATATGTATCATTTATTAATATAACATCATACAATTATTGATATTAATAGTTGTCCCTTGGTTTTAATTCCTCTCTTTTACTCTAATATTATATGAGGTCAGGATTATTTATCAATTATTATATGTGATAATATATAGAGTATTGTCTCCATGATGATGGATATAAACTGTCACCACTAATTATTAACCTCTGGCTATAGGGATTCAATCTTTTCCCATAATAGAGCTCAGTATAGGGTGTAATATTAGTGATTTTAGATAATGAGTTACAACAATTTTATGTAAAAATAAACACCCATATAAGTATAGAGGAATAACATACTGAGTTCCTTGGATTTGTCAAATAATTAAACATAACCATATTCAATGTTCTCATTACTTGTAATAATTAATAATAATATCTATACCATATCACCTTCTTAATAATAACCAAATAGTATATATATATACCTACATAGGAAAAATAAAAAATCAACCATGATATAATTTAAAACCCATAACCAATATATAATAAAAAATTTATGAAAACACAAAAAAGTGGTATGATAATAACCAAGAATAAGTTTCATTTATAAGAATACTAACATAAAAAACACAAAACTAATTTGAAATTATACCTTGGAAAAAACCTATTGTTGAAAACCCAATTTTTAGTTTAACATACCTCTAATCTAAATCAACTATGACCCTACGTTTTGATAATTTGTGATATAGTGGGTACATTTAGGGATTATTTTTCCTAATATTAAATTAGATGTTGGGGAAGAAGGTATACCACATATTGAAGAATTTTAAAACCTTATACGGAGAAGTATATTTTGATTTAGTTGTTTCCCAAGGAAAATAGAGAATTATAGAAGGGTAAATTATGAAATTAACTTTTATTCACCAATGATTAAATCATATAATAGTATGATAGAATAAAATACAAAGGTGATGTATATAAGGGTTTTTATTATGACCAAATAATTTTAAAGATATTTTTACATAATTTTTAAATATAAATGTCCAATATGTTCAACCCCAAAGATCATAAGGCATGGTGACTTTAGAATATTTGGTATCAGAAGCATAAAAAGAAATAAAAACATAAAATCATTATTTTTATTCTCTATTGTTAGCTCCTAAATCCATTTGAGTTCCTAAAACTGTATAGGATGACCTTCAGAAAGCATAAAATAAAGGGGTGAGCTAAAAACCGAATAAGGGACTAACATGATTGGAAAACATAAAGGGTGATCAAAAGTAAAAAATGATATCATAAAATAGAATGAACATGAGTAATCACATAGGATAAGAACATAATAAAATTGGAATCATAAGATTATGTCAATAGAGGGATTATGGAAATAACACCAAACATGACATAAATAAAAGACAGTATTATCTTCCAAGAAAACATCAAGTGGTGAATAGAGTCCCATGGTAGATTAGGTTTACTCCCTAATCTAAACATGAGGCCTTATTAGACAAAATAATTTCCCAATGCACTGGAGCTCTATCTGGGTGAACCGATTATGACATGTTCATGACAATTTGTGCTACAAAATGGGAATAAATCATATTGAATTAACATAATTATTACCCATGGAATAAAAATGTGTTGCATAATAATTTCTTATATCATAATCAAAAAATATTTGACTAATCATTCTTGTGATAAATGAAGTCAATGCATGTATTACCAGATAAATTAATGGGATAATGATATAGGAAAATATTTAATATAAATATATAACTTAGAAACATTCCAAAACATATAATATTGTCATTTTTGATGAAAAATTCTTTAAAATATCACATGGAATATTTCATAAAAAAACACCCTTTTCACTTTGAAATCAATTCCTAAAAATAAAAAAACATAAATATTTTAAAAAAATAATTTCTTCTAAAATAACCAAGGAAAATTTTAAAATAAGATTCAACGTTTTGAGCAGTCATGATGGTAGGAAATTCCATTCTTGGTATAATAGTAAAAAAAATTCCGTTCACAATTTTGTAAAATGTAAAAAAGAACCCTGTTTGAAAAATGATAGAAATGTTACTTTAAATCAAATTTGTTAAAAGTAAAACATGGATGAAAAGTAATTTAATAAATAATTGGATAATATAAAAAATATTATTTAAAACTTTTAATGGAAAATATTGATATGGTAGAATAAGAAGAAGAATCATTTTTTGATGTAAAATAGAAATAAAGTTGGCTTGGTTTAAAAAAGTTCCCATTAATTTAATAATCAAGGAGATTAATGTTATACTATTACATAATAATTTCATAAATATTAGGATGAGAATAAAATTAAATGGTTTTATTTTAAAATTATCAAATAATTTATTTAATGTAAATTCATGAAAAAAATCCTTATTAACATGATATTGATGAATAAACCCTTACCATTTAGGTAAGTATTGAATCATAAAACCCATAAAAGGAATAAATATAGTTGAAACATTAAATACAATGAGTTTAATGATATTCATGATATAACATATCAAGGGGGAATTAGATACACCTTGTAAAAGTAAATAGGTTCATAATTCAAAATATGTTTCACTAGAGTGAAAATTGAGATGAAATCTCTTAAAAAGATCATTTCGTTAATGTGGGAATAATGAATGAATTATTATGTGTATAAAATGTAAATATAAATAAAAGTGTGAATAAGACATAAAAAATAAAATATATTACATGCTTATTCTTATAATGTCAAAGAAAATGAAGAAGTAACATATCATTAAGAAAAGAAATTGAGTTTTGAAATTATTTACCAGTTGGTAACATTCATGAAAAATACTCTCATATAAAATCATTAAAATTTATCTCAAAATAACATCATGTATGAAAAAATCATGAAATTAAATTATAATGGGTATGTATATGCACTATATAAATAAATAGGTGCATAATACTAAAATTTTCTTCAATACAAGGAAATTGAGATGCAATCCCATACTGTTTAAGGAATATCTTATGAAAAACTAATTGAAAGAGATAAATAAAGATTATTAAGTTAAAATCCCATTAATATTAATCATAAATGATGTTAAATATACAATTTTATGAATATAAACCTTTCAATATAAATTAAGATAATAAAGTAACATGTGTCTCAATGTTGAATGTTTTGAGATAAAAACAACTTCCTTGATCCGAGAAATTTTGTGTATTTACATTATATCCTATATAATAAACTTTTATAAGTTATTTTATGTATTAATAACCATTTAAATTTTTAATACCTTATAAATAATCAATTTACCTCATTTATTTTAATGATGAAAATAATTAATGAATCTTGTATGTTTATGTCGGGTGCTTTTAGAAATGCTTAATTCATAATTTCATAACAACATTAGTGTGTTGACCATGGAAAAAAAGGAATATTTTACATAATTAATAGAATAATAATAATAATAATTTAATAATTATCATTTTAATACATATATTATACTATTAAAACCATCTACGAAATATATTTATGAAGAATGAATGATGTTACAAACCTAGAGACGATTGGTTGTATGTATGCATGAGTAACATTTCCATTTTTCAATGATCATAAAATAAAGAAGGTAAGTATTATTTTATCATTAAAATTTTAAAATTATATAATTTAAATAATAGAATTTATTTAAATACACTTATATATACCATCCATGTTATGTTATGATGAAAAAAACACATCGCTTCAGGAGGCGAAATTCATTTGTACGCACGATTGACGTTATTAATTTTCAATAGATGGTAACATAAAGAATTTCATGATATATTAATTTTAAATAATTATGAATATTTCATGAATATAATATATATAAATTAAATAAAATATTATAAACTTCCTTTCAAAGTAGTGAGGGAAAACAAAAGGCATCTGTTCGAGAGAATCTAGTTTGTTGTACACATGAATGATGGATTTTATCCCATTTATTAGAAGAGAAGATGGATGTAGTTTATACCATTAACCTAATTAAATATCAATATATGGGTGATATTTATTCTTTTATATCATAATGTTTTCATAATATTTTATGGACGTGTATTAAGTAACAAAAAAATTCTCAAATAGGAATGATAAATCTTCTTTGAACCACCTCATTAGTTCTAAACCTAATCGCTTCATAGATTCTCTTATTGATAAAACCATGTCCTTTATTATTTATTTAATGATGTATGTGAGGTATTTTTAAGGATTTTTTGAAGCACAATTATTTTTACTTTTGGAAATGATATGAAAGATGGTTCCTATTAATAAGTGAGTAGTAGTGGAATTTTTGTATATAACCAATCATATTCAAGAATGGAAGGTCACTCTTAAGAAAAGTTCCTCAAAAATTGTTATAAAATAGTGATTAGATTTTATATGGTCAATTAAAACCACAATAATTAGAAAAAACTTGTTTTAAACATGTTATTCAATTTACATTTAAGTATACTCACTGTTATCATTTTATTTTTTCAGAACGATAACTAGTTTTTTATTGTTTTTACAATTCATTATAAAAAATGATATAATTATTTTGTAATAATAATTATTATAATTAATGATGGGAATGAATTTTATCAATTTAAAATCATATAATTTTCATTGTTCAATTTAAAATTAAACCACAAAATGTGTCAAAAAATGGTTTTTCAAGAAATGCACTGTCATGCAATAAATAATCTTATATTAATTATATGACATTGAATCATCATTTTAGGAATATAAATTCATAATAATTAATTTATAATATATGAATTTAATTCAAACCTTACCTTATTAGTTTTTATTTCAATTAATTGAAATGTATAAACTTTACTCACTAAAAAACTGTTTTTAGAAAATTGTGTTTTTAAACATAGAAATCAATATTCTTCCAAAATCATGAAAATATAACATTAAAATTAAATTAATTGGGTTAATATTAATAAAAAACTTCATATGTTACTATAAGGCCAAATCCAAAAAATAATGGATCCTTTAAATTACATTATTTAATGTAAACATATGAGAGTATTTGAAAACTCTATAATTTTTCTCTATACACTGAAAAACAACCATTTTCGAAAAATAACAAAATTTGAACCTAATTATGTTAATTTTTATATAATAATTTAATAACTTAAGTTATTTCTATAACATAATTTTTTTAAATTTTTTTAAAAATAATTATAATATTTTCCCACAGAAAACATTTTTGTAGAAAATATATTAATTTTTTTATGAATAAAATTTATTTATTAAAAATTGATTGATTATATACTAATAATTGGATAATACCTTTATATTTAGTATGAAATTTATATAATATACATAATGAATTGAACCATATTAATACCTTCCAATTTAAAGCCATTTTTATAATAGTAATTTTTAAATCATCATAGTTTGTTTAAGCTCTGTGCTGCGTATTGTGTATGCAATCAAACATAGTTTTAATTCCAATAAACATAATGTGTTAAATTTATCCATCATAAATAAATATCTTCCTCATAGTTTTAACTTGTACCTAATAATTAATGATTTTAAATTTTTAAAAAACTCTTTGTAAAAACCATCAATGTAAAAAGTGTTATTAAAATATCACCATAAATATAGTGAATCTGAAGTTTGAAGGTCAACTAAAATAACAAAAAACAAATATTCTATAAATGGATAACACTTTAAGTTAGATAAAACATGTATTTTTAAATAGTATTCTTTTTATCTAAAATGTTATTGTTTTTTGAAGATAGAATATTCCATCAATTTTTTTAAAATGAATCACATTTTTATTTCAATATACTTTTACTAATGATGAGGGATCCTTTTACGATGTTGAGTAAGAAAATTTTGAATTATACATACATTAAACGTATTATTTCATCTATAAATAATATATCACTAAAATATCACATGTTCGTCAAAAAAATTGGGTTTTATGATGAATTTACATACCTAAAACAATAAAATAAACTTTTAATTGATAACAAAATCGATAACATGGTTAAAATATATTCTTCCAATATTAAAATATTAAGCTAAACTAAAATGGTTACCATAATTTATGATAATATAAAAAACCATTATATTAATATCTAACTCTAATATTCATCATAAATCATTACATAAATAAATATTCCTACATTATAATTGACCCAATCATTCAAAAAATAGATTTTTTCCCAACATAACATTCATGTGAATTAAAATGTTATTACAAAGAGTTAAATGTACCTCAACCTAAATAATAATTTCCCAGTAATTAAATAATCACCTCAACATCCTAAAAAGTAAAAAATGGATTTTAAAATATGTTTCTGAATACCTACTTAATATTTATCCATTAAATAATTCATGTAAAACCAATTTCCCAATAAAACGTACATCACATTGAATATTGGCTAACATTACACCATTATCTCCCTTCAGTTGTGGGTTTAATCCTGATGACCTCACCAGATGCAACAAATTTTCTCCCAGCTTGCGGGTTGTTATTTTTATAAAATTATAGAAAAACAAATGGGATTATCGAATTCTTAATTTACCTTGATAATATAATTTTCTCAATAATATGAAGAACATATTCAAACATTAAATTTTGCTTTAAATCATATTTTTTAACCACTTAGTTTTTCTATCCAACCCATTAATTTCCATAGTATCAAATTATTTTAATTAACTTGAAATTCCACAACATCAAGAAACTTTTTAAGATTATACATTCCTCAATAATTTTGTTTTCATAAAATATCACCGAAATATTAAAATAATTTTCTACATCATTAGTACAATACAAAAAATTATTGTAAATCCTTAAAGAAAAACTAATTTGAAACAAATTTTAGATGTTTTATTATTCATATAACTTGAATAAGATCATTAAAAAAACTAATACAAGTTATTACTCCAGTTCCAATACAAAACACCTCAATTATTCCACTTCAATGATTATCATAACATAGGAACTAGGGAATTAATCCTTAGATTAGGGCCTAGACCTATACAATTACTAATATTTCCACATCCATGACATTGAACTATTAGTAGTGGCTTAGGTTAAACTTTATTTTTCTGCATCTCGTTAACTAAAATCTCTATTTTTCATCAACTATTATATCCTATATTCCATAATTTTACACAAATAATTCATCTTCCAAATCATTTAAATCATTTTCCTTATTCTCATTTCCAAATTTTTTATATGTAGATAAATTAATCTTTTTTTCTTAATCATCATTAACACTGGACCTTCCATGTGATGTTATCCTTATACTCTTTTATGTGATTGTAAATAAAATTATGATTCAGTTATTAATAATAAATTGAAATAGTTCATTTTTTATGAACACAAAATATATATCATCCATTTATATTATGATAGGAAACACATTATTGAAATAATTAAATTTCCCATCACATTTTTTTTTAATTGTTTCTCTTATTTCCTTACATTAACTAAAAAAATAACTGAAACAAGATGATAATTCATTAACCTACAAAAGGTAAACTTATAAAACATAAATGAATAACTTAAAAATGATATTTATTTCCTAAAATATGAATCATTATGTTTCAATATAGTTTATATTTGGTAACATTTATTTTTATGTTTTCCAACCATACAATTATGGAAATCCATCATAAGGATTTTTAAATGAAATTAGAATTTTCCAAAACAATATCTCATGGGATTTTCTAAACATTTGTGTAGTATGGACCATTTTCATGCACCAATTGATGATCGATTCAAGAACAATACGCCCAATTTGGGGTTATTTCCTCTAGGTACCACTGTTATAAGGCCACATCTAACAGTACTAACCAAATAGGGATTTATTTTCTTGAAACTCACTCACAATTTTCTTCATAAAAATTCGTTGATATTTTCTATTTTCATCATATTATCATTATACATATCTACAGGGTTATCACCGAATTATTATATTCCTAATCCAAAAAAAATATCCAAACCATTCTATGATACCAACTATAGAGCCCAAATCTATTTAAAATATTAATACAATATTTCTAAACAAAAATATTCTACAAGTAAACCCACAATGATCATGTGGCCTAGTGTCTTTAGGAGACTATGTACATAAATAATCAAAAGAAAATACAACATAATATATTTATTTTTATCATATATTGTTATATCTGAAATATCTAAGATATCCAATAACTACATAGAATTACATTGGTAATGCAAAAAATAATTTGGTGAGCCAAAAGATATGACTAATGGGGTAATCATTATAAGGAAACATGAATTATAGGGAAAAGTTAAAATAAGATATCCTAAAATATAATGAACATGAGTAATCACATGAAAAAACAATAAATTATATTTTATCATAAGATCATGGAAACATTGTGATTGAGGAAATAAAATAAAACATGAAATAAGAGTAATTCTAGTCTAATTTCTATGACAACATCACAGAGTGGATAGAGTCCCATAGTGGATTTGGTTTGCTCACAAATCCATACATGATTCCCAATGATACTAAGCCTTTAAAAATTCATTTAATTTCAATATTAGTTTGTCGATAATAACATGTTCAATATTATGTGTTTCCAAAAATTGAAATAAATCATAAGTCATTAACATAATATTTACACATGTAAATAAATCAAGTTTGATAATCTTGTCTCATGTTATAATAAAAATGGATTTCCAAAAATAGAATTTGATAAAAGAAATTTATGGATGTATTACTATATTAATGGAATTGATAATGATCAAGGTATATATATAATAGAGATATAATTTTTTTTGAGTCAATATATAATAATAAATGTTATCATCATTTATGAATATGTCTTTAAAATATCACATATATTATTTCTTGAGGAAAACACCATTTTATCATTATAATCACTTCATTAAATTTTATAAAATCCCAAAGTATTATATAGAACTTCTTCTTTGAAAATATCCTTGAAAAATATTAAAATATTATTCAATATGTCAATTACTCAGAGTGATGGTAAATTATGTTAATGCCATAAAAGTTAAAAGAAAATATTTTTTTGACACTTTTTGTAAAATTTAAAAATTACCTATTTTGGGATTAAATAGAAATAAGAATTTTAAAAACATTTTTATAATGTCAATAATGTTTAAAAATTAATCCAATATATAATTGGAAAATATAAAAAATATTCATTAAAATATTTTAAGAAAAATATAGATATATTAGAAGAATATAAAGAATCATTTTTTACCGAAAAGATAAATACATATAGCTTTCTTAAATACATTTTCTCAATAATTTTAAGAACCAATGAGATAAAAATGGTTGAATAATCTAAAAAATTCATGTATATATATAGGTGGAAACAATTAATGTAATTTATTAAACAATGATCAAATAATATCCTTCAATAAAAATTTAAGCATAACCATTACTAGTTAAAATGAAATTGAATAAAAAACCCTTGACACTATCATGACATTTGAATCATAACCCCCATGTAAGGAATAACTAAAATAAAAGAAAAAAACAAAAACTAATACAAATAAACTCATCATATAGAATATAATTGGGAATTTTGATACACATCATAAAATTAAATTGTTTTAAAATACCCAATATGTCATAGTAGAGTAGAAATTGAGATGAAATATAATACAAAGATCATACCATGGAATTGGGGAAAACAGTGAATTCATTATGTGTATCAAATTTAAATAAACATAAAAAAATTTAAAATTAACATAAGATAATAAAAAATCATTATGCATATAATCTTAAAATATGAATGAATTTGAAGAAATAATATATATCAATGAAATGAAATTGAGTTCTGAAATTCCTTACAACTTGGGAGCATTCCATTCAAATAACCTTGTATGATATAATTAAAATTAAAACTTTTAATATGATAAATTTAAAAGTAATAAATATATTACATTTAAAATGTGAATTATATATACCATATAAATGAAATTTTTCATTACATTAAAATATTTCTAAATCAAAGGAAATTGAGTGGAAGTCCACTTAAATTTAAGAAACATCTTAATAAAAATATCACGAATGATATATATCTTGAATTTTAAGTTAAAATGAAATGAATAAAAATTATAAGTTATTATAAATATTAATTTTTTTAGGATTTATTGTTTTTAAAATAAATTAGTTTCATAAAATAACTTGTGTCTCAAAGATGATGATTTTAAACAAACACCATTACCTCGAGTCTAGGCTAGTTGTATATGTCATTTATCTCCAACATGATAATATTGTATCATTTTTTTACTTAATAAAATTTTATATTTTCACTCCCATACACTAAAACTACTTAATTTATTTTATTGACATATTTTATTACATTATCAATTATGTCCACATTTGGTGTTTTCAGGATGCTTAGTTAATAATTCCAAAATTTCATCAGTGTGTTTAGAATGGTCGAACGGGTCATTGTTAAATCATATAATGAATAATAATCACGATATAATTTTAATTTTTATAAAAAAATAATACTTTTAAAAACAACCATTTCATTTAATTATCCAAAATTAACTACATTACAATCATATCGATGGTAGTTTGTACATACACATTAGTAACATTTCTATTTTCTAATGATCATGATGTAAAGAATGTATGTTTTGTGTTATATTTTTATAATTTTTAATTAATTGTAAATATAATTATATTTATTTAAAAAAATTTATATTTACCATCTAGTTTATGCGGTGATGGAGAATGAATCACCAAGCCATGTGATGCGGTAGTCTACCATATGCATGAATGATGTTTTCATTTTTCAATGGATGGTAAGGTAATTATATTATATATAAATTTTTATTAATGATAAATATGTTATTGATATCATATATATACAATAAATTCATTATCACAATCTTCCATGGGAGGTGATGATGGAAAACTAATTACATTAGTTTCTGTGGTGATAGTCTGCTGTAATCATGAATGATGGTTTTGTTTCACATTTGCTGGAATAGAAGATTGTTTTAGGTTTTTATATTAAAATCATAAAACCTTAGTATATGGGAGATAATTATGTTTATTATATCCTAATGATCTAATAATATTTTAATGAGGTTGATAAAGAAACAAAACAGAACTCATTTTTCAGAACGATACATCATTCCTAAACAACGTCTTTAGGATTAAAACTTGATCCATCCTATATAGACTTTGTAATCAAAAAAGGGATTCTAGGTCATGGGTATGGAAGTATTAAATGTTTTTTGGTATTTTTTTACTAACCAAAGGATTAAATTTTTTAAATAAGATTATATAAGGTACCATTATTTATTGAGAGGGAGTGGGATTTTTGTAAATTCCAAAAACTGTTCAATAATAAGAAGTCACTCTAAAGAAAGGTTTTCAGAAATTTAAAATTAATATATTTTATTGGTGATATTTTATATCCAACCCACAAAATTTATAACAAATCATTTTCAATCATGTTATTTTATTTACCTATATGTTCTCTCACATTTACCATTTTAATTTCTCACCATAGTAACTAGATTTTTGTTATATCAATATTCATTATGGCCGAAAATTAAGTAGAAATTATTAAATAATTTTAATTCTGATGATTTAAAATAAGTATTTTATTTTACCAAATCTAATTCATATAAATGTCAAAGTAAAATTTAAAATTAAACCAGCAACAAACCTTGAAAAATTATTTTCATGAAATGAATTTTTCAAGCAATAGATGATCATAAATTAAATCCATTAATATAAATCATCATTATATTAATTTAAATTAATATAAATATATTTATAATATATTAATTTAATTCAAATATTTCCTTAGTATTGGTTATTTTAATTTAATTTAAATCGATAAACATTAGGCATTAGAAAATAGTTTGCAGAAAAACACATTTTTATGCCTAACAAATAAAGACATACCAAAATCAAGAAAATTGATGATTAAAAATAAATAAATTATATTATTATAATTAAAATTTTAATATTTAACTTTAATAAAAAATTTAAAATATAATTTAACTTTTAAATTAATTTATTTCTAGAAAAAAAATGACGGTATTTGAAAATTCTATAATTTTCACTATTCACTAAAAATTCAACCATTTTAGAAAACTCTAAAAAAATCACAAAGTTAATTATTCTATGATAATTTGTGAAATTAAGTTAATTTTATAAAATAAATTTTATAAATTTTATAGTTTAAAAAAAATTAAATCTAATATTTAAAAATAAAATTTGAGGAAAATACATTTATTATTTTATTTATTATAAATGAAATATTTTTATTTAAAATTGGGTGATTATATTATAATAATAAAATAAAAAATTATATTGAGTAGGAAAAAATATATATAAATGGATTTTGTTAATACTATTCATACCCTCAAATGTAATCTCTATGTTATAACGGGCATATTTATATAATCATGGTTCGTTTAGGCTCGGTGATGTGGGACATATACAATATGAAACTACTTTTTCATTATAAATAGAATCAAGGTCTCATGTTTTTTACCTGGTTCTTTATGAAAATAGTATAACCATACAAAATAGAGTAATTTATCAGCTTTTCCACATTAGAGATGAGCTTCAATGGTATCTATTCATCAAACAATATTAATTATGGAATATGAATCATGTGGATATAAATAGAGGAGGAGGATAGTTATTATTGGATTTTTGATGAAAATAAAATATTAATGGGGTATATGAGAAAAATAGATGATATTAAATAATGATTTTACACATAAAAAATGCAATAAGTCAATATACAACTAGGTATCTAGTAGAAGGCCCCCAAGAACATGATGTCTTCACTAGTATCAATTGTATCCCACATGAGATACCACCAAGTACTTGATACCCTTAAAACAAGAACTTAGACGCTTGTTTTCCACTAACATCTTATTTCTTACCCCCTCCCCCCAAATTCCCTCTCTTAATCTCTTAAATTCTTTGATTTATAATTTTTGCTAGTTTAACAAATAAAAAACAATTAGTTAATGAAAAATGTTATCCTAAATGAAAAAATCATTTCACACTACCTATTATTGGGATTTATATCATTGAGTAGAATTAATAAGCCTCATATGGAAATATACTTATCCATTGATATTTCTCCTTAACATACCACTCTGATGTTTCATCTAGAATACTCTCATTCTTTCATCACATAAAACTAGAAGAATTAATCTCCCTTTTAAAACAGATTCACTCAAATACTAAATGAAAATATGTTACTCCTAATATGAGTCATCAATATCTATTTCTATTACTTCAAAAATAGATAACATGAGTTGGTTTTGGAACATGTCTTATCAATTTTAAAACATATAATACGTTTTGAAATATCTAAAGTGAATTTATAATTAAATTCTATGATAAAATTATGAAATATGTTAGTATGTTTCAAAAATCCTAATGAACCGTGAATTAAATGTTCCTAGAATTTTCATACATTTGTATACTAATAATAAGGAAACGTTGAGAAAGATTTGATCACTAACCTAAAACTCTAAGGGTTTCCACCTATAATCAATATAGAACAATTAGTGGATCTAAATAATGGTGGAAAATTTCTGAATCACATTTACATTCTCACTAATCTCCTTAATTATTTTAATCCTAGTGAAGTATTTTATTTAAATCTTAGACTAATGTAGGGTAGAATTAAAAGTCCTATAATATTGACCTCAAAATGTGCTAAATAAATAGATAATTTATAGCTATTATTATAGGCATAATCTATATAAAGGTCTCGGGGTGTATCAAAAGGGTATATCATTATTTATATTCATCATAATCAATATATAAATGTGGGGAACTAGAAAATCATACAAAAAATATATTAGATAGGTTCAGGTACATTTAATTAATTATAAATTTTATTATATTATTCTATCGTCCTCATTATTATTCTTGATCATATTTATTTCTCTCATCTTGATTCATTTATATTATGATATTGAATTGAGTCAATGATTTATCTACATATATCCACACATACTCCATGAATCATGTAATCTTGTTATTGAAATCCCATGTGCTAGAACAAAAAATCAAGTTTATTAAAATGTTCATCATGATCGTAAAAATGTTAGTTATTCACTCTCAAGATTCTTGAGAGATAAAGGAAGGGATAATTCTCTCTAGTACAAGATGGAATCATGATGATGTCTCATTTTGTATAACATGTCCCTGATATTAAAATGTGATACTTTTAGACATTATTCATAGGTTATAATTGATTTAAATGTAAAAAGACCATTATCATTTTATTTAATGTTACTCATACTGTATGTCAAAATAATAATAATAATATTATTATTATTATATATCATGACATACATAAAATATAAAATCATTTCTTAAATAAATTAACAAATATTTATTTATGTGATAATTAATAATATTTATTATTTCCATTGGATCATTATACTCATCCCATATTCTACCATAGAATTTATCAAAACCCAAATAACAAAAAATATCCATTTATTAAAATAAATTGAAAATTATATTCCTTAAACTCATGAATAAAAATATTCTTAAAATACTAGTGTAACTTGAATAAGAATTTATTTTAATTTTTTCCGAAAAATCAGGAATAAGTTAATATTAGATTCATTACCTTTTTAAAAAATAGCTAAAATTATTCTTACATATTCTAAACTCAAATATTTTGTGATCTAATTTATATGATTAACTTTTATTTGAATAAATACAACTGCATAAACCATGTAATAAATTGATTCTTAATTATAGAATATATAGATTTTAATGAGATTATGGATATATGTAGTTTTTAAAACTATATGATCATTTTTCAGTGGAAATAGGTTAAACATAAATGAAATCTAACCCCAACATCAAGAAAAAAGTTAGGGAACCCATAGAGAATACACTTTGTGTCGAAACTACAAATACATTCAAATGAATATTACTATGTGATATAACCCCTTTTAAATTGATATTTAATTAGGAAGGATAAAAACTTATGGGACCACCCAATATACTAAATTTATCATTCATTGACATTTTAAAATAAATTAGTTTATAAACTACCATCTCCATGGATATAGATCGGTCAATTCCTTTTATTGACTATTTTAATAATTCCATGTGATTTATGACCCACACAATATATGAAACCTCACTATGAGTATATATCTTCATGGATTTTATCCATATATCAATGTTTCAAATTCATGATACAGATTATTGATGATCTCAATTATAAGGATTAATACATATGTTCACAGATAATAATATATAATCACACATAAACACGTGTAATTTCCCCTAGTAGTTATATACCCATGACCTCCAATCATATAGATCACCAAGTAAAAACATCATGAAAAAAATATCAATTCTTATGAGAACTATAAACCTAATATTTAAATATTATATATGTCTAATAATAATAATGTATCTAGAATTTTGGACCCATATATCTAACATTTTTATTAAGAAATATCTAGGTTTTCATAGTGGGAGACTTTTATAACCTATCTATCTATGGAGTATTCTAATGACATTATCACATTATTGTTATAAATAATATCAATAACCATGTGATATGAATATATATATATATATATGTATGTATGTAATTATGTATTTATGTATGTGTGTGTATATATTCTACTAGTCTAAAGTATAAATTTAGTTGTATCTGGAAAACGAACCCAAAAAGAAACCCACTTTCTCTGGAGCCAATTTCTTTTAACAATTAACTCGATATCGGTCACATGATGTATGTGATTCTAATATGTTATTTATTTAATTAATGGGTCTACATAATTATTCAATATGGATACATTGTTAATGGTAAATTAAACTCTATAAATAAAATATCACCATGGGATATAATTCTGAATTAAATGCTTATATTGTTAATGTGAACAATACATCAAATCTAAAAACACTGATGTTTCATAATCACTATTAAATGTAAAAACATTTACACTGATAGTTATAACTCCAAGATTCATGATTAATTTTCATATGTATATTTCTTATTTATTTTCATCAAAAGTCACAATATACATATAATTATTATAAAATAAGTGATCACTATCTACCTATAATTCTTCTTGCCCACGGGTCCTCCATTGTGGTAAAACACATATCCCAATTATCATTGTAGAAAAATATTATGTGTTTTGAAACTATAATCTATGTACCCCCTAATAAATAGTAACTCATATACAATGTATATGATAAACAAATAATTTTTATGAATATGGTATTTATAGATAGTATTTATATCTTACCAATGTCAATCTCTTGGATCTTATGGATATCTTCCTACTATGCTTATAAAAACCCATATCTTTTATAGGCTTTATATCAAAAAAATATTAACAAAAGATACACATAATACTGCCTCGAAATATCATGAGGCCTAATGTATTTAGTTAATTGTATACACTTCACAATAACATCAAGCAGGGATATAATTAAATTATTTAAAACTCGAAAACATTCCATTAAAATTCCATTTATTATCTAAAACTACAAAATATAATTTGGGGAAATACATAACAAATGGGTGAGCTATAAAACCCATTTAGGGAATAATGAAATCATGTAATAAATAAAAGTTGTACATATGGTTCATGAGGAATAATGGAATGTTTAGAAATGTAATCACGAATAATAAATCATGGTATAATATGATAACATCAAGGAAGAATATAAATATGGAGATGATATAAAATATAATTTCATAGGATTTTCTTAAGGAAAACCTCCAAGGAATAATATCATAGTGTGCTTAAGATAACCCCCCAATAATCATACATTTTATCTCATGATATTTAAAAAAATCCCTAATACATTGGACGGATTTATAATTTGGGGCCCACCTATCACCTTTAGATTACATACATGATTTTTTATACCTAATAGATCATACAACATAAGAACATCTTTCATCACTTTTAATGCCATGATTAAGGAGTTTGGGTAAAAACATGGAAGTTTCTAATAAATTAATGATGATTTAATTTATGTGAATACCCATGAGTGGAAATGGGGACGGGTATTCACAACCCAAAAGTTTGAAAAGGAAATCACTTGATAATTTTAGTAGCATAACAGGTGTAGAAAAATATTCATGTAAGGGTTTACTGAGAGTAAAAGGTGGTCACTCATTTCTTGTGAATTATAATTTAGTAAATTTATGTGAAAAAACAAATTAAAACATGATAAATTGGAAATAAAAATGATTTTTCCAAATAATGTAGTTGAATAAAAAGCAAGGGGATAGAATCCCATAACAAGAGGGGGTGTTCATAAAAAAATGGGATAAGCCTCTTATGATTTTGGTAACACCATATAAGTCTTTAGATAAGAATATGGATATGTAATTCATACTCAATTGGTTATTAATGATGTTTAATTTGAGGTTGGGAGGGTATTTATAACAAAAGGGTGGAAATTAATTATTAATTTATGGACATAATTTTTGGACTCACAGTGATAAATTATTCAAAACCAAAAAATGTACCGTATTTTTTTAATAGATTCTACTATATGAGAGCGGTTTCAAAATTAAATTAAGAAAACAACTAACATCTTTAAATAAATATCATTCATTAAATAATATCCTTTGCCTTCATAGACTATTACATTGTTGTATTGGGAGTTAGGGGCACTTGGAGTAGGCTCAAGGGGGTTTTTAAAAGTTCGAAGATACAATTCTTCTAGATCATGTGGTTCATGATGTGACTATGTGTTCATTATGTGACAAAATTTCAATGGATTGAAGTATGGGGATTCATGAATTTAAGTTTTATATGGGATTTTTATAATTAATTAACTCCTGTAATGATTGAACTATTCATGGGGTGAATTAATTCAAGGTTGAGTCAACACGAAAATTAGTAGATGATCATTAGATTTTGGGTTCTGGGTATTTATAGCCTGAATATGTTTCACAGATATAATTCTAGTGCCTCGTGAAATCTCATGCCGTGAATATAGGTTTCACTCCAGGAATGAGATGAGTCCCATCTTGTTTATAGTTATTGTGGCTCGCTCATATTATTTTATCCCTCTCATTTTTTGGGAAAAGCATTGGTAATTTCGGTATATTTTCATTCTCTCACTCCTCAAATATTTTCCTAGTATTTATAGGATTATATTTGGTAATCTTGGGTGAGTAAATCCCCTTTTTTCCCACATTATATTTTTTTCATATTTGGGAGTTCGTAAAAGTGATGTTTTATTATTTGGGGAGTAGTTTTTCAATTATTTAGATGAATTTTTGTGGTAGCTAAAGTTGATATTATTTTTCCATGTGTGGTTATAGTTTTCTAGTTGGTTATCAGTTTCATATGGTGTATAGTGACTCATAATGTCTTTTTAAGATGAGGATCCTAATTTTATCCAAATTTATATTCATTTGTGGGGATTCAATGAATTTTTCATCCTTTGGGTTTATAGTAAGGGTCAACATAATTAATATAAAAAATTAACTTCATTTGAAATCAGTGGGATGGGAGACAAATCAGTTGTTTTACTATTTTTTTTGTTATTATTATTGATATTGTACATTCTTATTTCCAATGATAAAATTCATAGTGGTTAGGAGCCTTGCTTGGGTTTTAGTTGACATTCTTATCATACCCTTAATGCATTATTGGTTTATATAACCCTGAATGAGATGGATAATATATTATATATAGATAATGAATTTTTTCTCATGTAAATTTAAATTTTCCTAGGTTACCCATGATAAATAGTGATGTATTGTAATGTAATACATTGAACTTAAATTTTGGATGTAAGTTTATTGTGGAATGTGTGGTTGTTTCTATTGTGTATCCTTGTGAAATTATGGTTATGTGTGGTGGTTGTGATGTGTGGGTGAGTTGATCTGGAGTGGGTTTGTAGAGTGGTTTTTGGGATGTGTGGTGGAGGTTATATTCTGTGGTTTTTCCATGCAATGGTTGTGATATGTGGGTGTTTAGATGTATTTTTTTATAGTGAGATTTCATGGCTAATGTGGCATTGTGGTGATGCTTGATGTGAGATGGTTGAATTTTTTTCTAGTTTATAAGGGTTAGCTACTTAGTTATACATGGAATAAATGTTAATGATATGAACTAAATTAAATGGGTTGGTAGATGAATAAGAATAGGCTAGAATTGATGTGTGATAATTAGATTCAATAATCTAAATGATTACTGAAAGGGATGTGTACGTGTTAATGAATATTATTGTATGTTGGAGTCATCTGAGACTCATTAAAATATATAAAATATCAGAACCCATCTTTATATGTGTAATTGTGTAAATGTGTATAGTAATTTCAGGGTATGATGCGTTTAGTGATGGTAGTTTATCTAATGGGTATTTTAAGGTATCATGGTGGTGGTGTGGTTTACATTAGAGTAATTGATGTGAACCTATATTTTGGGTATTCATTTTTATCTGCATATCATATATTTTAGGTTATTTCTATACACACCACACCTGATATAGATAACCTTAAAAATGACCAATTTTTTCTGGTTGAGACTATTTTCCGCAACATCTAGTTTGGTGGTGATGTAGATTGTTAAATACCTCATCTATCCTACTCTTTCATCATTATTAATGATGATATATGTTCTTTTTTGTGATTACACAGTGATGATATGGCTCGGTGTTGGTGATTTATCGGTACAAATACATGTTCTTGTTAGAGATTAACTAGTGATAATATAGGTTGGTATTAGTGATTAAGTTATGGTGATGATGATGTGATATTTGTTGGAGGCCATGTGTGGTAGGAGGATGGTATGAGATTATTGTTCTTCAAATTTAGGATAATATACAACCATGGTTATGTTATGAGGTTGTGATTTTATGACGACTGATTTTATAACCAACTGTTAGACCCAATAAGAACTTAGGATAGGTGGTGATGCATATTGTCCCACATCAAACAAAGTTGGTTATGTAATGTGATTGTAATGTGATGTTAAATGATTATATCACTATATACTAGAATTTTTATGGGTGAGGAAGGTAGGTATATTTCATAACCCATATAATAGATTACTGGATATGTGATGTGATGTGTATAGAAGTAATGGGAGAACATGACATTTGACGTTGGGGAATGAGAGAGGAAAATCAATTGAGAAGTGGTTATGGGGTTCCTTTTATTTTATGTTCATGATATTATATTACTATATTGTATTTTTTATTTGGGAAGCATTCAATGGTTTGGACTTGAATGGTTAGTCCATAATTTTTAGTGAATTTTGGTTCTTTTTTTATTCTGTCACACATTTGTATTCTCTTTTAACATGTTCAATTGAGACTTTTTGAATGATTATACTGAGTATACAAGCTATAATAACCATAAATATATAACAATTTTTCAATAATACAAGATAACATTAGGGAATTATATGGAAATTTCTACAATTTATATTCGAGCTTCTCATTAGTCACTTCCATAGGACTATCTTTTGGTATTTACATGGAGTCTAATATTTTTATTTTTATTTGATATTACTCATTCATTATTAGATGGTTTGGGTTTACTTTCATATTGTGTGTTCTAGTTCCATCGTAATTAATTTCCCTAAATCATAATTTTATATTTTTATAATGTTTAATTCCTTGCATATGTCATATTTTTATATCATTGGTTCTTATATCCATCTTGGGACCTACTGAACGAGGGACTTAGGGATCATTATCTCTCTTTCATCATTATCGGTCCATGAGTGTTTCATTTGGAGAGTAGGATTCATGGAAGAGTGGTGTTGGTGTTTTTATATGATAGATAAAATTGAGTTTGAATTTAATAGCAGTGAGGATTTCATGGGTTGGGAGGGACAAGCTTTTAATTGATCTTTGTTCATGACATAGTCTAGGAGGACCTGCTAGAACATAGGATTTTAGGGCTCCCCATTCTCTGATGCAAAGTCTCATAGCTTATTGATTGACCAAGTGAGGTGGAAATGTTTTCAAGGTAGAGACCTAGGAGAGGTACATGTATCAATGTTGATTGTATTCATTTTTTAATTGGGTAATTTTTTGGAAATTTAAATGATTATATTAAATAAACATTAATAAAATTACTTTCTACCAGGCTTATGGTTTTTTCTGAATTTACATGAATGGATCATGGTCATTTTTTATGATTAACTCAAGAATTATAGTTTTTCATCTTTTATATGGTTGGACATTAAAGTATTGACCATATATGGGATTATGAGGCATGGTTTAGGTCTTTATGTGCCTTTTAGATGTAGTGTTTTGGAATGTGTTAGGGGAGAACCTCTCATATAAAGATAGAACATTAGTAAGAGGATATTGAGATCATGTAAAATATGATATGAGATTATTATAGGTATTGGGTGTTGTTGGATGCTCATAAAGTGTGAGGAACTGGATAGTTGTGGTGGACTTTATTTTTATGTGACCAAAAAGAGGCAGATGTGTTAAGTACAGACATACATAAAGTGTTTTTTTGGAATTCCTACCATCCATTATGAATTTGAAAAATACGTAGAATCTTATCTCTCTTAACTAGGGGATCTTAAGTGGGACGGATCATGAGATTTGGTTAAACTTCTTCATGCACTTTTCTCCGAATGTTTCTTTCAAATGAGGATTCTGGACTATGATGTTTTCAGGAGGTGTTGTGCCCCGCGATCAAATATAAAAATACACCGTTTACGATTTATAAATAAATGAAAATTTAGAAAAAAGTGGAGGTTATATAGAGGACTTTTTCTCTATGATGTGATCCCTGAAATTGTAGAAAAAAAAGTTTCATGAGGATAAGGCCTTCAGGGTGTGGTATATAGACTTTTAGAGAATTGTGGTTATGACCAATGGGGAAGAAACTATGAAATATCATTATTTCCTTATATGAGTAGTGGTTTCCATGAACATTAGAAGGGATTCCTTTTTCCGTGCCTTGTTTATGGGGTAAAATATCTACTGCCAAGCCCAGTGTCCAACCCCTCAAAAGGCCAATTTCAGATGGGTTTTCTATTACCTTTTTAGAAGTAAAAATAATTTCCTATGATGTATTATTAGTAGTATGGACCACTAGAACATGTTAAGTCTAAAATTATATATAGAGTTAGAAAAGTGCTACCTCATGATAGTCCCTATCTATAGGGGCCTAGGTTAGAACGTAGTCATGGAGGATAACAGTAGAGAGAAAGAGGAGAATGGTATGGTTAAATACATTAGATTGAGGTATATACACCAGTATGGGTAGATGTTTTCCATGGTATGATATATTTGTCATCTACCCTTTATTGTTATCAGTTTGAGTTAAGAGAATAAAACTCTTTTTTTACTGACATTGATCCATATCTTTTCACTATATGTGGATAGAATTATAATTCCCCTTATGTTATCCACACCAATTAAAGGTCAAGTTACATTGTTTGATGTGTGAAAGGATTTTGGTTGGTGATGGGGTAGTATAAGGACCCAACCATATTACATACATAATCATGAATTTATTCAAGAAAACACTTAATTTTACATTAAGGATATTTTCAAGTTTAGAGCATTATAGAATTTGGACAATACATTCATAACATTACACATTATTACAGAGTGGATACCATAAAAATAGTTTCCATTTTTTTGAAAATATAAAACATTAAAACTTAAACATGACTCCTTGGAAATTCTTCAACATTTAACATGGATTATTTCTTTTTCATGCACATACATTAACCTATGAAAATAATTTAAGAACATGGGATTATCACATAAGCTCAGTAAGGGATGGAAATAAAGGAAAGAGCACATTAGTCCATGAATACTCGTAACCTATTGAATCATTTACAGAAGACATGTTTGTCACGCAAATATACTGTGTAACATGAAATTTACACAGGATACACACAAAAAATGGGAACATAAATATAATCATAAAGATATTTTGGTGCATACTTACATAATCTTGTATCCATCTTTGCTACCTTATAATTTGTAACCCGCACGGCTACCTTACTTTGGGTAACCATCGTAGTTCAACTTGGAGTAACCATACGGTCAACCTCCAACATACACATACCCAATGCATTGTAGGGAGATATAGGTCCCACACTTCATCATAAATAATTCCCAATAACCAAAACATAATAATACAACATTAATAATTTTATAAAAACACTGATTTGGAATTTCGTAAAACCGAATTAAAAAAATATTTTTAAAGAAAAGCCCATTATAAATATCATAAAATTTACGAGAACTAATAGAGTGGATGGAGTATGTATATATACTATAAATATACATAATAAAACATAATATAAACAGAACCCATCACACAACAATTTAAATAGAACATACAAAATAAAGTAGAAGGTTAACCCAATGAATGGAAATTCGGTTAGGAATTCTCTTACCTCGGGTTTGTCTTACTTTAGACTTGTTTAAAAATCTTGTATAATGGTTAAAAGAGTGTTATTAGTATTTTACATAAAAATTTTCATGTTTATAACATCTTATATTATCATTTAATAACATCATTTCACCATTTAATTGTTAGTATTTTTCTCCTTACACTGTTTTTGGGTGAGTTCTTTACATGATTTCCATGATGGGTTCATGGTGGATGTTCTTGTCGATTGTAACTGAAACTCCATAATTGGAATGTATTAGTATTTAAATATATACAGTAACATAAATTACTCCATTTATCAATTTTTTTAATTCATACATGAGTATGATTCATAAGTTAAAACATTAATGATGTTCGTTTAGATCATTTTAGTGGTTCTTTGATAATAATGACCTCATTTAGTTTTATAAATTAAAATCATGTGTACAAAATAATTCCAGAACCATTGATGAGAAATAATATTTATATAATAACTTGTCTCAAAAACAAAAATTATTTCATAACAAGATTTGAAATAGTTAATGAAAATTGAAATCACATCATCCATGATGTCGGTAATTTGACATATCACAGACAATGCTTTTATTCCTTGAATAAGTGGGAGTGGAAAAAAATAATGATGATGAATTTTCCATGAACATTAGAACATCAATGATATACATTATTTTTGGAGATTTCGTTCCTCTTGGGTAATAATAGATGAATAAAGAATAAGAAAAGAATGGAACTGAAAATAAAATAATAATTGAGAAATCCCTTACAAAATTCGGCAGCCTAACGACTACTCAACATGGTTTTAGAAAATATTAAAAAAAGAGGGGACAAGTTTCAACCATCTAGTAATGAATCATAATATATATTAGATCAAGAATAAGAAGAAAATAAGAACATGGTATGGAAACATGAATGTTATACCACATAAAAGAGAACCTGAATTGAAAAAGAAACAAATTGAGAATATTCTTACCTTGTAAAGTAACCCATAGAACATGATGGTTGGGACCATGGGGTCTTGAGGAAACCTTGGGAGGACTTATAAGAAGTTAAGGAGGCTAGAGCTTCATTTAGGAGGAATTTTGAATGAATTTAATGAAGGAATGGTTTGGAATTTATAGGAAAAGTAAGGGAATATTTTAATAATTTCCAAGGGACACCACATGAGTGGTATTTGCAAAACCATGGGATTTTACAAGGTATTTTCCCATGGTGTATGCCACATGGGACACCTCACATATTATTTAACTATACACAAGTCGACAAGATTTATGAGATCATTATTACATCATTAATGATGTCATTAACCCACCGAAACTAAAAACATTATTTTTTTACTATTCACTGAAAAATCAATTGTTTCATAAAAATTCCCAAAATTCACCATAAACCTTTATCAATGTGTAGAATTAAAAAATGAAGTCCATTTCTTGAAAATATTTTTCAAAATATTTTTAATTTGATTTTTAATTAGAATCATAATTAATTCAAAATTTAATTATTTAAAACTATAACTGCTTTTATATCACATTTAAAACTTAATCAAGATGTCATTATCTTAAAACCATAATAAAATAAAATAATAATACAATTTACTATTCATTATGGTGATATTACTATTCATAAGGGTATGTTACTATTCACCAAAAAAACATGTTGGTTCCAATAGACTCCAAATAACATATTGAACACAATTGTAGATGATGGCTTTTTAAAATTCAAAACATTGAAGTGGAAAAGTTATGTTTTAAAGTCTAGTTATAAATATATACTTAATACAAATTTCCATGATTTTCTATTTATTTCTACAAAAACTTGGGGTATTACAAGCATCACAATTCGAGGGGATATTTATTTTCACCAATTATATAACCATACAAAGTAACATTTTGAATGGATTAGTTTTATTCTACTCATGTATTCATCTACTATTTCAAAATGAGAGTTTTCTTATATGGTTGAGCAGTGATTGGAATTTGATGGAAATTATAGTTATCAGATGGGTGGTCAGAAAGTGGATCCTATTTTTTCTAATTCAGTATAGATGTTAGTGGAACCATGGAAAGAGGATATTCCTATGGTTTTGGAATAGTTCATTGATTTTTTAAATGATTTTAGGACACTGCTCTCTTAATATGAGGTAGAGTTTAGTATATATTTACAAATGGGCACATCTCTATTTTCCATGGATCTCTATCGAATGGTTCCTTAAAGGTTCAAGAGTTGAGGATAATGTTTGGTAATATATTTTAGACGGGTTTCATCTGGCCCGGTTTGTCTTATTGGGGTGATTCTATATTGTTCTCTTAGAAGGTGGATGGTGTTATGAGGTTTTCTATAGACTACCTAAGGTTCAATCTGGTGACTATCAAGAACAATTCCCCCTTTTATGAATTTATGAGTTGTTTGACCAGATAAAGGGATATAATTGGTTTTCAAACCATGACTTGTCATATGAATATATCTAGGTGAGGGAGAATGATGAGTATTTCCCAAACAATAACTTTGGGTGTAGATATGGTCACTTTTAGTATGTGGTGATGTCATTCGGTGTCACAAATGAACTAACCATGTTCTTGGGACTCATAAACTCCATATTTTGTGAGTTAATATATTATTTTATCATCTTGTTCATCAATGATTTGTTGATCTACTATATGTAATAAAATGAGTATATTGATCATGAAAAATTTGTATTATAGGTCCATTGACACCACCATATCTATAGGAATCTATCCATGGTTATTCTCTAGACATGATAGGTGTATTTCCGTGCTAATGTAGTGTTTTAGTAAAGTGTAGTCATATACCCATGATTTTTCAAGGAATTTTTATCTTGTATAGCACCTAACAACATGGAAGTGAATTATAGTTTCCTTGATCTTCCTTGATACTATCAAAGTTTTGTGTCTATTTTCAGTCATATTACGGCCCAATTAGCTATTTTTACTAGGAATGAGAGATAGTTTTCTTGGATAAGACTATCTGAGGCTGTCTTTGGTTAACTGGTAGGGAATTCTTTCATTTCCATAGTTCTTTAGTAGAATATTTATGGTGTGATGTTTGGTGTTTTTATTATGCATTAAATCTTATTTTGAGATTTTACTTGATGAAAATGATGATGTTGATCTCTTATGGGTATTATTTAGTTATGTACTTATGTGTATAACTATTCCAACTGTGATGTAGTGTTGGGATAAGTTGTGTTTTTTATAAATTTGTGGTAGAATTACCTCATCATAAAGCACATTGTGGTATTAATAAACCGTAATAGCCTAAAATATGACTTATCTCACTAGGATATATGTTTATGCTAGTTAAAGATGATATAGTATATCTAAAATTATTCATTTGGTATCTTTTATACCCATGGAAAGGTATGTCTTTTAATTGATTCACTTAATTAGATGTTTGGAGATTATGTGGATTGTGAGCCCCTGGATGTTTAGAAATGGGTAGAGGTGCTTATAAATATTCATCTTGATGTGATGGAAAAAATGGATGCATTATTCATTATCATATTACTATGGCTTCTTCTTATATGTATTAGGTTGGTAAGTCTTAGTTGGGATACTTGGAAGATAATGTGACATGATAACACATTTTCCATGGTGATTATCTAGATGGATCATTGATGGCTGGTCAGAATATGGTGTTGTTTTTGGGAACACTCTTTATTTTATTAGTGATTCATGGTGGATTCCTCCAAAAGATTCATATCTCATTTTTATTGGTAAATATAGATGATACTATGATGTATCATGTAATAAGGAGATAGCTTTGGTGTATGGGATGAAATGGTTTGTGGAGTTATTTCTTATTAGGTTTCTAGTTTTTCAATAGGTGAATTTCAAACAACATATTCATAGATACTATTCATAGAATATGGATGTCTCTAAGTGGAAATCAGAAGATATATAAATGTATTTGTTTAGCAGGTTACCTGAGGATCATAGATAATGTGATGCATTTTGGGTTATTGTTGACCAGATGATTATGTCGGCTCACTTTTTATTGGGATTTATAAATCATGTTTCATGGATGTTCTAGAGGGTCAATATATTGATGATGTGTTTAGGATTCATGGTGTAATAATGAAAAAAATATCTAATAAGGATACGTTTATTTCCTCCAGATTTTTGAGGGATTGAGTGTTCCTTTGGCTCCCAGTTCATCATTAATACTATTTTTCACCCCGGGATATATCGGCAGATGAAGCGAATCATCCAGAAAATAGAGGATATGTTGCAAACATGAATTTCCCATTTTGGTGGATCATAGTAAAACAAAAAACTATTTGTTGATTTACACTAAAATTATTTCTACCAATCACCCATTATATTAGATTCATATGCAGTGTTGTTTGGGTGGTCATATCGCTCTCAGTTGTGTTGGATTATGGTTAGGGAGTCATCAATTATTAACCCTAGTGTGGTTCAAAATAAATAAAAGAATATTTTGATTGTTTGAGGCTTTATAATGGATTTTAAGGGTCATTAGAATTCATATGTTATTCATAGGTTGAGGCCCAGTGATTTTGAGGTTAGAGATGACGTGTTCATGAGGTTCTCCCCTCAATGGAGGCAATGTAGTTTTGAACGGGGGTAAGTTTTGACCCTAGTTCATTGGGCCATTTGAGTTGTTAAATATGGTTAGAGTGGTGGAATATGTGTTGGTGAAATCACTAAGTTTTAATAGTATAAAAAATTTATTCCTTACCAAATTGATCAGTATCATCATAATGAATCCTACATCATTAATATGGGATATTTGATTTCTGGTTATGATATGAGAGTCATAAAGAGTCTAGAAGAGATTTAGGATTGTTGGGAAAAGTAATTTATGGATTAATAATCCCCATGGTTTCTATTAATTTAGGTAACAATAGGTTGGAGTTGATTTGATTTTATCATGAGGCATAGATGCATTCCTGGCACCTAGATAATTTTTTTTAGTTTCTATTTGTTTCCCGTGATTATGTCACGTTTGAACCTTGACAGATTATGATATGTGATTTTTCCCTTGTTGATGATGAGTTTTACGGATTGGATCATTTAAATAGGTAAAACCCTCTTCCTAATCAATATGTGATATAATAATGACATGTTTTAAAATCATATGGATAAGTCGGTACCACCTAAAGATGATAATATCATGATATAGAGGGTGGGATTCCTTGATTTTTTTCCTAGGGTAGTGTTCTGAAATGGTTGAGGTGTTTGTTTCCATAGACTTTGTGGAGGTTAAAATAGTTGTGTGAATCGTTATATGGAAGAGAAGAGAATTTTTTCTAGTGACGTGGTGAAGTGGTTGTGTGGGTTGTTTCTTAGAAATTTAGTCTTCGCCTATTGTCTTCTAAATGTGGTAGAGTTTAGAGTATATCAATATCTGTGAGAGGTATCTCATGAGATTATTTTTTGGACCCTTCCCACATACTTCAAGTTTTTTTATTCTTTAGGATGAGAATAATTTAACATGTGTATAATATAATGGTTTATATAGTAACCCTACATTTTTTTATATATAGAGAAAATCATTTTAGTGATAAATTAAATAATAACATTACTCAAATAGGATACAAAGCTTTAGAGTCTTAGGAAATTAGTATTATACCTATAATTTACATAATAAAAATTAACATTTATTTAATTAATTCTTCTCTAGCTTCTTAGTGTCCCTCATGTACTCCATTGTGTAGTTAAGTACCCGAGGATATAAAAAAATGAAAGGGGTGATCATAAATCTTATTAAAATGATAAATAATGACATTAATAAGTATGTAATGGGGTGAACAATATCATAAACATCATAACATAATAAAGGGTTTATCATAATAATAATTACAGGATTTATTAGATAAATTTTTGGAATGTGGTAATGTATAAAAATAAAACATGATATTATAGTGTTCAAATACCACAGATAGATGTGAACAATTCTAGCATCATGTTCAAGAATAACATATGTGAATAATCATTACATCATCATTGTGAAAAATTTTATAATCATGTTCATTCATTATTAAAATTATATCATGAGATACTTCACATTACCCAAATAATTGCAGCACTATATAATTTCGAGTGCACCCGTCACATCCAAACATTTACATAATCATGCATTCCACATAGAACTTATAATGATATTACCCATAAAATAACCCATGGAATGGAAATGGGTTTCCTGATAAAAAATTCATGAATAAACATTGGGGTTACCAAAATAAAAATTTTATAATATACTTTGTATAATAATCATCAATCTTGAGTGAATAGGAAATAATCCTAAGAGATGTAAAAGATGTGTTTTTAGAAAGAAGACTTCTTTTGGAAAACTAATTGAATTTATCATAAAAAAAGATTAGAAGAATTTATATCTTATAATATAAAAGGTAAGGATAATTAAATCATATTCATAGAACATTTAAATAAATTTCCACATAAAAATTATGAATGATAGAGTGATAACCCAAAGAAATGAAACTGGGATGGAGAATCCCCTTACCTTATGTTTGAATGCTTTATTCACATTAAAATCATAGATACTCAAATAAAACAAATTAATTAATAAAAAATAACCACTTATTCATGTATTTTATTTATTATAATGTTATTATGTTTTTTATGAACATTTTTATTATTTATAGCGTTCAATTTCATTTTTTGGGAGAGTTCGTTCTGGATATTTTCCTGATCGGTTCACTTGTACACATGTATAAAAGACTGTAAAATGGGAATAATTGTAAAAAATTGATATTATATGTTATTAATTAATTTATGAAAGTTTAATTAGAATTATATATTAGTTTTTTATAGATATGAGTATGAATCATTAGAAATTATTTTAATGAAAGTCGTTTTTTTAATTTTGGTGGGTTTCAATCAAAATGAACTAGTTTTTTTTATTTTTTAATACTATCTATATATTTTTGTTCAAGGACATAAAAATGTTTATAAAATAAATTTTAAAATCTTTTTCAATAATTATATAGGTTTTATTTCCATCCTTGAAATATGTAATGTAAAAAAGATGACTTTTCATCCTTAATAGTGAAAAATCTGCACCTCACAGACGATGTTTTCATTTTTATAATAAATGGGAGAGGATAAAAGGTTTATTTATGGATTATTCCATTAAAATAATAAAATACTAGTATATATAAGTCACTAAAATTATTGTTCCACATGTATTAGAGAAGGTGATGGGAGAATTAGAAAATAATATAACATGAAAGTAAATTAAAGGAAAATTGGGAGGTGATTTTACGTCATGAAATTGTTCTCAATGACATCCTCTGTCGGAAAATATTATTTGGAAATTTTTTAATACCAAATGATGATGGATGTGGGGGAGGGGGTTAGTAATAGGATTTGGTAGAATTTGGGCATGCTTAAGCGCTTGGATGGTGTGAGGGGAGAAGTTGGTGAGGGTGGTATTTATAGGGGGAAGAGGGTATTTTTTTATTATTTTATTCATTAGTTTATTATTTTGGATCAAAAATATTAATAGTTTGAAACTTATAATTAAATATATTAAATATTTAAAGAGATTTTGAGATTATAGTCTTACATAATCCATACATCATCTATGACTCGATAATTCATGTATTTGTTAAATACCGTAAATTACCATATTTTACTATTCACAAAATATTCAACTATTTTAGAAAAATCACAAAAAAAATATCCCTTACCATTTCTTGATATTTATAATTCCAAAATGAACTTCATTTTTCAAAATAAATTTCTAAATATGAGAAATTTAATTTCAAATTAATATCATCATTTACTTGGAAAATAGAACTTATAAAGTTATAACTAATTTTATAACACATTAAAATAAATAAGGTCTCATAAAATTATTTATAATCATAATAAATAGAAATATTAATTTTTGAATATAACTTATGAAATTAAATTTTATTTTAAATAATTTAATTAATTATAAAAATATTTCTTAATGTCTATATTTTATAAAAACACTGTCACATAATTTATATTTTTTAAAAAAAATAATTAGTTATAATATTACATAATTATATCATATTATCATTTAAAATATGAATATATTTTATTAATACTTTCATAGGATATGTTGCTATTTAATTTTCCAAATTACTATTCTTAATGGCCTTGTTATTGTTCCAAGGGCCAAGTTACTATTCCATTGGTATAAGTTCCTTAACTTCTAGAAATACCTCTTATTTCATTCATTCATTTTTTATAATGTTTGTACTATGTTCCATATGTTATTTTAAGTTATTTATACAATATGAAATATTTATAAAGGAAATAATTCCATTGATAAAAGTTTGGGGTTTTACATTCTTCTCCCTTTTGAAATTTCTCAGTCGAAATTTCATTTTACATAAATAGTTGTGGGTATTTTTATATAATCGATTCATTTAGTTCCCATGTTGACTCTTCATACTTATGGTTCCACCATAGTACTTTGAGTAAGTTAGTAGTCTTTTTGGGTTGACAGTTATATCTATGTTCTATGATATTCATGAGTTACTCCTCATTTGAGATATCATTTTCCATCTATATTGCCACTAGATTTAGAAAATGTGAGGGATATGGTATTTACTCCCCCAATTTGAATACATGTAATACATCATGTACATGATACATGGTAGGTGGAAGAGCTCGTCGATTGGCCACAGCTCTAAGGAGATCAAGAATCTCTAAGGGTTCGATATACATAGGACTCAGAGTTCCTTCTTCCCAAATATCATGATACTTTTCCATAAGGATATATGGTAGAATACCTTATCTCAAACCATAATCATTAGTTCTCATCGATGAATGTATTCATAGCTCTTGTGTTGAATTTGGAATAATTTGATGTGATGCTGAATGATTTTCCCCTTTTCTACCATTTCCTTGACAATTTGAGGTATTACCATCTTACATTCACAGAGTTCGTCCTAGCATGTCAGTGTTCTATATTGTTTACCATAAAGGGCATAAAATGGTTCGATTTGGATGCTTAGGTGAAAAATTTTGTTGTAAGAGAACTCAACCAGATTTAGATATTGGTCCAATCATCCTTTAAATTCTATATAACATGCTCTCAACATGCAGTCCAACATCTAAATATTCCGTTTATATAGGCCATAAAATTTAGGATTATAAGACATACTGATGTTCAACATAGTATTAATAGAATTTTGAATAATTTTATAGAACATATATCTAAATATTAGAACTCGGTATGATACAATCAATAGTGGTACTCATAAATACTCACCACTTCTCTAAAGTATATCTTTGCAAGTTGATCAAGTAATATGTCCTCTCAAATTGTGATAAAGTGAGTTTTATTTGTGAGATGATCCAAAACAACCCCTATAGAAATGTTTCCAATGAATTTCTTTATATTACTAGTAATAAAGTCTGTGATGATGTTTTCACATTTCTATGTTGGTATGGGTAATGGTTTCATCATCTCTTAAAATTATTTCTATTATTATTCACTTGCTAACATGATAAGTTCTTTGATATATATATATTTAGTGATCTCTATATAAATATAGTATCAAACTCCAACAAAGTATATAAGACAATATTTACTTGTAGGTTCCATACAAAATCATTAACCAGAGACGAGTTATATTTTTTTTTGTAATAATTTCCCCATTTTTTATTTTCAGATATAACTCAACCTCCATATTTGTAGGTGCTGTTTGAATTTTTATACTATTTGAGAATGATAAAAAAATAATGAATAGAACTAGAATCAAATGGTATGTTTTTTATTATTGAATAAATAACCCACATACATATCACCACATCAATATAAGTCTCCAAATCACCAGTAGTGATGGAAAAATATTTCCCTTTTTATTTTTCATTTTGTGGAAGCTGATGCCGATTACCCACATGAATTGCAGATTTAGAGTACTATCATTCAAAGTGAACTTACTTTTTATAGATGAATCATTGAACCAAGGGTGGTTCTCTCTTTTCCTAAACTAAATTTTCTTTCTTCCTCATGTCCCTTCGATTTTAATTAGCTTGGTGGCCATTTCTCCCATAGTTGAAGACTTGTCTCATCCATTTGAGGATATTTGCAAGATGCTTTTTCCCACATTTTTGACATGTGAGTAGTTGAGTTTTCTTCCCACCTTTATCATTTGATCCACCAGCTTGTGACTCCATATTTTATTTTATACCTCTATAAACATGGGGACATTCTTCAAATTCTATCTCATATTTGAGATCACACCGAATAACTTCTACAGAACTGCCAAAGTCTCAAATTTCAATATCCTTTAGATGGTTTTGTTTTTAACCCCTATATAATCTATCTATTTTTCAATCATTGTTGAAAAAAAATTATGAGGTGTGCCTTTTAATACTCATTATATTTTTTTCATAAGGCGTGGTAGATTCACCTTCCTTTTTCTGTAGCTCGATGAATTTTATCTCAATATTAGCCCAAATAGTTATAAAGAAGTATTTATGAGGAAATAGTTTTATAAAGTATTTACACTCCATATCTTCAACTTCATCATTTGGTTTTATTTTCTTAACAAACAACCACCATTGTTCAACCTATCCATCTAAATGGTAAATTTCTATAGCCACCATTTCTATATCATAGCACCAAACCACTAAAATGATATTCTTCATTGAGTTGACCCATTATTCCATGACTAGTGGATGAAAACTTCAACTAAATTCGGTGGTCATTGCAGAATAAAAGACTAAATATACAGTTTCTATTTCTTAGGGTAAGGTGTATGTCAAACATTATTTAGTATATTTCTGTAAAGACCCGTAAATTTCAAGGAAATTTTTTTCTTAATTTTCTTTGGAATTTTACAAGAGTGCAGTTTCTGAGGGCACTGATGAAATTGCAGCGCCGATATTCGCTTAGAAACGCCTCTTCCGGAGTTGCGTTTTCTTGGGTGTGGTTTTTAATTTTCAGTCTTAAAGTTAAGAAATAAAATAATTTTTCAACAACTTTATTTTATTTCACTTAAGCCACTTGGAAGCCACTTGAATCCACTTAAAAGCGGCTTAAACTGAGTTGAACCAGATAGGGTGCTATCCAGAAATATCCTACCCTCTTGGTAGGATATTTGTGAGCTGGGGCCCGCACGAGCCCCACCGTTTCTTTCTGCTAAGTAACGCACCTGCGAAAACCCGTCATTATGAAAGTCAACTGACGCGTTTTCTTAATTTCTTAACAGACCATTTAATTGGGCGGTTTATTTCGTAAATTAAATGAGTTGTTTCTTTCGTTGAATTAATTCAACAGATTGATGGGTCGTTACTTACCTTTTTTCGTTTGTTGGCGTAATAATAAAATAAGACCAACCAGTCTTTTTGGAGGATTACCGGTTGAGAGGCTTGACAGAATCCTTAAACCTTCAAACTCCCTCGCGAAGAAAACGAAGAACGCGAAGAACGTGAAGAACACCGAACCCGTGGAAGTCGATGACGCGACGCCGTGATCCGCGACGCCGACGTTCCCTTCCTGCAACGTTCTCCTATGACATCTCTTCCTCCGCGACGGATCTTCGATCGGCTGCTCGAGGTAAGAGTCTCAGTTTTCTTTTTTTTAAAATCTCTTTTGTGGTTTTTACCGAAAAACAGATTTAATTATAATTAAATTAAATTGGTTGTTCTTGGTCCGTTGAGTTAGCCGACTAAACGCTGGTTTCCACGACGACGCGACGTCCTTCCGCGATGACGCGACAAACCCCTTCTTCCGTGACGAACAATTCCGCGAAGAACGCTCACGCGCGACTACGAGGTAGGGATTTTTATTTTTTTGGAAATGCCTCTTTTTCACCATGTTGTTTCCGTTCAAAATGAGGAACCCAATTTGTAAAACAATTTTATTTCTTTAAAAATTGTTTCGGATATGCGTTCATGTGTTGAACATTATTCCTCCGGTTGTTTATCTCTAACGCGGAGGGTGCGAGCCGAACGAACATGGCCCGACGACCCTCCGTCGTTCTTCGTTTTTGTGTGGATTTGACGGGCGACGACGAAACGTGCCGCAACGGATGTTTGATGATTCCGCAGTGAAGAATGGATCCCGGGAGGAACAACGGCGAAGACGGGAAGGAAAACGGACCACCGGAGTGACTCCGGTGGCCGGCGGAAGCCGACGGCGGCGGCGCCCGCGGACCCGCGGCCGCGCGGGTCCGGTGCATGCGGGACGTGGCTAAAGACGCGTCCGGTCGCCAGGGAGACACCCCACGGGTTTCTCGGGGGTGTCACGCGGGGGCGGAAGCTCCCCCCCGCGTCACTCGGGACACGGCTTCAGCCGCGTCCGGCTGTCTGGTCGACACCCCAAGGGTGCCGCGGGGGTGTCACGCGGGGCGGCGGCTCCCCCCGCGTCGGCCGATATGCCGCTCGGCCGAGCCGAGCCGGACCGGCCCTGGCCGAGCTAGACCGGTCTGACCGGGTCGGATCGGGTCGGACCGGGTCGGCCCGGGCCCGGACCCCCCGTCTTCGGACGGTTTTCGTTCAAATGCCCGTAACATGTGCTACGGGCCTCCAAACGACTCACCGTCAGCGGAAACACGATTCTTGGATCACTTGGGACGTTTAGGTATATCGCACTCAAGGTTTCGGAGTACTTTGAGTTTGGCCGGGTTGGTTCGTACACGAAACCAACCGGGCCCTCGGAGCGGAAACGATCATATCTTGAGCTACGGACGTCCGATTGACGTGTCGTCAGCTTCATTGAATTTCTCTAAGTGAGACGGATCTTTTGGCATACTCCGCCCAAGGTTTGGACGCAGGTGGAGTATGGTCGGGTTGGTTTTGCCTTAAAAACCAACCGGGCCCCTGGGACGAAAAAGTCAATAACTCTCAGACCGGGCGTCTGATTGACGCGCCGTCTGCGACGTTGAGTTCCTGTTGACGATACGGAACTTTTGGATACATCAACATCGGACTTTGTGAAATTAGATGTATTGGACTCTCGGCTCGTGGAGCGGACCCTCCCGAATGAACTTTCTGTGTGCAGGAACCCTAGTGCTGGCTGCGACTGCTACTTCGACAACGACGACCGTGCAGAGATCCTCAGTGGACTGCGGCGACGACCGTGCAGAGATCCTCAGTGCACTATGACGACGACTGTGCAGAGATCCACAGTGGACTGCGACGACTACAGCACTCAACGATCCTACATGGATCAGTGCTACAGGTCATGTGTGGTCCCGATCATGTGTGGGTCTGATCCTGTGTGGGTCAGCGCTCAGCGGTTCTGTGTGAGCCAGCGCCTACAGGTCCTGTGTGGGCTCGATCCTGTGTGGGTATTTATGGGGGTTAGTTACCTATCGATCCTTTGTGGGTCTGACGACTTAGATGGATCAGTGATCATCTTTATCGTCATCCGAAGAAGTATACATATGTGAGCTGAATCTTGAGTTACTCTCCTTTGTGGATTGTGTTGAGCTATCCTGTGTGGATTTACTGTTTTACTCTCCTTTGTGGATTGTGTTGAGCTATCCTTTGTGGATTTACTGTTTACTCTCCTTTGTGGATTGTGTTGTGCTATCCTCTGTGGGTATACTTTTTGCTTTCCTGTGTGAACTGGGTTGTGCTTGGGCTCGGACGTTGGAGTCGAACGGGAATTGATGACTTAGGTATATGTATGGGAATATACCTAAGCCTTGTCAGATGTTACTTCGTGATTGTATCTTTACTTTTTGGATTATCCTTTGTGGATTTTGGGAGGCCTTCGGGGGTCTCGTGGTCCCTAATGAGTAGCTTATACTCACCCCTGCACGGGCTATGCCCGCACTTCGTTGTGTTGGTTTCAGATGACAGACAGCGATGATCGAGGTGGAGGCATGCGGAGCAGGACGGTACCTGGAGGTGGACCACTGGGCGGGACGCACTCGGAGCGGACGGTTGGAACGAGGATCTGTAGAGGCTATCTGTACCCACCCTTTAGGTGGTACTTCCAGAGGATGGCCTGACGCTGTGGCTTTTCATTTCAGTTGTTGTTTTTCCTTTCAGTTGGGATTTACAGTTGGGCTTGTATATCCGGCCCCTTTTACTTTCAGCAAAGCTTTTACAGTTTTTACTTAGTGTTTACTTTTCCGCTTGCTTACTCTGTGGTGCTTGTTTACTTTTCAAAGTAAATTCCTTCCCTTTTGTTGGGATTTACGACTTGGTGCTAGTCTCCCGCCCCTGACCTATGGAAGGCGGGCTTGGGGTAGTCACGGCATGGGCCCCGAGGACGGGTCGTGACAAATTGGTATCAGAGGTGGTCGGTTCTACCGCAGACTCTGATCTTTCTTCTATGTGAAGCAATGGTGTTTAGTGTATTGGGTGTGGTTATCAGTCCAGGGAGTCCAGTGTTGGTGCGGCGGCCGACGTATCCATACACCAGGACCCTGACTTCTGATTTCCGACTTAATGCACGAAAACATTGATTGCATGTGTGTTTCAAGTTTTCTTTTTGATTACTTGTGTTAGCTCACCAGGTATACTATTCTGACCATGGTGCACTTGTTTCCTTTTCAGGATGGCCCCACGATGGCAGCCAGCTAGGGTTCCGAGAGTAGAGCGTGACGACAGCCCGCCGAGCGACGAGGCCTCTGTACAGGGCTCGTTGACAGCAGAGGCACCGTTGGTACCTTTACCCGCTGAGCCCCTGATGCTTCCAGCGCCGATCGCTGACGATGCACGACGCCTCGGAGCTCTCCACGAGTTCCAGCGCCAGCGAACACCCAAGTTCCATGGGGAGACGGACCCCCAGGCAGCCAAGGACTGGCTGGAGGCGGTCGTTCGAGTTTTCAGGCTAGTGAGGACACCAGCAGACCTCATGGTGATCCTCACGGCGAGCCTACTGCACGCAGCAGCAGGGCGATGGTGGAGCATGATGCTCCAGGTACACGATGAGGCCTCCATCATCTGTATGGACTTCGATAGCATCTTCCGCTCAGAGTTCATCCCGTCCACCCTCCGTGCGGTGCGCATTCAGGAGCTTCTTCAGCTGCGGCAGGGCAGCTTGACGGTCGCCCAGTACGTGGCGTGGTTTACCGACCTTTATCACTACTCGACAGACATGGTACGGGACCCCTTCTTCCAGTCTCAGACCTTTGAGCAGGTTTTGAGACATGAGATCAGGGCATCGCTGATCTCCCTCAGCATCCCGACCCAGGCAGGAGTGCTAGAGAGAGCCCTTCTGATCGAGAGCTTTCTGGCTGAGTCCACAGCGAGACCTACCGCAGGGCGGCAGGTAGCAGAGTCTTTGGCAGCTGGTAGCCGACGGATGACTCAGGGTTCCAAGTAGACCAGGCCTTCCGGAAGACGACCTTGGGACACTGGCTCAGCAGTGCGGGGCACACAGCGCGGGGCCGGTCTTCCGAGAGGCAGGTAGCGCTACTCGTGCGGCGGGCAGGGCCACATGGCTCGTGACTGCCCGACCCGTCATACCGAGGAGCAGCAGATGGTGGAGGTGCCACCTAGCCAGAGGCATAGGGTCGACCGTGGCGGTCCGCATGGAGGAGGCGGACGAGGAAGAGGATCTAGCCGAGCAGCAGGTGGTGGGCGACGCTTTGAGGCTCTGCCACCACCACCACCAGGAGGTCCGCCCCGACCACAGGGAGCTGGCAGGCAGAGACAGGCACAGCTCCAGGCAGCGGAGGCCTACGACCACGGTGTGCCAGAGATGATTCGAGGTACGATCTGTGTCTATTCCACCCTTGCTGCAGTTCTTATAGACACAAGAGTGAGTCACTCTTTCATAGACACTGCCCTTGTTCGGAGCTCGGAGATTCCGACAGAGCCGTTGGCTCGATCCTTACGGCAATAGACTCCTACGGGAGTAGACTCGATGATTACACACTGGTGCCGGCAGTGTGAGCTTACTCTAGGAGGCGAGAGCTTCGGCTGGGATCTTCTTGTAGCGGCGTCGAGGCCTTACGACGTCATCTTGGGAATGGATTGGTTATCTACGGTCCATGCACAGATTGACTGCATTAGGCGCAAGGTGCGATGTGTGCGCACCGATGGGAGATGGTTCACCTTCACTGGAGAGAAGGGAGCCTTTGCAGCACAGGATGGGCTCACGCAGAAGAGAGGACAGCCCATCACTCATCAGTTGGCTAGCCTCATCCTTGGAGAAGTGGACGTGCGGTGTCCTAGTTTTCCTGCAGTGGTGGATCAGTATGCGGATGTCTTCCCCGACGACGTTCCAGGGCTACCTCCTCGCAGAGAGGTAGAATTTTATATTGATCTGTACCCCGAGATTTCCCCGATATCCACTCCAGCATATCGGATGGCCCCCACCGAGCTTCGAGAGCTACGGGTACAGTTGGAGGACTTGCAGGGCAAGGGATTCATCTGACCCAGTGTTTCACCCTGGTCTTACCCGATATTGTTCGCCAAGAAGGCGGACGGGAGCTTGCGACTGTGTGTCGACTATCGTCGCCTGAACCAGGTGACAGTGAGGAATAAGTATCCGCTATCGAGGATTGATGATCTCTTCGACCAGTTCAAGGGATCACAGTGGTTCTCGAAAATAGACCTCAGGTCAGGCTATCATCAGCTCAGAGTTCGAGACGAGGATGTGCAGAAGATGGCCTTCAGGTGTCGGTATGGCGACTATGAGTTCTTGGTTATGCCTTTCGGCGTAACCAATGCTCTAGTAGTGTTCATGAGCCTCATGAACAGGATCTTCCAGCCATACCTCGATCGATTTGTCATGGTCTTCATCGACGACATTTTGGTGTACTTGACCACGGAGGAGGAGCACGCCTACCACTTGCGGGTTGTACTAGACACACTCCGAGAGCACCATCTTTACGGCAAGCTCTCAAAGTGAAAGTTCTGGTTACGTGAGGTCCACTTCTTGGGGCACGTCATTTCTGAGGCGGGAGTTGCAGTGGATCCCGGGAAGATCGAGGCAGTGCTAGCTTGGGAGCCACCCAAGAGCGTGACGGAGGTGCGAAGTTTATTTGGTCTAGCCGGATACTATCGGAGATTCGTGCCGGACTTTTCCAGAGTTGCGACGCCACTCTCTGCGTTGACGAAGAAGGGGAAACCCTTCATGTGGTTAGACAAATGTCAGCAGAACTTCCTGGAGCTGAGATAGAGATTGACCAGCGCACCCATCTTGAGGTTGCCTGAGGAGGGAGTTGGATACGTAGTCTACTGCGATGCATCAGGGACCGGACTCGGGTGTGTCCTGATGCAGGAGTGGGCCGTGATTGCCTATGGATCACGTCAGTTGAGGCCACATGAGAAGAACTACGCCACCCATGACCAGGAGTTGGCAGCAGTGGTCTTCGCTCTGAAGACATGGCGGCACAATCTGATGGGCGAGCGCTTTACAGTCTTTTCTGACCACCAGAGTCTCAGGTACATCTTCTCTCAGAAGGAACTGAACATGAGACAGTGGCGATGGCTCGAGTTCCTCCACGAATATGACTTTGAGATAGTCTATACTCCTGGGAATGGGAACGTGGTAGCCGATGCCCTTAGCAGGAGGACGGGCATCCAGCTACTTGAGGAGGAGACAGAGCAGCTGGCCGCTTTGTAGATATCCTTCATGGATAGAGACGGTGCAGCCTTCCTTCAGTCTCTCACCATCTCTCCTCCACTTCTACAACGGGTCAGAGAGGCTCAGCGTGGGGACGCTGACTGTGAGACACGGCGTGCACAGATATCCTCGGGACAGGCACCTGATGGATTCTCCCTTGGAGCAGAGCACGACATCCTTTTCAGAGGACGTACCTTGGTACCAGTCGCTTTACGAGAGGAGGTGCTGAGAGAGTTTCACACTTCTCCTTTGGCGGTACATCCTGGAGTGGCGAAGATGTACCAGGACCTCAGACGACAGCACTGGTGTCCGGGCATGAAGAAGGCTCTGGTAGAGTTTGTTTCACGGTGCCTCACCTGCCAGTAGGTGAAGGCAGAGCATCAGGTACCAGCAGGCTTGGTACAGCCCTTGGAGGTCCCGGAGTGGAAGTGGGACGGGATTTCTATGGACTTCGTGACTGGACTTCCACGCACATCCAGAGGTCATGACTCCATTTGGGTGATTGTTGACCGACTCACCAAGTCGGCACACTTCTTACCGAACCAAGAGAAGGGCTCAGTGGAGAGCTTGGGGCGTCTCTACGTTCAGGAGATTGTACGGCTTCACGGTGTGTCATCGACTATCATCTCCAATCGGGACGCTCGCTTTACTTCCTGGCTTTGGAAGAGGTTGCAGGAGGCATTCGGGGCGCGGCTACGTATGAGCACCGCCTTTCACCCTCCGACGGATGGTCAGAAGGAGAGGACCATTCAGACTCTCGAGGACATGCTCCGCGCATGTGTCCTCGACTTTGGTCGCAGCTGGGAGGACCACCTACCCTTGGTGGAGTTCGCGTACAACAACAGTTACCACTCCACCATCGGGATGGCACCATACGAGGCGTTGTACGGCAGGCCTTGCAGATCTCCTTTGTGCTGGACAGACCCTGGGGAGTCAGCACTTGTGGGACCAGAGATGGTCCGGGCCACGACAGAGAAGGTCCAAGTCATCCAGGAGCGGATAAGGACAGCTCATAGCCGACATAAGTCATATGCTGACAGGAGGCGGAGGCCACTAGAGTTCGAGGATGGCGACCACGTCTTCTTGCATGTCTCACCTCGACGTGGTTTGCAGAGATTTGGCCGAGGCGGCAAGTTGTCTCCACGCTTCATTGGGCCTTTCCAAGTCCTCAGCAGGATTGGCGAGGTGGCTTATTGCCTGGCTCTACCACCTCAGTTGCACCGGGTGCACGACGTCTTCCACGTATCTCAGCTGAGGAGATACGTGCATGACCCGACGCACATCATTGACTATGGGGAGCTAGACGTGGATGATGGGGCGACTTTTGCGGAGGTCTCGGTGGAGATAGAGGATCGACAGGAGCGGGTCCTGCGTGGGCGATCGATTCCTCCTGTGCGCATCAGATGGCAGTACGGGAACCTCCAGGAGAGCACATGGGAGCGGGAGGCTCAGATGCGTGCTCCGTACCCACATTTGTTTCCCTAGTTTATGATGTATCTTTACGGTGACGTAAAGCTCTGAGGCGGGAGTAATGTAAAGACCCGTAAGTTTCAAGGAAATTTTTTTCTTAATTTTCTTTCGAATTTTACAAGAGCACATTTTCTGAGGGCACCGATGAAATCGCAGTGCCGGTATTCGCTTAGAAACGCCTCTTCCGGAGTTGCGTTTCCTCGAGTGTGGTTTTTAATTTTCGGGCTTAAAGTTAAGAAATAAAATAATTTTTCGACAACTTTATTTTATTTCACTTAATCCACCTGGAAGCCACTTGAAACCACTTAAAAGCGGCTTAAACTAAGTTGAACTGGATAGGGTGCTATCTAGAAATATCCTACCCTCTTGGTAGGATATTTGTGAGGTGGGGCCCGCACGAGCCCCGTCGTTTCTTTCCACTAAGTAACACACCCGCGAAAACCCATCATTATGAAAGTCAACTGACGCGTTTTCATAATTTCTTAACAGACCATTTAATTGGGTGGTTTATTTCGTAAATTAAAGGAGCTGTTTCTTTCGTTGAATTAATTCAACGAATTGATGGGTCGTTACTTACCTTTTTTATTTTGTTGGCGTAATAATAAAATAAGACCAACCAGTCTTTTTGGAGGATTACTGGTTGAGAGGCTTGAAAGAATCCTTGAACCTTCAACCTACCTCATGAAGAACACGAAGAACGTGAAGAACGCGAAGAACGCCGAACCCATGGAATTCGATGACGCGATGTCGTGATCCGCGACGCCGACGTTCCCTTCCTGCAACGTTCTTCTACGACGTCTCTTCCTCCACGACGGATCTTCGATCGGCTGCTTGAGGTAAGAGTCTCGGTTTTTCTTTTTTTTAATTCTCCTTTGTGGTTTTTACCGAAACATGAATTTAATTATAATTAAATTAAATCTGTTTTTCTTGGTCCGTTGAGTTCGCCGAATCAACGCCGATTTCCGCGACGACGTGATGTCCTTCCGCGACGATGCGATGAACCCCTTCTTCTGCGACGAACAATTCCGCGAAGAATGCTCACGCGCGACTACGAGGTAGGGATTTTTATTTTTTTGGAAATGCCTCTTTTTCCCCATGTTGTTTCCGTTCAAAATGAGGAACCCAATTTGTAAAACAATTTTATTTCATTAAAAATTGTTTCGGATATGCGTTCATGTGTTGAACTTTATTCCTCCTGTTGTTTATCTCTAACGCGGAGGGTGCGGGCCGAACGAACACAGCCTGACGACCCTCCTCCGTTCTTCGTTTTTGTGCGGATTTGACGGGCGACGACGGAACTTGCCACAACGGATGTTTGATGATTCCGAAGTGAAGAACGGATCCCGGTAGGAACAACGGCGCAGACGGGGAAGGAAAACGGACCACCGGAGCGACTCCGGTGGCCCGTGGAAGCCGGCTGCGGCGGCGCCCGGCGCGCAGACGGGGAAGGAAAACAGACCACCGGAGCGACTCCGGTGGCCCGCGGAAGCAGGCTGCGGCGGCGCCCGGCGCGCCGCCGGACGAGACCGCCGCGACACCGGTCACGGCGGCAGCGCGCGCGGGTCCAGCGCACACAGGACGCGGCTGAAGCCACGTCTGGTCACCAAGGAGACACCCCGCAGGTGTCGCGGGGGTGTCACACGGGGGCGGCGGCTCCCCCCCGCGTCACTCGGGACGCGGCTTCAGCCGCGTCCTGCTGTCTGGCCGACACCCCGCGGGTGCCGCAGGGGTGTCATGCGGGGCGGCGGCTCCCCCTGCGTCGGCCGCTCTGCCGAGCCGAGCCAGAACGGTCCTACCGGGTCAGACCGGGTCGGATCGGGTTCGGCCGACCCAGGGGGGGTCGGCCCGGGCCCGGACCCCCGGTCTTCGGATGGTTTTCGTTCAAATTCCTGTAACATGAGCTACGAGCCTCCAAACGACTCTCCGTCAGCGGAAACGCGATCCTTGGATCGAAATGGTCATTTCGGTATACCGCACTCAAGGTTTCGGAGTACTTTGAGTTTGTCCAGGTTGGTTTGTACACGAAACCAACTGGGCCCTCGGAGCGGAGACGCTCATATCTTGAGCTACGGACGTCCGATTGACTTTCCGTCAGCTTCGTTGAATTCCTCTAAGTGAGACGGATCTTTTGGCATACTCCGCCTAAGGTTTGGACATAGGTGGAGTACGGTCGGGTTGGTTTTGCCTTAAAAACCAACCAGGCCCCTGGGACGAAAAAGCCAATAACTCTCAGACCGGGTGTCCGATTGACGCGCCGTCTGCGACGTTGAGTTCCTGTTGATGATACGGAAGTTTAGGATACATCAACTTCGGACTTTGTGACAGTTCATGTATCGGCCTCTCGGCTCATGGAGCGGACCCTCCCGAACGAGCTTGCTATGTGCGGGAACCCTAGTGCTGGCTGCGACTGCTACTTCGACGGCGACGACCATGCAGTGATCCTCAGTGGACTACGGCGACGACCGTGCAGATATCCTCAGTGGACAGCGACGACGACTGTGCAGATATCCTCCGTGGACTACGACGACTACAACACTCAGCGATCCTATGTGGATCAGTGCTACAGGTCCTGTGTGGGTCCGATCCTGTGTGGGTCAGCGCTCAGGGGTTCTGTGTGAGCTAGCGCCTACAGGTCCTGTGTGGGCCCGATCCTGTGTGGGTCTTTACGGGGGTTAGTTACCTATTGATCCTTTGTGGGTCCGACGAATTAGATGGATCATTGATCATCTTTATCGTCATCCGAAGAAGTATACCTGTGTGAGCTGAATCTTGAGTTTCTCTCCTTTGTGGATTGTGTTGAGCTATCCTGTGTGGATTTACTGTTTACTCTCCTTTGTGGATTGTGTTGAGCTATCCTGTGTGGATTTACTGTTTACTCTCCTTTGTGGATTGTGTTGTGCTATCCTATGTGGGTATACGTTTTGCTTTCCTGTGTGGACTGCGTTGTGCTTGGGCTCGGACGATGGAGCCGAACGGGAATTGATGACATAGGTATATGTATGGGAATATACCTAAGTCGTGTCAGATGTTACTTCTTGATTGTATCTTTCCTTTGTGGATTATCCATTGTGGATTTCGGGAGACCTTCGGGGGTCTCGGGGTCCCTACTGAGTAGCTTATACTCACCCATGCACGGGCTATGCCCACACTTCGTTGTGTTGGTTGCAGATGACGGACAGCACTGATCGAGGTGGAGGCATGTGGAGCAGGACGGTACCTGGAGGTGGACCACTGGGCGGGACGCACTCGGAGCGGACGGTTGGACCGAGGAGCTGTGGAGGCTATCTGTACCGACCCTTCAGGAGGGACTTCCAGAGGACGGCCTGATGTTGCGGCTTTTCTTTTCAGTTGATGTTTTTCCTTTAAGTTGTACTTTACAGTTGGGCTTGTACATCCGGACCCTTTTACTTTCCGCACACCTTGTACAGTTTTTACTTAGTGTTACTTTTCCACTTGCTTACTCTGTGGTGCTTGTTTACTTTTCAAAGGCAATGCCTTCCCTTTTGTTGGGATTTACGCCTTGGTGCTAGTCTCCAAGCCCTAGCCTATGGAAGGAGGGCTAGGAGTAGTCACGGCACGGGCCCCGAGGACGGGTAGTGACAATTTCTCATATCCTGAGAGAAGTGGGTATGCATCACTATTATATTTTGAACTCCACCTCCAAAGGATTTGGGACGTCATTTGGGAATTTGTTGCATTTTCCATCACATGGGTTAGGGGCTAGTTAGACTGGGATCCCACCATTTTCTAAAATAAATATAGTTTAAACAACATAATTAATAAATTCATGAATAAATAATTTAATAAATTGTGAAATTAACTATAAAGGAATATATTTTTTGATCTCAATTGTTAGTGTTTTACTAAAACAATTATTCTTGGGTGCCTACATTTACGTAGTCTCATATTAAATGTTTTTACTAATGTTATATAATACTAATTCCCAAATTTACTAAACTATCCTCTAATATCAACTATAGATATGGTGTTTTTTATTACTAAGTTATTACATTATTTTAAAGATAAAAAACATAATATCATTACAAAACAAGGATCCAAAGTTTTAGCATCTTTAGAAAATTATGAACATGAATATAATTTACATAATAAAATCTGAAAATTCTTTAATTCCTTCTTATCTATATTATTAATGTCCCTTATGTACTCTTTATTATAAGTAATCACCTGAGGATATACATCAAAAAAATGGGTGATCTAAAAGACCAATAAGAGGATATAAATATATATGAATAAATGTGACACGGGGTGAGGAAATCATCATCATCATAATATAGTCATGGTATTGTTATAATAATCATGATAGGAAGTATTAGATAATGTCAAGGAATGTGCTTATGCATAAAAATGAGACATCATATCTTAGTGGTCAAACACCACAGGAAGTTGTGAACAAAGTGATAATCATGTTTACACATAATAACTATTCATAATGAAAACATTATCAATGTAAAAAATTATTGCATCATATTCCCACATATTGAAAATTATCGCATGAGATAAATCATAGTACCCATTGTATTGGATCACTATATAATTATGGGTGTGCCCTTCACATTATAAAATTTAAATAATCATGCCTACCACATATAACATATAACAATCATAGTCTTACAATAACCATTGGAATAAAAATGTGTTTCATAAGAATAAATTCATGAATAAACTCTATTGTCCCCAAAATAAAAATGTAATAAAATAATCTATATAAGAATTATCAATACTGAGTGAAGAAGAAACAATCTCAAGAGAAGTAAAAGATGTTTTTTACAATGAAGGTTTTTTTTAAAAAAATAATTACATTTATCAAAAAATAATATTAGAAGAATGTATAAACAAGAATAGAAAAGGGAGATAAAATGAAATTAGATTTATGGAACATTAAAGGAAATATACCTAGATAAATATTTAATGGTATGGTGATAACCCAACGAAGTGAAATTTGGTTCAAGAATCCAGAAACTTATGTTTGAATGATTTATTCACTTTTATATCCAATATAATCAAATAAGATTCATTAATTAATAAATAAATAAAATATTATACATTTATTTGATTCATTATATTTTATTATTATTTTTATGGCCATTTTGATGAGTTATAGTGTTCAGTTTCATTGTTTGGGATTGTTTGTTTACAAGATTTTCATGATCGCTTCCATTGTGTGTGCACATGGGAGATAGTGTAAAATGGGGATAATTATCCTTTATTGGAATTATAACTTATTAAAAAACATCTATAATAAAAAAACAAAATAACATGAGAAGAAATTAAAATAAAATAGATGATGATTTTACCTCTTGAACTTATTATCCTTGAGAACCTCCTTAGGGAAATAGGATTTGGTCTTCTGATGATGCTAAAGGATTATAGAAATTGGAGAGGGTATTAGAAATATTATTGTATTGAAATTATAAAAACTTCAATGCTTGGAACATGTGAGGAGAAGAGGTGGTGAGGGTGGTATTTATAGTGGATGAGAGGGCTGTTTTTTAATTATTTTATTCATCAGTTTATAATTTTTGGATCAAGAATTTGAATGTTTTAATCAATGTGACTAAATATATTAAATAAGGAATGGGAGTTCTAGATTATGGGATTAAGTAATCCATACATCATCCATGACACAATTAGTCTGGTATTTTTTAAATATCATAAATTGTTGTATTTCATTATTCACTAATAATTCAACTATTTTCGATAAATCTCAAAAATTAACCTTAAAATTATTATACGTGTACAATTAAAAAATTTAATCCATTTTTCAAAATAATATTCTATATATGAGAATATAAATTTTTATTTAAAATCATCATTTATTTATAAAATACTAATTTCAAAATTATAATTGTTTTTATAACACTTTGAAAAATTAATTATGGTCACATTAAATTATCTTATATTTATATTGAAATAATGTTTAAATTTAGGAATCTATTTTATGAAAATAAAATTTCTTTTAAATCCTTATATTAAATATAAAAATAAAAATAAAAATTTATGTTTTAAAAAAACAGTAAAATTATCTTTTTAAAAAAAATTATTTACAAATAAAATGATATAAATGTATCATATTTTTATTTATAAGATGAAAAAATATTATTATTGATTTCATTGGATATGTTATAATTCTTTTGGAAGAATTACTATTCCTAATGGTCATGTTATTATTCCAAGGGTCAATTTTTTTATTCCATTGGTATAGGTTATTTAGAATCTAGAAATAACTCTTATTTAATTTATTATTAATTTATAATGTTTTTATGGTGTTCTCCATGTAAATTTATGTGATTTATACTATATTAAAATTTTATAAGAAATGAAAAAATTACATTGGTTATTGATTGGGTTGTTATATTGAATGCCTTCATAGCCTGTCAAAATTTTGGCTTGGTAGTTGGGTGTGTTAAGAAGATACATGAGGAGGGTTCTATGGTGTTTACATTTTGAGATTTACTAAAATAGATGGTTCATTATATGAACATGTTTTCACGACATGAATGATTTTCTTGGATTGGAGGATTTGAATTCATGACTTCATGTTTTGGATAGGAGTATTTTTTTTCTTAATTAACTGATTATGTCAACACATTGACCATGTTGTAAATAAATTTGAGGCTGAGGCGCCATGAAAATCAGTGGATGATCAGTGGGTTTGTATTTTGAGGTATTCACATACTAAATATTTTTAACTGCTTGAATTAGAGGGCCTCACAATTATATATAACATGATTCTGGTTTTTAATCGATGAATAAAATGAGGTGTAGCTTATTTTTCAATATTATATCTCTCCCAAGTTAATTTATTATTTTTGGTTGTTTGTAAACCCCTCCATAATTATGGGAGTATTTCCAACTATCCCTCCCCAACCCTGATCCCTGGCGTCTTGAGGATGATCCTTGGAGATCCATGGTGAGTAAATCATCTTTTATCCCTTATTTTATCTAGTTTCATTTTTTCATTTTTGTATAAGTGATATTTTTTCTTTTTTAGAGTTCTCGGTATATTATTTTGATGGTTCGTTGGTGTACTTAAAGTTAATTCAAGGTTTCCAAGTGTAGTTTTTTCTTCTTGTTGTTTCTCTATTTCCCTATAGTGTTAAAAATTCAAATATCTTATTTTATAGAGGGTATCCTTATTCTATATTTTTTTATGTGCATGCTTTGGGATTTCATGATTTTTTCATCGATTTTGTGGATAGTAGGGGTTGACATAAAAATAATAATGATTTGGATTAATCTAAATTCAATAGAAATGTGGATAAATAATTTTTTATAATACTTTTGATGTTATTTTGGTTGAAGTTGTACATTCTTATTTTCATTGTTGAAATTAATGGTTATTTAGATTCTTGGTTGTGTTGTAATAGTTAAAGTTATGAGACCATTATTGAGTGAACAATTAATAAAACCTTTAATGGAATTGATAATTAATTATACCTATCTAACTAGGTGGTTTCCAAGGTAATTTTAGTGGTTGTGTTAGAACAACCTTATTAAATAATTAATTAATGTAATGTAAACATGTTAACCTAAATTTTGGAATCCTTGTTTTGATTGTTTGGGTGGTTGAACTTATTTTGTTTCTTTTTGTTTTGGGGGTGATGATCAGTGTTAGTGATGTGCAATAGGGTAGATGTGCATTGGTTTTTCTGTGTGATGGTTGTAATGTGTGGTGGTGGCGATGTGTTATGTTTGTGTCATGAATTTTTTATGATGTGCAGTCTTTGAGAAAATTGATTGTTGTGATGAGATGACTTAGATGATGTGGTGTTTTTTGATGGATTATTTGAGATAAATGAGAAGATTTATTAGGTAGTTGTGTTTGTTTCCTAATTATCTATGTAATAAATTGTAATGTTGTAAAAAAAATTAAATGGTTTTGTATACGGATAAGAATATGTAATCATTATTGTGTGATAATGGGATGAAATTAATTTAATGATTAATGAACAAGTTTTTTAAATGTGAATGAAGGACATATTAAATAAGAGTTAATGGAAACTTATTAAAATCTAGAAATATAGGATCTTCTAATTGGAAGTGGAATCATGTGGTTGTGTGTGTTAGTTCTTTGGTGTGATGAATTAAGTGGATGGAGTGGTTGTGACAGATGATGCATGGTCTGGTAGTGTTGGTCTAGTGTGTGCTATTATAGATAATGTGAACCCTTAGGGTTGTTATGGCATGATATATCTATGTATTTTATTTTATATTTTTTATATACATTCCCAAACTGATTTTGAAAAACAATACTAGTGGCAAACATTTTTTTGATTTGGGTATTTTCCCTATAATACATGTTATTGTTTATATGGATAGTTGGATACCCCCTCTTCCCTTCTCTTCCTTCAACAAAATTGATGATATGGGTTGGTTTTTGGACATTAACTAGTAATGGTATGAGTAAGTGTTGGATATTACCCTATGCTGATATGGGTAGGTGTTTTAGATTACCCAGTGATGATATTAGATGGTGTTTTGATAATACCCATTGGGGATGATTATGTGATATTTGACGGAGATCATGGATGGTATGAGGCTTGAATGAGGTTGATTGATTTTATGATCATGATATCCTAATGCCTTGGTAATGTGATTAGGTTATGATATAATGGTTATTGATGTTTTCACCGAATGATAGAACTTGTGGGAGGGATGTGTAGGGATGTTTCATGGCCCACTATAGATATGACTAGTTATGTGATGATAATAGAGACTTACATTGAATGTTAGTTCATAGAAAAATGGGGTAACTAGGGATGCATCCTAAACCACATGAATGATGACTATAAATGTGATTTGATATATATGAAACTGATGGAAGCAAAATATGTTTCATGTCGTGATGTGAGAGAAGAAAATAAATGGTGAACTAGTTGTGGGGATCATTATCTTTGTATATTATATATTATTTTACAATATTGGGTCCATGATTTTGTGAGCCCTCTATAGTGAGGTTGGGATTGGATATTTGTCCTGCTTAGGTTCATATTGGTTCTAATGATTTCTCATTAGTTCATTAATATGTAACTTTGACATGGGAACTTTAGACCATTGATATATTCCTAATGAGTATACATTTTATTCTCACCATGTATTTATAAACCATTTTTTAGGTTCCAAGAGGACATCAAGGACTGATCTAGACATTACTAACTCAGTTTTAGAGCTACTATTGAGTCACAACGAGAGGAAAAACTTTTGGTATATACTTAGAGAATTATAAATTTATTCGTTGATATTATAAATGTATTGTGGTATGGTTCCAGTTTACTCTAATATTATGTGATGGGGTTTCATGGTGGTTTATTATCCTATATCTTGATCCAATAAAATAGAAAGGGTAATTCCTTCCATATGATATAATTTTAAACCTTTGGTGCTTGTCTCAGACCAAAATCAAAATAAATGTGGGAATCACAGGGGAAATTATCTCTCATCCTTCATTAATTACCCTATAGGGTTACCTTTGGAGTGAGGGGGTTATGACATATGATGTGTAAGTGAGTCATGTTCCTACATCATTATTTTTAATAACATAAAATATAGTATTGGTTTTTGAGGATTGATTATTTTTTAAAATTAATCACATAGCAAGAGAATAGAATTTTTTAAAAGGGAAACACTTTTTTTGTTCATGAATGAATTTCATATTATTAATTACATCACTTTTTCATTATTATAATTTCATAATACACATTGCATATTTACACTGTATTTATTTTTTTACACAAAAAACAGAATGTCTCAAAAATTATAAAAAAGTCCCCATTGGATAATTTTTCAATTATGTTTCCAAAAATTAATATTTATTTTTTCAAATTTTTTCAAAATTTGATAATTTACACAGTAAAATAAAGATACATATTTATTGGAAAATACTAGTTTTTAAGAAAATAATCAATTTTTGACCCGTATAAAAAATTAAATTTGGCTTCATTAAATTTTGTTATCATTTATATTTAAATTGGTACTATTTTAATAAGTTTAATACTTATAATTAATATTTATTTAAAAAATAATTTATTTATTAAAAATACTAAATTAATTGAACTATAATTTTTCCAAAAATACAATTTTGGTTCTTTAAAATAAAAATCGTGTCTTTATTATAATCATTATACATTCAAGTGTATAAAAAATAATGAAAAAGGATAAATATAGTTATGATTATATTTAAAAAGGAAGATATAGAAATTAATAATATCAAGGTCTAGATACATAACTCTTTATTACACCAACATACACCCTAAGGGTAATGTGTATGATTGTGGTCATTTCTTCTTGTGGTTTCATGAATAAGTTCTAGGAGATGATCACGATAAGATTGAAACTCTCACACATGTGGTTTCACTAAATTTTTAGTTGTTGAATATATTGTTGGTCTTGGTTAAGGGGAAATCCTAGTGATTCTATCTCCCTCCAAATCTCTGATAAATGGCATTAATTGGTTATGATCCTATGGAATGATGTTTTCACTTATTCCATCAATGTCAATTTTACATTACTATAACTCTTAATATATAATAATAATAATTTTCACAATAGAACATATATATTATGAATGGTTATGATGCTTAATGTGTTTTAATGTCTAGGAGGATATTTTTTATAATAGTTTAAAATTACCAATTTAGTGATTGTTTTTTCTATAACTACATTAGATAATAATGAATTTTTTCATTGAAAATGGAATTAAATTTATAATATTATAGTTCACTAAATTCCATATCCATTCATGGAATTATCCCTAGAAATTTCATTTCATAGACTAAAAAATTATGGTAATTATTTTTTTATCACCTCATACAGTTCCCAATACATGTCCCCAAACCCATGCTTCTACCATAGTAATTTGATAAGGCCAGTTGTCTTGATTCATAGAACCTTTTCTCTATGATATAAAATATTTACCATCTTCTTCTTGTATAATATTTTTTTTCTCCAAGGGTACCACCTTTTGATTTAGTACATGTGGGGGTCTATTATGTATATCTTCAAGAGTAATACATGGAATACATCATGTACTTGAGATTGGTTTACTGGATCTATAAATTGATTTTCCATAGCTATGATGTGATTGGATATCTAAAAGGGTATAAAATATCTTATACTAATATTTTCATTCTTCCTAAACCTCGGGACTTTTACCATGGAGATATATGAAGGAACACTTAATCTTTGATATCAAACTCCATACCTCATTGATGTATGCATGTGTAGATTTTTAATAAACATTGTATATATTTTATATACAATTGAATGGTTTAAAACTTCCCTATTATATATCTGATAAAATCATGTTACATACAATTATACTCTACTATTGTATACCATAATGTTGTACTCTAACACCTCTTTCCATAACAAGCCTTAAAAGGTATCATATGAATACTACAATAGATATTTTTATTATATGATAACTCCTTAATGGGAAGGTATTGGGAAGAACATACCTGGAAATAAATTGAACAAATTTAAACATATTCTCTAGATTTTTAATGGTGTTCTTACAGTGACCTTACATTAGAGAGTGATATATAGTAACAAAACATAGCTCTGTAACCTACACTTGCAAATAGATTCTCCAAAACCTTGAGTTAAAAATTAGATCTTGATAAAAACAGTAGTGGGCGTTACTCCATGAAGTGTTACCACCTTGTGTATATATTAGTGATTTTTTCATGGAATAAAAATTTCTTTATGTTAATTAAATTTCTAGAATTAGTAAGGTGATCTATAACTACCCAAATAGAGTTATTACATTTTTATGACCACATATGTCAAACAAAATACATGGTTAGGATTTCACAAATATGTCATAGTAATGATAATAGTTTTATAATACCCTTATATTTCTATAATTGAATCTTTACTTGTTGTTATACCTAGAATTGAGGGAGAAATTCTATAATCTCTCTCCTAATGATATAAAATCATAATATGTAATTCATAAATTTATATATCCAAGTGATTCCTAGAATAAATGAGAATTATGAGTAATTTATATCATCCATATATTACCTATTTAGTTTTGGTTCTTATTGGACACATATTGGAGATTCAGAACATATAATTCTATTTTTATCATATTTGAAATTAAGAATATTTTATAACTTTTTCTATAAATCCTTGTTGTTTTTATCCCTCCTTGATCCTCTTAATAGTGGATGGTTTAGAAGATATTTAATAAATTTAAAAATATGTACCTTTTATGATTCCCATTTCCATCCATTCCATGTCCATAAATCTTGTATCCCTTTCAATATAAATCATTTGTAGGGTTACCAGATTATTTCTACTCATAGAATTTTCTAATATGTTCACCTTCCTGGGTTGGTAAAGGGTGGAAAAGTCTTAATCCTTGATAATCTCCAACCACCTTCATTGGCACAAATTTGAATCCTTTTGTGTGAATATGTACTTAAGGATTTTTTATTTTTATATATATCATTGTTCTCCCAATAGAGATAATTTCACCAAATATTCAAGGAAAAATCTATTAATATAATTATTGATCATGGTTTGGGAATTTCTACTCATGGATCATTAATTAGTGGGAGTTATAGGAAATTTTATTATTGTCGTTCATGACTACACAACTCAATCCCTTTTTCTAATGCAATGATTTAAATAAAAACCCCTTCCCTGCTAGTAATTATTGTTTGAATAATTATAGTTATTACCCTCTTATTTAACTCTATAAATCGGTATTCTTATTCATCATTCCATAAAAACGTAAATTCCTTCCATATTATTTGGGTTTGATGGTTAGCCAATCATGATTTATTTACAAAAAATAATCAATAATACCATAATAATCCAATGAAAAATGTGGATCTTCATCATAGATATTGGTATCACACATCATTCAATTACCATTGTCTTTGAAGGATCCAAAAATTTCTATTTTCTGGTGATAAAATTCCCTTATAATATTACTTACTTCATACAAGACTCACATTTCATACACTTCACATATAAATTTATCTTTTTTATGTTATTTACTATAGCATTAAATTTCTTCTCTTGTCCCTCCATGATTTTGGAGTAGATACAAATATCATCTATAAATAGTACCAAAACATTATCAACAAGATCACTAAAGTCTCTACTCATTAGTTCAATGAATATTTTTAGAGAATTTTTTATTCAAATAGAGTCATTATAAACTCATATTACACATATCTTATAAAAATTGTGTTATTACTAATTTAATCCTTGTTAACATTTATATGATAATATCCCAATCGACGATCCACCTTATTGATGTATTAGGCTCCATGTAGTTGATCGAGTAAGTCATCAATCCATGTTAAAGTATATATATTCTTTATCGTGATCTTGTTGAGATCATGATAATAAATTTAGAGGAACATTGACCCATCCTTCTTAAGGATAAAAAGTACGCATGTTCCCCATGGTTATGAACTAGGTAATATAATCCATTTTTTATATATTTTACTACTGTTTAATCTTTAGTAAAATAAGATTAATAGAGTATATTTTATATTGAGTATTAGATATTGATAATGATTCATGTATGAGTTCAATTAATAACTCATCCTATCATCTTTTGGGAAGAGAATATAATTTTTTAAGAACAAATCAACATATTCACATGTAATGGGCATGTTAGAAAGGTTTGTCTTTATCTTAGACTAAATACTTTTATCTATACACACATTATCATAAGTTAATAATATAAATTCTTGATATGATCATCCCTAAATATTTCTATCATCCTCCTTAAATTTGTATATAATATTAGGGGAATTCATGATACAGAGGGTTGTTTCTTTCTCTAGGAAATTTTTTTGGCTCTATTCAAGCAAAAACAATCATTACCCAGAAATGAAAAATACACTAATAAGAGTATCACAAAGTTCATTGGGAATTTTGGCATAAAAATATTGATAGGGGGAAATCTATATTCATTGGATTCAATAATTTTCCCATATCTTATTTTCACAGTTATCTCAACTTTCATGTTTAGAGGTGGTAATCAAATATCTCAAATAAACTTGTGTGATATGAAAAAAATTGAATAACTAAAATCAAAATGTGTGTTCACTATCCTTGAATGAATAACTATCATATGTATCACCACTTAATTTTTTAGTATAAACCAGTATAGTTTTGATGGAATAATCTCTCTTCTTCACTCTAACACATTGTGATTTTTTCATTATTTATAATCAAACACCAATATTTAGTGCATTAGTTTTCACAGTTTTTTTGATCGTTTTTCAGAAATATTGGAAAATAGGAAGAGGTTTGATAGGATCATTATTTTATCCTATAAAATTAGTGGTTTTATTTTAGTAAAATAACTAGCTAGGTTCCCCTCCTTCCCATACCTAAATCATTTCTTTGTCCCATTTCTAAAATTTCTAGTACCTTCTTCCTACACTTTTGAAAAGTTGGATGTTTGGATTTCTTACTAATGTGATATTTATCCATCACTCCACCAAAATAAAACTCTATTATAACCTTCCTATCTCCAGTCCCCTATAACTATTGAAATTCAAAAATCATTATTTTGACTTTGAAGGAACATTTGACAATTTCTACATTTATGTGAAAGACTCAAATTACCAAGGATTTTTATAGATTCATTTTTATCCTACAAAATAAAAAATTAAATTTACATTCATTTTCAACAAAAAACCCATAGGTGTACCACAAAATACTTATAAAAATTTCCTCTTCTACCCCAATAGATTCATCCTTCTTTTGTTTGAGTCCAAGGAACCCCATCTTCATTTCAAGATGTATAATGTGAGGAAAAATATTTCTCAAATAACATTTTTTATAATTCTTTGTAATCTCTTCCTATAATGTTTTCATCAATATTTATATTCTTGATAAATATTAATTAACAATTATCTTCTCCATCTATATGATAAATACACAACATGACATTCTCTCTCTCATGGAAATGAAGTAAAAAATAATATCATTTTAATTTAAATAATCTATTTCTTGTGATTAAGTGGTAATAAGATTCACTGATGGTTAGAGGCATTTTCTAAAAAAAATTATCAATTGGAACATTCAATTTCTTAGGGTGATGTGGGTTTTCTCTCTAATTCATATTTTTAGTCAAAACAAGAGTTATTTGTGTATTTATTTTCATGATGTTCATGACTCCTCTTCCAATTAGGTTGGGTATGTCATTTGGGAAGTCTACACATTTCCCATCACATTGGTTGTTGAATTGGTTCCTCATATTTCAAACCATTTACTAAATTAAAGGATAATTGGGGGCACAAATTTTCAAACACATAAATATAAAAAGGGAAATAATTAACATTTAAGGGATAACTCATGAATTACATAGATTTTGTAACTGTTGAATTTTTATATTTTTATCTATGTTATCCATTATCTATTTTCTAACATAAAATATTTTACAAATTTTTTTTCCCTTAATAGTGGTTCATAATGAGAATATGAATTTAATAATTGATTACTTCGTAGAGTTTCAAACTAGGTGTGTAATAATTCATATTTTTCAGGCACCATGTGACAGTCAAGTTAATATAGAATCCTTCATTTCATGGTTCATTACCCTGAGGTATAACTATTATAGATCTATATTCACTTGTAGTATCTATAAAATGATTTCATTTAATAGAAAACAATCACTCTATACTTTAGAGAAAATTAGTAATGTTTTCTTATGTTTAGACTTATCGATATGATTTTCACTAATGTTTCTAATCCTAATTCAAAAAAATAAATAACCCTTTCTCAGATACAAACTATGAAATCCCTTATCATCTATAAAATATATTTCCTGATGTATTATATAATTATACATATAATATATTCCTAAAATAATATGACTCATATGTTATCTGTGTAATTAGATACATATAATAATAACTTGAACCATAGATACATAGAAAATATTTAAAACTCTATAAGAAGCCCTTAAATCTCCATTCATGTTATATAACATTATGGGATAACTTGGAGACATAACTATGATATGGGTGAGATATAAATCATGTTAATGTAAAAATAAAATCATAACATAATGTAAAAAAGTACATGTGAGTCAATAGGCATAACAGAAATGCATGAATCATAATAATGAATATTGAAGTATAGTATAAGACGATAACATCATGGTGGAAAAGAAATGCGGAAATAATATAAAATATAACATCAAAAGAATAAGTTGTAACATTTCTGTTTTTGACATGTAAATTATTAGAACATATATTGTAATATTGTTGAGGCCAAGTGCTGATATGAAATGTGATTCGGAGATCTGGAGATCCCGAAATTAATTTTTGAAATATATTAAATGCATCCATGTGAAATTTTATAGAAAAAGTAGAATAAATCCTAAACAGATTCCCACATCTTAAATATGATACTCCCATTGAGTATAGATCATCATTATTACTATATGTGCACCATATTCTTGGAGTGCATTGAAATATCATGTTGGGACAGGTCATGGTAAAATGATCAAATATTTATCTAATTAAAATAATTTATTCATTTAAATTTTTATAACTGTTTTTTTATTAATATGATACTATTAAATAATCCTAGTGTTAGATATATAACCCTAGAGCCATGGAGATATCATTGGAAGATTGCTCCTAGGAGAACGACAACTAGATCATGGATCATATATCACTGTTTAGTAGAATTCAATGATCATGCTAATGGAAATTATATGGATTCATTCTTCATTATCGATAAATCCATATCGAGGTAGAAAATTTTCTTCATGTGGGATTATATATGTTTTTTATCCTATTATGAATGTGAATCAATATTCTATTGTATTTTTTCATATATTTCCCATGTTATAGGTGTGGGATTATTTTCTGGGAATTTTGGGAGAAAATTGATTATTTGTTTTGGATCTTCATTCATCGTTATAATTGTAAAAAATGAGTCCAACCTAATTATATTTAAGGTTCATTATTCTCTTGTTTTTCTGGGATTTCTCCCATCATTCTTCATATATTCATCACTGGTTTTCTAGTTTATGGGTGGTTTGATAAATATGTGAGAAATAAATCAGTATGCTCCTGTTTCATGGCACAAAATATTGATAGTGTAGATCTATGTTACTTTTCATGTGACGATCTATCTATGATGATGGATTATAGTTTTTTAGATGATTGAGGCATGATCTCTAAAAAAGGTGACGGTGAGGCTTGGTCGGACAAGATCTGAGATTTCTTAGAGAGATATGTGGTGCAACTGGAGGTGATGGTGGTGAAATATTTCACAGAGTAAGACCCAAATTTTTTGTGAAATCTTGGTTTACACAGTGTGTAATCCAAAATTAAACCTTGTGCCCCCCCCAAGTGGTGTTATGCTTTTCAATAGATGAAACTATTATATTGTGTGTGATATATATCACACTGGGTGTGACCCTTACCTAGTTGCTCGATGTGTTCCTATGAGGGTACAATAAAATATGTTTGATGGCCTATCTCATTGAGACATATGCCATGACTAACACAATTTCCCCTCCAATAGGATAGACTCTAGAAACCATCACCGAGTAGGCCAATCACACACTTGGTAGGCCATAGCTTATTGTACCTATACGTATACACACATATCCAAGACCATACAATGCTAAAATATAAAAAACTAATAAGAATGCATTCATAAATCACATATCCCACCATTATAATATTAATTCAATTACTACAAATAAAAGGTTCCAAATACAATCCCACCATAAAAAAACTACAAAAAATTCCAAAAATTTAAAGTGGTTGAGGATTGATGTTAATATAACTATAGGAAAACACCGAGATATATATGGATCACTCATCTCTTAATCCATATAAGATTCTATCAATTGTTTTATCATCTGAAAAATCTACAGCATGGAGTAGGACCAATAAAAGAATTGTGATATTGATAGACTGAGGTGTGTTTTTATGGTTGCATTGACAGCATTCCTCCCCCACTTTGCAGGTCTGACGTTTTCCGTTTATTGATGGTGGGATTTTTTTTAGTCCCTTTTCACTCCATTACATTTTTTCATACGATGATGGTGGGATTTTATATGTATACATTCATGGTTATAATTTTTTAACATTCTAGCATTTTATGGGTTTGGAGATGTCTGTATGTGTATATGTACACAAAAGAATGGATTCTCATGTGTGAGATATTCCTACGTGGCATTAGTCATTATCCCCTGACCAATTTAAAGTGGGATTAGGGTTGTCAATAAATGGGTCCCATTATAATTTTCCATGGGAGAGAGGTATTAGAGGATTCAGTTCTACCTTTGGATTGGAGTCTGTGATATTTTTCTAGGGGAAACAATGTTAAGTGTTTCAAGTTCATCTATCATACTGGGGAATCTAATGATGGTGTCAAATAAAAAAATTCTATACACCCATACCATGATAACCTAATTTTATATTTGGGACATTTGGACACAGGTTGTAGGGAAGATATTGTTACAAGCATCATATAGTAATGGTTTGTGGTTTCCATGTCCTTATTAAGTCATCTTTCTATATATACTCATTGATTGTGGTAAATCATTTCTATTTCAGGATTACTGTATAATTTTTTTCAACTCAGATTCAATATGAAGATAATGAGGATGCTCCCATGAGTGATGGGGCTTTAATGCAGAGATCTATTTTAGAGGTGTTACCTCCGGGTGGTGTAATAGTCATACCACCACCTATTGTGTATTGGATGGTATCGTTCGTACCTGAATATGATGTTTATAAGTTAATAATTCATCAAGAGTTCCAATAAAATTTTCCCCTCATGTTATATATTAATACCATCTCACAGGTGGATAGGTACTGGACTGAGTCAATGAATTGAATCTTATATCCGGTCAGGATGCCCGCATATCAAAAGGTGGTCTTTTTATTAAGCCTTATCCATGGCTCTGTATGCCGATGGTGGGGCTTAGTGATCCAGTAATATGAAGGGGTGACTATAACATGGTCCGAGTTCAAGGACATTTTCATTGGAGAGTTCTCTCTATATACTTTGAGGGTTATTCACATCCTATATATTTTACAACTTTAGCAAGGTAGTACAATTGTGGTTGAGTATTCATTGAGGATCACCATCCTCTCTTGGTACTCAGTTGTTATGGTTTATAAACATATTCTTTGGTCATGGACATTATAGATAGATATATGTAGGTAAATCTGATCAAGTTTGATATATCTGTGAATTTTTACCTATTATGGGGATCTTAGGCTTGCATTAGTGGTCTATATTTTCATGGATGAGCAGAAACAAACAGTTGTTTCCAAATGTGGCCACACATTAGTTGAGCCTTCTTCAGTTGGTATCCAATGATATAAATAGGTACTTATAAATGTGAAATGTTTCACGAGTTTGTCCAGTGTTAGAGGTTTTGTGTATATACAATCACAAGATGGATCTAGTCAACCTAGAGATAGGTGGTTTTATTATTTTTATGATCAGGTATATCTTCCACGAGATTCAATGACCCAAAATGTAGCTGATAGAGATATGTTCATAGAGATGACCAATATAGGGGAAGTGATAGGAGAAGGTAGGACATAAGGGTACCAAACATGATAGAGGAGATGGAAGAGCAGTTAGAGGTAGAAGATATTATGACTTGTTGTCACCACCAGCCTCATGTAGTCTAGACCAGGCTCAATGAGATGGGGGACTAGGGGGAGGGAAACTATAAGAGGTCAATGTTTATGACCTATAGGAACGAAAAATGATATATGTATAGTATACCATAGTTTTAGAATTTATAGAAACAAATTTGAGTCATTCCTTTCATTCCACTTCTCTAGTTTGATAGTTATAGATTTCAATTGATCCATTGGCTCAATCCTTGTGTATGAAGACTCCTACCAATGGTGACTCGGTGATCACAAAATTATATTGATAGTGTTTAATAACACTTAGAGGTAATAGTTCATTTTAAAATACCTTTATTGTAGTTACAAGTCCTTACAAATTCATCATTGGTATAGACATGTTATCTATAATTCATGCCTAGATAGATTATTTGCAGCTTAGGATGTGGTGTATCTGTAGTTTTGGAATGAGTTTTTCCGTCATGGGTGAATGGAAAAACCATGTGGATAAGGATGAATCATTCATATTATGGTTAATCCAATTACTCATTAGTTGGAAATAAATAACCTTGGTGTAGTGGGTGATTTGATTTTTTAGTTTACTAGAGTTGTCAAGTAGTATGAGGACTTATTTCCTAAATATATGTAAAAATTAACTCTCCATTGGGAGATAGAGTTATTAATTTATATTCACCTTATAAATACACCAATATATATACCAAATTTTCAGATGGATCCCATAGATCATCATGATCTGAGATTTTAGTTGGGGGACTCACAAAGGAATGGATTTTTAGACCCTGTGTTTCACAATGGGTATACCTAGTATTTTTTTCCAAGATGGAGGGTAGGGGATTGAGGTACTGTATAGATTACCATATCCTAAACCAAGTGGCTATTTAAAGAATAATTATCCACTACCAATTGTTTATTAACTCTTTGATTAGTTAAAAGTGGCATCATGGTTCTCAAATCTTTAACTCGGATCTGGTTATCACCAGTTGCGATTACGAGAGGAGGATATACAACAGATTGATTTCTAAAATTGTTATAGTAACTATGAGTACTTATTGATTCCCTTTTACATGAATAATTCCCCAGTATTGTTCAAGGAACTTAGGAACTAGATCTTTTATCCTTTCTTGGGCTAGTCTTTTGAAATCTTCATCGATGAGATACTAATGTAATCAACATCTGAGTAGGATAACGTGAGGTAGTTTAGGATGGTCATGGACATAATCTAAGAGAGGTGAATTTATTGGAATCCCTAAAGGTGTCATTTATAGATTCAAGTGTTCCACTTTCTGTGATATGAAATCTCAGTAGATGATGTATTTGTGGACATGATAAAGGTTGATCAGGTAATATCTTCAAATACACCCAAGAGAATGATAGAGGTTTGGAGCATCCATAGGTTGGAAGGATAAAATCATATATTCATACCTAATTTCACAATGATATCATCTTTATTTATATCTTTGACCCAAAATTGATATCCTTTTGTGTGTACACAAACTCTCTATTAGGTTTTCCAGTAGTTTAGGTAGATAATAAATATCACTCCCATCTTGATATTTATAGATGAGGGTGTCGAGTGCATAGTGTTTGATGATGCATCAGGGAATAGGATTGATTTTTTTGCATGATCAAGATGTGATCAACTATGTCTCATGTTTTTTCAGGCTACATTAGTATAACTACATGACCCGAGATCTTGTCTTAGCATCAATAGTGTTTTCACCGAGGATGTAGTGACACTACCTGGTCGGAAAGTAGCTTATCTTATATTATGAACATAAGAGTATCAATTACATCTCCACTTTAAATGATCTTATATTGATATAGAGTATATTCCTAGAGCTCCTCCAGGATTATTGGATTGAGATTTTTTATACACTTATTAAGGTGAAGATGGTCGTAGATACTCTATGTAGGATATCATTTCAGTAGTTGTTAAGTGAGGAATCAGAGAAGTTGTAATCATTAAAATAATACCTTTTGGATGGGGATAAAGTAGCTTACCTCCAAAATCTGGTTGTTACACCACAACTTTTACAGTGGTTTGCGGAGGCAATGCTTGGGGATACCAACTATAGGAACCCACATAGTCATATATCTACTATATATGATCATGGTTGATTTTATGAACATGTGGATAATATTTTACTTTTCATAGGAAACATGATGGTCCTAGGAAGGTTTTGAATTGAGTTTATGATGTAGTTTTATACATATCTATGTGCAGTAATTATAGGGGTGGTAATTGTGTACTTGAACCTCTAATTCATGTTTTGGTGGCCAGGATGATGTAGGGAGTTGCATATTTTGTAACTCAATGTCTGGGTTTTCAGAAATTAAATACTAAGAACCATTATCCAATTGGTTTAGTTCAACTACTTTTGGTTCCACAGGGATTGGGGGTTGGGATATCCATGTACTTTGTGAAAAGGATACCACATATGTCCAAAGGACAATATTTCATCATGGTTATCGTATACTAACTCCCCAAGTCAGCCACATCTTTTCAATTTAAGTGAAAATTTAGTTATATATCATAAGAATCCTTTATGTGAAGGGTATTTTCTGACTCCATGGTGTTTCCATGATAATAGTTTCTAACAGTGATTCTTACTAAACATCTTGTTTATAGAAGGAATTACAGGAGGTCTCTAGAAATCAGTTGTGTTTGAGCATTGAATTTTACACCCAGACTGATGATAAGACTGAGCAGACCATTCAGTTCATGTAAGACATGTTGTAGGCATACATGTTAGACTTGGTCTGCAGTTGGTATAATCACCTAAAACATGTGCAGTTTTCATTGTGAGTACCCTTCCCCCAAGCCTCATGTCGTGACTAATCCAATCCTTCCTTCCATAGGTCTAGGGCTGGAAACTATCACATAGTAATAATATCCCAAAAAAAGGGAAGGCATTACCTTTAAACTTATAAATATGCCCAAATATCAAAATGCCGAAACTAAACACAAACTAAACCACAACTGTGACTGAGAAAACTACTTATAGTACAGTAAAAAAAAATGTACAAAGGGATCATAATACAATCTTAAAACGAAAAAGTAAAGTACAAATAGAATATTCTTTCAACTCGAGACCCTACCTGAAGGGTATGTGAAGAGTAGCTGCTTGTATACATAGAAGTAAGCCCGTTCATCCCATCTTACTGAGTACCACCTGGTCCCGGACCACTAAGGTCTCCATTGATACATCATTCACTTGCATGAGACACAACACATTCCGGAAAATCCCATGAAGGGGTGAGTAACAGAACACTCAGTTGGGACCTAAAACCACAAAGTAAAGATAAATAATCAAGACCTCAAAGAAAGACCACAATTCAAGAAAACAAAGAAATAACCAAAAAATAAATCCAACTCACAGCAGGTATAAGACAATGTACCAAAATTAATATTATCATTCATAATGATAAATCGTATGGTACTACTGAGGGGCTCATCCCTGATGAGTAACTAAGATTCGCTCAACTATTTGACCACTAAGGTCTACTCAGCTACTGGACCACTGAGGTCTGTTGAGATACGGGACCACTGAGGTCCACTCCGCTAATGTACCACTGAGTTTTACTCAGCTACTAGACAAATAAGGTCTACTTAGCTACTAGAAAATTGAAGACTGCTGAACTATAGACCATTGAGGTCTACTCAGCTACTAGACCCTTTGAGGACTTCTCAACTACTATACCGTAGAGGTCGACTCGGCTACTGGACCACTGAGGTATGCAGTTTTTCTCTGTCTCTGTGTTCACACTCATCATATCCTTCATTTCTTAGGTAGTTTTATGATTCCCTCTCTCTATTGTGCTTGATACCAAGAGAATATACTCTTCAAGACATCGGTCATATCTCGACTTCCAGAAAAACTTACTTAGAGTATACCCATACGATCTTCTTGTTGCAAGGGTCCCGAAGTCATAGATGGTGCGTAAATCAGACATTCTGTCTGAAAGATATTAGAGTTTCTGTAAATAAGGGTCGGTTGTGTCTGGGGCCAGTCTAACTAGGCTTGACTGACCTGAACAACCCATCCTGGGGGTCCCCCATGACCCAAACTAGTTCAGCCGACGTGATCTGACCCGGTTGGGTCTAGGCCATCCCAGTCCATCCTGGACCAGCGGCCAGACCCATTGGGCCATGCTGGATGAATACCAGTTCAGCTGTGGGTCTGGCCCACTAGGTCCCCGAGTAACACCATTCTTATCTAACCCATTACGACTTTTTCGGACTGGTTCTGACCATCCATGCAACTCATCGGCCCGGTTTCCCATTCGACACAACTCGCAAGCTACCGGGATAGTTATTCTCCACCCAGGGCCACATAGCTACCCAGTTTACTTCATTGTCCCTGCCCACATTGGTGGTTCATCTTGGGCCTCGCCCGAATTACCACTGGCATCCTATTCGTGCAGCCATGTGGTCAACTAAGGCCAGTTGCATCCCTCTGCATGAAATCCACAGTGGAATGTGTTCCAGTACACGCTGCGACCTACCCCACAGGCCGCTCCACCTAACGCAGTGCACGACCAGTGCTTCCACCCATCATCGCTACAACCCCTATTGGATGCGTCATCCACCGCTCAGGCCCTCCATCGGGGCATGTGGCCCCCCACCTACGGTTACCGCAGCAGGCCACCAGACATTCTATGGTCTTCCATTTCCTAATCTATTTATGCTTCCCAGATTCGTGTGGTTTCACTATCATTTTTAGGTACTCCACATCATTTTTCAGTACTCTAGGGGTCCGACCTCATTTGGAATCCCCCCAAAAAATATTTGACATGACTTCATGGGTCTGTCAATGAATGACAAGAAGAGAGAGAGGGTATCATAGAGAACATCAAATGAACAAACCAGACGTTGTTCATGTCATACTAGAATTGTCCTTATAAGTGGTATCAGGAATCATAAAAATAAATCCCTAATATTTAATCCCAATAACCAATCACATAATAAATATTTTTCAATCCCAATAGAACAATCCATCCATGGATCAATTTGTTATAGAGTTAATCCATGTTTTTTTATTTAGAGGGGAGAATGGGGGAAAAGAAATTACTAAGATTTAAACCCAACTTGGGAAAAGGATATCGGTCGAGGAAGATCACCCATCATCATCCATCAATCTCTGGTTCCATTTTTTTCTCAAAGGTTATCAACAACTATTTTCGATTCGCCATTATTTTCCATTGGAGGGGTTTCCTTCTCCGTTCACTAGAGGAATTTTATGGTAGTTCGTCATCCCCAAATCCCAGTTTAATTAAAGAGAGAAAATTAAATACATGTTATAGAATCGAAACACTGATTCATTAATGAGGTTCATTAATGGTTTCAGTGTTGCCTCGTCATTGTACTGCAGTGCTGATGAGTCACTGTGTAACGACGAAGATAAAATAATAAAATAACTTTTTATGATATTTTATTTTTCTTCTCAAATTCCCAAAAACTATCTTTTTCTGTCAAGCCATGTCAGTCGATGTTAGGTACTTCCTAGTAGAATCCTTAGACTTTGAGATCAGTGGTTCCCTTAGATGTTTGATCTGGGAACTCGTTTAAATGATAGAAAACCCCGACTGCACAATTATTTAATGAACATGAAAAATAGTTTGAAAATAAATTACTGCCACTCCAGGCCTCGAATCATGTTCCATCTTAGATCATGGTATTGAAATAATCATGATTAATTTTTTAACATTTACTTGGATTATAGATTATTACATGTTCCCCATCGTAGGACTTTATTTCCCAAAAATACGAACAATGTCTAATCAAACAAATGAGTGTACTAAGCATGAATCGTATCATCCCACTCTTACATGATTCCATAGAGATTACCATGCTACCAATGAATACGCACCTGAGGAATCGATCACCCATGATGTATCCTTTTCATTCGATCCTTTATCTCTACCAAGTTCTCAGTGAATGTTTCCACGTCATCAGTCTCCAGCTCTCTGTGGTCGATGATGTGAGAAGGGTCGTGAATGTATCTACATGACAGGAATATGTGTAAGATGTCTTTAACCCTATCAAACTAGAGCAGTATATCAAAGTGGTACGCCACCTTTCCCACTCTATCTAGTACCAGGAACTGTCTAATTAACCTCAAACATCACTTGCCACCCCAACGAAATCTATGTATCACTCATCATGGAGAGAGAAGTTGGAATATGTTTCCCCCCACCGTGAACTCCATGGGTCTCTCTCTCCTATCATCATTAGACTTATGTTGGCTCTGTGCAGTCTTCTTCTGCTCATGGATGACCTGCACCTTCTCAGTTGTATCTTGTTCCATCTCGGGATCCATGAGTGTCGACTCCCCTATGTCTGTCCATCATAATGGTGATTGGCATGGTCATCTATATAGTTCCTAAAATAGTTCCATACAAATAGAGGAGTGGTAATTGTTTCTATACACAAACTCCACCAGTCGTAGGTGGTCCTCCCAAATGAGAAGAAAATCAAGTACACAAGAACAATGCATGTACCCCAAGGTCTGAATGGTCCACTTTGTCTGACCATAATTCTATGGGTTAAAGGTTGTACTCAAGCGTAGTTGAGTCCCAAATGCCTCATACAATCCCTTCCACAACTAGGATGTAAAGCATGCATCATGATCAGAAACTATCACAGATGGGACCCCATGGAGTCAAACTATCTCTTTCATGTAGAGGCTTCCCAATATCTCTACTCAAGCCAACTCTTGAATAGGAAGGAATTGGGTGAACATGGTGAGTCAATCTACGATCATCCATATGATAATGTTCCCCCTAGACATATGTGGTAATCCCGTCACAAAGTTCATCGGTCTCTAATATCACATCAACTTTGGTACCACGAGTGTTTGTGTCAAACCAACTGAAACCCATTGCTCATCCTTCACTTGGTGAAAAGTGAGGAATCTTTTAACTAACTCTGTCACATCCTTCATTATCTCAAGCCACCAGTACTAAAATTAGAGGTCCTGTTATAACATTTATTCACTTTGATGTACTATCAAAGGGGATGTATGGAACTCCCTAAACACCTACTCCTGCAACACCACTAGTACAATTGTGTGTCCTATGAAAAGGATATTGTGCTCCCAACCTTTTGAATATCCATTAGGGGAATGCCCTGTGGACATCTGAGCACATATTGTCTAGCAGGTGGAGTCATCGAGTTATGCCTCCCTGCCTTTCTATAAGAGTGGAGGCGCAACTACCATCGACAAAATAAAAGATGTCTCATCTCTATCCATGAAGGATGTCTGATGTGATGCCAACTGCATTGAGTCCACGTTCTGTATTTTTGAACTCGATCTCCTAATGAGAGAATCTACAACATGTTCTCCTTCCCATGAGTATATACTATCTCTATGTCATAGTCCTTGAAGAACAATAGCCAACATCATTGTCTCATATTCAAATCCTTCTAATAAATTATATAATTGATACTCTTGTTGTTAGATTAGATTATGAATTGATTTCCCATAAGGTAGTGTCCCCACATCATTATTGTGAAGACTACCACTGTCAACTCAAGATCATGAGTCGCATAGTTCTACTCATGTGGTCTCAATTTTTCTAAGCCATAAGAAATCACTGCTTTCCCCTACATCAGGACACAGCCAGGCATGGTTCCTTATGTGTTACAGAACATCACGTAGTCAGTTCCCTCCTATGGAATCTTCCAAATATGAGCAGTCTTCAAGATCTGCCTCATCTGCTAAAAGCTCTTCTAGAATAATTTTATCTACATGAAGGGGTTTTCCTTCATTATCAATGATATCAAGGGTGACACCACTTTGGAGAAGTCGGGTACAAACCTCTGATAGTACCCATGAATCCCAAGGTTATTGCGCATCTCAGTAATGATCTTGGGTAGATCCCTGGTAAGAATTACCTCAATCATCACTGGATCCATCACAACTCTAACCTATGAGAAGATATGTCCCAGGAAGTGGACCATTTGTATCCATAAATCACACTTAGAGTGAATTTTTGTAATGTTTGTGCCCTTGGAGTGTGTACCGAACCATCCTCAGGTGTATCGCATGCTCATCCTCAAATGTTGAATACACTAATATATCATAAATGAGGACCACTACCAATCGGTCTAAGCATGGATAGAAAATCCTATTCATGAGTCCCATGAACACTACGTGGAAGTTTGTCATGCCAAACTTTATTACTATGTACTCATAGTGGCCATAGAGATATCTAAGAGACGTCTTTGAGATGTCATCATCATGTACTCAAAGTTAGTGATAGTCTAATCTAAGGGAAATCTTTGATAACCATCTCGTTCCCTTCATCTAATCAAAGAAATCATCAATCCTCAGTAGAGGATACTTGTTATTCACAATCACCAGGTCCACGCACTGGAAGTCCACTGATAACCTCAAGATTTCATCTTCCTTCTTAGGAAACAACACTGGGACTACCTGTGGTTGAATGTTGTGCCTTACAAACCCCATCCTTTGCAAGTCCTATAAATTTACTCTCGGCTCCTGGAGCTCTGTGAGAGCCATCCAATATTTAGGTGTAGATATCAGTGATGTTTGGAGGAATAGATTAATGCAGAAGTCTACCTCTATGTAAGGAGGAATTCGTAAAACTTACTCTAGAAATATTTCTTCATTCCCATCCACCACTGAAGAAAACTATGGACATGTCTCATCCATTACACTAAGGGTCATGATAGAAAACTAATGAGTGATAGACTACACCCTTCTATATGCAAGTCCATCCCAAGCTGCTCTATTTCCCTTCTCACTAACAAAATAAAACTAGTTCCCATCTTTGTTGACACACCATATTGTACATCTAAAATAGTCAAATAGAGCATGAACTACTGATATCCATCCCATACACAAAATGAAATCCTAAGGCCTCAATTTTCTTACTAAGAGATCCAGGATGAAGATCTCACCTCCAAGAGTAATCTCATAATGTCGAAACTAGTGTGTTATCATCGAATCCCCTCATATAGGATTCACTAATTGAAAGGATCAAGCTAATGGCTCGATCAAAATATTGAAGCTCTGAACAAGGTCTGCATCAAGGAAAGAGTAACCGACACCTATTTTTATATGAACTATAGCTAATGTGTAGAATACATAGATCCTACCTCGTGTCATCTCTGGGATATCATGACTGTCGGCCTCGATTGCTTGAAGTTGAGCCCGACCCTGTCCACCTTCTCATGGATCCTATAGTGAACCACATAGGGGTGGTGGTGGTAGTACCTCATTACTATCCCCACCTCTTTCCACTCTTCACAGTCTTCTAAATTGTCCTCCACATGGAAAACCACCCAATTCTTATCTCTGCAAGTACCTCGGCATTCCCTCGACGATCATTCAGTCCTCTTTGTGGTGAGTCGGGTGATCGTGGTCCATGTATACCTACCCAATGCACGCATAGGACACTTTGTTACACTAATGAATACCTCTTCCCTAGGAACCATGTACCACTGACCCAATGTATTGGGGTTTTCCCTTGAATGGTCTTCCCATTTTGGGCCTCTGCATCATCGGTCAGCTACCAACCACAGAGGACTCGACCACCTGTCACCTGGTGGTAGCTCCCGCCATCACTGCCTACTCTAAGAGGAATCTCTCCACTAGTAGAGCTTGATCCAGCACCCCAGCATATGTTACAATGCTGAGAAAAATCATTGATGTCCTAATCTCCCGTATGATTCCCTGGTAAAAGGCCTTTTCCGGAAATAAAGGGTCTCATACCATATCCGTAGAGTAATGGGAGAGGTTTGTGAACCTCCCAGAGTACTCAACCACTATAAGGATTCCCTACTTTTGGTGAACTAGCTCTTGTATGCACACTAAGCACAAATTTTCAGGTAACAACTCCTCCCTAAAAATTTTAACGGTGTCAAACCAGGTGAGGGTCACCTCCACATGTGTATGCATCGTCAAACACCACTATCTCTCGACCGAGCCCTATAGAAGGCTCACGGCCAGAACTGCCATCTCGTCCTGTGGAGTCCTCACTAAGTAGAAGACTCACGTCACCCCATCAATCTAATACTCAACTACCTAAGGATATGTCTCTCCCTTAAACTAGAGGGTACTCTATCTCTGAAACTCATGAAAGGCATTGAGACTACACGCACCCTCTACCATAATTTCCAGTATTAACTACTGACCAACGGGTGGTGGTAAATTTGGGACACCGCCCGAAGGTTCCATATAGGGAAACAATCCCTGTATAGAAGCCTCATCACTCTTTAAACCTTCCTCACAATCACATACTAGAATCCTAATTGGCTGTCTTCATTAAGGCATCTGGAAAGAGATCAAGATGACTCATGATTAATATATTATAACTTGTGAGCTGACTTTAACTCAGAATGGTCATGAGAAAACATTCAAAGATGCATGCAGTCATTTTGTTCATGTACCATGTCAGAAAGAAAAATTCATGGTCCTAGTGTATGGATATGTTGGCCACCGCACCATCACCAGACTCCCCAGACTGAAATACAAACTCAAAAAACATAACAATGTTCCCCATCAAAATTTACAAAATCTTTGTTCTTCTGGTTGAACTAACCTCCCACTGATTCAACTTTTTCATTACTCGTCCCCCAGGGCATATGTCAAACTACCCTAAGCCCACCTTCTATAGGCCAGGGGCTGGTGACTAGCACCAAGTAGGAATATCCCTAAAAATGGAAGGCATTTCTTGTAAACCTGTAAACATGCACAAATAACAAATTGAAAAAAGTAAACACAATGAAAACTGAAAATGTCATTAAAGAAACTAATAAGAGTACAGTTCAAAACGAATGTAGAAATGGCCCTGAATAGATGCCCAAAACCAAAAAAGAAAGTTCAACTTCCAGAGTCCGTCCGATCAAGACCCAACCTGAAGGGTAGGTCAATGGTTGCTCCTTGTTTCTGTATAAGTACACTTGTTCGTCCCATATCACTAAGAAACACCTTGTCCCGGACCACCAATGTATTCGTTGAACTGTTGATCACTTGCACAAGAAATAACACGTGAGGGTGAAGCATGTGCAGGGGTGAGTAACACAATACTCAATTGGGACCCTAAACAACAAAGTAAATATCATAATTCAAGACAAAAAATAAAGACCACAAAGTAAATACGACAATGCAAAGACATCTCATACCACATATAAAAAAATGTATAGAGAGTAATAATATATGTCATAAATCTGAATCATATTATACTTTTAAGGGCCTCATCCCCAAGGAATCACTAAGGTTCACTCAGCTACTGGACCACTAGGGTTCGCTGGGCTACTAGACCACTGAGGTCCACTGGGAAACTGGACTATGGAGTTCTGCTCAGCTACCGAACCACTAAGTTCCACTCAGCTACTAGAACACTAAGGCTCGCTCTGCTATTGGGCCACTGAGGTCTGCTAAGCTATATGACCATTGACGCCCACCCAGTTACTGGGCCATTGAGTTCTTCATAGCTACTGGACCATGGAGGTCCACTCTCCTACTAGACCACCGAGGTTCACTCTTTTACTGGGCCACTGAGGCCCCACTCATCATATCCTTCGTGTCATAGCTAGCCATAGGATTCTCGCTCCCCAGTACACTTAATTCCAAGTTAATATACTCCTCAATCCATAGGTTGTATCTCAACTTTCACAAAAACTCACTTAGAGTACACCCAAAGGACTGTCTTGTCGCCAAGGACCCAACGCTACTGAGAACACATCCTTCAGACACACAGTATGATAGATATTAGTGTTTTAGTAAACAGGGGCCGATTGTTTTTGGGCCCGATCTGACTTGGTTGGACCGACCTGACCAACCCAGTATAGGGGGCCCGTATAACCCAACCTGACCCAGTTGGGTTTGGGCCACCTTGGTCAAGCATGGCATAATGTCCAGGCTCATTGGGCCTTGCTGGACCTTGCCTGGTTTAGTCGTGGGTCAAACCCACCGGGTCGCCCAGTGACCTGGTTATCATTCTCTTTGGTCCGACTTAGTCTGAGTAGTTTTGACTAGATGGGCCACCCAACGACCCGGTTTACTCCATTATACAAGACTTCATTGTTAGTCTAGCTTGGGTCTAGCCTATACACCCGCTTGCATCCTGTTCGAATAGCCACATGACCGACTGAGGCCACATTCGTTCCTCTGCACGTGGAACAACATGGAATACGTGCGAACACACTCTTCTGGTGGTCTCCTTCAGTGGTCCATTTCACAATATGTATGCACTTCTGGGCTTGTTGGGGTATCAAAGTAAATGTGGCATCCTCCTAGACATGTTTCCATCACTCCGGGGGTCCGTACTCATTTGAAATCCCCCCGGAAAAGATCTAACACAACCTCGTGGGCCCGTCGGTGAAGAACAAGGATAGAGAGAGATAGATCATAGATAACATCCAATGAATAAAACATCCTTGATTTGTGACAGCCCATAATTTTTCTTTTCAGTGAGATCATGATTCATAAATATTAATCACTAAAATTTAATCCCCATAACCAATCCGAAAATAAATAATTCCCAATCATGCAAGGAGATCCATATACTGATCAACTTGTTGGAGAGTTGATCTTCATTATTCATTTAGAGGGGATAATAGGAGAAAAGAACTCACTAAGATTTAAACCCCAACCATAGAAATAGAGATCGGCCGAGAAAGATCACTCATCACTGTTTGTCGATATCTAGTTATGATTCTCTATCCAAGGGAATCATATCCTTTTTCTGATTGGTCAACATTCATCATTGGAGTGGTTTCCTTCATCGTTCTCCAGAGGAATTCCATTATGGTTTGTCAACCCTGAATGTCAATTTAATTAAAGATGGAAAACGCATTGCGCATTGCATCATCGTTGCAGTGATTCATTAATGAGGATTAGGAATGGATTCAGTGTCACCACATAATTGTACCTCATCTTTGATGAGTCTTTTTATAATTATGAAGTTAAAATAATAAAATAACTTTTTATGTTATTTTGTTTTTCTTCTCAGCATCTCGAAAACTATCTTTTTCGGTCGACCTATTCCGATCAATGTTAGGACCTTCCTAAAAAAATCACAACCCTTTGAGATCAACGATTTCCTCAGGTTTTTTGATCAGGGAACTGGTTTAAAAGTTATAAAAACCCTCTCACATTATTATTTAATAAACATAAAAAATATTTCTAAAATACATTCCATCCACTCTAGGCCTCAAAATCACATGTTGTCTCAAATCTTTGTCTTAAAATAATCCCATTAAATTTTAAAAAAATTTACAACATGTTTTGTGGTATTTCGTGTGTATAATAGAAGATACCATTCAATCAATGGTATGGCACTATTTGAGGACTTTCATGGTCAACCCTCTAGGTCACCACTATACTGATCAGAACTAAGAGAATCAGAACTTGTGGGACCAACCTAGGTGATATAAATGGAATAGAAGGTTTATATCATTAAGGAATATATGAGGACTACACAATACAGTGAGAATTCATATGCATACCAACAAAAGAGGCCTTTGATGTTCAAGGTGGTATGCTATTTGTTCCTAAGGGTCTCACCATTATGGGGATTATAGAGATTGTTTTGAGGTATAAACATGTGTTTGAGAATAATTTTCCCTTTCCCTATACATTTTAGAGTTATTGAGATGGTGTACTACTTATCTCTACTAACACAATTAGACAATGTACATAAATGTCTTCCACATGTTGTAGTTTAGGAGGTATATGAACAACCAATTGCATGTTATCGACTGGGTTAAGCTGGGCATCGATGAGAGAGCTACAATTTCTGAGTACTTGGTGGAGATTGAGGATCGACAGGAGATGATCTTTTATGTTTGATTGATTCCCCTAGTGTGTCTCTAGTGGAGGCATAAGAATCTTCAGCAGAGTACTTGGGAGCGGGAGACCCAGATGCATGCTCAATACCCACATCTCTCTATTTAGAGTTTTTTATTATTTATGTGATATAAATCGATAAGGTGGGGATAATATAGCATCAATATTTTCTTAATTTAAATTATTATAATATATCTTGTAATATTTTTGATTCTATGCGATGTGACGTCATGGGATTCCAAGGCCCAATGATCCTAGAATTAATTATTGAATTATATTATATATAATTAATTCATAGGAATGCAGTTTTATAATAAGTGAATTAAAATTTAAATATAGTCTCAGATCAAAAATTTGTGGTGAACATTGAGTTTAGATCATAAGTTTTACTCTAGGTGAAACCTAACCACAAAATGTGTTAGTCGATCGGGTTGGGTGTGGTAATGGGCGAATGATTATATAATTTATCTAAATTAAAATAATTTATTTAATTAAATTATCATGAACATGATTTTTATAAAAATATTATACTTTGTAAAAAATGTAGGATATGTTATATAAACCCAAACCCATTGGGGATAGCAGTAAAGGATTGTTATCTGTTTAATTGATACCAAATCATGGATCTTACATCGGTGTCTAACAGGGATTGAGGATCTCACCAACAATAATTATATGGATTAATTCTTCATTAGTGATAGATCCATATCAATGAACTAAATTTTTTTCATGTGTATTGATCCACATTTTTTATCCAATTATTAACTTGAATTTATTGACTAAATTAATGGTTCACAGATCTATCATATTATGGGTGTGGGTTTATTTGCAGGGAATTTTGGGAAAACATTATTTATTCATTTTGGATCTTCATTATTATTTATAATGAATATAAATCAAGACCAACCTGAACATGAATAAATTTCATTCCTATAATTCTACTTCATGGATTTTTACCAAATTTCTTCATCCATTCATCAATGATGTTTCGTTTGATCGATGGTTTAACGAATACCCAAGAAATCAATCATTGCACACATGTTGCATGGTGTAACAGATTGAAACCAAAAATCCAGATTTTGTTTAATGATGGGATATAGATATGAAAATGGATGATATATTAGTGATGGATTTAGGGAAACTAGTTCTTAATATCTTTGGCATGTGATAACAGTGTGGCTCGATGGATGGTTTTAGAAGATAATGATGAACATTCTCTGATAAGCTAGTAACGGTGAGGCTCGATCAGACCAAATTTGTTATCTCCAAGTGAGATAGGTGGATTAATTGTAGGTTTCATAATTAATGTTTTATTCATATGAATAACTTTTGGTTTTATTAAATTCCATGCCTCGTGTCATGTAATCCAAAATTACACACCATTTGGGACCCCTGTGTGGAGTTGGGGATTCTATGAGAAGAAAGATATCACACCGCATATGCCCCATAGATACTCAGCATGAACCTTGGATGGTACATAGACACACCCATGAGTAAATTTGATATGAAACATATTTTACTTATATATGGACATGGCTAGCCGTACATGGATAAGACCATCCATACACAGACCTGGTCTGGAGTACGTGGACTCTAATAGTTCGTGTACTCAGACATGGACACGTTCTTCGGATTTGATCCATGGGTTAGACCTAGTTAGGAAGTGATATGTTATTTACTACCAATACACACTATTTTCTACTTAAACGATATAATGGACCCTTTTTTCCTCGTTTTATTAGTCATGTTTTTTAATAGTGTGTTTCCTTGATCCTTTCCATGAGGGTTTAGTATGGACTCGCATCCTATACATGGGATGGTGATCCCCTATGATAAACTTAAGCTTGGATAGTATTTTGGGAATCCGTCCATGGTGATTGGATTGAGATCCTCTATCATCGTTTTTTCTCTAGGTAGGGTTCTTGGTATCATCATGACCAACATTTTTTGGGAATCAAACCCCAATGTGGCAGGCTAATCCGAATGTGGTAATTGGTATACCTTTTGGACTTTGGTGTGATCCCCATATGTGTTTCAATCTCTTTGTATCTCTACAATGTATTTATTATTTCTAAACACAATGATAATTAAATCTCTGATAGATTCCATCAATTCTGTTTTACAATGAAGTGTGTTCGACTGTATAGTGGTCATATTTAACTATTGAGTATAAATCCAAAAGTGGAAATATTGTTCTGATATTCCATGATACTGAGTTTCTACTATGAGTATAAATTGATATGTTATTATCATATATTTATTTGGAATATATTTGAGATGATCTGACTATACTTATTTATTGCATATTATTACTGATTTCGAGCTATCTTATTTTGTATTTTTATACTCACCCATCGATGGGATTTTCTAGCATGTGTTGTATCTTATGTAGGTGGATGAACTTTTATTAGAGTCCAAGATGTACCAAGACCAGGATGAGAATAATGATTCAGAAATATGGAGTTGTGTTCCTATTGTAACATTTATAGCATTCCTAACCCACTTTATAGGTTGGGAAAATTTTCAATTTCCTTTTTGTGGTCCTTTATTCGGCCTTTTTTCTTTCTGATACCTATTTTCATTCTATAAGGGGGTATTTCATATGTATAAATTAATTTTACTTATTGTTTAACATTTATTTATTATATGGTCATCGATATGTGTTCATATTTATAGGTACATTATGTTAAGGCCTCACATGTGTGTGATATGCCTACTCAACACTGTTCACTAGTCCCTGACCATTTGGAAGCACCGTTGGGATGGGTCGTGCGATAAGGAAAGTGTTAATACAAAGAAATAATAATGTATTATTCTATTGATAACTTCCCATAAAGCATACATGGTATCTCATGATATAAAAAACATTACCCAGTACATTAGAGGACCATATAATTCCGGTCCAAACCATCACATTTATATTATGTCAATGCATATGTTTGACAAAAAGGCCTTACAATATAAGAATATACTTCATCAATTTTAATCCCATGATTACGAAATTTTGGTAACCTATATTTAATTAATCAATAAATTAAGGATATGTACATATAAGTTAAAACCCTTGAGTGGAAATGGGGATGGGTATTCACAACACAAAATTTTGGCCTGGAAAATCATGGGATAATTTTGAAAACATAATGGTTGTAAATAAAGGTTCATACAAGGACTAAATGAGAGTTAATGTTGGTATATAATTACTTTAGAGTCAAAAGGATATTAAATTAATTTATAAAAGCACATTGAAAAGTGAATAATTGTAAATAAAATGGCTTAGTACAAAGATACTACTTAAATAAAATGTAAGATGAGAGAATCATGACCTTGAGTGGGTTGAAATAAAAGCTTGATAAAATTTTCATAAGAGATTTGGGGAAACCATTGATGGATTTAAATGGGTGAGATGGAAAAAATACATGAAAAATGGGTTTTTTAGTGAAGTGTAATGGGATGCTACGTGGGTTTTTCTAGCAAAAGATAAGGGTGTTCTTCATTAATTTAAAAACATGGGATTTAGAATCTATGAGATAATATAATAAAAATAACAAAACATCCCATGTCTTTTTCAATGATTTGTGTCAATGTGGAAAGGATTTCAATTTTTTATTCAGATAAAAATATAAATATGTAAAATAATGTTATTCATGATGTGTAAATGATTCATTTTCATAAATTAATGTTATTTAAACATTAAAATATTATTTTGGTTTTGTAGGATTCGTTATCAGTTTCTAAAATTAATCAAATGACTTCAAAAAAATTATTTTCTAGGGTAGATCTATTCTATTCATTTATTCCTTTTATTTATTAAATCACTTTTAGGAAAAAAAATTGAAATAATATGCATCGTAAATTTGTACTATATTTTTATTTTACTAAAAATTTAGATGACCTCAGAAAGTAATTAAAAATTTAGCATTAAATAATCATGATGATTTGATTTCAAAAATAATAACTATTTTAAAATAATAACTTTATAAATATTATAATTTAGAAAATTAATTTTAAATCCTTATTTACTAGAAAATACTAGTTTTTATAACACTTCCCTCTTTCCAACCCTTGTAAAAAATAACATTTTACTTTGATAAATTATATTATAATTTTTATTTTAATCAATAATATATTAATATGTTTATTTAATGAAATTAATATTTATTTATAAATTTAATAGGTTATCAAAAATAGTGTTTTAATTGAAACTAGATATTTTACATATATGTAATTTTAGATTCTTTATATTGAAATCATGTTTTTATTAAACTCTTTATATAGTAATGTGTATAATATGATATTGAAAAAATATAAATATAGTAATAATTTTTATTTTAAAGGAAAATATAAAAATTCATTCTACTTTTGTCAAGATACATATACCCTAATTACATCAGTATATTCCTTAAGGGAAAGGTGGTGATGGTGGTACATCTTGACCTGGTTTGGAAAACATGGTTTGGGAGGTGATCTATATAAGCTTGAATTTATATCATAAATGGTTTAACTCAATTTTTAGTTATTTAATATTATATTGGTCATTTTCAAAGGAAAATCCCAGTGGTTCAATCTCCCTTGGAAGCTCTAAAGAATGGTCTTCATATGGTAAGATCCTACTAGTCGAGGATATATTTTCTTCCATCTGTATCAATTAAACTTTATCATAACCTTTCATATATACTAATCTTGATGGTCACTATAGAAAAGATATAATATCAATGGTTAATAATATTTAAAATATTCTAAATTTGACATAAAATATTTTATAATGGTATAAAACAACCAATATATTGAATATTGTTTCAATAATTTTATTACTTAATAAATTGTTTATTCATTTAAAAGGGAATTCCTTTTATAAATGTTTGGTTTGTTAAAATTTCCAATGTTTTGGAACCATCGATCCAAGTGAATATCATGGAATACATAATTTATCCAATAATGATACATAATGGATCTTTTCACACTTTCTCCCTCTTTATGCGTTTGAGGATACATTCACTTAGATAGATGTATACCATGTAACACAAGAAATAATACACTCTTGGATTTTTCAATATTTTTTTTAATAAGTTTTTAATTTACGTACCTTTAATTGGTCAAATATTCCTCTTAGATCTATCTTAATGGATCTTGATCTATATAATAAAAGTCATTTCACCTAACAACTGAATAGATAATCTTTTATCCATACATTTCTTAACTTACTATAACACTGGTATCTAATTCTCTATTAGTAATAAATAATCAACATAAATCACTAGGAAAACAATATAAAATACACTAAATCTCTTATATAAATAGTGATCATATTCATTTATAATAAAAACAAAATATAATGGACTCATCAAAATGAATATTCCAGGATCTTGTTCCTTTATTCAAACCAAAATGGATCTTTATAATTTTTTTTAACTTTTTCGAATCCAGTGATGTCACAAAACCTTACAATTGTGTAATATAGACATCATCCACAAGATTTATATTAATGGTTATAGCCAATACATTCATTATTAAAATATCATAATTCAATAAATCGGATATGGTAATTACAATTATAAAAAAATAGCATAAAAATTGGTGGAACAGTTTCCTCAAAGTATATTATTTTACATTTAATGAAACATTTAAAAAATTATTTCATATAAGTACTAACATTACGATTTATATTTCATTTCTTCTTGAATAATCATATACATGTAAAGGGATTTAAATAAAGTTGAGTATCTACAAAAGTATTAACTTGAATTTGGTAGTTGTAATTCTTTTTAAAATTCAATACTTATTATCAAATTTCAAAATTTTAATTTTTTAATAATTATTTATATTACAAAAGTTCATTTTTCTCAATAAATAACATCTCACCTTCCTCCTGGATATGAAAATAATATCTCTCTAGTTCTCTAACCTCAATTATAAACTGATTAAATTCTTGTGTCTTTGGAATAACTTCTTTCACTATTTCGTATAGAGTATTTTCTTATCCAAACTCTTTTATATATTCAGCTTTGACTTTATCAAATTCACTATTACACCTACTATCTCCGTTTGAGATGTTATCCCTTTGTAGAAACAATAAATTTGTTTCCATAAGTATTTTTTATATGGTGGTTATACAGATAATATACTCTTCTCTCAATAATATAATCAATAATTATACACGTTTTTTCTTAATATGCAGGTTTTTTCAAGAATTAGCCTTAAAATAGTATTCATTACTTGAAATGTATATATAAGAAAATAGATTTATTAATTTATCATTACAAAAAGTATTTTACTTGAAACTTTACTGGTAACTCAACTTAGATTATATACCACATGTTGTAATCTGCATCCCCAAAAGTATCGTGATTTATTTTCAAGAGTCAACATCATTTTCAACATATCTAACAATATTTATTTCCTCCACTCACTAACACTATTCCACTATGGTCTGTAGGGATGTGTTAGTAGGTGTATTATTTGAAACTTTTTTATATAACCTATAGTCTTGGATAATATATTATCCTCTTCTATGATTGAAACGTTTCCTTATCTTCATCCCAAGATTATTATCTACATCATAATTATATTCCATAAATTTCTCAAAGGAATCAAATGTATACATAATTATTCGGTATTAATATATATTATAAAGTATTAAAAAATGTAAATAAGTAAGAGTATCTACATCCAGATTCTACTAAATAATTTCCAAATTCAACTATGTGAAATAATTCTAAATGTTATGTGGATCTCCCACTTTTCCCGTAAAATGATATTTGGTTAAATTTTCTTATAAAGACAAATTACTTAAATCTGAGTGCTTCACCATAAAATAACTTAAATACCATTCTTGATATAATCTCAATAAATTTTTTTACATGACCATATTAATTATTTCAAAACTTGTAATTCATGTGATCCATATTTTTTATGTTTTAATATAATATTTTCATATTCTAGTATATAATGAGGATTATTGAGATGTGTCTTACCACAACAATTTTCATCTTTATAAAAGTATTAACTTGTATTTCTAAACATGAAAATAAATCCAAATATTTCTATAATTGACACAAATAATATGTTCTTGTTACACAAGTATTATAATAGATAATCTTTAAAACTAAAATAATTCTAGTTGATAATATTATATCGTAGTCTCTTATAGATGATACAGCTAATCTCACTCCATCAATAGATTAAATATTCAATTATCTGTTATTAATATCTTATAATATACAAGGTTCCTATATTTGGATAAAACTATGTGAACCAAAAGTTGTATCTAATACCCAATTTGGGAAAATGGAACTATTGCTCTCAATAAATAAAATTCGTTATAATTCCCATTTATTATTCACTGAGGTAAAATTCATATTCTTTTGTCCCTTCTATTTTTGATAAAAGCAGATATCATACTTATATCTATCCCCACGCAAGACCATTTCCATGTTATAAGGGTGTTGTAAAGGTTTTTTTGTCTTATAACTTACCTTAGAATTTTTTTACATGGATTTTCTTTTATAGAATATGAAATGAACACTTATCTCTCATCGTGATTTTGTATACATTTTTAATTAATTTCATTTTTATAGACAAACATTTTATAAATTTTTATGTATAAATTAAAAATAAAACTCATGAAACACGAATGTGGAGAGGATAAGATGAGGTCTTTGAAATAATAATTGTGATATTTAAATCCTAACATGTCAAAATTATTTATATATCGAATCATTATGACTATGAGAATTCTTATAGGGTATATTTCTTCTAAATTTTATCTGATGAGTACATCAGTGATTTAATACCTCTAATATCGTTCTTTTTACTAAAAATATCAATAATATGATTCAACATTAAATATGTGATGATATATTTCTAAAGATTCTTTATATCACTAGATATGTGTGATAACATGAGTCATTGAACAATCAATACACCATCCATTAGTTTCTATAGGAAATCCATCACCTCCTCTCTCACTTCCATAAAATTATATGTAATAATAGGGGACTCTAGTATATATAACATTCTTTCTTGGAAAATTATGATTCACATAAATAAGTTCCATTCTTAGAAATATAAACTATTAAAAATATTTTATATCTCTTTGAATGATCATAGTGATAGTGAATTTATGGTGTCACTTTTCTTTATCTAAAATAAAAAATATAGAATTCCATTACATTATCTTAATGATTCGTTATTCTATAATTAAATATTTATTTAGGTCCACCACTATTTTATCATAAACAAAGATCAATTTTTTGGATTCCAAATATCTTGTCACTGATATATTCTAATGGAAACGATACACATTTCACTTCTCATATCACTAATAGAGTCCTTATGAAATTATTATATGGTATTTGGATAGACATTATTCCCTTAAACTAAAGTAAAAATAGACCTACTTGATCAATTGAGTTGAATCCTTAATATTGAAATCATATACTTGTATTTCCTTAATAAATTACCTCCATGCTGCACTAAGTATTCTAGTGAAAATAATCATGATGCTAACATGGTTAATTTGACCTAAGAATTTAACAAAATAATTTCATTAAATGTCCCTGATAATTTAATGTATCCTAATGAGGTATATATTAAAACATTGTTCTATATTTTTATTCTAATTCAAATTATAAAAGGTATTTAATGATTTAATATTTATTTTGAGGGATTTTGTTAAATTATATAAAAAATTTAATTATTTTATTCTTCGTACTGATTTTAAATTTATGTGAAACATACATAATTAATTAACCTCTTTTGAAAAAAAATTACATTACACTTATTAATTTTACATGTATAATATATCTTATTGTATACTTTTTATACTTGTTAATTAAATTATGTGGGATCTTATATAAGTAATTAATTATACCAAATAAAAAATAATTCTTCACTTCATTTGATTTTATTTAAGAATGTTTTTTAATAGATTTATAAATTTCGATCTTGTTTAGTAGTCTTTAGAAAATGAATCATAAAAAAAATAACCATTAACTGAAAAATAAAATAAATATATGAAATTATCATGATCTCTATCTACTAGTGGGATTATTTAGAGATGAGAAACTAAATATGGACCGAGGGGAAATAACTCAATTTTCCAATAACATATAATAACATGAAACATAATCCTTTTTTTCTATGTTTTTAAATTTATAGTTTCATCTCAACAAGAAACATAATCCATCCTCTATTTTTGGGATCTACATTCTTTTCAAATTGTATACTCACATGTAAGTGAGTGGTACCATAGATTTAAGGTTACACTACAAATACCTTTGACATACATGCTTATAAATAATACATGTATGTATGATATGAATATCATCAATTTTAATTTTACAAAAATATCATTAAATTTTGTAGGTAATAAATAATTAAATTGAAAAAATAAATCCAAAAATTACACAATTCGATCAAAGCTCCTGATCATCAGCAACATTAAACAACAAACGAATTCAGTATTTCAAGTATTTATTTCCAATATTCCTATTTATAGTATATTCACATTAATTAAAAATTTAATAAAAAATTAATTAATTAATTTCTTATCTGGTGTTCTTTCCAATTTCTAGTCATTGATACCTTTTTATAATCCCATAGAGTTATTTTCAATAAATTTAATAAATTTAAATTATATATTTAAACTAATTAAGTACATTGTGTGTACTTTGGAGGTCACTTAGTGTATAATCCTAGTATAATATTAAATCTCATTTCTAGAAATTCAATATATAACATGACATTTATGCCATTTACCACATACAAAAAAAATTAAACTATACATAGCGTGTTGTTACACATACAATGTGTTGTTCATAAAGGCTAAAATGTATAATATTTGTAGTGTGTATGACTACATGACAAGATAATAATGTACATGGAACGTACCACTGAAATTAACATGTAGTATATGGTGTGTAATCAACTACGAAATGTCATGTGATGGTATTCAGTGTGTATCAAATAATTACATCATGTATTGAACCACAAAACATTCTGATAATAATATATCGTGTTCCATGTGTGTAATGGTGTGTATCAGATAGAATGTTAACTAGTTAAAGAACATGTTGTTTGTGTGATTGTGTGTGATTGGGTAGGAGTTAATACATGACATATAATGAAACCACATATTTCCCCACATGAAATGTCGTGAAATATATGGTGTGTACCATTTTGGGGGATACATGTCATGTTCTTGACTGATAGATGTGGTGTAGTACCTTCCAAACCACACACCACTGTAGAAGTAAATACATGTTGTGTACTGATACTACAAATTGACCAATACAATGTTCTATGAAAAAATCATTATGAACATTGTGTGGTGTTACATAGAGAGTGTCTTATGTGGTATTACATATCATTTTATGATAAACTAAAGGTTATGTAATCATGTTGACTATCCAAAAACATTGGAACCTTTATATAGGTTCCTCAAGTGTTCTGCAAACTTTTTGTCACTTTCGTATCCATAAAATGAAATATTATAATGTTGTATTGAACTTTAGACTAGAAACAGAAAATTGAAAATAAATAAGAAAAAAATTATTATAATTTATCAAAAAAATCATAAATAACTATAAATATAATAGTTTTGATACCACTTAATTTTTTGGGGGCACAGTGGAATTATTATGTCGGTTCAAAAAAATCAGAAAAAATAGTAGTTAAAACCACTTAATAATATGAACACACCCAAAAATCTCATAGATAGTATCATTCACAATTCAATTATAACTATTTATAATATATCATTAAATCATCCATTGTATTATTATACATCTAATTTCAATCATTTTTCTTGTTATGTTGTTGTTTCGATGGATAATTCAACTATAGATTCCCATATATATATCCAAAAATTCCCCATCAGTCGTTGACCAATGTTTTTTCTAACAATATTCTCTTATTCTTTTTAAATATTATTTAGAAAGATAAGAAGAAATAATTATATCTAAGGATTAAGAGAATCTCAGATGACTTCTCATTATATTTAACACATTGTTTATTGAAAAAGAAAATTTTTTAGACTCTAAAACTAGTATACAATTCATATAATTTCACTAAGTCCCATATCTGTTTATTAAACATTAGTCATACCCCCTGAAAAAATAATATTATTTTAGTAATAATTATTATATCACATTACATACATTAAATTGAAGATCATTTCTAAAACCAGGTAATTAATATGTATTTAAATCATATTAAATAAAATATATCACTTCCATTAGAACATTAAATATTTCACACATTCTCTTATAAAATTTATCAAAACTCAAATAATGTAAAATATTTTTTCAATAAAATAGAAATATAATTCTATTTTCCAAACCTATGAATAAATAAATATTTTCAATATTCATGTAACTTTAATAAGTAAATATTCTCATCTATTCAGAAAAACACATTAGAAAATAAAAATTATATACATTACTATGTGAATAATTAAAAAAGGGATAATGTTTAAGTCACATATTTTAAACTTTAATTTCTTATAATCTAATTTATATGATAATGTTTTACAGGAATAAATGCATTCCCATATTCCATGGAATAAATTAATTCTAGAAAATAAATTTAATAGAATTTAGTAAGATTCTTGAGACACGTAGAGTTCATCCCTATCGCCCACTTTATCAATACAAGTAGGTTTAACTTACCTAAATTCCAAGATCATCATATGACAACACTTCAAGGCACCCATAGGGAAATAAATTAATATTAAAATATCGACAATATTAATGTTAATGATATTGTGTAATATTATTCCTTTTTCAAATGATATTGCAGCAATAATTATACAAAAATATTTCATCACACTATATACATGATTTCTCAATTTTTAAAATTATTGATATGAACTAATATATAACCTACCAAGGTAATGTTTTTTTAGAGGGATCCAATTCAATCAAAGATACACAAATATCTTCCTCAATTAATATGGAAGGGAAAAATACATTATTGGCTATTCTATTAATTTCATATATCTTATGATTTACCAGATTTATGACACCTTTCATGAGAGTATATCATCATGGTTTTTGTCTTTTCAACAAAGTACACAGTTCATGATACACATTAATAATAATCACTAATATAAGGACCAATACACATGTTCATAAATAGGTATATATAAGTACACATAAAACATATTGAATAATAATTGATGGTTTTGTCTTCATGACCACCCTTCATGGAGATCACCAAGTGAACAATTCAAGAGAATAAGTCTCTATGGTTATGAACCCCTAATACCTAATTGTTATACATCATTTATGTCCCATAAGATTGATGTATGTCGACTATAAGAGATATATAGTAAACAATATCTTCATGAAATCTATAGTATCTAATTATAATAAGAAACTAGTATAACCTATTTATATTAAAATTATTTTAATGACAATTTCATATTAATGTTACATAGAGTAAAAATCACTATGTAATAAAAATATATATACATATTTGTTTTTTGGTAATAAAAATTACAAATTCATTTTTAAAGGTCCCCAAATCCAGCACTACTAATGCCAAGTGATCCACCCATAATCCACCAAAGTTAAAAACATTATATCCAAAAATATAATTTGGTATATTAGCTGTTTTATTTGACTATGCATATCTATTAGGGTGATATTTTGTACTCACTTTTAACTAAAATCCATGATACCATTATGACTCCTACAAAAACCTAGAAACAATCCTAAGTTCATGGTTTGAATTGATGATCATCAGCACCCTAAGAATCGTTATAATCTATGAATAATATAATGTAGCCATGTAATATATATAATAATATTCCATAATAATTAAAAAAAATTGTGTAATGAGGTCCATAATCAGCAGTAAAAAATCATTTCCTTTAAATGTTCTTTAAATTATAGTTACAAAATCCATTATTAAATTACCCCGCATCCATACTAGTTATGGGAGTAGTTGTATCACTATTATTGTTCTATGATATTCTTCTTTAACCTAATGGCATAACAGTTGATAATAAATAAATTTAGTTATCTCTCATTTCATACAGTCCCATGAAAAGTGATTTTGGATATCAGTATATATCTCTTGTATTCTCAGTTGAAAAATCACATTGAAGAATAGTAATCCCAATGAATTCCTCCTTCATACTCATATAAACCAAAATCCATCCATGAGAATAAAATAAATAATGATAATCCAAATACCATTCCCCATATAACTCTCCACCATCACGACAATATAATATAATGACCCAATCATGAATAGAAATTTCTATGATCTTATCTTACTTCACTATGGATGATGAAGGCTCAATAATGAATAAACATACCACATAATAATTCTCAGTGATATCCAGGTGTGGATCTTCGATCAAAAAAATGAGTCTTCAATCATTATTAGAACCCTAAATTTTTTGAGGATGTATTTTTATACTAATACCATATCTAACTACGTTTCCATTCCCTAGTGAAAAAATATGCTTGTAATAAAATAATTGGAATTATTAAACCCAATGAATTTTCATCACGTAAAAAATGAAATGAGAAAGTATATACTTGAGGATTTTAATTTCAATCTATACCATGAATTTCATGGAAAAAAAATAACTCCCTACCACATTAAGTTTTTAATTAAGAGTTTAATTTAATATATCTTGTTAGATGGTTCTTTTCTATGGATACCATTTTTAACCATATGCTAAAACATGAAATTCTGGTATTAGTACACAACCAATACCCATTTAAGAAGTGTAATGATAATCCAGAAAAACATCACTTCCTCCTAATAATATAATGATAGGAGTAGTAGTCAACATTATCATCATAATCAATAATGAGTATTTACAATAATAAGACTAAAATACATAAACAAATTATTTTAATGGTATTTATAAGATTATTTATCATATTAAAGTCTATAATAATGTTATAGAAATATGTTATAATCCCTATAAAATTCTAATATTAAATAAATTTGTGAGTAATTTATAATATATGATTACCACTACCTTTTCATGAACAATAGATATTTTAGCTTTAGTGACAACATGTTCTCAGATATTAATATCCCAAATTATGAAGAAACAATATTTGGAAAACTTAATATAATGTGGATATTCATACAATGTATAATATTTTATTCATATATGACTTTTATACTCCTGTGATAATTTTAAGAGCTAAAGAATGTCATCCAAAAATTCAACTACAAATGATTTAAAAAATGGATGGAATATATTTTCCATCAATTGAAAAAATATATTCTCAAATTATTAAATACAAATGGAATTACTAGATACTCAAAATGTTTATATTGATATTGATAAAATCATCAATGAAATATAATCCACCATGACTCTAAGCAGATGATACGTAGAGAATATTTCAAACTCTTAAAATTGCATATACCCTTATAATTTATTAAATAAATTTCTAATACAAGATAATTGATTGTGTATTTTATAATTTACCTAGTTAATATTTTGATGTCTACACATAATCACAAACATAAATGACATTTATTAGAGAAAAATATTGAGGCTCCCCAAAGAGATGGGTTGAGTATTATAAAAAACATTAACAATAGTTATTCTAGTTTAATTTTAAATTCCCTTAGCTTATTCGGATTGATATGATATGGAGAAATGGAAATTTATTTTTTTGGGGAAATATTTTGAAAGAGAACTCCACATATTATTTAAGAGGATTCCGTAGGAAATATTTTTTGAAAGGCATTAAGGAAGAGGTCAGCCATAAAATATATAAAGCTATCATCCTTAACATTATATTTTCTAATTATATGAATTTTTATTTTAGTATTGATAACACTAACCTACCTCATATCTGATCATTCATGACCCACATGGAACTTTTATTCTTTGATAAGGGTATATTGACTCCTAGTCGTAGATGAGAAAGATTTCAACCATTAATAACAGTCAATATGGTCTTGAATGTGATTTAAAGAATATATACTAAGAATAAAAATAAAATATCATATAGTGGGTAAATAAATCCCAACTCTTTCAATATTTGTTTACCAATATAACACAAGATATTCAATTTTTACTTCATTCCATAAACAGTTTTTCATGTTAGTATAAAGGCTCAAAATCATTAAAAACCCTATATATTTAACACCAAAAGATATTTAAATTTCTTAGATATAATATTACAAGAGTAAAATATAACCAATAAAAATAAGAAATTACATATTATGCTAAAATGGTACCTCCCACTATACATGATTCCATGACTACATCAATTATACACTACTCAACTATGTGGAAAATTTTTTCACCCTCATGATAGACCCATAGATGAAAATCCTAGCTAAAATAAGGTAAAGTTAACAATCAACATTGACCACCTTGATTGGATTCGAAACTCATTTTACCTATAGTTTAACAAATGTACAACCCCCCCCCCCCATCCACTGATTATCACTAAATAGAACATGATATACTTGGGTCTTTTGATGTCACTAAAATGGTTTATCAAATGGATTCAACTTTTATGATTTCTTGATATTCTCATATAAACCTAATGGGGAAACTCCTCACTTAAAAACTATAGTGTGGTTTAGTATATCATGATTGTATAAGTTTTTATTATTACACTACAGGTATCATAGAGCATGGATTAAAAGGATCATTACCCCCTCATTAGCCTAAAAATGAACACCCTAAATCATTTATTACTATTGTTGCTTCTTCACACTGGATAATCCCTTGAAATAATATTGGATAGTATATGTGCCAACAATTTTGGTACCATTATTAGAAATCATCCATTCCATAACAAATATTTTCAGGTCCTAATAGAATGTCGCTTAATTGAACATTGTGGGATCCCAACCTATTATACTAAAAATGGGACCAAATTGTTTGCGCTATATTATCTCAAGTTATCCTCCTCATATTCCTAAGACTACTGACTAGAAATTAGTGTCTATCGGTAATATGAGAACAATAAAACATAAATATAAAATAATCATAAATTAAAGTGAAATAAATAATAATAAATGATCATTATTATATAGTAACAAAATTTTGATATTATTTCTATAATCCAAGCATATTGAAGAAATATCACATTTTATAGAATAATATGGAATCATTGTAATGTAACAAGATTTATAAATTTGTATATATAATCATCCATGGGTTGGTCATATTATTACATGGTCTAAAAAAATTTAGTAACAAAAAAATGGCCTGATCTCCCACCTAGTTCTATATCTTAACCACATGAAAATTGCTCTGGATCAACCATCCACTACAAACCCTTTTTCATTACAATCATCTCAAGGAATATATTCTAAAACTAAAGTGATATGCATGTGAAAGGTGGGATTACGATAGAGTAGGGTAAGACCAATGGTTTACTTGATCAAATACTAAATATATAAGTATAAGTATAATGTTAAACGGTAATAAACTCATAAATAAATATATGTTTCATACTTCAAATAAAAACAAGCCACCTAGCATCAACCATAATAGATTTGGTATGTTTCATATATGAGACTAAACATGAACCATGATGATAACAAGTGTTAGTGTGTCACTTTCCCATCAAACCATATCCATAAGCTCAGGGATTTTAGATAGAAATACACCAATAATAAAAAACCTCTAAAGGATATTAGTTGGTGTGATTGCCAACACACGTTGTATCAATATCTCAATTAGTATTACACCAATCCCCCATTTCTAGAATAATTCGGGTCAGAATTACACCAAATCTATAATTCCCTGAATAACTCACTCTGTATTAACCAACATGGATAAATATGTGAACTTAGGGATTCATCCTCACAATAAAATGAATACTTACTAGAAGTAAGGGTTTTATAATATTCTGTGGACATTATACCCTCTAGATCAAATAACCATAAATAAAATCATAGGTAACATTAGAAAAAGGCAGGTAATGTGATATTATAAACAATATCAAACTCAAACAGTAATTAAAAACTCATAAAATATCTATATAAAAGTTTAATATGTCATAAAACCATATATACAAATTAAAGATCACATATGGGTTAATTTTATATATCATGGATCAAAAAAATAAAAAAAAATTATTAAATTATTAACAATCTTTAATTTTGTCCCAAGTACTGACTGAATCACATATCCCATACATAACATTATCTATCCCAACCATCAATCGATCGTAGAATCATTACATTGTCATTTTCTTCAAAAATGAAGTCTTCTTGGGTACCCATGGTGGTTATATAAGGGTGTTAGTAAAACTCAATAATCCACCACCAATGTTGTCCCAAAGAGTATATATTCTAAAGAAAGTCAATGCTAATGTGCCCAGATAAATATCTATACATGATAAATAAATCATTATCGATCCCTGGATATTGTAGTGATATGATAGAATGTCCATACTATTTTTGGCTAGATTTAGATGAATATAAATAGAATTGATAACAACTTATGGTGAACCACAACCTGCCATGGACCCTGTATAGTATTACCCAAGGTTACCCATGTTATTCCATGAATCTATTATATTTTCACCCAATAGAAACACATCCATCCCTATAAGAATTAAATTTTCACCTTGGTGGGACCACTTCATTCTTATAAAACCATTAAATTATCACATAGGGGCACCGGGTTGTGTCTCAAAACCTTTATAATATCACCCTAGAGAAAAAAAGTGCTTCCATAAATCCATTATGTTATAACTTCAAAGAAACTACATCTTCCCTATAACCACTATAATGTCTCCCATGGGGAACAAAATCATGCCCAAAAAATTTAGAATATCACCTATTGGAAACAACTTCCTTCCCAAAAATCATTACATTAATTTATTAACTATTAAAATATCCATTTCTTTTCACAATTTATATGTATGTAAACTCATATAAATTACGAAAACTAACACATTAGTTCACTTTACAGAGAAAAAAATTAATTCTGTGTCACCCCTCAGGTTACTTACATATCCATTTTACTCAGCATGGAATGCCTCAATTGGTGTCCAAACCATTAATATTTACAAGATTTCATTGACCTCTCATAGTCTACAAATAAATTTCTATAAAAATATAAAATACATACCCTTTATTTAACATTTAGATAAAACATATATTAATTTTATGTGACTTAACATCATACACACATTCATAAGATGTGATTCATTGGGAATATCATAGGAACCACCTAAATTATTCATGAATGAAGTTGATCTTTGAATATAAATGGATAATATATATCCACTCAGAAGAAATCAATGATTTTATGAAATATCTTTTAGCTATCTCATTAAATGAAAGACACTAGAATCTAATTATGAATAGTATTAATTTAACATAATGGTAAATGGATGATAAAAGGAACTATTCATTGTGAGTTCATATCCTTCTAGATGACAATTCAATAATTTCCATTTACTATTATATTTTTAATATTTTATTAATTGCTTAAAGAAATATAAAAAAGTCTAAAATAATAAATTTTGCAACACTTTTACTTTTATGTATGGGCCATAATTCTTATGTATAACCTTACTGACATCCCATATGTATCACATTGGGGGACCAAAAAAACCATTTTTCATAATCAACCCTAGAAATGAATTTTACATACAATGTATCTACATGTACATCCCAAAACTAATCTATATTATAAAATTTTCTTAAAGAAATGAACACTCTCAATAATGACTAAATTATCCAACTCAGTACTAGATAACTCATACATATGAAAATGATAAACTTATGTTATTTTTTAGAAATGGTCTCTTTTAGACATAAAATATTTTATTAATGTTAATATGACATATAACTTGAAAATTTTCTCAACTCTTGACATAATGATCCTTATGTATGTATATGAATATTTTATATAACAAGTATTTACTTTTACACTACACAAATTTTTTAATATTGTAACATATATATATATGTGGTGACTCAAGAGTTACCAATATGTATACACTTATTAATATTTCATTAGCTCTTATCTAAGTTAATATTTCATAACAATGTATACTAGAATATATTTTGGATATAACTTTACAAATGGTTAGTTTAATTTTTTTTATATAATGGGGCTCCCACACATAACCATTCTAACTCCAAGGAGGGACTCTTATATATGTGGTACCCATATATAAGAGTTACTTCTTAAAAATGGTTACTTTGACATAGTTCAATTCCCTCTAACCCTTAATATGGTTACTTTTTCATTATAGATGCAGAACCCAATATGAATCTTATATGAAAAAATTTATCTTTTACATATTATAGTTTTCCAGATTTAAAAAAACAACATAAAATCCCTAAAAGTAAAAATTCATCTAAAAACCCTAAATTATTTCATCACCTTTATGAATTTTATAATTCTAATGTAGGTAATAGAAATAGTGGAAACTATCTACAAACTAGAAAACCTCCAAAATACAGTTCATAACCTATTGTAGTACCCTCCCCCTTCCCACCACTATGTTGTTCCAATGAAAACGGCTGAACCAAAATTAGACTACAACTTACACTCACCAATACCAAACCCTTCATCACAACTCTAACACATTTAAAAATAATATATTTAACTAAAATTATATATTTGAGAAATAAAATTAAGGGGATTGGGTTTTTTGATAAATTGTAAATTATAATATAATTAATTGGTCTAGGATATTAGCCAACCCGCATAATTAGAGTCAATAAGGTTCATTTAACACTCAAACCAAAGAACTAGATTATCCTTTATTGGAATTACACCTAGTCTATATAATTATAATATCCAAGGATAGAATTTTAAAGACTAGTAAAATTCAAGGAATTTTTTTTCTTAATTTTCTTTGGGATTTTACAAGAACGAGGTTTCTGACGGCACCTGATTTCGAGGCCCGGTGTTCCCGGAATCATTTTCCAAAGGATAGCTCGGGTACATTCAGTGAACGAACGAGCGTGTTTTCCTAACTTTTGAACCGGTGCTCGGAATTGAATTCTGAGGGCACCGATGGAATCGTAGCGCCGGTAATTGTTTAGAAACACCTTTTCTAGAGATGCGTTTACTCGGGTGTGGTTATTAAAATTTTAGGTTAAGTAAGAGAATCAAATAAAATGGTGAAACCAATTTTATTTTATTTAAAGTTGTTTAACCTAAGCTAAGTGGTTGGAGTGGGACCCACTATATCGTACTCCACTAGGTAGGATATTTATGAGGTAGGGCCCACACGAGCCCCACCTTTTCAACTTCCTCACCCCCCCCCCCCCCTTGAATTTAGGTAACGTACCCGCACCCCCCCCCCAATTAATGAAAGTAAACTCTTGCGTTTAACTGTTTATTAAACGCCTCTTTAATTGAGGCGTTTAATAAACAGTTAAACCCAAGAGTTTACTTTCATTAATTGGGGGGTTGCGGGTGCGTTACCTAAATTAAAGGGGGGGTTTGCCGAAGTTGAAAAGGTGGGGCTAGTGTTGGCCCCACCTCACAAATATCCTACCTAGTGGAGTAGGATATAGTGGGTCCCACTCAAACCACTTAGCTTAGGTTAAACAACTTTAAATAAAATAAAATTGGTTGCACCATTTTATTTCATTCTTTTACTTAACCCAAAATTTTAATAACCACACCCGAGTAAACGCAACTCTAGAAAAGTTGTTTCAATGAAATTATTGACGCTGCAATTCCATCGGTGCACTCAGAATTTGATTCCGAGCACTGGTTCAAAAGTTAGGAAAACCCGCTCTTTTTTTCATTGAACGTACCCGAGCTAGACTTCGGAAAATGATTTCGGGCACACCGGGCCTCGGAATCAGGTGCTGTTAAAAACTGTGTTCTTGTAAAATCCCAATGAAAATTAAGGAAAAAAATTTCCCTTGAATTTTACGGGTCTTTACATTACTCCCACCTCAGGGCTTTACGTCCCCGTAAAGATACATCATAAACTAGGGGAACAAATGTGGGAACTGTGCTGGATCTGAGCCTCCCGCTCCCAAGTCCTCTCCTGGAGGTTCTTGTGCTTCCATCTGATGCGCACTAGAGGAATTGACCGTCCACGTAGTACCTGCTCCTGTCGATCCTCGATCTCCACTGGGACCTCCGCAAAAGTCACCCCATCATCAATGTCCAGCTCCCCATGGTCAATGATATGCGACGGGTCGTGCACGTATCTCCTCAGCTGAGATACGTGGAAGACGTCGTGCATCCGGTGAAACTGAGGTGGTAGAGCCAGGCGATAATCCACCTCTCTAATCATGATGAGGACCTGGAATGGTCCGATGAAGCGTGGAGACAACTTGTCGCCTCAGCCAAATCTCTGTAATGCATGTCGAGGTGAGACCCGCAAGAAGACATGGTCGCTATCCTGGAACTCTAGTGGCCTCTGGCTCCTGTCATCATAAGACTTCTGCTGGCTCTGAGCTGTCCTTATCCGCTCCTGGATGACCTGGAACTTCTTTGTCACGGCCTAGACCATCTCTGGTCCCACAAGTGCTGACTCCCCAGGGTCTGTCCAGCACAAAGGTGATCTGTAAGTCCGGTTGTACAACGCCTCGTATGGTGCCATCCCGATGGTGGAGTGGTAGCTATTTTTGTACACAAACTCCACCAAGGGTAGGTGATCCTCCCAGCTGCGACCAATTTCAAGGACACATGCACGGAGAATTTCCTCTAGAGTTTGAATGGTCCTCTCCGTCTGACCATCCGTCTGAGGGTGAAAGGCGGTGCTCATTCATAGCTGCGTCCCGAACGCCTCCTGCAACCCCTTCCAAAGCCGGGAAGTAAAGAGAGAATCTCGATCGGAGACGATATATGATGGCACACCATGAATCTGTACAATATTCTGAATGTAGAGGCGTCCCATGTTCTCTACTGAGCCCTGCTCTCTGATGGCTAAGAAGTGGGCCGACATGTTGAGTCGGTCGAAAATCACCCATATGGAGTCTTGACCTCTAGAAGTACGTGGAAGTTCAGTCATTAAATCCATAGATATCTCGTCCCAAAAACACTACGGGACCTCCAAGGGTTGTACCAAGCCTGCTGGTACCTGTTGCTCTACCTTCACATGCTGGTAGGTGAGGCATCAAGAAACGAACTCAGCCACAGCCTTCTTCATACCAGGCAATCAGTGCTGACGTCTAAGGTCCTGGTATATCTTCTCAACTCCTAGATGTAACGATAAAGGCAATGTGTGGAACTCTCTCAGCACCTCCTCTTATAAAGCAGCTGGTACCATGGTACGTCCTCTAAAAAGGATGACGTGCTCTCCTCCCATAGAGAATCCATCAGGTGCCTGTCCTGAGAATATCTGTGCACGTCACGTCTCACAGTCATCGTCCCCATGCTGTGCCTCTCTAACCCACTGCATAGTGGAGGAGTGACTGTAGAAAGGCTGCTCCACCTCTATCCACGAAGGATATCTACAAAGCGGCTAGCTGCTCTGTCGCCTCCCCAAGTAGCTAAATTCCCGTCCTCCTGGTGAGAGCATCGACTACTACGTTCCCCTTTCTAGAAGTATAGACTATCTCAAAGTCACAGTCCTGGAGGAACACAAGCCATCGCCACTGTCTCAGGTTCAGGTCCTTCTATGAGAAGATGTATCTGAGATTCTAATGGTCATAATAGACTGTAAAGTGCTCGCCCATCATATAGTGTCGCCACATCTTCAGAGCGAAGACCACTGCTGCTAACTCCAAGTCATGGTTAACGTAGTTTTGCTCGTGCTGCTCAACTGACATGATCCATATGCGATCACGGCCAGCTCCTGCATTAGGAAACATCTGTGTCCGGTTCCTGATGCATCGCAGTAAACTACGTACCCAACTCCCTCCTCCGGTAGCCTCAAGATAGGCGCGCTGGTAAATCTCTGTCTCAGCTCCTGGAATCTCTGTTGACATCTGTCTGACCACACAAAGGGTTTCCCCTTCTTTTTCAATTCTGAGAGTTGTGCCGCAACACTGGAGTAGTCTGGAACAAATCATCGGTAGTACCCAGCTAGACCCAAGAAACTCCACACCTCTGTCACACTCCTTGGTGGCTCCCAAGCTAGCACTGGCTCGATCTTCGTAGGATCCACCGCAACTCCCACCTCAGAGATGACGTGCCCCATGAAGTGGACCTCACGTATCCAGAACTGAAACTTCAAGAGCTAGCCATAAATCTAGTGCTCTCGGAGTGTGTCCAGTACAACCAGCAAGTGGTAGGCATGCTCTTCCTCAGTCATCGAGTATATCAATATGTCATCGATGAAGACCACGACAAATCGATTGAGGTAAGGCTGAAAGATCCTGTTCATGAGGCCCATGAACACTACTGGAGCATTGGTTATGCCGAATGGCATAACCAAGAACTCATAGTGGCCATACCGACATCTGAAGGTCGTCTTCTGCAGGTCCTCGTCACGAACTCTGAGATGATGATAGCCTGACCTGAGGTCTATCTTTGAGAACCACCGTGCTCCCTTTAGCTGATTGAAGAGGTCGTCAATACTCGGTAGCAGATACTTGTTCCTCATGGTCACCTGGTTCAGGCGACAAGAGTCGACAAAAAGTCACAAGCTCTCATCCGCCTTCTTGGCGAACAATATCGGGGAAGCCCAGGGTGAAACACTGGGTCGGATGAATCTCTTGCCCTGCAAGTCCTCCAATTGTACCCATAGCTCTCATAGCTCAGTGGGGGCCATACGATATGCTGGGGTGGATATTGGGGCTTACCTGGGGTACAGATCAATATAAAAGTCTACCTCTCTGTGAGGAGGTTGTCCTGGAACGTTGTTGGGGAAAACGTCTGCATACCGATCCACCACTGCAGGAATACTAGGACTTCGCACGTCAATTGCTCCTAGGATGAGGCTAGCCAACTGATGAGTGGTGGGATGTCCTCTCCTCTGCGAGAGTCCATCCTGTGCTGCGAAGGCTCCATTCTCGCCGGTGAGGTGAACCTGCTCCCATCGGTGCGTACACACTGCACCTAGCGCCTAAAGCAGTCAATATAAGCATGGAATGTAGATAACCAATCCATGCCCAAGATGACGTCATAAGGCCTTGACGCCGCTACAAGGAGATATCAGCTGAAGCTCTCGCCTCCTTGAGTAAGCTCACACTGCCGGCACTAGTGTGTAATCATCGAGTCTGCTCCCGTAGGAGTCTTTAACCGTAAGGATCAAGCCAACGGCTCCGTCAGAATCCTCGAGCTCCGAACAAGGGTAGCGGCTATGAAAGAATGACTCGCTTCTATGTCTATAAGAACTGCATCAAGGGTGGAATAGACATAGATAGTTCATCAAACCATCTCAGGTGCGCCGTGGTCATAGGCCTCCGCTGCCTGAAGCTGGGCATGTATCTTCCCGCTAGCTCCCTAGGGTCGGGGTGGACCTCCTAGTGGTGGTGGTGGTAGAGCCCCAAAGCGTCTCACACCACCTGCTGCTCGGCCAGCTCCTTAGCCTCGTCCTCCTGCTCCCTACAGACCGCCACAGTCAACCCTCTACCACTTCCTGGGTGGTCCCTCAACCGTATGCTGCTCCTCCGCACGGCAGGTCGGGCAGTCACAATCCATGTGGCCCTGCCCGCCACATGCGTAGCACTGTCAGCCTCTCATAAGACTGGCTCTGTGCTGCGTGCCCCGCACCTCTGAGCCAGTGTCCTGAGGTTGTCCGCCTGAGGGTCTGGTCCACCTGGACCCATGTGTCATCCATCGACTGCCAGCTGTATAAGACTCTGCTACATGTCGCCCTGCGGTAGGTCTCGCCACTGGTGTAGACTCAGCAAGAAAGCTCTCGATGAGAAGGGCTTGCTCTAGTACCCCAGCCTGTGTCGGAATGCTGAGAGAGATCAGCGATGTCCTGATCTCATGCCTCAATCCCTGCTCGAAGGTCTGGGTCTGGAAGAATGGGTCTCATAACATGTCTGTCGAATAGCACGAGAGGTCGTTAAATCTCTCCGAGTACTGGGTGACCGACAAGCTGCCTTGCCGCAGCTGTAGAAGCTCCGGGATGCGCACCACACGGAGGGTGGCTGGGAAGAACTCCGAGTGGAAGAGGCTCTCAATGTCTGTCTAGAAGAGTGATGCCACGTTTTGCACATGGAGCATCATGCTCCACCATCTTCCTGCTTCCGCGTGCAGGAGACTCGCTGCAAGGATCACCGTGAGGTTTTCTGGTGTCCCTACCAAATGGAAAACTCGTACAACTACCTCCATCCAATCCTCGACTACCTGAGGGTCTGTCTCCCCACGGAACCTATGTGGTCGCTGACGTTGAAACTCATGCAGTGCACTAAGGCGACCTGCACCCTCAGCGTTTGGGGCCGGTAGCATTGGTGGCTCGGTGGGTAAAGGTATCGCTGGTGCCTCAGCTATCAAAGGGCCCTGTACCGAGGCCTCGTCGCTCGGTGGGATGTCGTCCCGTACAATGCTCGGAACCCTAGTTGGCATCCGTCGTGGTGCCATCCTGAAAAGATACAGGTGCGCCGCGGTCAAACAGTATACCTGGTGAGCTGACACAAAGTAATCGCAAAGAAAACATGAAACACACATGAAATCAATGTTTTCGTGCATTAAGTCAGAAATCAGAAGTCTGGGTCCTGGTGTAAGGATACGTCGGCCGCCTCACCAACACCGGTCTCCCTGGACTGATAACAACACCCAATACCCTTAACAAAATTTCTTCACATAGATGATAGATCAGAGTCCAAATTTATGTGGTAGAACTGAACACCTTTGATACTAATTTGTCACGACCCGTCCTTGGGGCCCGTGCTGTGACTACCCCAAGCCCGCCTTCCATAGGCTAGGGGCTGGCGACTAGCACCAAGGCGTAATTCCTGATAAAAAGGGATGGAATTGCCTGTGTAGAGTAAACAAACATCACAGATCAAGCAAGCATAAGTAAGCACTAAGTAAAACTGGGTACAATAGTAATTGCGGAAAAGTAAGTGGTCCAGAATACAAACCCAAAATGAAAGTAAAGTACAACTGAAAAAGGGAGTACAACAACTGAAAAGTAAAGCAGCAATGTCAAGCCTTCCACTAGTAGTCCCACATGAAGGGTGGGTATAGATAGCCACCTCAGCTCCTCGGGTCCAGCCGTCCGCTCCGTGTACGTCCCGCCCAGTGGTCCACATCTAGGTACCGACTGCTCCACTAGCCTCTACCACGATCAGCGTTTTCCGTCTTCTGCATCCAACCCAACGTAGTGCGGGCATATCCCATGTAGGGGTGAGTATACTCTACTCAGTAGGGACCGCGAGACCCCCGAAGGTCTCCCAGAATCCACAAAGGATAATCCATAAAGGAAAGATAAAATCACGAAGTAACATCCGACACTACTTAGGTATATTCCCATACATATACCTAAGTCATCAATTCTAATTCGGATCCAACATCCGAGCCCAGGTACAAGCCATTCCACATAGGAAAACACAACCCAATCCACACAGGAAAGCATAACGTAATCCACACAGGATATCAAGTCAATCATGTCGATGATAGTGATTGTAAATCAAGAATCAGCTCACACAGGTATACTACTTCGTAAGAAGATAGAGATGATCAGATGTAGCCACTGATTCATCTAAGCCATCAGACCCACACAAGATCGTTAGGTACTAACCCCCGCAATGACCCACAAAGGATCGATAAGTATTAACCCCCGCAATGACCCACACAGGATCTAACGCACACAGGATCGGTAGGCGCTGGCCCACACAGGACCGCTGAGTGCTGAGCCACACAATATCTGACCCACACAGGATCGGTAGCACTGATCCACATGGGATCGCTGAGTGTTGTAGTCATCGTCGTCGAATCCACGGAGGATTTCTGTACAGTCGTCATCATCGTCGCAGTCGCAGCCAGCTCTGGGGTTCCCGCACACAGCAAACTCGTTCAGGAGGGTTCCCTCCACGAGCCGAGGGGGTGATACATCAAATGACCCGATGTCTGGATTTGATGTATCAACAAGTTCTGTATCATCAACAGGAACTCAACGTCACAGACGCGCGTCAATCGGACGCCCGGTCTGAGAGTTATTGGTTTTTTCGTCCCAGGGGCCCGGTTGGTTTTTAAGTCAAAACCAACCCAACCGTACACCAACTGCATCCAAACCTCAAGATAAGTAAGCCAAAAGGTCCATCTCACTAAGTAGAATCCAACAAAGTCGACGACACGTCAATCGGACGTCCAGAACTCAGGTTATAATTGTTTCCGCTCCGAGGGCCCCGTTAGTTTTGTGCTCGAACCAACCCGGCTGAACCCAAAGTTCTCTAAAACCTTCAATGTAATATAACAAAACGGTCGTGTCAATCCAAGGATCGCATCGCAGGTGACGGTGCCTGAATCGGAGGTCTGTAGCCCATGTTATGGGAAAAAGACCAGAAGAGGTCCGAAAATGGGGGTTTCGGGGCCAAACCGACCCAGCCCGAGACCCCCTAGGTTGGCCCGAACCAGGTAGACCCGAACTGGGTCCAGATCCAGCCCGCTTGGGCGCGGCCTGGCCCAGCCCGGCGCGCTGGCGCGGTTCACTGGCCAGCTCAGCATGACCGAGCTGGGCGGCGAAGGGGGGGGGGGGCTGGCTCCCTGTCTAATTAAACGCGGCCCCCACATGGGGGGGGGGCGCTCCTCCCTTCCAGCCGGGGGTTACAAACCCCCGGTTTCTCCCCTTACCGGCCGGCCTGCTCCGGCCGACCGGATGCTGCCGCCATGGGATCGGCGCAGTCTCGCCCCCCTGCTTCGACGACTGCGGTCCGAAGTCGGCCGCAGCGCCCCTCCACCGCGGCCCCGCTCTGGCGGCGGTGTTTTCTTGATTCTCTAGCACGGCACGATGACACAACGACCTTGTTCGACTTCAACGGCATGGTGAGACGGTGCCACACATCCTTGTTTCATGATCCCGCACGGTGCGCCGACACCGCGCCATCTCCGTTCCAAACCACAACAAGGTCAACAACAGAATTAAGGTAGGAGGGTCGGTCGTGTTTGTGCGGTCCGGCCCCCTCCCGTTAATTGATAGAAAGCGGCTAATAATACGAATAACACTCGAATATTTACAAACATAAATCAAAACCCCTACCTCGAGCGTAGTTGAATGAAGGCTCGTCACAGAATTTAACGTCACGAAAGAAGGCGTCGCGGAAGGAGAGGGTCTTTGGCGTCGTAGTACACAGCGTCGCGTCGTTGATCTCCGAGGAAGGTGTCTCTCACCGTCGCCCGTCGTCGGAGTTCGGCGTTCTTCGTCGGCGGGGGTGCGTTCTTCGCGTTCTTCGCATTCTTCGACAAAGAAAAGAACTTCAAGACTTAGAGCTTTTTCCCCCAATCTTCTCAATTAATTCAATTAATTGATTGATTAAATTTTGAATTTCAAAATGCTGGTGTGAGAAATACAATAAGACAAGCACTTATTTTATTAGATTTGTTGGGTTGTGAGAGGATTGGGGGAAAAAGCTCTAAGGCTTGATGTTCTTCTTCTTCGTCGAAGAACACGAAGAACGCACCGCCGCCGACAAAGAACGCCGACCTCCGACGACGGGCGACGATGAGACACACCTTCCTCGGAGATCGATGACACGACGCCGTGTACCACGACGCCAACGACCCTCTCCTTATGTGACGCCATCTTCCACGACGTTCAATTCCACGACGAGCATTCGTTCAACTACGCTCGAGGTAGGGGTTTGGATATATGTTTGTGAATATTCGAGCATTCTTCGTAATCTTAGCCGCTTGATCTCGAATAATGGGAGGGGGCCGGACCACACAAACATGGACCAACCTCCTCCCTTAATTCTGTTGTTGACCTTGTTGTGGTTTGGAATGGAGAGGGCGCGGTGTTGGCGCACCGCGCGGGATCATTCGGCAAGGATGCGCGGCGTCGTCGGGCCGCGCCATTGAAGTCGAACAAGGTCACGGCGCCGTTGCGCCACACAGGAGAATCACAAAAACACTGCGGCCGGAGCGGGGCCACGGCGGAGGGGCACGGAGCCATCGCGCCACTTCGATCGGACAAAATCCGCGGATTTAGGCCGCGGCGGAGCAGGGAGTGGCGGCTAGCTTCCGTCCGTCGGCGTCGGAGCATGGGGACAGGACCGTGCCGGTCCCGTGGCGGTAGCAGCCGGTCAGGGGAGAAACCGGGGGTTCGTAACCCTTGGCAGAAAGGGAGGATCACCCCCCCCCCCCCACGTGGGGTCCGCGTTTAATTAGATAGGGGGAAGCCCCCCCCCCCCCCCGGCCGCCCAGCTCGGTCACACCGAGCAGGCCAGCAGACCGTGCCAGCGTGCCGGGCTGGGCCGCCCAGGCCGCGCCCAGGCTGGGATGGTCCGCACCAGCCGGGCCAGACTCGGACCCGGTTCGGGTCGACCCGGTTCGGGCCGACCCATGGGGTCTCGGGCCGGGTCGGTCCGAGCCCGAAACCCCCATTTTCAGACCCCTTCCGGTCTTTTGCCCATAACATGGGCTACAGGCCTCGGCTCGACGTACCGTCAGCTGCGATGAGATCCTTGGATTGAGACGGTCGTTTTGGTATATTACACATAAGGTTTAGGATAACTTTGGGTTCAAGCAGGTTGGTTCGAACACGAAACCAATCGGGCCCTCGGAGCGGAAACGCTTATAACTTGAGTTCCGGACGTCCGATTGACGGGTCGTCGACTTTGTTGGATTCTTCTAAGTGAGACGGACCTTTTGGCTTACTCCGCTCGAGGTTTGGACGCAGTTGGAGTATGGTCAGGTTGGTTTTGACTTAAAAACCAACCGGGCCCCTGGGACAAAAAAGCCAATAACTCTCAGACCGGGCGTCTGATTGACGCGCCGTCTGTGACGTTGAGTTCCTGTTGACTATACGGAGCTTTTGGATACATCATCTCCGGACTTCGTGTCAGTTGATGTATCATCCCCTCGGCTCATGGATCGGACCCTTTTGAATGAGCTTGTTGTGTACGGGAACCCTATAGCTGGCTGCGACTGCGACGACGATGACGACTGTATAGAAATCCTCGGTGGATTCGACGGCAACAACTACAACACTCAGCGATCCTACGTGGATCAGTGCTACCGATCATATGTGGGTCATTATGGGGGTTAGTACCTATCGATCCTTTGTGGTTCATTACAGGGGTTAGTACCTAACGATCATGTGTGGGTCCGATGGCTTAGATGAATCAGTGGATACATCTGATCATCTCTATCGTCTTACGAAGAAGTATACCTGTGTGAGCTAATTCTTGATTTTAAATCATTTTCTTAGATATTATTGACTTGATATCCTGTGTGGATTATGATATGTTTTCTTGTGTGGATTGGGTTGTGTTTTCTTGTGTGGAATGGGTTGTACCTGGGCTCGGATGTTGGAGCCGAATGAGAATTGATGACTTAGGTATATGTATGGGCATATACCTAAGTAGTGTCGGATGTTACTTCGTGATTGTATCTTTCCTTTGTGGATTATCCTTTATGGATTCTGGGAGACCATCGGAGGTCTTGGGGACCCTACTGAGTAGAGTATACTCACCCCTGCACGGGCTATTCCCGCACTACGTTGTGCTGGATGCAGACGACGGACATCACTGATCGTGGTAGAGGCTAGTGGAGCAGTCGGTACCTGGAGGTGGACCACTGGGTGGGACGTACATGGGGCAGACGGCTGGACCCAAGGTGCTGAGGTGGCTATCTGTACCCACCATTCAGGTCAGACTACCAGTGGACAGCTCAACATTGCTACTTTACTTTTCAGTTGATGTACTCCCTTTTTCAGTTGTACTTTACTTTCAGTTTGGGTTTGTATTCTAGCCCACTTACTATTCCGCACTTACTATTGTACCCAGTTTTACTCAGTGTTTACTTTTGCTTTCTTTCTCTGTGGAGTTTGTTTACTTTTAAAAGTAAATGCCTTCCCTTTTTATCTGGAATAACGCCTTGGTACTAGTCGTCATCCCCTGGCCTATGGAATGCAGGCTTGGGGTAGTCACGGCACGGGCCCCGAGGACGGGTCGTGACAAGAATTATACCCAGCCTACATTAATTCAGGAATCAATTTTTCATTACACCCATCACAGACAACAAGTTATTCTGTTATGGGAATTACACCCAATCAACCTCATTGGAACTACCATGGTTGGATTTACACCCAACCATTATAATAAGAAGATTAATTGTTTGGATTACACCAAACAGGCATAAAAAATAAGTTTTGGTTGGAATAAAAATAAATCCACACAAACTAATCATTCATTATCATAATTACACCAATCCTCCATCACAAATATAACTAGGTTGGTAGTACACTTAAAACAAAATAAGAGTACTCTTTGTTTGAGGTATACCCAATCACATGGAAAATAATATCAACATATATCATCTCATTCTAAAATGTCCTTTTCTTAAATAAACACTCTTATAACACATAAAAAGTATAAATTAATACAATGAAACATATCAACTCCAAACCATCGACTTGGAAAATATTGGAATTCTACTAACATTTGTTGTATCTCATAGACACAAACGTTTGGAAACAATGCCTAGGGTTTTCAATATAATTATTGGATGATTTACCCTTTCTTGTGATGGAACCTGAATTACAACATGTATAGAAAAATATATATATGATGTATAACAGAAATAAGGAAAAACTAAAATACATATCATAATAAATATCATAGGAATAACTTCCAACAATAACTATGAAAAAGACCACAAAAAAGACAAAAAGATAAGGAAATAAATTTTGATTACAAGACACTTTGTCAATCTTTATATGACTATAACTTTCTATCTCATAACTCCATCGTCAACAATGTTTACATTAATAGTCCTCATTTAGGAAGTAATAGGTACTCCCCTTAACAAAATCACATTGAAAAATAATTGGATATCCACTAGGATTCATAATAATAGGTGAGTATATAATCCCAAAATAAGATTCCAAAAATAATTCCCTCACACACCCGTTAAATAATAATACGTTATCTCACATTTTATATTAAAAAAAAGTCGAAATCAATGTATAAATATACAAGGCTAATGTAAACCACATAAGTAACTTCTAAAAATCTCCCCTTAACAATAATCCATTTTTTACAAAAATAAATACACACCATAACTCACACACCCATTCAATGACCAAAAACTTCCATCCAAAAAACCAACCTAATGCACCCTCATAAAAGTTAGAATAACTGAATGAACAAAAATGAAAAGAATAAATATTTCCCCCTAGACCAAGTCCTCGCCTATTGGTACAATTTTTTTTCTTTTATTTCATAACATATTGCCAAGTCTAACTCAATAATTCCCACTCATTATCATTCTGATTGCACACTAACTCAGGACAAGTCAATTCACTATTATGTTAAAACCATGTTCCCACTTAGACAATGAGGACAACCAAGTCTATCCCAAAATTCCATGCACAAAATCATCATGAACACGCACTAACCTATTCCAATGACACATTCATCACATACAAAAATCATCATTTTTTAACTAAATCACTATATTTGTATTTTATCAAATATGTAATGGGAGTGACCTAAATTATTTTTCTTAGAAAAATTAAACAAAGATAATATTCAACCAAAAATTATTCTAATCATTTAAAATATAGAAAAATATTAATTTAACTTTTAAAAAAATAATATTACATGTTCTTGAAAAACAAGAGAGAGATAGGGGTGGAACAGAGAGAGTGGGAGAGAATCCACTAACCACAACTGAGGTTTCCCTAGAGAAATTATTACACACACTCATAGATTTATACTCTTATGACCCTAATATGATTTTTCACAACTATATCCCTATCAAAACACATCCTAACCACAAGATCTAGGAATATAAACGGCAGACTAGGTACTATTCCAAAGGAAAGTTTGAAGATATGAGATTAGGAAAATACTTCGTCATATTACCATTGAACCTTAAGCCAAATTCTCCAAAAATAAAATTGATTTAGCTCTATAATGAATATGATCTATAAAATCAACCATGGGAACCACCATGTTCAAGTTCAATATCCAATAGAGGATAAATGAGTGGTTTATGGGATGGCATTTAGTTAAAAACAAATTTTATATACTTTTTAACCTCATTCATTATTTGTATACATGGTTTATCAAACTATCCACCAACCGTACAAGTGATATTATACATCTCTTGGGGATTCATGGTTTTCTCACATAGTATAGTAAACCATAAATAATAAACTACCAAGAAACTTCTAGCATCACATGGTTTGGCATCACAGTTTACACAAACTGTGAACTTATATAGAGTCCAATATTCCATTCTACAGGGTCTCCTAGAAATCATGTATGGTTTCCCCAAATTTTCTACCAATTATTAATAGATTAAATATCCAAAAAAACCTCTATAACCTCTATATAATATTACAAAAATATAAACCAATCAATTCATATCTTAGATTTATATAATAAAACAATTACATACCTCAAAAACCAATTGTTTTTCATTCTCCACATCATTGGACATGCTGTCTTTAAAGATCTAGAGGTTGGTGGTGCCTTATAAAATATTGAGTCATATGTTCATAATAAACATCGCCTTATCCCATGTCTCTTCACATAATCAATCATGTTGTTGTCACAAAAGTTCCAAATTCTTGTGTTGGACTCAAAATGTCTTATCCTTCCTATCCCAAAATAAGAATTACAATGTGGAAAAATATTTTATCCATCTCAAGGGTAATGTCATACCAGATAATCATGTGATCAGGGTATGGCCCATATTTCTATTTCTAAAATCTATGAGGAGCATCATGTGGTAAACTGAACCGAAGATGCCATGATAAATGATAAATATCCTCAAAAATATACTCAATGATATTAATGTTTCTAATGTTCCAAGTCAGTAACTAACCTTTTCACCCAAGGAACTATTCTATAATATTGGATATACCTATAAGGACAAATGATTAATTACCATTAATTTTAATGGGAAATAATGATGATCTATATAACATATCTAATAGGTTAAAGTAATTTTCATTATTTTTTATGTTTCTTAGATATCCCTGATAGTATATCATAGGACAATTAGTCCAATAAAACCACTTTTCCATACCTCTAAGTATAAAATTTTAGATCATCATTGGTGAAATTACAATTATATTTATGGAATCATGTGAAACATTATAGTATTGATATTTATATATTAAAACTCCACCAAAGGCATGTCCTCCTCCGATAAACCACTCTAATAAATTACACATTTTCAAAACATTTCCACCAATATTTGAATTTATCACAATTAATTCCCATATATTTTCAGTGGTAAGTAATTTGAAGGATCTCTAGGTTCTTAAGGGTCATTTAAATTTCCAACTAAATTGCTAATGAAATCTAGGTTCTCTGTTATAGGTGATGGAAATCAATAAACCATGATAATTTAATACATCATGAACATAAATCATTTCATAAACTTTAAAATGTATCATATATTTAATTAGAATGAAATAAACTGACTCAATTACTTAGTCATCTATGAACTTAATGAATCATGCATCTAAAAAATTTCAAGATACCCAGTTTTAAAGTTCATGAAAATTTTCTCCGATTGTACTATTAGTGTCTATAAAATTAGAAATATTCCCACTGGTCATTATATTTTAGTCATAAAATATTTATAGGTAATTTAAATATACTAATACTCTTTCTTTTTCCATTTTATATTTGAACAGAAAACAAGGGAATAATTTTTCATGTATATATTTCTCTTACATTAATGCATAGTCCACTTTGAGTGATGATAGTTCTAGAGAAGATTTTATAGAACAAATGAGGAACCAAAATTCAGTCTAAAAAATGAAAGATAGAATTATCATTCAGTGTATATATATTGAAGGAATCCCACCATTTTTGGTTAACATAATGGTAATGTAACGGGAGTTAGACTATTGAGGTTCCTTGACAAGTTCAACCTATTCAGAGATGAGTTATTAAAAATAAAACCAGAACATTAACCTACTTAGATCATTCCAAATGCAAGTTAGTGATATAACATATTGTTTATCATTAATTACAACCATCGTTTACCACTTTATCATTTAAATTTGTCTGTAAAATAAATCTATTAAACTAGTCATGATGTGTCATTCTTTGTAAAAATAGTCATCGGTGATAACGGTCATGAAAAAACATGAAAAAATAGTAATGACACATAGATTACAAAGGATAAGATTCTTTGAGGTATCTATAAATGATACTATTATTTACCTCCAAGAATACATATTGTACATTACTATGTAAAGAGGGAATATTTATGTATTTATAGAGACCATAGAAACATCAAAATGTCTTGTTGGGAATAGTATCATTATTGGTCGATAGTTGGTAGTATTTTTATCATATGGTAACATGTGATATTTCAGTAAGTATTGTTCAAGTTCACACACACATACACTATATAATTTTTAAGTGATCATCCATCTTGAAACTACTACATATAATGCAAACTTAATTGTGTCTTTCCAAATGAGTAGCTTCTCAAAAGAATTGAAAATCTAGTTTTAAAACTCCTATGATTGTAACATAGGCTCATGAAATTTAGTTAATGGATGATAATACATGGTTCCAACCAGTTTCAATAAAGGCCCTTATCCTATCAAATCTATGTTCCATTCCCATATAAAAATATAAACAACCCATTTAGGAGATGTAATAGTGACTAGTTAGGTTTAGAAATCAATATGATACTTATGTTCTAGAAGCCACTTCAGCCCAAATATTTAATTACATATAACCATTACCAACATCACCAACTCCCTTAAAATAGGACTGTGGAATTGATAATAGATCATGGAGATGAATTTAACTCCCATTATATCTTTATTATAGATAGAATTTATGATTCCCATCACATATTCAATCATTCCCATATGAAACCCATATATACCCTTCCATATATAATATCTACTACACATCAATCATAAAAATTTTATTAAAAAAATATAAAGAACCATCATTATAAAGTACAAAAATCACTACTATAAATTATGGAATTCCATCATAAATTTCCTACTCTTCAACAAAAAACAACACACCATTTTTATAAAAAAACAAATCAAACCCAGTAATTCAAAACTACTATATGGAATTATTTGAAAATTTTCCCCCTAAAATCCAATTTAAATAAATCAAATTAAATATATTCTAAAATATAAAAACCAATAAAACATGTCCTAAAATTCTAAAAAATACATTATACAAAGACTCTTGACTAACAATTCAAATTTAATAAAACAAATATTTTTGTTGAAATTAATTAATCATAGAACCTAATTATTAACAAAAAAAAATCATTTTGTAAATAATTAAATAACTACCAAAAAATATAGATACAATACTATGTGTAAATTATTTCATATTAATGAAATATTTACCATATTCAAGGACACATTCTAATTAATAAACCAACTAAACAAAAATACTCATTATGTGATGTTCCAAAAAAATAATCAAATTACTTTCTTTCAAACAAGGAATAAAACAAAATTATCTGAAACCTTTTCATATTCCATATCTCAAGTCATTATACATTAATCATAAAAAACAAAAGAAATTTGGAATTAAACAACCATGAACAATTTTTGGAAATATTAAAAAAATTATAGTTAAAAAGTTATGGATTTTTGTTTGAGTTTTGAATTAGTGAACTAACAATATAAAGAGTCCCCAAATAAATTAAACATTATGATAACCTATCCCGTTTATTATATTTTTCACATTACTTATGTTTCAATTCATTTTATTATATATGATTATCTAGTTATAAATATATCATGGTTTAATATAAATAGGTTATTCCTTTAACATATTATATATTTACTCTAAATAAAAATAATTTTATATTATATAATGATCTTTTGAAAATATAATTAAATAAAAACCTAACCTTCAAATATTGATATTTAATTTAACCCATTTAATTTCATAAATATCATAAAATATGAGGCTGAAACAGTTCACTCTATCTTGTTTAATGTTTTTATAATCCATTTACATGTTAATAATCATAATGGAAATAGTTAATTAAATACGTAATCCCGTATTTAAGTAATTATCATTATATTCTCAAACAATTTCCTAGAATAATAGTGACTCTAAATATAATATTTTAAATTACTTCTAATTGGATTTTTTTCATGTTTATATTTCAAATAAACAATAGTTTCATTTTCCTTTAATAAATAAAATCGAATCATAGACATAAGTTTAGATCAATTCAAGAAGTAACAATGCCAAAATATACTATAAAGATATATTTTATCTTTTTGTGGAATCTATTTCAATGAGATCTGAATTTCATCCATAATAACAACCAATTAATATAGAAAAAATGTTATCATATCAAAATTTTCAAGAGAAAAAAAATTATTATCAGCTGAATGATGGATTCATGGTGGGAAGTATCATTACTAATGTAATAAACCCAAATCTAGTTTACAAAACCCATGGTGATGGGGTGATGATACACCCAGTAGTGGTTAACAACACTTTTAATACACATACCGACCTAGTAACGTGGATTTATTTATAGATAGCTTAGTTATGACTTATTATACCCTATATTTCAAGTCTTGATGCATCCTATATCCACAATTGTCATCCTTAATGAAAAACAATACTAAAATGATACAATTTTTTATATCTAAACCCCAACATATCACCTTGTATAGGATCATAATTCAACTAAACAAAGGCTACCCACCATGAAACAAATGGTTGGAAATAAATATCGAGGGTTTTCAATATCATTGTAGGATTATTTACTATTTCATAAGATGAAACATATAGTAAAAATCAATTGGAAAAATATAAATGTAATTCATGATAAAATATAGAAGAATTTTCTTTATATAATATAATAGTAATCTGATATAAAACTAAAAACATTATCTAAAAATAAGACAATAAAAAAATAAAAAGGAAATATTGGGTGCTCACATGGAACTACCACAAACTCTACACAACCACTATGTCCAAGCTCTTGAGTCCATCATTGAAGACTATAACATCATGATGACGAGATCATAATGTAAGAGGCCATACCCCTACCAAAAAAACATTAAAAATTACTTTATATGCACCAAGATTCATATGTCATGGGTGGGTATATAAACCCATTAAGAAATCCCTTGAATAATTCTTGAACATGCTACTTAAACGAGAATAAGTTATATTAAACATTGTATAAAAAAATATCAAAACAACATTAAAATAATCATGTCCAAGGGAAACCATATAATTAACTCACACGGAAATAGGACATTTATTTTACCCATTATTTCCACAAAGTTATCCATAAATTACCATACACACCCATTTTATGAACACACTCACCTAAGAAATGAACAATCCAATTATATCCCCCATAAAATAGGTTTTCTTATAATATCCCAAACTCATGAGTGGAAACTCATCCCCCCTAACCCAAGTCATCACTATGTTGTAAAATTCATGAGGGATAATTTCAACACTAGATACCATGTCCAAATAAATATAGAATCATAATTATTTATCATGAATTCAAAATAACCCAAGCCATGTTAAGTCACAAAAATACCAAAACAATGTTTCCAATTAAAATAATACTATAACTACTTCAGTTATAACAAGTACACAGCCAAATCCATTATTAATACACACCAACTCATGTCTATGTTGTGTTTAGCACACACAAATAACATCAATTTTAAAATCAAATCATCAACAAGAAATTTTATCAAACATGGTGTGGGTGTCTCTCACAACCTTTATCTAAAAACTTATACAATAGTAGAATGTTCATCCATGATTTACACATAACATTTAACATAGATAAAATCAAGGATTTAGATTTTAAATTAAAAAACGTATTATTTCATGAAAATCTTGGGGGATATAGAGAGAGAAGCCACCAACCTCAACTAAGTTCATTCTAGAAAAATCACCTCATGCTATTGTAGATCCTAGAGCGTGTAACGCTCATATGATGGTTCACAAAAAATGACACATCAATAACACCATAACAACAATATTAAGGAATTAAATACTTATACTACGTTTTATTATAAAAATTTGAGAAGATATGAGAGGATAGTAACAAATGGGAGTCCTTCCTTTGATCTTTAGTCCAAACACTATAAGAATATAATTGAGGATGGTCCAAAAATAATTGGATCACTAAAATCTCTAAATATAGCCTTCAAATTTAATATCCCTATCTAGAACAGTGTAAATGAGTGTTTAATGGGGTTAATTAAGGTTGGAAACTAATTTTCAATTGTTCTTAGCAATTTTCATGGTTTGTAAAAAAATTTATCAAACTCTGGAACAATTGTGCATTTACTATTAAACATGTATTGAGGTTGTATAGTATCACCGTATTTTTTTGAAAACAATTTACCAATAATTTTACTCACACCCCCTGGGAACTTCCAATTTTTCATGTATTGAAAAACTGTGTATGTACTATTATGTATTGAGGTTGTATAGTATCAACATATTTTTTTGAAAACAATTTAACAATAATTTTACTCACACCCCCTGAGAACTTCCAATTTTTCATGGATTAATCATATGGTTTACTCAAACAATTTTCCAATCATAGACCTTCTCAAAGACCACTATTCCATAATTCATAATTGCATCGGATTCATGCACGATTTCCCCTAACCATGCTCTAACCCTCTAAAACCCCAATGAAACATCTCAAAACCCTTCTCAACATCATTATAAATTAAATGTATATAATAAAAAAGGTTAATTACTCAAATAAGGTGGTGTTTCAAATAAAATTATCACATGGATACCTATATGTTTCCATTTTGGATAAATCCACAATTCACCTTATAGTAAGATTTTATCTACACAATTAACCTTTTTTATCCATTATCATTTCCACCATGGAAATTTTCCATACTATCATTCAATTTTATGAATGTTCCATTATAATTTAATGATCTATAGAACTTATCGAGGTCCACTATGTTATAATACAACCAAAGATACCGCTTCCGGGTTCCCATTATTAGTTTTCATGACACTTTAATTACGTGCGTACTCATTGAATACAATGTAATCAAAATCTAATATTATAAAAACCACTTATGTACTAAAACATCATTAATATACTCATTAGATATAATGAAAGAATATTTAGTTTTATGCAATGAATAAAATTTATTCCTCATAAATTTCACACATTTTCTGAAACATGAAACTCATATAAAATAATAGGAAAGCCTAGGGACCTCGTATATTAGACTACTATAATCCCAACCATTTTGAATCTATATTATTTTTATATTCTTTTTTATGAAATTCAAAAATATTAAATAAGAACTATAATTTATGATCATCAATGAACAATTTTATAACAGTGCTAAATAGTGGGACAACAATTAATGAAATGTAATAATAGAGATAGAATTACATCTCATTATCTAGTTAGATAAATGAAACATAAATTATAGCATAGAATTATTAGAAATTAATTAGTTGTATATGGGTACCTAGAGGGGTTCTATTCATTCCCTTGTTTGGAAGCCTAGAGAAATAAATGATTTCATGAAATTTTAAATTTTGATTGTTTTATTTAAAATATATAAAAAATTATAAAGGGTATATCCTTGAGGTGTGACCATATGTGTTACGTCATAACCCCCCATACTAGGATCATGTTGTGGTGTGACCCCTTACTTCTTGACATTTTTATTTACTCCATAGTGGGATGAAGAAACCATGTGAATACATTGATTTGTGGTTTTGGGCTTCATGGTTCTACCCACATAAGTTGTTACATGACACCCCCCCTTGAAAATAATTTATAGATAAATTTATTATGTTGTATTTTTATCTTCTCTCTTTCCCTAAAATCCATCAACTTTATTGAACTAAACAATAGTATGGTCTACACCCTTTATGGCATGGTGACTCATACAATCACAAAAATAGTTATATAATCCCCATAACATATAAAAAATAATAAACACAGATCAATTTATAAAAAACAAACAACTATATATCTTAACATATGTATGATGTTAAAACATCACCACTCTATAGAAACTCATCTTGGAGATGCATCACCAAAAATCACAAATGAAAAGATCCACCCACTACACATGCATAATCTATTCTTTCTCTCAGTCCTCCCACTAAATATGATCATTCTATCACTATATGAAAACATGGGGTCATGAATTATCTCAAAGGATCTTTTCACTTTTTTACATTATAAGAAATATTCACTCCACGAATAATACATCTTACTCAAGTGAGACATCATTAAATTTAATCACATGATAAGGATATTGGTGATATATTTGAAGCTGAGACATAAAGAATACATTTTTTATTATATGGGATCTCTGGGGAATAACTAATTATTATTCCATTATACCAATCCTATTTACAATCATGAATGTCCCATAAAATTTATGCATCAAGTTTCATTAACTATAAATTGACTCATGACTTCATCGATGGGATACTCTTAGTAATACCTAGACACTCACCTGAAAGTATATAGGAATGTATCATCAGTATAAATATGATGGATACTTATTATGAGTTGTCATTAATAGGTTATTAATCAATTTAACATTCTCTGAGAAAACTTACATGTGATTATATCCAACAATAAAAGACATCCTACCTCTAGCTCGCACCAATGTGATCGACATTAACTTCCATACAAGGCCTGAAATTGTAAAATATAAATATAAATGGGGTAAAAAAATTTAAGGTGAACTCTATACGTTTGAGATAACTATCCCATTTATTTTTGAAATCAAGGATTCATCCTCGAATCATGTCCACCAACACCTAAAATGTATACTTAAACTAATTTTTGGAATCAAGATGGTATGATATGCTTCTATTCATTTATATACCCATTATATTTTACTATCAAAACCCAAATTGAGGCATTAAAAAATCATACCAATCGCATATGAAAATCCTACTAATATCATATAGATGCAATATATTTCAAATATAAATCCATCTTAACATATTGACTAGTTGGTTCTTCCTAGTCATTACAAAATGAGACACATTGGTCAACCGATAAATTATTACCCATACCACATCACTAACTCATGTGAATTTCGAAACCCTATCATGAAATAAATCATCAAATCATCCCACTTTATCTCAATAATGGTTAGTTATTGAATAATACAACAATTTATTTGGTGTTTTTCCTTCACCTACTAACCGGGGATACATCCAGAAACATACCTGACAATGTCTTTCATTAGCATCAAGAAACCAAAAATACTTATGGATTTCATGATATATCTTGAGTATACCTAGTTTAATATCCCATATCAAGGGACATTAATTCTATATAATATCCTTGTAAAATCTTATGGTAACTACAAATTGACTACATAAAATAATGATCTCGTTGTCAATCTAGGTCCAATATGTTGGTGGATCCCACACTATAAATATTTTCCCTCATAACTCAATACTATGAGTCATAAAAATAAAAAACATTAACCCTATCTTAGAGTAAGTATGTAATTAAAAAAATTAAGTGTAGCTATACCATGATATTCAAATATATTAGATGCATTTTATTAAATATTATCATCATATACCACTCACTACTTCCCTCATAAACTAGCTGAGCTCAAGTCTTATTAATTAGAACGTTAGTTATAATGTTTTTGTTCACATGGGTATATATTTATCACTATAAAATCACTAAAGGTACTCACCCCATATACTCTAATGATGGGACATGTCAAATAATCAGAAGATATACTCAGGGACCTTATGTTCAGTTTACGTAATGAACCACTCACTTGATAGGTACTGATTCAAATATTTCCACACAAGCATTATTGCAGCTAGATCTATGAAATGTGATGAGTAGTTCTGATCATGTGACCACATATTCTTGGACCCATAAATAACTATCACCACACCCCGTATTAACACATCTATATGATCGATGCTTGATGTAACACAATATAATCTATAATCCTTATCTGGGATAATTAAGATCATTATTATTGTGGTTATCAACCTTCCTTTCAACTCCTATAGGACCCTTTGAAAAACATTTGACCACCTTGACTTATTCCCCTTTATAGTTAGATCCTTCAATGGTTTTTATAATCATAAGAATCGATGAATAATTTTCCTATGATAGCTTTCCAATAATATGAAATTGGGATAAAAACCGTCATATAGAGGTCCAATGAAAACGTGGCTTTATCCTTCTCATGGTCCCTTGATATTTCATCATATTATATCAAATTAACCAAAAATGGTTCTCTATGGTCCAAAGTTGATGTTATGTGATTCTGTAATATAGTATATTAGCTCTCGTTGGGCTTAGTACTACTTCAATGTGTTGATCATTTTCATCCCACTTTAGTAGTATTCTAGAATATAATTGATACATACTACCAAAATAAAATCCAAAAATATATAGAAGACTCCATAAATCAGATTTATAAATATTAATAGAACATTAATTAACCTAAATGATGTATCTATAAACACATATAAGACATATATTCTCTTAAAATTAGTTTAATGTGCATTTTTTCCTCACCCAAATATGGTGATATTCCAAGCTCAAAAAAATATTAGAAAATCACATGGATATAACAAGTTGATCAATTATGTATAATCTCATGTTATTCATGGATTAGACTAATGATATTTGAGTTTCTTTTTTATTGTGGTTAGATGTGAGGTGGTTGGATGGGGGTATGGACCCCAAAATTCTACCCTCTCTTATGGGAATTCCATGAACATTGTTATCATGGATAAAAGTGTTTATATAAGGATAATAGCATAATGGTGGTATAGAGGTAATGTGAGGGAGGATGAATAAAGTATGTGAGGTGGACGAGGTAGAGTTCTAGATGATTTAGGGAAGTCATGGTCTAGTCAAAGGAGTTTTTGAGGTGGTGAATGGAGTGGGAAAGGAATACCAAATAAGCTAGGATATAAATGAATGGGTAAGCCATAATAATGACCAATGTTGATAGTGATAGGGTTGGAGATATCAGTGTCTAGTGGGTGTTGGAGGTTGTGGTAGTGAGGGACACTAAAATACGAGGAAAACTGTTGGTGGGGGGAGGTCACAATAACCCATCCATTTGATCCCCCTAGGATCAAATTGTATCTAACCTTCCACATGGATGGTGGGAAAGCCTGACCTTCCTGGACCCACTTAATTTGATGGCATAGGGTAGGAAATTTGGGTCAGGTTGCATCCACTCAACTTCACACAGGAAAGCATGCCACAAAGCACATGGGGTGCTAGGTGAATTCTTTTTTATCCACATAACCACATCCTTTTGTGGCATTAATTTAATATTTTATATAAAAATTATTTTTAAATGGTGAATATTGGATGATTAGTCAATATATCATTAGATATATTATTGTTTTAATATATTAATAATAATGAGTGGTTTTGGTGCATAAATATGAAAATTTTATTTATATTAAAATTTTTATATAATATTATATTTTATTTTTGCTGGTTTTAATAATATTTTTGGTGTAATATAATTTTAATCTAATTCTAAAATGGTTCATTTCATAAAAATAATTCATTAAAATATAAATTATTTAATTCCAAAAATGAACTATAGGAATTAATTTGTTAGTTTAAAAATAATGGGAAATCATGAAATTGATTTTATAATACATTTAATTCCTAGTTATTTTCTTCAAACTATATTCTCACTTCGTATAACCATCAAAGCTATATGACCTAAATTATTAGTGGAAAATAAAAATATATTGGAAATCATAGGCCATAATGATTTTAATATTTTAACTAAGGAGATGAATTAGAATATTTAATAGATTTTTGGAAGAGATGGGAAGATTTGACCTGTGACACCCAAACATTTAATCATGTATTTCACTTCAAATAAATTTTCTGTCTTTGATATCTATAATTATAAGTAACATCGTGTTTAAATTTTTCATCATATACTATTTAAATATTTTTATTTAATATGATAGTTATTGAATAGGTGATGAACTGTAATGTATGAATAAGATTAACTAAATTATGAAATTATTTTATTACACAGGAATAAGATGATATCATTCTATATCAACTTGTAAGAAATGAAAATAAACTAATGTGATGGTAAAAAAATATTCTTTTCAAAAAATATTATTCAAACGATTTTTTTATATAAATTACTAAAATTAATCTATTTTTTATGAAATATTTATATTTAATTATTTCATAATATATTCTATATATTATTTATGATTCATCGATTATTTTTTACTTGTAAAAGTATTATAATATTTTTTTGTTCTTAAACATTAATTTCTCTAAGAATGATTTTTTTAGGCTTTGCACACTTATATTAAAATGATTTTATAAAAATTATACAAATTTAAATTTTAAAGTAGAATAGAATTTTGGAATAATAATAATGAATCTAATTTATAAAATTTACCCTCTTTTTACCGATATTTAATTTTTACAATGATAAAATTCTAAATAACATGATAACTAATAACATGGTTAAATGATGGGTTAACCTAAGGGATATTGTCTAACGTATCATAGAAAACATGTATTAATTTTATTTTTTAAGGTATATTGACCATAGGATGCTTATATTATATGAATTTTCATTTTGTATTCACTTGAATTTTGTTATACATATATTATAAAATAATATTTCCAGTATTTAGATGTTTCTCACCAGCCTCACTTATATAATTATGCCTCTTCCACTCTCTTCTCCAAACAACTTGAGAACTTTATCTCAAAAAATATATGACAAAATACTCTCCCAACATTCATATCCATTACCTTGAGGTTCTTTTCTTTCCAATATACCCATCCAATAAACCTTATGGTTCTCTTCAATGGTGGATACTAAAAAAAGAGTTATATGTTCTTACGGATCATTTTAATGTATTTTCTTCTTAATCGTCCTAATATTTTTAAAAAATATCATAAAATGATGGAATCAGTATATTAAGTATAATTATATTTTTTATTTTAATTTTATAGAAATTATATTTCTCCATTTCAGCCATTGGAAAAAAGATAATGGCTCTCAAGGATTCATGTGGACTACCACCTTCACAAAGAGATATGATTTGTTTTAAATTTACAATTTGTAGGTAAGGTAATGTAGATATATTTAATAGATATTTATGATATTTATGATATAATTATTATTATAGAATATTTAATTATTATATACCTTTATTTCATTCCATCCATTGAAAAATGAGACCATTACTCATGTGTGTGTGTGGACTTCCAATACAACGAAGTATAGTAACTCATTTTTTCTAACTGATTTATTTGAATGGTTATAAAACTATATTTTATTTTTAAATAATATAATTATTTTATGATTAATATTCTCTACATTTTTATTCCATTATAATGTTTTATGTAATGGAACCATATAACTGAAACATACATAGAAAATGGACTATTTTTCACCCCAATGATCATTTTAATGAAGAAATTATTAATAAAAGGATAATTATGAATTATCAAGGAATTATAAATGAATATTTTCCTAAAATAGATATATAATAAATTAATATTTACTAAAATTTATTTTTTAATGTATATGAACAATGACGGAACTTAAGGTAAGGATTTATGTTAAAGTCACATTTCATTTCAGCATTGCCGATAATAAATTTACATTGAGAGAAATTATAGATCTCTCATCAAATAGAACCCATATATTTATTTATAATATATTTATACCTATAATTTTCAATTAATATAACAATTTAACTCTCTTTCATGATTAAAATTATTTATAGAATGATTTTAAGAAAAACCTACCTTATTTCTCCTTTAGTCAAAATAGGTTTTTTACATCTCTGTGTTATTTAAAATGTCTTCTAGAATATTATTTAATATGATCAAATGATTGTTTAAAATTATTTTCAAACATATTTTAATTTATTTTCAATGTTTTGAAAATTAATTTTTATATTTTATTACACTGGTTATTTATGAGTTTATACAAAAAGTGTTAAAGGAATACTTATTTTATTGTTTATCACATGAAATTATTTTCACATAATTATGAATATTAATTTATTTTAAGCATCCTTTAAAAATTTACATCGTTATTTAAAAAATCCTTCTTACCAATATTGTGTTATTTTTTTAATTGTACTAAGATTAAAAGATATTTTCCATGTTTTCAATGAAATATTCAAATTCTATTTAATGGTATTTTATCATATATGTCAACAAACATTAAGAATTTTAATTCTTTAATATGGATATTATCTTATGATACCATGTAGTTTCTTTCTTTAGGTGGATTATATTGAAAACTTTTTAAGGATGATTCTATTATACCTAATTATTTTCCATGGGCTAATTATGTTATGAAAAAATCATTATGAAACTGATTTCTTTTCCACTAAGTTATTCTTTGATGAAATGATAAAATTTTTATTAAAACTATTACCTTTCCATGAGTTCTGATTTGATGAAATTATTATTATTTTATGATTTTGTGGCACATATATATAGATTTTTTTTAATTGATGGGTGGTCAGAAAATTATATACCACAGTAATACATTGGATAAATATTGGTGTTTTATGAGATAATATGGACAGAAATAGGGAGAAAACCAAGTTTAGTAAGTGGCTCTATACAATATGATAGTCTTGTGAGTGAACCTCGACTAAGGAAATGATATAATAGGTTGGAACCAATACACTAATATAGTTTTGTAAGTGATCTTTGACTAAGGAAATTATTTCCTGTGATTATGTGTATAACGAAAAGTTATGTATTATACATATAATTTTTTCTCCTATATCATGATTTATTATTTATGGTTTAACATTATTATGACTTGTGTATTTTTTATAATAATAACTTATTCCATGATTATTTGTTAAATATAATTTACTAATTTGGTATGAATTTTTTAATTTATGATTATGTTATCATACCGTTATGATAATATTATTATTTCTTCTCATCATTGGTTGATATCTCTTGCATTTACCCCTAATGAGGATCTAAACTTACCTTTCAATATTTTTCCATTCCTCAGATCATGAAGAAAGGTTTTAAGATGGGTATATCGATGAATGGTCCTAATTGGGACGAAAATTATGAGAAATATTAATTATCATTAATGAAATAATATTATTATTTATCATGTACCCAATGACACTAAACATTTATGGATTTGGGTCTGGTATTATTACGAGATGTACTGAATGATTATATAAAATGACCCAATATTTTTTTATCAAATTCATGAGTCTCCTTGGTTTGTATCAGATCAGGGATTAGTGTTTTTTGGATATTAGGATTTAAAAAGTTATTTGAAACCCAAATGGATAAGTATAAGTGTAGGATATAATTTCGATATTTTGATAAAGTATATATTGTCTTCTTTCCATGGAATTCCACCCCTATCAAGATACTAGAAAGTGGATACAGCTATAGAAAAGATGTAGCAAAGGGTAAACACCCAAAAAAAGAGGATTTCATATTAATGTGACCATAAATATGTGCATGATGAGTGGGCCTAAGACAAAACTCCAGGATATAAAATCCTAGATAATAAGTTTTTGTTTATTAACATTATCTTTATGAATCAATATGTTGAATGAGGGGATAGAAACAATGAAAACCAATGAAATGACACAATGATATGATTTAAACATAATTTGATTTTGGTTAAAGAATATTTCAGAATTTAAGATATAATTATAATTATTTTTATAATAATATGATTGTTTACTCATATTATTGAAGTTTGATAATCACACTATATTTTTTTGTTTTATTTAATGGGTTGAACAAGGAAAAACCATGTAAAGAATGAATTTTAGGGCTAATGGAATGACTATCGTCATGAGAAACCAAATGAAATGGAAAATGTGGTGTGAAATACTATATCTATGGTCACCAAACTTTTTAGGGATATCAATAGTAACATAAATTATATTGAACATCAATATTTCCAAATTACGGAACAACACACTATTGAGAATTTTGTATGGAAAATTCCACCTCCCTTCAATGGGTCCTCATATCCATCTATTGATGAGAAATGTTTAAATACTATAGAAAATATAGACATTATTCTCTAATTTTGGAACCATGATAATTTTATTTTGGTTTTGTATAATATGGAATGTGAAGTTAATAAATGGTGGATGTTTGTTAAGAATATGACTTAAGTAGTGGAAATTGACTCCATAGCATGGGATGTATTTAAAAAGTTATTTTCAATATCTATTTTCTATAAAATCTTTACTATAAAATAAAAATGGGATTTTCTAAACTAAAGTATAAGGATCACGAATCCACTGGTGCCTGTGTTGAAAATTTCACTTGAAATGTAATGTATGTTCCCAATTTATTCATCGATCAAGAAATAAACGTTGACGGATTCTTTAGTGGCTTGAGAGCAAGTATCCAAAATAATTTGTTACAATATAATTTTTTATAGATGAATAAATAATTCCATGTTCTCTCACAATTGAAATAGAGGCTAGAGACTATCATTTTTCCTATATTTTAAAAGATAATAAAATAAATATGAAATTTTTTGGTAGTTCAAATAATATAAACCATGAAGGAATAAAAATTCTTCTCCATTAATGTAAAATTACTGGGTGGAATCATAAATTAAATTTTCATAAGGGGGATTATAAATTTTTATGTTGTGGAAAAAAATAAAAATTTGAAAAGGGATGTAAATGTGTTTTAAGGATACAAGTTAATGATTATAATAATGTTTAACTAAACATGTTATCCACACTCCAATGATATTAGAAATTAGAGTATGAAAAGTAGACCAATTAATAAATTAATATAAATGATAATTAAAAAATTGTTCCTCAACAACCTTTTAATCTATGAGACAAATTGAATTCACCTGAAATCAAAAAAATTAAATTTGTTCATGAGAACTATGTTTTTCAAGGTACGTATACCATCAATTATTGAATTGATAATTCTTTATCTGATTATGGATTTACACACCCTTTTATATCAGAGCAATTTACTATGATTATAATGTAATTGCCCTAGTGATTATATATTGAGTTATCATTGAAAACTATTAAAATTATGGTGATTTCATCTTAGGTTTATAGCTCTTCTCTGATAAAAGTTTGTGGAATATTGCTTTTTGAAATTTTTGAGATTCTCCCTCTACTTGAATTTGATTTTTTTGGAATGAACTAGATTTCATAAAATAGATCCAATATCAATTTATAAGGAAGGGAAATAAATTTTTATATTCTAAAACAATAAATAATTTTCTTTTAGTGTGAACATGAATATTAACTTACAATGGAAATTACTCTCATTGTTTACGTCTCACAACCTATTCATGAGGGATTTTTATATCAAATTTTTTAGGAGAGAATCAATATTAATGATATTCCTATTATTTATGAATATGATAATGTATTTTATAAGGACATTCATGGTCCTTCTCTATATTTTCAAGTCTATTTTTTAATATAAATCAAACTCATAAATACACTTATTTCAAAGACTCCATATAGAATGGCTCTTGTTGAGTTTAATGAATTAAATAATAAAATCCAAGAGAATATTGATAAGGGTTTAATGTTCCCAAGTCTTTCACAATATGATGTATATAATATTTTAAATAATAATAGAGTTGGTTAGGTGAATATTTTTATTGGTTATGGGGAACTTAATAATATCGCTATAAAAAATGTATCATCCACCCTATACTGATAACTTTTTTGATCAACTATGTAGATCTCAATACTTTTCCAAGATATAAATTCATTATATATGTCATCAATTAAGGTTTAAGATAGAGGATATACCCAATAAAACCACTTGTAATATGTATGGTCATTATGAATATATATTGATTCTAGTTGGACTTACGAATTCCCTGAATATATTCATATATTTAATGTATAATGTCTTTATAGATTACCTAAATAAATATTTGTTAGTATTTACAGATGATATTCATATATATTATATAAAAAAGAAATAGCATGAAGATAATATGAAGATTATATTCAATAACTTAAGGAAATATAATTTTTATTTCAAATTTTGAGTATGATAATTATGGCTGTATAATGTTTCATTTTTGGGAAATATAAACCCAAAGGAGAGTATATCAGTAGATTCTTCAATGGTTAAAGTTATTGAGTAGTGCCCCAGACTAAGAATAGTGACCAAGAACCATATTTTCTTATGTAGGATCCATTCTAAAAACACTTTTTTAGTTATCTCTGTGAGATATCTAATCTAATAATAATGATGACAATAAATGGAGCCTTATTACATTTGATAAATTAATGTTATAAAAATTTCATTAAGATAAATAAAGGTTGGTCAGTGTTCATGTGATTGCACTACCCAATAGTGGAGAAGAATTTATGATCTATAGTGATGCATTGATAATGTTATAAGGATGAATACTAATGGAGAATGATAATTTGATACCATACGCCTCATGCCAATTAAAAATTAAGAAGAATAATTACCCAACTCGTGATTTGATTTCTACAGTAGTAATGTTTTTTGATGAAAATATGGAGGAATTATCTTTATTGTGAAATTTTTAAAATATATATTAATCATAAAATATTGAAGTATTTTTCTTACATAAAGTGTTTAATTTTATCGAAACAATATGGTTGGTGTTGATTGAATTTGATGAGTTATAAATAATTTTCCAACCTAGGAAGGAAAACAATGTGGTTGATGATCTGAGTTAGGAATAATATGCTAGTTATTCCATAACAATTATTTAATAAGATCAATTACAGATATATTTTTTGAATATTCATCTTGAAATCAAGAATATTTGGGGTAGATCATATTTTTTTGATCAATGTTCAAAGATACATCAATGTGAGGATTAAGGAAGAATGAAAGGGATATATAGAACAATAGAATAAGTTAAGTAATGTTGATGATGTCAACCATGATTAGGATGGAATTATATGGTTTAATAGTCATGTATGTGTCCCTTTAAAACCATATTTTTAGAATGAGTTCTTGGATAAAGATCATATCTCCACATTATTTATTCGTAAAATATGAACATATATTTATATGGATCTAAAAGAGTATTTCTAGTGGGAACACATGAAAATTGATATTGTAGAGTATATATCTAAATTCCCAATATATCATCATAATAATTCGAGGAATCAATAAGGTGATTCCATAACCATTACCCATACATAAATATAAATGGGAAAACATCACCAACGATTTTTACATCAGACTCCCAAGAATAGAAAATTGATATAATGGTATTTGGGTTGTATTTGATCACATTATGAATTTAAAATTTTAATTTTTATAAGAGAATATTTATATATTCATCAGATTTATAAGATATACATTATATAAGTAGTAAGGTTTATGAAGTTCCACATTCTATTTTTTCTAATCAGGATCCAAGGTCAGACTCAATGCTTTGAAGAAGTATTCATAAATCTTTATATATGGAGTTGAACTTTTTCACTTTATATTATCCTCATATAGATGGCTAGTCTTAGAGGACAATTTGAACACTATAATATTATTTAGATAAATTAATATATAATTAAAATATGGTTGGGATTAATGGATTTTTATAGTTTAGTTTTCATATAATAGTAACTTCCACATCAATATTTAGATGGATAATTATGTATCCCTCTATGTAAGAAGTTTAGACTTCCCTTGTGTTGTGATGATGTTGGAGAAGAAAATAGTTGGGAATTGATCTATCTAGGGAAAAAGAATACATGGTTATAGAAATTCATTTTCACTTTAGATAATTTCATATTTTATAGAAAAGTTGTGATGAAAAACACTAGTGAGATCTAGAGTTTGAAGTTGGTGATGATTTATTTCTATGAATATATCCTTGGAAGAATGTTATGAGATTTAGAAATAAGGGAATGTAAATCCCTGAATATATTGGTTCTTTGAAATTATTGATCATATCTAGATGGTTTCTTATTCCTTGGTCCTTTCACCAAATCTCTCTCATATTCATGATGTGTTCCATATATCTCTTCTAAATAATAACATACCTAACCATTCACATGAACAAAACACATAGGTCATAACAATAGGGAGTTATATATCTTATGAGGAAGAACTAGTGAAGATTATGGATTTAAAAAAGAATCTTTTGTGTAATAATATGACTCTCATAGTCAATGTTCTCTTACAGAAACCAAAATTTATAGGATTCTATGTGGGAACCCAATGATGTGACGTGTTTAAAGTATCATCCAATATTTGTATTGGAATAATGGAGTTTCAAGGGAGAAATTTTTATAAGAGGGAAAATTTTAATACCCTTTTATTTTTGAAAAAAATTTATTTAAATAAATTTCATGACTTTGATATCATTCTTAACACGAAATACGAAGTTTAAACGAACTGTGATATACTATTGAAATACTATTGTTGAATATTAATGTTATCCACTAGATGTTGGATTTGTGGATATGAATATGACTAATTAAATTGTGAAAAAATTATTTATTACACTTGTATAAATTGAATTAATTAGTTTTAAATTTGTTAGATATGAAGGTAAATTCATTTTAAGGTAAAAATGAAATGTTTTTCTAAAAAAAACTATTCTTATGAATTCAATGTGTTTTTATCTTAATAAAATAAATTATTATTTATTAATGAATTATTTTAATTAAAATTTTAGGTAATATATTCAGTAAAAAAAAATTTCATTTATCTAATGGTTTTTACTAGGAATGGATTAGGAATAAATTCAGTTTTCTTTATAAAATGCATTTTTCTAAAAACAATATTGTGTTTTGAGAACTTATAATAAACTTAATTAAATCCAGTAATATAAATTAAATAATTTAAAATTTATTCTGTATATTTATTTATAGTAACTAATATAATTTAATAATATTAACTTAATTTTTTACCATAATGAATAGATACCATAGTAATAATATTGTTACTAGGAAAAGGGTTGAAAGAGTTCAAAGAAGGGTTAATCGAAGAGGTAGAATTTATAATATAAATAAAATAGTTGATTTAATTTAATTTTTATGGTATTTAGACCATATAATTATTAAATTCAAATATTTATTATTTTTTATCCACTTGATTTGGTTAGGACATATATTATATAATAATTTTTCAAGTATTTACATTTTTCCACATACCTCACTTACAAAAAGAAAACTCCTCTCCTATATTATCCACATAAGTTTATCACTTTATATTGACCAATATCTCCATAAATACTCTCAAAACATAATTATTGATTATGTTGAGGTTTTCTCTATCCAAAAGACCCATCCAAGAGTCATTAATACAATCTTTAAAGGATGATACCTGAGGAAGAGGTATATGTTATTACTTTTATTTTCATATTTTTACTTACTAAACCTCATTAAATTATTCTATAATAATAAATAAAATTATGTAATATATATTCACTATATGGATATGTTTTTATGTTAATTTTTTGACCATTTTCTTCCTCCACCACATCCATTGGAAAATGAAAACATCACTCTTGTGTATTTGTATACTACCACATCAATGAAGTGATGTTATTAGTTTTCACTTCCTTAAAAAGTTTGTAATAATTATATATTTATAGAATATATATGATACATATGATAAAATTATGAGTGTTTTAATTTTAATTATTTTATTCTATTATTTATTTCCATCTATTAAAGACTGAAAAAATCACTCGTGAGTACATGTTGTCTACCACCTCCATGAAATGATGTAATTCTTTTTTTATCACCAAATTATATAAATATTTATAATAGAGTATATAATGAAAAAAAAATATTTCATGATTTATATTTGGTATATTATGAAACCATTTCCATGGTAAAAGGAATAGAATCATGAGACTGAAACATGCATGGAAAATATACGTGTGTTCACCTGAATTTTAATTTCAATGAAAAAATTGATAATAAAATTTAAATTTTAAATTATAATGAAATGAAATATAGTATATTATATATGAATATATTTATATAATATACATATATTAAATTCAAATTTATTATAAATGAGTATTTAATTCCTATGTAGCAAGGTGAGACATGAGGTAAGGGTTTATGTTACAATCTCATTTCGTTTCATAATTATATATAATAAATTAACAATGAGTAAAATAATATGGATATTATCCTTTAAAACAGATATATTTTATTCTTAAATATTTATTCAATTAATTTTAAAATAATAGTACCATTTTTCATTCATTCGTAATAAATTTTCATGGAAAATGTTTTTAATAATAACTCCCCTTATTCCATTATTAGTAAATTAACATTTTCATACATGTCTATAAACATTATAATATTTTATTGAATATCATTTTATATGATCCAATTATTATTTAAATTTATTTTCATAAAAAGTTTAATTTATTTTATATTTTTTAAAAATAAATTTTTAAAATGTTTTCTAAATAGTATATTGATTAATTTTTACACAAAGTGTGAAATAAATATTTGATTTAACATTTTCCGCATGAATTACTTTTCCAACAATCATTACTATTATCCATTTTAAATATTAATTTATAAATATATATAATTATTTTTAATGAAAATAATTTTAAAATATTATGATTATTTTAATATTTATAGATACATAAAGAAAATGATATTTTTCATACATTCAATGAAATGTTCAATTAATATTTTGGATATATTTTTTCATCATTGTAATCTCCCTTTAAGGATTATTATAATTAATTGGGGATAAAATCCTAATATATCATACTATTTATTTATTTTGATGGATTGAGATAATAATGATATAAGGATGGTTCTCTAAAACCTATTTCTTTCACCTGAGTTAATTAGGTTATTATGAACTCATTTTGAAACCCATTTATTTTTAATTGATTATACCCTAATGAGATGTTTTTCAATCCCATTTATTTTTTATAGGTTTTAATATAATGAAATTATGAATGTTTTTATGATCTGTTGGAATACATATATATGTTTTTAATTATGTGGTAGGTGGGACTAGAATTATATTTCTCTCTAATATATAGAGTAAATATTCAGATCTCTTGAGATACTAGGGATTGGAATAGGTAGTTCAAAATTTTCATTAAGGTACATCATCCAATATGATAGTCTTGATAGTGATCATTGAATAATAAAATGATATAATAGGTATAGAAATTAATCCACTATGATACTCTTAGTAGTGATCCTTGACTAAATAAATGGTTTTTTAGGCTTATGTGTTTGTGATAAAATTATATCCTATGAGAAAGATATGATCTCAAGGATAAAGATCCATTATTGATGATTCTATATTCTTTTTACATTTGAATTTTTTTTATAAAGAAACCTTATGAAATGATTCATGACTAAATATCATTGAATTATTGTGTATGAATTTATTATCTTATGATCACGTTATCATATCATTAGGATTTTTATATGATCACTTAGGATTGTTTGTTAATATCTCTTATATTTACACGTATTGATCATCCAATATTTACCTTTATTATTTTTCATTTCCCTAAGTCATGAAGAATGGTTTAAGTAGGGTTATTTTAGGAAGGGTTAAAATAGATAAGATCATTACGAGAGATGTTAAATATCTCTCATGATGTTGGGTTATTATATAACTAGCCTCCAAATACAATTAAAATTATTGATCCTGGGGAATTTATTTATCAAATGTGTATTGATTATTAATCTATGATGATTTAAAATTTATGTATGTAATCCATAGTTCAAATCAAAACTAAGATATGTTGGGTAAATCATACTAATATGATATAATATCTAATTTAGTGATATGTTTTTTTAAAGGATGTTAGGAGAATGATGAGTAGTGATCATAATTCCATGTGGCACCTAATGAGATGAGAACTAATCAAACAAATATGGGATCAAAAATGGAGGTTAATACATATTTTTTAAAATAAAATTAGGTATATTATTTACACTTGATAAGGATCATACTAGATATTGAAGGATCATGAGTCATGATGAAATTATATCGTAGTAGTGGTGGGGGAAGTTGGATTGAATAAATATTTACTCGACAAAGGATATTTTACTTCAATCCTTAAAATTCAACTTCTTTTAGATTTACTTCAACTATTTGTAATTGTTTTCAAAGGAATTCATTATTATAAGAAAAATTATAAAAATTTTGTTCACTAAAATAATTATTACGAAGGAGATTGATCTTAACATTTTATTTATATAAGATATTTTCTTTATTAAATTGTATGATCACATTCATTATTTTACTTCATACATGAATGTAAATTTTTTATAATCAAGAATTAACCATTTTTTATCCGGATTTCAAATTTCAAATATATTAAGAGTATTTCTATTTTGAAATTCATTGACAGGAAATTTTTTATTTAATATAATGTTCAAACACCAAGTTTTCTAGATTATTTTTTTCGTTATTAATTTACTCATCCTTTGTGATAGTGTTGAGTTTCTAAGATAACAAGTTGTGTGGAATAACTTTCACTTCTTCACTACTAAATAAGGTCATTAAGAAATATTTTCAGTTTATCTTGTTTCAGTACATATGATCGATTGTATTTAACAGTTATCACTCAATAAAAATTCCCCTTACTCATCACAAATTTGATAATAGCTCATTTTCCTATAATAATACTCTATTGAAATTATTTTTTCTATGCACATCATCATTTTTCACTAACTTATTTACTAATCTAATTTTAATCATCTTTTTCCATGCATTATTAGGGGTTTATTTATTTATTTTTTTGATTTATTTATATTATACACAAAATAATATTGTTTTACCTTCTATATGGATAAAAACATTTTCAAATTATACTATTTTAATTTATGAAAATAAGAAATTAAATATATTGGATTAAATTATAAGACTAGAAATTTTTTGGGACTGTTTCTTGGGATGCAATAAGTGGAAAATTTAGGAAAAACATTTCACTAGAAAATATTCAAAATAATCACAAAAATATTCTTAATATATCATTTTTTTATATATAAAAAGTTATAAATGTTATTTAGCATGAAATAAAGAAAAAAATCTCAAAATCATGGGCCATTAATTCCTAAAATAGAGAATCACATGAGTTATCATAAAAAATAAACTAAAAATGAAATATGATGGGTTGGTATTATATATAAATACAAAATTCCATTCAACCTAATAATAGATAATAATAAGTTGAGTCTAATATGATTCTATAGTTTCATTTCCCCTTAGTTTTAACTAATCCTTCATGAATTAGGATAATCCCTTGATCTTAGAACTATTCTCTTAAAAGGTAATTTATATCCATGTTACCATCATTGAATAAAAGTTTAAATTGTGACTCATCATACTTCATTTGGGATTTCTAATGTGTGGTGAAGCTACTACCACTTCATGGACTTTGTGAGGTTGAGTTAGAACTGGTATTTTTATCAGTTTTTCTAAAAGTTAATACAAAAACCTTGTTTATGTTGTTATAAGAGGATATTTTTTTCTCTTGGGATCAATTATTTAATGTCTTTATTATGATTTTTAACACACGGATAATGAAATTTGAAAATATATATAAAAACATTGGTTTTATGAAAGATGAGGGTATGATGATCCATAAAAAATGAGATATATTTATGGGTATATATAAAAAGATCTCAACATTTACTCAGGGTTACTTTTTACTATTTATTCACCCCTTCTACTCAAAAAAATTATTTTTCAATTTTATGGGGGATAATGTTTTATAATATTTCAAGAGAGATCAAAGAAATACTGAGACATTCAAAAAATTAAAAATATAAATACTTCAAAGGATATATATCAAATAAAAACACAAAATATAATCAAGATTCCTATCTAAAAGATGTTATTATTTTAAAGTTAAGATTTACATAGGGAGATATTCTACCACAATTATGTGATAATTCATTCAAGTAACATATTTCCTACTATTGATATGCTCAACTGAAACCTAAAAATTTTAATTTTACTAGGTATTAACCTAGGATGATTTCTATTGATTATATATATATAAACTCAAAAAAATATGGATATATCAATCATTCAAACGTCACATTGAGAGAGAATTGACTATTTTGAAAAATTTCTTTAATTTAAGATTTTAATAAAATCCTAAATATAGGTTCTAAAACAAAAATTAGATTGAGTTAACTGATTAAAAAACTATTTATATGGTCTCGTGTAGACCATTATAATTATGATATATTCTTATGAAAAAATAAACAGAGAAAATATGCAATTATAAATAATTTCTTTCAAAAATTACCTGAGAAATTTGTAAACTCAAATAAGTCGCAATGATGGAGAAATAGAAGGGAGCAGAAAAAAGGTATGCTTCCAATTACATCTGAGTTTAACCTAACAAATATTTTTTGGAATGAAGAAAAAATAAATAGTCTAAAATCATTGGATGAACCTAAAATAAATCCACGGGAAAATAACAATTAAATTATATAAGAAGTTGTACACTAAAATCTGTAATTTCTAAAATATGGAATTATTGATATAACATCTGATAATAAATTAAATACCACAATTCTATCAGAATCCTAAAGAGGAAAGGATTTTAATATTAATAGATTATAAGGGAAGAAAATATTTAATAATAAATTTAGTTTATTAACAATGTTCTAGAGAATTGTGATCTACCCATATCATTCCCTCTAAAATTAAAATAGAAAATTATAAAACATGAAATTATTAGGTTTCTTATGATTTTCATTAATATCAATGTGAATATTCATTTCATTCAATTATTTGTCCTTGTCTATTAGTATAAGAAATCTCTTAATAAATTTTTTTTTAAAAAAATCATTGACGGTTTATTATATATAACATTACTGGATAGTTTAATATAGTTTAAAAAAATATAATCCCTCAAAAAATAAATAATATGTGAAGTTTATTAATTCCTTTTACTTTAGAAAATAGATTCCAACTGAATTTCTTATATGACCATATTGTAAATACCAATTTGTTTCTTTACTCATTGTTTCAATAGTTGTGATTGAGAAATTTGTACCCTTCTACTATTTCCCTAAAACGGGATAATTCTTCCATCGCATACGTCATTGGAAGGGTAGATGAACATAATTTTGGTGCTATGAATTTTTTTACCTATTTAGTTACTCATATTCTTCATGATGTGTGACAATGAAGTATCTAATATATCGGTTAAGACGTTATTTTCCACAGGAGAATTTTTTTAATTTTTCTGAGGGGGATTTAATTTTAATTTTTTTTTTAAAAATAATGAATTTTATATTTTTATGAATGATAAAGAACATAAAATTTAGGATAACTACCATAGAGTGTAAATTTTGAAATTTGAGGAATCATTTCATCTACTTTAATAAGAAATATTTTTTTATGTGAATGATATTTTATGTAAACCTTTTATTGAAGAAACCTATCTAGATATTTATGGTGTTAATGAGGAAAAATAATTTAGTGACTATTAGAGTGAATAATATGTCATTTTTATTATTATGCTATGGAATGTATATTTACTAAAGATTTGATTTCTTAGTGTAATGAGATTTCCTCAAAGAATAGTTGTGTGGAATAGGTGTTATCCATATCACATTATTTCTTTAAGTCACACAATGAATTCCTTGGTCCAATTGGCCTAAATAGTCTCCCTTCTAGTCAATAAGTTCTACATGTGTAAAATTAACATATCCCTTTCCATTTAAAATATTCATTTTTATGAGAAAGTTACACAGTAATTGTAATTATTTATAATTAACATTTAGATGGATAAGAGGGAAGGTTTAAGAGTGTGTTTAAAAAGTTTAAATAAGTTATAGGAAAAACAATTTCAGGGTTCAAGTGGATCAAACCTTCCTATTTCATCTATAAAATCATTTTGGAGCCTAAACATATACCCAGGATAGATATACTAAAGAGTCTCAATGATAACATGAAATGGTTTATTGAAGATGGTTAAATTATATTGTTATATTCTGGGATAATATAACCTATTTTAGAAAGATATTTGGTTATCCCTATTTCGGTTTTTCTCATGAAAAAAGGTGTTAGATTCACTAAAAATGATAAAAATTGAAAAATTCAAACTGATACAATGAATAAATATGGATTCTATGTATATTATGGTTAATATAATTCAATCACAATAAAGGATAATTTTTCAATACTCTTATTAGGTCATATTCTTAAGAGTATATCAAAAAATAATTTTTTGTATTATTTTAAGGTGATTTTTCATATAATAAAATTCTAGTAAACACTGAGGACCATGAAAAAACAACTTTCACTTCCAATTTTGGGATATTTTTACCACCTAAGAGTTCTCTTTGGCTTGTTTGGTTCCTTAACTACCTTTAAAATGAGTATAATGGATATTATATCACATATAGTTAAGTGGATTATAGATGTGTTTTTGTGTGATTTCTCCGATGTTGGTAATAATTTAATGATCTATCTATTGAATCAATAATTTGTCTTAGGGATATGTATAGAGCAAACCTTGTAAATTATTGTTAAAATGTCAATTTATGGTCAGTGAGGTAATATTTAGATGTCACAAAGTCTCAAAGTAGGGAATTAATGTTTCTAATGTAAAATATAAGTCATTAAAAAGCATACCCTCTAGAAAATGAGTAAGTAATTTGAAACCTCTTAAGAAATGTTGGTATACACAAAAGGTATATTAAAAATAATTAGATAACAATTCTCAATTTTTCACAATTTCATAATGATACACCTTTTTAATTTGATGATAAATGATTAAAATATTTCCTTTTTTAGGGAAAAGCTCACATATTCGCCTATCATCGCATCCCCTAATTAGATGTTTTCATTTTAAATAATTTATAATTATAGGGATATAGTTGTCGGTGTAGTCTTATAGAATAGGAAATAAAAGACGTTTCAGGTAGTGTACTATTTCAGTAGTTCACTTGATGATTATCAATGTAATTGCACCACTACTAAAAAGTTACTACTAGTTGTTGTTTTTTTCTCTGAAAAAATTTAGGATGTAACTTATTAGTTCAAGTTTGATTGTCTCTATTAAACATTAAATATTAAATAATTTATTATTCATGAAGGAAACTATTCCAAAACCTATAATTTAGATACATCTATTTTAATAATTTTACATATATATTTTTTATAATTAGCGTGTTGAGAATATTGTTGATAATAACTTTTCCCTATTGTATAAAACTCAGAACAATGATCCCAGAGAGATTAACTCTTTCTTCCTAATAAAAAACTACTAGCTATGAAATCAGTTAAATGTCATTTGTTTTCTAATTATTTAAATTTTCTTTAATATTTAATATTTCCCAAGTATCTCACTCAAAATGAATAAAAAATCAATTAAATGTTAAAATGATTTGTTTGTCTAGATTCATTACTATTTAAGAGTTATATTGATGATATTATAAGGATATTTGCGGTTAATGATGAAATGATACGTTTTTATGATAATTATCACTCTTTCCCATGGTTTGGACACTATATGAGAGAGAGACCTCCCTATAATGTTATATTACTAGTTTCTACTAGAAAACTCTATCCATGGATGTTTGAAGTCTGTAATATGTTTTAATAAGTTGTAGAGGATACTAAATTTCAGAATATATTAAGAGCTAACACCAAAAGTAATTTTATGGATTAAAATTTTTTATGTCTCAAATTTATATTTTTTGGGATTGTTCACATATTTTCATGGGAATGAGTGTATTATTAAAGTTGTAAATTTTGTTTCAATGTTTCTATATGGAAGTGAAACCTTCTAATAATCAATCTTAAAGTGTTTTAAAATTCATAAATAAGAACATATTTCCTTGGTTTCGAGTTCCTAAATCATTCATTACTGACAATGGAACATATTTCAAGAATTTTAAATTAAAAACCTTATTTGATAAATATGGTTTTTTATTGAACCAGAACGGTTTTCCACCCACAATCAAGTAGACAAGATGAGGTCTCATTATGAAAACCAATATAATAATACACCTAAATTCATACTTTATTACATAAAGGTATACATAATACAATCTGTAAATATTGTGTGGCCTAGTGTCTTTTTGAAATTTGTAACATAGCATGGTAACATAAAAACTAGGTATATCAACATTATTTAAAAACTAAAAAACATTGCCTTAGAATTTCATTTCACTTATGAAACTGCTGGGGATAACCTAATGGCATATATAATAAATTGATGATCAATAAATACCATTAAATTAATAGTCAAATTATAAGATAATATAAATTAGTATATGGGATTCAAGATGAATATTTATGTAACATAAGTTGTTTGAGAATCATCATATTAGATGATAACATTATGGAACTATCAGAATGTGGAACCAACATTAAACATGGCATCATAAAAGTAATTCAATTATAACCAAGAAGAAAACATAACATTGTGTTCTTATTATACCCTAATGTGCATCAAAAAATGTATCATGTGAGATAAAAATATTACCCACTTCATTGGATAGATATATATTTTCAAGCCCAACCATCCCATTTATATCATGTACATTCATAAGTGGGCCAAATTGATAAGAAAACATATGGATGAATTTTATAACTTTCTATCCCATAATTAAGGAGTGTGTGTTATATATAAGTTCTTATCCACTGAATTGTGTGTAGGTATATTTAGGTAAATACCTATGAGTGGAAATGGATATGGGTTTTCACTATAAAAATGTTGGTCTAAGAAAATTTTTGGACATTTTTGGTACCATAAATGGGGTACATAAAGATTCATGGAATAATATCATGATAGTAAAGAGGGTATCACATCACTTGTAAATCATAAAAAACATTAATAGGTATGTGTAAATAAAATCAAAATAAGAGAAATTGGAAATAAAAATGCATAATATAAAGAAGGATCATTATTGAAAATAGAAGAGGAACCCTTACATTGAAAGGGGTATTCTAAAAAGCTTTATAGGAACATATTAAGAGCTTGGGTACACATTTATAGGGATCTAGATATGGTAATTGATATTAAATATATGATCAATGGGTTTTAAGAGAATATTAAGGAGTTTTTGGTATATTTTTATCATAAAAGAGATGTAAATTTGTTGCTAATTTATAAATGTTGGTTTTGGAATCTATATGATAAAATAATCAAATACACAACCCTGATAACGGTTTTTTTCAATGTATTATTCAAAATATGATTTGAAATCAATATTTTATAACTCTATGAACTGAACTCCTTAAAATACATACGTTAATGATGTGTAATTGAGTAATGTTCATAAAAAATTGTTTTTAAAACCACAAAATATAATATTGGTTTTAGATGATTCATTAAGGATTTATAAAATTAATCAAATGAATCCAAATACACATTATTGTAAAAGGGAAACATAATTTTGGAAATGGATACTCTTTAAAGTACTTATTAATTTTTTTGGATTTTTTATGTCATAATACAAACCATATATTTATAACGTATTTAATTTTCAACAAAAAACTTAAATGTCTTCTAAATTTATAAAAAAAATTAGTGTCGTCTAATTTTGAGGTTCAAATTTAAAAAAAAAATTATTAATTAAATATAATTATTTAATCAATAAAATTTAATCTTTTAATGTAGTGAAGATATTTTTTCCTTATAATATTTTCAAATATATTAAGGATTATTTTTAGAGTTAGGTTCCGAGTCAGCATGAGATTTCAAGTCCCAGAGAAAAACATAATTAATATATTAAAAAAATTATTATATTATATCACATAAACGAATCATTTTGTTTCTAAATATTTATTATACTTTGAATAGAAAATATCATCATATTTTTTAATTCAAAATGTGGGATTTTCCCCAGCTGTGACCAAAGGTTTGTCGACATCGGATGTTCAGTTGAGGTAGTTTTTGGATGTCCATTCAATTAAAATAACTATTTCAATTAATTTATTTTATTATAATTACCCATGAGATACATTACTATATTTATACCACATTATAAAAAAATAGGGTTATATTCATAACTCTTTGAAGATTTGATAAGAGTTCTTTGATGTTCTTCATTGGAAGATCAAGATTTTTGGACAACAGACAATCAGATCAAGATGGATTAAGTGGTGGGGATTATATTAGGTATTATACATCACTGTAAAATTAGATATTCACCAATTTTTTATTCAATTTTAGGTATAAATCATGAAATTTGATTTTTTCCCTTTTGATTAAAATATTTGGAATTGATATTTTTATCTGGTTATCGATATGTAAAAATTCATTTACCACATCATCCCGCATTCAATATATATTTTCTTTCACATTAATTCACAACAGTTTAACCATGTTTCTATGATAATTTTCCTTTAATTCTTATAAAATTAATTTTTTTCACCTTTTTTTGGTGCATTTAACCCAATCATTTTTCGCGTTCTTCATTATTATCTCATGGGGTCACAATTTTACATTATCAGTGTGGCTTCTAGCATGAATGAACCCCTAGATCCATGGAGGTTGTGGGATCAATGATTAAGATAGTTATTTTAATTAATATCATGTGTAATTCATGGATTTGGGTGATGTTGCGGAGGATCTTAACTGGGATTTCTATCATCACCGATAGAAGGTACGACAGATTAATGACGGACATTCAAATATCCAATTTTCACCTATTAGAGGCCGAAGATCAATGGTTTTAGAATAACCCCACCAATTCCATGTGTTAAAACAAAAATATTTGTGGAAAATGTGTTAGATAAATATATACTATTTAGAATCAAGGGATTCTATTGAAAACTAGACTATATAGTATCTATCAATAAAAACACATGTTGTGTAGTTAGGATCTCTCGTAGAGGCTAGGGTTTTAGCCTAGTTTAAGATCACAGACTTTTTGGTGGTACCAACATTCTGTGTGATTCTACCTAGGTAGTTAATCCATGTTCTATCTATATGCAGTTAGGGCATCATGTAGGAAGACATACCAGGTGCATCAAGAGTACACAGTCATGCCCAATGGTACACAAGAATGACCCAATACCCGGGCAAGGTTAAGTACACAACCAAGTACACAGGGATAGTCTAAAGTACATAGTAATGTCCAAGAGCACACAATAAGGATTCAGGTGGCAGAGAAATTCCATGTAGTAATCTTACATGTTGGGTTTTTCTATATGTCTATCTTATCCATGTGTTGTCGAGGGAATGACTAGGGTGTTATGTGAGGTCACACACTATGAGATCCAAGGTACAAGCTGTGTACTTTTCACAAGATCTTCCACCTTTTTTATCTACTTATTATAGAATAATATTTTTTACCATGACTATCTGATTTCAATAAGTTTTCATCATAAAATTCAATGGTATCCATCATAGTGGGTTTCAAGGTATGATGTTTGGTGGTCTAATTATGATGATATGTTAGGTGATGCATGAAAATGGAAATGATCAAGGAAGGGTCAAAAAAGATATTCTAGGGATAAAACTCTAGTATCTCACTAGGAAATGGGTCCCCATATTATTTATATATATAGAAATGGTACTCCTATATATTGTGCATGGGTCCCCTATATACGATGTGTTACTCCAATATCTTCAAGATGCAATGGAATTGGTTTCTCCATCGAAGTCATGGTTCCGCAACTATCGAGCATAGTAGATTGAAGTGGGACCCTCCAAATTGATTAATGTGAGGATACATTTACTATGGTCATCATTGTTTTAATTTTAGAGCTATTGGACAACTCAGCAAATTTGATAGGGTGGTGAGATGGATTTATAATTTCTCTCTCTATTAGGTTTTTTTATGATCGTATATATATATCTTGGGTTTTGTTTCCCACTTTCTTTAGGTTGAGTATACATTTTCTTGTATCTATCTATACCTCCCTTTATGGTTTCTGGGGTACCTAATGGGTATGTATATACTCACCCAAACATGGGATTTTTAGCCATATGACATGTATTATAAAGATGAAAAATAGATCGATGGTGACTTTGGATGGTATTAGGGATTGTAGGGTGCATTTACCATGTGTAGTGGTTAGGAATTAGATATTAGGATCTGAGCTTTGTTAGTTTTTATTTATTCCTGGTGATTTCAGGATTGGACATCATTTCTAGATGGGTGTATATTTTCCACCTTCTGATTTTTTATACTTTTTTACTCTGTTTTATTTTCATAGAGGTTATTTCATGCATGTTTACACACTATATGTTACTATTTTTTATACTCCTCAATACATTTTCATTCATATGGTTTGGGTGTGTTCATATTATTTTAGTAAGAGGCCACAAATTTGATTTTTTTTCCTTCTCATCACTTCTCACTGGTACCAATCCATTTAAAGGATGACTTGGGGTCACAACGGATCAACCATTGGCCAGTAATTCTGAACTGGGTAGGTTGGGTCATGAAAAAGTAGTATCAGATCATTTTATTCCATAGGATGGTGTTTGGAGTGTTCTCTATACAAGGATTGGTTGTGACATTGTGAAAATGTATCAAAGTTTCATGAGTATGGATTTCAGACCAGGAAACCTAGTGTTGGTCTGGAAGCCAATGTATTAACACCCTAGGTCTCTGGCTACCTACAGGTCAACATGGAATTTAGAGACATTGGTTTCATGAAAAAATGATACATGAATCATATAGGACTGAGTCCTTTTACTTTCATCTGTGAGTCATATTCCCATAAATTTATGCTAATCATACCATGGTATAACAACTTTTTTAATGCCTATGTGAATATATCTACACAGATTACTGATTCAAGATCATGATAATGATCTCATGAGTGATAAGGCCTCAGTTTCAGGGCCATCTTATGAGATGTTTCTTCCATTCAAGAAAGGAGTAGAACCCCTTCTTATCAAACAATAGTTATTACTATTAGCGGTGTTTGAGGATACACACATACTTGGTGAACTCTATGAGTTCCAGCGTCAGATACCATAGATGTTACCTAACAATATATTTCCCTTGGAAGAAAAGGGATTGTGTGGAGTTAGTGATTTGTGTCTATAGTCTAGTTCATACCCTAAGTGATTAGATGGTTATGCTAGAAACTAATAATTTTCATAGACTAGTAGCATTCTTATGGATTCTATTGATACATAGACATGTTGATGTGACACTTTCATTATCCAAATTTCTGAATTTGTTTTTTTGGGAGTATTAACCCTTATTATTGTTTTTATTTAGTATCCAAGATCATATTTGAGCTTTACCAGGGTGGTATGACAGCTGTTGATTATTCCACAAGGTTCACTGAACTCACATAATACTCCCTTCATATATTGTGAGATGGATTATTTTGGGTGAGGACGTCCGAGCATGGTCTCTGTAGAGATATTCTTACTAGTGTGGTCTTCTTATGCATTCCCACTTACACTATAGTGATAGAGAGGTCTCTAGTAAATGGGATATTCTGAGAATATGGCTTTTGGGTTATTCTTACCGATAGTGGGAAATTAATATTCTAGGTCCCCTGTAGCAGGAAGAAGGCATCAGACATCGACTTCTAGGTAGAGAAGGCATTCTTATTTTTAGACTTCAACATGTGGATGTATGGTTTAAGGATCATGTAGATGGTCCCTCCTAAAAATTTTGGGATGATGTAATGCTTACAATTGGTGGGGTCACCTAGATCATTATATATAAACTTGTCTTTCTACAAAAGATCGGAAAATAATTGATGGACCCCCATATTAGAGGTAGCACATTGATCAATGATCTCCCAAACGTGTCCAAATAAGCCCTTAGGGATGTGGTTTTGGTAGAGGATTAGGATATGATCAAGATGTAGGAGAAATTTTTGTAAAAAAATTCTATATCATATAGCCCCAACCACCACTAGGTGTCCCATTTTAGGATCAAGTAGAAAGTAGTCAAGGTTATAAGTATTTGTATGCCATGGGGGCTATGACTAGGATGGAAATGATATTTCATGAGATATGATTGATGTTTACACTATGATTTCTATATTACTAATAAGAATTGGTGTGATTCATTCCTTTATATCATTATTCATTCATCCAAAGCTAGAGTTTCTCTTTAATTCATTAGCCCAAAATTTGTGGCTAAAGGCACCTATGGGGAATTCATCTTCTTTATCACATATCTATCAGCAGTGTGAGAAATTACTTGGTAAATATAGTTTCATGTGTGACCTCATTATTATCATGATGAGACCTTAAGAAGTCATCTTGGATATTTACTTTTCAATTTTTCAAGACCAAATTGACTATAATCAAAGATTATTAATATTCCTAATAATATATGGGATGAGATTCTCTTTTCTGGGTGAGTGATATCTCATGGAGGAGTGGTTGGGTCGTATAGTTATGAAGATACAACCAGTCACCCATCAGTGGGAAATTTTATCCCTTGGAATATTATACTCTTCATGTATCTTGATTCCTTCATTCATGGACGATGTTATTTAAATATTCATTGGTTATGTTCTAAGACTACCTCTTTGGTGATATATATAATTCGGTATTGACTTGAACATTGTGAAAAAATTTATATCTTCTACAACATATCAGATGTCCCCTACCGAGCTCTAATTGTTGAGGGTGTAGTTGGAAGACCTTCAATAGAATGTTCTCATTTGTCTCAGTGTTCCCCCTAAATTATCACTATTTTTGTCATGAAAAGGGTAGATGGGATATCGAGGATTTTTTTATCAGCACATAGACTTTGGAAAAATAAAGAACAATTACCTCTTGATGAAGATTAAATCTATATTTTACAGTTTTCAAGGAATGATGTGGTTATCAAAGATCGATCTTAGGTCTAGATACCACTAGCACTGGTTTCGTTAGGATCGTATTCTAAAGACATCATTCTAATGTCACTAAGGAAACTATGAGTTTTGGGTGATTCCTTTCAGTGTGATGAATGCACCCACTATGTTTATAACTTTCATGAACTAGATCATTCATCCATACTTGGACCAATTTTTAGATTTCAACATTGATGAGAAAATAATTTACTCTCTATCAAGGCAAGGGTATGAATATCACTTGAGCATGGTAATATACTTACATCATGATCATAATCTTTTTGGGATGTTTTCAAAGTGCGAGATTTGGATCCACGAGGTTCATATTCAAGGTAATGTCATCTCTGAGTATGTTTAATCTATGGACCAATTAAATATTGATACAGGACATCCTAGGATCCACCCAAGATAATGAAAATGATATGAAGCTTTATTTTTTTGGTAGGGTACTACATGATATTTATGGAAGATTTATCTATGTTTTATTCCTCTTTGATAGCCATGAAAAATATGTGGTAGAGCCTTAATTAAAAAATAGTGTCAAAGACCCTTTGAGAACATTAGGTTTGGAATAATCATTTCTCCTATATTGATACTACCATAGTAGAGCATGGAGTATGTAGAATATTTTGATCTGATTTGTGTTATTATTTGTTGTCGGTTTATGCATACAAAAACAGTGATCACATATGTGTCTAGGTAGTTTATAACTCTGGAATATAAATATGTGATCATGACCAAGAATTGGAAATGGTTATCTTATACCTAAATATTCAGTAGCACTATATTTTGGGATATTAAATTATTCTATACTAATACCCCTATATAATTAGTTATATCTTCACTCAGAGAGATATAAACATTTTATAAAGGCATTGGTTGGAGTTCTTATAGGGATAAGACAATTAGATATTCTATACTCATAGGAAGGGAAACAAGTTGGAATATTCCCTCAGTAGGATGTCTCAATCTCACTTAGTAGTGGAGGATACTGAGAAGTTGGCATCTTTCTAGCTGGCCCTAGTAGTGAATATGGGTGAAATTTTCTTCATTTGATTGTGTGTACTCCTCCTCTCCTTCATCGTGTGATGAAGGTTTAATTGTGATACATTAATTGTAAGGATCTACGTGATTAGATATCCTCATGGAGTTCACTAGATAGATTAGTCAAAGGAGGGTAGAATTTCATCCATTTTATGGGGATGAATAGTAGTTCTATCAACGATATGAGAGGATTTTATAAGTGAGTTTGATACCTCTCATTTGGTTGTACTTCCTAGAGTGAAAATATTTACAAGGACCATCAATAAAAAAAATTGGATTACACGAGGTTGAAGGCCACTAAGTTAGTCACTTAGTGTCTCACATGTCAGCAGGTAAAAGCTCAGAACCATGTTGTGGAAGGTTTGATTCAACCTCTTGAGATACTGAAGTGGAAATGGGATAGTATATATTTGAAAATTATGACATGGATTCTGCAGAAAATAAGAATCCATGATGAAATATGAGTGGTAGTTGGCCAACATGCCAGGTCGATGCGCATCGTTTGTATCAAGTAGAAGAGATTAGTGGAGATTTTGGGGTATTTTTATGTGTTGGAATGAGCATACTATCCATATATTGGAGGATATGAAAAGATATAGTGTATTAAACTTTGATCGGTGTTAGGAGAATCAAATTTCATTGATAGAGTTTTTTTCTGATAAAAACTATCACTCTAATATTGGAATATAACCTTTTAAGGCCGTATATGGGAGACCTTTCAAGTCACCCTTATACTGGATCAAGATTAGAGAGACTTATATTTTTAGGCTATATATTGTCCAGGTGATCATGGAGATGGTTTATGTGATCCACAAGAACATAATGGAAGCCCAGATCTGATAAATATCGTATGAAGATCAAGGTAATAGACCTTTTTAGTTCAAGTAAGGATGTCATGTTCTCCTAAGGGTCTCCCCATCACGAGCAATGTGTGGATTCAGCTAGTTGGGTAATCTATTTATAATGTTCATCATGCCTTTTGAGATTTTATTTCGTTTTTTAGGTTGATTACTATTTGGCCCCACCTATATAGTTAGAAAAAGTGCATATCATTTTCCATGTGTTTCAAATGAGGAGATATGTGCCTGATCTTACACACATTATTGACTGGGGAGATCTATTCATCGATAAATGAGCCCCCTTATTTAAGAACTCATTGGTGATTGAGGATCCATAGGAGAGGATCCTAAAAGGATGTACCATTCCCTTGGGTCATGTGTAGTGGTAGCATGGGAGGTTGAATGAGAGATCTGGGGATCCATAGAGCTAGGTGTAGACACAGTATATCGAACTTTTTAATTATCATATTCTTTTCAGGTAAAAACTTCGTAATGGATGGTTGAATGTAGTGACTCTATTTATTCAATTGTATCACACTGGAATGTATTGAATAAAATTTTTGGAGTCTGGTGTTGAGTTTTCATGAGATTTCAGGTCACATAGAAACCTGAAATTGAAATTTTAAAAATATAAATTATATTATATAACATGTTTTATAATTATGTTTTTACCTTTATTTGGGACCTTATATGAAAAATCTAATACCATGTTTAAATTAATAACAAAGGGATTACCTTAGAAGCAACTAAAGGATAGTTGATGTAGGATGTCCTATTGAGGTGGCCATTAGAAGTGCATTTAATTAAAATAAATATATAAATTTATTTATTTATTTTAAATAACCATGACTAAATTCATCTATTAAGACCCTATTATAACAAATATATAGGGTTGTCTACATAACCCAATGAGGAATTTAGAGGTGTTCTCTAACACTCTTCACTGGCGGATCGGTATCAATGGATGAATGATGATCAGATCGGGGTGGATCAAGAGGTAAATAATGTATAAAGTCTTCTTCATCATTATAAAACATGATATTCACCAATAAATGATCCAATTTGGGGTAGTACACTTCAATTATGGCTTCCACACATTAGATTAAATAATTGAACACGACTATTTTTTTCTTCATAATTATATGTGATTATCCATTTATTTCATTATCTTTTTTTAAATCTATATTTTGTTACACTAGAATTTTTCACTAATTATCCATTTAAATATGATCATGATACATGAATGCATGGTCAATGAAGGATTCACCTTGTTTGGCTTCATTTCTCTGCACTATTCTTCATGTTATTCGCTGTTGGACCATGGGGTTATGGTTCAACATTACGAGGGTGGGTTCGATAGTGATAGAACCACCCTAATTCATAGTGGTTGTGAGAAAAATGTTGAGGATGGTTATTTGAAGGTGAATAAGAATAGATTCATTAGTGTGGTTGATGGAGATGTAGATCATAGCCAGGTTATGTCTCATTACCCACTGGTGATATAATGAATCAATAGTGGACCACAGTATTTCTAATTTTCATCCATCGAATGATGGAGAATAATGGTTGGAGAAGAACCCCCCCCCCCCCACCACCACCACCAATTTTGAGTGGTCAAACATTGAGATTTTCTGAAAAGGAGGTGGATTAGGAGTCCTAATGATGAAATGCAATTTTCTAAAGAAAACTAGACTACAAACCATTTACCAGAATGAAAATACACTGTTTAGTCTAGATCTCCCACACCGGCTAGTTGTCTTAAGGTTCACATGTCATGTAGTGGGGACCACTTGTTCTGTAACCATGCTTAAGAAGGTAAGACATGTTCTTGCTACACACACCTAATACCCCATGTGGGAGGATGTTCCATGTACTTCACAAGAATATGGGAATGCTCAGTGGTGCGCGAGCATGGCCTGGCACTCTGGCATGACTATGTACATAAGAAAGTAAATGGGCATGACCCAAAGTACACTGCCACTTCTAGGTGCATATGGGATAACCTCAAGAGACTAAATTATGTTGTGTAGTACACTTAATTGTTGTGTAGTACTACATGTCCATCCAAGTCATGTTCCGATGAGGGCATGGCTAGAAGTCCAGGTGTCTTCACACTCCATGTGACTCCATGTACACACAGTGTATTATTCATAGGATCTACCAAATTTCTTATCTCTTTCATATGGGCTCTGATTTTGGACTACTAGTAAACTATCCTAAGATGTTTTCCATATAAAATGTGATGATAGCCTTTATATAGTATTTCTCGATATGATTTCAGTTTTTCAAATTATAAGTATTATTTAGGTGATGCTTGATGATGGTAGTGATATGGGAATGATCATAAGAGATATTTCAGGGTGGGAACTCCCCTATCGCACCTAGACATGGGTCCCACATACTCTTAAAACAAATATAGATGTTATTTAAATACAGTTGGCATGGTTCCTCTATCTATAGAGTATTATTCCCTCATCTTCAAGCTATGGTGGAACTCAGATCCTCTATGGGAGTGGTGGATCCCTCGGCCGCTGATCACTATTGCATGGAGTGTCCCCCTCCGCATATATTTTGATTATGTTTCTTTAGATGATGAAAATCAGTGATCAAATTTTTGATATATAGGAAGACTCATAAAACATGGTTTGGATGAGATATAGATATCAAATTTCTCTCTCCAGTTATTTATTTATCAACATATATGTATATATTTGGGTTTCTCCCTCTATAATTGGGCTGATATGACCTTTTTATATCTCCATATAACTCCCTTTATATTTTTCTCATAATCCGTCTAGGTATGTATATACGCACCCCTGTATAGTATTTTCACACATATGTCATGTCTTATGATCATGATAGACATATATATGGTGAAATTGGTGGAGCTTATGGATACATTGGTGGATTTACAACGTACAATGGTTTGGACTTGAAGATAAAGATTCATGATCTCTTAGTTTTCATTTATTATTATTTTTATCATTTTTTACCTCATTTATAGTTATCCATATACTTTCCCCATTTTTTGTTTAAATTGTGGTACTAAATTTTATTTCCCAGTGGATTGTTATATCCATTTTTACACACTAGATATTACTATATTTTATAATCGTAAACAATTTTTTATGGAGATGGTTGGATTTGTGCATACAGATACATTAGGAAAAGGCCTCCCATTTTATTTACACCTTCTTAGAACTTATCTCCAGCCCCTAGCCTATATAGGGTGTGCTTGGGGTTGTGATGGATCATCCTTCCACTATCTAAGTGGGCCCAAGTTGGTTATGTCATGTCATTTAAACCAAAAATCAGCATTTATTAAAAAATTAGATGTTTTTAAGAGTATAATAGATTTTGGACCTTATAAAAATTAAATTTTACATATAAAAATTATATTATAATTTATATTTAAATAAATATTATTTATAAATAAGATCTTATTAAAATAAAAATAATTCCAAAATCCTTTAATTAATCAAAAATAGGTGACTTTATTGAAGCTATATATTTCCCAAAAATACAATTTTTTCATCATATAAAAATATTATTTTAATAAAACTCATTATTTAATCATTTAAAAATAATTAGTAAAAAAGATAAATATAATCATTATTTAATTAAAATAAAAATTATTTTAATTCATACTATTAGAGTCTAGATAAATAAAACAAATTACAATAGTGTATTCCCCATGTATTACATGTACGATGGTGACAATTTTATGGGGTGGTTCGACAAGGATGGTTTGGGTCCTAATCTCGAAAATTTTGAACTTCTCAGGAAAATGTTTTTTCATGTACTTTTGTTATTGAATATCATCTTGGGATTGGTTAATATCAAATCCATATAATACCATCTCACTCTAATGCTCGGATTAATGGGATTCATGGTGTGTGATCCTATAGGTCTTGGTCATCTCATATTTATCTAAGTCTGTTTGAAATTATCATAACCATTAATATATACTATTATTAATAGCCAATATACAATTTCTATATAATCAATATTTATGGTACTTAATGATCCTTTAAAACTGGTTGGAAATAACTATCTCAAATGACCAAAATAGTGTATTTTTTGTAACAACCTTATATATTTTGGCATTAATTTATTTAAAAAAGAAATTTCATTTTAAAAATATTTTTTCTTAAACTATTAATTATTAATAAATATTTCCATAAAAATTTCATTTCTTGCACTAAAATTAATTGTGGTACTTTTTTTTCATCACCAATTTTGGTTCCTGTGTTTCTTCCTCAAACTTGTGTGTCCAACATTGAACATTGACCATGTGAGTTTTTTTGTGTTGTATAAATTTTTCACTCTAATCTAATATCTTCAATAAATACAATTCATATGAAATATTATTCTATAATGGTACCCCCACTAGATTTTTTACATGCGAGTATTATGGTATGTACATCATGAAGTGGGATATATGGAATACATTATGTACTTTAGATAGGTTAGTTGTGAGTTCCAGTGGATAATTCGAAACTCTAATGTAATCAAGTATTTCAAAGGGGATAATTTATTTAGCTCTAATATTACCCTTATTCCCAAACCATGTGAATTTATTACATGCAAATATATGATGGAACACTTTATCTACCTAATCAAACTCTAGTCCACCTTGATGATTGTCTACGAAGAATGTATTTTAAAATTGTAAAAATTTATTGTATCATTTAATGTTTTACACTTACTCTTTTAAATCATAGATAATATTATGTCCCATCAACATACACTCTTCAACTTTATCCTAGCATGTCAGAGTCTGAAACCTCTTCCCACAGAAAGCATCAAATGGTTTCATTTGAATCCTATAATGAAGAATATTTTAATATAAAATCTTAACTTGGAGAATTTTTTTATCCCGATATCCTTAGAAATTAATTGAAAATGATAGTAGTAAATCTTAATAAGATTTAATGGTTTTCAAAAACTGACCATCCATTTAAGTGTGATAAGAAGTATTTAAACTTATCTTTATATCTAATGCTAAATAAGTAATTCTCTATAACATCTAGGTAAAACTCATATATTGATAGGATAAAATTTAATGTGTAACTTCATTATGTATTACCACTTATCTTATGTATATCATGGAAATTTGGTCAAGAGAGAAATATTCCTTAATCATAATGAAATGAAGTGACTTTGTTAGGTAATCGATTACCCCCCAGATAGCATTGTTGAATTTAGATATAATAGGGAGTACTACAATTAAATAAATGTTTATTGTTTCCCACTTCCATACTCAATTGGGAAATTGTGACATCATACCATTATATTTTTTCACTCATCCTTGACTTGTTGGTATACTGAGCAAAGAGATATAAGTTATGAAATCACCCTCCTCATGTTATCCCACTAGAATGTTAGATTCTAATCTCTATACATCTTAGTGATTTCTATATGAATAGAGGAGTATGAGATATGAACATCATCCATAAGATAACTTTTCAATTCAAGTTTTTATAGTACAGATATCTATGCTAAAAACCTTATAACTCAATTTTTAACAATTTTAAACTCTGAAATAGTTTCTATATTTTTTTGGAGTACTTAAACATCTTTTTGGGTGTCTTTGATTCTATCATTAACAGATGGTTGATCAGTTATGTGATCAATATAGGAGGAATACCCCTTTATTATTCCCATGTACATCATCTACATGTCAATTGATATTAAATCCATTTTAATCTTCATCATGGATAAGGTTACATGATCATTTATAGTCATATAATCTTACTTTTTGCTCATTCCTAGGATGGTAATGGATGGAAAAATCATATTCCTTATTCAATAATAACCACCTTAATTGGAAAATATTGAGTTACTTTTTTATGAATATATACATGAGTATTTTTTTATCCATCAATATGTCACACTTTTACCCATAGAGATAATGTCATAAAAATTCAATGTTAAGATCACTATATTATATTCTAAATCATGTTTTGGTTACTTATTATCATGAAAATTTAATTAGTTGGGGGAATAGGCTATATAATATTCTAAATCATGTTTTGGTTACATAAATTACAGATGTGTGATTCTTTATGTGGAAATAATATCCATGAACATTCTATGATGGATACTCGTAGATAGTGCTCAGATTCATTGGTTAAAGTTTAGTCTCATGAGACATTATGTGCAATGATCTTTGTGGTTAGCCTTTACTTGTGCTCCACTATGGGGAACGAGCCTTGACTCGTGATTCCCTATGTACAATGAGATTTTAATCATGCAAAATAAATTTTTTATATTTCATCAACATTTATATGAATCCATGATTATATAATCCCATGTTTTGATTCATTATGTATAATCATATTCCATATCTTTTTATATCATTGTTCAATTCCCTCTAATCCATGTTCTAATCTTTATTTTAGTGTTTATTACCTTGCTAGGATTTTTATATCATCCCATTATTCATGTTATCCCCAGGTTATCCTATGAAGATGTAAGGTCTCAAGGGATGCTATGATCTCTTTATGAATATTAAATAAAATATGTTCTTATTTTGTAATCGTGATGTTTTATTATGAACCTAATCTCTAAGACAGTATAACATATGATCCATTTATTGTAATTTCTTATATAATTATTATTAAATTCATGTAATGATATTTAAAAATATATAATGTCTCTATACTTCATATCAGATGAAAACATTTGTAGTTTTTCGAGACTAGAAATATAGGACATTTGTAAAAACCATAGTGATAAGAATAAGTATAAGAAAACATCCCTAAATTTTGGTTAGTATTGAGTAAGTGTTTTATCATGAAAATATATCTCTATAAACATACTACAAATGGACTTGGTTCTGGTATAGATGTGTCCAGGAGTAACAACTCAAACAACGTGTTTTGGACCTGACTCGGGGTAACCTGGTACACGGAAACTGGCATTACGATGCACTTGGTTTGATAATACAAAAGGATATGGTTTGGTAAATTCATTAGCTCATTATGAACCATTATTAAGGTAAAAAACATCCCATAAGAATATATGCTAGGAAATATACCAAGGATAACTCAGATTGAAACATAAGGAATCAAAAGTTATGATATAGTATTAATTTAAAAATTTATCATTTTAAATTTAATGTTTCCTTTTTATATGCCTATTATCTAATTATTCAAGACCCTTAATTTTTCTTTCATTATCTTACATAATAAAGGTAAATATAAGAACATATTCCAACAATTAGCGTGATTGACAATGTGATGACTTTCCAAATGATATGCCAGATATTATGGTAATGGGTGCTCAAAACATCATGATAGTTCTTTCTCAACTATATCATGTTATTAATAATAACATCAATAATTTTGAATTTCTACCTTCTCCAAGGAAAAATAAATATTTCATCATATCCTTTATACAGAAAAGGCTTCCCATGTTTTGTAGATCATTTAATCCCCTTCGTAAAGAATAATGGATTATCTCTATTGAAAATATATTATATTTCCTCCAATTCTTGGAAGAAGATAAAGTTGTGCTAGAAGTATATCATTTTGATGGGGAAGCAAATCAGTGGTGGAAACTAATCAAAAATATTAATTCTATGTATGAAACTGATTCCATGGATTGGGATGATTTAAAGAAAATATTTTCTAATGAATATTTTCCATGTACCCTCCACTTAAATTTTGAAAAGTAATTCCTATAACTAATGAAAAATTAAGATGATTCAATAATGGAGTATGAAGAAAACATTAGAAGGAATTCAAGGTATGCCTCTGAAATTATCCTCAACACCAAAAATAATTTGGATCTCTTCTTTATCAGACTAAAACTGAATATGTGAAAGGAGTTGGCAATTAGAGACTTCGATAGTTGTGAAGAGATTATCCATTTTTCCTCAATGTTTAAATAAATATAGAAGACTCTCTATGGTCTTGTGGGCCTAGTGAAAAAAGAGGAAAATATAGTCTAATTTGGGTGGTTTAGAAAATAAATCTCATCATGTAAAGAATAGAAAAATTTCTAATTATCATAATTGTGGGATGAATAATCATGGTAATTATCTAAAGGGAATATGTAATTACTTCAAATTTCAAAGAATTGGAAAAATTGATAAGAATTTCTAAAATTATGTCATTAATTATACTAATGTGGAAGAAAAAATGAAGGTTCAAATAAAAAATCATCCTATAGTGTAGTGTTATAAATCCAATTAACCTGGAAATTATACAAACCATTTTGCTAAGCCAAGGGTTGTTAGAGGCAATCAACAACAACCTCCAATGTAACAAGGAATGGAATATAATATCAGTACTATGGAGGTGGATATATACAATTATGTGGTGATAGGTAAACTAGTTATTTATTAAAGAATAGAAAACATGCTATTTGATTCTAGTTCTAGTAATTATTTCGTATATTTAACATTTAGTAGAACTATTCAATCGCCACCTCAAAATTTAGAGGTTGAGTTCTCTATGAGAACAGAAAATGGAAAAATTGCTATATAGATGGTTTATAACTCTTCCTCAGTTACATATTCTAGACTAAACCTCCCATAAAATATTTTTATACTACCTTTTGTAGAGTTTGATGCTATATTGGGCATGGATTAGCTAAATTTATTCAAATACATCATCAACTATCGAAAATGGGATATCACTCTTCACATCCTGAAGTGTCCTCTGATTTTATACTAGTGTAAAGGGGATGATAAACCTCTTTCAGAGTCATTATCTCAAGTGTGCTTATTATTTCCATATTATCAAGCGTATCTAGCTTAATTTATAGAGACAAAAGAGAGAATAATGCTCGAATATATTCACATCCTGAGGGATTACACTGATATATTCACTGAATAATTAATTGGTCATCCTTCTAATCAAGTGGTTTAGTTCTCGATTTAACTTTTTCTGGAATCTCTACCTATATTAAGGACACATTATAGAATTTCCATTATAGAGATTTAAGAGATGAATAAATAGTTACATGAGAATTTGGAAAATGGTTTTATACACCTGAGTGCTTCACCATGGGGTGGACTGGTCCTCTTTGTCAAGAATAAAGATGGATGAATGCACCTATGAATTGATTATCATGAGCTTAATAAAATCATGATAAAGAATATGTATCTAATTCTATGGATATATGACTTGTTCGGTTAGCTATGTGGGGCTAGTTATTTCTCTATGTCAAACCTTCGGTCGAGATATCACCAATTAATAGTGAGGAAGGAAGACATTCCCAAGGCTACATTTCAAATAAGGTATGGAAATTATGATTTCATAGTGATTCCCTTAGAATTCACTAATGCTCCAAAAAAATTCATAAATTTAACGAATATAGTCTCTTAGGATAACATCTACAAATTTTTTGTAGTCTTTATCAATGGTATTCTGATGTACTCTAAGAGAAATGAGGAATATGAGGAGTATTTGAATATTGTTCTAAAGACTTTACAAAGGGATACAATATATGGAATGTATAGTAAATGTGATTTCCAGATGGAGGAAGTATCATTCATGGGGAATGTAATGAACATGAAAGGGACATTTATGGACACTTCAAAGACAAAGGTAATCTAAGAGTGGCCTAGGACAACATCTATATTAGATATCCATATTTTACATGAGCTAGTTGGGTACTACCATAGATTATTTAAGAACTTCTCACGAATTTCGAATCCACTAACCAAGAAAACACAAAAGGGAGTTATGTTTGTATAGACTCAAGAATGTGGGGAAATCATTAAGGATCTCTAAAAAAGGTGTATCATTGCACCAGTTCTCAGACCCCCAAAAAGTGGAGAACTCACTGTGGTTTATAATGATGCTTCAATGAAAGGATATGGCTATGTGTTGATTAAAATGATAATTTGATATCCTATGAATCAACAATGTTTAAAATCCCTGAGAAAAACTATCCCACACCGGATTTGGAGTTGGTGGATATGATCTTACTATTAAAAATATGGTAGAAATATCTTTCGGGGGAGAAATATGAGATGTATAATAATCCCAAGAGTCTAAAATATATATTCACACAGAAGGAGCTTAATATAAACTAGTAAAGATGGTTAGACCTCATCAAATATTATGAATACTCAATCCACTACCATCATGTTATGAAAAATAAGGTATAATATTATCTAGTTAAGAATTAAGTTGAATCTTTATCAATTATAAGAATTGAGAAGGATCCAATCATCATATATTTTCAAAGTATTTACATGGGAATCATTAAGGAAAATCGTCAATCCTTTCTCAAATAATTTCTCAACCATCCCTCTTGTAGAAAATAATGGATACTCATAAGAATATATCAAAAATGAAAAATCCTCTAAGTTTAAGATTAATAAAGATGGAGTTGTAAGATTTGGTTAACAATTTTTTTTACCATCTGATCCATAGATAACAAATAATATTTTGATTGATACACATAGCTCAACCTTCTATATTCGTACATGGATCAAAAAGATGTATCGAGATCTCCGGGAGAACTATTGTTCAGACAATATGAAGAAGGATATCTCTGAGTATACATCAATATGTCTGGTATTTCCACAAGTGAAGGCTGAAAGGAAAAAATATATTGGCGTGATGGAACCACTACCCATGCCAACATGGAAGTGAGAGAACATCACCAAATACTTTTTCATTGGACTTCTAAATACATCAAGAGGAAACAATGATATATTTGTTATTATGGATTGTCTTACAAAGACATTTCACTTTATCCGAATTCGAGATGAATTATCATTGTATCAACATTCATGGATATACGTCAAATATCTGGTAATGTTTCAAAGAGTAGAACTATCAATTGTATCTGATTGAGATCTGGATTCACCTCAATATTCTATAAAAGTCTCCAACATTCTATAAGAATTGAGTTGAACTTCATTATGACCTATCATCCTCAAACTGATGGCCAATATAAGAGAAATAGTCAGACATAGGAACACATGTTGAGGGGATTTTTTAAGGACTTCAAAGGATGATGGGCCCAATATCTGCCTCAGGTTGAGTTCTCCTACAATAATAGTTTCCACTATAGAATTTTAATGGCTCCATATGAATCCCATTGTGGTAAAAGGTGAATAACACTATCATGCTGGGATGAAGTCAGTGCACGTAAGGTTATATAGCCAAAAATGGTCTAAAAATGTTGGAGAGGGTAAAAACCATTCAGAAGCACATCTAGGAAACCCAAATTCGATAAAATAGTTATGCATACAATCGTCAAATATACCTTGAGTTCGCCATTGGGTACATGGTATTTCATTGAATATCTCCATGGAAGAGAATCATGAGATTTTGTAAGAATGGAAAGTTAAGTCCCAGGTACATCTTCCCCTTTGAGATTCATGATCATCTTAGAGATGTGAACTATCAACTAGAACTTACACCTACCATGTCTAATGTACAAGATGTATTCCACATGTCCCTTAAATAATTACAGTCTAGATTCATCACATGTGCTAACTTTAGTGGTGGTAGAGTTGGAGAATGATCTTTCTTATGAGGACCAGCCATTGAAGATCATGGATCATAGAGATAAATTTTCATGAAAAAACACTACTGAACTAGTCAAATTACTATGTAAGAACCATAAGTATGAATATGTGACATGGGAACTAGATTAAGCAATGAAGGAAAATTAACCATGGTTATTTTCAGTTTAGTTTGTGAAAAGAAATTTCAATAGAAAATTTTCATAAGGGGGAGAATGTAACAACCCACGGTTTTATCAATTGAAATTCCAATATTATAATTATATAAAATGGTATAATCACATAAAATGACTTTGAGAAAACAATATAACCCTTATAAATTATGAGTGAATGAAATAATAATTATATCTAGTTGTGATGTAAATTATACTGAGGAAATAGTATCTTGAACTTTGGAACAATAATGTGACCCTTAAGAATAGTATACCTACCAATGTAATAGTAACCTCACCAAAGAAAGTATAAAAAAAATTATCCATATTATAACTGACAATACGATATAATTATATGATAGTATAAGTATATTAATATTTTAAAAATTAATAATTAATTATTGGTATTTTTTAAAGTCATAAATATTTAATTCAAATTTTATAATTAATTTAATATATTAAATGAAAATATTTTTTCATAAAATGTTTTCATAAATTAATATTTTGAAGTCTTATGATTATAATTTAATTTTATCAGACCTTAATTAATTTTTCATGCTGTTAAAAAAGTGGTTTTAGTTTTAAATTTTTTTTATTATTTTAGTAAATTATAATTTTAATTAAAAATTAAACTTCTCATATTTAGAAAAAAAAAATTTAAAATAGAGTTCATTTTTATATTATAAACTTCAATAAATTGTTTGGGTGATTTTTTTTGGATTTTTTTGTAATACGTAACTTTATGGTGAAAAGTAAAATACCATAATTTACAAAATAAAATGCTAAATACATAAATTATTGAGTTATGAATGATGTTATACTGTGTTAAGCTCCATTTTTATGAAATCTCATTATTAAATTACTATTTTTTTATAAAAACAAATCTATTTCTTTTCTTGAGAAAAATAATAAAATAATGATTAAAATAATGGAAAACCCCTCTCATCCACTATAAATATCACCCCCGCCCCCTCTTGTATTCACACCTCTCGATCCATGTAACATTCCAAAGTTCTTCCAAAATATATTTCCAATACCCTCCCCTATAACTAAGAGACTTTTTTCTTATCAAAAGTTCAAAACTAATCTCCGAATGAGGTTCTCAAGAGGAAGCAATAAAGAGGTAAAACCCTCTTGCGTTTTCTTTTAATTTCTTTTCATGTTACTTTACATTCATTAAAATCCATAACTCCCCAAATAAAAAAGGTATGAAAACTGTAGTACCCTAAATATACTATAATATTGTTATTCTAATGGAACAATTCATCATCATATCTCATTTCCCATCCATTTATACTTGAAATGAAAATACCATCCCAGATGTTTTAATTTATCACATTTAAGGATGTTGGGTTTTCAATTTATATTAACATATTTAATTCTGGACATGAAGCTATTTTTAGGGTTAAACCAGATTATTATATTTTTTATATATAATATTTAATTTTTTGGAATATATTTTTACAAATGTTATTAATTTATAAAACAAAATTAGTTCGTTGTGATAAAAAACTCTAAATTAATGGTAATGATTTTCATTAATGATTTTTCTAATGATTCGTCAACACTTATGGAAAATAATAATATTTTATTCTTCAAAAAGTTCATTAATAATATATAAATTCAGTTCTGTAAAACAATCCCCATTCTACTAGATTTTTCATAAACATATACAAGTGAACCGATCATGAAATCCACAGAAATCAATACTCCCAAACAACAAAATTGAATCTCTTAACCCATAAAAAAGGAAATAAATGAACATAATAAAGTTATAATAAATTATATATATGTATAAATTCTTCTTTAATTATAAATTAATGAATCTAGATGGATTATTCAGGACATTAAATTCAAGTGATGAATCGTTTAGGACATAAGGTAATAGATTCTACCTGAAACTCCAATTTTCCATCTAGTTACCCTTTATCCCTATTTTTCCAAATATAATGACTCATTAATTTTTTAAAATTCTACAATATTATTTTTTTATTTTCCAAATCCTGTATCCAAATAATATCATCCTTCTTTTATGGAGAATTCATGTTTTAATAATGTTCCCTTCCTAATTCATTCCGAAAAGAAAACCCAGTTTAAGGGAACATCTGAAGTTCTTACCTATTTTCAAGTGTGATCCATTATCTATATTAATCCATCATTTTTTTAATATAATCACTCATTTTTTCATGGAAAAATTTCCTTGGTTAAATTCTTATTTTATATAAACAACTGCTCTTTATCCATTTTAAAGAATCTTAAATGTTTTCCCTTAAACTTTACAAACATACTTTATTTATAGAGATTCTTAAATACTCGTTTAACTATAGTTTTATATATATTATCATGGAATAAACCTATATTCATTTATGAATGTAAAATGTATGATTTAATTACTTTTTTTCAATGAAACTTTTATGATACACCCATTTTTTATTATTTTGACCTGATAATGATACCCAATTTTTTACATGGGTAACCCTTATGTTAATATTTGTTTACATGTGTATGATTATTTATGGGATAGAAATATTTATGAACATTTTGTTATGGTTTCACCTAGGTATAACTCTAATTCATTGGATACTGTTTAGTCTCAAGAGGTATTATGTGCAATGGTCTTGATAGTTTTCCATGACTCTTGCTCCTCTATGTGGAATGAGCCTTGACTCATTCTCCCCAAATGTGCAACGATCTTTGACTCATGCTAAAGTATTATTTTATGTTTCTACTGCATTAATATGAATCCATGATTATATGATCCCGTGTTATGATTCCTTATTTATAATTATGTACCTTTACTTTTGATGTCATTTTGTTATACCTTCGAAACCATGTGCTAAACGTTATTTTAGTGTTTATTCCCTTCCTAGGATTTTTATCTCATCCCTTTTTTCATGTTATCCCAAGGATATCCTATTTAGATATAAGGGATCATGTAGTGTTAGGATATCTTTATGAATACCAAATAAAATATCTTCTTTTTTTTAATCATAATGTTTAATTATATACCTAATCACCATGACACTAGACCATACAATCCTTGTCTTGCAATTTGATGTATAATTACGCTTAAAATAATGCAGTGATATGTAAAAAAATATAGGGTATATATATCATTTTTGGTGGGATAACATGAAAATAGAGACTATAAACTACACTAAAAGGTTTTTGGTGTGTCATTAAGTGAAGTCAGAGAGATAAATTCCTAAAGGGGCATTACAACCACTACTCATACCAACATGAAAGTTGGAAACTATCACTGTGGAATTTCTCATTGTTCTCTTGAGAGCATCTAAAGGATACATTGTGATATGGGATATAGTAGACCATATCACCAAGACATCCCACTTCATCACTATTTGGAAATATTTCTCACTCGGAAACTTTCCAATATATACATGAATGAAGTGGTATGACAGCATAGAGTGACACTTTCTATCATATTTGATCACAATCTAAGGTAATCATAAATATTCTAGATATGTCTTCAAAATTCTCCAAGCACCGAATTGAATTTAAATATAGGATATCACCCCACATTCATGTAAAATTTGAAGCGACTATTAAATCACTTGATCACATGCTTATAACATGGCCAGTGGAATTTAAATGTTCATTGGGATAAACATAACCCATTAGTTGATTTCTCATACAACAATAGCTTCCATTTAGGTATTAAAATGGAGCCCTATAAATCTATATATGGGAAGCGATGTATAAATCTTACTTGTTAGGAAGAAGTTCGTGATAGAAAGCTTCTTGGGCTTGATCTTGTGCAATAGGTGACAAAAAAGGTTATTTCCACTCAGCAACACATAAAGTTTGTTCAGATTTGGTAGAAGAGATATGTTGAAAACCATTGGAGGGACTTGGAGTTTGATGTTAGAGAAAAATTCTTCCTTATAATTTCACCTTGAAATATATTCATTTGGTTTGGGAAGATATGGTATCTCAAACCTAGGTACATTGTCCCCTATGAAATCCATGACAGTATAGGAGTAGTGTCTTATCAGCATGAACTTCCTCCAAATCTTTCTCATGTTCATGATTTATAAAGTGTATCTCTCTTGATGAAGTACATAACTGATCCTTCAAATGTTCTTAAACCAGAGGTGGTACAACAGGAACATGTCCTCTCTTATGAGGAACATCCAAAGATGATCTTGGACCGTAGAGACAAGGTTCTATAAAACAAGACTGCACGCCTCATCAAAGTGTTGTGGAGGAACCATAAATATGAATAAGTGATGTGTTAACTATAGGAAATAATGAGACATATGTATACACATATTTTCTCAACTTAGAGAACAAGTTGAAATTTTAGTGATGTAATTTCATAAGGGGGGAATTTAATGACCTAAACATTTTTAATTATAATTATTTCCAGAAAATGTGTGTAATATTATTTTATACTCAAAAAAATTATATATCTTTAATAATTATGTGACTATTAATTGAAATGTGACCATAAAGTTTTGATCGTTATATGACCTATGTTCAATATTACTATCGAAAACAATACACTTAAAAATAATTTTAACTGTATAATTAGTGTTATAGATTGAAATGAAAATGGTTAATTGATACATAATGAAGATTTGATGTCCTAAACCAGAAGAGTTTCCCTATTTGAAGCCCATGTTTAGAATCATGAAATGAAGGTATCATCACTAGGTTTCACTCTTAACCAATCTCAAGATGAGATTCAATAAGTGAAGCTTGAATGAAATTTCCTATGGGAGAAGTTCTAGCTAGTGTGAATTACCACTCGGTTAATGTTTGGAGAGGAACCCCATGAATCTACCACCATTTCACACCTTACTCTTAAGAAATATGTGGGTAAGATAATGGGTTATTTTTTGAAACCCTAGTTACATAGATTTTAATTCCATTGTATAAATAAAATTGTTTATTCCATCATTTACTTTTTAAAAATAATATTTCTTAGTATAATTGATATGGAATTTGAAAATATTATTTTTCGGTAAGAAATTATAATTTCATAAAAGAAATAATTATTATAATAAAATATTATATTAACAATATTTTTTATATTAATGAAATACTATGATCAAACACACTTATTTCAATTTTATTGACAAAATATTTTTATTTTTCAAGTGTCAAAATTATTTCTATGCATTTTACTAATCATTTTCTTTTTGCTACTATTTTTAATAAATAAATACTGTATATTTAAAAGATAAATTTCTCATATATATAGATTTAATATGATAAAATAAACATCATTTTTAAAATAGTCATGTTGAAATAAGGTTAGAATGAATTTATTAAATTTTTTGAAATATTTTGTTTTTCTATGAATACTAAAAATATTGTTATCAATTTCCAGTTATTTTAATGAATTCATAATGATTTAATAAGTAATATAAAATTTCGGTTAAATATTATTGATTAATATATCATGATAGGTTTCCCAAGTGTCCAATACCATGGCTAAATACCATAGGCAAGCACATGGTTTCTCATTAACCACTACCTTAGTGTCCAATAAAATTAATAAAACAATCCTCCTCTTTTTCTATAAATACCCACACATTTCTCCATTTAAATTCATTTAAAATTAATCCCTTATAAATTTATAATTCTTTTAAATTCCATTTATTAATTTAAATGTTTCGGTAATCTCTCTAGGTCTTGATCCTCGTGTTCTAGGAACACTTTTCAAGGTAAGAGAAATTTTAACTTCTCTTTTCCTTTCAATTTTTTATGTTGTATGTATTTAAAATTTTTATATTATGTTTTTATGTTCATTTTATTCTATCCGTATACCATATTAATTTTATTTTTTGAATTAGAGACCCATTTCACATCACTTTTTAATGTTTTCTAAAACCACATTTCATACCTGTTACGTAGTGAAATTTTCTTCACAAAATTTATCTCTTTTTTTCTCAAGAAATTATCTTATTTTCATTTATGAATACCCAAACCTATTTATATTCCAAAGATATTAAACTAGTTTTAAAAATAATATATTTCATTCTGGTATTAACTTACATGAAACCTACTTTACTTATTCGTGGCTTAATAATGAAATAAAATCATTTATTTAATAATTTTTTTAAAACATCGTGATTTTGATATGAAACTCATTTGTTTTATATTGCATGGGTTCCTTCTGAAATGTTTTACTTTTATCTATGTGGGTCACATAAATTAATAAATATGATGGGTTCAACATGATATTTTCCTAATTAATTGTGTAAATAATTTAATCTATAGGGATGACATGTTTTATGATATCGTGGTGAATAACCTAGGAAGTTTTTATGACACATTGGTGATAAACCTTTGTGATATGCTTATGAATTACTCAATTAAATGTTTTATCCACATTTCAATGTTATGATTCACATTTTTGTATTATTATATGCCTTTTTTACATTTCTAAACCCTTTTAAATATTCTTGAAGTTGTTGTTGATAATTCTCTTGATCACCTGAAAATTGTTTCTCTTGTTTTTCCTTACTGGGCCTTATGGTGAACCATTATTTTTATGTATGTCCCCAGGATATGAGACGTAATAATTTTACATATAGTAAACCAAAGAAGAATCCATTCTAGTTTATTAAATGAATGTTTAATGTTTTCTTGTATTATATACCTTTTTTCTAAGAAACTAAACTTTAAATATCCTCTATCTATAAAATGTAATGTAATGTTATATAATAAAAAGGTTGGATGACATACTCAATTTCTCTACACTATAAAAAAATCATCTTTGTGTACGTGTGGACTACTACCTCCATAGAAGGATTAATTTTTTTTCCTCTTATCACATACGTACAAATCTGGTCATGAGAATGGTTTTATTTGATAAATATGAATTTTATGAAATAATTAATATTTTTCAATTCAAATTTGACACATTATTAAAATTTTGAGTAATAAAAATCTAATGTAAATAAAATTTTCCAAAAAAATCTGATAAGAAAAAATTATTTTTTTATACAATTAAATAACATCTAATTGGTTTCATTATTTATATAATTGTTTCATATTTAGATATGTCACACTATAAACACTAAAAAAGATTATAATTCCGATTTTATAATGATATTTCTTCTAAACCACATCATAATCATCCATTAATTATGGTATGTTCTTTTTTATATTGGTTTAGTAACCTAATTGAAAAATAATATAAATTTATATAATTAATGACTATAGGAATATAATTTCTAGTAATATATGACATAAATAATTAAAAAAGTGATTTTTTTAGTTCTTTATTGATAATATAGAAAATTTAACTCATTATTTTAGAAAACTCTATTAATTTGATAAAAGTCTTTGAAACACACTCATTGATAAATTCATCATTGAAGTTTATAACAAAAACTCCAATAGAATGGAATTATAACATTATAAATACTTATAAAACCTAAATTATCATACTATTTATGAACTATTAATGATTAAATCTTGTATAAAAATAAAGAACAATGCAATTATTATGAAACTAGTTCAAAAAGATCAATATTACTGACACTATATATCGAAAATAGATAATAACTAACTAATATAGATATAGATCATAATTTTTAATCATGTTTATAAAATGTATTTATTATCAAAAAGGTTCTGAAATGTTTGATTAATATAGTTTTATTTTTTATATATAATTTTATCGAAAATTTTAACTTAACGGGAAATTAAGTAAGGGTTCTTCATCTCGTATTTGAACTAATTGATATATTTTTATGTTATACACAAATTATTCTTATGAATGTAGAAAATACTACATAGTTTTTAATATTGATCATGATTATTATATATTTCATGATATAAAACATTCTATTTAAGTATTTATCTCACTTAATGTTTTGATTCAAATGATACAATGGTTGTAAGGGTTTTTTGGCCTTGATTATGATTAATTGAAACATGTTAGACATTATGAACTATTTTACTTATTATGTTTTTATATTGACTTAAAATACCCTGAGTATTTTATTTATAAGTAATTCATGTGATATAATAATCTAAATAAGGCTCTTTTCATCGAATGGGTTATAACTCTTGTGTTACCATGGTAATATGATTTTTTTGTAATTCAATTTTCATTTATTGGGATATTTTCATTCCCTTGAGCTTATTTCATATAAGATTAGTATTTTCATCCTTTTTTTATATTATATGTAATTCTATAATTTTTTACATTTTTACCACATAAACCATTGTTCAAATATTTCATTCTTTCTAGAGTATGTTGCACATAAGGGATATTGATAACAAAAATTCCATTTCTTTGAGTTATAATGTTTTATCTTAGAAATTTTTATTATATACTTGTATTCTCCCACCGAAATATTTTATAATATGTTATTTTATAGTCTTATTTAAAAAAATGAAATTTTCATAAAAAGAAGTTTTTGATAATCTTTTTATAATGTGGGTTTTAAACAAATGTATTTTCCAAATTATAAAAAGGGTCATTTCATTATGAAATATTTTGTATTTGGATTCAAATTTCATATAGAATTATATATTTCCTTTTCAACAATCCAATATTATATAATATTTATAAAATAATTATTTTTTAAGATATTTCCCTTCACTATTTCAAAAGTTAAATTTCAAGGTGACATGTAATCTTGTATTTTAATATAGTGTTAAAAATGTTTTATAACTCTTTTATGTTTTCCCAACCATTTACCTTTTAATAATAAAAAGTATTTACACTCATGTGATTTATGTTACGTGATATATATAACTGTGGGATGAAACATTAACTATTAAAAAAATTCAATTGTTGATTTCTTGTGGTGTAATACCATTCGAAGAATTATTTTGCAAGGATGTTTATCATCTATGTGAACACCATATGATTTTACATTGTTACACTGGGGATATTTTAATTTTAAAAATTTCATCTTATTTCTATTTATAGTGAATTTAAAATTCTTCTCTATAAAATATATAATCCTCCATTGACTTTTCCATTCCTAACCATCCCCCATGAATAGGAAGAATTTTTTTCTAATTCCTTTTCTTTGAAAATACCCTAATTTCCATTTCATTTATTGAATGGTTTTCACCAAGGTTCCATACATCGATTTATTAGTAATCTATTATATCAATTTTATATCCCTTATCTAAATAGTTTAAATATTATATTATTTTTTATCTTGATTGAATTCTATTTATAGTGAATGTTACTTGATTTAATTGGATACCATATAATTTTCCATTTATTTATTATGTTATTATTATTAAAGGAATCATTAATGATTTTCATATCAAAAGGATATAAAAACCATTTTATTTCTTTGGGTATTTAATTTTGTGTTGAAATAAATCTATTATATTTAATTGTGTCATTTTTTCTATAAAAAAATTAATTTTTTTCATTTAAAAAAATTTTGAAACTCTTTTTTTCAAGTGTTCTTTATGACCTGATATGTGAATTATTTTTCAGGATTCAAAAATAAGTATTGAGGAATGATAATTGGGTTACTATATCTCATTATAGTTTATTTTTTTAATGTTTATATCTCGCAATATAACTATTATTGAGTATGTTTTATATTCATTTATATATATAAGGTGATGGTGTGGCTCACGAAATAAATGTTCCTGATACTAATGTTTGTGCCACATTCTTATGATTTTTATTATAACTATGTTATAAACCCATGTCTCATTTTTACCATCTCATTGTTTCCTTTCTCTTTTAATTCATATATTTTGTTATTATAATCCTTATTCAATGAATTTTGATCCTTGATTTCATGGGTATAAAGTTTGTAATTATCCTTCTTGTACCTATATTCTCTTCTAATTCTCACTTGTGAGCTTTGATTATTATTACATATGTTTAACCTCCTAGTGTATCAAATTACACCCATTTTTATTAGTTCTTACTCAATGATATAAAGATAGTTATTACATATGATATGTTTAGAATGGTTTTTTAGAGTTAGGTAGCTATTAGGAAATATTAATGAGTATTGTAAAACATATTATTTATGAAACAAATCTTCTGATATTCTGAACCTATAGTTTATTTGTTTGTGGAACTTTGGGTGATATGTAATGATTATTAATGTAAAATAATGAAATAAATGTGTTTATTTATCTTGGTTTTCTTCATGTATATCTATTTTCAAAACATCTATAGTAATATATCCTTATAGTTTCCCTTTTAGAAAATAATTTAATTTTCTAGTGGATTTTCATCAAAAATAATTTTTGGATGTAAAATATTTAAATTTTCATTTTAATACTTTTAGAGAGAAGTCAAAATTTGAGTTTATTATACTTTATCATATGAAAAGGGAGTTTTATTGGAATTATAGAATCTACAAATAGAGAACTAAGGTTTTCCATGATTATTTCATTGGTAATAGGGACATGAATGCCTAACAGAAAGTGTAACTTTTTAGTTCTGGTATTAAGATCTTCCCTAGTATGCTGAAATCAATGTAGTATGGGCCTTTTACCTTCCTAATGGTGTTGATTAATTGGGATATTAATTTGGTAGGTGAGGATAATATACCATTCATGTTTATTAGATAATTAATTATAAATTAAATTAATAGGTATCCAAAGGGAGTGGATACTAATTTTATCATTATTGTAAAATCATGGATACTACATTTATCATTGATTCTTGAGCTTTATTTGAGTCTAATTGATGATTACAAAGTCATTTCTTAATGGAATCGAACTAATTGTTCATTGTTCTGTTCACTTTTTTCTCATTTTTTAAATAATAATAATTCATTCTCTGAAAATATACTCAGTTACCGTTTTAGGATTAGTTCTTATTTATGTTTATTTCCTATTATAGTTGATTGGTCCCGTATTTATTTAATTTATTAAAAAAAATTCAAAATTTAAATGCATGTTTGATTTTATTTTCAATGTATGGTCACTCCACCTATTGTAAGACCCTCAATGTCAATTATATTTGTCTAGAATTTATCATTCTATAGTCAATATAAGACATTATTAAATTTTCATTGTGTTTTTTTATCTTTTATTTGTGGTTGAATGGATATTCTAATGCTCAGTATCATTTCTCATTCAATCCACTCCTTTGATAATTTCTCACCATGTGCTCAGTGGATTCTTCTGGTCGATTGAACAACTATATATGTCCATAGTTGATTAATCTTACATAAGTCTCGGTGGTCACTCATCAGATTCCATGGATAATTGGGTTTTTCAATATTTTTCCTATCATATTATCTTAGCCATCCAATTTTCACGGTCACACGGTGCATTTGATTGGGTTTATATTCTTATGGTTAGTTACTTATTTCAATCACTTGTACTTCCATGATCAATTGTCCTACTAGACGACCCTTAGGGTTTCCTTTCCACATGGTCAATTAGAGTCTTTTTTATATCATCAAGTAGAGAATATGAAATGATTTTCCCAGTATAAAATTAGTATAATTATTAATAAAAAAATTAATCACACAACATTCATCTTTATCCCTTATCCCATTCATATCTACAGTTTAACTTCATATTTACCTATGTTTTTTATGCTTGTCATTGTAGTGTAATGTTTTATTCTTTTCTAAGTGGAATAAAAAGGGAGTTTTATGTCTGTATTCAAATTAATTAAGTTCCATATTCAAGGATGTTTTGATATTTTATACCAACTAAAGTTTGTGTTTAAATGTATACATATTTAATTAAATATTTTTGTTACTTTAAATTAATATTTTGGGAGTTTCTATAGCTATTTGTAGTGGAATAAATAAATATCTATTAATTTTCTAAATTTTTATATTGTAGATATAAAGTTTGTAAAAAAAATATTATAACAAATTTTAAATATTTATAACACACTTAAAATCCTTTGGGACTAAAATTATGATGTTTTGTAACTCACTGTTGAAAAATTTACATTTTTTTTAATTGTGAATTCTTGTTTTTTGAAGGAAAAATCATGAACCTTATAAAATCAATTTTGATACTTTCTTTTGGATGTTCAGAAAGTGTGTTTTATTAGAATTGTTTGTGTCCTATTCCAACAATGTTTTAACTTCTTAATTTAAAAAACTTATAATCTAAAATACTTATAATTTTTTTTCCACTTAGAATTTAAAATTGAGGATAATTTTGTGTTTTAACTATAGGGTAGAGGGATATATCATTGATTTGAAATATAATTCAAATTTCTAAACATAAAAATATCTAAAAAATTATAAAATTGTATTTCCTTTAAGATTAAATTTTAACATTAAATGGGTGAAATTTTTTCTAAAGTTTGAAGGTTATTTTCCACTTTAAAGAGTTTAACTTTATATAACCTCCAGGATTTTATTTGGAATTTTATTTTATTTCCATCATGAAAAACGTTTATTTCCACAATGAAAGGACCAATCAAGATATGTGGGATCACTGAGAGAGGTAGGGGTGAATCAGTGATATTTGATTTGGATGCTTTATTACATACGAAACAACATTCACCACTAACTAGTGATAAGTGACCCTATACAAAAGAATAAAAATACACAAACCATTGAAACCCAAGTATTTACATTTTCCAATAATCAATAAGAATACATAGTTATTTTATTGGATTCGAAGTAATCCAAGACTATACCTACCACTAAAAAAAATCATTTGGTTATTATAGAAATTAGGTAAGATAATTTCACTTGCATATCACTATAGTCAATCGATTGTTCAAGTCCTCCTCATAAATAAAATATATCAGAAAAAGTTTTATAAAACATATAAAAACCCTCGAAAAAATGATTCAATATGCTTTCATTGTGTTCCTTGAGATTTTCCATACTTTCTATTTGTTCATGTTATTATTCATCCACTACACATTATTGTGTAGTCGTAAAAAATCACTTTTTCCAAGACATCTATAAGAAACCATCTATAGTAACACAAACCTTGAAATCCTAGATCCAGTTTCATGCTATAATTACATTAGAATATGATACATGTAAATTGTTTCCCAAAGGACCTAAAAGTTTCTTAGTCTTGGTAAAATAGATATATATATTAGTTTTCTCTTACAAATTTATACAATAATTACAACATTTTTTTATTTCTAGGATAATTACATTATTCCAAATATCTTTTCCTTACATATCATTCATTGTATACTTCATATAATCATGGGAAAAGGAAACATATTAAGGGTGAGATAGAATGATTAGTTAGGGTAAAGTACAACATAAGAAAAAATCAATCAATGAGAATAGTCAATATATAAATGTAATAACTGAATACAAATTCCATGTAATCAACAAACTGAGAAGGAATTGAGTAAGAAATATGTCGAGGTAATTAATTGAAAACACATTCCATTCAAATCACTAGATAAGTCATAGTCAATATGGAATGGTGAGAAAATGAAATCACATATCCTTTAATCAATGAACTAAGAATGAAATGAATCCATAGATATATTGATGAAAAATATCATGGATAAATAATAACTGAATCTAAATTAATGAAATACATAATTCTTGGACTCCATGTTTTTTATGTACATAGAACCATTACTATCAAGACCTTTCCCAAGATGGTTTATCATATTAGGTAAAACCCATATAAGGCTAGCCAACTAACTCGTCCCATGATAATACTCATTCATTAAGGGGCTATCGAGAACCTGGACCCACTCATGTTGTAGCTATCCAACACATTCTTCATATATCGAATATTCAATTGAAGAATGAACCTTATCAAATATTCAAATGTAGTTTAAGTTATAGATATATATATATTTCCCCAAATAATTAAATTACATTCAAAGTAAGAAAAATATTAAAAAGGGTATTTGGTTTAGGCGATGAATGTATCCATAATGATATGGATAATTAGGGGAACTTCCATGATCAATTATCATAAGAAATTGAATATTTTAACAGGACTAAAAATAATCAAGGAAGTGAATTTCCATATTATCATTTGAAAAATAAATAAAAACCCATCCAAATAATGAATATGTATGTTATCCGGACAACATATCCTAATTCAGTAAAATAAATGGTTATTATCATTAATAAATTTCAATACGATAAAAGGTATTTTAAAACTATTGTTGAGGAAATATCCTTTTTATTTTGAATAACATTTTGAAAATCCATTTTCAATGAAAATAACTTTTAAAAACATTTTTTTATAAAACAATTATTTTAAACATGAAAAGAAATCATTGAAGGAATGACGACGGTTAAATACTTACATGTCAAACACGGTAAAAAGAACATTTAGTTTTCATGGTAAAAGTTTAAAAAAATTCCTTTCCAAAAAACGATTGGAAGATTCCGTTGAATAAATTTTTTAAAGACAAAAAGGGTAAACAATTACTTAACAAACCCTTTAAAAAGTTTAAAAACCTTTTTAAAAACCTTTTAATAAGAATGGTTTTTTAAAAGTAAACAGATTCCCCAACTAAAGAGTGAAAAAAATTCGGGCTTTCTTGAAAATATTTTTTAAAACATTTTAATTTTTAAAAAGTGTAAAAATGGTACTATTATTTGATAAAGGTCATGAATAACTAGAGGAGAAGAAAAAGAAAGGGTCTATTATACTTTGATCAAATAATTTCTACTAATGGATATTTAGATGTAAACAATCCCTAAAAAAGGAGATTGTAATGTAAACCTTTGAAAAGATTATAAAAATGGTGTAATCAAAAATGGCATGGTTCCCACTTTTCCTCAAAAGTGTAATTTTCTAAAAGTAAATAAAATTATTTTTCTAACAAAATGAAAATAAATCAATGAGTAGATTATGTGTATCAACTATAAATCCACATAATGAAATGGAAATGCATAATTAGGTAGTCAAATTTATTATAAAAATAATAATTGAATGTTAACTACAATGAGGTAGTAGTGTAACCTACTGAAATGAAATTTTGTTATGAAATTATTATCTACAATGTAACTTTTAACTCAAATCCCCTTAGATAAAATAATTCAAATTGAAACTCAAAATATCATGAAGACTGAAAGAATTATGATATTATATGAGAAAGTGGCAGTATATACACCATATATATGAAATTAAGAGCACAAAAATAAAGTGATTTTTTCAAGATATGGTTTACAAATACAAAAGGATGTGATATTGATAAGATAATTGTAAAAATTATCACAAGGAGAATACTCTTTAAAAATTCCAAAGTCTCTCATTCCACATGGAAATATTTCAATCATAATATACATGAAGTAATAACACTAAATGAAACATAAAATATCATTAGAAAAAATATAATCATGATATAACATATCAAAGGGAATTTAATATACTATATAAAAGAAAATAGTTTCATAATAACAAATAAGTTTCAACAGAATGTCAATTGAGATGAAATCGCATACCTTGTGTTTCCTTCTCCGTGATCATATATCAAACTCCTATATGATGGTTTTAAACATGTCACTAACTTATAATATAACCATAATCATATTTATAATATCAAATATTAACTTTTTATGATATCTTATTACGTGTTTGGTAATAATCATTCATTATTTTCATTATTCCGATTGTTAATTGCCTGTTTTATCGAGTATGTTTTAACATGTTAATTGTTGTTATTATTAAATAGATAATGATTCAATCGTATGAGGAATTAAAAAAATGATTTAATTATCATATATATCTTTTATATAATAATTTATAATAATCCATAATGTTTGGAGATAATAAATTAAATGTGTTATTCAGGGAGATGGTAGGTCATACATATGCATGAACGCTACATTCATTTCTTTGTCATGTTAAAAGAATTATAATTAAATGATATATATTATTATTATAATTATATTATAATATCTATGTAATATATATTATATAGGTTTTTTAAAACCATCTTTTATATGTTCCTTGTATAGTGTGAACGAGTCACATTTCTTTAAGGGGGGGTAGTCCACAGTAGTACAAGCAATTTTATCATATTCACACAAAATGAATTTCATAAAATCATGCATTAGAAATTAATTAAATAAGTATATAGAAATTATAAATATCATATATAGGATATATAAATATATTTTACATTCTAATTCTTAACTAGGAGAGTTGGTAATGGAAAAAATGAACAACTTCTTTTTGTGAGGCGGTAGTTCACTGTACACATAAAAGGTATGTTCATTACCAATTAGATTGAACTGTGTCTAAGTGTAGGTAGAACCCTTAATATAAAAAATCTCAGAATATTTATGTATTTTTGTTTTCATATAATCATGGAATAATTACAATTTAAATAGTAGAGAAATAAATAAAACTAATGATCTTGAGGAAGGATGTTAACTCTTAATTGGGTAACTCATTTTGGTTTGCACCAAAGGGAATCCATGGATGAATTTTTGATAAACGTGAGGATTTTAGGTTTATGAGAGAGGTGATGATGAGAAATTTATGTAAATTTTTTTTGAACTATAGTTTCGTGAGAGGTGTGAGGATGTGGGAGGTTTGAGATTCATTTTATAGTGAGGAGGAGTTGCACTCTTATAAATTTTGGTAAAGGGAATTTCACCCATGTTTTTACCATTTAATGTATCACTAATAACTGACCAAATTCGATACAATGTAGTATAAGGTATAAATATGGCTATAGAATGGATTTTGGTTATATTTCTAGGTCATTTTGTCCATTAAGTATATGGTTTAGTCCCTTGTTAAGTTAATTTTTCTCTTAATCGTTGTAATTAATTTTAATAACATTCACTGATATTTTTTATAAAATAATTAATTTTACCTTATTAGAAATTATAAATTATTATAAATCTAAATATAGAATTCATTTTTTAAAATTATAATTTTATAAGTGTCAGAAACATATATATTTACTAAATCACACTTTTTTCTGCTGCCATATAACCTTATCACGCCTCCATGTCACCAAATATCAACACTCAAAATCTGAAAACACCACCTACGACCCTGACCGCGATCGAGATTTCAAAATCTATTTTCTGAACTCCCCATTTCACCTCTTCAATTCTATTCTCCCTAGTATAGGATTCTCGAAAACCTCCCTGATTCCCCCTCCTTGAATCTTCTCCCTCACTCCCCTCCCCTCCCCAAATCACCTCTCTAGCCGTGACTATACCTATGCGTGATCTGACTTCGGCTCCTCCAACTTCGACTCCTCCTACTTCTACTCCTCCGACTTCTGCTCATCTATGTTCGGCTCCTCTGACTATTCCATATCTGCAACTGGTGACTCCCACTACAGCACTTCCACATTTGGGTCCTCCACACCACCTAGGGTTCCCGCGAACTCGATAACGCAGTGAGTAATCCCAGGAATAAACCAGTGACTTCCACTCCTCCGACTTCGGCACTCCCACGTTCGAGTCCTCACTATCACCCTTGTCAATCCCCTTCCCCCGCTACACCTCCACCTATGCCTCGCCTCCGCCTCTGACCTCCTCTTTAAATAACTAATTAGCATCACATTCCTTCGTTCCCCCATCATAAAACTCTTATTGAAGTGGATCTGAACCAGTTCTGATATCACCGTCTGTATAAATTAATGGCTCGTCCTTCTCTATATGATCTCTCCAAATCACAAAATACCTAATTTATTCCTTCTTCCATCCACAATTATTCCTTGTTTGATCATGGATTTCCTTCTAGATTATATTCCTTTACTAACACCATACTTTTATCAACCTTATTTAATTTATCTTTTCTGTTCAATGATTTTTCCTCTTTTATAACCCTTCTTTTGTGTCCCTACATTTGTTCTGGTTTCATTGTTTTAAATGTTGTGCCTATAAATTTTAGAACTATTATATTTTGTAATAATTTAAATTTTAGTTGTAGTATGAGTTTATTTTTTCACAGTAGTTTTGTTTTAATAACTTAACTATATTAGCATGGTTTTTTTGAATTTCTTATGATTTGTATTTAAAACCTCAGTGTATATACTTGATTACACACTTCAATGTTCCAATACCTTTCTAAGTAATCACTACAACACTTATTTTCATTTTCAGGTGCATAGAGGAATCATTTTAATGATCTATGTACAAGTATATAATGAATTCATTTTCAAGTATTTCTATTTTTTTGAATGCATTTTCAAGTAAACATTGAATTCATTTTAATCTAGTGGTAGGTTTCTTCTCTCTCATTTCAATCTGTTTTACTGTATGAAATTGAACGGATCTATTATTACATGATTTTGAATTCTTCCATTCTATTTCTAGAAACAAATACCCACCCTCTATTACATATAGAGTTTATTTCGGTTTGGTCATTCGTGAGAAATTATTGATATTAGTGTTCATTACTTAGGCACTATTTTACATCATTTATTGTAACTTCTCAAAGAATATAATTTATAATTCATGCTTCCCAAAAAATGTAATGTTCTCAAATAAATTTTATTATTAATTTTTTCCACTATTGGACTATTTAATTTTCTTGATATATATTGACAATAATTACATATTTTTCTATGGAATATTCCTTATTCAAAGAGTTTGTAAAAATGGGTGAAGTGTTCCTCCACTTGAAGGTTTGTTTTGATTTATTTTAATTTTCAATATTCTCTATCATTTTTATGTTTAGTTATTTTTTATTAGTAAAATTTTACATTTCCTCTATATTTTGGGAAATTCACTACAAATTGCTCCATATTAATTTCAATAATATTATTTCATTCATTACTCCAGCATACCCCCACGCTCATCCAGTTCTGCATACTCCGGTAGATTCCTCCCAACATTGGAAACATTGTTCACCTACATATTTCCACTAGAACATCTTCTTGTAAGGGTATGACTCTGGTTACTTTCAACCATAATTTGAAACATACAATATTCAAATGTCTTCGTAGATATTGTGAATGAATCAACACTTGAATCATTGACACTGTAAGTACAGTCCATTCCAGCACATATTGTATTCAATTTGTGTTCAATATTATTGTTTCTCAATTAATATTTAGCTATTTATGTTTCCATTTTTGTTTTTTAAGAAATAATATCTGATTTTCTTTATTAAAGTATTATGAAATCCCTTTTAACATTTTTATTTATTTATGTTTTCATTAATCATCATTCATTTTGTCCCATTGTTTCATGCCACTGAATATTTTCATTCTCAAATATTTCATTAAAGGTTCATAAGATCATATATTAATGTCACAAAGAAATTGAAATCATGAATTACATAAAGATAATGTCACTTAATGTTTACTAACCCTAGTAATGTTTATTATTCTTTCTGTTTTTTTGAAATTATCATTTTATAACACATAGTTTAAAATATTTTTATGTACTTTTGAATCATGGGTGCATGACTCATAATAATTATTCTTGATTAGTATCCATGTGAATGGTAAGATTGCCAGTTTATCTAGTCAAACACACCGCATTTCTTTCACTTTTATGACAAGATCCTCCTATTGTGCCTCAGGAGTATACCTGTATAAAGTCCAAGTATGTTAACATGAGACATACCAATAAGTTATTTACATTTTTAGGTTTTAATTTCTGTGAAATCTTAAACTTTTCTAACATTAACAATGCTTTGATGGATGTTTTTTTCCATTAAGAGATTATTTAACCAAGATTTACACTTTATTATGTGTTTTTGTTCTGTATAGTTATTTTTTCATTGATTCAATGGACATATGTTTAAAATAACACATTGGATATCTCTATGACAGTGATGATGATGAAGAGGAAGAGAATGGCAGATCTCAGACCCCCAGTTTTGCAGGTTACCCTATGTTTTGATCGATTCACAATTTTTTTATTTACATTTCCATCTTAATTAGGTCATTCCCATGACACCATTGATTTGTATCAATTGTTCACTATATCTTTACCTCTTATATGTGCATGGATAGTTTCTCAAGGTTTCAAAAGAAGGATGTGGCAATCGTATATATTCATGAATCAATATACCACATATATGCACCTCTTGGGCTGATACAGGACATGTTCAGGTTAGTCTTGGTAAATTCTATACTTTAAAAAACCGTTCAATGAATATATGCATCTGAAAATCCTTCTAGGGTAAACTCTATCTCAGTATAGACATATATTTTGCGATACGACATATTCCTGATAAGGATTATTTTTACGCATGATCCTATACAGTATTACAGATCCATAGAGTACTTCTTGTGATGATAATCATTTCTAAAAACATGATGCCACATCAACTTATGTAGAAAAATGGATTAAAGCGACCTCTGGTTTAACTCATCTTCATGTGTCTTATTGATCAAGCTCATGTATGGTATGTTGCAGTGAACTAACCCCTTCCTATAGAATCCAACCTATATAAACAAGAGTATGGTGTAAAATTCTGTAATATTACATATTGTCTTCTCCCAATATTTTAGTGTACAGTAGGCATAACATGAAGAGATGTAGTTGTTTTCATCGTGATACCTAAATTAAAATGCATGTTCATTTATATCGATGTGTGGTCCAGATTGAGTGCATGTTTTCCTAAATCCATCTTGCAAGTTTATTATTTTCCACGGTATTCATTGCTATTTGTTATCTCCACATGAGGGTGTCATTCAGTTTGAATTTGAGAAAGGTAAAGCATTCCCAAAATCAATGTCCAACTCACTGTAATCACATCAGCCAATATTATTTTCCATCTTCCTATGATGATAAATCCATGAAATGAATTATTTATGACATGTGATATATTATTACATTGTAATATATTTTTTATGAGATGATAAAATAGTACAGATAATGTAATCTGTAAGAAGATTGAAATTATATATTGATGTAGTGACTTCTAGATATACTTATCACTTAAAAAAAATATTAAATTTGAGATCGAATCATGATATTCAAAATAAATAAATCTATAGAGAGAGATAATATGCATGAGATATTAAAATAATCTCATTAATTTAATATTGAAGTATCTTGAAAATCATTGTAGCGGTTCCTTAATCATCATGAGTCCTTAAAGTTCATATAACGTTGAGTACAATTGTTTTTTATGGGAGGATCAGAATGTGTGGTTTCCAATGTGAATTTTATTAAGAAAGAAGATGAAGTTGTTGTTGCAGTGAGATCTAGTGGAACTTCCCTGGTTCTGAATTCTTGGTTTCCAAAGTGAATTTCATTAAGAAGATGAATTTTTTGTTGTAGTGAGCCCCAGCAGAACTTCCCATGCTTTGGTAAATGATGATCCTATCCAGACCGCATACTTTTTATAAATTGAAATTTTTGGGAGATAATATCAGATCTCTCTATTTTTCTCTTTAAACAAAGAAGACGTTCCTTGAGAATATGGTTATTGTTAAAATGTATTGATGAATTCAATGCTTCTATTATGGTAAATATAAAATATTGAATACTCACAATCATTGATTATTGGATCATGAAGGTATGCATTTTCATTATTTCATTTAATGTTTTATATATCTTCATTTCAAGTATCAAATCTCACTTGTGGATTTTGATTTTATAGATAGTGGATATACCACTTGAATTCCAATAAATTTCTAGAAGACCACCATATTTTCATGGTACTGTCTATACATATTTCTTAAATCGTATGACATACCTATTTTACATTTAACTCTGACCATTTGGAAAATTATTGATATTTCATGACCCACTTTAAATCATTTACTATACTAGAACTCTTTGTGTCATATCTCCTTCAGGAATATCTCAATTTTTTATCTTTTGATGTACTATTCATTATGAAGAAAAATATTAGTCTTTTGCAAATCCCTTGTTTGTTGTGATATTTATCTTGGGACCATGATTGGATATTGGCCTCAAAAACTTATATTTTCTTTCCATTCATTCATAATGTGATTTTATTTGGGGAATATATAAACAGGGAATCATGTGATGAAACATCTATATAATTATATATATACTAAAGTTATCCCAAAGATGTTGTACATTTGCTGCTACAGAATTATTTTTTATTTCTTTTATTGTTTTAATATTTTTAATTGAGTTTATTTAAGGTTTTATATATGGATATATAAGGAATAATTTGATAAGTCAATTGGAGGGTTTTGGTGGCCTAAACCACCAGGTTCCCCTTAGGATCATACTAGGGGCCCACTAGGACGTGTTAGGAAGTATGTTCTTCTGTTCTCCACACAAACAATCTGGTATTATCCCTTTGTTATTTAATATGTAGATACTTATACTCACATGAATTTAAGATAAATGGTTTGATTTTTTTCTTGATACAAATGCAATGTTAAGGGGGTATTCGGCTTGTCTATCACTTGAAGACTATTAGAGGGAAGCTACATACCCCACTAGATTTGGTTTTTGTAGATTCATGATACTTTTATGTTAACATCTTTTATGATAATATTTTGTTTCCCTTAATTGTTTTTTATAGACAGAAACCTCCAAGGTGATTTGAAGCTTCTCTGTACGTGAGATCTCCCAAAAGCTCACAAGTTTGATATATCTATTTCTAAAGATTTTAGGTTTGATTTCCCTCTTCCCCCTTTCTCCTTTTTCAGAAATTTGAATTTTTAAACATTATAAATTCTCTGTTGTTTCTTGACTGACATCAACGGGCCCAGTTGCCCCAAAGTGACTGTAGTTCTACTTCTACAAAGTGCATAATTTAGATTATGTTACCTACTGTGTTTTGATGATTACATGAGTTTTAAATGTAATATTTGGGTGATATTTACTGATTTTGAAAGCTTATAAGAATATTAAAAATAGTCATAACTGTATAAAAGTATGGCTAGATCATTTTGGTATGCAAATGTCGGCCCAAAGCTATTTAACTTTTGATTCTATAGAATTATCTTTTATTTATTTTATTGTTTTAACAGTTTCAATTGTGTTTATTTTGGTGTTACATCCTTTAGGTTGGGATCAAGCCATTTAATGCATGGTGTTCTAATGATGGTCAATGTGATGTTAGGCCCTTCACCTCTATTTACATTAGCCTCACCCAGCATACTTATCCAACCATTTGATTTATTTATTTATAGTTACATAACAATCATTCCAACTTTAAAATATTATAATAATAATAATTTAGTTACTCTATTTGAATCATTTTTTCATTTATGTAATTTATTTCACCATTATGAATGTCTAATATACATTTCTTTACCCTATTAATTCAACTAAATATTTACTATTATTTTTATGATTTTTCAACAATTTCTTTACCTTTTATTCTACAATTATGTACCACTCATTTGTGTTTTAAATATTTTTAATATCAATATGAATTATTATGTTCAAAAATAGTATTATATTAATGAAAATAAGAATTGTTTTATAGTCCCGTGCGAATGCACGGGTGGGGTACTAGTTAATTTAAAATTAATCTCACGGATGAGACAACAATACAAGTTTTTAATGTAAAAACGTCCAAAAGATTGTCAGATTTTTATATTAAATTTTATTGTGAAATTAATTATAATGAGATAAATTGTATTAATTGATAAAAACTAAATTTTATTAAACTTTAAGACAACTTAAAATAATAATTTATCCTTATAAATAAATTAAATGAACATGCATTTTCGAATTAAATTACTTTGTTATTTACTACTCATTAAAAAATGAAACAACACCAAAAATGAAAAAAATTACACTAACCTAATTTTTATGTCACACTTAGAAAAATTAAGTTCATTTTGAAAAATAAAATATATAAAAGTTCCAAAATTTATATTTAAAGTAATTTCACCATTAAAAGGCGGTAAAATTATCATTATAAATCTACAAAATCTGATGTGTGAAATTGAGATTGTTCTTATCTTATGCCTATCCAATTTATTAAATGAATATAAAAAAAATATTTAATATATAACACATATATTACATTAATATCACTCACTAATAATAATTAATTAAAATTGTTTTGGATAAAACATCTTTGTGGGCATAAAAGTGGTTTTTTCAAAAACATTATCTTTATATTCAATTGGTTCTTATATTCATTTCTAATTAATTAGTAGCCAATGAATTGATTTTATATTTTTGTGGACTATACATTTTTATAAGTTCGATGATATTATCCCTAAAATTTAATTTAATTACAAGGTTATGTCTTATTATATTAAATAATAATATTTTAATAATGTATTATTGTTTGGTAAAACTTGGTTTTACAAGTAACGCAAGTCATTGAAGAAACTCATTATTGAATGTGATTTAAAATAACTCAATGTCACGTTCATTACAAGAAATAAATTATAATGAATTTATTTAAAAAAGTAAATATAATATAAATTCACAGGATATTATATTCTCTTACGTTCTTGGTGTTGTGTGTCCTACACTTTATCAAATATATTGTTCCTAAATTAGAATTTTGGGGAATTAAATTCTCTCTTCATTAATTAAATTATTCCCTTGAAATTTAAACTTCATCTTGGTGGTGTAATGTTTCATAATTCCTATATTTAAAATACCTCATTTTGGGAAGGTTTTGAAACAAATCATCTAGAAAAATAGAGAATGGGAACTAAAAAGGTCACAAGGAATAACATATAACTAGGTCTCTAAATAATAGAACATTAGTGGTAAGTAGAGATATGTACATAGATTAAAAGCATAAATATTTATATTGAGTGATTGATATCATTAATCAGAAATAACTGAATGATCGATAAACAATTTCACGGTCTCAAAGACATAATTTTGTGATGATCTAACAGACCATCAGTTTAATAAAAACTAAGTTATTAGGAAAACCTTTTATTTCTAAATCATTTTCATATTGTTGGGAAATCTTTCTTACTACCTAAGAATATAAGGAGATACATGTAAATAAAAATTTTCTATTCCAAAATTTTAATAATTTGAGTTTTTCTCACTTTCGAATTCATCCAATATATCAAGAAATGGATATACAATAATTAACATTGGTGTATATAGCACTAAAATAAACTTATAATGGGTTATAAGTACTATAAAAGAGTGAAAAGACTAACTCTTTGTCTCCAGATTTACTTAAAATTCAATATGGTTAATAAATCAATCTTTAAACCTGAAAAGTAACACTACTCGATCAAAATTAATATTTATTCATAAATGTTTTTAACGAAAAATAATGTTATTATAACTAAGAAACTGTGTATGTTAGTGGTTTGTTTAAAACCCATACCATCCTTTAGTCATGGGTTAGAGTCCCTCTTCCATTATGAATTTGATGGTTTTTTACTCAATATATAGATAGTACATTTATAAAATTGTATTAATATAATTTAAAAAATAACTAGTGTTGACATCCTTGAAAAAAAAATTATCACTAAATAACCATTGAACTATATTTTCCAATTCAATCCCAATTCATAAATACTTCATCCATATATTTCCATGTATTTTATTCTGTGGAATAGAATTTATTCTATATAAGAGGGAATTTCTTAAATGAAAAAAACATAGTGTGAGCATCAAATAACATATTGGAAAAACCATATAATCATTTTTGGGATGTATATATCTTGAAACATCATTTTCAATCTAAGAAACCTTAGGTTTATCCTAGATTATTCATTTTCATTATATATTCTAATCCATCATAATGGTTTGAAAATAAAATGTGAATTATTCTAATCATATCCCCTAGGAGATTCAAATTAGTTGTGTAGTAAGGCTTGTTTTCATTTACCAGGTTACACTGAGTCAGGCCCGATGAACCTTTTTTTAGTTTTTACCCTTAGTAACATATGATCCCAAACCATGACCACTTATAGTATCCATATATGGATGTATTTCTAGTAAAAATACAAAATCTCTACCTTACCCAAATTATAGGATTATCTTCCATACTTATCTTTAAATTATACATTAGTGATATGTTCTATAATCAATGTTTTCCTAAATCATGTTCCCAAGGTTGTTATTAAACATGCTCTGATACCAACTATGGTGACCCAACCCTTGAGATCCGAGAGTCGTTTTCATTCTACAATTACATTTTAAATAGATACAAGTAAATATTATCCCAAATAACTGTGAAATTTAGTAGTCTTAGTAAATTAGATACAAACAGAAGTCTTCATTTATAAATCAATACACTTACTATAAGATTTTATTTCGTTCAATGATTTTAACATTATCCAATCTAGTGTATCCTTAGGTATCATTCTTAGTACACCTCATAGAAACCTGAGGAATGAGAAAATAATAAAGGTGATATCAAATTCTTTTTATGGGTAAAGTACATGGGAAGAAAAAATGACTCAATGAGAATAGTTAATATGGTAATATAATAACTTAATACACGTTTTATGTAATGAATATATTGATTAGGATATGAATAAACAATATTAAAAGTTAAATAACTAATAACACAACTCATTAAAATAACTAGATAATGAATAATCAATATGGAAAGGTAGAAAAACTGAAAACAGATTTCATTTAATCAATGAACTAAGAATGAAAAGCATCCATAGATATCCTGATTCAAAAAAACATGGACATATAATAACTAAATTTAAATAAGGGAAATGATTAATTATTAGTCTTTTTTCTTCCTAGGTACATGGAACCATTACCATCAATCCCTTTCATAAGGCGGTTTATCATATTTTGTAACTACCCATATAAGGATAGCCAACTGAATCATCCAATGAGACTACCAACACATCGAGGGGATATCTATAACTAGTCCCAAAACGTGTCATATCTTTCCAAATCATTCTTAATATATCAAGTAAATTATTTAAATGTCTACCTTAAAAAATATTTTTATGGCGTAGAAGATATGGATATATCAATATATCTCTAAATAATCAAATAATTTTAATGTTAAAAATCATATGAAAAATGATATATGGTTTAGGAAATGAACATATACATGGTGAATGGTATGGATAACTAAGAGAAATTTAATGTTAAATTATCATAGTAAATTGAATATTTCAAGAAAACTAAAAAATAATTAAGGTGGTGAATTTCAATAAAATCCTTAGAAACATCAATAAAAAACAATACAGAGATATTATATGGATGGTATCAATACAACATATCCCAATTGGAGGGAAATATAAGGTTTTTTTCATTGATTAATTGGAATACTATAAAAATTTCTTTTAAAAAATCTTGAGGAAAATATCCTTTTTATTTTAAAAAACATTTTGAAAATTATTTTTCATTGAAAATAAATTTTAAAACATATTTCTTTAAAATTATTATTTTATAAATTATAACGGTGCTTCTATGTAATGGCATCAGGTATATTTGTTAGTGACATACATGGTAAACTGAACATTCTTTTTGAATGGTAAAAGGATAAAAAATCGCCTCATTCGGAAAGAGATATGAATATTCATTTGAAAACATTTGTTAAAGAAAAAATGGTAAATATGTATTTAATAACTCGTTTTGGAAATATTAAAATTGATTTATAAAACATTTTTAGAATACTTTGTTTTTAAAATAATATAGTTTCTTCAAGTAAATAGTGAACTGAATTTGGTTTTCTAGAAAACATTTTATGTTCAAAAAAGTGAAAAAATGGTACTTTTTTTGATAAAGGTTGTGAATAACAAGAGGAGAATAATCATTAAACATTACAAAGTGTCCCATTCCAATTAGATTACAATGATAATTCTTAAAACATTCACGGGGAAGTATCCCATTCCAATTTAAAGCATTTGAATCATAATCTCCATGAACGAATAACATTAAATGAAACATATAATATCATTATAAGAAATATATTCTTTATATTACCTGTTAAGGGGAAGTATCTACACCATATAAAATAAACTAGGTTCATAACAACCAATAAGTATCAATATAATGTAAATGAAGACAAAATCACTTATCAGGCATTTAATTTTTGATGAAAATCCTTTAACCTCATGTATAATGGTTTTAAACAAGTCACTAACTTATAATAAAACCATACTAAGATGTAAAATTTCCTATATTAATTTCTTATAATATCTTATTACCTTTTTGTTAATAATCTTTTATTATTTTCATTATTCTTGGTGTTAGTTTGTCGAGTTTTTCATAACTTGATTATTGTTTCTATTATTAATTACATTATGATTTAATTATATCAATAATTTAAACCATTATTTAACTATCACATATATCCAATATCAATTCATTTATAATAATCCATAATGTATGGAGATAAGAAATGAAATGCATCCTTCCGAGAGACGGTGGGTCATACATACTCGTGAACACTACTTTCATTACATTATCATGTTAAAATAATAAAAATTAAATGATATATATTTATATTATAATTCCAGTGTTACATATATTTCAGATATGTTATATATTTCTAGTAAAACCATCCTTTATACGTTATATGTATAGTGTGACTGGGTCAAATTAATTTGAGGGGCGGTATTCCACACATCCACATGTGATGTTACCGTACTCCCCTAAAATAGAGTGCATAATGGTATGTGTTATAAATAAATAAAATAAGTATAAAGACACTATAAATATAATATATAACATATATAAATATTGTATCCATCATAATCTTCATCCATTAGAGGTAGTAAAGGAAAAACAAACAATTTTGTTTCATGATCCAGTAGTTCACTGTACACATCAATGGTAAGTTCATTACCTATTAGATGGAAGTGTTTGTAAGTGTATGTAGAAACCATAACATAAAAAAGTCTTAGTAAATTGATAATTTTTTCATTTATATAATCGTAAAATAACAATAATTGAAAATTTGGACAAATTAATAAAACTAAAGAGATTGAGGAAGGAGTCGCATCATAATCGGGTAACTCGTTTTTGGTTTTCACCAAAGGGATTTAATCGAAGAATTTATGTCAAAATAGATTCATATAGGTTTCATGGAGGTATTTTGGGGATCTATTTGGTTATATATTGGTTTATAAAAAGTGTCTTGAGGGGTTTGAGTTAATTTTTATAGTGGAGGAGGAGTGGCACTCTTGTAAATTTTGGAAAAGGGAATTCCACCCACATTTTTCTCATTCCATGTGGCTCCAATAATGGATTGAAATAGATAAAATGGATAATAGGGTCTAAATATGTCCATAAAATGGAATTTAGATAGGTTTTTAGGTCATTTTTTCTTTTAAGTTTATGTTTTATCCACTTTTTACGCTAATTTTTATCTAAATCATTAAAATTAATTTTAATGGCATTCACAAATTTTTTTGTCAAAAACAATGTTAAACATATCAGAAATTATAAATTATTATGATTAAAAATAGAGAATTAATTTATTCGTAATTTAAATCATATAAGTGGTAGAAATTAATTTAAAATTAATCTTATAGAAGGGGTGATAGTACAAGTTATTAAAGTAAAAACATTCTAAAGATTTCTTTGTTTATATATCCAATTTCAATGTGAAATTGATTCCAATAAACTAAATAAAATTAATTGATAAAAAATGAGTCTAATTAAACTTTAAAACCAATTAAATGTATAATTTACCCTTATAAATAAATTGGATGGAAAAAACAAATTTTCAATTAAAATTCTTTATTTTTCAGTATTCATTAAAAAATGATACTTCAAAAATACCAAAAATTTACCCTAAACTAATTTTTATTTTTAAAATGAAAAAATTACGTTTTTTTTACTTATAAAATATAAAACAGATCCAAAATTTATATTTAAAATAAGTTCTCCATTGAAATGTGGTTAAATTTTCATCAAAAAATACAGTATTAATGTATAAAATTGGGTTTGTTCGTATCGTATGCCTATAAAAAATATTATGTGAATATAAAAAATATTTGATTGAATATATAACATATATATTAAATTAATTTCACTCACTAATTATAATTAATTTAATTTATTAGGATAATATGGCTTTGTGAGAATAAAAATAGTTTTTTATAGAAACATTCCATTTATTTTAAGTAAGTTATTATATTCATTTATAATTAATTAGTATCAAGTGAATTCGTTTTTTAATTTTATGAACCATGTATTATAATAATTTATTTAATACTATTCATAACTACTAATATAATGGCTAGGTTATGTCTTATTATATTAAATAATATTATTTTAATAATTTTTTTTGTTGGGAAAAACTCGGTCTTCCATGTAACAGAAGTTATTGAAGAAACTTGTTATTTCATGCGATTTTTGTTAACGTGGAGTATCATGCATTAAAAGATATAAATTATATTAAATTTTTTTTAAATAATAAATATATTATAAATTCCGGGGATATTGTATTATTTTACATGCTTAGTATTGCATGTCATAATAGTCATAAAATATAATATTCTAACTTTTGATTTTTAGGGTGTAGAACTATCCATTTTATCAGCTATTAATCTAGTTTGCACAATCTAGTAAAACATAGTTTGATTCCTTGTTCATATAATCACCAATTCAAAGAAATCATCTAATCACCTCTGTATAGTATTCATTATACACCAAAAAAATTCTTAGTTGGACCAATTGCCTCCCTGACATGTTCAACTTATGTCGCTTCAACCTATTTTTCTAATCGCATATTCACCCCATTCATTTAATATTAATTGATTTGAAACTCTATCTGATAAACTTCTTACCAATTACTTTTCACAATCTTCTTCTAATAATCTCTTAACTTCTTCCACACTTATCCTAGCTATCAATGATTCATCCATAAGTTCATGACACACCATCCTTCTTAATATAGGAATCTCTTCTCCACAAATAATGGGAAAAACATTAACATTAGATTAAAATACCAAACTTAAAAATCAAAAAATACCACTTCAAAATATAACAACCCAAGCTTGACGTACATGTATATTACATTAATTTGGCGGAATACTTAATAAAATACACTAAAGGACACCCAAAGACGATATTAGTTTAGTGTCCTTGGAAACATGGAACATAGTCTACTAACATTGTAATAGATCTTCAACGTCTCTCAAAAAGATCTTCCCTTGTTTTACTGCCTAAAAAATTTATTTATATCCCATGTAAAAGAAAACATAAAAAGAGTGATCTCAAATTCTCACTAAGGGTAAACATGGACAACATAAAACAATCCATAAACATTTGAACGTGAAAACATGAACATAAATTTTGAACATCAAAATCTTGAGTCATGAAATAAATCTTGGAAGTACATAAGGAATAGATCATAAAAGATCATTAACAATGATATAATATAATTGGAATAAAACTTGTAATTTTGGAAAACTAATAATACTGTAATATGATTTCTATAGTATCCAAGACATTGCTGCCAAGACTATCATAGTGGACAAATTCCATTACTGAACCATGTATATGTGTCGTTCCAGCCATGTATTACTAAAAAGTATTTTTATTCCATTCCAGTCATGTCTATATCAAGTGATATAAATATTTACCCAATTAATTGGAGGGATATGTAGGTACCAACCATCTCATAATGAAATCAATCTTACATGTTCCACAAAAACATAAATCATTCATCACAGTATAACCCATGAAATAAATGGGATTCTTAAACATAAAAAATAATCCATATAAGATAAATGGACTTCATAAAAATAATTACATCATAGAAAAATCAAATCAATTTAATATTAGGTATATAAACATAACCCTTTGTCATCTTATATGGAAAATAGTTTTGATAAAACACATGAACTTAATTCATAAGAAAAATATCCTTTCTTATTCAAAAACACAATCTTCTCTCAAAAATTCATGCAATTTTAAAAGAAAATAATTTATTGGAAACTAAAATTGACATATTTTAAAATAAATTCATGTAAATAATGCATTATTAATGTGTAAAAAAATTTTACTCCGTATAAGTTAAAAAAATATTCCCCTCGTACTTTTGTCAGATAAGTCAAAAAGTAATAGGTATGGTAAACGAAAAAAATATTCTTTACAAAAAATGTAGTAAAAGTAAAAAGTAGATAAAAATGACATTAAATGTTAATAAAATAATATTAAACATTTTAGGAAAACCTTTTTATAAATCATGGACATGGATGATAAATATACCCTATTAAATACTCACGTATAAACAATCTCAAATAAAAATGAGATTGCAAAATTATCCATTAGAATAGGTCTGATATGCGTTGTAAGTATCATAAAATCCTTTATAGTGGGTTTAAAAAAATTATTTAATAATACTTATGTTGTCATATATGATTCACTGATGACTTTATATTACCCTTTTATTTATCAAATCCATGTTTAAGAAAACATTTGGGTAATAATTGTTTTATTTGTCATACGTGTTTTGACTTGTAGTTCTTGATCATAAACATAGATAGTGATTTAATTACTTCCAAAATGTAAAACATGATTTATATATCTTATATATTAAATATATAAATCCATATAATAGATGGATAATTGAAATGTAATACATCATTCAGGGAGATGGTAAGTCCTACGTACGCATGAACATTGTTTCTGTTTCCTTATTGAATTGAATAGAAGCAAGTGAATGAAATATATATAGATATATATTAATAAAGTAGAATTATAATTTCATATATTTAATACTTATCTATTATTTATACTTTATATTAATTCTTGAATGGTTAATGTGGATAATAAATCTCACTTCTTCGTGGAGACGGTAGGTCGTACGTACGAACAGGCGACGATATCATTCACATTAATGGTTGAACAGTATAGAAATGAATGTTATAATAGTTATAAAGAATAATTACCATGTTATATTTATTGTTTAGATTCGTTAAACCAATCATTATACCCATCCAAATAAAATATTTTGAATAACAAATTACACCATAACGTGGAGATAGTAAGTCGTACGTACGCATGCATGGTGATATTGTTATTTGTAGGATGGAAAAAATGAGGTATAAGGTTTTACCATAATTATATTAACATCACATAATGTATAATATACTGTAGTTATTAATTTAGTATGTAATCAACATAAAAATAGGAAGTATAAGAAGAAATGAATATCAATTGAATTGGTAAAGCAATTACCTCTTCTTCATTGGACTTCCTTTGGATCTCTTTTTAGGGACACTGGGGATGGGATTTTGGGAAAACCATTACCTTAATAAGTAAAATAATAATGTTTATTGTATAATTGTTTAGGTTTTGGTTGATCTAGAAGGCTCATGGTGGTGTGTGGAAATGTGGGAGGAGATTTCTTTTTATAAGAGAGGCGGAGGGGCACTTTAGGAAGGTATTGAAATATTAATTAATTATAAAATTATTTTAGGTTTAAAAAGGTCCCTAACAAATTTAATTCTATGATAATATATTTATTGTTATAAATAATATCATCCAATATTTTTTATACATATTTAGGTCTCAAATGTAACCATATCTTTTAGCATTAACCCTTAGTTAACGAATTTAACTCTTACCACGTCTTCTTGTATATTCATACTATATGCTCAATGTAGTTACTATAAAATTACAATAGAACCTCAATTGGTTTTGTAATGACATTTTCAACATTATAAAAGTCATTTGGATGAATCTTATATTTTTAGGACTATTATATCATTTAATTAAATAGTAGTTTTTTTAAAACACTTTTATGTCAATTTTGTTACTATTCATATCATGACTTTTTAAAATTTCATAAAAACTTGATTATTTCAAAATAACTTAATTAATTAAAATATAAAAAGTCATAATAATAAATTCAATTCATGTATGGCATAAAAAGATTCAAAATAAATTTATTTTAATATATATAATCACATTTAATTAAATCATCCATTAATAAAGTAATAATTACATCATCATTGCCTCATAAATAAATTTATTGATTTGGTGTCTAAAAATTATTTATAAAATAACATGATGTTGTAAATAATTTTATATTTAAAATTACTATTTATAGTCTAATTTATCTTATGTAAAACACCATATTAAGATTGTTTTATTAAAAAGATACATGTTTATATCATATTTCTCTTTACTTTAAATTAATTCTTATAAAATGTCATTTTCACATCCAGGTGGTTCAATGGGGTCCAAAAATCATCCCTCTAATTCCCATGCTTGTAAATATCTCATATAATATTATTATAACATGTGTTATGATAGTTTCGTATTATTATAATATTATTTTCCACCCTTATTTACAAGATTTACACTTTAACCATGGTAAATAAAATAATTACAGAATGAACTATTCATAATGTCCAAAAATAAAATATACCAATCCTCACAATTTAAAAATTATAATTCCAAAATTGGAATCTATATTAATATATTCATAAAATATAATAGGATGTAATTAATTTAATATTAATTCTCATTTTCAAAACCAAAAAGCTGATTTCTAAGAAGTAATAACTATCAAAAGATTGACATGTGTTTATGTCCAATTTAAAAATAAATTACTTTTAGTGAACAACATTGAATTAAATGATAAAAATATAATCTAACTAAAAATTAACCCAATTAAATTTACAATCTAAATATATAAATAATTTAGATGAAAAGGCGGTTTTGAATTAAAATCCAGTATTTTTCATTATTCATTAAAATTGGAATTTTATCAGACCAATACCAAAAAATCAACAAAAGTAAATTTTTATGTATTCATTCCAAATAATATGTTTTTTTTGTCTAATGTAACTTCTAAACATGTCAAAAAAATATATTTCAAATGGATTCACCATTAAAAGGCATTAAAACAACATTTTTTGAAAAAAGACTTCTTTTATCTGAAAAAATTGATATTGTTCTCATACCATGTTCTAGAAAACGTGTAGGATGAATGATAATGTCATATAAAATTAAAATTTTGGTTAATACTATTAATAATTAATGGTTTATATCCTATTAAATAATAATATTTTATTAATATATCATTGTTTAGTGAAACTTGTATCACATACAACGCAAGCTATCGAGGAAGGTCGCTCGTGCGTGTAACGAAAGCCAAGTTATTGTTGTTTGTAGTGAATTAAATCTTTAGTTTTGTGTAGTACATAATCCAAACTTAGATCATTTATAAATTGATAAAAATCCATACTTATCATTTTGTGAAATGAATTCTATAAAAAAAACATGAAATTGTGTGCAAAACAAGCCAAAAATAGTGTTGTGTATACTAAAAGTAATACAATGTTGCATACATCGAAAGATAATCTTGGGGTATCATACAACACAATTCATCAATGAAATTAAAAAGAATTTATCCCATAAAATCTCAGGTTGTTACATTCTACCACCCTTACAATAAATTTCTCCCTCGAAATCTGTCCGTATTATAAATGGTTTTCTACTTGAAAGTTTCATTCATTCATTCCCACATCTTTAAAAGGGAGACTAAAACATCATTTTAAAAAAGGAAATTTAGAAACAAAATAGTTACCCAAAGTAACTCATCACTAGGTTATCACATAGGAAAAAATAGGTGGTAACTGAAAACATGGATATAGAAGAGAAATCTAACCATCGTGTTCTAATGGATAGTTATAAAGAATAAGGTTTGGAAAAAGTTAACTACAATAAATACATAAATCTTCGATGAGTTAAGGGACTATATGATTTATGAGATAAGAAGGTACAAGGATAACATTATTGGTTTTCAAGATCCTTTTTGTAATGTTGAATAATTTTCCATGAAAATAAATACTTACTTGATTTTGGTACAATATCACTGTTGTTTGTTCCTTGAACAAATTTTACATCATCTATTCTGTATATAAATGAATTCGAATTGGTCATTCTTGAGGTGTTAGTAGATCATGGGGTAGATGTATAGGTCATTTGATCTGTCTCTATCACAAAATTGTTAGCACAAGTTATCAAATATACATGTGTCCATATGTGGTGAAAAACGTATACTGAAAACAATTATATATTTCATGATCCATATACAATAATCATTGAAATATGAAACATATACACATCAATCATCCAACATTATTCTTAAACCATATCTCAGGATCCATCATCATTGTCTTTACTAAAATATGAATATTTTAATAAGGTTTCTCAAAGTAAATATTATTAGGTTTAATGTAAACAATACTAGAAGAACATTATATACCTTTCACATGTCATTTACAATATTTGTATCCTTTGAAGTATGACGAGTACTCATACCATCATAATGATTATCTTCATGATATTTCCACTTAGTAAATCAATCTTCACAATTATCATAATTTCCACATCTGAAATATTCAATGGGTAACAATGTTCTATCTAGTTCGGGCTATTGACTACGACCAAAAAGAAAAGTGTGAGAAATACATATCAGATATTAAAAACACATAAGTTAGGTAAATTACATATAACATTTCAATCTTTGATATCTTCAGTTTAACCCTAGGTTAGTCATGGTTATCCAAAAAAAACCCTGGTATTATGGCCTATACTTGACTTATCCTTAGGATATCCCTAGACATATCTTTTGACATTTCTCTAGGGATCTCACTAAAGTGTTTTCATCCTAGTTTCCAAAGAATTACTAAAACTTTGCTCTGACACCAACTCTAATTGTCTATAATTATATCCTGTGTACTAGAATTTATTCCTATTAGATCACTCCATGGGCAGCTACACCCCTTGGGTGGGATACACCACCATACCTCGTGGCATCCATTTCTTATTAAATCCCTTGGGTAGATATCCATGCTTCATCCAACGTTCACACGTGAGAGTTTCGAAGAATAGGATTCATTCATACCACCTTTTCTCTAATACCAACTCTAACAACCCAAGCTTGACATACATGGAAATTACATTAATTTTGTAGAATACTAAATACATGACAAAAAAATACGCCCAAATACATTATTAGTTTAGTGTATTTGTAAAATTGTAACATAATCTTCTAAAATTGTAAAATATATTCATCATATCTTATAAATATCTCCCCATTTTCCCTACCTAAAAAAATTCATTATATCCTAGGTAAAAGAAAACAAAAAAAGGGTGAGCACAAATGCTCGTTATGGGTAATCATGGAGAACATAAAAAAACTATAAACATTTGAATGTGAAAACATGAACATAAATTTTGAACATCCAAATCGTGAGTTATGAAATAAATCATGGAATTACTTAACGCATAAACCATAAAGGAACATTAACCATGATATAATAGCATTATTATAACACATGTAATTGTATAAAACTGATAATCACATAATATAATTTCTATATTAGACATGGAATTGTTTCCAAAACCATAATAGTGGAAAAAGACCATTACTGAACTGGGTTTACTTGTCATTCCATCCATGTATTACTAAACCGGATTTACTTGTTATTCCATTAATGTCTATCTCATAAGATAAAAATATTCAGCCAATATAATGGAGGGAGATATAGGTCTCACCCAACTAATAATGAAATTATTCTTACATGTTCCTCAAAAACATAAATCATTCATTATAGTATAACCCAAGAAATAAAATGGGAATCTTAATCATCATAACATAATTCATATAGATTAATGGAATTCAAAAAAAATAATTACATCATAAACACAACAAAATTAAAGTAATAATAGTAATAGAAACATAACCTTATATCAACTTATATGGAAAATAATTTTGATGAAACACTTGAACTTAATTACTGAGTAAAATATATTTTCTTCTTCAAAAGCATTTTCTTTTCACAAAATGTCATCCAATTTTAAAACAAAATAATTTAATGTAAAATAAAAGAGAAATAATTTAATGGAATCTTCAAGGAAATAATGTTTTTTGAAATCATAAAAATATGTTCATTCTGTATAAGTTAAAAAAACATTCCCCTTGTACTTTTTTTCGGAGAAGTCAAGAAATAACCTGTGTGTTAAACAAAAGAATGATTCCTTAAAAACCATGTAGTAAAAGTTAAAAATGGGTAAAAATGACTTTAAACATACATGGAGGAATATTAAACATTTTATGAAAATATTTTTAGAAATCATGGACATAGATAATAAATATACACTATAAAATATTCGCGTATATATCATCTCAGATAAAAATGAGATTGCAAAATTATCCCTTACCTTAGGTCTAATATGCATTGTACGTTTCCAAAACTTCTTTATATTGGGTTTAAACATATTATTAACTTTTCATATAATGATAATAATATTTATTATATAATATATGATTCAATTATGACTTTATATTACCCTTTCATTTATCAAATCCATGTTAATGAAAAGTTTGGGGTAATAATGGTTTTATTTATCGTACCTGTTTTGACTTATTATTCTTGAAATTAATACATAAATAGTAATTTACATACATAAAAAAGTAAAACATGATTTATATATCATAAATATTATGTAAATAAAAACATACAATAGATAGATAAATGAAATGGGATACACCATTCAGGGAGACGGTAAGTCGTACGTACGCATGAATGTTGTTTCTACTTCATTATTAAATTGAGTTGAAAAATTAAATGACATATATATAGATATACATAAATAAAGTAGCATTATTATGTCATATATTTCATAATTATCCATTATAAATACTTTATAATCATTCTTTAATGGTTAATGTGGAGAATAAATCTCATCGCGTCATGGAGATGGTAGGCCGAATATATGCCCGAGCGATGATATCATTCCATTTGAGGGTCAAATGGTAAGGAAATGGATGGTATATTAATTATACAGACTAATAATCATGTTATATTTAATTTCTATTTTCATTAATCCCATCATTATACTCATCCTAATAAAATATTTTTGAATAACAAATTACACAATGGCGTGGAGACGGTAAGTTGTACATGCGAATGCTTAGTGATATTTTTATTAGTAGGATGGATAAAAGGAGGTATAAGATTTTATTATAATTGTAATAAAATATTATAATGTATAATATACTGAAAATATTAATTTATTATGGAATCAATAAATAAATAGGAAGTAGAAGATGAAAAGAAATTGAATTGAATTATTAAAGCAATTACCTCTTCTTCGTTGGAATTCCTTTGGATCTCTTCTTATGGACACTAGGGATAGACATTTTGGAAAAATAGGACCTCCAAAAGTTAACTAATAATGTTTATTTGGGAATTTTTCAGGTGTTGGTAGAGCAAGAAGGTTAATGGTGGTGTGAGGAAATGTGAGAGGTGATGCCTTTTTATAAGAGAGCAGGAGGGATACTTTTGGAAAGTGTTGAAATATTATTTTATTATAAAATTATTTTCGGTTTCAAAAGGTCCCCAACACAATTAATTAGAATATAAGATGATTATTGTTCGAAATAATATCAATTAATCGGTTTTAGATAATTTTAGGTCTCAAATTTAACCTTATTGTTTGCTTTAACCCTTAGTTAACTAATTTAACTCTTACCATGTCTTCTTGTATATTCTTGTTAAATGGTTAATATAGTTACTGTAAAATTCCAATAGAACCTAAATTGGTTCATTAATGAAATTTTATACATTATCTAATTCATTTTGAATAATCTAAAATTTTTAGGACTGTTAAGTCATTTAATAAAATAGTATTTGTTTTAAAAGTTCATTTTATCAATTTTTATACTATTCATATCAAGACATTTTAAAAATCCATAAAAACCATATTATTTGGAAAAAAATATTTAATTAAAAGATAAAACTTCATAAACATCCATAAAATTAGTTTATGGCATAATAAGTTTTAAAAAAATTATTTTAATATTTACAATCTATATTTATTTAAATCATTCATTAATAAGGTAATCACTACATCATTATTGTGTTATAAATGAATTTATTTATTTGATTTATAAAAATTATAAATAAAATACCATGAAGTATCAAATCTATTTACATCTCCATTTAATATTTATTGTCGAATTTATCTTATGCATATCTACATATTAAATTTGTTTTTTTATGAAGATACAAATTTATGTCATATTTATCTTTACTTTTAATTAATTATTTTGAAATGTCATTTTCAAATCCAAGTGGTTCCATGGGGTCCCAAAATCGACCCAAGAATTCCCATGTTTGTAAATATATAATCCAATAGTATTATGAAATGTTTTAGGGTTATTTAATACTGTTATAATATTATCTTTCACCCTTATTTACCAGATTTACCCTTTAACCATAGAAAATAAGATAATTACTGAAGTTACTATTTATAATGACAAAAAATAAAATCTACCTATTTAAAAAATTAAATTTATGATTTCAAAAATGGAATCCTTTTTTCAAAATTAAAAACACATAATTTGTAGTAATTAATTTAAAATTAATTCATATTGTCAAAACCAAAAAGAGGGTTTTAAAGAAGTAATAACTAACAAAAGAATGGCATGTGTATATGTCCAATTTAAAATTGAAATTACTTATAACGGCCAAAATTAGATTAAAATATAAAGATATAATCCAATTACACTTTAAAACAATTTAAAATTATGATCTAACTATATAAATAAATTAGATGAAAAGGTAGTTTTGAATTAAAATGCAGTATTTTCAATATTGATTAAAATTAGATTTCTATCAAAAAATTACCCAAAAGTCAACAATATTAATTTTTTATGTCCCTTTTCCAAAAAAAGAAGATTATTTTGTCAAATTTAACTTATAATAGTGTCAAAAACTAGAGTTAAAATAGGTGTGCTATCAAAAGTCGGTAAAACAGCATTATTTGAAAAATACTTCTTTTAACAAAAAATTAGATTTTGTTCTCATACAATGTTGTAGTAAATGTGTAAGAAGAATGATAATTTTATATTATATTCAAATTTTGGTTAATACTATTCATAAATTCTAGTCTATATCCCATTAAATAATAATATTTTAATAATATATCATTGATTAGTGAAATTTGATATCACATTCAACACAAGCTACAGAGGAAGGTCACTCTTGCATGTAACGCAAGCCAAGTCAGTGTTTCATATATTTCAAGATTCCTTTTGTGTTTCATATAACATAATCCAAATTTATTTCATTTATACATTGCAAAAAATCTATACTCAGTTTTGTGTGAAATAAATTTTATCAAAAGAACATTAAATTGTGTGCAAAACAAGGCAAGAATAGTGTTGTGTTTACTACAATATAATAAAGTGTTGCATATAGTGCAAGATAATCTTGGTGTAGCATACATAAAAAGAAATCAAAGAAATGAAAAATAACATATATCATAAAATCTTGGGGTGTTACATAAAACATTCAAAAATTAACCGCCTTTAGTGTTCCTTAAATAAATAAGTCAACAATTCATAAGAATACTTCATGAAATATTAGTGTAAGTGTTCTTATTTATACACCATAAAACCTCATCCTAAACATTATTTAATATTTTCTTATCTCATGGTGTGAATAATGAACTTGCATTCATTATTATTGGAGCTCTAAATGACCATATCATCATCATATCATTTTATAAATTTTTTAAAACATTGAAAATGATCATTGAATTTTTTTCCAAATATAAATTCTTGTAAACAGTTCAATCCAGTGAAGCGTCAACTGATTATCCTTCAAAACATCATCATAAACTACTAATAAGTATTTTTAAAGATACTTCCACTACCTCATGACTTTCTTTAGAAACAATTGACCATTTCCTTTACATGGAAACCTCTATCTAATGTTGTAATGTATAAATATATTTTTTATTACATCATAAAAAACATTTTTTTAATGACTCAAAAATTTGTATACAATAATTTATATTCCTCTTCTCATCACATCCTAAAAATATATATTTCTTTCTTATAGACTTCATACATAATTAAGCATTCTTTTAACTAAACTAATTTACAACCTTAGTTAGACGGGTGGACCTTGCATGATGACATTATAGGATTCCAACCAATAAACATCATCTATTGAATTTACATAGGGTCCTCTATTTGAAACTTCATAAAACATACTCTAATTAAAAGATATTATATGTTTAAGACCAATAAAAAAATTATTTATGAAAACTCTATGCCTTTATGACTGTTCAACAATGATCTTTTCTCAGCCGAACCTTGGTCGATAATATCTATCAGGAAAATGTCACAAAAATATCATCGCATGAACTCTATAAACCCATACTGTGAAAATAATCATGGATCATAAGATATTTCAATACTCTTGATGTTTATAAATTTAGGGTCAGTAAATAATTATCTATTTTGAAACATCACAAATCTTTTTATTCAATGGAACGTGTAAGAATTATTGATTAAGAATTTTTCTCCACACTCTGAATGAAGATCTTATATAAAAGGACCTAGTATGATAACCTCAATAAATTAGGCTACATCTAATCACCTTTGCAAGGAATCTCAAAAAAGTAAATTTATTTATTTTTTCATGATTGTTATGTAGCTCATGTTTAACAATAAAACACAACAACTTAATCTTGGCCTCTTATTAATAACTTCAACTTCTTTGAAACACATCAAAACCCAGTTTAAAAAAATGAATAAAATTTTTAGAGTATATATTACAATTATCATTGAAATTAATTATATTTATTTGAATTAAACTCATAAGATATGAACCTAATTGGACTATGAAATAAAAATCATAACATGGGATACAATTTTTAGTAACTATTCATTTACTATTGGATGGTTTATTTATTCCTTTAAATTATTTATTTTTACTCATCCATTGGTGTTTCTAAATTTTTTGGAGCTCCTAAATTATGTTTTTCTATTAACCACGTGGTAAATAGAATTTTAGAAGAATATTTTTTATTTTAATTGAAGTGTTTAATTTTTTTTTTTAATTTAATTATTTTTTGTAAAATACGATATGAAATTTTCACTAAAACAATTTAATTTATTGATGTAAATAACATTTATTACTTGAGAGGGTCCATGAGATAAATAGTTATGAAAATAAATTCTTTGAGCCATGTATATAGAACCCCCCTCTTTTATAAGTTATAAAATTCCATACAAGTTTGAATTATTGATTTCTAGAAAAGGGGACATTTTAAAAATTGATATTTGTATAAAAAAATATATTTAAAGCATCCCAAATTGTTGTTTTTTATATAAATTGAGTGTTATGAGATTTCTCAGGTTCTCAAGTGAGTCTTGACAGCTTTTAATTGAGTTTCATAAAAACATTCAAGTTTTTTCCACGTACATGATTTTAACATGGTTTCGAGAATATGTGAATCCATACCAAATGGGTTGTTATTGATTAGAAGTATGGAACATAGTTTTCACATGGTAATATATACCCAATAAGAAATCTAAAATTCAATTATGGATAAATTTTTCATACTTGGTGAATGTTTTGAAAAACATTACAACTACACCATGCATGGTGGGTTTCCTTAGACGATGAAGTCTACCTATTTGGAACATGGTTTGGTGAAATATATATAGTTTATTGATTAAAGTAGTTCAAAATGAACAGTAGGTTAATGGTTTGGCGGATCAAATAGCTTACCAAATTTCATTAAATGTTGTAATTTTACCAAAATTCCAATTGGTATTTACCAACCAGACACCTATCCTTCCTCCCTTGTATGCATGACAGAAGGAGAGATCTCCCCCATTTCATTATTTTACCTCCCTTTTTTGGTTTCTTTTACAGTGTTTCCTTCATTTTTTGACATGGGTTATCTTTATTTCTAACCTTTTCATTATTATTCTAATTTTACCTCTTATTAAGTAAACCTAACATAGGGTTTTGGTGTTGATTTAAAGAAAAATCATGGTGTAAATAATTCGAGATGATGAGGATATTTCTTATCATTGTTAGAAGATGCCTTATTAAAATAAACTCGTGTATTTTCTATCATTTTTCAAGGAAGGTACATTTCCAAGATGTGTTTTTTAGCACTTTGAATTAAATAGAGTAAATTATAAATTATGATTTTGGATAATGATGGGGATTTAATATGTATTATTTATAGGTGTATTTTGGTAGTATGCCACATAATGTTTCTTAAGGATCCGAAAATCGGATGTTGATGACAAATTTATAGGAGTTATTACTGTATTAATTAATTAGAAAATTAAAAAATTATTAAAATTAATGTTTATAATTAATTTTAAATTTTTTTTAATTAATTATTTGGTGTTGGGTTTTGAGATAGGTGTTCAGGTTTAGAGGTGGTACTTCGGAAAACCTAAGAAGAGATGGTTTGGTTTTGAATTAAAATACTTTTCCTTGATTGAGGTAGGTGGCCTTCAAATTTTTAATTCTCTTATGTAATTGGTGATTTTATGTTTTTTGGATCCATCATTTGTATTATCTTTTACATGTTTTATGAGTGTGTGGTCTCACTATAATAATGTAATTGGATAGTCTAAACCTAAAAGTCAACATAAAAAACCTAGATTTCTAAATGATTTGATGGTGGATCCCTGGTAGAATGATTGTTGATTGAATACATTATGGTTTGTTTGGTGGCATGATTATAATTTCAAAGATAATATTTATTTCATTATTAAAATATGTTTTCATAAGTCTATTTCATCCATGTATAATTTAAGAAAAATGTGAGGATTTTAGATATGGGTTCTAAAATAGGAGTTTTCAAAATGGAAACAGTGTTTTCTTCAGATTATTTTATAGGGATTTCAATTAGGGTACCAAAGGGAGTAAGATTACATGTGATGCCATTTTAAATGGTTTTAGAAGGGGTGTTGGCTCGATTTTTCAATAAAATATAGAAGGGATTGGTGTGATTTGGTTTTGTTATGTTTGAACTCATGTGGAGAATGAATTAGTTTCTAAAGAATGTGTTATTTTTTATGTTCCCCTTATTATGAAATACAAGTGTTCAAATTCAATGTTGATTAATTTTATGTTTTTTGGATGATGAGGGTGGATTTTTGGTATCTAAGAGGAATATTGATTTATAGGGATCTGACAGACCCCTTTGAGAGTAGAGATGTGTCTGAAAGACCCTAAAGTATGTTGAGAAACATAATGCCTGGGATAATAGGTTAGGTTCAGTAGTTGGTAGGGTGATCAAGGAACCCACATAAGGTGATTGTGGTTTGGTTTAAATTAATATACCCTTAGTGATTTCCCTATTATAACCCCAACCACAGTAGGCCAAAGCTATTTTCTAATATATTATGTTGGAAAAGATTCAAGGAATCACATCTTGAAGGACCTAATAGTTTTGTGGTGTTATAAAAATATATGGATACATGATTACCATATTAAATGTGAATACTGAAATTGAAACATAATTTTTTTAGAGTATAATTATTAACTCTACTATATTATTCCATATCATTCATAGTATACTTCTTGTATTCCTAAGAATGGAAATAAAATAAGGGTGATCTTAAATTCTTATTAAGAGTTACATAAAGAAGAATCTATCATGATTAAATTAAAAATATTAAATATAGTATAATATATATGGAAAGGTAAATATTTTAACACTCATTAAATTTAATAAATAACATGAAAATCATAATTATAAAATTAATAATGAATATGGAAAGGTAAATAACTGAACACACTTATTATTTAATTGATAAAATGAGAATGAAAATTCATATATTGATAATATCATTTAAAAAATATCATAGATAATTATAAATGAATTCTTAAGGATTTAAATTATTAATTATTGGATATTATGTTCTCATGTATCATGACACACCATATATCGATACATTTCACAAAATAGTTTAAAATGATGGGTAGGTAGACAACAGAAATCCATTACCTAAGGTCATCTAATTGATCCATCTTATGAGACAAAAGATCCATTGAGTTGAAATTTATAATAGAGAAACACCCATATATTTATGTCTAAATAATTCCTCATATGTCGAATAATAAATTTAATTGATGAATATTATTCTTATCATCAAATATCCATATGGGATAAAGGATATGAATTTATCAATATTTCCCCAATCATTCAAATAACTTGTCATATAAAACATTGTTTGTATAAATGATATAATGTTTAAGAAACAATAATGTACATGATAAAAAATATTTATATTTAAGAGAAATTAAATTTCTAATGATCATATAAAAATGAATATTTAAAAATAAAGATAATGAAAATAAAAATTAATCAAGGAGGTTAATGTCAACACTTTCCTTAGTCAAAATTATAATTAAACAGACATAGAAGAAATAAGGATGGTATTAATACAAAAAATCCCTAGTATATTATATCTAAAATAAAAAAGGCTATTTCATTAGTTAATAAAAATATTATAAAAATAACCTTAAAAATATTATTGAGGAAAATATCCTTTCCATTCAGAAAATTTCATTATTAAAATAAATGTTCTCAAAACATTATGAAAATAATTTTCAATAAAAATAATGTTGTAAACATGTGAAATAATATTTAAAACATTTAGTGGTCATGATGGCGTGAAATTATATACATGTCAAATAAATTAAAAAAATAATCACTACATATTTTTAGTAAAAGACAAATGGGACAAGTTTGGAAGATGATAGAAGAGAGAAGTAAAGTCATATTTTCTTAAAAATATTTATCTAATTATTTTCATTAATAAAGAGAAAAAAATGGTAGTATTTTTTGAAAATACCATATAAAAAAATAAAAAAATTAAAAGGGTTTTATTAGATAATGATAAAATAATATTTATTAGTTTATATCTATGTATAAATAATCCTAATTGAAATGAGATTATGAAATAAACCGTTACTAATATATTAACATTGAAGTGAGAATAAATCAATGAATAGATTATGTGTATCAAATTTAAACACACACAAAACAAGTGAAAATAAAACACAATATATTGATTAGTCATTCCAAAAATAATCTTATAATTTCAAATACAATAAAGAAGTAAGATAACCCAATTAAAATAAATTGATTTATGAAATTAATTACCACATGGTATTTTTCAAGTTAAAGACCATTTAATGAAATAATTCAAATTAAAAATTTAAATAAGATGAATTATTGACAATTAATGATATCATATGAAAATTTGAGGTATAAACCCCATATAAAATAAATTATGTGAGAAACATTACAATATTGCTCAGTAATGGGAAATTGATATGAAGTCCCTTAACTCATGATTCCTTTTAGATGAAATTTTTTTACCCTCATGTATAATTGTTTGAATAATGTTATTAATTTATATTAGAACTATATTTTTTATTTATAAAATCATATTTTATCCAATTATAACATCATATAAATCATTTTTATTGATTTTCCATTATTTTAATTATTTTGTGTGTTAATTGCCTTGTTTTCTCAAGCGTGTTTTTTCATTAATGTTTCTCTTATTGTTCCTATAATAATGAATTGTAATTTATAAAATTTTGTTAAGTTTTTATGTATAATTATATTCATTAGGTACATTTTTATAATCATTATTTAATTTTTTACATGGATAATGGATTACATCACTTCGTGTAGACGGTGGGTTATACGTATGCATGACCAACATTATCATTTCACTAATGGGTGAAAGGGTAAAGATATAGGTGATATATTAATTTTCAAGAATAAATATAACTTTATATAAATAAAATTTATTTTCTAAAGATTTATTTATTCCGTTACATTCATATAGTAAATGAAAAATGAATCACATCACCTTGCGAGGTTATAGTTCTTCATACACATGTAAAACATTATCATATTTTAGATGACATGGAATTTAGTAAAATATATGTGATTTTATAATTAAATAAGAATAATAATATCATATATATCATATAAATTTTTTTAATTTCATCATTATATCAATTCTTGAAATGTGTTATTGGAAAATGAGTCGCATTGGTTCGTGAGGCAGTAGTGTGTCGAATACATGATCGACATTTTTGTTCCCCATTTTATGGAATATGAGATAGACATAGGTTATTAACCTAACATAATAACATCTATGTATATTTAATATAATTATGTTATTATGTAATCATGGTTAAAAAATATTTTAAGGTGTTGGTAAAATAAATAAATAAAAACACTCATTTAAGAAAGTTACCTCTTCTTCAAATGACTTCTTTAGTTTTGCACGAAAATAATTTCTAGAATAGATTTATGATTAGACCAATGGATATAAGATATTTTTGGGGATGTAAATAAGTGATTTGGTATGGTATTGTCCAATAAAAATGGATTTCATATTGTAAAAAAGGTGAGGAGAGTGGGTGGCCATTTATAAGTGGGGGAGAGGATACACATGGAATTTTTAAATAGAATCAATTACACTCACATTATTGTCATGAATAAATCCTGAAAATTTTTTATTTATTGAACCATATATTTGATAAGATTTAAATATGTATATATAATTGGTTTTTAAAAGTTGTTAGGTTATTTTAACCCTTATAAATTTAGTTCAAACCCTGATAAATTACCTTTTACAAAAACCGTGATAGTTAAATCTTTATGAATTTTACTATTCATAGTGGTAAAAAATATAGTTAAACATATTAGATAATATAAATTATTATTATTAAAAAATTTAATTCTTTTCCAAAATTAAATTCACATAATTTACAGAATACATTTTACAATTATCCTCACATATGTGACGAATAAACCGATTTCTGAAGAGAAAATCACCATAAGAATATAAGCTTTTAATATCAATTATCAATTTTTAATTGATTAAAATAACCTAAATTAGTTAAATTATAAAATAATTGAACTAATTTTACTTTATATTCTATTTAAAATATAATTTTACCTCAAAAATAATTTAAATAAAAAAACGGTTTTCAATAAAAATAAATATTCATCAATATTGATCAAAAAATGAAATTTTTTTAGAAAGATGTGAAAAATTAAACATATGTTAATTTTATAATTATAATTTAAAAAAAATTTCATGTTTTATAAAATAAATTTTCTCCAAGAGGTAATAATTACTTTCAAATTATTTTTGCAAAGTGTGACTGAACCGCCTTTTAGAAAAATACACATATTAAAAAACATTTCTTTTTATTTCAAATGGTTTTATTTTAATGATAATAAATACATAACCACAATTTTCATATTTTATTTTCTTCATATTCATACCCTAAAACTTAAATTTTAGTTATAACAGTCACTTTTAGAATAATAATTTTTTAATAATTTATTTATTTCGTTTAATCATAGTGTTTTGTGCATCACATGTTATCAAAGAGATTGAATTTATTTAAAAATAAATATATCATAAAATATCATGGTTCTTAATTGTCTTATAATATTGGTGTTTAATTTCATATATGATTTACATGGTGATGTTCTTATTTTAAAAACTCAGGGTGTTACATTCTTCCCTTCTTTGATAAATAATATCTTGTAATTTGAAATTTCACTCGGATATCATGGGATTTCTATTTGAAAATAATTTCTTAAAAACCCCACATCATAAAAATGGTTAACAAAACATCCTCTTAAAATAGGGAATGATAAATATGAGTGGTAATATAGAATATCAAATTACATAGTATCAAAGAATGATCACATTGGTGTGGTGCTAGGATATAGGCATTGAATAAAACTGTACTACTCAAATAATGATGGGGTGATATGGATCATTAATCATAAGAATGTGAATGATTGAGAAAAAATTCAACAAATACGCAACTGTAAATATTTTATCGGTCAAACAACAATTATTTTTTTTGGATATGAATGTAATAGGATAACATTATTGTTTCAAGATACATTTCCTAAATTTGAGGACTTATTTTATTATATAATAATATATAAAAATATATTATCTTGATATCCTTCTATTTTATAAGAAAAAAATAATCTGTTGGTTACTATTTTATCAATTTCAAATTCATCACGTACCCTAATAAAATATATCTAAAAAAGTTTTTTTATACCTGATGCACTAAAATTGATATTTAACATATCATAAAATCTATTAAAGGGAGAAAATTCCTTATGTATACCTCTAATTATATCCCAAAATATATATGGTTAGCACAAGTAATCTAAAATAGTACATTAATAGCTAAACCTAAATAGTAACACCACTAATTAAACATTAATATTAAAATGTTAAATAATTTATATAAAAAAATGATGTATTACCTAGAACATAACATGGACTAGTGGTAGCTGATAAACCCTTATTGTCCTTCAGTTGTGGGTTAAAGCCCCATTGCCTTGTCGAATGTTATGGGTTTTCACCTAGTATACTAAGTTCCATTTTTCAAAACCCATGTTAATATAATTATTATAAAATGTCTAAATTATAGTGACCTACAATATCTTCAACATAAAAGATAAGATAACACTTAAAGGTTACTAATAAATTTGAACATATTCCCAAAAAAATTAATTTCTTTATTTTATAAATAACTTTTTCAGTAAAATATATACAAAACCAATGGGTTGAATTTCCATAAATTTCTCCTAAAATGTTCTTAATCATGGTAAACTTAAATCATATAAAACATAAAAAGGGGTTTTTAAGAATTTTAACATATGATCAATCTTGAACTCAAAAACTCATGACTGTATCCATAACAATTAATTTAATAAATAAATATATACATACATAATTTAACATATTCCCAATATGTTTCTTGATTCTTATAAAAAAACCCATTGGTAAAACAGATTCTATAATATAAATATTGAATCCTAATATACAAATACTTTTAACATTTTATTTAGACATATTTCCTTCCTTAGTCTTGGAGAAAACCTTTATAAGAGTTAATTTACTCATATAATTCCCAAGTTCCCCACATTTAAGACAAAAAAATAAATGGATCTCTCTGTTGAAATTTATTTCCTTCCACGATACTCTTCATTCCCTTCTTTTCCACATATAAAATATTTTCCCTTTCCTTGGAGAAAATTTAATGGGTTTCTCTTTCCTCATTTCAGACTTAAAATAAATTGATACATCTTTCCTCCATGGTCTCCACCACTTGGGATCTTAGTGAACTCCTTAATTTTTTAGTGAGGCTTTGAGTTGGTTGAGGTATAGGTTGTTAATAATATTTTTTGATAACATATTAGTAATAATCAAAACAAATTTCACTCCTATCATTATCCCATTAAATTTATTTTAGTCACCACATTTTCTTTTCATGTTAAATGTTAATAAGATTCCTTTCAATTCCATCCATTGACCAAATCAAAAAAGAATAGTATGTAAAAAAATAATCATAATGGTAAAACCAAATAATAATTTATTGGATATATACATCAGGATTCATTATTTTAAATCTAATAAACCTTATCTTTAAACTATGTAATTCATTTATATAATCTATTCAAATACTTTATGATTGTTTGTAATAAAAATTTCAATTATCCAAAGTATATCCCCCTAGGAGTGTCAAACACGATTGGAAATAGTTCCTATTTTCATGTACAAGGTAAAAATAAAGTTAATCACAACGCACATTTTTAGAGATATTTATTTTAGTAAAATTTGTTTCAGAACCATGTCCACTAATTGTATCTATACAGGAATTCATTTCCATGAAAAATCCACATATTATATAACTTACCAAAACTTTTCGATGTTTTTCAATAATTACCCTAAATTATATTTTAGTTTTTTTTATTATTATATACTTTCCTTAATTTAGTTCTCAAGGTTTCTACTAAACTTCCTCAAATACCAACTATAAAAATCCAGACCCCTGTATCCTATATCTAGTATCCACTTTAGTACTTTGGTATAAGATGCAAGTAATTACATACTTGAGGACCAAATAGTTTACTATTATTGATAAACACAAATTATACATGATTTATATATTAAATTTGAATAAAAAATTAATACATATTTTTTTGATAATATCAAAATCTTCTATAAAATATCCATTCATATTATTCATTTAATAGTTCCTATATTCTCAGAAAGGAGAAAAAATAAGGGTGAGCTCAAATTCATAGTTAGGGTTATGTAAATAAGAAGATATCATGAGTAAATAAAGAATAATAAAAATGAATAATAAATTTGGAAAGGTAAATATATGAACACACATTCCATTTAATCAATAACAGGATTATCTTAATTAGATAAGGCATAAAAAATATGGAAAGGTAAATAACCCAAAATATATTCCACTTAATTGATAAATTAAGAATTAAAATGCATCAAGAAATAATATCATTAAAAAAATATCATGGATAATAATAAATGAATTATTAATGAAGGAAATTCATAATTATTGGATTTCATGATCTCAAGAATCATGATATCTCTATTTTCAATACCTTTCACAAAACATCTTAAAACGGATGGTTAGGAGTACACTAAAAACCCATCTAACTAAGGTTATCAAATTGATTTTTCTCATGAGACAAACAATGAATCAAGGGGATATATATAAATAGACCCCAGACATGTCATCATCTCTAAATCAATACCCATATATTGAATAATTGATTTAACTCGTGAATAAAATTTCTTATCATCAAATATTCGTATTGTGAGAAGGATAAAGATTTATCAATATTTCTCGAGTTAATCAATTAAATTTCAGTATCAAACAACATATGTATAAATTATACAGAATTTAGTAAGTAATCATGTCTCGAATATATATACATATATATGTAGTGAAATTTATTGTCCAATTATCCTAAGAAAGTAAATATTTCAACGGGAAGTTAATGACTAAAGAAATTAACCAAGAAGGTGAATTTCAATACACTCCTTGGTCAAAATCATCATAAAACATCCATAGAAAGGATAAGTATTGATTTTTTACACAATATTTCTGATGTTGTATAATTAAAATTAAGGTTTATTATTTTATAAATAGAAATACCAAAATATATATATAATAACATTCTTGATGAAATTCCCCCCCCCCCCATTTTAAAAATAGCCTCTTAAAAATAAAATTCCACACAACATATTAAATAAATATTCATTTAAAATAAAATTGTAAATTTTTAAAATAATCATTAAAACATTCAGTCTTCATGATAGAAATAATTCATATATTTCGTATAAGTTAAAAAATATTCATTTCACATTTTTGGTAAATTAAAAATAGGACTTATTTGGAAAATGGAATGAAAAATCATTTAAAAAAATTTTAAAAATTAAAATATGGAATAATTATTCTTTAATTAATCATTTTGAGATTGATTAAAAAATAAAAAAATGGAAAACTTTGTTTTATAAGAAAAAAATCTTTTTGACCGAAAAGAGAGATAATGTTTTCTTTTCTTATAAACATTTTAAAAATAAGTTTATGTACTAGATAGACTAAAATTGTAATATATATTGAAAAAATAATGATAAATATATGATAATGAAATTAAAATATGATTATTTTACAATTATCAAATAATTTTATTCTATAGAAATTCCGTTATAAAAATTGTTGATTAAAATGATATTGTAAAACAATCCCTTACAATGGTCATAAGATTTAAGTGAAAATTAATAAATGAATTTATCATCTATATAAAATTTAAATACATATAAAATAAAGGTAAATATAACATAATATATTCAAAATTAATTATATGCATAATTTTATAAGGTAAAAAAATGAATATGTAATATAACCTAATGAAAATAAATATAGTTATTAAAATATTTACAACATGGTAATTTTCCTGTCAAATAAACATAAATGAAATAATTAAAATTAAAACATAGAAATAAAATTAATTTTCTCTTATTTGTGAAATTACATGAAAAATAGGTAGTATATACACCATATTAAATAAATTGTGTTCATAACATAAAAACATGTCCAGATAAAGGGAAATTGAGATAAAGTCCTTTACCTCACGCATCCTTTTGGTAGAAAATGATTTCAGCTTATATATAAAGTTTTTAATCATTTTATTAATTTATAACATAACCATATTCATATTTATTATTTCATATATTATCTTTTTATAACATATTATCACTAATTTTGTTAATGATCTTTCATTATTCTGATTATTTTAGGTTATAGTTGCCTTGTTTTCTTTTGCATGTTTTGTCATGAATGTTCAATTTCGTGTGAATAGAATATAGAACCATCATATTTGTAAATTATATTAATCATATTAAAATTATATTTAATTATAATCATTTTTATAATCATTGTTTAATTTTTATCATTGATAATTGATCACTTCAATTCATGGAGACAGTAGGTTGTACGTATGCACGAGCGGTGTTATCATTTCATTAATGGGTAAGAGGGTAATGAATTATTAGATATATTATTTTTATTGAATCAATATAAATTCATATATATAAAATATATTCACTAATTTTATTCTTATTATATTCCATGTATTGCCTAAGTGAAAAACAAATCACAGCGCTTCATGAGGCGATAGTCTGATATACGCATGAATGATGTTATCATGTTTTAAAGGGAATGGAATTATAGATTTTATATGTGATATAATAAATCTAGATGCATAATTACATCTTAATAATAATATACATGTGTTTAATCTATAATTTTATCCATCCATGAAGGTTGGGTACGGAAAACGAGTCACATCGGTTCACATGGTGGTAGTCCACTGTACACATAATTGAGGGTTTTATTTACCATTTTTTGGAAAAGAATATGTATATAGGTAAATAAATTAACATAATAAAGTCAAATTATATATAATATATTGACTTTATTTTATTATAATTCTTTATAATAATTTTATGATGTAGAATTACAAACCAAATAAAAACAAATGTTTAAGAATGTTACCTATTCATCAAACAACTTCTTTAGGTTTTCTCAAAAAATATTACTAGGATGTCCTTATGAACAGAAAAATTGATATAGAATGTTGAAAGGGGATTTAAAAAAGTAATCTTGGATGATATTGGCAAAAAAATTGCTTGGTAAGTGTTATGAGGGGATGATATGGGTGGCCCTTTATAAGTGGGGGAGAGGGAACACATGGACTTTTTTAAAAAAAATCAATTAGAACCATATTTGTATCATGAAAAAAGCCTCAAAATCTGTTATTATAGAACCTTTGAGGTTATAAGGTATATACATGTCAATAAAATTTGTTTTTTTCCAGTTGGTATGTCATTTTAAACCATATAATTTTAGTATAACCCCTTAGTAAACAAGTTTGTACCTCAACAACATTAATTAGTTTTTTATTTTTACAATTCATAATTGTAAAAAAGTAAGTTGAACCTATTAGATAATATAAATTTTGGTTATTAAGAATATGGAATTATTTTTCTTAAATCAATTAAGTGAACGGGCAGAATCAAATTTAAAATTATATTAGCAAACACGATGAAAAGGACTATTTCCAAAGAGAAAGTTCTCATACATATAGAAAGTTTGAATATCAATATAAAATATAAAATTGATTAAAATTACCTAAATAATTTAAAAATTAAAATAATTTTACTAATATTACATTAAAACAAATTTAAAAAATAATATATTGTTATAATTAATTTAAATGAAAAGGTAATTTTCAATAAAAATCTATATTTTCCCAATTCATCAGAAAATAAAACTTTGTATAAAAATAAATAAAATTCACCCAAATATAATTTTCAATTTCATATTTAAAAAAATATATTTCATTTTATTAAATAAATTTTTTTATTTATTAAAAATTAATTATATATTATGTTTGAAAAATGATAAAGAATGTCCTTTTAGAAAAATATAGTTTTTTAAAAATACATTATCATTTATTAGAATTATTCTTATTTTATTTCTCATAAATACAAAACCATAATTTTTAGAATTTATTAGTTATTATTGATACCCATAAGCGTAATGGTAAAATTATAATAGTCATTTTTAAATAATATTATTTTAATAAATTATTTTGATATTTTAAACCCATTATTGTGGGTATCTCAAGCTATCAAAGTGATTAAATTTATTTAAAATTAAATATATGATAAAATATTGAGGTGTAAAATTATTTTATAATATTTGTGTGCCATGCCATCTAAACTATCAAAAAAATATCTTTTAAAATATATGGGTATTACATTCCTCAACAGTATATATACCCTTGAGAGTGTATGTACAAGATGTATGTGTTCATGGTTACATTTGTTACCTTAAACATGAATCGTCACTGTGAGATTTTTATGGTTTTCATAGTTTTGATAAGTCATGTGATTTATAGGCCAACGACAAATATTTATTATATTATTAGGTAGATGGCCAAATCTTGTGAGAAATACCGTTATGAGACAATTGGATACACCTAGACGTAAGTAGATACATGTGATACCTTGTTCGCACTCTTTAGATCAATCCTTCATACCTGATATCTATTTTAATAAATTGACTATATCCTAGTATTTTTTTATTATGGATTACTTTGGACTTGTTCCAAGGAATTGGGGTTTAGGATGCGACCTACTATATGATCATTTTAGAATAACTTGGATGATATGCTTATATTCATACAGTCTATTTATTTTCCATAGGACATGTTCTTTAGAGTGGTGTTAGGGGATATAAACCCATGGATGGTTATTTTAGAATTTATTATACAAGATCGTTTAATTAATATTGACTATAATTTTGAATATCCTTCAACTTATTCCATACAAATTTGGGTAGGGAATGTTAACCCCTAGATGCTCATTTTGTAATTCCTTGGATAAAATACTTAGATTTGGATTGTCTATAAAACTTTAGTTCCTTTTGAAAAGTACATGGATTTATATATTCTACAATTAGATGCCTAGTATATGATTATATTATCAAGATATTAATCATGATGTTACTGGGGTACCTAAGAAATCCTCTTAAGAATTAGTTGTGGGTATGATTTTGGTTGGGGTGGTATTTTACATGCTCTAAGACACACTGGCACTAGTCAAAATAGGTATGATATAAAGAATTGATTCTAAAGAAAAAAATCGTCACCCTAGGTGATATAACATGTTCAAAAAAATCTAAAACAAGCAAAAGTTGTTATAGTTGGGGCTCAAGGTGATTTTTCATGCACCCAGTGACCTAACATGTATATTTTATGTTTTTAGGTGTTATGTTCTAGGTGCATGTTTTTTTCTAAGAATGAATTGAGCTATTATATATTTATTTCATGTAAACCCCCTTGATCATAATATCACTTAGTGTTGTTAGGGAAGTGAGGATTTTAACTTGGTAATTGGAAACACCCACTGCTTACAAACATGTCTTGGATTTTATTGTAAGTGGGTATATTTTTCATGTTTTCTATCATGGAACAGGTATTTTTTGGAGAGTATCACATGAGATGGGTCGAGATTTTTTTTGATTATAAGTTTATTATTAGTTGGATGATGTGTTTTAGGAAAGAGGAAAGTTTAATTTTAGTAATTGTTCAGCATGTATTGTCCAATGAGTTATTTCTTTATAAATAATGTTATATTTTATAATTTTTCTACATTTTTTATTCTTTTTCAACATATAGATTTAATTTTTTCGATTATGGACAACGAGGGCCAATTTGGCTCCATTTTTCTACATATAATTTTTTTGGGATGTCCATTATATATATGTGTCTTTTAAAATTATATTTATATTCCTAAATGACCCTCTGAACCTGTTTTAGAGGGAATAGTCTCCATGTGACTATCTTAGTCATTCACTAATTTTTTTCCCTCTACCATATGGGGAGTTACGCCTAGGATAAAATACCATCCCTATTCAAGTTCCATTCAAGCACTTGGTGGTAGGGAGCTGCATGTAAATCCTTAAGTATTGAGACTATTTTTATTCCCCTAAACTTGTCCAATGGGTTTCTTAAGGATAATAAATTTTTAAATGTATGATAATTTGGTGTTTCCTAACTTTAACTTCACTGCATTATTTGGATGAATTAATTAAATATTTTATATCAAAATATACTGATTATATTAACTTATTTATGATTTTTTAAATTTAATGGTTGATATGGAATTCTTGGAACATTTTAATAACAATGACTAATTTTGGTGTGTTATTGTTGTAAGGTTCATTGTCTTTACTTTTCTATGTTTTAATAACATGTTTTTTTTGTTTTAATAAAACTATAATTGTAATATAATTTTGAATGAATTCTAAAATTGGCATTTTCATGAAAATAAATATTTCATTATTCCATTATTTTATTTTTTGGATTGTTTATTATGATTAATGTATTATTTAAGAAATTATTAAAAAAACATGAAGAAAAATCTATCAATGTATCTCATCCATAGTTATACCCTATACAATATGGGTATTAAGATCCACTAATAGTGACAAATGATCATCCCCACCCTATTTGAACTCAATTTTTGGTCTCTAAGTTAACATTCCTTTATAATTTTAAACACATGACTTAGAAAACATTTCTACCAATGTTCTTGATATTACAGTTAAGTTTAACTAATGAGGGGAATAACATCACGATTCACCATGTATACCTTGGTATACAAGATTATCATACAATTCTATCACTCTACATCCCCAACTACACACTATTTAGTTAGGTATCAAACACATATATATTCTCAAAATAATTATCGCATATCAAAAACAAAGAACTAGTAATCATGGTTAACCAAGTAGAATACCACAAAAACATTATCTATAAAACACTATATAAGTTGTTATTAAAACATTAATGAATGACAAAAATCACATTTCCTGGATATAAATCATATATAACTATATTAATATCTTTTAAATAATATATGAAAATGAAAATTCATGACAACACAACCTCTTTCCATATCATTCTAATATTAAAACAATATATCATATATCATATATAAATAATATTTAAGCATAAAAATATTGTGTTAATCCTATGTGATAAATATAATATATGATCTCACAACCTCTTTAAATCCCATGTTAAGATTAAAATAATTAATCATAAGTCACAAATTATATTTCATTGAAATATTTAAATAATATATTTTATATCCAACCATAAAAAATCCATGCAACACCCCAAAATTATAGTGTTAAATTTCCCTTAAAATCTTCAGTAGATTGTCTTAGAAAAAAATAGAAATAAAATGATCCATGATCTATTTTATTAAGAAAAAATAATACAATGAAATATAAAAACTAGTACATTATTTTAAGATAATAGGAAACCTCAGTTATGTTAATTACATTAGGATTAAAATCATATGAAAATAAAAATACCATGAACTAGAAATCATATTCCTCTTTATTTTCAATAATTTTAAGACCTATGATTATAACCATGGAAAGAAAGAAAGTTATTAAAAATATTATAGACTTTTTGAGAAATAATTTAATGAAAAAGATAAATAATATTAGAGATATATGTAAGGTTGAATGTAGCATTGTAATATGGCCTTTATATATATAATAATTGGGCATATCACTTTTAGATATACAGTTAATGAAAATAAGATAATTAGATATAGTTTTATTCAAAGGATACCTTAATTTTGTTTTGATTATTAATTAAATTTTAAAAATAATGTTACTCCCACAAAATAGATAATTTATGAATGAAATAAAGAGATTATAATTAATTAAAATGTGTTATTATAAAATTATTAATTTTTAAAGGTTATATATAATAATTATTTAGAATAAATTTATCTGTTTATAACATTCAAAAATATATTATTGTTCAAATTAATTCCTAAAATTTAATGGATATAATATCAAAAATTAATTTAATGTGATTGAAATCATTTAATGTTAAAAAGTTGTATTTTTCAAATAATGGTTTTTCTCTATTTTTTTATATTAATAATTTAAAATGATATCTTTTAAACAATAATTTTAAAGACATTAAATATATATATATATATTCAAACAAAATATCAAACTTATAAATATTATTACATGGTAAGAAATACGAAAAACATATTTTTATGTCTTAAAAATAAATTTTATAAAGAAAAAAATTATTCATTATATATTTTTATTTTTAAAAACTAATTATATCTTCATTTAAGAATGATTATATTAAAATATATTTTTAAAATTTATAAAAAATATTTATAATTTATTATATGATTCTTAATTGATATGTAATAAGAATAAGAACACTTGATGTTTAAATTTTTTTTTACAAGAATGGTTTTTTTTCTATATGGATTATAATTTTTTAAAATAAAAGTTAAATTTTCATGTTTATTAATTTAATTGAATAACATTTATTGAAAATTTTGAATCATCCAAATGAAATTTTATGAGAGGTTCTATCTTATATTTTTTAGTAAAAAATCATTACCATGTTAAATAATTATAAAATGTATAAAGGAGGTAAAATGGGAAAATGGCATGGATTAAATTTTTATAATTAAAATTATATAATCTCATTGAAAAAAACCATTATTTGGTTCAGGATTCAATTTTAAAATTCTCATGAAAATTTACTTTCCCAAATCCCAAAACTTGCATTTGATTCCATCTTTACCCTTCATATGACTCACGTTTCCAAATAAATTTCCATCATTTTCACCTATTAATGGATTTCCACCTGACCCACTATAAACCACTTATATAATCTGTTCTCTCTTATGTCCCAACAAAAATCCACTCACACAATGTATTCCCTATTTTTTGGAAGACTTTTTTCACCGAAAGGATGCGTAATACCTTTATTTAGATGGAAAACATTATGATATGGAGCAATTTTATCAAATAGATTAAAGCATATCTAACCAAGAATGATTCCATTTTATGGGATTTCATACTATTATATTCATCCATTGATATACGGTCAATCTCTATCCCTTATTTTTTTATATAATACCCATGGATTTTTTTTTGCATAATTTTCATGAAATTCAATTCATTTATAAATCCATCATCATTTCTCTCTCTCCTATTATTTTTATTAAAACATTACAAAATTAAAAACGGTTTCTATTCCAATATCACTTTTAATTGATATTTTTTAAGGAAAAATTCCATTGGGGAAATAATTTAGGTTCATTATCTATAAAACCCCATCTATTTTCTTCTACATTAGATATTTATGGGATTTACATGTCTTCTTACCATTTCACCTCCCTTTGTATAAAAATTGAACCAAAACTGTACGTGTAAGTGTAACCATTCTTGTCTCTTATTTTAATCCGGAATAATTATCCTTTGTGTACATTTTTTTTCATATTCTTTTATATAATTCCCTATATTTACTTATATGGTTTGTTATGTAATTTTTTTATTTAATTTAACTCTCTTTTAAACTATGTGAAATGAATATATTTTTCATGTTTTCCACATGGTTACATTCTCCCATCATTTTAATCATTTTTCATCAGGGTGATTTATTTACAAGTTCTTATGCATTTTAAATATACATTTTATTCACTTTCTTATTATATTTATTAAATTATATTTATAAAAAGCAAATTATTTTTAATATAAAAGATGTAAAAATAAAATATAAATTTCTTAATATTTTTCAAAGAAATTTTTAAATGATATTATAATGTTTATTAATCTATGTAAAAATCTATAAATTTTTCTTTTGCTTGGCTGGATATATTATCTAGTGATACCATCAACCGTCAGTCTCTGGATTTTTTATGATCATGTATTGTGGAAATGTTATTGATACCCATTTTTTTCAAGGGTTAATAATGAAATGAGATAATTATAAATGAGACCATGTTCCTATGATACCCACGTGTATGTTTTATTATTATGTAATGGTTGGGTCCATTATAGGGAAAATATTTATATCTTATCATATATTATTATTGTTCATGGGAATGATTATGGTTATATATATTGTTAATTCTATGTATGGGCATGATAATGGTTATCTATGTTTATAACTATGTGCATTGTCATGATTGTGGTAGGCTTTATTCACACATCTTTGTTTGAATATGATTAAATTTATCTATGTTCACACATATATGCATAAAAAGGATTATGGTTTCTTATTTTCAAAAATATTTTCATGGTAATGATTGTAGTTTTCTATTTCACAACTCTATTCATTGACATAATAACGGTTAACTATATTCTTGACTTTATACATCGATATAACTACAATTGTCTATGTTCATAAATATACCCATGGATATGATTTTAATTAGCTATATTCAAAATTATATTTTTAGACATGATTGTGGTTAGCTATATTAATAACTCTACTCGCTCAGATGATTTTAACTATCAATGATAAAAAAAATTATGGTTTACCTGATCTTTTATTTATATTCCAAGCATTTGTTATGATCCGTGAATTATGACTTATAATTCTTTTTTTAATGGGGATTATTTTTCCTTGTTTATATTCATTCACCTAGATTATGTTTTAATACCCACATGTGTTGTAAAAATGGGTTCCCCCGACCCAACATAAGCAGTAATGTTTTATTACCATTCATTTATAATGAGATTTATGTATGGTTTTTTCTTACCTTCATACTGATGTAACTTCTACATAAACTATTTACATAATAATTTCTTTGGATTAGTTATAATATCAAAAGGTTATAGTAGTACTTAGGTATAATGAGAGAATCAAAATACTATGATATTAAACATGTGTTATATCCTCAAGATACAACCTAATGATGATACATGGATAATGTCTCGATATTGGAAGATGTGATCTCAAAATCCGTGAAACCTATTACCATGAAGTTCACATATGGTGATCTCGATTAGAGGATAACATGAGGACTAGTGTTCCAATAGTAACATCATGTGTATTAGGAGTTATTGAATGTTCCTATATCTGATCATTTCCATTGGTTTCATGACTTGTGATTTTTATCACTGTGTATCATGTGATCTCGTACATTGATGTAAAATGAACACCATAAAAAGTATGTTTATGGTGAGGTAGATTATGTCAGGTGTATTATTGGTGGTTTGTCATTTATTGAATGGTTAAGATAGGATGTGTCACTTATGAGTGGAGAAGAGATATCTTTGGCCTGGTTGATAAGGATAGTAGTACCTTCATCAAATCTATAGATATGGTAGAAGATGCTAAGACCATCAAGAATGTCCATGCAAATAGTAAATAAACTATTAAATGGTTATAACTTAATGTATTCTTCCTACTATATAAGATATCATAATATAAAAATATTATATTTGACAAAGTGTGAACATATTATGTTTTCATTACTATAACAAAACATTATCACTTTAGGGGCCTTAATGTTTTTCTAGATACCAATTTGAGTCTATGAGTGAAACTGGATTCTATTGACATGTAGCCTTAAAGGATCACACACAAAGGGTATTTCAATTTTTTTCAATTACAATTAATTTTATTTTAATAGATGGTGGTCATCATGATGGCGTTGGCTTATTTTTATGGTTGAACAATCAAATGTGAATAAATAAATTCATTATGGTCGGAGTTCAGAATAATAAATTTTGAGTTTATCAACTCATTGTATTTATAAGTTATTAAGTGGGTATAACAAAAAATATTTTATTAATGAATATTCATTATTTGGGGATTTTTATTATTTTATCATGTGATGATTCAAGTTAATGAATTTTATTTTATCTTATAAAATTATTTTTTCTTCCAAAGTAAGTGATACATAATTTAGAATGCTAGTGACATTTTTTCTTGGTGATAAGTGTCGAATATGGTTTAGTTTAAAAGTTTTCACATATGGAATATCCAAGTGAAATTTTAATAATCCAAACCTACATATATAATAAAAATTAACCTACTTTTTTTTCTATACCTATCCATATTTAGTATTCTCTGCTTTATTCTATCAAAATTTCAATTTTGGAAAAGAGGTGATCAGAAAACCTCAATCTTGGAAATGCTTCCCATATCAAAGAAACAGTGCTCTAGTAATCATGTGTACATTGAAAGTGCCATAAATTAAAAGAATTAGTTTCTATACGTATAATTTAAAAGTTCAAAAAATCTTTTTAAGTGTATGTGAAAGATCTATAGGGTTTTAACATTAGTTCCTTTGAGAAAGAATCATCAAAAAATGAGAAAAAAACAACTCTTTTCAAAATTTAAAGTGAAATCATTTTAATTGTGTTTTCCATTATTATTTAATTCCAAAAGTATTCTTGGGATGATAATAGAGTGTTTTTATATCAGATAGGGAATAAAGAATTCCAATCATACTTAAATTTTTTAATTTTATATGTTTATTTCTTTTGATACACCCCTGATACCAAATTCATGTTCATCATATACTCACTTATGAACATTGATTAATATCTCTTATATTCACCCCTTAGTAATCATATAATATCACACATTCTTATGCTTATATTCCCTAGAAAATGAATAAGGATATTATATATGATGTTTCATGATGGTTATCATGTATGAAGAGAATTTATGGGGTATTTTGAATAATTCGTATAAAATATTTGTGTTCTATGTCTAATCTCTAAATACAATGATTATATAGGTTATAGGGTATGAATTATTGTAAGATTTATTGAATATTCATGGTAAATTATGTATAATGTCATAATTTTATTCTTGGTTCATCTCATTTTCTATTATACAGGGCATTACTTTTTTATTGGGATTAGGTTATGAAAAATAAGTTTATTGAAAATTAAACAACCTATGTTGAACCTAAATTTATGTAGGATGAAAATAAATGTCATATGTTCAAATTATATTATCATAATTTATTACATCATAGGATATAATTTTATTATCATATGATTAATTAATCTAGTTATTATTTTTTGGCACTCAAATTTACTTTTTGAGTCAATGTATATAACCAAAATGAGATTAGTAAATAATGAGTGTAATGGATAATGTAATGATTTTCTAAATGAAAAATCAAATGGTATAGTAGATGGTGATGAAAATATTATATTTATTCCTGAGAGGTCCAGTTTGGGATATACCTAACACTGAGAGGGGGTGATGAGGTGATGAGGTCTTTTTAAACCAATTCAAAATTTTTATCCCAATACCTCTTGACCTATTAAGATCTTGATTCTCTTCTTCTATTTTCATTGTAGCATGCAATAATAGAAAGCAGTAAAAATATGAACATGATATTTTTACAAGGTTCACCACTCCATAAGAGCGGCTGCATCCATTCCATGCATGGGAATGACTGGTGCATGTATTCTCCACTATAATGTGATATGTTGTTATAGTGGATCGACTAGGAAAACAGTCTTCTACTTTGTGTGGCTCCCTACACATGAAGGGGGGAAGGAAAAAATCTGCTTCTAACTTGCAATGAGTAGGATATACCCTTACACTCATTGGTTCATTATACTGCCAGTATAGAAAGTCTCTTGAAGCCTCTATCTGGTTCTTTGTACTGCCTCTGGAGACAGCCTTCTCTCTATTGAATGAGTTTGCAACACTAAAAGAATCTTCCACCTGTTGAGACCTATTTGATGTCACAGTGCTAATATGTTCTTCCTCTCTTCAATTATTATCTTCCTATTAACATGAAGGTAAGAAACCACTTCTTTCTCTGTAGCAAACCAAAATGTTTCAGAAACTTATTCCACTTCTTCTTCAGTGCAAAACTAGTTTCACTGAGATCACTTCTGCTTCTATATTATAGAATCAGAAACTCCATTTTTGATTATCAGAACAATGAAGACCAGTTTATTGTATCATCATCACAATTGATGTGTCCTGAATAACTGAATATAGATTGGCCACTCTCTTTTTCTTCTTCTCTACCTTCAGATTAACACAGTATTATATGGAGTAGTGCAGCAGTGTCTTATACTCTTTCATCAATTCTCACTACCAACAAATGAGTGTATCTGTATAATAACTTATTCTTTTGTGTAGATATGAGTTCAATTTCACATCTAGTTATTCTTTACTTCACAAAGCACAATAAGGGTGATAAACACTAGTCTTCTGAGTGTAGTTCGACTTCTCTTTGTAAAACTGAATGGTTCAAAATTCTTTCTTCTTCGCAAACCCGGTTTGAGAGTGTCATACACATATTTAAGGCCTGCAAGACTCCAATATTTTGAGCCCCCTTTTGGGCGTCTTGTGCACAACATTAATGACTTGCATGCAATATTAAACTTTTTTCATGGAAGACCTCTTGTGCACAATTTCAAACTTGCATGAAACTCTCTTCTTGCATGCAACTATCATTTCTTGCGTGCAACTCTTACTTCTTTCACACAACTGCCTTTGTGTATATTTCTTAGGTTCTTCAGAGCATCGATTTCTTCTTTGTTGATCATAAAAAATGTGGGGGGTCACCACTTATTTATAGACCTCATCGACCCCTCTGTACAAAAACTGTCAATGTGTCGTGCAAGATTCTAACACATCGCACAAAGAACCATTTGACGTTGCATTGGGTGCATGAGTATCTTTCGTTACAACCTCATTTTTTGCGCAATTCTTGAATCTTTTTCGCACTTCCTTCCTTTTCCATTTTTCTATGTTAAGACCTCGAATCATGCTATGCGCGCAACATTTCAAACGTCACGCAAGATCCTGATACATCACACAAAACCCCATTTGAGTTCATTTTGGGTGCGTAAGTCTCATTTATGCCATCCTCATATTTCATGCACTTTTTGATTCTTTCATGACCTTCATTCCTTTGGAATTTTTTGAAGATTCGACCTCGAATCATGTCTTACACACATGTTCCAAAAACACCTTCAATCTTGCACGCAAAAACCGATCTTGTGGGAGAAACCAAATCATTCGGGCAAGAGTCTCCTTTTCCAGATTTTTATGATCAGATCATATAACTCCAATCACGCACAACATACCAGGCCATATTCAAACTTTCATGCAACATCCTTCACCAAAAACACATTTCTTCATCTTCCAATTTTCAGGCCCTAAAATTTGGTAAACACTGGGAAACAGCGCCACCTTAAAGGGCTCTTTTGTGTCACCTCCAGATAATCCATTCCTTTTTCAGGATTCCCTTCACTGAATTATATATCCATTATTCAGCTTTCATCACGAACTCGACTACCATGATATGTATCCTTTGATTGAACAGTTTTAGAATCGTTAGATTTTTAATCGGAAGTACGGAAACATCATAATATTCCAGTAGCATCATTCCTTCCAATCAAAAATATATATGACTGGCATCAATATTTCTCCCCCTTTCCATTATAAGGCTTGCATCAAAAGTTCTCCTAACATTCATCTGATTTTTGGATAACATGTGAAATGTGTGAATATCTCAGAATACCAAGTCCTTCCACATTATCTCTTCTTCTTCACCCATCATTCTCTACTTCATGAAAATAATATGATTCAATTCTTCGTGTAAGATCTTATATGGTTCTCATGAAATCATTAATAATTGCATGGTCTTATTTAAATCTTCATCCCTATCCAATCATCCTTAGATTGATGGTACCTCACCGTTCTTCTTTGTTGTAAATAATGTGTCACCAACATTGACAACTATTGATAACAAATACAATCTTCAAAAACAAAGTGGTCCCAACAATGCTTACCTATCTAACTCTATATATGATTATTATCTTAAACCATATCAAAATTACAAAAAAAGAAAAGAAAATAGAAAATTGGAGTTTCATTGAAGTTTATCTAATAAATAACATAGGGAAAAGAAGATTCAACTTCATACTTATTAAAAATGTAGGAAATAAAACATAGGTAAATTTTTCAAAGTAGCTGAATAATTATTTATATGTGGAAAAATTATAGAATCAACTGAGAAACTACATATGAAAAATTAATATTTTGGTTAACATGATAGAGGAAAATAATTTTATATCTATGGTAGTACAAAAAATTCAACATTTTAAATGTAATAAGTTAAGGAACTATGAAAACAAAATTAACAACTCAATTATTGATACATACAGTCAATTTTAGTAACATCTTAATGAAATAGATAAAGGAATGTCTTCTTCAATCAAAGTTACTGAAATGAGACACAAAAATGAAGTAGTGAAAGGTACACTCATCATCCACTCAAAAACAAAAAAATATCATGTTTGATTCCAATTCAAACCACTGCATTATATCTAGGATGTTTTATAAGATCATCAAGTAACTAACCTGATGTTTAGATATTGAATTATTAATAAAAAATCATAGTGTTATGATGATATACCCCTATGTATATAACTACTCTATGATAAAATTTTGTGGGCATTTTCTTCCTTAAAATATTATTATTCTCCCTTTAGTTGAATTTAAAATGATTTTATTCATGTATTAGATGACTCTACATAGACAATATATTAATTTTCTAGATAGGGAAATCATATTTCTGATCCCTAATAATCATACGATTATCTATCTATGAAATTATAATTGTGAACTTCCTATGTAAATTACTTCCCTTTTGTGGGTCTTAAAACCCAATCAAGATCGGTATTTTTCTCATATTCATGGCGATAAACTCGAAACTAAGAATATTTGGATTGTGAAAGATTACATTGATGTTTTTTTAATATTTTTTCTGGTATTCACCCAAATTTTGTATTTCATATCCTTTAATGGATAATTACTCTACTAAGACTCAAGAGGGGTTGAACTGAGTTCTTGAAATTTTTTTCATATGGAAGTACCATCTTTTAAGGTATAAAAAATTCTAAATTTTTATAATAAAAGCTATTAGTGGAAATTAAATCTTACAAAATGAATAAAAATGTGATAATTATAGTGTTTTAGGGAATAGAAATCCCCTATTCCACTCCATCAATGCTCATCTTTTAATGATTGGTGATTTAACAGGAACCAGTCCTTTTCCAAAGGACATCCAAATTGAGTTAAAACATAAATTTCCTAGTATAAAAAATAATTTTTTTCCAGAATTCTTCTAGGATTTAAAAAAACAACCATTAACACTAATTAGAAGGATTCATCAATTCCAATTGTATGATATAATAAATGAGAATGTTCAAATAAAACACATAGTTTCAAGATGTAACTGAATTAAAATTTGAGTTATCCATGATAGAATAAGAGAGTTAGGTGTAGTTAAAGAATCATATTCTAAAATATATTAAGGTTGATCATGATGACACAACTATAGAAACATTTCTTCTTCCCCTTTTTCACGTAGTAGAGAGAAGCATCACAAGAGATGGAGTGTGAAAGTGCATTCTTTTATTCATGTTTCTTATCTATATGATCTTATTTAAAAACTCTTAAACATATTATCACATACTATTTCATAGAATCATATCCCAAAAAATTAGGCCTTCGAATTATATTCTAGATGTACTTTTCTAAAAAAAATCATCAGTAAAAGGACTAAGTAATTAATTATAATGTACTATTTTGTTACTTCATTTTTTGGACCCTTTTGGAAAACAAATTCACCATAAATATGTATTGTACAATTAAATTCATAAAAAATAGGATTAGTTTCAGCTTAATGTACTCTAATGGTAATAAATATGAAGGTTAAAAAACCATGTGTCCAATTCTAGATCACCACATAGCCAAATTCCATTTATACGAATTCCCATAAAAGGTCTTATCAACATAGTAAATCTTTATATAGGTGATTTCTTTATGTAGGTGATTTATTTATGTATCTAAATCACATATCCATCTTCCTCACATAGATAAATTATTCATATCTGAATGAATCATGTAGCCTATTGGAACCACATAGATGAATATACCATAAATCCAAACCACATAGTTGATTTCTCAACATATCTAATTCACATATCTATTTCAGTGGTGTATCTATTTTCTTATATAGATAATTCATCAATGTATATGAATTTTACAAAAAATATTATGTGGCGTCGATTATTTACATAACTTATTCCTTCACATATCTGATTTTCATAGTTGATTTCTCGGCATAACCAGTTATCCATATAAGGGAAGTCTTCATATAACCGTTGTTTCCAGACTGAGTAAAATGTCATCAAACTTCTATAATTTTATATTAATATCCAAATTGACATAAATAAACATAAAAATGAAAAAAAACACTAAAAAATCATTAGAAACATATTAAGGGTATTTTAGATCATAGAAACATAAATCATGTGGAATTAGGTTGAAAAGAATTAATAGTCCCAAAATATCACCCAATTTAATGATCACAGAACACATTAAATATTAAGCATGAATCTATTAAATTGTTTAAATGGATCTTTAATATTTTCTAGAAATATATATAATATATAAAACTTTTAAATTATTTTTTTATCCTATATCACACCCCTTAATATGTCTTATCTATCTTCTACCCCATTTGTGATATTAAAAAGGAACGATGAGGAGAGTAAAAACACATTTAATTTATCACTATGAGATGTAAACTGTAAATATATAATGTTGATATTTAAGTTGAATTATAGCATGAATGAAATTTATAAATTGCATCAAGTATGACATTCATGAAAAACAAACATTAAATGATTACAATCAATTAAAAAGATAAAATAAATTCATTTATCATGTGCACTATTATAAAGAACCATATACTTAAAAAAATAAAACATGCATATAGACAAATAAATCAAAGTAACCTAGTTTTTATATTGGTTTAAATTTGGGTGGAGGTTTCTAAAGGAATGAGAGTATGTTGAAGTTATTAGAGGTTATACCAATGGAGGTATAACCACTCTTCCATGCTTCGGAGAAGAACTATCATCATATCCAATACCTATTCTATACCTAGGTCTCTTTGATAGTGTGATTAATAAATTTTTATGGTTTTGTGAATAAAAACTGATTTCACAAGAGTGGCGTTAGAAAAAATCCATTTTCATGAAGGCTCTAAAGAACTTGTGTATTTTTCAAAAAAAATAATAAGATAAAATATATGAAATCCTTATTTTTTATCTTTTATAAATATTATTTGGATCAATAAAATATAAAATATTTTCTTAGAAAATTTATAGGTATATATAGGTATTGTTTTAGTATATATTGTTCCTATTTTATAGAAAATATAATCAAAAAATTATTCCATTATCTTGATGATATCATATTTAAAGAACTCCAAGATAGTAGTGAAAGTTATCTTTACATCTAAGGGAAACTAAAAATAAACTATAGATAACATAGCCTTTTTCACATATCATTACATGATTTTAAACATAATTATCCATCAGTTACATGCCATGTATCTTAAATTCTACATTCATTTGATGATTATGTACATATAAATGGAAGAATGGAAATATAATATAACATTTTTATTTTAAACATCCATAAAGAGATCATAACATCCATCGATATCCTATATTCGTATAGGATAACCTGGGGAATAAATAAAAAAAATATAAAATATAAAATCCCAATAAGGGAATAATCATAATAATAAAGCATAGAACATGGGTTTGAAGATAAAACAAGATAAAATATAAAGTCATAAACCAATAGAAAATAACATATAGATAAAGGGATCACGTGATCTTGTAATCATAGTAATTTTTTAACAATATAAAACAAAACATAAGAATTATTAAATTCCCATTTCACATGAAGGATCATGATTCAAGGTTAACCACCAAGATTGTTTCACATGGAGCTCAAGTTGAGGCTAACCACTAAGGCCATTGCATTTAAATTCTCATGAGACTAAACATTACCCAATAAAATGGAGCAATATATGGGCACACCAATTATAAAATATTGATGAATATGTGTGCCATATAAATAATCATACATAAGGAATCAAACAAAAGGGTTACCCTTTGAAAAAATTAGGTATCATAATCCTGACAAAAGTCCTATCAAAAAGGAATATCGTAATAGTGTCCAAGAGGGGATGGTTTTAAACCATGCATGGAAATTAATACGTGAAAATATTAATATATCATTATAAGTTATGTAAAACTTAATTTAAATCATGTAAAACTAGTGTTTAAGAAACATTATAAATAAAACATTTTAGTGCGGTTTATTGAAAATGTTAAAGATCATTTGAAGCAGAAAATGGAATGATATTATATATAAAACCAGAAATAAACCAAAAAAAATTTAACAATAAAATGGGTGATTTTATAAAAAAATCTTGGATTAAATATATTATATAGTTCATTAAAAAATGGGGAAAAATTGGGAAGTTCCCTTTAATCGGGCATTCTTTTTGGGAAAAATTTGGAATCATACCTTATTAAAAGAATTATATCCTAGAGAAAGAAGGATGAAATGATATGGATAAATTATTTTGGTTCATATATTTTTAATTTATAATATTTATATGAAAATAATGAAGATTTAAATTATCTTAAAGAGGGATAAAGCTTAACCTAAAGGCAAAAATGGAGGATCAGAAAGAATACCTTATCAAATGTCTGAGATGGTTCTTCACTTCATATTAACAACATGTATAATCATATTACATCCATTAAGTAATAAATTAATAACCTTTCATAAATTTATTTTTTTTATTATAATTTTATTATGTTAATTTATGGCCCTTTTATGGCTTATGATATTCAATTTCCCTGTTCAGGAGCGCTGATTTCCTTGGTTTTCATTATCTGTTTACTTATATACATGTAAGAAAAATCATGTAAAATGTGAAAGGTTGTCCAAAATTAAAGTTATAAGTAACTAATGAACCAAAATAATGTTAAATGATCTTATAAATTATATGGTTATTGGGTCTGATGATGAATCATTAGATAAATTGTAAATGATAATCATTTGGATTGTTTTCGGCAGTTTTTACTTAGAACAAACTTGTTTTGTTTTATTACTTAAAATCATGTGAAAATAATGGTTATATAACATTAAATAGGTTTTAACACATATAATATATATTTTTTACCCTAAATATGGATTTATTCCCATCTTTGAAGGTGTTAATGAAAAAATTTCATCCTATATGGTGATAAAACAACACTTCACGAATGACGTTCCTATTTTTAGAATAAAAGTTATAGGACAGGGGTTTAATGATGAATTATTCCATTGGAAAAATAAAATTATATTATATTTCATTTACTAGTGTTATAATACCATTTCTATGAGTGTATCTGAGGAGATAATATGAAAATAACATGATAATAAATTAAAAGAAAAGGAAAGAGGAATTTACCTCTTGAATTTATCATCCTTGAAAACCTCCATAGGGAAAAGGTTTTGGTATTTTTATGAGACCAATATATCAAATACATGGTAAAGGGGTTTGGGAATATTATTGGGACGAATTTAGAAAAGACTAAAATCATGGAAGGTGTGAGGAGAAGTGGTAGTGAGGGTGGTATTTATAGTGGAGTGGAGTGTTGTTTTCTCGTTATCTTATTCATTAGTTTATTATTTTTGATCAAGACTATGAATAGCTTGATAATTTTCAAAACAATATAACAAAATAATTATGTTAAGATTGATACTATGTTTCTTACATCAGTTATTATTCATGGAATCATATATTTATCTTATAATGGATATATTTCATAAATTACTATATTTTACTATTCATAAAAAATTCATGTATTTCAGAAAAACACAAAAATTCAATCTAACCATTTTTTGATTTATAGAATTCATAAAAATTATCAATTTTATAAAAATAATTTTTTAAATATCAGAAATTTAATTTTTAATTGAAATCATCATTTACTTTAAAAATACAAATTTTAATATTCTAACACATTTCATAACACATTGAAACATTAATTAAGGTCACATATAATTATATTATAATAAAAAATAATAATAATAATTTAAGAGTAAATTTTATATAAATATGTTTTCTTTTAAAACATTCTATTAATTATACAGATGAAAATAAAAAAATATGTTTTATAAAAAAACACTTAATTAATAAATTCTAATACATTTATTTACATATACTATGATATAATTATATCATATTTTTATTTATATGATCTATAAATTTTTTTATATTTTCTCAGAAGAGGATACTATTCTATTGGTTATTTTACTATTCCTAAGGGTTACATTACTATTCCAAAGTTCATTTTATGATTCCATTAGTGTGGGTTCATTAACTTATAAAAAAACCACTTGTTTTATTCAATATTCATTTATAATGTTTGTATTGTGTTCTTAATGTGACTTTTTGTGATTATAAATTATGAAAAATTTATAATAAGGGAATATACATTGATAAAATATTGGGTCGTTACATTATTCTCCCATTATGAAATTTTACCCTCAAATTTTTTTTTACATACTATAGGGAAAACAGGTGAGGGTACTTCCCCTTCATCACTTCCTCTAGTTCACATTTTTCCTCTTTGTACTTATGCTTCTTCCATAGTAATTTTACTAGGTGGGTAGTATTTTTTGGTATAAAATTATCTCTATGGTATAATATATTCATTGGATATTCCTCATAAGAGAGATCATTCTCCAATTGAACTACCTATGAAGTCAGTACATGTGAAGGATCTGGTATTTAATTCCTTAAAATGGATATGTGGAATATGTTGTATACTTGAAACATGGTATGTTGATGTGCTAGTAAATAGACCATGACTTTGAAATGATCAATGATCTCTAAGGGGGAAATGTAACTAGGACATAACTATCCTTTCAACCCAAGTATCATGAACTTCTTATATGGTGATATTTGGAGGAATACCAAGTCTCCAACTTTAAACTCAAGGTCTCATCAATGATATTATGCATATATATTTTGTCGACTTTCAGTTTCCTTAATGTGTTACTGAATGTTTTTCACTTTTTCCACAATTTCATTAACTATATTATGTCATAGTAGGTTATTCTCACTAACTTCTTCTCATCATTCTGGTGTTCTGCATCTTTCCCCATAAAGGGCTTCAAATGGATCCATTTGTATGCTCGAGTGGAAGTTGTTGTAATATAACAAAACTATGGGAAGATGTTGGTCCAAACATCCTTTTAATTTCATAGAACATGATCACAACAATTCTTCTAGTGTCTGAATAGTTCTCTCATATTAGACATCAGTTTGATGATGATAGGTCAAACTGAAGTTCAGCTCAATATTTAGACTATGTTAGAGAGTTTTCCAAAACCTGGAGGTGTATCTCAGATCTTATCAGATACAATTTATAGAGGTACTCCATACATCCTTACCAATTCTTTGATCTATGTCCAATCAAGTTGATCTACTGAGAAGTCCTCTTGAATTTGGATAATGTGATATATCTTTGTAAGACAATCCGAAACAACCCATAAATCATTCTTCCCTCTATACATCTTTGAAAGTCTAGTGAAAAAGTATATGGCGATTTTTCCCCATTTACATGTTGGTATGGATAACAGTTGAATATTACCATTAGAATTTTTTCTTTTAGACTCCACTTAATTACATAACAAGAGCTTTGATGTATATTATGAAATCCGTTTATTCATATTGGTTCACAAATTGTTCTCTAAGATATCTTAATTCATATTTGTACCCCCTAGATGAATAGAGAAGTTTGATCTATGTACGCCATTCAGAATCTCCTTCTTTTTCTCGGAATTGGAAAGTACACATAGTCGTGACCCAAAAATCTTACGAATCCATCCTCATTGATATTTAACTCGTAGGATTTCTCAAATCTGATAGATTCCACCCTTTCCTAAATTTCAACATCATTCCATTGATCATCCTTTATTTTCTCCATGATGGATGGTTGTGAAATCATTTGAGAAAGGATTGATCATGTTCCTCCCTTAATAATTCCCATTTCAATCCTTTTCAAGTCTAAAAAGACTAGGTCTTTCTGAATTCTAATTTTTGATAAAGATGTGAGATCATTTATACTTAGAGCAACTACAACATTAATTTCCATGACATGATAGTGGTTGATTGAGAATTCATAATCCTTGATGAGATCTAACCAACTTTGATGGTTCATATTAATCTCCTTCTATATGAATATATATTTTTGGCTCTTGTGATTAGTGTATATTTCACACTACTCCCCATAGAGATAGTGCCTCTATATTTTCAATTTAAAGATCACAGATTCCTACTCTAAATCATTTGTAGGATAGTTTTTATCAGGAATTTTTTTATTCCTTGAGGAATCGGCTATCACTTTATCATTTTTAATTAGTAATCATCATAATACGTTTTTGAGTCATCTTTGTAAACCACAAATATTTCCTGACTTGTTGTGAGTGTGAGTACTGGAATAGTGATAAGACTCTTTTTGATATCCTTACAGATTTCCTCACATTCTGGATTCCAGAAAAACTTCACTCCCTTTCATGTCATCTTGGTTATTGGGATTTAAAATCCTAATAATTTCTTCACAAATCGTCGGTATTACCCAACTAGACTGAGGAATCTACAGACCTCCATTAAAGATGTTGGTTTGGTCCACTCTATGATTTCCTTTTTCTTATAAGGGTCCATATATATAGCCCTTTGGTGGTGATTATATTCCCTGAGGATGATACTTCCTCCATCCATAACTCAAATTTAGTATACTTTTTATATAGATTCTTCCTTCAAAAATCATTTAGTATAGTACTGAAATGCTCCTCAATTTCATCCTTTCTCTTAGAATATATCAGAATATCTTCCATAAATACTACCAAAAATTTGTTGAGGTAATATCTAAAGACACTATTCATTAAGTCCGTGAAAATATTTGGGGAATTATTGAGTCTAAAAGGAATCATTATTCTCTGATAGTGTACATATTTCATTCAAAAGGAAGTCTTGGGAATATATTTCTTTATCACCATTAATTGGTGATATCATGATCGATGGTCCACCTTAGAGAAATGTCTTGCCCCACATAGCTGACTAAACAAGTCATCTATATAAGGAATAGGATTATTTTTCTTTATCATGATTTTATTTATCTCATTTTAATCAATGCACATGAACATTGATCCATCCTTATTCTTGACAAAGAGGTTGGGTTCACCCCATGGTGAAGCACATGGGTGTATAAAACCACTGTCAAGATTGTCTTATAACTGCTTCTTCAGTTCTTCCAACACAATGGTTTCTATTATATAAGGTTTAATTGATATAGGTAGATATATAGGAACAATTTCATTTGAGAAATCAACCTCTTTATCAGGAGGAAGACTATGAAACTCTTCAGGGAACACATTAGTGTAGTCCCTCACAATGGGCATGTCTTCGATCATGATTCTCTCCTTTGCCTCAATCATTTAATCTGGATATTCTTTCACACAAGGCAATAATATCCACATGTGAGATGATGATTTTAAAGTAGACTCATCCTCTTCCTTACACTGTTATAGAATTGGAGGATGATTTGGGATGTGAAGAGTGATCTACCTTTACTGATAGTTGATATTGTATTTATAAAAATATAGATAATCCATGCCAAAAATATTATCAAACTCTACCAAATGGTGTATTAAAACATTTTTTAGAGGTTTAGTCCATAAAAATTAACCAGGGATGAGTTATATACTATGGATTTAATAATTTTACCATTTTATGTTCTTACAAATAACTCAACCTCTATATTTTGATGTTGTGATTGAATAGTTCTACTAAACATGAAAGATATGAATGAATTTGTAGAACCAGAATAAAATGGTAAGTTTACTATTCTGGAATGAATAACCAGTGTACCTATTACCACATCATTTTCTAGATCCACCTCAGTAGTAGTGATCGAATATGACCCTCCATGCTTCTTTGGTGGCGGTTGTTGTTGATTGCATCCAACAACCCTTTTCCTAGGGAAATGGTTTACACAATGCCCATATTATTTATAGTTTAAACACTATAATATAGGATGTGTGTTTATATGAACCTTCACTTATTATTCAACATTACAATAATTCTTCATATCCCTTCATTAGTTCTTATCCTAAAGCCCCAATCTTATATATTTGAAGCATTTCCCAGTTCCCTTTAAATAGTTCATATGATGCTTCTTCCCGGAATTTGGACACGTGGAATATTGGATCACCTTTCCATCTTCGGATTTATAACCCATATTAAACTTCATTTTTCTCCTTTTTTCACTGGGCCTATAAGACCACTAACAGTATCTAATCTCCATTTCAAACTTACGGGCACAATGGAAAATCTCTTCTTACCTATCAAAGTCTCGAATCAACAAATTTGTTCATATAATTGGCTTTAGTCTACTAAAGAAGTGATCCACCTTAATTTTGGTGTACATGATAATGTTAGATGTTTTTCTCAAAAGCCATGTAAATTTTTCTTCACATGCCCTGATAGACTATTATTCCTTCTACATTAATATGAGGAATTCCCATTCCATCATAAGATGTATGGTTTGGGGAAAATATTTATTGAACAATATTTTCATGAAATATTTCCACTCCATGGAATCAATTTCTTACTTTGACTTTGTTTTCTTAATTAGTTTCCACCACAGGCTAGTTTCCCCATCAAAATGATAAACTACCAGCATAACATTATCTTCTCCTAAGAATTGGATTTTAGATAGTATCGTTTAAATGTAATTAATACATTATTCTATGTGGAGGGGATCATAAGATCAACTAATCATGGGAGTACTTTTTCACATTAAGGATTTGAATGAAACATTCTCTCTCTTTTTAGGAGGGTGTTCCACACAATTAAAGTTATTATTCATAACTTGATCCAGTTTAGAATGTACATTCATGAAGTTTTTGACAACTATTTCCCATTATATTTGGCATATAATTAGTGAAATAATCACATTTCATGTCACATTCACTGTTGGAATGGGTTCTTCTACTTCCATCCATTAACTAAGAAGAAGAAGTTTTCAATTAGGTACTTGAGTAATAAGATAATAAGAATAATAAAAAATGAAACTTTAAACATAAAAGGATAAACAATGTAAATGAAAATTATATCTCAAATTGTGATTCCCAAGTTCAAAACTATGTTATCCATGATTTTTTTCCTAATGCATACTCTTTTGGGAAATTTTTTTCCCATTAATAATGGTTTGTAATGAGATTATGAATTTACCAATGATTATCCCTCAAGAGTGTAAAACTAGGTATCCATTAAGGAACGTTGTTGTGTACCATGTAACCTCGTGTCATGCCAAGGATACCTTGTCAGAATTATTACCCCTATGTATATCTATGTCTGAACCATGTCCCTTGTAGTATCCAAACCGGGATTTATTTTCTTGATAAACCACAAAATTTATACTAACCACAATTTAGTTATGTTTTCTTATATTTAGTCTTATTACTAGGGTTCTTACTAATGTTATCTAGCCATGCTCTCTAAAAATAACTAAAATTTTCCTCTAATATGAACTTTAGTGACTCTATCTATATAACACATCATTACATGATTTTAAACACAACTAGCCATAAATTACAAGCTAAGGATCATAATGTCTTGTGTCATTGGATAATTATGTACATAGAACTGAAAACATAGAAATAAAATAGAACATATTTTTTTTAAACATCCATAATGAAATCATAACATCCATAGATCTTATACATCGGTATAGGATAACCTTTTCAATACATGAACAAAATGGATGACCTAAAATGCCTTCAATGTAATAAGAATAAGAATAATTCATAACATATGTGTTAGAAGGTATAAAAAAATAACATTAAAATGCATAAAAATATGGAACATAACATATTTAACATAGGATCATGTAATCATATAATTATAGTAATTTAGTAGAAACATAAAACATGACACAAGTATGAGTTAATACTCATTGAACATAAAGGAGTGTGAGTCAAGGTTAACCACCTAGGTCATTGAACATGGAGCACGGGTCATGGATAACCACCAAGACAATTTCACATAACAACTCAGGAGAAAAAACATTACCAAATTAATTGGAGTGTTATCTAGGCACACCTATCATAACATTTTCATGAATATGTGCTCCATATAAATAATCATACATAAGGAATCAAACATAAGAGTTACCCATAAAAAGAATTGGGTATCATAATCATGTCAAAAGGCTTAATAAAAAAGTAATATGATAATTATTTCCATGAAAGGATGGGTGTAAATAATACATATACATTTATAAGTTATGTCAAGATTATGTTTAAACATGTAAAAGTGTTATTAAAAAACATTAGAAACAAAATATTTTACTGTGATTTAATGAAAATACTAAAGAGTATTTGAAGAGGAAAAGGGAATGATATTTTATATAAAACAAATAAATGAAATAAGAAATTTTTAATGATAAAATGGGTGATTTTGGAAAAATAAGTTTGTTTTAATGGAGATTATGGAGTTAACTCTAAAAGGGTTAAGAATTCGAGAAGTTCCCTTTAATCGGGCTTGATTTTCTGGAAGAATTGAGAAGTGAACCTAATTAAAAGTTTTATATCCCTAAAAAAATAGATGAAATGATATTAATATTTTATTTTATAACATATAAATATAATTTTTATGTATTATATAAAAATAAATAAGATTTTCCTTAGGTTAAAGAGGGATAAAACGTATCCCAACGAAGAAAATAGAGGTTCTGAAAGAATCCCGTGCCTTATGTCTAAAATGGTTTTGTAAATGATCTCAACACCCTATATAATCATAATAAATACGTTGATTAATAAATTAATAAAGTTAGTACATGTATTTTATTTATTATAATTTTATTAAATACATTTATATCTCTTTGGATGGGATATGATATTCAATTTCATAGTTCAGGAGCGTTGTTTTCAAAGGTTTTAATTATTGGTTTACATATATACATGTACAGAAAATCATTTAAAATGAGAAAGGTTCTACATAATTGAAGTTCTATTTTATCACTTAACCTCTATAAGGTCAAATTATCTTATAAATCATTTGGATATTTTTTATGAGGATCAATCATTTGATAAATTGTTGATGACAATCCTTTGAATTATTTTGGTTGGTTTTCGCTCACAATGAACGTGTTTTGTTTTATTATTTAACATCATCTTTATATAATAGTTAAAACATTAAATAGGTTTAAATAAATATATTATAATATTTTTAACCATAAAAATAGTTTTATTCTCATTGTTGAGGGTGTTAATGAAAACTTGTCGTCCTTGAAGTTGATAAAACAACACCTCACTAATGATGTATCCATTTTTAGAATAAAAGTGAGAGGAGATGGGTTTAAATGATGGATTATAAAATTAAAATAATAAACTTATAGTATATTTGAGTTACTGGAGTGATCATACCCTTTTGATTAGTGGATTCTATGAGTGAATAAGAAAACAATTTGAAAATAAATTAAAATAAAAAGAAAGAGGAATATACCACTTGAATTTCTCGTCCTTGAAAACCTTATTAGGGGAATGGTTTTGGTTAAATGATGATCTAATAGATTCTATAAGTTTGGAAGTAGTTTGGTAAGAGTATTGGAAAGAATTTTTACAAGGATCTAAGCTTAGAAGGTGAGAGGAGAAGTGGTTGTGAGGGCTGATATTTATAGTCGAGGTGATGGGTGTTTGTTCATTATCATATTCATTAGTTTATTATTTTGGATCAAGACTATGAATATTCAAAGAATTATTATCAAATATTATAATATAATTAAGTAATTTTCAATATTATAATTCTTACATCAGTTATTACTTAAGGAATATTGTATTTAACTTATAATGTATATATATTGTACATTACTGTAGTTTACCATTCACTAAAAAATTAAGTAGTTTGGAAAAATCCAAAAAAATTAATCTAACAATTTTTGACATGTATAATTAAAAAAATAAACTCTATTTTATGAAAGTAATTTTATAAATATGATAAATTTAATTTTTAATTAAACTCATCATTTTCTTGACAATTTCCAATTTTAAAATTATAATTGATTTTATCATAAATTGAAAATTTAATTAATGTCTCACAAAAATATATTATAATCATTAGACAAAAAAATATGAATATATATTTGTGTAAATAAATTTAATTTTAAAACTATATATTAATTATAAATATGAAAATAATCACTTTTGTTTTATAAAAATATCAATACTTAATTAATAATTTCTAAAACATTTTTTTATATATACTATGATATAATTATATCATATTTTCATTTATAAGATGTCTAAATTTTATTTATACTTTCTTAGGAGAGGTTTCTATTCAATTATATGGTTTTCTATTTAAAAGGGTCACATTACTATTCTTAATTTCAAGTTATTATTCCATTGGTATAGGTTCCTTAACTTCTAGAAAAACCCCTTGTTTAAGAAAATATTTATTTATAAGTTTTTTATTGTGTCATTAATGTGATTTTATGTGATTATAAATTATAACCTAATTATATATAGGTAATTTCCATTGATAAAAATTTGGGTCACTACGTTAACCATTTTTGGACAATACAATAAAGGATTCAATATTTAATTAGGAAACTTTTGGGCGGAAATAGAGATTATAGCATCTTGTTGAGAACTTTATGGAGTAGTATGAGTTTATAGATAACAATTTTTATAAATCCTATCAGTTAAGACTTGAAAAAAGATCTAATTTAATTCCAAAGAGGTTAGCTTGTGATCCATGTTAACTAAATTCTCTATGATTACAAGACAAATCTCATTAAAATTAGATGAGAGTTCTTTATGAACTAGTGCACCGACATCATCTGGTGATGGGGAAACTATCCCAATAGGCCTATGATGTTTATATTACTTTTATTTATCTATAGATAGTATAGTATGTGATTCTTATGAATCTGTGGAACTATAATCCTCTTATAAAGATTCTGTCTAGATATCTTCAACTCCATCATATATTGTGTCTATCACAGGTGAGAAATCGTGATGGTTTTTACTAATATGGTCAATATATTACATAACCATTTTTCTAATTAGCGTAGATACTTCCATATTTTCATCCAAATTATATTCTATATTAGAAAATTATTCTTAATGTAAACTAAGAACCTCATTTAGGGAATCATCAGTACCAAGACCAGAATGAAAAATATCTTTTTTGGTGTCCTTGAACTCACAAAATTGACCTTCATTATTTCTTACAATAATATAGTAGATATCATGTCACATAGATGTGACTGAAAATGAGATAATATTGAATGAGGATATGAAAAATATGATCAAATTTATTCTATAAATCATAATCCATAAAATATATTGAATTAGATGTGACACTTTTTTGTAATGTCTTATGGAATTAAAACTAAATCACAACTACATTTTTTTGAGTGTGTAGTCACTTTTTCATGTATGTCCTGAAACTATGAATCTAATCAAGTGTATACACTAATGGTATAAGGTCCAAGCCTTAAAAAATTACATAATATTTAATTAAATGAATAATTCACATTGAGGATCTTTTTAGGTTTAGAGTTTTAGAGAATTAGGACATAACTATTCCATTTCATTTCAAATACAAAGTAGACACTTCTACACAATTTCCATTTTTTCATAAAATATAAACTCATGAAAAAATTGTCATGTCTAGTTCCATTTTTAAGATATCATGGCTTTTCCTTGATCCCATTCTTGACCCTATTCCATATTATGTCCTATGAAAAACATTTCCAAAACTTAGGATGAGCATAAAAAGCTCAGTAAGGGATACATAAAGAAGTAAAACTGTTAGTTTTTCAAAACAATTGGTAAACCATGAATACTTTATCATAAGTAATACTTTTCACCTTTATGAAGTAGTAAATACTCTTCACTGAATAAAATATCATTACATACACTTTTGTAACCAAAATATTAACATAAACCCATATAAATAACACATAACATATATAGGTAACTTGGGACATAAATATACTTAAATGGAATAACCATACGGTCGACTTACACACATTTCACTAAATGGAATATCTATACGGCCGACTTCCATACCTAATGCATTGGAGGTTATAACGTAACCACCCATCCTTGTATTCATGGCACCACTTGTCATTTGGTTTATCACATAACCACCCGTCAAATGTCCAAGTACCATTATAAAATTATACGATATAAAACAAATATAAAGGAAAGAATACATTTCCACATTTCAATCAAAATATATCACTTAAATATATTGACATAAAAAATCCATTATCAAAACCATTTTAAATACCAAAAATACATAAAATAGTATATGGAATTAATTTTCTTTTAAAATATTACGGCTTGTTGAGGAAGCCAAAGATGAAATAATACCCGTGGCGGTGAAAAAGGTCGTTGTCACCACTTACGTTAAAAAGAAACATATTTTTTGTCGTTTATTAAAACTCTTAATAGAAAAAAGATTCCATTTGAATTAAATTAAAGTTCAAAGGGGTTTATACACTGTATAAAATAATGTTCTGTATTAATGAAAATATGCCTCAATGAAAGGAGATTGAGACGAAGTCCCTTAACTCGTGTCCGACAAGACGCGATCATTATTTAATCTCCTGAATAATAAACTAAAGTTAATTTATACATGATTAAGAACCTTTTTCAAGTTTATTATTTCTTTTATATCACTTATTATCATGTTATAGACATTATGTAACCATTTAAGTTAATAACGTTCGTTTTGTTGATATTTGATACTTGAGTAAAAAATGAACAACTTATATTTACAAGTTGTCCATGTGGTCAAAAGTTCAATATATACAGAATGATATTAATGATTTAAATATCATATATATCATATATATCCATCATATACATGTATTTATAATAGTACATAACATTTAGAGGTAAGAAATGAAATGCACCGTTCATGGAGACGGTAAGTCGTACGTACGTATGAACGCTACTTTAATTTATATTTCTTATTTTAATGAAATTTAAAAATAATGATAAATAGATATATTATAATTACAGAATAATATCATATATAATATCATTAACTATATCCTTTATACATCCCACATAAGCCATGAACGAGTCACATCACTTTGAGGGGGCGGTAGTCCGCACTTCTTCAAATGAGATTATCGTATTTACCCACTATGGAAACCATAAAGGCAGGATATAAATGGAAAATACAGAAGCGTAAATATAAAATAAACATAATATATATCATATATAAATAAAATTCCATCATAATTTCCACCATGAGAGGTGGTAATAGGTAATTGAACAATCACCGTTTCGTGAGGCGTTAGTCTGCCATCCATAGAAACGTTATTTTCTTCACCCATTAGATGTAGGTGTGTGTAAGTGTAGTTAAAATAATTTTCATAAAAAATCCTAGTATATTTATGATAATTTTTTTGTTACAAATGAATGGAATAAAAAGATTTTAGGGGTTGGAGAAATAAAATAAAAGAAAACAATTTAAGAGAAACGATTACCTTTAATTTGGGTAACTCCCTTTGGTTTGAAACAATGGACTTCTTGAAGTGAATTATTCCTAAGTTAATGCTTCTAGTGGGAGTATAGGGATGTTGGGAGATTAATTGGGAAGAGTTTGGATGAGAAAAATGGCTTGAGAGGTGTGAGTAATTGGTTATAATTGGTCTCCTTTTATAAAGGGGAGGAGGGTCTCTTTAAGAAAGTGTGAAAATATTATTTTATTATATAATGATATTTTATTTAAATAGGCCCAAAAATAATTATGGTCCAAGATAAGATGACTCATAGTAGAAATAAAATCATCCAATAAGAATTTTACAGGTTTTGGATAATGTGTTAATCATTATAATCTTATTTATTTAAATCATTTATTAATGAGGTAAATACTGCATCATTATTCTATCATCAATAATTTAATTTTTTTGATGTCTAAAAATTATAAAACAATTACCATGATGTAGGAAAGAGTTTTAGATTTCCAACGAATATTTATAGGTCAAAAGATTACTTATATAACACCATATAAAAATTAATTACTAAATGGTTATTGTTTGTGTCTATTTTTCCTTTACATTAAATTAATTAATCTAAAGTTCCATTATCATTCATAAGTGGGTCAATGGGGTACCAAAATCGACCCAAAGATTACCATGGTATTTAATAACTCAAACAATAAGGTTTGGACAAGTGTTAAGGTAATTATAATATTTTTTTACCTTGAATTACCCTATTTACCTTTAACCGTGGTAAAAAAAAGTCAAAAGTTTCTATTCAACAAAAATTATTTTCATCTTATTGAACCAAATTTTGGTTCTTTATAACAAAAATGTATGTAGGATTTTTGAAATTCAATTCATAGAAGTGGTAAAATTTCATTTAAATGAAAAATTCAGTTTCTTTTAACTCCTACTAAGTGGTTTCACTATTCATCAAAAATTGAAGTTTTTCAGAAAAATAACAAAAATTCAGCCTAAGAATTATTTGTTATTCCGAATTCAAAAATGATGTTTATTTTTCCAAATTAAAAACATAAAAGTTTCATTAATTAATTTTAAATTTAATTCTCATTGTTAAAATAAATATCGTATTTTTAAGAAACAATAACTATCAAAAGATCAACACTTGTTTATGTTCAATTTCAATGTGAAATTAATTCCAATAACAAAAATTGGATTAACTGGTAAAAATATATTCTAATTACACTTTAAAACCAATTAAAAGATAATCTAACCAGATAAATAAATTAGATTAAAAGGCACTTTTGAATTAAAATACAATATTTTCACTATTCATTAAAAATGAACTTTATCAGAAAATACCAAAAATTTAAACAAAGTAAATTTTGATGTCCCCATTCTAAATAAGGATTTTATTTGGTCAAATCTAATGCATTAAAGTGACTAAAACTATATTTAAAGAGGGTTCTCCATTAAAAGGCGGTAAGTCGACCTTTTAATGTAAATTATACTTAAAATTAGATTCATTTACATTTTATGCCTCTGAATTTTTATTGGATAAATGCAAATACATTTAACAATCATGTACAATCATATTGTAGTTTTTTTTTCATTCCCTCCAATAAAATGGCTTGGAGTTAAATAATATTTAAAATACTAATATTATATTATTAGTGTGCAATGTAATATTTCAAAGAAACTCGTTGTTTCGTATCGGGTATGCTATCGAACATAGTAACCCTTTTAAAGTAAAATTAATATATAATTCACAAATATTAATAAATATAAAAATCTATTATTCTTCATTTACCTGAAATGTTACATCCTTCCCCCCTTTTGGAAATTGTGTTATCGCAATTTTTATTTACTTATCAAAATAAGTGGGGGTATTTATCCCTCATAGTATTTTCAGATTCCCACATTGCCTCTTCAACCATATGGTTCTTCCACCAAACCTTTACCTGGTGAATTACCTTATTCCGAAACACTCTCTCTCTACGGTCAAGAATCTGGACTGGTTGTTCTTCATAAGAGATATTCTCTTCCAACTAAACTACTTCTGGGCTCAAAACATGATATGGATCTGACATATACTTTCTCAACATAGTAACATGAAAACATTGTGTAAATGGGATAAACTTGGAGGTAAAGTCACTCTGTATGAAACTAATCCAACATTACCCTAAATTTCATAATGTCTAATGATCCTCGGACTCAACTTTCCCTTCTTACCAACACTCATCACACTTTTCCATGGAGAAACTTTGAGAAAGACATGATCACCTACCTCAAAAGAAACATCCTTCCTCATGTTATCTGCATAATATTTCTGCTTACTCTGAGCTGTTCTCATGTTCTTCTGAATCAACTGAACTTTTTTTCCATCTCTTCTACCAATTCTGGTCCCATCAGCTTCCTTTCACCTACTTCATCCCAAAAAGATGGATTTCGACAACGCTTTCAATATAATGCCTCAAATGGAGCCATCTGCATAATGGAATGAAAACTGTTATTATATGAAAATTAAACCAAAGAAATATTTTGGTCCCAAATTCTCTGATAATCCAATGAACAAGCACGTAGCATAATTTCCAAGGTCTGAATTTTTCATTCTAACTGCCCATCTGATTGAGGATTTAAATTTTTACTAAAATTTAATTCAGTACCCAATGTCTTCTGAAGGCCTTTCCAAAATATAGAAGTAAACCTGGGATCATGATCAGATACATTGGAGAGGGGAACTCCATGCAACCTGACTATCTCTTTAACAAACAACCGAGATAGTTGATCTAGAGATAATGTATCTCGAATAGGAAGGAAATGATAATATTTAGTCAATCGATCAACTATAACCCAGATTACATTATTACCTTGAGATGTATTTGGTAATACCACAATGAATTCCATGGATATATTTACCCATTTCCACTCTGGCACCGGTAGAGGCTGAAGCATCCCTTTCGGTAACTACCGCTCTCCTTTAACCTACTGAGAAGTCAAACACTTCACAGTAAAATCTGCAATATCTCTTTTCATTCCATCCCACCAGTAATACTCCTGAAGATCTCTATACATCTTAGTACTACCAGGATGAACTAAAAACGGAGAACTATGAGCTTCACATAACAACTCATTCTTCAATTGTGAATCACAAGGTACACATAATCTCTTTCCAAATCACAAAACACAATAATTATCAATGTTAAATTCAGGAAAATTACCCTTCTGAACCAACTCTAACATTTTATGCAACTCGCTATCTTATTTCTGTGTTTGATTTATTCTGTCTGATAGATATGATCTCACTGACACCTAAAACAAAATAGAAGAATTTCATGCACCAAAAAATTTTATTCCAAAGTTTATCAAATAAAAAACGAAAGTATCTCGTTCCAAATATAGCATGGCTAATGAGACATTACTTTTTCTACTGAAAGCATCGGCCACTTTATTTTCTTTTCCCAGATTGTAATGGATCGTGAAATAAAAATCGTTGATTAATTCTACCCATCTCCTCTATCACATGTTCAATTATTTTTGAGTGAATATATATTTTAAAATTTGGTGATCAGTGTATATTTCACATTTTACTCCATAAAAATGATGCCTCCAAATTTATAAAGTATAAAAAACAGCAGATAATTACAAATCATGTGTATGGTAATTTAACTCATCAGGTTTCAACTGACGTGAAGCATAAGAAATTACCTGATCATTCTGCATTAGGACACATCCAAGCCCTTTCAACGAAGCATCATTGTAGATAACAAACTCACCATTTCTGGAGGGCAGTTCCAAAACTGGATCATTCAACAATTTTTTTTTCAATTCCTAAAAACAATCATCACATTCTTTTTTCCAAATAAATCTAACACCGTTTGGAGTTAACTTAGTCATTGAACTAGATAACCATGAAAAAATTTCAAAAACCCTCTAGTAATAACTTCACAAACCAAAAAAACTATGAATATCGATTATATTTGTGGGTCTTGGCCATTCATCAACAACTTTTGTTTTAGTAGGATCAACCGTTATGCCATTTTTTGAAACAATGTGACCAAGGAAAGAAATTTGTTTTAACCAAAACTCACACATGCTGTATTTCCCAAACAGTTTCTTTTCTTTTCAGGTTTGCAAGACAAGACTTAAATGAATTCATGTTCCTGTTTACTTCTGGAATAAACAAAAATATCATCAATGAACACAACCACAAACTTATCCAAGAACTCATGGAAAATTCTATTCATAAGATCCATGAATATAGAAAATGCATTGGTTAACCCAAAAGGCATAACTACAAATTCGTAATGGCCATATCTAGTACAAAACACGGTCTTCATAACATTTGTTTCCTTTACTTTCAACTAATGGTACCCCGACCTCAAATCAATCTTTGAAAAATACTGATCTCCCTAGATCTGATAAAAAAAAATCATTGATATGAGGAAAAGGACACTTGTTCTTAACAGCGATGTTATTCAATGCTCTATAATCAATTCAAAGTCTCATTGAACCATCTTTCTTTTTAACAAACAAGACAGAACCACCCCATGGTGATGTGCTAGGTCGAATGAAACCTTTATCTAATAACTCCTGCAATTTCTTCTTAAACTCTAAAAGTTCAAATTGAGCCATTCGATACGGGGGTTTTGAAATTGGCTTAGCATCAGGAACTATGTCAATAGTAAATTCATCTTTTCGATCAGGTATAAGACTAGGAAACTCATCAGGAAAAACATCAAGGTACTCATGTACCACTGGAACATCATTAATCTAAACGGTTCCTCTGTTTTCAACAATATGTACAAGGTAACATTCATTTCCATATTTTAATAGTTTCTTAGATTCCTGATATTTTATCAAAATCAAGGGCTCATTATTGTACACAAACTGTAAATCTTTCTGAAAAGAAACCTCTTTAGCTCTTAAATCAATCTTAGCATGATAAAAAGAAAGCCAATCCATGCCAAAAATAACATCAAACTCTACTAGAGGAAAAACAATAAAGTCTGTAGGTAGATTCTTCCCACACACAAGGACAAGAAGGTTCTTATAAATTTTTTTGTCTCAACATTTCCACCATGTGTTTTTACAATAATTTCTGTATTCATATCTTGAGATTAAATTCCCAAATTACTAGAAACCTTCTCAGAAATGATAGAGTGTGTAGACCTTGAATCAAAAAAACACATTGGCATAATCTGAACAAACAAGCAGTGTACTTGACACTACTTCGTTCGATGGACCAACATCTGCTGAAGTTGTTGCAAAGGATTTCACCACCCCTTTTTCTTGTAGTCCAACTTCTTTCCCTTAGTTGAGTTCTTCGCTGGAAAGTCATTTGCATAATGAATCTTTTCACTACACTTAAAACATCTTAACTATGGCTTTTCATTGCCTTCGTGATCATCCTCCTTACAGTTACGAGCAATATGACCAGACTTACCACACCAGATGCACTTTCCAGACTTTGATAATCATTCTCCATGATGTTTTTTACCACAATTCTCAGAAGTTGGATATTTAATTTTCTTAACTCCGGGCTTCTTTGATGAATTCTTCCCCTTTTTCTTCCAAATGAACCTCTTGTTCTGTTGTTTGTCAAAGAACACTTGATCATCGGCAAACCACATTTACACCTTCTCCTGAAAACGAATAATTTTTTCATAACTTTTGAACTCACGAGAGGTTAATGCTCTTTGATATCGTGTCTTCAGTCTTGAGTAAAATAGATTTACCTTTCTATCAAGATCGCAGATGAAATTTGGTGCATACCTTGATAGTCGAGTGAACTTTGCCTCATAACCATCCACCGAATCATCCTCCTGCCTCAATTATAAGAATTGTTTTTCCATCTTAAGATGAACCACCTTAGGAAATTATTTCTCAAGAAACATACCTTTTAATTCATCCCAATCGAGAGAATCAATCTATTCACTATCCCTGATATTTTTCACCATCAACCACCACAAATCAGCTTCACCTTCAAAACTGTAAACAGTGAGACTAACCTTTTGATGTTCTGAACAACCCATGACATCGAAAATCATTTCGCGTTCTTTAATCCACCCTTATGATAGCACCGGGTCAGATGATCCTCTGGATTATAGGGGATATTGCCTCAAGAAATTCTCCACTACTAACATGTTACTCTACGGTTGATCTAGCTGATCTCGTGCATGGATACAACCACCATTTATATCCTGAGTCAACTGTGCCATCACTACAAAAAACTGTTCAGTTCCGATTCCAACCATCTCATGTTGCTGATTTGGAAGGTTGTCTTTCTCCTGATGGAGTCTCAACACAGCTGCCCTATTTCCTCTGCGGAAAACCATTCTGAACACAGAAATGTATTAAGCGTAGAAAAATGGTAATCTGTAAATTCTATATCATTTCAATATTACCATAAATTAATTTATGGACATTTATTAAACAATACCCTAACTCCTAAAGTTGTATAAACTGACCTTTCATACCAACTATAAGGACGCGGCCTTAAAACATTACATAATCTTGAATTAAACGAATAATTCACATTGAGGGTCTTTTCAGGTTTAGAGTTTTAGAGAATTAGGACATAACTATTACATTTCATTTCAAATACAAAGTAGACACTTCTACACAATTTCCATTTTTTCATAAAATATAAACTCTTGAAAAATGAGTCATGTCTAGTTCCATGTTTTAGAAAAAATGACTTTTCCTTGATCCCATCCTTGACCCTATTCCACATTATGTCCTGTGAAAACCATTTCAAAACATTGGATGAGCATAAAAATTTAAGTAAGGGATACACAAAGAAGGAAAACTGTTAGTTTTTTAGAAAAATAGGTAAACCATGAATAATTTATCATAAGTAATACTTTTCACTTTTATGAAGTAGTAAATACTCTTCACTGAATAAAAGATCATTACATACCCTTTTATAACCAAACTATTACCATAAAACCCATATAAAGAACACATAACATATAAAGGTAACTTGGGACATAAACATACTTAAATGGAATAACCATACGGTCAACTTCCACACATATCACTAAATGGAATAGCCATACGGCCGACGTCCATACCCAATGCATTGGAGGTTATAATGTAACCACCCATCCTGGTATTCACGACACCACATATCATTTTGTTAATCATGTAACCACCCTTCAAAAGTCCATGTACCATTATAAAATCATAAGACATAAAACAAATATTAAGGAAAGAAAAAATTTCAACATTTTAATCACAATATATCACATAAATATAGCGACATAACAAATCCAATATCAAAACCATTTTCAATACCAAAATAGATAAAAGAGTATATGGTATTTATTTTCTTTTAAAAACATTACGGCTTGTTGAGGAAGTCAAAGATCAGATAATACTCATGGCAGCCGAAACGTTCAATGTCACCGATTACGTTAAAAAGAAACATACTTTTTGTCATTTAGTAAAATGCTTCGTAGAGAAAATATTAATTTTGAATAAAATTAAAAGTCAAAGGGTTTTATAAACTGTATAAAATAATGTTGTGAATTATGTAAAATATTCCTCAATTAAAGGAGATTGAGATGAAGTCCCTTAACTCGTGACCGACTTGACTCGATCATTCTTTAATCATATGAATAATAAACAAAAGTAAGTTTATACTTGATTAAGAACATTTTTCAAGTTTATTATTCCTTTTGTATCACATTTTACCATGTTATAAACATTATGTAACCGTTTATGTTAATAACGTTCGTTTTGTCGATATTTGGTAATTGAGTCAAAAATGAAAAACTTATATTTAAAATTTGTCCATGTGGTCAAAAGTTCATTATATCCAGAATTATATTCATGATTTAGATAAAATATATATCATATATATCCATCTTATACATGTATTTATAATATTACCTAACATTTAGAGGTAAGAAATGAAATGCATCGTTCATGGAGACGGTAAGGCATACGTACGCATGAACGCTACTTTCATTTCTATTTCTAATTTTAATGGAATTCAAAAATAATTATACATAGGTATATTATAATTATAGTATAATATCATATATAATATCATTAACTCTATCCTTTATACATCCCAAATAAGGCATTAATGAGTCACATCACTTTGTGGGGGCGGTAGTCCGCACTTCCTCAAATGAGATTACCGTATTTACCCACTTTTGAAACCATAAAGCCGTGCTATAAATGGAAACTACAGAAGAATAAAGAAAAAATAAACATAATATATATCATATATAAATATATTTCCATCATAATGGCCACCATGATAGGCGGTAAGAGGTAATTGAACAATCATCGTTTCGTGAGGGGTTATTTTTCCATCCATAAAATCATTATGTTATTTTCCCATTAAATGGAGGTGTGTGTAACTGTAGTTAGAAACATTTTCATAAAAATATACTAGTATATTGAGGATACTGTTGTAGTTACAAAAGAAAGGAATAAAAAGAGTTTAGGGGTTGGAGATGTAAAATAAAAGAAAACAATTTAAGAGAAACTGTTACCTTTACTTTGGGTAACTCCCTTTGGTTTGAACCAAAGGACTTCTTGAAGTTCCTTCTGCCTAAGGTAAGGCTTCTAGGGAAGGAGAGGGACGTAGGGAGATTAATTGGGTAGAGTTTTTACGGTCCAAATTGCTTGAGAGGTGTGAGGAATTGGTTATAAGTGGTCTCATTTTATAAGGGGGGGAGGGGCTCTTTAGGAAAGTGTGAAAATATTATTTTATTATATACTGATATTCGATTTTAAAAGGTCAAAAAATCACTAAAGTAAAAGATAGGATGACTGATGGTCGAAATAAAATCATCCAATAAGAATTGGAAAGGTTTTGGATAATATTTTTATTATTATAATCTTATTTATTTAAATCATTTATTAATGAGATAAATACTACATCGTTATTGTGTCATAAATAATTTAATTTATTTGATGTCTAAAAATTATAAAAAAATACCATAATATAGTAAATCGTTGTATGTTTCCAATGAATATTTATAGGCCAAAATATTACTTATATAACACAATATAAAAATTAATTACTAAAATATTTTTCAGTATGTCTATTTTTCCTTTACTTAAAATTAATTAATCTAAAGTGTCATTATCATTCATAAGTGGCTCAATGGGGTCCCAAAATCGACCTAAAGATGGCCAAGGTCGTTAATGACTCAAACAATAAGGTTTGGAAAAGTGTCAAGGTAATTATAATATTTTGTTTTATCTTGAATTACCCTATTTACCTTTAACCTTGGTAAATAAAAGTCAAAAGTTACTATTCACCAAAAATTATTTTCATCTTATTGAACCACATTTTAGTTCTCGATAAAACCATGTATGTCGGATTTTCGAAATTAAATTCAAAGAAGTGGTAAATTTTAATTTAAATGAAAAAGTCAGTTTCATTAACTACTACTAAGTGGTTTCACTAATCATCAAAAATTGAAGTTTTTCAGAAAAATACCAAAAATTCAGCTTAAGCTTTATTTGATATTCTGAATTCAAAAATGATGTTTATTTTGAAAAATTAAAAACATTAAAGTTTCATTAATTAATTTTAAAATTAATTCTCGTTGTTAAAACAAATATGATGTTTTTAAGAAACAATAACTATCAAAAGATCGACACTTGTTTATGTCCAATTTCAAAGTGAAATTAATTCCAATGACCAAAATCGGATTAAATGGAAAAAATTATATTATAATTACACTTTAAAACCAATTAAAAATAAAATATAACCATATAAATAGATTATATTAAAAGGCAGTTTTGAATTAAAATACAATATTTTCACTATTCATTAAAAAATGAACTTTATCAGAAAAATCCCAAAAATTTTGACAAAGTAAATTTTGTTGTCCCCATTCTAAAGAAGGATTTTATTTGGTCAAATAGAATGCATTAAAGTGACCAAAACGATATTTAAAGAGGGTTCTCCATTAAAAGGTGGTAAATCGACCTTTTAATGTAAATTATACTTAAAATTAGATTCATTCACATTTTAATCCTATAGATTTTTATTGGATAAATGAAAATACATTTAACAATCATATATAGTCATATTGTTGTCAGTTTTTTTCATTCCTGCCAATACAACATCTAGGAGTTAACTAATATTTAAAATAATAATATTATATTATTAGTGTACAATGTAAGATTTCAAAAAACTCGTTGTTTCGTATCAGGTACGCTATCAAACATAGCAACCCTTTTAAAGTAAAATTAATATTTAATTCACAAATATTAATAAATATGAAAATATCTTATTCTTCATTTACCTGGGATGTTACAGATGGATCTAACTAAACTTCTAGAAAGTACTAAATCATATATTTTTATGATTATTTAATCACGTTAATCTTATTCACCTTAGATATGGTATGAAATAATCCTCTAGGCTCATTCACTTAATCTATAAAAGTGTTAAATTTCATAAAATTTATTCCAGAGAAATAGGTTACACAGGTTAGATGTTTATTATCAAGGTGGTCTCAGTAGCTATCATCTTAACTAGATTATTAAAATCATCCTAAGACATTAAATTCTTTGTCAACTATTTGACCTCATATTTGGAAGATATAAAATCCTTCTTCAACTCATCGTAATATCATTTATGTTTTTAATGCTCTATTTTCATAGTAGAGGTAGAACTCTTTATTAATATTTTTACATCAGAACCTTTAGAACTTTTTATCATAGAAGGTTATTCCTCTTACACATGAGGAATATATGAACTGAAAACATGGTTCTCTGAATGATCATAGAACTATATAAAAAAATTATTAGTTTCATATATATTATATCAAAGTGATCCGAGGATTGAATCAACTACAGTTTTCCAAACATTAGGTTTTGATCTAACCTCAGCAGTAGGGACACCATGCATAATCTCAACTAGATTTTTCTATTGAGCTCCAGTAGCTATCTCAGTAGTTATAATAACTAAATGAATAGATTTTGTATCACTATAAACTACATCTTCCTAAATCTAGATTTCTTCCATTATTGGTCTATATTATAACCTTGTAGTCTCTAATATGGTTTTAATAGTCTTATTCACTTCCTTATGGGGAACAATCTCAACAGTTTCTTCTTCCCTATGTGGTGAGGTATTGGATGACACCCCCTGAGTTGGTCTTAGAGGTGGTATAACCACTTGAGATCTAACATCCTATCCAAAATCCCATAGAAAAATGGATTTATCACACCAATTATAATCGAATTTCTTTACAAGAACTGGTGAAAAGTGTTACATTTTTTGAAATTGACAACTTCACCTTAATTCGATTCCAATTCATTTTTAGAATAAGATATATGAGCCTTCCATATGGGTAATAGTTAAGAATTCATTTATCCTAGTAGTATTTTTTCATGAACCTCTTCATGTACTATAGAAAATTAAAATTGACATTAGTGATTAGAACATATAATAGATACATGTCCTAAAATAATATATATATATATATATATATATTCCTTACTCTCTAAGAAATTATAGTATTAATAAACATTCATAACACTTCCCATTTAGATTCAAGGTCCTAAAAACATTCTTCTCCAAATTAGAGGAACAAAACAAAAACATAAATACTTCAGTAGGACAAACAAATCCCATTCCAACTAAAGTTTGACTGAAAATACTCTCAATCTTGTGAATACAATACATAATCTAAGTTTCCACCATAAAAGAGACTATCAATGATTTCCCATTTAAATATTTTGTAAACAACATTTGTTTTTCCAAATTAGTAACTTTTCATTCCTCACGAACTTATTAAATTCCTCATAAAATATAAAACCTAATTTCATTTCATCATATTCATATTTTCATCCTTTGGTCTGAAAAAAATTATTCAACATCGTCTTTTTTCCTTTCATCCTACCCATATTCGCATAATTTCTCACAAGCAGTCAACATGGATCATTACATGACATTGAATTCTAATAATGTCTAGAACCATTATCAGACACCTATGTCGACTTCCCCATTGAAGAGAGATTGGTGGGAGGTAGAGAGGATCAAAGGTGATACGTTATCATTATATGGTGAAGAAATGAAAAAGGAAATTTAAATGGGGGGATGAGATCGATTTAAGATTATAATTTGTACCTAATTCGAGGAAAGGATATATAGCTAATTTAGGTTTTGGGTTAAATCTAACTTAAAAAATAATAATGAATTAAAATGAAAGAAAATAAAATATATTTTTTTTAAATGAAAATAAATTTATTTTCTAAAATTCATTCAGAAACAAATAAATATGGTAGTATAGAAAATTTAAAATATATTAAAATATAATCAAAATAATAATAAATTCACAAATTTGTATATAATTAAGATAAAAACATAAAATAAATTAAAATCATCTGAATTGAAATAATTTCAATTCTCACTTAATAAAATAAAAAATTTCACAAGTAAGGGTAATAGCAAACATATTAACTAATTGGTTCTCATTAGAGATAAACACAATACAAATACATCATTTTCAATATGATTTCTAAATAAATGATGTCTTTGATCTATATTCCTTGTTCTTCAATGATTTATTGGATTATTTGAAATGTTAATGACACTAGTTTTATTACATTTTAATAACACTTGATTATAATTGAATCCAAAATCCATTAACTTGTTATGATCCAAATTTTATGTAAAAACACTACCAGTATAAATTTATTCTCTATTAACAGTAGATAATTTACCTATGTTTTTTATAACATACAATTTTACTATATATTTACCTTGAAAATGCCAGGTTCAGGATGTATTCTTCCAATATAGTGTACAGCCACAAAAGTTGATATCATAATATAATGATAAATTAATATCATAGGTTTTTTAAAATAGTACGGAAAGATGAGTTATTCCATTAAAATACCTTGAAAAATTTTATAGTATTTTAAATGATGTTATTCATGATTATCTTTGAATCTATAAGGGAGGAATACTGCAATCATAATTTCTACTTTACTAGATATCAAATACTATATCATCTCAAAAATAATTTTATATAACATGTTGTTGTCTAGTTTCATATATTCATCTAAATCAATTATTTCATTTATTCATCGGTGTAGCATGTACTTTACTGTTCTCATGTCTAAACTTTTTGATTAATACAAGTATACATTTTATGTGATTTAGCACATTCCCAAATTGTTTTTTATAAATTTAAAAACCATGAAAAAAACCTCACTCACTATGTTCTTTTATAATTATTACTTCATGAGTTATGAAAATTCATTACATAATATTTTATTTTTGGAACCAAAAATCACATCATCTATATATATTTGAACTAGAAAAATATCTAAAGATGATGTTTTATTGATAATTGCAGGATCATTCAGTCCTACTAAAAACCATTTCTTTAAATAAAAGAACATAAATTCTCATACCAAGATCTATGTGATTGTTGAAGGACATAAAGATATTTAGTAAGTTTTATAACAGAATTGGGAAAATTGGGATTTTCAAAACTAAGAGGTTGTTTGACATAAACATCCATTATATGAAAACTATTTAGAAATTAATTTTTCACATTCTTCACATATAATTTGAGAACCATGTGTGATTCATAGGCTAAGATAATCCTAATAGATATTAATATAACTATGGTTGAACATTTTTCGTAATAATATATCCATTTCTCTTGGTTACTCCCTTTAGCTACTGATCTATCTTTATTCTTGGTAATCATGGCATGATCAACCTGTTTATACCTAAAAATACACTTGTTTTCTATAATAGGTTATTTAATGGGTCCATAAAATCACTCTCATACCTTGTTCTTTTTTATTTTATTTAACTCTTATTTCATATTTAATCCCCAACATTCATCAATTAAGGCTTCCTATAAGGTTTTATGTTCTAGTTCAGGTAAATAAGAAGAGAATTAAACGAGTTTTCCTATACTTATTCTATCCATAATATATTCATCTATGTTACTTATAACTATTTATAAGTGATGATTTTATGAGGTTCTATGTTATCTTGGAAACACACATTCAGGTTCACTAATATTCATCCTCTCAAAAAAAACTCCAAAATCATATTCCACATCATCCTCATTTCCATTGTTGAAAATAGTTTCAGGTCACATGTTTCTGAATAAATCCTTTAGCTCATCAACTTGAGTCATTTTATCATCAAACAATATCATTATTTAAAAAAATTTACCATTTATTAAATAAAATATATTCCTTATAAGTGGTATAATAAAAATTAAATATTCCCTTTTCTACTATTTGATCAAATCTACCATGATTATTCTTGGTGTTCAAATTGTAAAGCTTTCATCAACAAAAGTTTAAAAATAGAATATTTTAATTTCTATTTTTCAATAGCTCGTAGGGTTTTTTCCATAAAATAGTCCTAATTAGGAATTTATTAACAATATAACATGTTGTATTTATAGATTTATCCAAAAAAGTGACTATGAAGGTTATATTAATTTTATATGGTAATAAAAATTTCTTGCAAATTCTATTTCCTCCTTTCAGCAACATCATTCTATTAAGGTGTCATATGGGTAGTAAAAAGTATATTTGACTCTATGTTTTGATCAATATGAATATAACTCTTTGTTTTCATAATATCATCCATAGACACTTCTGAAAGTAATAATGATGAAATCTTTATCTTATAAAAAAAATTCAAAAACATATATAAATATAAAAAGTTCAAATTTCAGGAATAAAAAAGAAAACCTTATTAAATCTAAAAATAATAATCAAATGGCACATTATAAAAATATTTTCCTTTTATTACTTTTGTTTTAGGTAGACCAAATAAATCCATGTGGATACGTTCCATAGGATAATACATAGAAACCTCTTTAATGGATTTAAAATATGACTTGTGTTTCTTTCCCATATGGAATGCATCACATGCTTTCTATTTATTCAATTTAATTTTAGGTAAAACTATAATTAAATTACACTTACACAATTTTCATAATGAATAAATATTAAAATTTCCAAGTCTTCTATTCTAAATCCAAGATTTATTTGTCTTATCATTTAAATACGTCACTTTTTTTCAACATAATAACTATGATCTATAGTATAAACATACTCAGTTATAGGTGCATTAAACTTAAGAGGTTTATCGTTAAAAATATAACAAGAATTTTTTGAAAAAAATATAGAATATCCTTCATCACAATGTCAAAAAATGTATATCAGGCTTTTCTTTAATCCTTCTACATCAAGAACGTTTTTTATATAATTGATCTTGGATCTCGAAGTCATCGGAATCCAATAATTTTTCATTTATCATGTCACCAAATATGATATATCATCCATCAATTTTGGATAAAAAATGTAAATTTGAGAAATATCCACTCATGTTACTTGAGAATCCACTATCCATATACCGTTTTCATTTATACTCTTACATCTTTTTCCCTATAAAATAAATCACAAAAGAAATTTTGTTGGCACCCATAATATCTTGGGTATATAAATGTTAACAACCAATGATTTGGGAACCCGAATATTCTTGTTCTATAAGGAAATTCTAGAACTAAATTTTTATATATTTCTTTAACAAATATCCTTTTTAACCTCAAAAACTATGGGTTTATTAAACGAAAAGTGTTTTCATTGAGATTAGGTTCTCTAAAATGAAAAAATATATTTTTACATATTTTTGTTCTATTCACTAGGAATAATGTAATTTTTATAAATCTTTGGTTATTCACCTTTACTTCCTATTCCAAAATTATCTTTTTGGAAGTTATTTTTACCAAGGATTTTATTTAAGTAATTTTATTATTTTTGAAAACAATATAAGAATCTATAAGGACTTTAGCTTCTTTTGTAGGCTTTAAATATTTTTACCATGTTCAACATAAGATGTACTATAATTTTAAAACATGCCCATAAGGTCTAAAATATATTTATTTATGTCCAATTTTTCAATAATAATAGTATTATAATAATTTTATAGGTATTTATTTTTATTTTTCAATATTTAATTTCTTTCACTCCTAACCCTTTAATTATTTATATTAAACATCATATTTCTTGTAATTTTTGAAGGATTTTTTGAATAATATTCTCCTATTGAATAACTTTTTATACTTACTTTTAATATGAGTAACCTTACCAGGTAAATAAGAACAATTTTAAGTATCTTTATTAGATTATTCTGACATTTATATTCATTTTCATTAATTATCTTCTTTTGAAGAATATACATTAAAAGAAGAATTCTCCTTTTTAATCATTAAATGTCACTAAATTCATCATCCATTCCTACTTCATACGTTATAAGTATTCTAATGAGGTTTTTGATTTTGAAATATTTCAAATAAATGTATTTTTTAATGGAAATTGAGATTCCACTCCACTTGGGTGGAAGCACTATGAGAACGTTTTCTTAATGAAATTTAGGATTTGGTCCTCCATGTGAAAAAACATTATTCACAATCTCTTTTTACAATCTGCTCATATGTGTTATGGTTTCTCCATCAACCATATTGAATGTATAAAACATTAACATGGTAGTGTTGTATATGATCTGTATTAGTTTTTCATTTCCTTTAAAAGATATTAATATCTTTGTCCATAAATCATAATCTATTTAAAAAATTTAAACTCTACTGAACTCATCCAGACCTAGCCACATATTATAGAATTAATAGGTTTTTATTTTAGAAAATATTCTCCTTCTTCAATTATATCCCATTACTTAATATTTCCATCAATAATTTTTTAAGGATTCATGGATTTGAAATAAACTTTTATAGCATGTTTATTAATGTAAATAATAATTCGTTCCTTCTAATGACCATAATTTTCTCCATTGAAATAGGGATCTCTTAAAAAATAAATACCTTATCTATTATCATCCATTGAATCCATTTTAAGATGATTTTAGGACTTCAAACTTTTATAGTTTAGAACTAAAATTTCCAAATATTGAATACTAATTGTTTGTTATAGAATTTTTCACTAACACACAATAGGGGGACGAATTTAGTTCATAAAATTTTATTATCTTTGAAGAACCAAATGTTATGATATAAAAAATTCTAAAATTTTCATAACACAAGATATTAATGGAAATAAAATAAAAAACAATAGATAAAACATATGAGATTATAGTCGTTTAGGGAATATAAATCCACAAGCCTGCTCTACTAACATGCAACTCCTAGAAAATAGGGATTTAACTAGAACCAGGCCTTTTCCTCGGTGCTTCCTGACAGAGTGTAAGAAGCAGTCACTTAGTAAAAAACAAGGAGCTTCTCCCATGTTCTTTCTGAGCTTCAAAAAACACTAGTTTTTAATACTCGGTACAAGTAGTTATAAATTATATCATTAATATAGAATGATTGAGAGAATACAAATGAAGAAAATAGTTACAACATGAAACTGAGAAGAGAATAGTTCCCCATGATAGAAAATAAGAGTGAGGAAAAACTCAAATAGATTATTTTAAAATACATCAATGTTGATCTAGATATAATAACTATTGAAAACGTTATTATTCTTCTTATGTCATGTATCAAAGAGAATCAACACATAAAACATCAAGAGATATATAATGTAATTGATTTCTTCTATTCATATTACTTATTTATATGATCATGTTCTAGAAATCATGCGTATATTCACACATAGTATTCCACATAATCATATACTATAAAATTATTCCTTGGAATTAAATTCTAAATGTATTTTTCCTACAATACCATGGAAATATGACTAAGGAATAAATTATGTTGTACTATTTTATTCTCTTAATACTTTCAAACTTTTGTAATATTCATTTCATGGTAAAGATGTATTCTAATATTTAATTCATCAAGTACATCATTAATTTATCCTTAATGTACTCCAAATGTAATAAATATATAGGTTACAGAACCACAAAGTGGATTTGGGATCACCACATTGCCTAATTCCATGGATATTAATTCAAATAGAAGAATCGATCCATATATTTGTTCTTCATGTATCTAAATAACATATCCATTTTCTTGAATATAAAAATTGGTCATAGTTGAATAAATCACATAGCCTATTGGAAACATGTATCTTGATATACTATAGATAAAAACCATGTAGCTAATTACTCCATGTAGAAAATTCACTTATCCATTTAAAAAATATTTTTTTCTCACATGGTTGATTAATCGGTGTAGGTGTCTTTCATATATATGATTCTTTGATGCAACTAATTTATATAGGTGATTCCATCATTTAGATGATTACTTAACATAACCAATCATCCACATAAGAAAAGTATTCATGTATCTAAATCTTCCATAATTTTAAAAATTTATACAGACCACCTAAATTTTAAAATTCCAATAGAATTAACTAAAATAAAAATAATATATAGATAAACATAATTAAGAAATCTTTATAAATGTATGAAGGTTTTATGAGATCATGAAAACATAAAAAACATGGGATATTTCAAAATTTCATTATTAGTCAAATCGTGATTTCTATATAACCTATGATCGATGTAATTCCCAAATCAGGGGATCTATATTGAATAACCTAGACTAAATTAGAGGATTTAAATAATAAACTCCAAGATATTCTAGATAAAGGTTTTATACCCAAAATTGCTTCACCATGTGTAAGAACATGGATTTTATATGAGTTATGGAACCTTTTAATTTAAATTTAATTCATTTATTTTTTCTTAATAGAAATACCTATTACATTTAATATATTTTAATGGTGTTTGGGGCTTGTTCATAGACAGAAGGCTGGAGTTTTGGAGGAAATAGGTGGGTTTCATGGTTACTGTAAACAGTTATGCCCAGTCTACATGATTTGTTTGAACTGTGTCGGGGTGATCAATTACACAATAGTGGTCTATATGATCATTACTAACCATTCACTCCAGGAAGCACCACCATGAAAATGTTGTAGGTCTCGTTGTACATGTGTTTTAAATGGGATACACATGGTCAGTCTAACTATGCACCCATCAAATGTGATGGGTGTCTTAGGATAGTTCTTATTCCACGGTTCGTGTATGGTTTGGAAAATTGTGTGGCCATACCCTATGACCCCTTATTAAAGGGTGAATAGAGAAATTTTCCCCAATTTGATTTTAAATCACCCACCTATTTTTACTTACTCTTACACACAAATCTATCCTCTCCCATTAAAGTCTTCTCATGACTAATCTTGGATTTGATCTCCCTTCTATGTCCAAACTCAAAATCGAGCACTGTCCATCACATTGGATGTTTTTTGATAATATATTAAATCCACATCATTTATTTCTCAAATAATATCACCTTCATCAAATTTATTTTGGTGTGATCTAATATGCCCTATTTTCAGCGCATTAGTTTGTTCTAATGTTTTCACTCATTCCAGGTTGAACCAAGAGAACGTATTCGATGAAGAACCTACAAAAAGAATAAGGTGGGTGGTATAGTAATTATCCCTCATGCATTTTTTCATTATATTATGTGTTCTGATGCCACACGCCAAATTTTTTGTGTTCTTCCATATATATATACATGTTTCTCATCATTAATTTTTTATCCCTAGTAAAAATGACCTTCTGCCTCTTTTTTATTTTTGGAATATTTCCCCATCAAATAATTACATCCCATGAGGTGTCCTTTTGGGGATTTCCTTTTTATTTTGAATTATTATGAGTCCAAACCACCTCTAATGTTCTTTTGGCTTGGCATCTAGATGAAATGACTATAAATAATTAAATGGAAGGTGAGTGGTATAACTACATCATGTAATTTTACATAAACAATATTTAATCCCTTTTTATGTGGTATGTTTATGAATTATCAACTATTTAGTAGCTCATACTTAAGCCTATTTGACTGCTTATTGCCTTTGATACTTGGGTTTAGTATCTCTACTAATATGATACTTGGGCATGGCATCCCTACTAATATGATACTAAGGCATGGAATCCCATATACTAGTGATAATCATTCATGGTGTCACATATACATATGATACTTGGGAATAAATACGTTTTTGATGTGTGATACATGGTCATGGAATCCCTTACTATGTTATAAGACTCTAATGACTAGAAATATATGCTTCAGTTACACCTCTAGTCTTGGCTAGCACATCATATCTATATACATGGATACAAATATAATTGTGTATATAGTTCAAAAATATACATATCTTAATATATATGTATGTGTGTGTGTGTTCATAGTAACACCTTTTCAGAGGTTTTTGGGCATAGGCTGAAGAAGGCAGTGTCTTCATTGTGTTCTTTATGAGCTAGAGCAGACCCTTTATAGTTTACATTTCTAATTTACAATTTTTATATAGACACACTAATCATATTACATGCACTAGATGGATAATTCTAGACATTTTTTGTGGTGTCCTACTGTGTATATCTCAAACCCTACTCAGTTCTCCATTTTTTACTCCATCAGACATCATGGATATAGGATGGGATAAGTGATAGTGCCATGTCTTGGATGTTTGATTGATTAAAACATGGTATTTTGGTAGTACGAGATCGATCCTTTTATTTTCATGCTATAGTATGGTCTTTTGGTTTTTTTATTTTTTATATACATGCATGTATGTATTCTTGAATTATGTATAACTCCTTGGAACACTTATCATTTTGTATAGGGTGCCACTTTTGGCTTGATTTATTATTTCTATCTATGTGATATACTTATCCACTTCTATTTTTCTTATTATACTTCTGTTATTTATTCATTATCTCATCTCTATGCCACTCTAATTATGATGGTATTGTCTCCCCATTATACCAACATATGTGCTCACTACGTTTATGAAGCTTCAAGCATATAGGTAGGCATGATTGAGGCCATGTGTCCCATAGGTTTAACTACATATATCAAGTGATCCCTATAGAGAGGTGACAAAGTGGTATCATAGGCTCTCATTTTATTTCCTTATTATTTTGGGATGGTATAAATGATTTTAGATGTTTCAAAATTTGGTAATTAGACTATGCATGGGAGTATCTAACCCATCAATAAAGAGAACCAAAATTACCTAGGATGTGATTTTTTTTTTTGGATTCTATTTATTAAAGTTGTTCTTATTTCACCACTAGGAGACTCACATGATATATGATTTTTATTATTTTTATAATTGTGGATTACAATCTAACCTTGGATTGATATGGGATGGAATTTTTCATTCATGCATCATCATAGGCTTGTAGAGATTCACATTTCATGCGTTATTCTAAGAAATATAGGTGCATCTTGTGGTTTTTGTTAAATGTGGTATATATGAGTGCTTTGACTACTATATATGAAATTGTGATAATAAAATTATTGGGAGATGAGAAACATAATTGGTTACATAATGTTCCTGTATCAACTTAATAGTGTTGTCTAGAATATCCTGATGTTAACAACTTAAGTAGTTAATTATGAAATGTTGATTCATGGACCACTGGACACATGGAATAAAATATGTTTATGGATGTAACTAAATAGAAAATAAATTTCAATTTATAAAGTGTTTGGTCCTTTGTAAATTGGAAAAGGTGATCTATATAATTCAACCATTTAATGATATATATTTTCTATATAAATGAGTATGAAGTTACATTAATTTAATTTATAAAATGAAATGGTCGATGTTAAATAGAGATTTTAATTGCAACATAATGGGTGTTTTCCTCTATATCTTGTAGCTGACACTCTTTATACCATGACCACTAACTTATACCAGAGAACTTAACCCTGACACATATTATGTAGTGGTTAGTAGACATTATCTCACATTTTTCTTATCCTTATGGATTATACTCTTACCAAATATTGTTCAGAGGAATGTGTTTGGAAATTGTAGAGGTATTCCACCATGACTCTCTCAGGTCAAGTGCCATGAATATAGAGATGACCAAAATCTAGAGATGGTGAGACGTGACCCACTGGTTGTGCCGCCTATTGAACCCCTTGCTATACCTGACATGGTAGTTAATTCCCATTTTTTAATTGGGTTTTCTATAGATCAATAAAATCATATAGGGAGCCCCATGATGAACCCCTAATATAGAATATTTGATGTGATAATTTAAGTAGTAGCATCCACCCATGTTTTTAGGTTTTTGGGGTCCTCGAGCTATAGAGTCATGGATGGAGGCCATGATAACTATCTTAGAGTTCCTAGATAGACCTCTTAAGAGGAGATTAAATATTAAAATGTACATGCTTTGAGATTATTCTAAGAAATTGTGATCTAGGAATATAGTCATTAGGTTATAGACTGTGTTGGTTTTTAGACAATATTCTATGACTATTTTTATCCCTAGATACTGGGAGTAGACTGAGCTAGAGAGTCTATACATCTACAGCATGGTACTATGTTCATGATGAACTATTATTATTAGTTCATGGAGCTCTAGGTATTCATATAGATTATTAAAGGTGACGTGTTGGTGACAACGAGACATTTTGAGAATGGGATAGTATAAATAATCTTATCTCAGATGAATTTCTTTTTGTTCACCCCTATTTTGGAAATATCAAACTAGATAGTCATCATTGAGCATCACTAATGGAAGTTGATGGAGTGTGATAATTTGGTTTAGAACTGAGACAAGGAAGTGTTTTTACTAGAGGATTTAAATTCATTCTTGAGACAGCACTTGAGGGAAGCATAGGCCAAAGGAAACCCACTTATAGTTACATGGTTTGTCAGTAGTTTATAAATCTAGGCCATAAGAACCCCCAGTGTCCCAATGACCCTATCAATTTTCAAGAATACAATAATTTGAGGTATTGTTATTATTTCTATTGGATCATAACATTTGTTCCTGGTGGTTGAGGTTCAATATTTTCTCTGAATTATATGGTCGAATTAATATAACCTTGATATTCAGGTGCATAGAGTACTACTGGTCATTTGGGAAGAGGATGTGGTTATGGCCGACATATCTAGGATTCAGATATATAAGGCCAGTAGTGCAGACCTTCCTTGGGTAGTCAGGTTGTTTCCTAGGGTCATGGATCTGACCATATTTATGTAGTTTATCCTTTTCTAGAGAAGTAACAAATCGGGACACCTAAAATTTGAGGTACTACTCTAGTATACTCTACATTAGTTTCTACCTTATTTGACACTCATTCTTCATATTTTTTCTTATCTATTGAAATTTTTCAAAGTATTGGATTTGAAATTCAGAACCCAAGTTGTGTTATAACCCTTAACATTATTTTGGTATCCATTCACAGAGTGTACAACAATCAAAAAGTGTTCCCACTTGAGATAGGTGGCCATAGGTTTCATTGGAACCTCTTCATCCTCAAGATGTCCAATTTTAACATCATTCCTATGATGGAATTGTTAGATCCTTCCATTCCTATATAAATTTTTATCACTAGAGAGTGTCCTTTATATCACCAAACGGAAGTGGTTATATATTTAAGAATGAATGGGATGTCAAGGTGAGTCGAGCTAGACCCGATCTTCATGGACGGAGTGGAGTGACAACCCATTTTTCTAGTCGTTTTCTAGATGATCTGGGAGTATATAAAACTGATTTCCCTCTTGAATTTGATTACTTTAAATAATTATTTACTAATGAATTTTTTAAACTACCTTAATAGATAGAGTTAAAGTTTTTTATTCAGCTGGTTCCAAGAGATTTGTCATTATCCATTCCTTATTATATAATGGATACTAATAAGTTTCAATAGATCAAAAGGCATCTAAGGGATGTGGGGGAAAAGGGTTTTATATAACCCATCACTTCACCATGGTTTTCACCTATCCTTTTCACTAAGAAGGTGCATGGTACCCACATAATTTTGTTTCTATTGTCATCAGTTGAACTAGATTGAAATTAAGAACCAATATTCAATGCCCTGTATTAATGATCTCTTCGATTAACTCTGAGGATCAAGGGGTTTCTCCAAGAGAGATTTGAGGTCAGGATGCCATCAAGTATGATTAAAACCATATGATATTCCATGTATAGACTTCCAAAATCAGTATGGTTTATATTAGTATATGTTCATACCATTTGGTCTCACGTACATTCCCACATTTTTATTTCCATGATGAATCAGGTTTTCCACCCGTATAAGGATTCATTTTTGGACGTCTTTAGGGATGATATCTTAGTATTTCACATACTCAGCATTATCATGAATAATATATTAATATAATATTGAATGTAATGAGAGGACCAAATTTATGCTAATATCACTAAATTCCACATCTATGTTAACATATTTTTTATTATTTGGGTCACATTATCTCAGATACAGGAGTATCAGTTTACTCGATGAAGTTGAAAGATGTTATTTCATGGAATAAACCTAAGAAATTATTTTATATAAGATGTATATTAGGGTTATAAGGCTATTATAGGTGTGTTATATAAGATTTATCATTCCATTCAGCACCACTTACTAGCTTTAAAATTAAGGATGTGAAGTTTTGGTGGTCTGAAGCATGTGAGAAATGCTTTCAAGAGGTGTAAGGAAGATTGACATGAGCAACAATATTTATTTCACTAGTTCTTAGAATAGGATATGTGGTGTTTTATGATGCATAAGTTCTTAGTCTAGGAGAATTATTGACGTAGTGGAATTGATTCTTTGCATATGGGTCTCATCAGTTGAGGCCTCAATGGAGTGATTACTTGATGTATGATCCAGAGCTAGCATCTATCATTCATGCCTTATGTTGTTGGTGTCATTAGTTGTTGTTATAATTTTTTATGGAGATTATAGGGCACAAAATCCCCAAATATATCGTTACACAGTGTTACTTGAACTTTAGTTAGATAATTTTTTGAATACCTCCAATACATCAACATTGAGTGTGCCTATATGTTGGGGAAGGGTAACACATTTTCTAATTCTCTATGATGAAAGAATCAAATGAAATCTATTCAATAAGCCAATGATGAATGGAGGTTGATGGATCTTCTTTCTTAGATACATATAGTGGTTTAGGAGAGCCACAATCATCTATTACTTATTGGATTAGTGGTAACCAAATCCTTTCTAGATAGAGTGAAGGGGAGTTCATTCTAGGATCATGAGTGTTTATTCATTAGGGATGGTGTTTTATGTGGGGTTCCATAAATGGGTTTGGGTACTAATAGATATGAAATTTTGTTTTTCATGGGAATGTATTGTTTCCTAAAAACATGTGAGAGGAACTGTTGTGAGGATATTATTCTTTATAGAGGATAGTGAACACCGTGATTTCTAAGATGTACAAAGATATGCTCTGCCAGTGTTGGGGTCCTGGGATGAAATGTTAGATCGTGGGATTTATTGCTAGTTATTCCTACTATCAGAAGTTGAAGGTGGGGAACTAGTGGATTGTTGGATTTTTACATTACTTACCAGTATCATAATGGAATTAGGATGATGTCACTGTGGATTTTGTGACCAGTTTTTTGAGGTTACCTTGAGGTAAAAACGTTTTTTGGTAGTCATGGACTGGAAGGTGAAGGTCGACAATTTTCTTCCAATCAGGAAGACCTTCTCGGTGGATGATCTTTGAAGACTGTATATATATGACATTATACACCTTCAGGCAATATTTTGGACCATAACTTTATATATGGATTCTCCTTTTACATGTATTTATCGTTTGGGGTAATAGAAGTCTCTTAGGACACAGGTGTTTCTGAGTATATCCTTTTACCCACAAATCAAGAGCCCTTATGAAGGTACTATAGGACATGATTCGAGTATATCTCTTGGATTTTAGAGGTTCTTGGGAGAAACATATACCTCTTGTTGATTTTTCCTACAATAATACTTCCATTGTACTATACTTATGGATCTGTATGAAGCTTTATAAGTTAGGTCATGATATTTATCCCAATGATGGGTAGTGACACTAGGACATTGTATCATTCAATATAATTTGAAGAAATTGTATCTTATTAGTATATAGTTTTTTATAGATCAGTATAGAGAAAAGTGTTATGCTTAACGACATCACTGACCCTTGGAGTTTAAGGTAGGGGTCAGGTTTTCTTACGTGTTTCTTCTAGAAAGGGACATAGAAAGATTTGGAGATTGGAAAAGATATCACATTATTAGGTTGGGACTTTTTAGGTATTATAGAGAGTCAAGATGGTATCCTATCATACTGCTCTTCCTCGTAGGTATTGATCCATGCATGGTATCTGCCATATATTATAGCTTTACAAATATCATACAGACCCATCACATACTTTTTACCTAAGGATATTGAATTATAGGCGGATTCTTATATTGAGGAGTATCCTATTCATATCATTGATTGAAGTAAAAAGGGTCTATAAGGTAGATATGTCACTCTATTATGGGTACTATTGAAGTATGGCCACGTATAGGATGAGACTTGGGAGATAGAGGCTACCATACATGCTTAGTGGTGGGATTTATTTTCAGATGAAGTTTTATCATCCTTGGAAGGGAAACTCCAGAATGAGTTTCTTTAAGGGGGGAAGAAAAAAAAGACCCCATTTTTTAGATTAGGTATAGAACCATATTATTTTTAGTTTAATTTTTTTTTCTATAACATAATAGGAATGAATAATAACCTTATAAAGGTTTTGAGGGTGTATAGGTCTTATTCAGAGATGAGAGACCTATGTTTTGGAGTAAAATGGTGGTACTCACGATTAATGTAAATCATGACACCTAGTATGGAATGGAATCCCAAATGATATGATACACAGTCATGTAATCCCTATTAATATGATTCATGGGAATGGAATCCCTACTAATGGGATACTCGGGAATGGTGTCACATGTACTAGTGATACTCGGGCATGGTGTCCCATATACCTAGGGTAGTTGGGCTTGGCGGCCCTCATAATGTGTGATGCTTGATCATAGAATCCCTTATTACTTTATAAGGATCTATTGACAATACATGGATTCCTGATTTATGCCTCGGTCATTGTATAAAACTATAAATATATATAAATATATATGGATATAAAATTCATTATGTATATAGTGCATATATATATATATAAACATGCATGTGTGTGTGTGTTCATGGTGACATCTGTTCCATGGTTTCCTAGCATGGGTTGAAGCAGGTAGTGTCATCCTGTTGTCCTTTAAGAGCCAGATATCACCCTTTATAGTTTACATTACTACATTACCATTACTATATATGAAAATTCCACATATTAGATACACTGGTTGGATAATTTTGAGCACCATTGGTGGTGGCCTACTAGTATATCTCACACCCTATTTGGACCACTATTCGGTACCCAGAAAGACTTTATGGATTCATTTAAGGATAAGGTAAAGCTTCTAATCTTGGACGATTGATTGATTATAGCATAGAAGATTGAGAGCACATGATCGATACTTGTCTCATGATTATATTGGACAACCTTTTTGGTCTTTAATTCATTTTGATATACCTATATATATGTATGCTTGAATTTTATATAGATCAATGACAAACTCATCATTTTTTATATAGTGCCTCATTTTTTATGATGTATTATTATTTTTTGTATGCCTTATTCTACAAAACAATTTTTTATTATGCTTTCTATTGTGTATTCGTTATCTCACTATTGTTCCACTCAAATTATGAGTGTATAGCCTCCCCATTGTGCCATCATGGACCCTCACTACTAGTTCGCATCCTCTGGTGTACGGTGAGGTGCCCTTGAAGCCTTTTCATCAACCAAGTTTTGTTACTTATGACTAAAATGGGTCTCTAACATCACACCAAGGGGTGCATAGGTTCGCTTATTTAAGAACAAGGATGTATCAATTCATATTTTTATTGGTTATTGTTAACATAATAAAATCATGATCAATAAAAAATATCATCTTCTCCATATCTAAAATTTGTTTGTTCAACTATGACTAACTCAGTACTTCTCAAAGATCATCGTTTTATCTAGAAAACATCAATTAAGGGTGAAATTGGAGGATGTACTCAAGATAGTATTTCATATGAGATATGGTCATTATAAATTCATAGTGTTTCAATTTAGAATTAATATTTCTTGTATATCTTCATGAATTTAATGAAAAGTGTATTTAGGGATTACCTTGGTCAGTTTACGGTAGCTTTTATTAATGATATAGTCATATATTCTAAGGGAAAAAGAACCTTGGAGATAATTTTAGGGTTGTGATAAAAATATTGATAAAAGACAACATTTATACCAAATTTTGAAAGGTTTAATTATATCAAGGGGATGTATCATTATCTGGTATTTTAATCACAAAAGATGGAATATTTATGTATCCTTCGGTGAAATAGGTAATTAAATAATAGAATCGAACAACCACTAATATATAGATTTTTATTTTCGTATATTGGATGGATATTATCAATGCATTGTGATAAATTTCTAATGATTTTTAATTCCACTGAGTAAGTTTACTCCTAAGGGAGTCTAGTTGTAATAGATAGATTCATGTGAAGAAAATTTCAATCAACTCAAGACAATTTTGATCACTACGTCTATTCTCCTAATACCTTAATGTAAAGAATGGTTATGGATATATAGTAATCCATAAAATAAGGTACGAGGATTTTTCCTAAAAAAATGAAATGTTTGTAGATTATGCCTCATGAAAATTAAAGTTCCATGAGAAAAATTACCTGATATATGATCTATATCTATCATTTTTAATATTTTCATTACAGGTATAGAGGAATTATCTCTATGGAAAAAGTTTTAATTATATTCCAATCATGAGAGTTTAAAGTATATATTCAGTTAAAATAAGTTAAAAATTAAATAAAGGAGATAGTTGTAGTTCATTAGGGACTACAACTGCTCAATAAATTATTACCATCAAAAAATAAAACAATGTTGATGATGCTCTAAGTAGGGAGGACCATGATACCTTATCTATGATTAGGATTAAAATAGACCCAATACTCATGGATTTTCAGAGGATATAATAGGAATTCATAAGGGATAGAGAAAATCCCATATTTCCAAAATGACTTCTCAACCATCCATCCAGGTAAAGATCATGGTGGTGTAATATGAAGATATAGATATTTAGAAGAAGGTATAAAATACTCTAGAGTTTAACTTTTATAGAAATAGATTTATTTTATTTGGATATTAGATATGTATCTCATCCATACAGAAATCGAAAAGGTATATTATGGATAATGAACATGGCTCAAAATTCTGTATTAACCTTTGAATCATAATGATATATAGAGAACTCGAGGATAATTTCTAATGGTATAATATAAAGAGGGTCATTATGGAGTATATATCTCAATTCTTTATATAGGAATAATTAAATGTTAAACATCATAAATCTAAGGTTATTATGAAATTATGTCCTAGGAAAGTAATAAATGAGAGAACATCACCATGGGTTTCATCATGGGTTTTCACATGACTTGCATAAGTTATAATTCTATTTTGTTTGTGGTTAATTGGATTATTAATTTATAATATTTTATTTCTATTCAAGAGGATTTATTACTAGATAAAAATTCCAAGTTTTATATAACATAATTGTTATAGTTTCATGAAGTACCAATTTTAATTTTATCTGATCAAGGTCTAAGGTTCACATTAAGTTTCTATACAAGTCTCTAAGAATAATTTAATATAGAATTGAAATTTAGCATGGATTAACATCCTCAAACTGATAGTCAATCTAAAAGGACCATTAAAACAATGGAATACATGATGAGATTATATTCAATGGAATTTATATGAGGTTGTGATAAACACATTCTCCTAGTATAGTTCTCATATAACAACACTTTACATTCCATAATCTATATGGAACCATATGATTCTCTATATAGGAAGAGATTTAGAACTCTAACATGGTGGGATGATGTTATGGAGAGGGTTTTTTTCTAACCCGACCATGTTTAAGAAATTATAGACAAGGTCCAAACCATTTTCTGACATGTCAATGTAGTGAAAAGTATAGAGAATAGATATGATCATAATCATTGATGGGATCTATATTTTATGTAAATAATAAACTGTACCTTCAAATATCTCCATTGATGAGGGCTACGAGATACTAGATGAAAGCAAATGTAACACCCAAGTATTTAAGTATGTGCTTTCATTTAAATAAAAACATATTTGAATAAATTACATCGCATAAAACTCTAAACTAAAATAAACCATAATATAATTATTATAATATAAGATAGACATTAATATATTGTGATAATAAAATTAGAAAAATCATTAATAAAATTTTATTAAGTGTGAAACTAAAATTAATTAAAATATAATAAAATTTTTGACTATAAAAACATATATTTTAATTACATATATATTATTATTATTATTAAATAAAAATTGATTTTTTAAATACCATTTAATTTATTAATTTTTATGGCTAGAAGATAAATAATTAATGTGATGTGATTAATAAAAATTAAAATTAAAAAAGGAATTTTTTCAAATAACTGGTTTTAAAAAAGCATTGTGTATTTATATTAAATTAATTTACCCAATTTTAAATGAATATTTTAATAAAATATTTTTATTTGAAAATAAATATACTTATACTCATTATAAATTAATATGAAATAAGGTTTATTACACTTAAATTTTTAAATAGTCGATTTCTTATAATAAAATTTTTCATTATATTTTATGTTTTTATTTCAACTTTAAATTCAAAAAATTATAATTTTATTTTGATGAAATAAACATAAATTTTGTATTCATTATATAAAAAATAGATTACTTATATTTTTAGTATTTTCTTAAAATGGTATATTTTCAGATAAATATTGAAAAATACCTTTTCTATAAAAAAAATTAACTTCTATGACATCAATATAAAATAAGAAATAATTGAAAATATATCTATTTGTCCCACTGTTCAAGAGAGGGGGTGAATTGATCTTCCAGGTTAAAAATTTTCTATGTAAAAAAACTTTAATTCAAATCCACTGATTTAAAAATGTCCTAGTAAAAAATATTAATGTTATTTATAATTTAGTTATTTTAAAAAATTTCTTAGTAGAATGACCAATATTCAATTAAATAATTCGAAACTATTTTATTATTATACATCAAATAGTATCTATTTATATATATTTCATAAATAAATTCTAACTATTATATTATATTTTTCCAACATAGTTTAGGGTGAATTTTATTTATTATAGTGTAAAAAATGAAATAGATTTACATAGTGGAAATTAAAATAAGAGGTTTAATTATAATTTGGAACATTTCCCTCTCCACTTGACATTAATAAACTACCATGAATGATTATGATAATTTAATAAACGTTTTACACAACCTGAAATTAGTTTTATAGAAAAAAATAATAATAGAACTCTATGATATATAGGATTATCAACAAGCCTCTTCCATAATTATCTATAAAAGGATAAAAGTGTGAGAAGAGAATGAAAGAGTGTCAAAGTACTCTTTGAATTAGAACACAAGTATTATTTAATATATTTTGAATAAAATGAAAGAACATCAAAATTTTAAATGAAAAATAGAAAGGGAAAAGTGATATGAAATGTATTGAATCTCTTATTTTTATTTTTTTGTTTGATAAGTAAGGTAAAATTCTCTCTTGAGTGATTATCTAGGAGTTTGAGAGAATATTATGAAATCATTGAAACTTTCCATTTTTTCAATATATTATTTGAAAATATAGTATCATAGTGTATAGGAAAATTTTTCATGACTAGAATAAAATTATTGAATCACTATATGTGTGTAGATTTTAATAATTTCAATATGAATTTTATCAAATTATCGAATGATAACTAATCATAAATTAATCATTGTACTGTGAATCCTTACCATAAAACCATAAATTATCTCAATTTTGTTAACTACTCTCAAAAATATCTATTAATATTACCATAATGAATTAATCCTAAAAATAGTCATGGTAGATTTGTCCTATATAAATATAGACTTCTCATATAATGGTTTTATTCATAAGGGTCATTTTAAAATTTTGATTACTACATATGGGTAACCCATATTAACCTTATTTGGTGGGGAACATATTATATATGGGTTTTAAATTCATTTTTCACTACATTTGGAAAACTCATGGTTAGTTGCTTCGGGTAGCCAATAGTGTGGTTGGGTTCCTTGAGATTATTAAGTGCTTGTGGTGGATGAAAATTTTCTCCATGTTGTCACTTCAAGCTTATGGTCGATTGGATATTCTTTGTGTGGATGATGTTAAATAGTCATCATTGACCAAAATTCTTCTTGTGGTAACATTACATGATCATTTTACAACCACTTTATTTTGGATACAATGTGTATTTATCAAATATAACCATGAAATCAATCTAACACATTTACAAAACCTGATACTATCAGTGATATAACATGGATTTCTATATGGTTGATCATGTATGGGTGATTTTATAGTCATTTATTTGATAACTTTGAACATAAAATTTGATGAAAATATTTCTATGTTCAACAAAATTGTCCTCACAATCAATGTAATACACTTATGGTAGGTTCCATACTAAGTAATTTTTTTCAATAATATATTATAAAAATATAACATATAAATAATTAGTAATAGAATAAAAATTATTTGATTTCATTAAAAATTTATTTTTTTCACTATGTCAATAATCTCCCCCTTTTTGTTATCATAAATCAATATTATGTTATAGTAATATAAAAAATAAATCACTAGTGATATAATAAAAATGATTTGAGTTCATTAAAAATGGAATTTTTGGACTATGCCAACAATCTCCCACTTTTTATTGTCATAAATCCTTATAGGATAAATGTTTAAATAAAAATAGGAATTTAAAAACATAAATTATTTATATCTTATTATAGAATTAATAGCTTCTTACTAGGAATTCCAAAAATTATCAAATATTTTTAAGATAATCTATCATAATATTTTTCTATATTTCAAATAATTTAACTTCCATATATTTACTCCCCCTTTTGGATTATCAAAAATGAAATAAAATAATAATAAATAATAATAATAATATTTAATTTAGAACTTATATGTGAAATAATATCATAAATTAAATAATTGAAAATAAAATAGAGTTATATTAGAAATATATTAGAATAATAGATAAATGAAATATTTTTAGTATGTATGGAATGTCATACGAACAAAATGTGTTGATATAAAATCATATTAATATATTTTAAATATATGAAAATAAAAAAAATATCCCACCAGTCAAAGTATAGATTTGAATGTGTTTCTCTCGTAACCTGATGGTAAAAAGGGTGTTTGTCTTTATCTTGAGAAGGTAAAGGAGTGGGCTTGGGCTAATATGAGGGTTCATTAAAAATAATTCTTTGAGATAGGGGGATAAATTTATACACTACCCAAGTAGGATTAAATCCAAAATTTGGTACAAAAATAGAAATGGTGAAAGTAATTCTAGAGGTTGAAGTTAGAGAAAATTAAGGTTTATACATGGTCATAGGCACTCTTAAAGTAACACTATAAGAAAACAAATAAGGTTCCATGATATGATTCAAGTCCTTTAAATAACCAATTATAGGCCACATATTTCTAAAACCATATCTTTATCATATATAAATATACATTATATAGGTTTAACACATTGATCTAATCAACTTGAGTTTTAAAATCTCGGGTGGAAAGGGTCACCATTAGTCCACTAGGTAATGAACTAAATAAATATTGTAATTAATTTTATATAAAAATTTAACTATGGTAATATTTAATAGCCTTATTTATAGTTACTATTTCTTTTCTATATCCCTTGGAATCAGTTATGACTAAATCATAAATTCTTTCAGTGTTATTTTTAATATATAATAATATAAAATAGTTGGTTTCTCAAGGACCATGAAAAATAGATCCCAGATATACTCTAACAATCTATCTTATTAAATTAAAATCAACCCAAGATAGAATATAATAATAATAATATATAAGATCATGTACAAATATTCTATGATATCTCTAAGATATATAGCTTCATTTACTCAATATCTATATAATGAAATCCAATAATCTCTTTTAGAAACTAAATCTCATTTTAAATATGATCAATAATACTAAAACACCTCAAATGGATGTGATTAATAATTGTAAGTATATCCATCAACATTCATTATTCTCATGATTTCCCAAAAAAAATATAATATCCAAAAATAAATGTGTCAATGCGTTCATCAAATCCACCGTAACCTTGATCAATAAATCCTTTGTCAAAAAATAACTAAAAGAATTAGGTGAGGTTATATACTGTTTAGGAGGGTAAGTAATACCAGGTTATTAAATATGTTCTAAAATAGTTTATTTATCTATAAAAATATAAGTATCAAATATAGGATACTCATACATGGCTCAAAAAAATAGTTGGTGCTGAAATAGATTCTGGTAATTCAACTAGTATTTATAAGAGTTATCTTAAACATGTCATCAAACACTTAATTACACTATTTAGTTCAACCTTTGTTCATCCTATAATCTTGGTCTTGGATAGGTTTATTTAGTCTTCTCATAAATATAAATTCATCCAACCAATGAAACTGTAAATATTTGTGGAGAAGTAGGGATGGTATACCTACCATTCTTAGGTGGAGGACCTCCATATTGGTCATCACCATCCTCATTATCTGAAACTGAGCAATAAATACCCAACAAGGAAGATCCTAGGGACTTATCCCTTTTCAAAGTAGAGTATCTAAATAAAAATATCCCCTTATCTCATGTGTAGGATATCCATTACCTATAATAATTTCCATTTCCTCGATAGAAGGATTGAAATCATCAATAGACTCATCATTTTCATCATTTTCAATAACATCAGTAGTATCGTCATAATCATCATCAAATTCATATATTGTCTCACTAAATAGTTTAGTTAGAAAATTTTCAGTATCCTCAAAACCATAATCATCCAATTCTTCTTCCTTAAAAGGTAAAGGTAGATGACTTTCAGAAGAACCATATAATCCATTTTGAGGTCTAACTAACTCCACAGGAACATGACCTCTTTCTTTCTAAAATTCTTTAGTATAATATTTATTAAAATTAGTTATTTCTTCATAAATTTATTGGTAATAGAATTCCATAGCATCGTATGGTTCTAACGAGTTTTATATCTATCTTTTATCCACACAAAAATTATTGGATTGAATTTTTCATAGTGTTTTTCACTATCATCCACCCATGCATTCTTCTATCAGTTCTGGTTAACTTTAATTCACTTTCAAATGGTTTGATTTTGGAAAATTCCTCCAATAGAAAAAAAAAATTCTCTCATTTAATAGCAAGTATTTTTATGAAAATAATGTGATATATAAATTTAGGATATATATATATAAATGAATTAAATATATATTAATTCTTACTAACCTCTTCATTATGTATCTTCTAACATTTGGAAAAATTCCATTTCTATATTCTTCAAAAGATATGGGTGAAATGAATCATAGTGTCTTAAAAAACTAAATTACCACTTTATAGGAAATATTATAAGATGAATAAAATTCTGTAACAATCTATAGTCAACTTCCATCTCTAAGGAATTATGACATCTATAGTTTTTATCCCTAGTTAGACCCTCTTGAGCCATTCCGATTTCAAAATTTCTATTGCTAATCTAGAAGTATATTGTAAAATATTCAATCTATCCTTCGTGAAGAAATTTTAGACATTTTTCCCAATATTTGTGAGATAAATCCAGTTATCTTTCAACTATTAGTTTTCATATATAGTTCCTTTTAAAGATTTTTTACCCAACATTCAAGTAAAATATCATTTTTAACTGTAGATAGGATATGATACCCTTGTCACTAAACTATGTTCCTAGCCTTATTTTAGGATGGAAATCCAGAAAAATTACTTATATAACTTAAAAAACATTATAGATACTTCCTTCTCAAGAATAATCAAATGAAATTTTTGTTCATGTAAATCATTTAGACAAAAATACTCAAACTAGATTTTGATTTATTCATAGGTGGTTACTCATAGAGAGGAAAGATATTTAAATCTCCCTTTATTCTCACCATTTTAAAAGAGGATAAAGAGACATGAGTTTCTAGTGGCATTAGAGGATTCAATTTCTTCATGGATTTGAGAAAGGGATTTTTTAAACACTGATGGAAGAAAAATTGAATTATAGAGAATGAAAAATTAAATCATTTAGGGAAAAACAAATAAGTTACTAAATATAAAAAATAATATTTTCATAAAACATTTGAATAAATTAAATACTTAGGTTAGGTCTACTAGTATAATAATATGCTTTAATGGTACTTCAGGACTTATATAGTAGGTTCACTTACTATGTCACTTTCCATATAGCACTTACGGAATGTCATGGTGGGTCCACTAACAATATGAATTACTGCACAACAAATTTCATAGTATAATGAACAACTATGTGACATACCTTATGGAAGATTGAACTTTGTGATAACATGAGAGAGTTATGGAAGCATAAAAAACCACATCAATAACCTCATAGATGATATGTGTTTATGGTCACTTGTGACCTTTATAATCAAATTATCATCAATATTCATTCTTAATTCATGCATCTCAAATAGAATAAGAAACATTTACCACTAAATTAATATTGTCACAAAAATAATACCATAAGCATGAAATAATATTTCTATGTTATAAAAATGTTAATACAGTTTAGAATATTTAAATAATTAATGTATTTAAAAAAATTTAGAATAATTAATCATTATTAATTAATATATGATATAATCAAGTCTATGTACTTTCAAAGGGTTTGTGAGAATATTAGAAAGTTGTTTTTTTTACCAATTTAGTCCATAGTGATTGCACCTTTTTTGTATTTATTTCTAAAAAAAATTATTATTTAAATATTTCTTATTCTAGAGTATGATATAAGACATATATAAATTTTAATAGCACTATTATTGCCACAATTTTTAGGGATTTTTCAAAATTGATATCCAAAGTCTAGAAATGTGTGATTCATCTATAGATTTTTTCCATACAAACTACTTGAATCTATGTACTCATCTTGAGTAATAGATGATGCAATAGATGTCTATTTCATACTACAAAATGATACTAGTGACATTCCTTGATAGTGACATGTTCCATAGGTTCCTTTTTCTATCTAATTTATAGCCACTAAAATTAGTATCAAAGTAACTAACATGGAAGAAAATTTTGGGATATTATTATCACTGAGAGGGGGGTAAATCTATTTTGGGGAATTTTTAATCCAATTCCATCTTTTTATCCCTTTTCCACTTTGACCTGTTAGGATCTCTATTCTCTTATTCTCTTCTCCCTATCACATGCTATAATATTAAAAAAGTAAAAAAAATAACATGATTTTTTACAAGGTTCACTACTCAATAAGAGTAGCTATACCTTAACATTGTAATAAACCATATCAACCACACAATCTAATAGAAAAATAATCCTTTTTGTGGATTACAATGGGTATCTTATTTCCTTTCACTTGTGTAGCACTATGTAGACAATCCAATAGTACGTTCATGTGGTACTTTTAAAACAATCCAACAGTGTTTTTTTTACAGCACATAGCTAGATCATTATAATTCCTACCAATATATTCTTTCCCTTGTTGATGAGGGTTTGTAACACCAAGAATTCCCTCCACCAGTTGAGTCATGTCTAATGTCATAGTTTATATTTGTTCTTCCACTATTCACTTGTTACTTACTCAGCAGTATGCAAGAATCTCTTTTTACCTCTTCCCAACATAAAACTTGATATATACACAATATTATTCTTCTATTTTTCACAATAATATGAATTTGTTTTTGACTGAAGAACATTGGATTTTATTTGGCCTAAATTATAAAGTGTCGAAGCCAATTTAGTAATAAAATCTTCTTCTCTTTTTCTTACATTCTTCTTCAGTGAAAAACCAACTGAACTGAGATGTATTCTTCTTATTCTTACTAGAATCAATAAAATCCTTTATAATTATTAAAAAAATAAAGATAATCTCAAAAAATAATCATCACAATAAATCCTATCAAAATAATTATCAATATTTTAATAGGTAATAATCTATTAAACTTGGACACACAGTGCGGGTATTATACCCAAGCATTGGTTCACCGACCCGTTCTTTGAGAATCACAAAAATAGTGTGAGTTTAACATGTTTCAAGTGTCCATCGGCCATCTTCTTCACAAATCATGATGAGGGTGTAAAAACCTATTGCATGTACACTGTATTTCTCTTTAGTGAATTATACTCTCTCTTTTTCAAATTTCTTTGCACCCTGATGCGTAGTTCTTTGTGTACTACCTTTTTCTTCCATGGACATCATTTCCTTCCATAGACCTTTTCCAGTTTTGTGTACTAATTCCCTTCCCTAAATTTTTTTCTCTTCCATGGACCACCCCTAATTTTATGGACTTCCCACTCTTTCACAGAATACCAATTATTTCGTATACCATTGATGCCTCATGGAAAACCTATGATTTGTGATCCCTCTTTTCTCTGTGAACTGCCTTTGTTCAACGAATAGCCTTCAATCTGTAGACTAATTTTCCTCCATGTTCCTTTTTCTTTTACAAGATTTAGCACCTTGTATAACTACTCCATTGAAAAATTCCAACTTCATGGAATATTTCCTCTAAGAACTAAATTCCTTCAAATTATTCTTCCATGAGAACACCAATATTTCACCTAATTATTCTCAAGAACTCTCTCAGACTGACCTGATTTCTTACACTAGTGATGATATTTTTTAATAAAATTTACTCTTTCTTAATAATGGTATTAGGGTCCATTATATAGGAAAATAAATCCATAAATCTCATTATTCTTATTTTCCAAAAACATTGATGTGGGAAACTTCTCATCGCGAACTATGCTCTTCCAAAGAACCATTTTTCCATATACATACCATGAATCACCTTTATATCCTCATAGCCGTCAATTCATTCCATAAACAAATCACTACCTCTCATCCATAAAATATGGCCTTCCTATGGACTTCATGCCTTCTAGGAACTACGATCCTCCTATTAAGCATTATTAACACCATGATCATTGTAGCGTGCTTCATAGTCTACATACCACAGCTTTGCGGAATCCATCCTTTATCGATTTTCATTCGCTATTATATGTACCTCCTATGTGGTCTACAAACAATGCTTCACATTCTACAAACTCTGGTCTAAGAATTATTTTAAAAAAAACACTTCATTTTCCATAAACCCAACTCCCAATTTTGAGGCCTAAACTTTTGGAAAACATTGGGAAACTAGGCCACCTAAAATATATTATATGGTAAGAACAACTATACTAATTTTTTTTCATCTAAAATTGTTAAAAAAATACTGATTTTATCTCTAAAAATTATTTTTTAGGATTTATAATATTTTATTGATCATCTTTAGCATCATCATATTTTCTAAGTAAAGTATTATAACTTCCGTTTATTCCAACAACAACCTTTTTTCAATCAAACCTGAATACAATTGGAAACAGCTTTTCTCTAAATTTCCTTTATAAGGATTGCATCAAATGTTTTCTAAAACCCTTATGATATTTTTTAAATACAAATTAGCAAATAATCATCGTATTTATCACGTAATTTATAATAACATACCTTTCCTCCATCAACAACGTTCTTTCCAGTCAAACTTGAATACAATTTGCAACGCGTTTTCTCACTATTTCCTTTATAATTCTTTCATCACATGTTCTCCAAGAAATTTATGATATTTGTGAAATACAGTCCTGAAAAGCATCATCATATTTATCTAAGATAATTATTCAACCATGAAATCTAATGTCATAAAATGAATCCATAACAATTCTCTAGGAATCACCTAAAAAACATGAAGTCTTCAAATCACTTGCATGTTTCTTGTAATTTCAAGACTTCAGGACTTCATAAAAGATCCTTTAACTTTGGAACTACGTCATCATATGGTCCACAATTAATTATTCTTACCTCATTAAACACCATTGAGAATTAGTTAACAACAAATAAAATTTATACACAAAGTGGTCTCTTCAATAACTAATTAAAATACATATCATCTTGGGTAAAACAAACAAAATTATTTATACTTTTTAAGTATTTCAAAAAATATTTTAACAAAATTTAAATTTTATTCTCATGTATTAACATGATAATGTGCACATGAAAATACACGAAATTAGATATTTTGTTGGATAGTATTGAATTTTAGTAAAATACAAATCATACCTCAATAGTCAGTTTGGTCAAATGGTTCCCCAACTTCATCTGAGCCCAGTTTACAGCATGTACTCATTGGAGTATAACATCTTTTTGTTTTATCAATACTAAAACACTTCCCAATATATTTTTTATAATTCCATTAATTTAAATTAATTCCATATTTGTTTTGAAAAATTTTAAATCTAAGAAATAATTTTAACTCACTCATTAAACTCATTTCAAATTAATTATATATAAATTTAGAAACTTTAGTACAAAAAGAAATTTTAGATGGACCAATAATAATATCAAGAGTATAGGTTTGATAAACCCAAGAAACATTAGAACTTATTTTAATAAATAATTTTTGACTATTTATACCTTTTAAAATCAATTTTAAATTTAAAAAGAGATTAGCCTATAATATAACTCTTTAAGAGCCTATTTTAAATAATTAAGTTAATTTGAAGGTTTAAAATCCTTATTAGAAAATTTAATGTTGAAAATATAATTGATATTAAATAAAAAACCAAATAATTTAACCATTTAGGAAGGCAATATTGAAATCCATGTGATAAAGTTTAAAATTTTGATGTGTTTCATATGAAATTAGTATTCAAATGGTTTCAAGTTTATCTACTAGTGAAAATGTTTCTTTATAATTAATCTACTCATCTAGATTATAGACTTGGGAAACCAATATAAACTTTTTTCAAAAAAATCTCCTAATTCATCTTCTATGTTTTTATACACCAATTTAGTGTTAATCATTTTGTATTCCTCGGGTCTTTCACCTTGTTCCCACACTCTAATTATTTCATATTTATTTAATTCTTCTGAAATTTTAATTATCCATCATTCATCATTAATTTCATTACAGATACTTTTGGGTCCATGTTATGAAAAAAAAGATATATTTTTAACATTTCATCTAAGAGAAACTCAGTTTTGTGTTACTTTATCAATATCTTCTATAATATCATCAAAATTTTGGTCCTTATGAGTCCTAATAGTTTTGAGCATTGAAGTCCTTAGATTATACAAGTCATCTTTAAGTCCAATATATCTTCTTGGTCTCTACTAGAATATATATCATATAAATAATTATTATATTTATGGTTCCTATAGGTATTATAGATATTCATATTTTACCTATCAACCACGAGTTCATCTATGAAAACATTAGGTTCGTGTGGATATTTATCTCCAAAAGTGACAAGAATAGATTCTTCCAAAATCATAATTATTTTACTAAAGAATTTATATGATATATAATAGGTTGAATAACCAAAGAAATTTTCTTTATATCTCATTGGTTTAAACTATTAAATATTCTATTTGGAATTCATATTAAATACTTCACATCTAAAAACAGTTATTTAAAATAACTTAGGTTTTCTAGACTTACATAGTTTATATGGAGTATTGTTTAAAAGAGGTCTTATCAATAATTTATTAATTATATATTAGTATTTTTCATATATTATACCTAAATAAATTGATATAACACATTTAGTAATTATGTTTTTTAAATTTCATATATAGTTCAATTTCAACTTCCAAAAAATCTATTTGTAAGAGTTTTATGTGTAGAGGAATTTTTTCTAGAGCCTTAATTTGAGCATAAGGTTTCAAAACCTTGCTTGTGAAATTCCAGACCATGATCACTTCTCAAATTTTTAAGGGAAACTCTAATAATGTTCTCTAAATTATTTACATAATTACAAGATAGGGAAATATTTTATATGGTGAGATTAGAAAAATACCCATGTTAATCTAGAATAATAAACAACAATCACATAATCATAATGTTTTCTAGATGGAATAATAAATATACAAGTACTAAACAAATCCATGTGAACTAATTATAGGGATTGATAGGTAGAAACCTATTTTCTTCATTTAAAAGAAACATTGTGCTACTTTTATTTTATTGGGATTTTACATTTTTTATTTTGGGTATTCAAGTTTAGGTCGTTACTTGAAAAATATTTTCTTAGTTATCTTATATGTGATTTTATATTTCAATGTCCAAGTATATTAATCCAAATCTAAGATTATTTATAAAATGAAGTTAAGAAAGAAATATTTTGAGAAATAAAATAGTTTTAATTAATAATATAAACATTATCATTTCATATAGTAGTAAAAACTAAACTATGATAATAATCATAAATCATACCAGAATTATTATCAAATTTAACAGGAAACTAATCATCACAAAATAGGAAATTTCTAATCATATTATATTTTAAACCATAAATATTTCATAATTTTAAATTAAAAAAGTTTCAAAGATATCGATTTTTCTAGGGCAATTATTTTTCCTTTTGAATTTTCACAAAAAGTGACATGTTGATGATCCACGTTTACTCAAATATTAATACTTGACTAGTATCTAGTCATGTTTCTAAAATATCCAAACAATATATAACAAAATATTATACTAAAACTCTTGATATAGTTTACCAACATAAATAGAAAAGAAATAATTTTTTAACCCAAACTCTCATGGGTCCAAAAAATTATAAAACTAAATCACTGATTTGTTTTATAGTAGGAATAAAAGAATTAATATTATTTAATAATAAAGTTTTATTTGGTCCAAAATGGGGTTCCCCATATCTACATCTTACTTTAGTTTTACTACTAATATATTTAGAACAAGTAACAAAGTAATTATTTTGTTTTTTCCTTTATTATCCAAATTTATATCATATATGAGTTTTAAATTTTATTTTTTTTATCACCCAAATTATTTTAAGATTTCAGTGAATTTAGTAATCTATCCTAAATAATTTCTAAGTCATTCATTAGCTAATTTCAAATAAATTTTTTCTTTTCATTGTTTGGAATTCTTTTCTTTTTCTAGCATAATAATATATTCATCATAAATGCATAAATTAGATTGGGTCATCGTATTTTTTATTTATCATTGAGATCATTCATATTTACATCAAGAATAAACTAGTACTCTTATAATTAGTATTTTTTTATTTCATAATTATTTTATAAATCATTATCATAAGAGGTAAAAGGAATAGTAGTATCATGTCCCTCAGATATAGAATAAATGAAACAAAAATTAGCCTACTCACATGCATTATTCATGTATCAATGAAAATCCCTATAGATGTTCTCAAATAAACATTATGTTTCTTTTATAGCCTTATTTTATTTATTTTCTTTATCATAATTTTCATTTGGTACTTAATTTTAATGCTTTTGGCTTTGATGTGTCTCTTTCTCTCAAATTCTTAGTAGGTAAATTCCTTAGTTGAGTTACCATTTTTTCAATTTCCTTTCTTATCATACTTTCCCTTTTAGTTTCTGTTTCCTAAAAAATATTCTTTTAAAATATTCTAAATCTATTTTAGAGATGTTCCATCACTTCTTCACTATTAATGTCATCTCTATTTCTACTTATTCTATCCTCCTTGATTACTTCCATTGATTTTGAATCAGATTCTTTGAATTATATAGATTCATTTTTGGGTTCAGTGCCCTCATCATGAAATCCCATTTTCTCCTTATACATCATTAGATTTTTAATTAACTCTTGGAATTAAAACATTCTAATGTCACATGACTCTATAATGGATACTATTATACTTATGCATCTTTCAGGTAGAAATATTAAAATTATTAGAACCTACATTTTTTCAACCATGGGATATCTAAGTGAAGTAATTATATTTATGATATCATTGAACCTGAAATCCATTTAAAAAATATACTCATAATGTTTCATATTAAAATAATAAAATTTCATAATATAATTATTAAATCAGATCTCTTTAACAATTGATGTGCCTTCATGAGATATATATAAATTATCCTTGATCTGATATGTAGTATCACATGAATATATTCAATTAAATTCTAATTCAATTAAATCAAAAAATAAAGTATTCTTATATTTATAATAAAAATATTAAGAATCCTTAGTTCCATCAGTATGTTATTTTATAGAGTCTATGTGTTTTTCATATTTTTCTTCTATAATACCCAAAATAAAAACCAAATCATTCATTCTATATAGATTTTCATTTTCATTTTGTAATTACGATAGTTTTTATCATTATAATAATGATTTCTATTAGTATCATTTCCCTAAATTTTGTAATGATCAATAAATTCATAATATTAATCAAACAAAAGCTAATATCTTAAATTGAGGACTTAATCATAGTCTAATGTAAATAAAAACATTAAATTATGTAAAAATGGATATCTATATAGAATAACTCTAATACCAAATGATTGTCCCAATATAATTCTCCATAGGGGAAGAGTTGAGATTTAAAATTGAAAAGTTTCTATTTAAAATCAATTTAAATAAAATCCCCTAATTAGAAATTATCCTCATGATCAAACATTATTGGTATATATAATTTTATTCTTTCAATCCATTTATTTAAAGCGCGATTAATACTCAGTTGAAAATGATCTTATTTTAACATTTTGAAATAGTTTTACTAAAATTAAATCATATATATATATCAAAAATAAATTATTACTATCATAGTATATTTCACAAACATATTTTAGAGTGATTTAGGTTTTATGAAGTGTAATAAAAAATGATATATATTTGAAAATATAATTTAAAAAAATAGGATTAGTTCCAAGCTAGAACCTAGTCATATCAAATTCATAGTAATTAAATTCTACGAAAAATTATTAAACATAATAAACTTTATCCACAACATGTGTTAGTTATTACAGAAGATAAACAATTGTACACTAGAAAGTTTAGGATTATCACCATGCCATTACCACAGTTATGTGTGTGAGAATACAACAGTTAGAATATAAATGAAAGAGTATCAAAGTAATATTTAATATGGTATATAAGTAGTTATAAAAATACTTATAAGAAGTTTCAATCACAAATTAAATGTAAAGGAAATACATATAGTGTGAAATATCTTCACTCAAGATCCACTTAACATGTGCCCCAAGCTAGTGGGTCACATGGCCCCAAGCACACCACCATGTACGCCATAGTATTCTAACTATCAACAAGGGTGTAAATGTGGTTCAATGGGGAGACTATTACCTCTTATCCTAGTGTCATAGTTGATAATAAAATACACATAAAATAGTAGAATCATAATATAAGCATTCACTAAAATTACACTAGACTTGTCACCCGCCACTACGGAAAGAAGATACAATAGATATAATAATTAAACTTTAAAAGTTTTAATAACTGAGTAACTGAATAATAATATCAAAGTACATTAGGTGGTTTCATATATATTATGATTTCATGGCATGATAATATATAAAAATGGTAAAAGGGGACAAACATATACAACATGTTATACTAAACAACAAAAATATGAAAATAATTCTCTACTAGAATCTTGGGAATATGCTCGATACTCTTATCTCATGCTCAAAATATAATTAAAGAATATCAAATATATGTAGCATGGTACTTGAATATATCCATACCAGCAGATAAGTAATCTACTCGACTACCAAAGGCAGCCTGAGTAAGCTGTAATATAATATCCCATTATTTCACCACCAATGATGACTAGATGTAATATATAAAGGGTGTGTAAATAACACAATATACATGTATAAGGAATATTTATAAAATGTTGAATTTATAATCACTAGCCTTCATAGGTTCTTATATGACACATGATGGCTCTATCTCCTCTAGCTCAGGCCAGAATGAATTTATGATCAGTAACTATATATATAGTAATAATATATATATATATATAGTATAGTTATATAGTTCATCCACCAATAAGAACTAAGTAAGTGAGGACATAAGTATCCATATACCATGATACTAAGTGTTGGATAGACTGGGTTACAACTCAGTCATCCACAACTAGTATAAATGAGACTATAAGCTCCAGCAATGGTATAATCTGTTCATCCAATGATGAATGAGATACATCATTCTCATCACTAGAGATGTCAGGTGAGTCATCATGTCAACACCAGAAACAAGGGAAGTGGTGTGTCATTCATACCATCCGAATAGTTGCAATGGTGTGAGATGTCAAGATCAACACCTGATATAATGTAGATTGAAACACGATTCCCAATAAGTACCTTAACCATTGTTTCACATCCTATATCAAAGGTGTGATCGTAATCATAATAATGGACCTAAGGATTCACTTATAATACATTATATTTATCAAGAAAAAACATAACCAATAGAAGTGAAATTCATATGAACCATATAGAACTGAATAAAGTAATTGGAATGTCCTTGACATCCATTAACATTAAATTAATTAATCCATTTAATTCATTTTTCAAGGAAAATTATCATGAAGAAATCTATTAAGTTTAATACAATCTATATAATAAATCAAAACATGGAAATTAAATTTCATGGATCAATGAACACTTATAAGGTACCACTTTCAATTTGGGATCTGCATAAAAGTTCAGTTCTATTTATATGACAATACAATCACTTTAGTGGTGCTTTGGTTCAATAAACACTTACACCGTAGTTGTAAAATCCAATTAAAACCCAATATGAACACTTAAGAGACTTTATATTCATTTAATAAATTAATTATAAAGGTAAATTTCAATCCATAACACCCAATGGGTTTCTATAATTGAGGTTTAAATCCAATTATTACTTAAAAATGATCCTAGGGATTATTAAAACGTGCCTATAACAATTTAAATTAAAAGAATTCATTTTATGGAATCATATGGAAATAGTTGGAATGTGGAAAAACATTTTAGATATGAAAAAAACATGATTTTTAAGGTAAACAACAAGTCCATCTACCTTAGGTCCATTGATAACTCCTTATCTAAGAGATACCTTAGATTCAATGTAGTTTGGAGGAAATTGAAGAAAATGGTTAATACCCTAAAAATAGGAAAATTATCCTTCACCTAAATACAACAACATATCTGAAGATAATCATAGATCAAAAGGAAGGGGACTTAAGAGAATACATATATCTATCCAACACTTCCAATGGATCTTGATTCAGTGTCCATACATTGGATAAATTAATGAACCTAGAATAGGATATAAAATGGATTACGAGAGGAGGATCTAAGTATATCTTCTGAAAATAGAGAGGGAGTAAATGAAATATGTTTTTAATTTTAATGGTCGTAAAATGAACATTTCAACCTTAGAAAAAGGGGTACAAGGTTTGTCATTGCGGTTGGGAAAACCATTCTCCAACTGTGTGAATAGCCTCTATGAAATAGATCTACAATTGTGCATGAGTGTGAACTAGGGGTTGGACAGTTACAGATGAACCATGTCTCCACCCATCCCTCCTTTGTCACGCACTGCATGGTTAGGATAGACCATGTGGCATTGGCGACATGGTTTCTTCTAATCGTGTGAGATGATCTATTTTCCAAATTCATGGGTTTTCGGGCTTCGAACAAGCCCTAGACACCCTCATGACATCCATGAATCCATTTGGTAACATAATATGGTACATTTAAATGAATTTAATCCAGAAAAATAAATATACCTTTTTAAATAGATGGGTGATTACAAAATCCCCTCCTTAATAAATCATTTCCTAGATTTGGCCTTCTGAAGTTAGAGAGGTATCATCTGAGAATAGATTCAAACACAAAGCCCATATATCGGCTTCTTATTCCCATGTCCTATCTTATACTCATTCATTCAACCACAGAACCCATACCAAAGGAACTAACATGCCGTAGAGTATCTTCACACTCTGATCTGCAATATGCATGGGATACTTCTCGAAGGAACAATCCATATGTAACTCATCCTCATTAGGCTAAAATACTTGTGATGGGTTTGGATAATACTGGAGAATATAAGATATATGAAAAACACAATGCATAGACTGGTATATCTGAAGAAATTTTTCTAGTAAGCCAATGGTTTTATCTATTTTTCAAACTCAAAAGGTCCAGTAAACTAAGGTGAAAGATTAACCAACATCATAATACATCTATGGACTAACCTGAGTGATACTAGTGCAAGAACTAAATCTCCAACCTCAAACTCAAGAGTTTGTTGGTGTCTATTGGAAAATGAATAATATCTGGAATAAGTTGTCATCATGTGATTTCTAATCAATTAGACCTGGTCTTTAGTATCTTGAATGAGATTTATTCCAAGAAATGATACCTCCCCTACCTATATCCAGTGCAAAGGTGAATGATAAAAACAACCATATAAGGCTTCATAAGGATCCATCCCCATTGTAACGACCCTAACTATTATCAATGAAAATTCCTCTTGTCCTAATTAAATGTATTTTTATGAAATATGTTTATATAAAATATAAACTTCATTAGTTTCATGTTTTTATATTTCAAAATACCATTATTAAATGTTACCGTTGCTAATATAGTTGTTGAATAGTAATCGCATGATTTGTATAAATATAGGGCTTTAATAAATCTAATTTACTCGGAAAAAAGATGTGATGGCCCCATCCAGTAGACTTACCTCATATGAATCCCATTTTTCAGAGCTCAGAAAGAAGTTGGTTTCATTGGGCTTCTCTCTTAACCAAGCCCAATCCGAGCTTGAACACGTTAAGCTTGAGTGGAACCGCCTACAGGAGAAGTGGAAGTTAATAGAGATTACCACCCAAGTAACGTTATCCGAGCCACCGCAAGAGTCTGTCACTATCGTGTACCTTACCCTTCGATCTTATGCGGGTTTTATAAGAGGTTATGTAACAATGCCTTAGTACTATGATTATGTGCATTATTTTTTTATATAAGAAATAATATAAAAACATTTTATTATTGTTAATTTGTAAATAGTTTTTAAAGCACATATAGTATTTTTAGTTAATATTCAACTAGGAAATATATTTTGATAAATTAATGGATTTTTGAATTAAATAATATTTTCATAAAATATTATTATTATTAAATTACTTTTTATTAAGTATAAATTATTGTATAATTTTTATGAATACGAATGTAATTTTTAATAAAGTTTAAAAGTTGTTTTGTCAAAACTCAAGAATTTTTTATAAATTTCCGTTTTTATATTAAAATTTAAAATTCACACATTTAGAAAATTATTTGGATACAATAAATATTATTTTTGGAATCTAGACATCAAAATTATCCAACAGTGAATTTGTCATAAGTTTTTGAGACAGCAGAATTTTTTGGGTAAAAATTAAATACCGTTTAAATATATATTGTGTTTTATGAAATCATAATGACCCAATAGTGATGTAATGAAATAATATAAACATTATTCTCTACCAATATATGTTCTACCATTAAATTAATATGATTTTAGGTTTGTTTGATTTATTTTACAAAGCATTAGTGGACCCTCCAAGACTTATAAAACATTTTAGCTTTTTAAATTGATTTCCCTAAAAGTGTGACTCAAATATACATAAGAAACTCTAATATTTTAAGAATTTAGGTCAATGGAACTATAAAATATTTTTTTACACTCCCCTTTGTCAAAAACCATGGTCTGGTTTGTGGTTTTTATTAGTTTAATGTGTGGTGTCCCAAACCTAAATAATAAATAATTCCCTCTCATTTCATATATAAACCCACCCATGCTCCCACTTTCTCTTCACTCATAGCCTTTGGAGGTCATCCAAAATATTCCCTACCCTCTCTAAAATCCTCCAAAGGCATCCCAATCATTCAAGAATCCTCTCTAAAGCCTCTTCCAAGCCTTTGGGATCACACTTCCAAGAAAGGGATTTATTTCTCCCTCTTTTTTGTCCAAGTTTCTCTATGTTGATATACCCTTTTAATTTCAATTAAAAATGTTGGGGTATGATTTAAAACATACCCCATAATACCCTATTTATGTTTTCATGATAGGATACCCCTTTATCTCTCATTAATTCCTTCCATGTACACATGTTACCATGTCAAAATTCCGTAAGGGTTTCCTTCCTTTATCATTTATCCAAAATTATTAATATTATTATGTCCTTTTGTTTTCAATTATAAATGATGGGGTATGATTTCACACATCCCCCATAATTCCATATTTATTTGTTAATGATTAGAGACCCATTTTCTCTCTCAATAATTCCTCCCATGTACACCTGTTACCATGCCGAAATTCTGTAATGAATTTCTCTCCCCCCATTTACATTCATGAAATTATTTTGTATTATGAATCCAAATTCCATTTCTTATTTGGTACATGTATCCATATGACCCCATTACTGTTAATTACATGTATATATTATGAGACACCCCTTTATCTCTCATCCACCATTTTTTAATGAATTCTTATGTCACGTCGTTACGCTGTCGAAATTACACTGATTTTTCAAGCTAATATCATTGTGTAGTGAATACCATTCCATTTCTCTATCAAGGGTATTCACCTGTATGCACATTTACTTATTTATTATAAAAATTAATGTATGTATTCCACATCTGTTTATCAGGGAATAAATGATAATTAATGACTCCATGTGGTATGATCCATGTGGCACACTTATGCATGAAATGAAATGATTAAAAAGGGTGTTCCCTGATAGCATTCCAATGCATTGTGTAAATATTTGTATCATGATACATCATGTGAAATGGGGATTTAATCATTCTAATTTATGTTAAATGAGGGTTTACTCATGCTTCATTTTCAATGACCGTTTTTCTCCATATGTAATGAGCCTTGGCTCATGCTAATACCATGTTAAGTGTTGTTGCCACATCTCCATGTTATGATTATCATGCTTTATCATGAATTTATGTCCTTGATTCTCTTATGATACATTGATATGCCTATTTTATAACATGTATTTTATTCCTCATTTTATTCCATGTTTATTCCCTTACTGGGCTTTATAGCTCACCCTTTTATTATGAATGTATTCAGGTTATCCCATACAATGGTAAGTAAGAGAGAATGTGGTGGTCATGTAAAGGAAGTATTCAATAAATATGTTATGTTCTATGTTTTAAGTTGTTATTTAATGTTACTAATCCCTAAATACACTATACCCCTTGATCTTATATGTTGTATCAAGTGAAGGTTTTATGTAATAAATCATGTTTAAGTATGTAATAAAAAGATGGGTTGTTATATCAATTTTAGCCTAAAACCTATTATTATAAGAGAACTCAAAAAGGGGGATGTGTTTCTCAAAATAACCCCCAAAGTTAAAGATTAATTCCTGGAGTATGTCATCTAACACCTAAATCATACACTCCATCTGTCCATCGGACATAGGGTGATAATTTTTGCTCAGAACAACTTGTGTACCTAAGGCCTTCTACAACCCCTACCAAAACCATGATATAAATTGAGCATCTCAATCAAAAATGATAGAATGATGGTATCCACTAATATATAAGACATCCCTAATTTATATAATCCAAAGATAATCTACTAATAAGGTCCCTTACATAGGTAAAAAATTTGAGACCTTCATCAAACGATCAATGATGACCCATACTCTATCAATTCCATGAGGTGCTCAACGTAAACTAGTCATGAAATTCATAGAAACAACGTCTCATTGCCAATAGATAATTGAAAATGGTTGTAAAATTCCTACCAGTCATTGATGTTCCTCCTTCACTAGGTGATAGGTTGAACATTGAGTGATAAAGTTGGAAATATTTCATTTCATACCTAGACACCAATACTAGCAACAGAAGTCTCGATATTTCATTATGACACTGAGATGAACCGCCAATGTGGATGTATGAAATTTACACATTAGCTCATATATTATGTATTATATGACCCATACACACCCATGGAAGAAAAAATTATCATTACCATACATGCTTCAACCTGAAGATCTGTCAACATCTGAGATGCTTCCCCTAAGGCAAGACCCCTAGTATCAGATAGTAACCTCATTATCACATGCTCCATAAAGGTAGAGGTAATTTCGAAGGATGAGTTGATAGTTTTTCCATTATTTTATTTATCCTTAAAATAAATTTTTTAGAGAAAATCCATGAGATACTATTCACCATAGGCCTCCTAAACTACTTGTGTATGAGTCTTCCAGTGCAGAGCATCGTCTATTTCAGTACATTTTCCAGGTGTGTAGGAAATGTAAAAATCAACGGACTATATATACTTAACCCATCTGCACTGATTAAAATTCATATAATTGGATGTAAAGATTTACTTAAATTTTTTCTGATAAACACACTCCAATTAAGTGTTGTCTACAATAGTATAATGCATGAATTACATTAAATTGATCGAGGTCATCAATCATGTAATTACAATCATGATACCTCAACTAACGAGACATGTGCATTATGACATTGTCATCTTTCATTAGAATAGATCCTAGCCAAATACCTAATGCATCATAGTAAAGATTAATGCTCTTTCCTAGAACCATCATTATCAGGATTGGCACTGAATTCAATCATCCCTTACAGTCCTGAAAGACTATTTCACAAGATTCTAACCACAGGAATTTCACACGCTTTTTATTCAAACATGTAAGAAGAACGGAAAGGTGTGATAGATATTGTATGCAGTTTCTATAATATTTTGTTATCCCCATGATACATCAGATGTCAAATATGTTCTTGGGTAGCTCCTGAGAAACCACATCTATCACATTATCTAGTTCTACTGAAACTCATGATTCTGATATGATATAAACCAGGAAGTGTGCCTTGTTTATCAAGAAGTGGAATTGGATGAGCATAGAATATAGATGATTCCCTCTTAGTGTATTCAACATAATATCAATATGATTGGCTTGGTTGTGTTGATATTGTGAATATAATAATATTTCGTCAACAAATACTACAACAAATGAATCTAGATATGGGTGGAAAACCTGATTCATTAGAGACATGAAAACCTAAGGTTTACTCATGAGACCAAATTGAATGACCAGGTACTCATAATGAACATACCTAATCCTGAAAGTTGTGTGAGGTATGTCTGATGACCTGACACACACATGATGATAGTCTGAACTCAAATCAATATTTTTCAGTATAGGGACCTTTCATTAAGAATTACTTAATATTGAGTTTAAGTCAAATATTTTAATTTATATCATATTTAGGTTCCTTTTAGGTTTATTGTTTTATATAATTAGTCCATAAATCATATATAACAAAACCATAAAATAAAAAGTGGAAAATTTCTATCATTATCCATTCTTTTTATAATATAATACTTTTAAAATAAATCAGCAATTATTTTCATGGAAATCTCCCTGAATTTCAATAGGAAATCCTCATTTCCCATACCCATCCTTAAACACTATGAAATTTTTTTTACAAACATGGGATGATCACAAAATCTCAATAAGGGATATAAAAAGAAATTAAATAGTTAGTTTGGTTAAAAAATGAAAATTTATTTAACTTTTACCTTTTTCTTCAATTTTATTTGAGAATATGAAACAAAAAAATTAACATGAATAAAAAATAGACATTTTTTTGAAGAAAGTAATTAAAACCCATAGAATTTAATTAAACCTATTTTTGTGCGTTAAATCATCATATCCATTAAATAATTTCAAACCCCTTATAATCGGAAGAAACATAAGCTTGACTTCTAACATTATCATTTTCTAGTGAATTAGAGATCTATAATTGGAATGACCCTCTATATAAGTTGTATCAATCTCACCTATGAGCTATAATGTGGATCAACCATTCAGATAAACTATATCATCATCACCCGTTTCTTATGAGCTATAATGTGGATCAACCCTTCTTATAGTGCTCAGGTATCATTTCATGAATAAAATACTTGTATCCTAAAAATAATAGAATGAATCATTATTCATTTATAACCAGATAAAACCATGGAAATCAAATGGTTTTAATGTCAATATATTTGAAACATTATTAACATGTGCGAAATAAATGGGTTTTTAATAGTCTCCTTAAAACATGGTTAATCCGTGGAAAAGAAATGGGTTCCATAACAATATATTTGAAAAAATATTAGTCCATCCAGATAAAGAATGAGGATAGTATAAATATTAAATTTCCCCAGTAGAGGATAAGTAACAATAATTTTCTCTACTGATTAATGGAAATACCATTAAAATATCATTATGAACATTCTTGAGGAATATATTCTTTAAACATTCCAAAGTGTCTGATACCACTTCAAAACATTTGGATCATAATCCCCATGAAGGAATAAAATTTAATAAAACAATAAATAACATGAGAATAAATAAATTCATAATATTATTTTTCAAATAGGCTTTATATACACGTCATTAAATAATATGGGCATATGACATTAAAAAAATGCCTCAATGAATGAAAATTGAGTCGATGTACCTTACCTTGAGTCCAACTTGTCATGTGTGTGTTTATCTTCTTGAATAATAAACTTATGTTAATTTTTTAATTTATTAAAAAACATTTTCAATTTTATCACTAATTTTATTTCACTTATTACAATGTGGTATAAAACTACTTTATCAATTAAGTTTACATTGGGTGTTTTGACTATATTTAGTTTATGTTTCCAAATGACTAAAGTCGATTGAATATGGTCCAGGAGGTCATTATATAAACATATCTATATTAATAATCATGAAATAATTATCCTATTTTTAAATTAATTGTAATTTTAAAACCACCCAAAAAATAGGGTTATTAAAAATGAACCAATGTTACAATCATGGAGATAATAGGTTGTACGTAAGTATAAGGAATGCTCTCATTTTTCAATGAACAGTATGGAAATAAGGTAATTAGAATTTTTATATCCAAAATTATCATTATATCATGAATACCATATTATTTAATCATTTATACGTATATATATATATAATTAATGTTGTATAAAAGGATTCACGTCACTTCGAGGAAGTGGTAGTCCACACATCCCCGAATAACGTTATCACTTTTTCTGTGAGTGAAAATGTAATAAAGAAAATGATATATTGTATTTTCGTAGAGGTAATTATGTCATGAATATCATATAGATTTTATTAATATCATCCTTAATAAATTCTATGTAAACTGTGAACATATCACAATGCTTTGAGGAGGCGGTAGTACACACGTCCACAAACGATGTCATTGTATACCTGAAAAATGAAAAGAATGAACATATGTTTATTATAAAAACTACATAAGTATTTATACATTATAAATATCATATATATAATATAAAAACATTATTAACATCATAACTCCCATCCATGATTGATATTTAAGGAAAACATTATGACATCATTTCATGAGGCGATAGTCTATTGTACACATGAATGGTGATTTTGTTACCCATTTGATAGAAATATGAGTAGGTGTAAGTAGAAAAATTAACAAAAAAATTATTTATATATGTACGAAACATATATTATTATATAATAATGGAATAATAATAATTTTTTGGTTACGAAATAAATAAAAAAATTACTTGTTTAATAATGTTACATCTTCTTTGGGTAACTCCTTTTGGTTTGAATCAAAGGGCTTCCTTGGTTTTCATTGTGCCAAAAATTAGTCTTATAGTTTGATATTATGGATTTTAAAATAATATTTTTTTAGTTTTTGTATAAAAAATGATTTAAAATTGTGAATAAGTGGGTATAGTGATTTCCATTTTATAGTGGAGGGGTAGAGGCATTCTTTCAAATATAAAAAGGTAAACATTATTGGGAGATCTCCCAAACATCATCTTCCTCCAATAATTATAAATATTTTAAAAAAATAGGGGTTATGGTCTAATAACTACAATAAAATTGGTTTGGTACATGTCTCTAGGTCATTTAGGCTCTTAATATTAATGTTTAACCACAAAGTAAACAAATTTTTACCTCAATCACTGTAATTAATTTTAATTTATTTCATTAATATTTATGGTAAAAAACTAATTTGACCTTATTATAAATTATAAATATTTCTTATTCAAAATATTTATTCCATTTTTTATAATTAAAATCACAAAAGTGGTATAAATTAATTTTGAATTAAACTGAGAGATGAGACGAAAATGTGGGTTTTAAAAGTGAATATGTTCAAAAGTTCACTATGTTTCTATATAAAATTTCAATGTCAAATTGATTCCAATGACCAAAATTGGATTTATTGATATATATTTTAACTAATTATATTTAAAAACATACTTAAAATATAATTTATCTATATAAATAAATTATATGTAAAATCATTTTTCAAGTTAAATTCAGTATTATTAATTATTCATCAAAATATGAAAATTTTCATAAGAATAAGAAACAATTACCCAAAGTAAATTTTGATATTACGCTATAAAAAATTATTTTTTTCAAATATAAATTATAAAAGTTCTAAATTTTAGTTTTAAAATAGGTTCATCATTAAATGGTGGAAAAACTTCCTTTATAAAAATACATCTTTTATACTTAAAATTGGATTTATTATTATATTAAGCCAATCAAACTGATTGGTTGAATTAAAAAAAATTGATTAAATATATAACATATATATATCATTAATATATTCCACTAATACTGGTTAATTTTATTTATTTATATAAAAATACATTCTTAATATAAAAAAATTCATAAAAAATCACCCTTTAAATTGAATTTGTCTTTATTTTCATTTCTATTTAATTGGTAACCAATGAATTAATTTTATAAACCTGTCCCATATAAATTAAAAATATAGTTAATATACTTCATTCCCTCCATTACAATTACTAGGTGATAAAAATCATGTTAAATAAGTGTATTAATAGTATATTGTTGTCCGATAAGACTCGAGATTTTGTGTAACATAAGTCATCTAATAAAGTTGATGTTTCATGCAATGAAAGATAAAAACGGTGTTCCTTGTGATGCAAGATAAACTATATAATTAATGTAACCTAATCTATGTATTTAGTTTAATGGAATATATTAATGAATTTAAATTAATTTGAAATAATATATTTCATAAAATCATGGGACATTATATCTCACCCCTCTTACGTTGAATTCAAACTACAAAATTTGTCTTGGTTATCAAATAATTAACATTTCTAGAATTCCCTATTGAAATAAGAATCATTAAAAGATTTAATAAAACATACTCTTAAAAAGGTAAAATGTTAAACATAATGTTCATCGGAAGTTACACATAAATTGGATTCCACATAGGGATAAAATTTGAGGAAGATTAAAAGAGAGATTTGGAATGGAAAACTAAGGCACATTGACTAATAGAGAGTGATAGAGAATATGGTCAAGATAAGATCAATTAAAACAAAACCATAAGTAAAATAGGTGTGGAAAAGTTCCTCGATATCATCATAAAATATGGTAATATGATAAAATTTTATTTCCAGATCCTTTTTCAAGAGATAAAGGATTCCTCCACCATATATACTAAGAGCATAAGTAAATATACTTACTAGATGAGTACATATTAATCATTTAATAAATTTCAAATATAGAATAATCTCTTTACCCAAAAAAATAGTATCCAATATTAATTTCTATGCCTAAATCACTATAATCAACTTCTAATAGATCATTTAATCCTTAAAAGGATAGCATGTTATTCCTTTTATCTTTATATATTACCCAAAACCGCAATGGTTAGAACATTTTAAGATAACTAAAAAATTCATGTGATGAGATAATATATTAATATTAAATGTTATGTAATAATACTCAAATATAATACTAAATCATTCCATATATATATATAACCTTAATGGTCCCCAATACCATTAAACATACATCCACACGAGTAGTGGTATTCTTCCATAAATAAATTTTAAAAATATACCAGATACATATATAAAAACTCAATAAATGTATCCTAATGTATTTAAGAAATTTAAAAACATAAAAAATTGGTGCCTAAGACATAGGTATTATGATCAACCTTCAAAAAATAATGAGCTCCCTGGAGTTGTCACCAAATCACATGATGTCCCAACATCAACTGTAGAAGTAGAAAATGATTTTTACATCCCTCTTTATTTTAATCATGATGACTGCCACCTTGAGTAAGTTTTTTCAGAAACATATTAACATAATTTCTCAACTCATTGAATCTAAAGCACTTTCTTTTTACGGGATATAAATTATCTCATTTTTGGACTATTCAGGACTCTTTTCCTTGAAGTCGCGGACCTTGTGACTAACTTACCAAATCACTAATGATTTCATATCCTATCATACATTACATAAAATGTATATTACCACACATGTAAAAAAATTTAGGATTACCTATAGAATTATTATTTGGTTTCTTCTATATATACTTCCACAATGATGATTTCTTACTGTTTCCATCTCATGGAACATAAGTGTCGACAAAATCCATATCAAATTTCTCATCACAAAAAAAAGCATTGTTATAAATTTTAAATTATCAAGATCAAAAATACTCTTCATATATATATTTTTAATCCAGAGTAAAATATATAAATTTTACTATCAATGTGTCAAATAAAATATGGAATATACCGAGCCAATTTTGTGAATTTTTCTTCATACGTGGAAACTGAATCATCTTCCTTTTTCTTTAATTCCAAAAATTGTTTCTCCATATTAATATGAAAATCCTTAGGAAAATATTTCTTGAGGAGAATATAACTAAATGTTTCCCATTAAATGAAACAAATATAATCTTTTCCTCTAGTACTCTTAACCAAATACCATCATTGATCAACTTCACCTTTGTAAAGATAAATGACAAGAGTTACCATTTGATGTTCTGAAATACCATGTCTTCAAATATCTTCTCCATGACATTGATTCATCCTTTGGATACCACTAGGTAAGATGGTCCATTGAATTAGTGGTGATTTTGTATCATAAAATAATCTACTGTAGACATGTTTCTTCATGGTAGATCAGGTTCCTAGCTATAATGGATACCACCACCATTTATATCTCGTGTCAACTAATCTAACACTACAAAAAAATTGATTTTTTCTAATTCCAACTATCTTGGGATTATAATTTTGAAGGATGTTTACCTTTTTATGTATTTTCATTAATTATTTCATGTTTTATCTATAGAAAACCATTCTAAGAAAATGTATTTTAGATGAAGAAACTTATAAATCTTAAAATACATCATAATTTCAACTTAAGAACAATGTAAAATATTCTAATGGAATGATATTAACACTTTCCTAAGATCAAAAGTAGTATAAACCTTTCCTTTGATACCATTTATACGTACCTAAACATATAAATTACATAATATTTATTTTAAGTCAATAAAATACCTTTATTTCACATTGAGTATCTTTACAGGTTTAGTGTTTTAGAGAATTATTACATAACTCATATATAAAAAAACTATAAAATACAAAGTGGACACTTATGATTAGAATCCATTTTTTAACAAATATAAAATTTTTAAATTAATCATGAATCCATTTCATTTTAAATATCCATGACTTACAACTTCACATATTCCATCACCTTACATATCCTTAAACCCTTTGAAAACATTTTAAAAATATGGGATTAGAACAGAATATCTATAAGAGGTAATAAAATAAAGGTAATAGTTAGTTCAATAAAAACATGAAAAATCATATAAAGATTTCCATTATATTAAAATTTAATGGATAATATGAAAAAAACATTTTCACAAGAATAAAAAACATAACTTTTACTCAAATAAAGTCATTAAAACCCATAGAAAAAAATTAAAACTCTTTTGGAAACATAGAGAATAATATTCATGAAACCAATTCAAAACCATTTTAATTAGAATAACTATAAGGATAGATTACAACATTATTGTTAACCAATGCATTTGATATCTATAATGGGGATCACCCTTGGTATAAGATATATCCATATATCCCATGAGTTATAATGGGGATCAACCCTTAATTTAAGATATATTGGTCTCCCCCATTTATAACAAGCTATAATGGGGATAAAAACATTTTAATGGCTATATCAGGATCACTAGTGAGCTATAATTGGGGTTAACCCTTTGTATAATCAATATTGGGCTCACCTATTAGATATAATGGGGCACACCCCTCAGTATAACCCTCAAGTACAATTTCATGAATAATAAATATTCATCAAAAACTCATAGAAACAATAATTATTCATTTATTACCTGATAAACCAATGGAAAAGAAATGGGTTTAATATCAATATACTTAAAACATGATTAACTCATCGAAATGAAAATGGTTCTTTAACAATCTATTTGAAACATCGTTAACCCATGGAAAATATATAGGTTAAATAAAAATATCATTGAAAGAATATTAATCCCTCATGTGAAAAAATGAGGGTGGTATAAATATTAAATATTCCAAGTAGAGGATAATTAAAAAAATGGTATTTCATGCTTATGAAGGTAAAAACCATTAAAAGATCACTAAGAATATTCTTGAGGAAGAAAATAATTAAACATTCCACTGTGTCTTATAAAATTTCGAAACATTCAATCATATTCCCCATGAAAGAATAACATTTAAAAGAACATAAAATTTCACGAGAATGAATAAATTAATTAAATGATATGTAAAAGTTTTTATATATACACATCATAAAATAAGTTGTGTATATAACATCAAAAAAGATTCAATAATGAAATTAGATTGAGATGAAGTCCCTTACCATGAGTCTGACTTATCACATGTGTATTATCTTTTTGAATAATAAACATATGTTAATTATTTACTTGATTTAAAACACTTTTAATGTTTAACATTGCTTTTATTTTACTTATAATAATATTCTATACAACTACATAAAAAATTAATTTTAAGTTGATTGTTTTGACCATATTTGGTTTATGTGTCAAAAGGAACACAGTTGGTTGAATATGGTCGAGGAGTACATTATATAAACATATCCATGACAGCAATCACGAAATTATTATCATATTTATACAATAATTAAACTTTTCAAACCACTCATAAAATATGGTTATTAAAAACAAATGATCATTACAATCATGGAGACGGTACGTCGTAAGTACACAAGAGCAACATTCCCATTTTTCAATTTTCATTATATAAAGAAGGTTTTTAAAATTTATCTTTACAAAATTATAATTATATTAAAACTACCTTATTATTTAGTCAATTAAACTTATATATAGAATTATTGTGATGTAAAAGATGGTAATAAATAAAATGATATATTATATTTTTAGAAATGTAATTATTTCATTAATGTCATATATATGTTATTAATATCACATATTTTTATTAAACCCATATTTATTACATTTCATTTAAAGTGTAAACTTATCACATCTCTTTAAGGAGGTGGTAGTTCACATGTCCGAAAATGATGTTATCGTATTCTGAAAAAATGAAAACCATGAAGGTATGTTTTATATAAAAAATAAATAAGTATTTGGAAACTATGAATACAATATATATCAAAAAACATTATTTACATCATAATTCAAAACCATTCTAGTTGGAAAATGAAAAATTAATGACATCATTTCACGAGGCGGTAGTCATCTATACACACGAATGGATATTTAATTACCCATTTTATGGAAGAGTGTGTAGGTGTTGGTGTAAAACTTAACAAAATAAAATTTAATTATATTTAGGGTACTGTGGTCTTTTTATAATCATGGAATAATAATAATTTAAGGGGTTGAGAAATAAATAAAGAAAAAGTCATCATTGAATAATGTTATCTCTTCTTTGAGTGACGCCTTTTGGTTTTCACCAAATGGATTTCTTGGATTTCATTATAACCAAATTGAGGCTTATAATAGTAGAGGAGGAATTTTTGAAGATTATTTTTTAGGGTTTGGATGATCGAAAGGGATTTATATGTGTGAAAAATGGGTGTGTGAGTGCCTTTTTATAGTGGAGGGGGAGTGGGATTCTTGTAAATATAAAATGGTAAACACTATTGGAGGGTATCTATTACATCATGTGCCCAAAATAATAATAAAAATTTTATCCAATAGAGAATATTATTGAATCATGTCTAGAAAATGGGTTTTGGAAAAGTTTTATGGTGATTCGGACTCATAATATTCATGTTTAACCAGTAAGTAGAAATCTACAATCCATATTTTTATATTCTATAATATCACTTTTAAAGGCTAAGTGTGAACTTTAAAAAATTTCCAACCAGATAGAACCTTTAGGTGATTAAAACCACCATTTCCTCCCTACTGTAATGAGTGGGAATCCAAAAGAACAGCTATAGATGAAAACAGGAAGGTCACTCAGATCTCTCTTGATGAGCTTTTTGGAACTCTTCTACAACCTGATACCAATTGTAGGATCGAAATAGTGATGTAGATGCTCAATATACAAGAGGGGGTGAATTGTATACTTTAAAAATTACTTTGTAACCTTTAAAGTTAGTTACAAATAACTATGTTTTCCTTGAGTAAAGGAAAGGGCTATGTTTAACAAGGTTAAACTTAAGCAAATTCACAACACCTCTAATACCAAATGAAAACATGGAAAGAGATTCCGAATGTAGGTTTCGGAAATATGGTTCTGGAAATTGAAACTTAACAAAAGATTAAAATATGAGATTCTACCTTAAAGCGTATAGAATCTAAATGGAACAGAGTACAAGTAAGGAAGTATAAGAAAGTTATAATTTCCTTATAAAACAAAATGCAGCGGAAATTAAACAAGTAGTTAAACTACAATTAACAAGATATAAGTCTTTTAAGCCAAAGAGAAGGGTATCCAACAACCTTGGATAAAGGTCCCTTGATTTATACTTTCAAGCAAGTCTGTCTTACCCACACCAGGGTAAGCCCTCGATACGAAGATCGGAGTGTCTCTGTCTTGCTATCCCCGCAAGCCCTCAACTTCAAGGTAGTTGGAAACCTCTGTCTTCCTCAGCAAGTAAGCCCTCGAACTTCAAGGTAGTCGGAACCTCTTTCTTCCTATCCTTGGAAGTCCTCGAATGTAATCACCAACATTCGGAGTCGCACGAAGCTTTGAGAGTTAATAAGATCCTCTCTCTCTAGAAATCACTTCAAGAATGTAATCACATGAGTCGAAGATCAGTCATCCTTTCAGCACTGAGCTCTTTCAAATGAGCTCCTATTTATAGGCAAATTTCCAACGGTCGGCTCCTTCTTCCAATGGTCATATTTTCCATGAAATTCGGAAGGACCTGTACACGTGTAACTCAACCAACGGTTAATAAGAAACAGAATAGGTGACATCGTTTTATAAAAAACTTTGTATAACTGAATGTATGACATCGTTTTGGAATTAAGAAAATGTAAGTAAAGACTAATTAATAGTTCGGTGTGTTAAGCAAGTCAAAGGATCGGAGTCTAACCAAAATGAAGTTCAGAGTCTATGTTAAGAAATTTTCGGATTTTATTTTATAGAAAATCAGAGTATGGTTTCATCATAAATCGGATTCTAAATCTGTAGAGTTCAGAGTCGAACTTCTAAAGAGTTCGTAGTGGAACTTCTTAAGAGTTTGGAGTCGAACTTCTTATGAGTTAGGAGTTGAACTTCTAAAGAGTTTGTAGTCGAACTTCTAAAGAGTTCGGAGTTGAACTTTTAAAGAGTTCGGAGTCGAACTTCTTAAGAGTTCGGAGTCGAACTTCTAAAGAGTTCGGAGTCAAACTTCTTAAGAGTTTGGAGTCGAAATTCTTAAGAGTTTGGAGTCGAACTTCTTAAGAGTTCAGAGTAGAACTTCTTAAGAGTTCGGATTAGAACTGCTTCAGAGTTTGGAATCCAGAATTCTGATTAAAACTATATTACATATCACATCCAAGATTCGGATCCTAAAAACAGAATACTTCAACTTTTCATTATAAGGCTCCGACAATTTGGTTGTGATTCCGGTTTTTTCTTTTAAGGGAAAAAATGGCTAAGTATAGGAAAATCTATGTTATGGTAAATTTCCTTAAGGAAGTAAATTTTCCTTATTTGAGTAATAATAATATTTACTTAAGTATAAGGTGTTTTTGATTTTCAAAACAAGAAGGAATGGAAAAGTCATAAGGAAAACCTTATTGACTCAACAAATGGGTTTTGGAAAAGTTTTATGGTGATTCAGACTCATAATATTCATGTTTAACCACTAAGTAGACATCTACAATCCATATTTTTATATTCTATAATATCACTTTTAAAGGCTAAGTGTGAACTTTAAAAAATTTCCAACCAGATAGAAACTTTAAGTGATTAAAACCACCATTTCCTCCATACTCCAAAATATAAAAATACTATTCCATCAAACATTAAAATTTAAAAAAACAAGAAACGAAAACTCAGTCTACATAAAGGTTTTATCATGCTCCCACCTATGTTGGTCCTGATGATGTCATTCTCACAACTCCAAAATACTACCAATGGGATGAAATAAAAATTTCAACTTTTGAAATTTAAAAAAAATCAAACCTTCGTCATGCATCGGTTGTCGAATCACCTCGAGAATTACACTCTGGCAATGAAGACGTTGACCATGAGATCACTATCAAGATCTATCCCCCACAAACCCCCAACATCGTTGATATCACCATCCTCTTCACTTTAGAGAACCATTAAAAATCATTTTCATTACCAGTAAGAAGAACAACATCACTACAGATAGACACCATCATAAACCATCATCACCATAGATAAGCCGTCGTCGTTGCTGCTAAGACATGGAAACTCATCATCATCATCGTTGTCTATGTATTAGAGCCACAAAAGATGACAGAATCTGAATCATAAACAAGGATTCACTATAGTAATAACAACATAATGTTTCATACACCTCATCACCAAACCAACAAACACTTTTTATGTCTGAAACATCTACTGGAACCCACCATCATGATCGTGAACTGACCAAAACCAGCAAGCCGCCCTAGGATCCTATCAGTTCAATATTCCACCATACGCCACTGATGACCACCAAGAAACACCGACACAAAAACTCTAAAGAGAAAAACAGCACTGAATAATGAACAGAATAATCAATACATCATAACCACGAACTATATAATAGAATAAACCAATAGAAGGAAATAAAACCAAAGATGAAACCTTAAAGGAAACTTGGAATAAAAGGGGATGAAATCAAAAATGGAAAATGGGGTGAATCTCTAACAAAAATCACAACCAGGAAGGAGGGAAAACCATGAGAGGAAACCCTAATAACATATAAAAAATAAGGTACCCAAAACCAAAATATAACATAATGAGGGAGGGGAAAACAAGACTGAAATTCTAAAAAGAAATCTGGATTCATCAATAATAAGAACCCCGAAATGATCAATAGAACTGATGGTAGAATGTGTTAAATAAATAATCTCACATTTCCTTGTCCCCCACCACCACTTTTCCAAACCATTCTCAAAAACCAAAACACCCACCCAATAAGGAGATGAGTGTGTCAGACCAAATCAGAAATGTAGGGGAGGGACATGAGAAAATGAGATACCTTCATAGAACCAAAAGAGAATAAACCTGGAAAGGTTAAGGTTGAATAATATAGATAAGGATATAGGTTCTATCACTACTATGAAGTGATTAAATCCATAACAAGAATATAGTGATCTGAGAGCCTAAGAGAATATTCTAGGTGAGTGAGTCACCTAACCACTAAGTAAACATAATTTCACTTTAATCGCTATAATTAATTTTAATTTTTTAAGCTAATTTTTTTGTCAAAATATAATTTTACCATATTATGAATTATATATTATTCTTATTCCAAATACGGAATCCATTTTTCAAAATTCCAATCACATAAGTGGAAGAAATTAATTAAAAATTAATCCTACACTTAGAATGACAAAGCGTATTTATAAGGTGAATATGTCTAAAAGTTTGATATGTTTTTATATTCAATTTCAATGTATAATTTTTTCCAATAACCTAAATTGTATTTGTTGATATATAATTGAAATTGTTATAATTTCAATCATATTTATCATATAATTTACAATATAAATCAATTACTTGAAAATGCATTTTTCAATTAAAATTCAATATTATTCACTATTACTCAAAATATGAAGCTTCTCAGAAAAAATAGTAAAAATTATCCCAAATAAAATTTTGATATTATTATTTCAAAAATAATGTTTATTTTTTCAAATAAAATATTAAATGTTCTAAAATATAGTTAAAAAATATGTGATCCATTAAAAGGCATAAGAACTGCTTTTAGAAAAATATATATTTTATTCTTAATATTGGATTTATTATTATCTTAAACCTATAAATATATTGTATGAATTTTAAAAAAATCATATATATGACATATAAATTTAATTAATATATTTCACAAACATTTTTAATTTTATTTATTATGATAAAATATCATTCTAGTTATAAAATAGTTTTTCATAAAATCACACCCTTTATATTCAATTGGTATTTATCTTCATTTATCATTAACTGGTATCCAATTAATTTATTCTATAAAAAAATGTAAACTATAATATCATAATGCAGTTAATCCCATTTATTTCATCCATTCTAATAGCGTGGTGAAACAATCATGTTATATTAGTATATTAATAATATATCATTGTCCGGTAATAATTGGGCTTGTGTGTAACATAATTCATTAAAGGAAGTTGATGTTGTGTGAAACTCAAGAAAAAATTTGGTTTTGTGTGTTTTAAGATAAAATGTTTTTTTCTTGTGCCAAAATCTATTAATGAATTTAAATTAATATGAATGAATATATTTCATAAAATCTCATGATTTTACACTCTCTCCACATAGATGAACAAATAGGTCATCTATTCTTGGTATTAGATACCATTTATTGATTGTAATATGGTTTAACCAACTTTAATTTAAACAATTCTAGAAGGTACCATCCACCTTCTTTGAAAAAAGGATCAGTGAACCCCAAGAAGATGTATTGGGGTGTATGAAACCTTTGTCCTCTGGGACATCCAACTGCTTATTAAGCTCCAAAATCTCCATATGTGTCATATTATAAGGAGGAATGTTCACTGGTGTTTCTCCTAGAAATAGATCAGTGGTAAAATCTAACTCCCTCAAAGGAGGTAGATAGAAAAATGGCTCTTATAATACATCCCTGAAGTGATTCACTACAAGAGGGAAAACAGTGGGTCGTAACCCCTAATCATCTAAGAGGAGACTGGCATTATGATCTATCACACTACCCAACCTCTGAATCTTGGGTCTATCTTTGGTTTCATGAACATTACATCCTACCTTATGCACATACCTTCCACCTTATGTTTATTTAAACATCACTCTCCAATGATAACAGTCAACATAGGGTCGATAGGGAACTAACCTATCCATCTAGATAATTACATCAAATCTCATCATGTAGAGTATGAAAATATTTTATAAAAAGTGGTATCCACCAATTTAAATGCGATAAGAAGAACACTGGTGTGTGCTCTTTGATCGGATACCTAATAGGGAATCCAACTTCATCATGCCACTGAAGTGGTCAATCTCAAGGCCCAGATTCACTGTGATTACCTTCGATATAAAAGAGTAAGAGGATCTTCTATAAAATAAAGAATAAAGTAATGTAGAGGCTATAAAAAATGTACCCATAATGCTATAAGTTTTTTCACTATGCTCCTCCAAAAAATGATACACTGCATGCAACTAGCTCGTATTGTGGCACTATGTCACCACCTAGATTCCATGGTGAAGCCCGCTCTACTAGCACTAAGAATCATGAGTTTGAATAACTCCCAACTATAGGTTTACAAACTCTCTATCTTGTTCAACCATCAAACTCTATGGAAGGAAATATTCATATAAGATAGGTTGGAAATCTTCCATGATTGTATCTCTATATTTATCTTCTTGGTTAATAACATCCCACCATCCCTTGCCACAATCACATAGAATATAAGTAGTAAGATATAACCTATGATTCAGAGGAATATACTGATGTTCAAATATAGAAAGGATATCTTAGAGTCATGACATAGCATCATAAGGTCTATCATCCCTCGAAAAGGTGGGAGGATGCATCTGCTAGAATTCCTAAGACAGCTCTTCCATATTTGGGGTACGTCGGGAAAAACCATGAATATATTACAACATCTGTATAAATCCTACTTGGAATTTGAAATTGGATCCAATATTAGTGATAGTAAAATGTTCCACATGTGGAACTTTATGAGGGATCAATGGTGGATCAAGGATTGCGACCTCTAGTGCATGGTTGTCACTACCTTTAGGGTGTACGACTGGAGGACATCATGGAAGCATGATTCTACACTTCCAAATGCACCTCTCATAAGATTTTTTAATATTTGAAGAATTATGATAGAAAAATAGGATAGGTACAAAGCCTTCCTATGAATAGATCACACCTCTCTACCTATATGAAATTCCAGGTCTGGGTGATTAATAATGACCATAATATTTATAATATCACAAGAGACACCCCACTACTCACTAATAATGTTGGGTTCGGTTCAAGGTCTCATGATACATGTACAACATGATCATTTCATTCTTAGATTGAAATTCATTTTAAACTTTGTACCTAATTTTGTATTGAAATATCATTCAATGGTTCAATTAGTTTTATCAACATTTCTGATCCCTAAGTTCCCATACTTCATATGAATTTAAATATGGATTCCATATAATCCATACCATAACATGTTCCATCCCCTATGACCAATCATTGATTGATTAACATTCAATAATTGGATTCTTATAAAATTTGTTGTAGCTGAATCAATAAAAAAAAATCGGTTACAAAACACTCTCTAAGTACCCTTTATGTTTCTCAATCCCTATAAGAAATTTTAGCACAATTCAATATAAATAATTAAGGCACTAACTATATGTAATAAGAAAATTAATGTCGGAATAAAATGTTGCATGAAAAAAAAAGCATGACATAATAGTCCTAAAGTTCCTATAAATGATGCAAGTAATGAATTCCCAATCCCTCATTTCATTAGGCAAAGTAATAAAAAAAACATTATTGTATTAATACAAATAGTAGTAGCATTACAAAACATGTGTGTCACTCAATGGTTAAGTTGTATCAAATTGAATATGCATAATTAATAACTGTGATAACCCATCCCATGTAATTTGGGTTTCCCCTTTCAGTGGGTTAGCTATTCCTGGGAACAAGCTCATTTCCAAACCCCCTTAACTTATAGCCTCCTGTCTAACACCCAAAAATTAATATGAAAGGAAAAGTAAATCCTTCATACCACTTTATAATGACCCAACCTTTGATACACTTAACTCATGCACCAATCCGGTGGGTTTAATAACCTCAATCATTCCTCCATGTATTCCAGAGGTTGCTGACTAGTATCGAGGGTTTAAATATGGTTTTATGGGGTGAATATACCCAGTTATCAAAGTGTCACAGTGGATAGGAAAATACAAAGACAATATAAATAGAACAATATGATAATACACTAAAATGAAATTAGACCACTAACTTTCCATAGTGGAAATCAGATACAACAGATATAATAAATAAACTACGAAAGCGTAAAAAACTAAAAAAATAAATAATAATTTCAAAATACACTATGCATTTTTTATACATGATGATTTCATGGAATGATAATATACAAAAAGGGATAAAGGATAGACATATACAACATGCTATACAGAAAAAATCCAAAAGACTAGTCCACTGGAATCTCAAGCATATTCTTGGTCCTCTACTCTCATGCTCCAACTATAAGTAAAGAATATAAAATATCTATACTAGGGAACTTGGATTTATCCACACCTACAGAAAAGTAATCTACTTGAGTAACAAATGTGTCCCGAGTAACGTGTTACATAAAACCCCGTTAGGCTACCACCAATGGTATCTAGATGTAATATAATCAGTGTGCATATCCAATATAGTGTGCAGGTATATGGAATGTTAAACAATAGTGAATAAATAATCACCAATCTACTCGGGTTTCTATTGGACACCTTGTGGCTCTAATTTTTTCGACTCAATCCAGAATGAATGTATTATTAGTAAACATATATATATATATACATATTAATAATACATACATACTGTAGATATATATTGTATCCGCCTATATGGGCTAAGTACGTGAGGATAAAAGTAGCCATTTACCTAGATATTGGGTTGTAGTTGGATCAGGGTGTGACTAAGACATCCATAACCAATCTAAATGATCATATAAGCTCTATAAATGGTATAACCCATATATCTCATGATGAATGAGACTTCGTGGTCATCACCCAATATGTCGGTGATTCTTCATGTCAACACTCAAAATAATGGATGTGGTGTGTCATGCCCACCATTCAAATAGTTTCAATGGTGTGAGATGTCATGATCAATAATTCAGGTAAGGGGATATGGAAATTCATGCCCTACAAGACAATTAACCATCATTATATGTCCTATATCAAAGGTGTGATCATAATTATAATAATAAACTTATGGAATGACCTCTAATGCATTATATTTATCAATACCAAACATAAAAAAGGCATTAAAATTAATATTAACCATGTATAAAAGAACAAATCAAATAGAATAGCATTTCCACCCATTAAAATCTAATAAATTAATCATTTTAGTTCATTTATCAAATAAAACCATCATGAATCGAACTGTTCAATTTAATAACATCTATTTAACTAATAAAAACATCTAAATTAAATTTTAGTGTTTAATGAACACAAAGATGGTTCCATTTTCAATTTTGAAAAAACCTACAAGTTAATTTCATTTATATGTCAATCCAAGCAATTATAAGTTACATTGGTTCGATAAAAATTTACATAACAGTGGGTAAATCCAGTTAAAACCTAATTCAAACACTTTGGAGGTGTTACGAGTATATAATCAATTAATTATAATGGTAAATTTCCAATCTACACTTCCAATGGGTGTCCATAATTGAGTTTGAAATCCACTAATTGATTAAAAATGATCTTTGGTATAATTTTGACATTCCTATATCAATTTAATATCAAGAAACTCATTTTAAGGAATCGTGCAACAATTGGAAAAGAATAAGATAATTATGTGGATAAGAAAACAATTCAGTTTTTAAGGAAAATTACTAGACCACCTACCATAGGGACATTAACGAATCGGTATCTAATATCTTCCATAAATTCAATGTATTTTGAAATAAATTGAAGAAATAGATCAATTCCCTAAAAATAGGGAAAATGAGTTTTCACCAATATAGTACAATATAACTGAATATAAACTTAAAACATTGGGAAGGAAATTTAAGAGAATACCTCTATCTATCCAATGCTTCTGATGGATCTTGATTCAATGTCAGGCATTGGATAAATCAATGAACCTAGAATAGAGAAGAAAATATATTATGAGAGGAGTACCTATGGTTTTACACTAAAATGGAGTGGAAGGAAAGTAAATAGGGTTTTATGTTTAATTAAAAGAAAAAATTAACATTTTTAATCAAAATAGGTGGTGCATAGTTTCTCCACATAGTTAACTAAACCATTTATCAACTAAGTGAATGGCCTCTGTCCAAGAGGTCTGAAATCATATATGGGCCTGCACCAAGGGTTGAATGGTTTCAGACAAACCTTGCATTCCTTATTCATCCTCTATCACATCATTCACGGTTAGGAGAGATTGTGTGGGTTAGGTTTTATAGTTTCTTCTGACTATGTAGCCCTATATATTTTCTTAATTCCTGGTATCCTAGACTATAAACAAGCCTTGTACACCATCATGACTTCTATGAATCTATTAGGTATCTTTATAGGGGTCGGTTAAAGAAATTAAATGAAAAATAAAATTATTCTTAACTTTATGAAAATATGGTTTTTTACATAGTGAATAGTGATTTAAAATTTTAGTATATCTCTTCTCTTTTATTTGGGATGATAAAAAAGGTTTCTTCTCCCTTGAGTGATCTTTTAAAAGTTCTAGATAATATAATATAGTAGTTGAATCTCTCTCTTAGTTTTTATAATAAACTGTAATAAAAACATAGTATCATGGGGTATAGTAGAATGTGAGCAGATTATAAAAAAGTATGTGTGTCACTCTACATGCGAGGATTTATCATATTTTTAAATGACTCTTCTCAAATTATTCATAGATAAATAATCATAAAAAACTCTTCTACTTATCATCCTTATTAGAAAACATTAAATTCAGTAACATTCAGGAACTACTCCAAAAACTATCTCTTAAGATTAGAATATAATAAAATCATATAAATATCCATGATCAATCTATTCAATGTAAAATAAGACTTCTCACATAAGGGTATACTATTTTAGGTTCATTCTGAATTTCTAAAGGATGTATAAGGGAAAATAATATTATCCTCTAATAGTGGGAACCTTTCATATATGGGTATAAAATTCCTTTAAAAAGTATAGTGTATACCACATGAATAGTTTCTTTTAGATGCTTTCAGTGTTATTGATTTCTTTTTATTGCTTAGTGCTTACGGTAAATACATACTTTCTCCACATGATCACGTCTGGCTTATGGTCAATTGGATATTAATTATTCAATTGATTTGAAGTAAGAATGGTTTATAATAATCATTATTAAGGATTATTTCAATGGTAATTTGGTAGTTATGATCTATTTTATACAACATGTGATCATTCAAAGATCATCATGTGATTGATCCAACAGTTGAAAAATTTTTGAGTTTGTCAGCACAGTCACTTATATCGTTATAGTTGATCGTATAGAATTTATCTAATAGTCATGTAGTTAATTACATTAATCATGTGTTCATTTGAATACTTCTAACACAATCAATAAATTTTCCTCATGGTTAATGTAATACACTTACAATAGGTTCTATATATTGGAATATTTTTCAAAATCTTCCGACATTTGTAAAAAACATAAATCATCAGTATTATAATAAACATGATTTGAGAAAAATAAAACAGAGAATCACTTGAATAATTCAACAATATAAGTCCTTTTTTTCAACCAAAAATTCATTTAAAGACTAAATTTTTTATTTGAAATTTATATATTGAATTTAAAATCTGTACTAGACTTTTTAGAACCTAAGTTATATTTTTTTCTAATGGAACAAAATTCATTTTCCTTGAATTCATTAGTTATAATGATTCATCCAATATTTTATTTATTTTAAAGTCACGAAAATTTTATTTCATTATTTAAAACCTAATAGTTTTCAAGCGGATCAATAATATAAGTGTATTTTTTAAAAAATTCATTTTATACTTAAAAATACCATTTTTCTATTAAATATTTTTTGTGTTAACCATTATTTAATAAAAATTAGTTTTTTAACACATTTATAAATTGGATATTATAAAATGTATTTCAGATTTTTAATAATCATGTTCAAATTAATTAATAATTTCTATTTCATTTTTGGTAATAAAAATATGTTTCTATAGTAAATTTTATTCTCTTTAGTAAGGGTAAAATGTTGTAAAATTGTTAAATTAAGGGATAAGGTCAAAAAATATCCAACAAAACTAATCATTAAATTGGAGGAAATACAATTTCTCAAAATTTCCCTTATCTATTTTCAATTATTATAAATATTGGATCTATATTATTTGAGAAGTACTTTCCCATGTTATATTGATAAATTAATATTTGAAAAAATATCACTCCTCCCACATATGAAAGTATTCATTCACAATCCCTTCAAAGATTCACCAAAAATTATAACTCTCCCCTTTAATATTCTATTTCTTTACATAGTAAACCTCTATCACTTTCTTGATATTTTTTCCCCAAGAAGAAGACATAAACCTATCATTTTAAAGTGGACCTTTAAGAGGGAATTCATGCTCTCACCTTAAGAAATATATCCTTCAATATTATTATATATCTTATTCAAATACCTATTCTTTAATTTTCCTTATCACTTTTAAAAATGTTATCAAATTCTTTATTATTTTGTAAAATTTTATTATCACTATAAAATATCATGCTTTGAATCATTCAAATGTTATAACATTTTTTTGGTTGATTTAACCACCTAAATGAACATGGTTACACTGTTTATCTCATGAAAGAATAAGAATACATAAATGATAATAATAATATTTGATTATTATGAGTTTAATATATTTTCATAATTTTGGAGTTGTAATATCCAAAATTATATTTTTCCATAAATTCAATTCATTTTTTAGTTCAATAATCACTAAAAAAATTAATTGTTCCAAAAGAAAGATGAATATAAGTTCCATTAAATAAATATTGGACTCTATAAAGGTTTAAAAAAAATATTACCTTATCATCAAGTATATAGAGGGTAATAATTCATAAACAATACTAAAGTATAAAAACCTTCAATATGAAACATGTTAGGGAAATGGAATGTTTAACAACTAGATATTAATTTTAATAATAAAAAATTAACATATTATAGATAATGAAATATAAAAGTATTGTATAAACTAAAAAAACTATTAGTAAGGTCCTTAATCCTATGAATAATAAACCTGAAATTTATTATACTGGGATTTTAGATCATTTCACACAAAATGAAAGTATAATTAAAGGGTTATTTATCTCAATACCAATTCTTTGTGTCATGTTTCTTATTGAACACCAATTTAGTTTTATATAGTGTAAATAATTCATTATGAAATTAATATATATTAAATTACTATTATTCATGATATTTTCACTTTCATATGAGCTCTCCATTTTTCTTTTCCTTTGATTCAAACATTACCAAATTCGTAAGGGTTATTATCAAGTTAATTTACATTCAATGAGTTATAACATTTATTCTTGAACTAAAACCTTCTAAAATATTTATTTTTGACCCTGTAATTATATTATATTATATTAACTAATTCCTTTATAGGTTTCACATGTATTTTTGACAATTTATCTCCCTTTGGATCATAATTCAACTAAGTGGTTTCTTGTATGTGGACTCTTCCTTATCTATTATTTATAGCTAGGAATCATTCTCTTCCATTTCTATATTCATTATGTTATTACAATATTTTTATTTTCTATAATTAAATGATTATTTTATATAATTTACCATTATCATTACTATTTTTTAAATGGTTTAAAAGAAATCTTTTTAACATTTTCATCAAGAGTCATTTTTTGAATTTCTTTACAAAACTGTAAAAGTAATCACATTTTTAACATTTACAGCATGAAATAATTATCCTTCATTTATAACCAACTTAATAATGAGGCTTCCTTCTAATATTTTCAAGGTATTCAAAATTAATTTTCATTCTCAATTTTTTATAATTATTTATTTTAAAAAAATAAAATGTTTTAGATAAATACATAAAATGATTTCATTCCATGTACGTATATTTTTTTATCTTAAAAATATATTTCTTATCATCACCTTTACTTAATTTCTTGGTTTTAATATTTATAATTATTTTAAAATTAATTTTTTCAACATCCACTTTTCACCCCTAGAAATATAATTCATGAAAGTAAATTAAAATTTTGTTTTTTATAACCATATTACAAAATAAATGTCAAAAATATTTTTATAATTTAGATTCCATTTTTCTCTTAAACTCTAAAATATATATCTCCTTTGAAGTTATGACTCATGTATTACCCTTTAAATGTTAGTATGAATTTATATATTATAATTATACATGTCAATAAGGGTTTTTATCAACCACTCTTCATCTATCTCTTGAATTTATGTTTTTTATTTTATGTCCAAATTTTTTAATTTCATGGATCTATTTTATATCAATTTCACAATTTATATATTGTGATTTTGGGTGTTGAATTTTCTATATATCCATTTATCTATGTGGTGTTAATTTTAAGGAATTATAACAAGAAATATATAACATTTATTCACTAGGGATATATTAATAATATTCATTCTTTTTATTTCAATATGGATTTTTATTGATTATTATGGAATATTGGTAATTTAGTGTATTTTTTATTCATTCCTTCATATGATGATGTCATTGGAATTAATTAGTGATAGGATGAATTGGGATTATATATTCTATATGTGTATTTATAGTTCTCATGAGACATTCCAATTTTGGTATTTGTATATGCTTATACACTTATTAATAAATTTTATGTCAAAACCTTCATTGTATGAGTGATTTATTCAAACAAGGACTTGATTGTAAGATTAATATGTTAGAAAATATTAAAACTCTGTGAAATTAGTTATTTTTTATTGAAATTATTTTTAATGTTATTTTTTACATGGATATATCACAGGCATAAGATATAAGTTATATATGGTTATTTTATTATTAATTTTTAATTCCAAATTACTCAAGCATTGTTCATTCTATGATATCTACCCTTACGGACCATTTTATATCCCCCTTCATATATTTCCATTTCTCTAGGTTATTAATAATAATAATTTATATAGTGTCAATATAAGTGTATTATGTGTGAAAACTTTTGTTTGAGATGCATATGAAAACTTTTAGAATAATAATTTTTGGGTATAGTGTGAAAAAATTATATTAGATGAGAATTATATGGGAGTTATTAGTTAACGGGTATTCTAAATTTTCTGTGAATCTAAACCAAAAAAGGAAATGGGTATGTCAGCAGTTCTATATTGGTTATTAAAAATGAAATTATAGATTGTTATGTTCGGGTCACTTGAGTCAGTATCAAATATATTTTAAAAAGAATATGTTTTTATAATAAAATCTCGTCATGTGATCTTGGTCATCTTATTTTGTATCATATTAGGGTTTAGATACCATTTGAGGTTATTAATTTATCATATAAGGATAATTTATGTGTTATAGGTACTATTAAGAATTATTAAGTCTATAGGTCATCATAAATAAAAGGATCAAAAATTATTTGTAGGTCTTATGTGATTGGATTTTTAAGGTGACTAATGATATTACAGGAGAGGTCTATTTGGTTTTTATGAAGACTATATTATTGTGTATATGAAGACTTTATGGATAGTATATGAATTTGATTAAATGTAATTATTGTTATTTGGAAAAATATATATCATATTTTTGTGAATTATATATTATTAAGGTATATATTGGAAATTAATGGATAGTATGATATAATATATCAAATTATTTGATATAATTTGAAGTATAAATATTTAGTTAATTCTTAGAATCTTATATCACTTTATGGTTTTATGTCATGGGTATTCGGGTTTTTTTGGGAAAAGAATAGTATATTTTGGGAGAATATATTATCAATATATATATATATGTAATGTTACTTTATGAGTTATTTATATTGTTTAGTGATAAAAGTTATGTTTATTTTAAAATAATGTGTTATCATGTTTTTATAATTTTTGGGATTTGAATTTAATCAAGTGTATCATGGTAATTTTTAAGGTTTACTTATTTATTGATTGATTTAAGTTAAAATTATAGTGTTATTATTTATATTTTGGTTTTGTATATTAAATTGTTTCATTTTTATAATATGGTATACCATATTTCATTGGGAATTATCATTAATCATGCTAACCATTTTTTTTATAATTGGTTAAATATAGGAATAATAAGTTGTTATCAAAAAAAATTATCCATTGAAGAACATTATCTTTTAGTGGATATAATGATCAATTAGGAGTTGATTTTCATGCTCCAAACATGATAAATTAATTTTTGACCTTCATTATTTTGAATATATGTTGAAATAAATATGTAAACAAATATTAAAACAAAACCTAATGATGATGTTTTTCTTATGGAAATGGTTTATATTCCCTGATATAATATATATCAATATAATTATTTAAAATCAAGATAAATAAAGATAAATATATTGATTATTATATGTTAAACATCACTCAAAAATTAAATAATGCCTTTGGAAACTCACTCCCAAGTATGTGTCTTATGATAGTACATACATTTATTAAGAAATATTTATTTTAGAAATGATATGTTTTCTTATTTTAAGAATGAAATTAATGGTTTTAAAATCAATATCTGGTATTATTATGGTGTTAAGTATGTTAATTTTTTTAATAACAAATTAAAATTTAAAGGCCACAATTTCTTTATGGGGTGAATGTAACTGCTTGAGATTTAGTATGTTTTTCCATTAAATAAATATTTTATTGAGTAGATTGTATCACATGTCAAATAAAACTAAAACAAATAGTAATATTATTTTATATTAAAAGATAAAAAATAATACATTCTGAGAATACAAAGAGAAAAATCACAATGAAAATTATAATAATTTTAAAATCCCATGTAAGTAAACTATAAAAACGATTTTTTATAAAAACATGAATTTTAATTCATTATATATATTATTATTAAGTATTTATTTATGTGTTTTAATACCAATTAATTGATTAAATTTAATTATAAGAATATAAATCATCAATGGGATGTGATTTAGACCATTTAATATTAAAAGGGATATTTTTTAAAGAACTATTTTTCTAAAAGAGTTTTTTATTTATCATAAATTAAATTAAATATTTTAAATTATTATAGTAATGAAATATTTTATTTAAAAAAATAAAACTTATTTTCAATTTATATGAAATAATGTTAAGAATACTAAATAATTTTGAAATTATATTTATTATAAAAAAAGTGTTAATCTTATTTTATGTTTTTATTTGAAAGTTAAATTATTAAAATTTAGAATTTCAATTTCATAAAATGAAATTATATTTTTGGATTCATCATTTTAAAATATTATTAGGTTGAATTATTTTTATTTCTTTGATGTAGTTTATTTTTAGGTGAATATTAAAAATATCATTTCAATAAATACTAAAAAAATTAAAATTAATATTATATAAGCATGAATTAAAAATATTTTAGAATTTATAAACTTAAAATACATTTGAGAAAAATAATGACTTTATAATTAATATGTTTAATTTAAAAATCCATTCATCACTTTTTTTAACCAAAGTTGTATTTTATTCTAATAAAAACTAATTTTTTCATTTTACTTTAATTAAGTATTCTCAATGATCCATTGGGTTTTGAATTGATTTTAAAGTAAAAAACTCTTATTATTTTAATTATAAATTGATAAATTTCATTTTATTTATCAATATACATGATTTCAGTGTGATTTCATTTTATGCTTAAATGGGGAATTTTTTTAAAAACTATTTTTGTTTTGTAAAGCCTACTTTTATTAAAATTAATATTTACCACCGATATAACTAATTATTGAAAAATAGTTTTAAAATTTAGAATAATACTATTTAAATTAGATTATATTTTCCATTTATTTTTTCGTCATAAAAATAAACTACCATAGTTAATGTTAGTGACCTTGATAAGGGTTATATGTAGTAAAATGGTTAAATTAAGGGAAAAGTTCAAAAAATATCAAACAAACCATATGGTTATATGGGTGGATATAAACTTTTTCAACCACCCCATTATCCCTTTTAAATTTATATCCATATTGGATCCACTTTTCTTAAGAATAAAATCCCATTTATTATTAAGAAATTAATATTATGGAAATGAAAATCATCTCTCTTATAAAAGGATCAATCTATCTCACCTTTAAATATACACCAAAAAATAAAACAAATCACCTAAAAAATTCCAAATTCTATTAACTAATAATATTATCCCTCTTTATTTATATTCTAGTGCAACTAAAATTTCCTAAATTTTTTATTTCCAAGAGGTCCATCAATGGGAAATTCAAGCTCTTAATGTAAGTGATATCTTATTCTTGATTATTCTTATATATATAATACATATAACTATTTTTTAATCTAATTTATCAAATTAAGAAATAATTAAAAAAATTAATGTTCTATTATCATTATACAGTATCATGATCTTACTCATTCAATTGTTGTAATGTGTTCTTATTTTGGTCAGTTTTACCGCCTACATGAACATTTTTTTAATTTATATCTCATGAATGAATAATAAAATTTAAAAAGTATTAATAATATGTAATAATTATAAATTTATGATTTTTTTCAAAAAAAAATTATCAATATTAACAATTTTATTTAATAAAAAATCAATTCTTTTTCTAATTCAACGATCATTGAAAAAAGATAATTTTTAAGTCGTTCATTCTAACTATCAACCTATGTTCCTTGAAATGGGTATGGTTCTCTAGAACAACATAAAATACATATTAAATTATAATTAATCTTATATAGGCTATGTATCCATTAAAAATACTCAAGCACTGGAACTGTCAAACTAAAACATAAAAAGGAAATAGAATGGTTAACACCCGAATGTTAATTTTTAAATAAACAATTAAAATATGGGTAATAAGAAAATATAAATTGATATTATAAAGTAAAATAACTATTAATAATTTAATTACACATATTAATAACAAGACATAATGAATTATATAGGGTCGTTAGAGCATGTCTGATTTATCAGAAGTTTGAGGTAATGGTTTCTTGTCTCAATTTAAATTATTTGAGATTTGTTTCTTATTAAGCACTAATTTAATTTTATATTGTTTAAATCCTACCTTAATGAATTAATATATCTTTAAATAGTGTTATTATTTTTATTTTAACTTTTACTTAAGCTTTCTATTTTCTTTTTTACTTTGAATCATACATTATCTAAGTCATAAGGGTTATTGTTAACTCAATTTACTTTCTTTGAGTTATGAATATTATACTTGAAATTTATCCTTTTAAGTTTGTTTTATTAAATTATTTGATTATATTATATTATATGACCTATTTATTTTCCATAGTATAAATGTTTTTTATGTTTCACCTCTATTTGGTTCAAAATTAACCAAACAGTTCTTTATATGTGGACTCGACCTCATATCTTCCTTATAAATGGGAAAATTTTTATTATATATATATTCCTTATATTTTTTCAATAATAAAATTATATATATATATATATAAATGATCATTTAAGTTCAATTCACATAATCTTTAACATTATTTAAATGGTTTAAAAGAAATATTTTTATCAATTTACATGCATTTAATTTTGGAGTTTCATTTCTCATGTCTAAAAAGAATCTTATTCTTAATAATTACCACATGAACACTTTTTCAAACATTAATAACTATTTTTTTAATGAGTCTTTCTACTCAAAATTTCATGGATTTAAAAATTAATTTATATTCCCATTTATTTGTGAGTTTTTTGTTTGGAAAAAAATCTAACTTTTTATAAGAATAAATGAAGTGATTTCGTTCCACTTGTGTTTATTTTGTATCGACCACTTAAAATTTTATATCAAGAAATTAATTTATTTTCAAGGTTACAATATTTAGAATTATTTTAAATTTACTTTTTTTAATTTCTTAAATTCTCCCCTTGAAATGGAATTTATGAAGGTGACTAAGAAGTTTGTTTTTTATAACCATATAAAAAAATTCATTTAAATTTTTTTTTCATAATTTTGCATATAATTTTTCTCTAAAATTGGAAAAGAAATATCTCATTTGAAGTTATGTCACATGAATTACCCTCTAAATACTCTTATTAATTAATGATCATACCTCACCTAATTCATAATGGTTATGTTCTCTATCACTCAACATCACTCTCTTGACTTTATTTCTATCAAGTCCATATTATTTTGTTTCAATGATATATTCTATATAACTTAAACTATTTATATATATTATTTCATAATAAATAATTATCTGTATACTTGATACTATTTATGATTAAATTTTTAAGTAGGCTTATAAATAATGTTATTAAATTTATTCCAAGGTAAAATATTAACAATCTATATACCTGTTATTTGAATATGTATGTTTATTGACTAATAAGTCATGTTTGTTCTTATTGTATTGTTTATTTAGTCATTTATTTGATAAATTAATTGTAATTAGTTATTAATGGGTGTCTCCATGAATTTTATTCCCCCTCGATGCATCAGTAGGTCTTATAAGACAAACTAATTTCGGTATTTGGTGTATGTCTGCCCATTTAATAATAATGTCTAAGTCATGGCATTAACGTTATGTTTTAGGTATTAGAACAATTCCTAGATGAAAAGATTAAGATAGATTAAAGTATTTATTCAATCACTATGAAATAAGTTTTGTTCACCTGATTATTTAAAAATTGGGTTTATCCATGAATATATCACATGCTCATGTTACAAGTTATATTGAATCATTTGATTGTTAACTATTCCTTTCATGTTATTCATGGATCGTTAATATTATGATAGAAGAACTTATTGAAAATTTAAGCTCTCCCTTTATAGTTTTCCATTACCCTAGTTCAGGAAAAATAAAAATACATATGATATGTGTATAATATAATCATGTGTGAATAATTTTTTATGAGTTATTGGATACTAATCATGGAATCATAAAATATAGGTATAGTGGGAAAAATAATCATTAGATAAGAAAGATATGTGAATTTTAGTTGAAGGATTTTCATAATTATCTAGAAATATAATTCTATAAGTTAATAGGTTTGTATGTGACTATATATTGGTTATTTTCATAGTAATTATGGATGGTTATGCTTGGTTCACTTTTGTTATTATCAAAGTAATCTTGTAAAGAGGTTGTTTTACCACCAAATTTCAAAGTTTGGGACTAAGTTATCTTATATTATTTCAAATAATGGTTTATATAACTTTAGAGTTTATGAAGATATCATTTGAGGATAATTTAAGAGCTTTACGTACCATTATAAGTTAATAATTTTATGGGTAATCATAATTTAGTGGCATATAAATTCTTTTTAGGTCTTATGTGACTGTATTTTAAGGTGGTTAATGATATTTGGGGAAAATTATATTGATTTATAAATAAGAATAAATTATTGAGGTATAGATAAAATTAAGGATTTATATATGATTTAATGTCAATGTAATTATGGTTATATGGTAAAAATTTTATCATATTTTTTGGAAAATTATGTATTTATGATATATATAAAAGATTAATGTCTTATTGTGTGTTAGGTAAAATCCCTTTGGAAGTTTGTTTGTTTTTTATTTATTGAAAATTTGATGAATGAAATGGAAAAAAAGGGAATTATGTCTTAATTATAGAGGCCACATTAGACATTAGTTTCCCTAGTTACACCGCAATGATGGCTAGAGCATGAGATAATTAAGGGTAATTTGGTTTACCCTTACTCAATACGGTTTTGACTCTTTAATAGGTTATAATAAATTGTTCACACCATAAAAATTCAGCCACAATGTGGAAGTGTGATTAGAGGATTTTTGATAACCAGTGGATTTTGAGTTTTCCATGGAATAGATAGAGGACCCCTCTATAGTTCCTTTAAAAATGAATGAGCCCATGCCAAAGTTATTCCTTGAGATTTGGAGTGTTTGAATTTAATAGAATAAAATAATTTGGGATCTCTAATCCTATATTATTCCACAACATTAAATAAGTGGTCACACTATAGTCAAAATTTCATAGTGAAATAAAGAGGAGTTATGGAAGAGAATATCATGATGTAAAAGAGGAAGTTGTTTTCAATGTTTTTTGGATCTATAAAAAATAATGTATCCATGTTTTAATCATCATGACCATGTCTTAAGGGGATAAAAAGAATTTTTTCTACACTATATTAAAGTTGGACACACCATGGTATATGTAAAAAAGTGATAATATGAGTAAAATAAATAATGATGGGAGATATGAATTAAAATCCTAAATTGTTATTTTTAATTAAATGATCAATGATGACCCTATTAATAAGGATCAATACTTGGATCAGTCCCATGGAAATGGGAGATAGTCTTAATAATATGATTAAAATAAAATAATGATGTGTTTGATGTGAAATATTAATATAAGATATAGAGGAGGAAACATGAATTTTTTCTAAAGAAGATAACCAAAGGTTTTATCCAAATCTCATCGTGAATTATGAAGGTCACAAAAGTTTTCATTCTAGTTTTATAATCTTTACTATAAATTGACATTTTTATTATAAATATAAATAATATTAAAATTTTATGTTTATAACATCTTCATGTGAAGAATAAATATTCTAAAATAACAGTATTGATTTTTTTATTGAGTGAGAGGAGTGATTTCTCCAAATAATCATGATACTAAAATTAGAGATTCAATGAGGTTTCTCTGAATTGTACTTTATGTTGTGATATTTTAATAATTTTTTTGAATAGTTTTATTAATGTGGATACTCCTTTGATGTATCCTAGTTTATGGGAACAGCCAGAAATTACTTATGTTATTTACTACTTTCGTCACATTATGTGGGTAAAAGGTAGAGAAAAATAAAAGTGTTCCTCGGGTAAGATAAAATGATCCTCCTTTAAGAAATAATTTTATTAACATAAATAAACTAATTCAAAACCCCATTCACCTCTCAATTTTTTTATTATATATATGTTGCTAACTTTTTGAATAAAATAAATGTTTATCCTTTTTCTCTCTTAGAAGCATGGCCAGGATTTTCAATAATAAAGGTATATCAATATTTATCATCAATAATTTCCAGCTGTGGAAAAACTAGATAGAACATCATTTTACATCCTTTAGAATATATTTTTAAATAGAATTTATTTATATAATCAATACTAATATTTAAATTATATCATTCATTGAAATAAATAATCAATAAATTGATGTAAATACCAAATCCATTAATTCATTGGAAATTGATCTAGAAAATCCCATTTCCACAAAGGTAATTTCCTATAAAACCTATCATGTTATGTGGGAAAATATTATCAATATTTAGGAATTATATTCAAAGGTTCAAGAGTCAAAGATATAGGTTTTGTGGAAAGTATACATATATTTGATAATGATTTCAAATGAGATGGTGGATTCCTCTTTCGATCATCTAACGTTTCTTTTTAATGATACCCGAGGTCTCAGTTAAGATATAAAAAATTAAAAGATCATGAACAAGATCATAAGAATATTACCACCATGTTTCAATGTCAAATTTTCATCACTAGAAGATAAATATCTAAAATGTATTTCTCCTAATAGTTTTTGTAGTGATCATCTGATTTTGGAGATGAGAAACTAAGACAATTACTCAATAATGAAGAAAGGTTCCCAAGACATGGCTTTTAATTTCTTGAAAAATATCTTAATCATGGAGAATCTATAATTTGATGATGTTTATGAGGTTATTTAATTTTTTTTAATCTAATCTTAAGATAGGAAGAGAAATATTTAAGGTTATTCTAACCTTTTCACTCTTCAAATGTGGAAGTTGGGACATGTTGTGGCTAAATTTTCTAAAATATATCAATATTATAATGATTAAGATAAAAAACTAAGAAGGTGAAAAAATAAGGTTTAATGAATTCTTAATGTATGATGTTCAGAATATTAAATTTCTATTCTATTGAAAAAGATAGTTCTAGGAAAATTAAAGTAAAATGATTCGATAATTGTATGGATAATGTTTTTCTTATGGATATTGAAAATAATCTAATAAATGGTGATAGTGATGATGTGAAAGGTGGTTTTGTTATAAGGGTTGATATAAAGTATGAACTTGATTTTTATCTTGAATAAATTTACGTATGGTGAGAAAATACAAAGAAGGTTTGTGTAGTGTTTCATGATTCCAAGCTCTACATGCAACAATAATGAGAAGAAAATTTTGAGCTAATTTTCAAAATAGATAAACTCATATATGGATGTTCAGAAAACTTTGGTAAGGAAGATGGAATGAAACATAAAATTTAAGAAAACCCTAGAATCATTGACGCCTTGGAAAAAACTATCAATGATAGAGTGAAGAGAATTAAGGATATTAAATTGGAAGTTATGAACTGGCATTGGATGTGTGAAAACCAAGAAGGAATATTGAAACATGGATTGATAAAAAATACAAAGGCATCATAATCAATCAATCCATTAGAATTTCTAAGGAAGAACAGATACCCATTCCTCACTTTTAGTTGATCAAAGATAAAGGAAAATATGTCATTGCTTTAAAACTAGAAGAACCAAATCCTCTAAATAAAGTATATATTCACAAAACTAGAAAAAAAATAACTATATGTCTAAGAAGAATTATAATGATTTATTAGTTAAGTTTTTTTCTGCGTAGTGGTTGGATATGATTAATTTTTTCCCACTACTTCTTGTAGGTCCCTCCAAGAGAACCACCAATCCAAACAGACAAGTAGAATTTATATTCATTCTTTTTATATTAATGGATATATTTTTTGTGGAAGATTCTAACATAAGGAAATCAATTTCGCATTAATAATGAAAAAAATCATCAAGAATTCCTAAAAATTGAGTAAATAAAAATTTAGAATCTTTATCCAAAATCAGAGAGACTCTAAATATATTTTATATTTTTTAAGAATAATACAAGCTCATGGATGCAAATGTCGTGGAGGAAAATTCATCACTAATATGGGTAATGAAAGTAAATTCAGAGAAGGATAAATTTTATAATATTATCTTAATGGGAACAAACAAATCAAGCTCATGGATTTTGGAAATGGATACACATCATAAATGATCATAAATAAAGACATGAATACGAATTAAAATCCCAATAAATATGGTATCGTTTTTTTGGTAATAATTAGGGTCTTAATATTATTGGTTCTAAACAATCCAAGATTAGATGAAATGATCTCAAGATAACCAACATTGACTTTTTTGATGGGATAAGTCACAATCTTCTCATTGTTAATTAATTTTGTGACCAATTACATTTGGTTAAGTTCATCAAAAAGGATTTTACAATAAAAGTCAAATATGGTTCACTTATTCTACAAGGAAGAAGAGATAAGGAAAAAATATATCTTTTAGAGAAGAAAAATTATGAATTTTACCCAAATAAGTGGAGAACAGGTGATGGCATAAGAAACATATCCATATGAGCCTATAATCTATGGATAGGTTGATAATAATAATTATATATCATGATATTCCCTATCTCATATATGATCACACTCATATATTTGATTCATTTAAAAAGGGGGTGATTATCTGGAAGTCCTGTGAGAAAAATTAATTGATGGAATATGGTTTTCTTAAGCTTGTGCATGTAGATTTTTATGTGCCAATTATACCCAAATGAATAGATTTAACTAGTAATTATGTTCTCTTTATATATAACTATATAAAAATGTAATACACTATCCAAATCACACATAATACTAAGGTATACACATGTGTCACACTATATCAGAAGACAGCTAAAAATATGCTTAGTGTGAAGTTACATAAATTTCAAACTAATAATGGGACAGAATTTATAAATCATAAAATTATAGAATATCTATAAAATAATTTAACTCAACATCATGTACTTTTTTTTAGATCACCCAAACAAATGGGTTAGTAGAAATAATGAATTTTATAATCAACAATATGATATAAACAATATTGATTGAAAAGTATCTCCTGGGGATATATTTTAAATAATTTTTTATTGAATTGATATACATCTCTAACAGATCATTTCTATGTGAAATTTAAGGGAGAAACCATCAGAAATTTGGCATGTAAATAGACCTACACTTAAATATATGTGAATGTTTCAAAAAAAGTTTTTTATTATCAATAAGAAACAGATTAAAAAATGATTATTGAGATATGAAGGAATATTACTTGGATACTCAAAAAAGAGTAAATCCTATAAGTACAGAAAAAAGAGGCATTAAAATATTATTGAGATCAATTATGTTTTGGTGGTGGAATGTGGTAAAATTATATTATCACATGAGAAGATATTTTATGAAAACCAAACAATTTTTGGTTCTAGAATTGATGAAGAATCACAAGTTTTATGGGTGGTTACAAGGAATGAATACAACTATGCTGAAGAATCATATTGTTAATAAGGTATAAAAGATCCTATAATTTCATAAATATAAACAATAGGTGATGAAATCCCTGAAATAAACATTATTGGAGATTGGATATCATTATTCCAAATTATAAGAATTAATGATTATTAGAATGTATCTTTATTATCATTGTAAAAACTAATATCTTTTAAAAAACCTTCAAAGGAAGATAGTTGGTTCAAGGAAAGGAATGAGGAGGTTGAAGAAATAGAGAAAAATAATACATGAGAATTTGTTTCAATGCCAATTTAAAATAATTTCATCAAAACCAAGTGGGTATTCCAAAATAAACTAAATAATTTTGTAGTGGTGATTTAGAAAAATGAATAGCCGGTGTGAAAAGGGTATCCCCTAATTGTAAGAATTTATGTCAATGAGAAATTTTCACCCGTTGAATAGATTTAAACTATTTAGTTATTCAAATCCATTGAAATTCAGAATGGGTTCAAAATATATCATATGGGCATCATGTTTTCCTTATTATATTTTTTCCATAAAGAGGAAGTGTATGTTGAGAAACCATATGGGTTTCTCATTAATTAAGTTGAAGACAAAGTGTGATGACTAAAGAAGGCATTGTATGGCCACGGGAAAACATCAAGGGCATGGCGTTCTATATTATATCAATTTATAGAGAATTTTTCTTTTCATATAGGTGGATTTAATAATAACCTCTAAATTAAGGAAAAAAATGAAAATTGATTAAGGGTGTTGGTAAATGTTGATGACATAATTTTTGGAGGAATTGGTGACAACCAAGGAATACAGTTTTTGGAACACATGAGGTGAAAATTTGAGATTTATCTAATTTGTGAAATTCAATTTTTTCTTATCATGCAGGTTGTAAAAATATTGGATGTGGTATTTATCTCAAAACTAAATAGGTTATAAAGGATGAAAGAAAATTCATAACTGGGGATTCAAGTCCCATGGAAACTTTAATAGAGACATGTTAGAAATTTTCCAAATATGAGCCAGGAAAAATGTTTTATGTGACTAGATATTGAAAAATCAATGACATTATACACAATTTGAAATCCCCTTGATTGCATATTTTATTTTCTGATTTTCAAGCTTGTTTTTTTCAAAGTGATCCTAGGGAAAGGCACATGTTGTTTGTGAAAACAATAATTTAATATTAACATCATATGAAATTCTATGGATTTTTATTTCCTAGATATTCAGATCTAAATCTATTAGGACTCAATAATATGGATTGGTATAGTTCAGTATATGAATCAAAATCAATATAAAGTGGTTATTTTTATCTTGGTATTTCATATATATCATGGAAGTGTAATATTTACGATTTTATATGATTGACCACTTTAGAGGCTGAGTACATTTGTACCACTCAAGCATGCACCCAACTATTATGGATGCACAAAAAACATCAAGAAATCATTTTTGAAGTGATTTATCCTATTATAATCATATTTAAAAATTCAAGTGAAATAAATATATGAAAAAATATAATCCAACATTCACAGATATATCAAATATAAATAAAATATAATTTTATAAATGAGAAGTTAGAGTAAGGAATTGGGATATTAAAGTATGTTTCAACACAAAATAAAGTGGAATTCATCATCAAAAATTTATTACCGAAATTAGGTTTTTAAAAAAAATATCTCTAAGAGTTTGACCGTATTCATCCAGTTAATTTGAATAGGATTAGAACCCCACTCCCTATAGTTTTTTTAATAAACAAGGTATGGTTTCTCACTTAAATTATTTGATTTCTAAACCCCTATTATTTAAATTTCAGTTAAATGATCTATTTTGGTTAATTACAATGTGGGAGAGAGATATTCGTGTGATGGAGACTTTGAGGGGGGAGTATAGAAATTGAGGAATATTATGTCAATGAAAAATCAGGGGGAGAAAATCCAGGGAAATAGATTTGGTTGTTGAATGGAATTAAAAGTAGTTGTGACAAAATATTCACTCAATTCTTGTTTCTCACAATCATCATGGGTCATGTAAACATATAATTTAAGATTATTATATCATTGATACCGGTCTTAAATATCCATATAATGTGACACAAGGGGATGCAATTGGAGGATTGTCAAAAAAACCCAAGGGGGTGATTTTTGTCCAAAATACATTTTCCAATTTATGTGTGTTCTGTTATTTTGCAAGGTAATGAAGGAAGAAGTTAGAGGGGAATTATATATCAATGATGGAAGTTATTACCCATATAAAAATATAGAATATAGTTAACAAATATATTCCAAAATTATGGTTAGAGCATCTATTGTGAAAGGTTAAATGGGTTTTACCCTTACATAACATGAGTTTTACCCTTACATAGTTCAGAATTAATTATCCACACTACATACACTTTTCAATAGCATGGAAGTGTTATCATATGATTTATGATTAATTTTAGATTCCTATATATCCATTGTGTAGAGAAAGGATGATTTTGTAGTTCCTTATAAAAGGAAGGAGTCCACCTAGTAGTTATTCCTTGTGACATGGAGTGTTAGAATTTAATATTAGTCAAGAATTAAATCTCTACAATTAAATAGAAGGCCACACTACAAATAAGTGGTCCCACCAAATTAAAAATGGCTTGGTGAAATTAAGAGGTCTTAAGGAGTAGGTTATCATGGTGTAATTGATGAAGATATTGTTTTATTTTTATAGATCATGACAAATGCAAGTCTCTATGTTGAAGTGAAGATGAACACACTGTATAGGGATCTGAGGAGTTATTGGTTGTACCAAATTTAATGTTTCCACACCGTAGTATATGTATAATTGGTGATATAGCACTATAGTATCTATGAATGCACCACAACTATATTGTTTCATTTTTTGGTAGCTTTAGCAGGATAGGGAGTTATGGATTATAATTAAAAATGGTAAATTCTAGTTTAATGGTCCATGATGAACACAATAATGAGGAGGTACCCTTGAAATAATCCCATTGAATGCGAATAAAATCATTATCATAGGGTTTAAATTAAATAGTGATGGATCTTATACGAACTATAGATAGAAGATAGAGAGGTAGATAGGGGATGTTTTTTAAATCATATTTCCCAAAAAAAATCTAGATGTCACCTAAAATTTTGAATGTTAAGGAATATGTCATTCTAAAAGTATCATCCTCACTATAAATATATATTTCTATGCTAAATAGATACTCCATTAAAGGGGTTGGTTCATATCATCTTCATGAGAAGAATGAAGGTTCAAAAATCACAGTATCAAGCTCCTTTTTGAGGGATAGAATTTATATCTCCATAATTTCATGGAAGTGAACCATGAGGGTCAATGACATATCTCCAAATTATACTTTAATAATTGATGTTTTATTTAACATAATTCATGGGAATAATAATGTGAATTACCCTTTGATGTATCCTAGTCTGGATAAACCAAATAAAACCCCTTGTGGTGTTTAACCGATTAATTTATTCTTGAAGGAAAATATAGAGGGAAATATAAGTGTTTATTAAGGTCAGAAAATAAGTCCCTTGTAATGACCCCATGTTTATAAACAATATTTTCTTATTAAAATAAATGTGTAGTATATTATACTTTATAAACATATAATACAAAAAACCCACCAATAATAAATTCCATTAATGATAATCACTGTAATAATCAATGACTAAACTCAATAGAATTCCAAATATTATAAGGGGACAAGAGATATAAAATAGAAAAGATAAAATGGGAAAAAAATTTATCAACCCAATCTACTAAAATCCCTCACCCCCATAAACAACATAATAGAAAAGAAAATATTAGTAAACCAATTGACATTATAGAAAATAGAAATTTTGGCCCTTAAGAGTTATAAAATTCAGTGATTAATAAAGGAATAAATAAGTAATTTTAATAGTTAATGTGACTATTGTAATAGTAGCATGGACGTTGGGAATAGTCACCTCGTTATTGGGAAAAGTAACCTAAACGTTTTAATAGTTAATTAATCTAAAAATAATAAATTTTTATATAATTAAGATTTATTAGGAATAATTTAATTAAATATGAATATTATATTGTCAAAAAGATTAATATCATAATTAAGAAACTCAAATAAAATATAAGTATATATTTAATAAACTGAATTCTAAATTATTTCGTAAAAATCAAAAAAAATATAAAAAAATATTAAATTTCCCTATGTAAAATATTTATTTTTATAAAATGAATGCCATTTTTTAAATCAGAACATAAATATTTCCCAAGGGGAATTTGTTTTTTAAATTTTTTTTAAATGGTTCAATTTTCTAGTGAATAGAAAAAAAATACATTTTTTACATAACTAGTATATCTTAAATTACATCATTCATGATGTAATAATTAACTGATCCTTTCAATAACTTTAGTTTAATCCATGGTGTATTTAATTTTTTAATTAAGATGTTAAAATACAATAAAATTAATTTCTAAACCTAAAAAATCATTTTCTAAAACCTAGAGTCAAGAGTGATTCCTTAAAATAACAATTTTTCTTTCATTCCACTTTTCTTTTTAATATATTAGTGAATTTGAATTTTAAATTTTTCTAAAGTCCTAAAACCATTATATAATATTCATATCTGATTTATATTGTAAAATATTAACTTTTACAAGTTTTATCTTTGATATATTATTTAATTTAATATTTTATTTTTAAAATAACCTTCTCTTCAAGTATAAATAACCACAATCCCTCCCATTGGAAAACCAATCATACCCCAAATTCCAAAAGAAACTATACCAAAATACTTCTTATAAAACCCCTTAGAAACCATTGTGTTTTTTTAGAGTAACCCAACTCTAGACATCAAGAGGGTCTCACTGTTTTTCAAGAGAATCTGCACCAAGGATTAATTAAGTTTGATTTAACTCTTCTTTATTTATTCTCTTTAATTTTTCACCACCCCTTTCAAAAACAGACTATATAAGATTAATTAGAAGTAATTTAACATTATATTATTTATTCTAACTGACTTTAATTATCATATTTACTAAACATAAATTTAAAAATTCTATTTCCTTCTCTTTCGACGATGTCTCATCAAAGGTCTGTTAACCAACTATAGAGACATTGCCAAGTATGTTCTTATAACAACCATCATGGATAGATGTTATGAATTATATATAATATATAAATATGTTATAAAATGTGTTATATGATTATTTAATTAATTATTCTTATGTTTAAATGACCTTGAATAAAAATAATGAAATTAAAACAACACGAGAAAATTTAATGAAAACATGGTATCAGAAAAATTATTCTTTAAAAAATGATGTTATAATATAGAATCTAATTATAATAATGGATAAAGAGTGGAACAAACAAACATAATTAACTTTCTTAAATTTTTTAAATAATCCTATGATTATTATTCAGGTGGAAAAAAAATGAGTAAATAAAGAAAGAATTAAGGTTAGGGGGTTCTCGAACCTAACTCCCCTTCTTTATGTCTTCCTTATTTCACATAAATTTAAATATATATATCACTTTAATATCCATTAAATATTATTTGAATATTATTTCCTCTTTTATATTGATATACATATTTCCACCATTATTTTAAAGTTAAATACAATGATTTTCTAAAAATAATTTTCCTAAAAAATAGAAATAATTGACTCATCGTGTGTTTTTTATTATCCAAAGAAAAATGGTATTTATTTAAAAGTATGATCTTACATTTTCATTTTATAACCCCAAATATTATTCATCAGTTTTTTCTTTGTTAAATCCTTATTAAACCCATTTCTTTCCTCATGTTATTATATGATTTTGAATATTATGAATTTTATGTGGCATGCAAGATTTTGTAAATATTAAGATGTGATAGGTGGAACAAAAATTATATAGCACTCAAATACAATGGTTATTATGATGTATATCATTAGATAATGTTTCTTTTTAGTGAACATGATTCTATATTTTTTCACAATGATCATTTTATGATTATGTGCATATATTATACATGAACAACGGTGCTCACATTGTTCACAACTATTTGTGGTATTTGACCACTATGACATGATGTTTCATTTTTTGAATTGAAACATTTTATGTATTTATATAATTTTTCCCTCGTTATTATGTTGACTATCTAATTATTATGAAATTATGATGATGAAGATTATGCTCACCGATGTTATATTGATTCATGTCTCTTATTCATCCTCTTACTGTGATTTTAGATCACCCATTTCTATGATGTATATCCTCAGGTGTTTACATTTACTAAAGATAATGTGAGATTTTTGAAGGATAATGAATAAGTATTCATAAAAAAATTATGTTTTATTATGTAAAAGTGATTATGATCCTAATTTTTCCAAGACACTAAACCTTTTGATCATGTATTTGAATCTATATTATGTTGTTTATCTTTAAATGATATTGTATTCTTGAAAGAAATAGTAATTTTACAATATTCATAATCTAAGAAATATTTGTTTAAAAATTAAATACCATAATTCACCCATAGGACTATAAAGGATTTATCATATATAGGGTTCTGACAATGTGATTTTATATCAAAGTGGTTGATTTTGTTTTGAGGTATAAATTTGGAGATAATTTTTAAAGAATTATTAACTTTATGGATTTTTGTCAGGGTGATTCAGGATATTTTTGGAGAAAATAATGTTATATTTTGGAAGAATATATGATAAATATATATATTTGTGTGAAATTTTACTTTCTAGGTGATTAAGGTTTCTTGGGATAAAATTTATGTTAATTTTGGAAGAATGTGTGATCATGTTTTTCTAATTTTTGTGTCTCAATTTTTTTCAGACATATCTTGAAGATTTTTAAGTCTTAGTTATTTTTCAAATAATTTAAGTTAAACTTAGAGTGTTTTTTATATATTAATTTTTTTATAATAAATTATTAATTTTTCATATGATGGTTTAACTATAATTGATTAGGCATTATCTCTAATCATGGTAACCATTTTGGTGTTTTTATAGCTTTTTTTAAATGATAAGAATAAATTATTATAAGTATATTTCATTTAGCTATTAACATTATCTCTTAGTGGAAATAATGATCCATTAATGTTTATTATCATGAATTAGGAATAAAAAATTCATTTTGGATTTTAATCGTTTGGAATTTGAGCTGAAATAGAGATGGAAACTGAAAAAAAACAACATAAGGATGTTTCTATGCTTATAGAAATGGGAATAAATAAAGTAAATATATTTCCCCATATACTCTATCTTAATAAAATTCCTTAAAATCATGTAAATGGAAGATAAATATATTTAATCATATGTTTCAAACATCAATCAACTATAATGTTATGCCTTTGAAAACGCATTCCCATGTATGAATATTATGATAGTATATAAATGATATAAGAAAAATGAATTTTAGAAATTATATTTTTATTTATGTTAACCTATAAATTAGTATTTTAAAATTTACATCTTGTATTATTCCTATGTTAAAGTACACATATTTTCATAAGAATATGTCAAAATTATGAGGATGTAATTTATTTAACAGAGCTAGAATGTAACACCCTAAGATTTTAGTATATGTTTTCCTTTGAATAAATACTTTATTAAATAACATATATCACACATACAACTATACTTCCAAACAATATATATTTTTTTAAAATACAAGATAATAATTAATATAATGTAAGAATATAATGAGAAACATCATAGTAAAAATTACAATAAGACTAAAACCTAAATTATGTAAAATATAACTATATTCATAATTATAAAAATATATTTTTAAATTACATACATTTTATAAATATTATTAATATTAAATAATTATTTATGTTTTTAATTAAAATAATTGAATATATTTTATGGATATATGATAAATAATTAATAGGATGTGATTAGAGACATTTATTTTTAAAAATAGATATTTTAAAATAACTATAAATTAATAAAATTTGTGTATTTATTTTAAATTATATTTTCCATTTTTAAAGTATTTGTCTAATAAAAATTTTCAATTAAAAACGAAATAAAATTATCACACATTGTTAATTGATATGAAATAAGGATAACAACACTTCAAGTTCTAAAAATACAATTTCCAATAAAAAGGGTTTTCATTATACATTGTGATTTTATTCAAAAGATAAATAACCAAATTTTATAATTTTAATTTGATAAAATTAACTTAATTTTTTAATTTATAAGGTAAAAATAAGCTTAGGGTTAATGTTTTAAATTTTTCTAAAATGGTTTATTTTTAGGTGAATAAAGAAAAATATTGTTTTTACCAATGCCATCACTTTTCTAACATCATTATGATTTAAGAATGAAAAAAAATGTGAGACATTTTTTAACCAAAAAATCCGTTGAATGAGTGAAATAATTTATATAAAATTAATATGTTGAATTTAGAAATATATTCTATATATTTTGGAATGTAAGTGTATTTTACTCTAAAAATAGTTTCATTCTTTTACTTTAAATAAGTATTCAAAGAGATCCATTTTTTAGATTTCATTAAAAGTATAAAAATATTTTTATAGTTATAAAATGATAAAAATTATATAAATCAATATTATACATTATTTTTGGGTAATTTAGTTTTATTTATAAAAAGGAAATCTTTCAAAAAAAATATCTCTTTTCCTTAGGCACACTATTATTAAAATTATTTTTTACCAGCTATAGAAATTGAATCTTGTAATAATGTTTTTTAAATTATGAATAATCATGTCCACATTAATTAATAAGTTTTATTTCATTTTTAGTCATAAAAATAAGTAACCTTAGTAAAATTTTGTCACATCGGTAAGGTTAAATGTGGTAAAATTGTTAAATTATGATATAAGGTCACAAACTATCACATAAAAATTATATTTAAATGGATGGATATAAGATTTATCAACCTCCCTCATATCCCTTGACAATTTTAATCTATATTGGATTCACTTCCCTTTATAATTATTTCCCCTTTTAATATAATGAAATTAATATTACAAAAATGTCTCTCTTCTCACATATAAAAGGATTCATCCACCATACCTTTAAAGATACACAATAATTTATAACATTCCCATATACGTGATTATGATGCTAAGAAAAATTCATAAACCTCTAATTTTTTAGAGTTACTTCAAGAGGAAATTCAATCACTCAACGTAAATGATGTCTTAAGAAGTCCTTCAAGAGGAAATCCAAGTTTGCAACATAAATGATATATTCTTCGTGATTATTAGTCTATATCATCATTATCTAAATATTTTTTAATATAAATTACCAGTTTAAAAACATTTTTTTTAATTTTAATCTTATGTAAAAATTTTACTCCCAATATATAATTTCATTTTCTTACTCATTCAACTATTATAATGTGTTCTTTTTTGGTCATTTTTACCACCTACATGAACATTTTTATAATTTTTATCTCACGAAAGACTAATAAAATTTAAAAAGTGTAATAATATGTAATAGTGATTAATTTATTATGTTTTTATAATTCTCGAATGTTAATATTCAAAATTATATTTACCTACAAATTTAATTCTTTTGTTAATTCAACAAACACAAAAAAAAAGAGTTCCTACCAATTCCATATGAATTGTTAAAATAAGTTAAAGGAAAGAGATATAAAACCCCACAATTATTAAAAAACATTTATTAAATTATCATAAAATTTATCTAGTATATGAATCCTATAATGATAAATGAGGACTAGAGCTACCAAAACAAATCTTGTATGGGAAACAAAACTTTTGACACCAAAATGTTAATTTCAACAATAAACTGTTAATATATAGGTAATAAGGATATTTAAATGGATTGTTTAAAGTTAAATAAATATTAATAAAGTTATTAATTTTATGAATAATATACTTAAATTTGTTATAAATGGATGTTAACCATATATAGCTAAAAAAACGTTTGAGGTAAGTTTTCTTTGTCTCAATTTCAATTCTTCAATACATTTTTCTTATTAATCATATATTTACATTTATATAGAGAAAATATTTACTTATTGACTTCGTATAAATAATTTCTATTTCTAGGAGTTTTAAATTCATTTAATATCCACCTTTTCAATTTCTATTGATTCATACATTACCTAACTCATAAGGGTTTTTGTTAACTTAATTTACTTTCCTCGAGTTATAGAATTTACATGAAATTCATCCTTATAATTTTATTTTGCTACGCTATATGATTTTATCATTATTTTATTACTAATTTAATTTCTAGTTATTACAATTATTCTTGACATTTATCCTCCCATTAGTTCACAATTCAACCAAATGTATCGATGTTTGTGGACTTGATGTTATATTCTCATTATAGTCTACAATCTTTCTCTTATATATACATAATCTATATATTATTCCAATTTTGTTCTTCTATATAATTAAATGATTATTTAAGTTCATCTAAATTATCTTTAAATTTATTTTAAATAATTAAAATAAATATTATTTATGTTTTCCACATGATTAATTTTTTATATTCATTAAAAAAGTGTGAAAATAATGTCATTTTTAATGTTTATAGTATAAACCAATTTTTTCTATTTTATAACTATTTTTTCTAAGGGATATTACATTTCAATTTTTCATGATGTTCCAAATTAATTTTTTTCTCATTGATTTGGGAATTTTTTAATTTAAAATAAAAATGATAATGTTTTGGAATGATAAATGAATTTATTTCATTCCAATTATGTAAATTTTTTATAATATACTCTATATTTTTTACCATTAAATTCATTTTTCTCAAGATTTAAATATTTCATAATTATTTTGAAATTAATTTTTTTAATGTCCTTTTTACCCCTTGAAATTGATTTTATGAATTGACTTATAAGTTTATTTTTTACAACCATATTAAATAATATTTATGAAAATCAGTTTTAAACTTTTTCTTATACTTTTCTATCAAATTCAAAAATAATTTCTCCTTTGGAGTGATGTTTCATACATTCTAAATTATCTTATGAATTTATATCATTTACCTCACCATGTCCATATGGGTTGTGTCCTCTATTACTCTTCATATATCTCTTGAATTAATTTTCATCCTTCATGTTTATATTCTTTAATTTCATAGATATATTCTATATCACTCTACTATTTATATATTATTTTCATATTTTTAAATGAACTATAGTACCATTACTCTATATAGTGTTAGTTTTTAGTAGGCATATCAAGAAATATATTCCAATTATTTACTACAGAAATATTAGAAAACTATATACTTATAATTTAAATATGGATGATTATTTATTACAAAGGAATGTTGGTTGTGTATTGTATTGTTTATTCATTCTTCATATAGTGAATTCATTAGAATTAGTTTTTGATTTTTGAGACCTATAATTATATATCCCATTTATGTACCATTGGGTCTTATCAGAAAAACTAATTTGGGTATTTAGTATATGCCTTTTCATTTATTAATAATGTCTCAGAAAATGACTTCATGGTATGTATGATGTCTTGGAACAATACCTTGAGGGTAAGATTAATATTTTTGAGATTCTGCATTCTATCATTATGAAATTCGTTATTGTTTTACATGTGATTATATAAATTATTTTGGTGTTCATGTTTATACCTCATTCTCATGTTATAAGTTATATGTAATTATTTGGTTATTAAGTATTCATGTCATATTAATAAATCCTTGTTCATTTTAAAACAACAACCATTATTGGGTGTTTACGCTCACTGGTATTATGTTTCTATTTCCCTAGGTTTAAGAAAAATAGTAATACATATGAAATGAATATAAGGATATCATGTGTGGAGGATTTTGTTGTTTGAGAATAAAGAATTATGGTGGAATACGAATTTATAGGTATAATGAGATAAATGTCCATTGGATGAGAAATATATGGGATTTATTTGTTATTAGTTTTTCATAATTATCAAGAAATATAATCCTAAAAGTTATCAGGTATGTAAGTGACTTCATATTTTTTATTTACATTTTAATCATGGTTGGTTATGTTTTTTCACATAAATTCATACAGAAGCCAATTGCTTGGATTTATGATAATTAAAATGGTATAAACAGTTTCTAGAATGCATTTTTTGGTGGTAGTTTGAAAAATATAATTCATTCCAAAATTTATTTACCAAAACACCCTAACTCCCATGTGATTACATATTTAACCTTCACGTAAATCATGTTTCCAAAGAAATGTCCCTCATTTTTACTAATAAAATGAGTACTATTACACCCTATTTAAACCACTTGTATCCTTTTATTTTCTCTATAATACCAACTCAAATACACTATTCTAAATTATTCTCCCACATTTTGTGTCCTTTATTCATAATAAGTATACTTAAGTCCTTAATTCTTAATGAAGAGGTTGTGAGAAGGACCAATTCAATCAAAGAAGTTACAGCATATCTGACTAAGTTGGGATCCAAAGTAAGGATTTTCTCATCCTAATTTTTCATTTATTAAGATATATTCCACATTCACAAATTTTTTCCTTTTTATAGTTTATATACATTATTTTTATTTATTTTATCATACATTTCATGTAATTCAATGGATTTTCATGTTCATATTATGTTCTCTCTTTCATGGGATTTTAATTCAAAAATTGCAAAAGTCATAAGGTTTTATTTTAGAATATCAATTTGAATTAATATATTATACATTTATTTTTCCCATTGGGAAAATTTTAATGTTCTTTACTTATAAAAATATTATTTTCTTCATCTATTGTTATTTATAGGGTTTACATATCTTATTACAATTTCACCTCCCATCGGTTAACAAGTCAATTGAACAGATTCTTGTAATTTGAGATATAATTATCTATTATTTTTTTAGAAAAAACTCTTATTCATGTCCATGTTTTTAATTTTATTTTATGAATTTCATTATCCCTACTTCTATTATTTCAAAATTTTATTTCTTTATGCCTTTTTACTCACTTTATAAAATTATGAAAGGAATATTTTTTGAACTCATTATACATAATTACATCCTACCAATATTTTATTTGGTTTTATTCATGAAGATTAATAACTATGTTATTTAGGGTTTTCAAATTAAGATTTATTAAATTTTTTATTATTTTTTTTTTTAAAAAAAATCATTATTATTTAATTTTTATAATAAAAATTATAAAAATGTAAAGGATATCTCTTTTTACTTTTCAAATAAATTTTCTAACGCTCTTATAAAGTGTATTTCATCTATGCTGACATTATTTAATGTTTCTTACACATCACTAAGTATATAATACAACGATACCATCCACCTTATTTCACTTTATGAATTATGATCATGTCATGGGTAGATGTTCATGAAACCATTTTATTTCTAACTGGTTAATTTTTAAATATTATAACTAGGAATGTGAACATCTTCATGACATACACAAATATATGGTTTATCATTATGTGTCAATTAGGTCTAATATAGTCTACCAATTCATTAGGTAAATATTTATCTCCCATGAGATGATGATATTATGCATTTTCATCCAAAATCCATTTTTTTATTTTCAAGGAAGACACTTTTTTATAAAGTGGGAACCATATATAGAGAGAAATCTACTCATGCATATCCCACATCCATTTAAACCACTACACACCACATTGAAAAATAAAAATTCCAAAATACCACCATTATCCACCTCAACCCATGATCTTACCCACCACAGTACAAAAACCATCCTCTATCATGATTAGACCTCGAACCAAGAGAGTATGTCACGTCACTACCTTACTCCATCATTAGTTTCATAATCATTGTCGTTCTCACTGCCAAATAAGATAACCAGAATCATTCAACGATACCTAATTCATCTAAATCCACAACTGAAACCATGGAACCTCTGAACATAAACATCATCAACATCTCTAGTCGTCAGGTAGTAATGCTACCATCATGAAAAACATGATCGGTAGCCATCATAACTAGGAACAAACAAAACAAAAAATAGAAATGAAAGATACTTTACTACTAACATTGAGAAAGAAAAATTTTACAAAATCTGTATGATAAGAAACAATCCTAGTTTTCATATCTATTTCCACTACAAAAAGTTTAAATCTATAAAAATAGATAGAACCATAGAAATCATCATAGGAGAAAACTACAAAGACATAGATACTATAGAAATCCACCACCATTCACATCACTCATTAACGCATACCGCTCCCCAAACACATCCCAAATACTCCTTAGAATCTATCAAACCTAACTGACCTATAAGGATGGAAAGGACCAGGAGGCCAAGGTAAGAAGGGGAAAAAGAGAAGGGGAAAGGGAGAAACAAATCCACCTTTGAAAAAGAAGGAGGTTCACTGGGACTAAAACCCTAATAGAAACTAAAACAAATGGATTGATTCATAACTTATTAAAGATCCACCGAGAAATGGGAAATATGAGACGAGGGATGAAACCCTTGAAGAATGAACCAAAGAATCTAGAACTGAGAATATCAAAGCATCGTCATTGCGAGCATCCACCAAAACCTCGCAATCGATATTGATTACCATTATTCCTAACAAAGAAAGGGGTTAATCATGATGGAGAAGATTGAAAGAGAATCAAAAGTAACCCACAACATCAAGGATGGATAAAAGAGTATTGAAGTGGAAGCTATAACAATGGAAATAAGAGTACATGGATAGATTATCTGATGATGTATTCTTTGCCTCTAGGAGAAATAATCCCTAGGATGAGAGGCTCTCGAGAGAGATCATGCTAGGAGAGAGATGAAGTATTTTTTATTTTGTATTGTCATGATTATGGACAGTTGTTTTCACAACTATATGAATGAACATTATTTTTATTAGCTATATTCATTACATTATTCATTGATATTATTAGGGGTAGGTATATTCACAACTCTATGCATGGAAATGATTTTATTTTTCAATTTAAGAACTATATGTTTGGACTTTATTTCTATTATATATGTTTTAGAATCTTTGTGTGAACATGATTTTGGTTCACTAAGTTCACAACTCTATGCATGAACATGATTTTGGTTATCTATGTTCCCAACTCTATGCATGGACATGATTTTGGTTATCTATGATCATAACTCTCTACATGGAAATGATTTCATTTATATTTTTTCAAAACTCTTTGTGTGGACATGATTCTGATTAGTGATGTTCCAAACTATATGAATGGACATTATTTTGGTTATCTATGTTCACTACTCCATATGTGGAAATTATTTTGGATATAGTTGTTAATAGGGTTTAATTTTTCCTATTATTTTTTTGTTCAACATTCTTATGATATAATTCATTACTTAAGACTTATGATCTACGGTTTTATGAAACCATGTGGGGATGGAATGTGGGCTAGAGGATCCCACACCATTTGAGAAAATTATGTGGATGGTGGAAAAAGATCGTGAGGAAGAATCTATAGTTTTTAACAGTGGTTTGTTTCACAGTTTTCACATGGTTGGCCAAATTGTGCATAATGATTGTGAAAAATCCCCCTTACACAGCAGACAATTCATGGTTGGGTCATGGTTTATCCAACCATGTGGCCAAACCATGTGTGGCTTAGTAACTCTTTTAAAAATGATATTTTTCCACAAAAAACTTATAAACATAAAAACTAAATATATTCACCTCATACATTGGATAGTATCATGTTGGGGAGCTCGTCCAATGTCCTTTAGATAGGCTTTTCCATAGATTATCCGTTCAAACTCAAAATCAAGAGTCAATCGTCTCATTTGATTATCACCAGTGAGTACTCAATTCCATTTTTGGTCACTCTTCTTTTAAATTTGGATTAATGAGGTTATTTAGGTTAAATCTAATATGCCTTATTTCTAGGTTCTTCATCCTTTATTTCTTTATTCTTATGATCTAAATAAAATAAGAAGATGATACTGGATGATAACTCTAATAAAGACCTATAGTATGTGGTATATACTTTTCCATTATGGTTTGGTTCTTTATATTCCTAGTATTCATTTTTCCTCCATTCTAAAATTCATGTGGTGCCCTGATAATTAATTGAAAAATTGAATTAATTGAAATGGAAGAAGTAAGGGATTCCCTTTAGGTACTTTCAGAGTGCTTAGAGGTTTTTTCCCCAAACCAAGACCACCTATGGGGTGTTCCATGTGGATTACTTTTTCCAATGACTTTGTTAAACCACCCATGGGGTGTTTTAGTGCTTTCCTAATTAATGGACTCCTATTCAAAAATTAATTTAGTTAAAATGATATATTAGAAGATGGTTTTCTTGTTTTCTTGTTATTTTTTTTAATTAAATGATTTATATAAAATAGTAATATGGGTGGGTAAAATCATGGATTGTAACTAACTGTAAATTTATGAATGAAATGTAATTAATTTAATGCTAGTGGATACCTTGGTTGGTATACCTTAGATCCTAATTCCATTAGATTCCACAAAAGATTCTCCCATGGGTCTTGAATAGGGTAGTGGGTTACTTATAATATGTTTATCATTGGGTCTTCATTCTGTGGGATTCCATGGGCCATGCTACCCCTTGGACCCAGTTTATTTGGCCTCATAGTGGAAATAGACTATTTACATACTCATTTCTCCCCAATTCAAGACTATACATGTTTTTTATCAAGATGCTATTGGGGATCGATGAGGATTCATTGGTTCAATATACCTTGGATTCATCCCCTAACAGTTTGATAATTTTGATTTTATGGTTAGTCTATATTGAATGCGACACCCTAGATTATATAGAATTCTCATGGTTGAAATTAAATTTCTGATTATATAGCTCGATTGTGGTTGTTATGTGATACAGGTTATATGGTGTGGTCATGGGTGATAGGATATATTTTGTGTATGGTGAGGCCAGGGTGGTTACCTCATTTTGATTTAATGCTACCCTATTATAGGATCATGATAGTTTTTTTAGGGATCCTTTTATGGTTGTATTGTATCACATGTATACATTAATGTTTCTTTGGTAAATTCACTTTGAGTACTTCTATACCTATTATATTTTTCAATGTACTTTCGACTATATTGAATGGATAGTTTTTTTATAGACACTTTGGGTGGTGACCTATTGGGATTGTATCTCACACCCTATTCTGACCACTATTGGGTACTCAGATAGACTATACGGATGAACGTATGGATCATGGAAAGTTCTCGTAGTTAGATGCTTGATTTTGTACCACGATTATTATTATGGGAGAACATGACCAAGATGAATCTCATGATGCAAGTTGGTATAATTTCATTTTGGTATTTTTGGTATTTTCATACATTTATTGTACTGGCTATCTATAGACCTATTTATGCTTCTTTGTAGACACATGACATGTGTCATCATCAGCAATATATGAGATTACTTTTGACATTGTTTGTATATTCAATCTTCTGAATGTTTATATTCTTTATATTGATATATCTACTTTATCAATTGGTCTTTAATATTATTATTATATGTTATAATTTGACAAGAGGTCATAGTCTCCCCAAAGACACACCTTAGGCCCACACAGTTAGCTGACATCCTCTGATGTTTTGGGGAGATGCGCTTGAGGCCATGGGACCAAGAAAGATCGGGGTATTGTACAGTGGAATCCTATTCCAGGTTATTTTAATAGTATGTAACTTTAATATATATATATATTATTACTATTTATATCATTACTGATCAGACATTCATCCTGGAAAAATCCAAGGGAGGTAGAGCCGCCATGTGTCCTTTAAGAACCTGATCTAGTCGGTGATTATTTATTCATAATTTTTCAATATTCCTTATGTATATACTTTGTTTAGCTATGTACACTACTTTGATTACATCTAGACACCATTAGTGGTATCCCACTGGGATTTTATCTCACACCCTACTCATGTCTCCTTTTATACCCAAGTAGATTACTTGTCTATAGGTTTGGATTATGGAAAGAACCATTGTATAGATATTTCATTTTCTTTACTTATAGTATAGAGTATGGGAGAATAAGACTAAGCACATGGACTCAATTCTAGTGAAGTAGTATTTTTTTATTTTTTTTATTTTTGGATAGCCTGTTGTATATGAATGTCCCATGATACCCTTTTTTATTTTAGCATACCATGACATCATCAGGTAAATGAAACTTCCTTGTAGATTTTGATATTGTTATTCATATACTTAGTTATTTATGCTTCTTCACTTTACTAATATAAAAATTATATTCTACTTTCTGCTATGTTGGGTTACTAGTCCAATAGTCATTATTGTGTTTTCTTATATATGCCACTATTATTTTTAGTTTGATGTTATATCCATTTTTCCACATTGGTATAAGGGTATAGTCTCCCCATTGTTGTACCTTTACACCCTACCTGTTAGTTGGTTAACTATGGAATATGGGAGGCATGCTTGAGGCCATGTGACCAGCTGGATCGGGGCACTATTTATGTATATTCGAGTTTGGGATGTTACAAATTGGAATCATACAATTTTATTTTTTTTCATTTGTATTACTTTTTGTGTATTAGACCGAAGACTATGAGTTAATCATATTTGTAAATGAGCACGTACATGGGCATAGTTATCCCATGTAAAGGGGAAACCCAAATTTCTTAGGATGAGTTATAGCTATTATTGATTATTCCTGTTAAAGTTAGTACGACATCACTATTGGGTGATGCAAACGTCTTTTGAATTTATTATTATTTGTATTATTGAAATGAGATTTAATTTATTTTGGCCCAATGAAATGAAGGAATTGCATTACATGTATCATTATAGACACAATAAGAGTGTTATTCCATGAATTTTCCATGACCTTTTTATATTCAGCATGAATATGCATGTTGAATGTTTTTCATTCGTTGATTAGTATATATGAAAATGTGAAGAAATTACTTCTGGGACTGAGAAAACATAATTGAAACTTAATGTACCTACCCTAACCTAATAGTTTTCTCATGCATAGGTTAAAGAAGACACCTACATAAGGTAGTTATTGAACATTGAGCAATGGAACCTCAGTCACATGGGATAGAATGTATTAGAGTTATGATTAAGTGGATTTCACCTTCTAGTTTATACAGAGTATGGGACCTTTTAAATTATAAATGGGGATCCACCAAATTTTATCATTTAAAGAGATTTCAATGCATAAATTAGTATGAATATAAAAAAGAGTACCAGTATTAGAATGAAATTGTCATCTTATAAATGTGATAAGGGACCATGACCTCGACCTAGCCTTAGTAGTTTATAGTGGGGTGTCTCTTAAGTTATTGTGTACATTATGGTATTTCCCCATCACCTAGATCTATCTTTTGAAGTAAGAAAAGATGTGTGGTCTTTTCATAGGACGGATGAAAACCTATCCTAGTTATAAATATATAATTCTTTCAAATGATAATATCTCTTCTAAAGTTATTTTTTAATTATAGCACCATTACTCCATGACATCCTCTAGTTGCGTGCCCCAAATGTAGTGAAGACCATACACCAGTGGTGGCGGCCTTAATCCGCCGGTGATCCCTCTTATATTTCCAACTTTGGAACCTCTTCTTGTTCTTGATATGGGCATTGATTCCCAATTTTGAGAGGTATTTCTTATGTACAATTCAGTATATTTAAGGTGTTTCTTGACCTACCTTTATTATGGTATATTTTTTTCAATAACTAAATTGGGATTATCCTCCCAACTTTTCAAGAGATGGGATACCTCATGTTATTGAGTCTTTCCTCAAATACATTATTTCTATATTCCAGAATATATAGATTCCTTCAGAGTTTAGGGTCAAGCTTTAAACTTATATACTATGTGATTCTACTAATAGATGGTGAGATGTTATTACCCAAGAAGATCGGCATAAATATATGATCTGGGAAGATTTCAAGAATATCTTTCATGAATATTTATTCCCATATACTATGAGAGATGACTAGGTTATAGAGTATATGAACATATTGTTGGGCATCATGTGTATTATGTAAAAATATCCTAGGTTTACGAATCTATATCCTTTTTCTCTTACTATAGTGAGTGATAATATTATGAGTGTCATAATATTCAAGGATGATCTTGAAAATTCCATCTAGTCACATGTTAATTTCTTTCAGTTGAATAAAATATCTAAGATAGTCAACCAAAACATTATTATATATCAAAACTTGTGGGAAGATGGTGGTATGAGTTTCGGTGATTCAAAACCCATATTTATCAGTGTTTCTTCTAGTCGGAGAAAGCGAAATTTTGAGGCCACTCATAGAGGTAGAAGTTGTCAGGCTCCTCATAATAGAAATTTTTTGATATAACACTAGTGTGGGAATCTATTATATATGAAACCCCATTGTCTAAGGGATCTAGTCAAATGAATATGCAGAGGAAATATGGGGTGTATCTATTGATTCTAAAGTACGTTTTAATCAGTGCATAAGGAATGGTGATCTACACCTACTCCATTTTTAGTAGCAGGTCTAGTAGGATCTCATTACGAATGCAGCTAGAATACCTCCATGTTGGAACCATGTTTTTTCTTTGCTGAAAAAAGAGCATGGTTTTTGATTGTTGTCAATCCTCTCATGGATGATTAGGGAGATTGTATGGAAAAGGATCATACAGTTCAATCCATAAGCAGTTTTGATGGTGACATTGTTTCCCATTGTTTTCTAAATTTTTAGTGTCTAAAAGTTGGGGAATGTAAAGCATTGAGAAACTTGGTTTTTCTTTACGAACTCAAGAAAATACAAAAAAGGCATGAGTTTCTCATAGATGGGCTTCATGAGGTGTGTTTCACAATGACAGTGAATATTATGATGGAGTGCTTTATGATTACGAGTGTTTTATCTATGAGCTTTTCAAAAGGGGTTCTTCCAGAATAAAAATAACATTTATATAGAAAAGCATGGTTTTCATGAATATTGTCATGAGGATTTCGAAGAAATTAAGCTCTATGATTTGAGATGGTGTTTCTTTGTAGTTACAAAGAGCTCTACGATCCGGAAATTTCAGTAGAGATTTGAGAGATCAAGGAAGCGTCGTAGAGACATTTTTACATATCTGGATTTTTCACTTGAAGAAGCATAAACCTACGTTAAACCATGCTAATAAATAAGAGGCTACCTCTGTTCATTCTGAATGATTTCAAGAGAGAAAATATTTGGTCATTGTGACTTCATGAAGCAAGGGGTGCTACGTGAATCAGGTTGTTATAAGTGAGCTTGGGCTTCACAAAGAGGCTTTTAAAGTATTGAATGATGCCAATTCTTCTAAGTCATATGAGATTCATGAATATGGGGAGTTCCACCTTGGATAATTGAGCTATGAAAATTAGATTTCTCTGTGATTCAGTGAGTTTCATGAAGGGTTGTGCTCTATGAGGTAGTGAGCTCCGCGAAGGGTTGTTCTCTGCAAACGGTTGTGTATTGAAATGTGGTGTTCTCTATGAAGGGTTGATCTTTACAACGGGGCTTTGCAAAGGGCCATTTTGAGTATAAGTGTTGAGTGGTCATGGCTTTTATTGAGAATCTACTCAAGTCTCTAATACAAGCAGTGTCCCATACTGGACAGAGACAAAGACTTTAATGAAACACTATTAAATAAACCTTCAAGTCGATAAAATAAGTTAAACTTCTCTGATAACAGTGATCTAGGGGAGTTTATGAATGTTTTTCGAGGTAAGCGGTGAGCCATCCCTGAAATTTTGTATGGGTAGTCTTCCTGGCATAGAGTGACTATGACCATACTCTTGTACTCCACAACTAGTAATGATTAGTGGATTTAGGTATGAATGAAACACTATCGATATATACTCCTTAGACATATCCCTTTGTGGTGAAACAAGTAAAATTGATATGTCATCTCCTTGATTTGATTTGACTGGTTGATTTAATATGTTCATATCAACATGTGAACAAGATCCACAACTTTGAAAAGAAAAAAGTTGACACTTCGATTCACCCCTCCCCTCTCAGGGTGTTATGGGGTCCTTCATGTGGTATTAGAGTGAGGTTCCAAGTGTTTTATCTATCCTATACCATTATGTAGAATTCAGTCAATTTTTGGGGAGTCCCCCTCTTCAATGAAAGTAATTTTCATATTTGGAAGAATGGAATGAAATCTCATCTAATATCTCTTGAAATTAAAGTCCTATTTTCTAATGTGAAAAGAATATTGGTTACTGATCCTACATGTATGGCTAGGACTGATGGAGGCAGGAAAATTCTTGATACAGATTCTATGGCACAAAATGATCTCACCACATCCCTTTTTTATCAGATCTATTTTAAGGTGATGATTTTTACATCAACAAAGTCCATGTGGGATAAACTTGAATATATTTATGAAGGAGATAACAAACTAAAAGAGGAAAAACTAAAAGTCCTGCACAATAGGTTTTCCAATATAAATATGCAACCTAATGAGAATTCAGACTCCTTCTTCGATCGAATTGCTGAAGTGGTTAGAGCAATCCGAGTTCTAGGCGAATAAATCAAAGATGTTGATATTATAAAGAAAATATTGAGATTAATTCCACCCATATAAAATGAAAATGTGTTATCCCTTGAGAAAATATATCTTTCCAAACATTTATTGGAAGATCTTTTAAACATCCTGGTGTAATATGAAATGATATTTAAGCCAGAAGATGCTACGACTTGAGTGAGATAGGAAATTACATTCAAATCCAAGGAAAAACTAAAAATTTCAAAAGATAGTAGTGGTAAAGAAAATGAGGAAAAATAAATTCTTTCTCTCACTTCTAATAAGATCCATAAGCGAAAAGGAATTTTAAAGGGAAGTAACCTCTTTTCTTCTTTCGTTGAAGTAATGTTGGTCACATTGCATCTCAATGCTCAAGAATGTTCGAAGATGAAGAAGCGAAGGTTAACACATTGAGAAGACTCGGAAAAGGTTTTTCAAAAATGATGACATCAAATATAGAAATAAAGTATAGAAGAAGTGTTTTTTCTATGAAGGGGAATATGATAAAAATGAATTCTATGAAGAAGAAGAACCATAATTTAAAACTAGAGACCATGCTTCCATAATGGATACCATTTAAATGTCACAACTATAAATAGGAAAATCTATAGATTACCTATTGAGAACTAATGTTTCTCCCAAGTTACATCTTAATTAATATTTCGGTAAGATTGAGAATAAGTGTAAGAGATGAAATAAGTGGAAATAAATGGTGGAAGAACAATCAGAATATATTGATCATCTTAAAGCAAAAATTGAATGACATGAACAACTGGTGAAAATATAGTCATCAATACTTGAAAGGATAGATGATGTAGTGAACTAAAGCTCAGAATCGTAGAACAATAAAAGTTTATCAATGAACTTACCTCGATACTGGAGGAGAAGTCCAAAACTATTGGGGGACATGAAGAAGAAGTTTTTACTCATAGGAGTATGCTCAAAAGTGAATCAAGTTAAAAAGAAGAAAATACAATTTTGTAGGTTCTTATATGTTGATCTAATCAAGAGAGAAAGACAAGGGTTTTATGGAGTTGAAATTATTTTGATTGATCAAATACCTGCACGCATGGGAAATAGTGGAATTGGTGGTGATGCTGAAACATCAAATGCTGCAAATAAAGTAGACCGGGATAAAGGGAAGCTTAAAGTTGATAATGTTGTAAAATCACTAGAAGTTCAAAAAAAATACCCTTAAATCAAACAGAATGGAGAATAGAAAATTATCCTCGATCTTCTAGGAATAAGAGGTAGTCAAATAATTTTCCCAAGGAATGAGAAATAAGGACAAATATAAGTGAGAAGACATTTCCTTGCATCAAGTGTTAGTTCAGTGGATATATGGGTCATACTGTGTCATATTGTGAAGAGGAAAGGATATATCTAAATGGGGGAGATCGAGGAGTTCAATAGAGAACAAATTAATATCCTACTACTTAAAGAATAAACTATTTCTATAGATATTGTTTTAATTGTTCTAACTATGGCCATAAATCCATTTATTACCGGTAGAGGAGTGGCATGGACACCTCATACCTAAGTCAGAGACAAGTCAAAGCTCATCAACCGGATAGTTTTTCTCTTTCAAATAGGTTTTCTTTTCTGGAAGAAGATTCTGACTATGAAGAACCCATGTACAAGGAATATAGAATTGAAATTCAATCAGTTTCCTTCACTCAATCCAATGTCTCATGGAAAGAAAAGAAGAAAATTGAGAAATCCAACCAAGAAGAGGTAGACATCAAATCTAAAAAAAGAAACAACACCTATATTCATGATAGAGGTTGTTCATCTTATATGATAGGTAACGCATACTTTTTACTGAATATCAAAAGGAGGGTTGATTTAACAATATGGTTTGGTAACGATGGATCTATGAAAATCAAAGGTAGTGGAAGTACTTAACTTGTTAATGGAGAGCTTAAGAAAACTAAAGTCTTTTATGTGGATGGTCTACATCATAATATCCTCAGTGTGAGTCAACTCTATGACTCAGGACTTATAGTTACCTTTAATCGTAAAGGTTTCACTATCAAGGGATAGATGGGAAATTCACTTATGAAAGGATGCAGAATAGAATACAACTTATATCAGGTTTATAGTAAATAAAACATTTTTTGCATGATTTTTGAAGATAAAAATAACATATTGCATAGGATATTGGGACACATCAATCAGCAAGACATGGAAAATATATCTAAGCTAAATATATCCATGGATATCCCTCATCTGAAGCATGAATGAGAAAATACCTATGATGTTTTCATGCGAGGAAAACTGGTATGTAGTTACTACTAGACAAAGAAGAAAAGAGCTTCAAATCTACTTGAAATCATTCATAAATATGTATGGGGATCGATAAATGTTGCTGGAACACATGGATAAAGGTACTTTGTTCCTTTAATAGAAGACTACAGTAGAATGGAATGAGTGATCGTTATACATAGGAAGGTAAACGTACTTGATTTCATGAAAACCTATCAATGAATCAATGTGAATGATTCTGGATGGAAAATTAAAGTCTTGTGATCTGAAAAGGGAGGGGAATACATTTTCAATTAATTAAAAAATTACCTACAAAATCATGGGATACAACATGAGGTGGTATCTATGAGAACTCCACGTTAAAATGGATTTGTTATGCATAGGAATCGATAGGTAAAAAAAATGGCCGAAACTATGATGACTGAGAGTTTTATTCCTCAACATTACATTAAAGAGGTCGTTCAAGCAGTTGTGTATATTAAAAATAGAACAAGGCTTTGTATGGGTGATGTAAAGACACTATATGAATTGTGGCATGGAAGGAATCCCTATTTGAAATATTTTCATGTTTTTGGAAGTAAATGTTTCAATAAAAACAATGAAGTAGATTAATGGAAGAATGGTGACAATACAGACAAAATAATTTTCCTTGGATAATCAATGAACAGCAAAGCCTACAAGTGTTTCAACAAGTTATTGGGGAGGATTTTGGAAAGCATCGATGTTAAGATCATTAAAGAGAGAACCACATGTGCTTTGAATAATTCTTATGTTGATGTGATAGAAGATGAGGAAGAAGGTGAACATGGAGAAAATTAAAATATATAAATACAAGAAGGTGTACCAAATTCTCAGGAGCCACATCATGATGTTGACTCATAAAAAGAATCTAAATAAGAAAACATGGATGGAGAGAATTAGGTTGAATCTTAAAAGAGGAATCAAAGATAAGAAATTGATCAATCCAAAATTATTGTGGATTGGAATGCACCCAAAAAGATGAGGAGAATGTGTAATAATTCAATATCTTCATTTCTATCATTTGTGGAATCATCCTCATTTGAAGAACCAGCAAAGGATGAATATTGGGTGAAATCCATGAATGAATAGTTAGATCATATTAACAAGAATCAAACATGGGACCTAGTCAAGAGACCCGAATATCACAAAGTTTTTGGTACAAAGTGAATCTTGAAGAAATATTTTTACGAGAATGGAAATGTGGTCAGAAATAAGGTATTCTTGGTTTGTAAAGGATACTCACAAATTGAAGGAATTGATGTTGAAGAGACTTTTTCACCAGTAGTAAGACTTGAGTCAATCATGTTATTTCTTGCCATGGAAATCTAGAGAGGTTATAAAATTTATCAAATTGATGTCAGGAAAACATTATTAAATAGAGTTTTGGAAGAAGAAGTCTACATAGAACAAACCATGGGGTTCTTTCTTGGAAATTATGAACTGAAGTTTTTCAAATTAGAGAAAGTTGTGGCCTGAAATAGGCACCAGAGGTGTAGTACTCTCAGTTGGACACTTATCAAAGAAATCTTGAGTTTAAAATAGGAGGAATAGACTACAATATCCATGTGAATAATTTTCAAAAGGACCAGTTTAGGGTATTGGTATGCGTGGATAATATTATTTTTAGTGGATGTAGGAAAGGATCAGTGGATGAATTTTCCAATCACATGAAATCAAAATCTGAAATGTCCATGATTGGTGAACTCACATACTTTTTAGGGTTTCAAGTGATTTATAATAAGGATTACACTTTCATTTGTCAATAAAATTATGCAAGAGAGTTATTGAAGAAATTTAATTTAAAAGATTCCAAACCAATGGCAACTCCGATTGTAGTTGGAACAAAACTCAGAAAGCAAGAGGATGAGACATATGTGGATCCCACAATGTCTAGGATAATAATCAGAAGCCTATTGCTCCTGACAGAAACATGGCCATATATTGTCTTTGAAACATGCCTAGTGGACCACTTTCAGAGTAATCCAAATGAGAAACATATGTCGGTAGAGAATAGAATCATGAGGTACATTCAATCTATTCATAGTTATGGGTTATACAGTGATGTAGGAAGAGACAGTGAACTATCAGCATTTTCTAATACTGAATAGGCTGGAGATATAGTAGAAAAAAGTCCACTAGTGGTGGAGCATTCTATATTTGTAAGAAATGCATGGGCTGGTTCAGAAAAATGCAGGAAAGTGCATCACTTAGTACTGTTAAAGCTGAATATATCTCTACTACCAAGGAATGCACTCAGTTACTTTGGATGTAGTAAAAACTGACTGACATGAGTGATGAGGTGAAAAAAACACCAGTTATTTTCTGGGATAACGAGAGCACAATTGATCTTACGAATAATCATGTTCAGCATTATCTTATGAAAAATATTGAAATTAGATATCACTTCATCAAGGAAAAATTTGAACAAGGAATGATCATAATGGAAAAAGTGGGGAACGATGTGCAAGTGGATGACATTATGACCAAGACACTATCAGTGGTTGTGTTTGAGAAACATTGGTTGAACCTCGGTGTTCATCCACCTCCTAGTGCATAAAAAGGTTACAAAATTCCCCTATCCCCAATTGTTTTAACTATGTTAATTTGTTAGTTGAAGTGATGTAGGTTTATGGGGGAGATAAAATCTAGGAGGAGTGTTTCTTCTGATCTCTACAAAGTTCAAATATTGAACTTTGGGTTTATTTACAATGGGGAGAAAATGGCTAAATTTAAAAAATTTTTATGATTGTAGGTTGGTTGTAGGAAAATGGTGAATTTTTTTCATGAGAAAGCAGTTAGAATATTCATTTAAACATACAAGAACACAATTCATGTCTTCCCTCTTGTTTTCTACACAGATCATTTCTCATGTAAACTTAGAGTGTTAACTGATTATATTCTTGTGAAACATGTGTTTAGAGTAGCTGGTGCTCTATTAAATTTATCTGGAGATTTCCAACAAACCCAAAGGGGGAGATTATTAGAACCAAGGTTGTTCTTTGCTGGAAAAGGAGAATGGTTTTTGTTTTTTCTCAATCATCTTATGGATGATCATGGAGATTGTAATGAAAATGATCATTTAGTTAAATTTGTAAGAAGTTTGAAGGTGACACTGTTTCCTAGTGTTTTCCAAATTTTTGGGGTCTAAAATTTATGGAATAGAAAGAATTTAGAAAAGTGTTTTTTCTTAAATTCCTATAGAAAATATGGCAAAGGCATGAGTTTCACAGAGATGGGCTTCATGAAGGGTGTTTTGCGAAGACAATGAAGATTGTGATGGTGTACTATATGACTACGAGAGTTTGATCTATGATTTTTATGAAAATTATTTTTCTATAATCAAAATTACATTTATATGGAAAATATATGGTTTTAACAAAGTTTGGAATGAGGATTTTGAAGAAATGAAGCTCTGTGATTTGAGACGTTGTTTCATTGCAGTTACGACAAGATATGTGAACCAGAAATTTCAGCAGAGCATTATGAGATAGAGGAAGCATCGTAGATATGTTTTGGCCAATCCCAATTTTGCGCTTGAAGAAGCAGAGCCCCACGTTCAACAATTCCTATAAATAAAAGGCTACCCCTCTTCATTCTAATTGATTTTGAGAGATAAAATTTGTGGTCGTTGTGACATCGTGAAGAAAGGGGTGCTCTACAAATCAGGTTGTTCGAAATGATCCTGAGCCTTGTGAAGAATCCTTTAAATACATGAATGATTCCAATGCTTCTAAGTCATATGAGATTCGGGAAGATGGGGAGTTCTGCATTGGCTTAGTGAGCTACGCGAAGTAGGTTTCTGTTTCAGTTAGTGATCTTCATTAAGGGTTGTGCTCTGTGAGGTAGTGAGATCTATGAAGGGTTTTTCTCTACAAGGGGTTGTGCTCTACGTGGTGGTTTTCTCTACGAAGGGTTTATCTTTGAGAAGGGGATTTAAAAAGATCCATTTTTATTATAAGTGTTGATTGGTTAGGTATTTTATTGATCATCTACTCAAGTCTATGATGCAAGAAGTGTCTCATGCAAGACAGAGACAAAGACTTCAATGTCAATCTATTGAAGAGACCTTCATGTTGATAAACTGAGTTAGACTTAACACACAGTAGTGAGCTAGGGGAATTTTATGTATGTTTTTGTAGGGAAGCGGTGATCCATCCCTATACTTTTGTAAGGGTAGTGTGCTTGTCATAGTGTGACTGTGACACAACTCTTATACTCCCCAACTGGTGAAGATTAATGGATCTAGGTACAACCGACACACTATCAGCATATGATCCTTGGACGTATCATTTTGGTGAAATAAGTAAAATTTCTGTTTTACTTCATTAAATTCATTTTACTAACATATTTAACAGGTTCCTACCAATGTGTGAACAACATCCACAACTTTGAAAAGAAAAATTTGACACCATGATTCACCCAACCCCTCTCAGGGTGTTCTGGGGTACTTCAATCTAACCACTCTGGCTGAGGTGGTGGTTGAGGTAGAGTTAGTCACACTCATGATTATCAATTCTAGAAGAGAGTGATTTCTTAAGGTAGCCAGGTATGACTCAGGGTCATGGTATATGAAATTTACATTCAGAGTAGCCTATTCCAGAGGAGCACAGTCCTGAACCTTTTGCTGTTAGAGGTACTATTCTAGTATACTACACTTTGGTGTCTAATTTACATGAAATAGGTTCATATCACTCTTTTATATCTATGGTAATCAAGGAGATTATGGTCCTCAATGATGAACTCTTATATGGAATGATGATGCTTTATAACCTGTTGGGTATCTGATTAGAGAGTGTACATTTTTGTAAAGAATTTATCCCTGAGATTGGTGGATACCTATTCATATGGAATCTTTTCATACTCGGGATTATGGTATTTTATTTAATCATCCAGTTAAATTTTTTAGTTCCATATCGATTTCATATTGACTGTTATCATCGAAGGATGACTTTTACATCACCATAGGGAGGTATACATGTGCATAAGGGGTAATGGTATTTTCATGCAACTAGAGATGGACCCGAGCAGAAAAGGTTAGGTAGTGTGACTAATCATATTTTCGGTCTCTTCTAGGAATATCATGTATTACAACCCATTATTTTTCCTCCATTAGTTTATCATTTCATGGATTTTTTCCTTGATGATATTTTTGGGGTACCTCTATTGTTAGAGTTATGGTTTACTATTGAGATAGTTCCATGAGTAGCACTAGTGACCATTCCTCCTTATAGGATAGAACTTATAGAGATTCTATATTTCAATAAGTAGTTATTGGATCTAGATGATAATGGTTTTATATGACCAGGTAATTCTCCTTGGGGTTCACCTGTCTATTTTTTCAAGAAGGTGGATGGTTCCCTATTACTTTACATGGATTATCATTGGTTAAACCAGTTAATGGTAAAGAATAAGAATCCACTTCCTCAAATAGATTGTAGAGGCCAAAATCTTGATGTACATGGAAATTACATTACTTTTTCATAATACTTAATACATAACAAAAAGAGACACACAATGACCGTAATAGTTTAGTGTCTTTGGAAACTCGGAAAAATAATCTTATAATCGTGGTGAAATATCTTCAACATCTCCTGTAAAGATATTCCACTTTTGTTTTCTTACCTAGAACCTTTCTTTAAATACTAGGGAAAATGAAACATAAAAAGGGTGAGCTCAAATTCTCAGTAAGGGTAAACATAGATAACATAAAACAATCCATAAACATTTTAATGCAAAAGCATGAACATAAGATCTAAACATAAAAATCTTGAGCAAAGACATAAATCTTGGAAGTACGTAAGGCATATATCATAAAGGAACATCAATCATGATAAAATATCATGCGAATAAAACATGTAATTGTGGCAACCATTCATCACTTGTTATGATTTCCATAGTAGCCAAGGCATTGCTACCAAGACCATCTTAGTGGACAAAGTCCCTTTCTGAATCGAGTTCACTCCTCGTTCCAGTCCTGTATCACTGAACTGGATTAACTTACCATTCCAGCCAGGTCTATCTCATGAGATATAAATCTATACCCAATGCATTGTAGGGAGATATAGGTCCCACCCATCTCATAATGAAATCATTCTTACTTGTGCCACAAAATAAACTTAAAACATTCATCATAACCCAAAGAATAAAATGGGTTTCATAAACATCATTCCATAATAACATAATCCATATAAAACAAATGGATATCATTACATCATAAGAAAAGTGAAACCATATAAATCATAGAGACATTATACTTGAAACATACACATATAAAGTAATGTCATCTTAGATGGAAAATGGTTTTGATAAAGCACTTGAAATGAATTCTTGAGGAAAATATCCTTTCTTATTGAAAATCATTTTCTTTTCACAAAATGCCATGAAATTTTAAAAGAAATATATTTTGTTGAAAATATTCATGAAATTTTTTGGACTAAACTTCATGAAAATAAGGCTTTATAAAACCGTAAAAATCCTTTCATGTTGTATAAGTTACAAAAAATATTTTTCTCGTACTTTTGCCGAAAAAGTCAAAAAAGCACCTCGTAACGTAAACAAAATAAAGATTCCTTACATACCATGTAGTAAAATTAAAAAATGGGTAAAAAGGAATTTAAACATACATGAAAACATTTCTATAAAACATGGACATGGATGATAACAATAACCCTAGTAAATACTTACGAATAAACAATCTCAGATAAAAACGAGATTGGAAAAGATATCCCTTACCTCAGGTCCGATATGCTTCGTACGTATCCGAACCTCCTATATAATGATATAAATAATGTCATTGAATTATTACAGAAACATATTCATTGTTATTATATCATATATGGTTCACTTATGACTTTATATTACTCGTTCTTTTGTAAGTTCCATGTTAAAGCAGCGTTTTGGATAAAATCGTTTTATTTATCGTACATGTTTGGACTTGTTGTTCTTGATATTATTACTTATATCCTGATTTAATTAATTCTAGAATGTAAAACATGATTTATATGTAATATATATTCAGCATATACATATATATATGATATATTGATAAATGGAATGAAATATACTGTTCATGGAGATGGTAGGCCGTACGTACGCATGAACGTTGTTTTTGTTTCCTTATTGAACTGAATGGAATTAAGTAGATGACATACATATATATATATATATACATAAATACAGTATAATTATTATGTCATATATTTCATGATTACTTATTATATATACTTTATAATCATTCATGAATGGTTAACATGGAGAATGAATCTCATCGCGTCGTGGAGACGGTGGTCCGTACGTACGCACGAGCGATGATATCATTCCCATGATCATGGAATTGTATTTAAGTGTATGTATAATATTTAAAAATCAATATCACTTTGAAATAATCATATATAGATATTTATTTACATCATTATACCCATCCAAGTAAGGTGGTGGTCGAAAACAGATTACACCACAGCGTGGAGATGGTATTCCGTACGTACGCACGCGTGGTGATTTCATTTTTGGTAGGATGGATAGTGTAACACCCCATGTAAATAAAGAATATGACATTTTCATATTTATCCATATTTTTGAATAAAATATTGATATGACTTTAAAGGGTACACTCTGCTCGATGGCGTACCCAACACGCAACAACGAGTTTCTTGGGAATCTTACGTTGCACTCTAATAATAAAATAATATTATTTTAAATGGTAGTTAACATGTAGCCGTTGGAATGGAGGGAATGGATAGAAATAACTAAAATATGATTATATATGTTTTTAAATGTTTTTACATTTATCCAATAAAGGATAGAGGCTTAAAATACGGAAAGAATTCAATTTTAGGCGTATATGCCCTAGTTTTCACTAAAGGTTCACTTATCACCTTTTGATGTTGAACCATCACTAAATATAGTTTTGTTCACTCTTAAACATTATTTTGGACCAAATAAAACTCTTATTAAGAATCGGGACATCAAAATTTACTTTGTGTAAATTTTTGGTATCTTTCCGATAAAGTTCATTTTTTTAATGAATAGAGTAAAATGTTGTGTTTTAATTCAAGACCACTTTTTAATATAATTTATTTATATGATTATATTATCTTTTGAATTGGTTTTAAAGTTAAATTATAATATATTTTTACCATTAAATCCAATAGTGGTTGTTGGAATTAATTTCACTTTGAAATCAGACTTAATCCAGTGTCAATCTTTTGATACTTATTGTTTCATAAAAACACGCTATTTTTTCTGACAGCGGGAATTAATTATTAAATTAATTAATGTGACTTATATGTTTTTAATTTTTTAAAATATACTTCATTTTTGAATTCGGAATATCAAATATAGCTTAGGGTGAATTTTTGGGATTTTTCTGAAAAACATCAATTTTTGATGAATAGTGACACCACTAAGTGGTACTTATAAAAACTGATTTTTCCGTTTAAATGAAATTTTTCCATCTTTGTGTTTTGAATTTCAAAAATCCAACATACATGGTTTTCATTAAGAATTAAAATGTGGTTCAATGGGATAAAAATAATTTTTTGGTGAATAGTAACTTATTAAGTTTTAATCGCGGTTAGAGGTAATTAGTGTAGTTTAAGGTAAAATAATGTTTTAATAATATCAAATGAACTTGACACATGTCCTAACCTCATTGGATGTGGTATGGCCGACCAATACAACCCATGGGTCAACTTGGGGACCCCATGGATCCACTTTGGTTGGAAAATGACATAAATATCTTTTTATTTAATGTAAAAGTAAAAATGACACAAACATGATATGTTTGACTAAAACAATTTTTAAGTGGGGTTATACAAGTAAGATTTTTTATTATAAATAGTCATTGGAAAGATAAAACTATTTCCTACATCATAGTAATTGTTTTATAATTTTTATACATTAAATAAATTAAATTATGTATGGAATCATAATGATGCAGCGATGACATCATTATCTGACGATTTAAATAAAATGAGAAGATAATGTAAACTCTATGACCTAAACATGTCCAAAACTTATTGTATGGGTGGATTTCGAACCCTTATCACCTTATCCACGAATTATATAAATTTGGGACCTTTTAAAACCGAAACACATTTTCAAATAAAGTAATATTTCCTACTTTCCAAAATTGCCCCTCCTCTCCTCTTATAAAAGGCCCCCACCTCTACCGCTTTTCCCACACTCCTCAAGCCTTTGGCTCGGCCAACGCCTTCCCATTTACTCTATCCACATCCCTCTCCTCATCCTAGAGGATTCCCTTTGGGCAAAATCCTTTCAAAGGAAGCCTTTAGGCTCAAATCAAAAGGAGTTACACTTTTAAAGGTAATTCATTCTCTCATGTTCATTTGTTTTATTTTGCTTCTCCAACCCCCTAAACTCTTTTTATTTACTTATTTTGTAACAACACCAGTATCTTCAATATACTTTGATGTTGTTATAAGATTTATTCGAGATACACTCTCACAAAACTGCATCAAATTGTTAAAGAACATAAGGTTTCCGTGGATGGCAAAATTCTGCCTCCTGAAACGATGATTGTTCAATACTCATTTAACACCTTCAAAGGTGGCCATTATGATGTAAATATTTTTATATATGATATATAATATGTTTATGTTTTCCTTAAGCTTCTGTGTTTTTTCATTTTGGGAATACCTTTATGGTTTCCGTTATGGGTAAACGCGATATCTTCATTTAAGGAAGTGCGGACTACCGCCCCCTCAAAGTGATTGGATTCGTTAAATACCATATGTGGGACGTATAAAGGATGGAACTATGATATTATATATGATATTATAATGGAATTATAATATACCTTTAAATCATTATTATTCCACTCTATAAAATACGAAATAGAAATGAAAGTAGCGTTCATGCGTACGTACGGCTTACCGTCTCCATGAACGGTGCATTTCATTTCTTACCTCTAAATGATTATGTAATGTTATAAATTCATGCATGTACTGGATATATATTACATATATGATATCTACATCATGAATACAATTCTGGATATAATAAACATTTGGCCACACGAACAACATGTAATTGTAAGAAGTCCACTTTCGACTTAAGAACCAAATATCGGCAAAACAAATATTATTAACTTAAATGATTACATAATGTTTATGACATGGTAATAAGTGATATAAAAGGAATAATGAACTTGAAAAAGGTTATTAAGGAAGTAGAAATTAACTCAAGTTTATTATTCAGGATATTAAATAACGATCGAGTCATGTCGGACCCGAGGTAAGGGATCCTACTCCACTCTTTCTTTTTAAGTACACACTTTTATGTCATTCCTTTTAAAGCTCATCTTTCTTGTTATTGGGATGATCTTTTATATTACACTTACTGTAATTTTTATGTTCATGTGATGAGAGACCCTATTCTCTCTCATCAATCCATTTTGGAAGTTTTGAGTGGCACCGTTAGGCTGCCGAACTTTCGTAAGAGATCTAACCTCTCTCTTTCTTTTTAAGTACTCTCCTTTATGTCACTTCTTTTAAGCTCCTCTTTGTAATGTTGGGGGATGTTCTTTTATATTAATCTTGCTGTAAATTTTATTGTAATGTGATGAGATACCCTATTTTATCTCATCAATCCATATTCGGAAGTTTTATGTGGCGTCGTTAGGCTGCCGAGTTTTCATAAGGGATTTTTCATCTCACTTTTATTCCCGTGAGATTTATGCTACATTTGCCACAAATTCCATTGAGTGGTGTATGTAATGCCAATTATTCTACTCTTTGTGTAATATACTTTCGTTTATGAGTATTTACATCAATGATCTATTGTTCTTCTTTCATGGGGTGTATGTTTTGAACGATAACCAAGTCGGTAAGGGAACCTTTCACCCTCCTCTTTTTTTTAAAGACTTATTTTGTTGGGTCATTGAATTTACATATTGTTATGTTGGGATATGTTCTCATATATCCTTATTGATGTAAATTTTATGTCCAAGTTATGAGATACACTTTTTATCTCTCATCAACTCATTCTGATGTGATGTCGTTAGGCTGTCAAGGGAACTTTTTAACCCAATTTCGATTTCTTTGGGTTCAACATGTAGTCATTGAATATGTCATCCATTGAATATGTGTGAATGACCTTTTATTGTTTTACACTTAATATCCACTTATATTGGGTGTATTTATATTTGTCACACATATTTTTTAGATTTATTTGTCCTTAATTTAAGGATACCTTCTTTATAAGGGATTTCATCACATTTGACATTTCTATTGAGGGTTCATTATTGTTATGCACAAATTCACTCTTATATGGTGTATATACTGTCCTTTGGAGAATTATATCATGAATCCATTTATTCTCATGATATTATAATGTTCTAACTAAATGTTATTCCTCAATTATTGTATTCAATTGTCTCTAATTTTGGTAAAACCCCTTTAACCAAAATATCGTTTTAAATGTTTTAATTATTTATTCTTATTAATATCCATGTTTTCAAAATGGTTTTAAGGATTTATTTATATGGATATTAATGGTTTAAAATTTTAAGCTTCAAAGTGGTATGGGACACTTTGATTCAAAAATCTCTTTATTAAATGTTTTAAATGGTTTTGTAAATGGTTTCTTTTTGAATGGATTCATTATTTCAATATACTAAAATGTTATATTGTGATTGAAATGTGGAAATATTTTGTTTCCTTTATGCATGTTTTATGTGATAAATTTATGTTATGGTTCTTGGGCATTGTTATGAAAATGGGTGGTTCCATGATAAACTAAGGGCGGGTGAGCCCGATATAGCTCTCCAATGCATTGGGTAACGCGAAGGAGTGAAACATTAAGGTTTCTCCGAAGAGATTTAGGGAATATACTTTGATGGGTATTCCAAACGTAACCAAGATGGTTACTCCCTACGTAAGAATGTTATGTATGCCTCAAGTTACCTTCATGTCTTATGTTTTCTATGATTTATTCATGGTTTGATGAGGTATGTTAAATTGCCTATGTTTTATGGGTGAAGTATGATTTCATTCTTATGTATATATGAACTCATGATTCCTTTCCATATTTTTATAACCCTTACTGAGCTTTTTGTGCTCATCCCAAGTTTTTGAAATGTTTTTCACAGGTCAAGGGAAAGTTACATGATGTGATGATAGTGTCAAGGATGTGTCAAGAAAGTATCCATGTTTTATTGTCAATATGTTTCCGTTGATGGGAAGAATGAATACTGTCTTTTATGTAACCACTTTGTTTAAATGTGTAATGTAATGCAAGTTCAATGATCTAATTCTATAAAACTCTAAACCTAAAAAGATACTCAATGTGTAATCTTGTAATAACTCAAGATTAAGTAAGGTTTAAGGCTGGGGCCTTATAGTTGGTATCAGAGGTCAGTTTAGATAACTTTAGAGGTTAGGGTATTCTCTAAGCATAAGTGACATTAGAATAATGGTTAGGATTTCAAAAAGAGTCCTAGTTTTAGATAAAGCGAATGAGTAAGTATATCTTAGTGTTTACCTTCCTCATTGGTACATGATGGTTTTGTTGATATACTCACACTGACATTTCTGTTTTTAGTAAATGGCTGGATCTAGAAGGCACCAAAGTGACAATGGGTTTTAAGGAAACTGTGGTGGTTCTCTGACTAAGATACTGGATGAGATGGGGGATTCAATGAGGAATCTCATAGTTGTTCTAAACCACCTATCAGGGAGTCATGATCAACCACTTAAACCTTGGTGAGTTCTCTAATGCATCATGTACGAGATGGCCAACTCGATGTGGAAATTCAGGTAATAATTATTAAGGTAACCATTAGGGTTTATATGATCCTTACTTTTGAGGTAATTATGGGTTATTATATGATATGATGGAAAATGAAGGGAATGAGATAAACATGAGGTTAAAATATGTTATGATTATTTTTGAAGATTTTATCTCATTTTGGGGAATGTTTTAAGAATTATATAGTTTTGGAAAAAGGACAACACGCAGACCCTGTGACATCCCGTCGTGTCAGACAAAGCTGCGAGAATCGAACCCACAACCAAAGTGCGACTGGTATTTATCGCCTACCACTGGACTACGTGAAGTCCCTGGTTAGTTTGACTGATTATTTTTAGTTATATGATTTTATGAATTAAGAGTAAGTTGATTTTGGGTTATTTATGAAAATGATTAACCTATCATGGAGGATATGTGATTAGGTTAATTACATTTCAATACGAGACTTTAGGAGCAACTGATGTTGTTTGGAGATAAATGTTACGATTTAACATGGTAGACTATGTGACTAAATCCTTCAAATATTTGGGTTTCAATCTTAGTTTGTTTTACTTTGAAGAATTTTATGGAAAAATGGTCCTCGTTGAACTTTGGGTTTTGTTGGACAAATTTTGGAGATTAAGAATAGATTTTCTTTTTATAAAGGGTTATCCTTTTCTAGATTATCTGATCTTGTACTAGCCTTTTTGGTTTTGGTTTTGGTTAAAGCCTAAAGACATGGGATGTATATATTTCTCTTTTGTGGATTAGGTGATTCTCTAAAAGTTGATTATAGTACTCTTAATGTGAACAAGTCTCCCTAAATACTCGTCTTTTGGAAAAAAATATGAGTTTGATTAAGGAATCTAGTAAAAGTTGAAAGTCAACATGATAAGTGATTATGTTTCCTTATGAATAAATTCCTCAATAAAAAGTAACTTAAAACAAAAATGTTGTCTATTAACTTTTCCTACTGGGGAACCCAACACCGTTTAACCCATCACAAGTTTGTGATTTTCTTATTGTTAACTTTCTCCTAAACATGTTTTCTATCACTCTCCATCAGAACATGACCCTATGTTTTCTCCTCCATGTCCAAGTTTTCCTATATGGAGTCCTAGAATGGGTTAACTCAGGTGACCTCTGTACTTATCTTTCATTATTTTAAAGTGATTGTTTTACCAACTCTTGTTATGATGTGGGACTTTCAAGGATGTTTCCAAGCTCAATTTTAAAAATTGTGAGGACACAATTCCCAAAAGGGGGGAAGGATGTAACACCCCAGGTAAATAAATAATATTACATTTTCATATTTATCCATATTTTTGAATAAAATATTGATATGACTTTAAAGGGGACACTATGCTCGATGGCGTACCCAACACGTAACAACGAGTTTCGTTGGAATCTTACGTTGCACTCTAATAATAAAATAATATTATTTTAAATGGTATTTAACATGTAGCCGTTGGAATGGCGGGAATGGATATAAATAACTAAAATATGATTATATATGTTTTTAAATGTTTTTACATTTATCCACTAAAGGATAGAGGCTTAAAATACGGAAAGAATTCAATTTTAGGCGTATATGCCCTAGTTTTTACTAAAGGTTCACTTATCACCTTTTGATGTTGAACCATCATTAAATATAGTTTTGTTCACTCTTAAACATTCTTTTGGACCAAATAAAACTCTTATTAAGAATCGGGACATCAAAATTTACTTTGTGTAAATTTTTGGTATCTTTCCGATAAAGTTCATTTTTTTAATGAATAGTGTAAAATGTTGTGTTTTAATTCAAAACCTCTTTTTAATCTAATTTATTTATATGATTACGTTAACTTTTGAATTTGTTTTAAATTGAAATTAGAATATATTTTTACCATTAAATCCAATAGTGGTCGTTGGAATTAATTTCACTTTGAAATCAGACTTAAACCAGTGTCAATCTTTTGATACTTATTGTTTCATAAAAACACGCTATTTGCTCTGACAGCAGGAATTAATTATTAAATTAATTAATGTGACTTATATGTTTTTAATTTTGTAAAATAGACTTCATTTTTGAATTCGGAATATCAAATATATCTTAGGGTGAATTTTTGGGATTTTTCTGAAAAACATCAATTTTTTATGAATAGTGACACCACTAAGTGGTACTTATAAAAACTGATTTTTCCGTTTAAATGAAATTTTTCCATATTTGTGTTTTGAATTTCAAAACTCCGACATACATGGTTTTCATTAAGAAGTAAAATGTGGTTCAATGGGATAAAAATAATTTTTTGGTGAAAAGTAACTTATTAAGTTTTAATCGCGGTTAGAGGTAATTAGTGTAGTTTAAGGTAAAAATAATGTTTTAATAATATGAAATGAACTTGACACATGTCTTAACCTCATTTTATGTGTCATGTCCGACCAAGAAAACCCATGGGTCAACTTGGGGACCCCATGGATCCACTTTGGTTGGAAAATGACAAAAATATCTTTTTATTTAATGTAAAAGTAAAAATGACACAGACATGATATGTTTTACTAAAACAGTTTTTAAGTGGGGTTATACAAGTCAGATTTTTTATTATAAATAGTCTTTGGAAATTTAAAAACCTTTCCTACATCATAGTAATTTTTTTATAATTTTTAGACATTAAATAAATTAAATTATGTATGAAATCATAATGATGCAGCGATGACATCATTATCTGACGATTTAAATAAAGTGAGAATATAATGTAAACTCTATGACCTAAACATGTCCAAAACTTATTGGATGGGTGGATTTATAACCCTTATCACCTTAGCCACGAATTATATCAATGTGGGACCTTTTAAAACCGAAACACATTTTCAAATAAATTAATATTCCCTACTTTCCAAAGTGCCCCTCCACTCCTCTTATAAAAGGCCCCCACCTCTACCTCTTTTCCCACACTCCTCAAGCCTTTGGCTCGGCCAACCCCTGACCATTTACTCTATCCACATCCCTCTCCTCATCCTAGAGGATTACCTTTGGGCAGAAGCCTTTCAGAGGAAGCCTCTAGGCTCAAATCAAAAGGAGTTACACTTTTAAAGGTAATTCATTCTCTCATGTTCATTTGTTTTATTTTGCTTCTCCAACCCCCTAAACACTTTTTATTTACTTATTTTGTAACAACACCAGTATATTAAATATACTAGGATGTTTTTATAAGATTTATTCTAGCTACACTCTCACACAACTACATCAAATGGTTAAATAACATACGGTTTCCGTGGACGGCGAAATTCTGCCTCCCGAAATGATGATTGTTCAATACTCATTTAACACCTTCAATGGTGGCCATTATGATGTCACTATTTTTATATATGATATATAATATGTTTATGTTTTCCTTAAGATTCTGTTTTTTTTCATTTTGGTCATACCTTTATGGTTTCCATTATGGGTAAACGTGATATCTTCATTTAAGGAAGTGCGGACTACCGCCCCCTCAAAGTGATTTGATTCGTTAAATACCATATGTGGTATGTATAAAGGATGGAACTATGATATTATATATGATATTATACTGGAATTATAATATACCTTTAAATAATTATTATTCCATTCTATAAAATATGAAATAGAAATGAAAGTAGCGTTCATGCGTACGTACGGCTTACCGTCTCCATGAATGGTGCATTTCATTTATTACCTCTAAATGATTATGTAATGTTATAAATGCATGAATGTACTAGATATATATGACATATATGATATCTACATCTTGAATACAATTCTGGATATAATAAACATTTGGCCACACGAACAACATGTAATTGTAAGAAGTCCACTTTCGACTTAAGAACCAAATATCGGCAAAACAAATATTATTAACTTAAATGATTACATAATGTTTATGACATGGTAATAAGTGATATAAAAGGAATAATGAACTTTAAAAAGGTTATTAAGGAAGTATAAATTAAATCAATTTTATTATTTAGGAGATTAAAGAACGATCGATTCAAGTCGGACCCGAGGTAAGGGATCCTACTCCTCCCTTTCTTTTTAAGTACACACTTTTATGTCATTCCTTTTAAAGCTCATCTTTATTGTTATTGGGATGATCTTTTATATTACACTTACTGTAATTTTTATGTTCATGTGATGAGAGACCCTATTCTCTCTCATCAATCCATTTTGGAAGTTTTGAGTGGCGCCGTTAGGCTGCCGAACTTTCGTAAGAGATCTAACCTCTCCCTTTCTTTTTAAGTACTCTCCTTTATGTCACTTCTTTTAAGCTCCTATTTCTAATGTTGGGGGATGTTATTTTATATTCATCTTGTTGTAAATTTTATTTTAATGTGATGAGATACCCTATTTGATCTCATCAATCCATATTCGGAAGTTTTATGTGGCGACGTTAAGCTGTCGAGTTTTCATAAGGGATTTTTCATCTCACTTTTATTCCCGTGAGATTTATGCTACATTCGCCACAAATTCCATTGAGTGGTGTATGTACTTCCAATTATTCTAATATTTGTGTAATATAATTTTATTTATGAGTATTTTCATCAATTATCTATTGTTCTTCTTTCATGGGGTGTATGTTTTGAAAGATACCCAAGTCGGTAAGGGAACCTTTCACCCTCCTCTTTTTTTAAAAGACTTCTTTTATTGGGTCTTTTAATTTATATATTGTTATGTTGGGATATGTTCTCATATATCCTTATTGATGTAAATTTTATGTCCAAGTGATTAGATACACTTTTTATCTCTCATCAACTCATTTTGATGTGATGTCGTTAGGCTGTCAAGGGAACTTTTTAACCCAATTTCGATTTCTTTGGGTTCAACATGTAGTCATTGAATATGTCATCCATTGAATATGTGTGAATGACCTTTTATTGTTTTACACTTAATATCCACTTATATTGGGTGTATTTATTTTTTTCACACATATTTTTGAGATTGATTTGTCCTAAATTTAAGGATACCTTCTTTATAAGGGATTTCATCACATTTGAAATTTCTATTGAGGGTTCATTGTTGTTATGCACCAATTCACTCTTCTATGGTGTATATACTATCCTTTGGAGTATTATATCATGAATCCATTTATTCTCATGATATTATAAAGTTCTGACTAAATGTTATTCCTCAATTATTGTATTCAAGTGTCTCTAATTTTGGTAAAACCCCTTTAACCAAAATATCATTTTAAATGTTTTAATTATTTATTATTATTAATATCCATGTTTTCAAAATGGTTTTAAGGATTTATTTATATGGATATTAATGGTTTAAAATTTTAAGCTTCAAAGTGGTATGGGACACTTTGATTCAAAAATCTCTTTATTAAATGTTTTAAATGGTTTTGGAAATGGTTTCTTTTTGAATGGATTCATTATTTCAATATACTAAAATGTTATATTGTGATTGAAATGTGGAAATGTTATGTTTCCTTTATGCATGTTTTATGTGATACATTTATGCTATGGTTCTTGGGAATTGTTATAAAAACAGGTGGTTCCGTGATAAACTAAGGGCGGGTGAGCCCGATATAGCTCTCCAATGCATTGGGTAATGCAAAGGAGTGAAACGTTACGGTTTCTCCGAAGAGATTTAGGGAATATACTGTGATGGGTATTCCAAACGTAACCAAGAGGGTTACTCCCTACGTAAGAATGTTATGTATGCCTCAAGTTACCTTTATGTCTTATGTTTTCTAGGATTTATTCATGGTTTGATGAGGTATGTTAAATTGCCTATGTTTTATGGGTAAAGTATGATTTCATTATTATGTATATATGAACTCATGTTTCCTTTCCATATTTTTATAACCCTTACTGAGCTTTTTGTGCTCATCCCATGTTTTTGAAATGTTTTTCACAGGTCAAGGGAAAGGTACATGATGTGATGATAGTGTCAAGGATGTGTCAAGAAAGTATCCATGTTTTATTTTTAATATGTTTCCATTGATGGGAAGAATGAATACTGTCTTTTATGTAAACACTTTGTTTAAATGTGGAATGTAATGCAAGTTTCATGATCTATTTCTCTAAAACTCTAAACCTGAAAAGATCCTCAATGTGTAATCTTGTAATAACTCAAGATTAAGTAAGGTTTAAGGCTGGGGCCTTATAGATAGATGGTAAAATAGGGTTGTTTAATACTTATAATAACATATCAGTATATGAGTGATACTGATGTTTTTACTTAATAATGAAAAACTAAAGAATAAAAAGTAGAAGAAGAAATAAAGTTGAAAGAATCGGTAATGGACATTACCTCTTCTTTGAAGCGCCTCTTCTTAACCTCCTCTTAGGGCACTAAAGATGGTCTTTGAAGAATACCAGGACCTCTAGGATGTTTCTAGGGAAGTGGAGAAGATAAATTGGCAGGGTTTGGCCGAGATTTAAGGCTCAAAGTGGTGTGTGGAAGAGAGGGAGTAGGTGTCGTTTTATAAGGGAGGAGAGGGTCACCTTAGGAAAACTTAATATATTATTTTATTATGAAGTCATATTCGGTTTTTAATAGCTCCAAATTGATTTATTTTGAAGCTAAGGTGGGTATGGGTCGAAATCCTCTAATCCAATATAATTTAGACAAGTTTAAGTTTATATTTTAACCATATCATTTAGATTTAACTTTAAGTTAAATAATTTTACTTTTACCGTGTCTTCTTGTTTTCTTACACTATAAGGTTAATAAACTTACTATAACAAGACAAAAGAACCCCAAGTTGTTTATTATTAATATATATAACCCTATCTAATTCATTTTTCCTAACCTTAGATTTTTAGGAATAAAATAACAATTAATAATATAATATTTGTTTTAAAAACTATTTTATGTCAATTTTGACACTATTTGGTAATTTATTTTTGTGAAAATCATAACAGAATGATTAGTTCGAAAAAGGTTAATTAAATCAATACGAACATGTCATATTAACCTATAAAATTAGTGGAATTCATAAAAAGTCTCAAATTACATTTATTTGAGTATTTATAACATCAATTATGTCAATATTTCATTAATGGGATAATTACTGCATCATCATTGTGTCATAAATAAATTAAATTATTTAATGTATAGAAATTATAAATAAAATACCATTATGTAGTAAAACTTTTTAGATTTCTAATGAATATTTATTGTCGAATTTATCTTATGCATAACCCTATATTAAAAAAATATTAGTTATTAAACTTTGATTTTAACTATTTTAACTATTCTTTAAATAAAATAATATTAAATGTCCTAATCTAATTCAAGTGGGCCTAAATGGTAAACTTTTATTACTAAGGTTGTTTTTGGTCAAATTACACTTATCCAATAGAATTAGGACATGTTTTGGGGTAATATTAATATCATTTTTACCCTTAATTACCCTATTTACTTTTAACCATGGTAAATAAAAGTAAAAAGTTACTATTCACCAAAAATTATTTTCATCTCATTGAACCACATTTTAGTCCTTTATATTAACCTTGTCTCTCGGATTTTCAAAATTCAATTCACAAAAGTGGTAAAATTTCATTTAAATGGAAAAGTCAGTTTTTTAAACTACCACTAAATGGTTTCACTATTCATCGAAAATTGATGTTTTTCAGAAAAATACCAAAAATTCAGCCTAAGAAATATTTGATATTCCGAATTAAAAATTGATGTCTATCTTTCCAAATTCAAAACATAGAAGTGGCATTAATTAATTTTAAAATTAATTCTCGTTATCAAAACAAATAGCTTGTTTTCAAGAAACAAAAACTATCAAAAGATTGATACTTGTTTATATCCAATTTCAAAGTGAAATTAATTCCAATGAACAACATTGTATTGAATGGTAAAAATATATTCTAATTACACTTTAAAACCAATTAAAAATATACTCTGACCATATAAATTATTGCAATGAAAAAAAACTTGTTTTTAATTAAAATATAGCTTGTTTTTACTATTCATTAAAATATGAACGTTATCAGAATAATATGAAAAATTTATCCAAAGTAAATTTTTATATCCTGATTCCAAATAAGAATTTTATTTTTTCAAATTGAACTTATATACATGTAAAAATCAAGATTGAAGGTGGGTGCGCCATCAAAAGGCGAGAAAACTGCAATTTTTTAAAAATACATATTTTACACGAAAACTTTATTTTGTTTTTATACCATATTATGGAAAATGTGTAAGATGAATAATAATGTTGTAAAATTAAAAATGTGGTTAATAATATTCATAACTGCTAGTCCATAATAATATTATAACAATATATCGTTGTTTAGTGAAACGCGGTATTGCGTACTACACACGCTATCAAGGTAGGGCGCAATTGCATGTAATGAAAGCCAAGAATAGTTTTCCATATACTGCAAGATAATGCGGTATTGTGTATAGTACTAGCTAATCTTGGTGTAGTTTATAATAGAAGATCAAAGAAATTAAAAATAATATATCTCATAAAATCTCGGGGTGTTACATTCTACCCCCCTTAAAATGAATTTCGTCCTCGAAATTCATCGGGGTTATAAATCGTTTAATATTCATAGAAACCCACATCGTAAAAAGGAATACTAAAACTTAATTTTAAAAACTAAAGTATGAAATGTAACGATTACCCAAAGTAACTCATCACTGGGTTTCCATATAGGAGAACATAGGTGAAAATATGGATATGGAAGAGAAATCTAACCATCATGTTCTGATGGAGAGTGGTAGAGAACATGGCTATGAAAAATCCAACAATCACAAAGCCACAATTTTGTGATGATCTAATGTACCATCAGATTCATCGGATATGAGAGTACTAGGACAACATTTTTGGTTTTCAATATCATTTCCCTAATGTTGATGATTTTTTGTATAAGGATAAATACTTACTTGATTTCAGTGTAAAATCATCATTGGTCATTCGATGAACAATTTCCGCTTCATCTCTTATTTAAAGATATGAAGTTGAATTTGACATTCTTGAAGTATTATAAGATCACGTGATAGAATGATAGGTCATTCCATCCATCTCTATCAGAATAAAAGTTTAGTATAAGATATTAAATATACATAAGTCCATCTATGGTGAGGTTAATCATACATGGTTTCAGAAATGGACTTATACCTCATCTATCATACCACGTAATAAAATAAAACTAGTTTCTACTAACCAGGGACTTCCTGTAGGCTAGTGGTATGCGATAAAGGCCAGTCGCACTTCGGTTGTGGGTTCGATTCCCACAGCCTTGTCCGACGCGATGGGTTGTCGCACGTCCTGCAGGTTGTCCATTCTCTAAAATTACATCATTATGACATTCCATCGATAATATTGAAAATAGTTCTAGCCTTAAACTAACTTATGTTCAACATAATCCATTTAAAATCTTTAGGCTTATCCAAAATACTTCTATCCAAGCTTATAGTATAAAGAAAAAAATTACTAGAAATGTCATCTACCGAGCATGTAAATACCATCATTCATCCCCGATATATCATGTTGATCACATTCCAATCATGTGAATACCTTAATCATGTATTCTCTTGAAAAATGAATTCCCATTGAACCTTAGTGAAAACATGAATGTTGTCAAAAGTTAACTCTTTCCACATACCAAAATCCCAAAATTTCTATATACTCAAACCACGATATCACTGTGTCCTTATTTTAGTCATGAGCTCATGATTACTATCATATTATTTTCTCATTATCCCTTCATTATGCGCATTTCATCTGCTTTCCAAAAATATTTCAATCACTTTTTCATGGTTACTAGTACCATATAATTATTGAAAACCAATACATAGATATTCCAAAATTCCACAATACCATAAATGAGATTCCATGATACTATTTTTAAATCCCATTACATAAACACTTAATCATTACACAACATCATTTTTATACTCAACATCACAAATAGTGATCGCATGAGACTTCCCTTTATCCTTTTCCTTAAGATCTTGCTCATGTTGATCATCATTAACTCTTGGATTAGGGCATTTATTAGCATAATTCCCCATTTCCATGCACTTGAAGCATTGAAGTGTTGGTGGAGAGTTCTCTGTAGTCTTTTCTCTATTTACATCATTAGCAACCTTTTTCCCATTACTTCGATAATAAATTGCTCGATGACCTTCTTTTCCACACTTAAAAACTTTTTTAGTACCTTTTAGGAATCTCCACCATGCTTCTTTCCACACTTTGAGCATAAAGAAACATTCATCTTCTTTCCACCATTGTTCTGAGATTTCTCCTTGAACTCCATCTTTCATTTCTTGTCAAAACCATGAGATGGATATGTTACACCAACTTCCAGTTCTACCTTGATATCACAACGCACAATTTCTTCATAGAAACTAATGTCTCTTATAGCTAATTCCCTTCGAAGACTTGGTTTTAAGCCACTGAAAAATCGATCAACTTTACTTTCAGGTTGGATGATAAAGCCAGATGCATACCTTTCAAGTCTTGCAAAATTTGCTTCGTATATACCAACAGATTCATCATCCTTCTTCTTAAGCTCAAGAAACTCATTTTCCATCTTTTTTCGAAGAATGCGAGGGAAGTACTTACTTAAAAAACTAGTTCTTGAACTCATCCCATTCCATGGACTCAATTTCATCTCTTTTCCTCGTATTCTTGATAAGATTCAACCATTGATTAGCATCACCTTCCAAATGATATACTGATAAGATGAATTTATTGTTCTCAGAACATTGTAGAACTGAATATATCTTTTCAGTGGTACTGATCCATTGTTCAGCCACTAAGAGATCAGAAGACCCGCTGAATGAAGGTGGACGCTGCCTCATGAAGGATTCAACGGAATGTTGCTCCTTTATCTGCTCATTTTTAATTCCAGAATTATTCATAGCTTGTGTAATTATAGAAATAATATTTTTCACTCCATCTCTAATGAAATTGGTTTGGTCAGGAGGACAATCATTGCATTGTCCATTACATTGATCAACACGGTTCCTTCGGGTTCCAGCCATCATCTAAAACCGAAAAATAATAGTTTGAGAGGAAAATACCATGCTAGGGAAAACAACATAATAAAGGTTGATTACCTTCAATATCTAACATCTTAGGTTTAATTATAAGATCGTTAGCGCAATTCTAGTACTATAACCTATACATATCCTTATCCTTAGGGACATCCCTAGACATACTTTAGAAATATCTCTAGGGATTTTACTGAAGTGTTCATATCCTAGTTTCCAAAGGTTAACTAAACCTTTCCTATGATACCAACTGTAGAGGCCCAAAGCTTGACGTACATGGAAATTACATTACTTTTGTTGAATACTTAATACATAACAAAAACAGACACACAAGGACCGTAATAGTTTAGTGTCTTTGGAAACTCAGAAAAATAATCTTCTAATCGTGGTGAAAGATCTTCAACATCTCCCGAAAAGATCTTCCCCTTTTTTTCTTACCTAAAATATTTCTTTAAATCCTGGGGAAAAGAAAACATAAAAATGGTGAGCTCAAATGCTCAGTAAGGGTAAACATAGAGAACATAAAACAATCCATAAACATTTTAATGCAAAATCTTGAACATAAAATCTAAACATCAAAATCATGAGCAAAGACATAAATCATGGAAGTATGTAAGGCATATATCATAAAGGAACATGAATCATGATAAAATAGCATGGGAATAAAACATGTAATTTTGGAAACCATTCATCACTTGTTATGATTTCCATAGTAGCCAAGGCATTGCTGCCAAGACCATCTTAGTGGAAAAAGTCCCTTTCTGAATCGAGTTCACTCCTCGTTCCAGTCCTGTATCACTGAACCGGATTAACTTACCATTCCAGCCATGTCTATATCATGAGATATAAATCTTTACCTAATACATTGGAGGGAGATATAGGTCCCACCCATCTCATAATGAAATCATTCTTACTTGTGCCACAAAATAAACTTAAAACATTCATCATAACCCAAAGAATAAAATGGGATTCATAAACATCATTCCATCATAACGTAATCCATATAAAACAAATGGATATCATTTCATCATAAGAAAAGTGAAACCATATAAATCATAGAGACATTATACTTGAAACATACACATATGAAGTAATGTCATCTTAGATGGAAAATGGTTTTGATAAAGCACTTGAAATGAATTCTTGAGGAAAATATCATTTCTTCTTGAAAATAATTTTATTTTTACAAAATGCCGTGCAATTTTAAAATAAAGAGATTTTGTTGAAAATAGTCATGAAATATTTTGGAGTAAGCTTCATGAAAATAAAGCTTTATAAAACCGTAAAAATCCTATCATGCCGTATAAGTTAAAAAAACATTATTCTCGTACTTTTGCCGGGAAAGTCAAAAAAGTACCTTGTAACGTAAACAAAAGAAAGATTCTTTATATACCATGTAGTAAAAGTAAAAAATGGGTAAAAAGGACTTTAAACATACATTAAACCATTTCTAGAAAACATGTACATGGATGATAATAATAACCCAAGTAAATACTTACGAATAAACAATCTCGGATAAAAACGAGATTGGAAAAGTTATCCCTTACCTTAGGTCTGATATGCTTCGTACGTATCCAAACCTTCTGTATAATAATTTAAATAATGTCATTGACTTATTACAGAATCATATTCATTGTTAAGATATCATATATGGTTCACTTATGACTTTATCTTACCCGTTCTTTTGTAAGTTCTATGTTAAAGTAGTGTTTTGGGTAAAATCGTTTTATTTATCGTACATGTTTGTACTTGTTGTTCTTGATATTATTACTTATATCCTGATTTACATAATTCCAGAATGTAAAACATGATTTATATGTAATATATATTCATCATATACATTTATATATGATATATCGATAAATGGAATGAAATACACCGTTCATGGAGATGGTAGGTCGTACGAACGCATGAACGCTGTTTTCGTTTCCTTATTGAATTGAATGGAATTAAGTAGATGACATACATATATATATACATAAATCCAGTATCATTATTATTTAATATATTTCACGATTACTTATTATATATACTTTATAATCATTCATGAATGGTTAACATGGGGAATTAATCTCATTGCGTCGTGGAGACGGTAGTCTGTACGTACGCCAGAGCGATGATATCATTCCCATGATCATGGAATTTTATTGAAGTGTATGTATAATATTTCAGAATCAATATCACTATTCAATAATCATATATAGTTATTTATTTACATCATTATACCCATACAAGTAAGTTGGTGGTCGAAAACAGATTACACCACGGCGTGGAGACGGTATTTCGTACCTACGCACGCGCGGTGATTTCTTTTTCCGTAGGATGGATAGATGGTGAAATAGGGTTATTTAGTACTTATAATAAAATATCATTATATGAGTGATTCTTATGTTATTATTTCATAATGAAACAACTAAATAAAAATAAGTATAAGAAGAAATAAAGTTGAAATAATCGGTAACGGGCATTACCTCTTCTTTGAAGCGCCTCTTCTTAACCTCATCTTACGGCACTAAAGATGGTCTTTAAAGAAGACCAGGACCTCTAGGATATTTCTAGGGAAGTGTAGAAGCGAAATTGGCAGGTGTTGGCCGATATTGAAGGCTCAAAGTGGTGTGTGGAAGAGAGGGAGGAGGTTCCCTTTTATAAGGGAGGAGAGGGGCACCTTTGGAAAACTTAAAATATTATTTTATTATAAAGTCATATTCTGTTTTTAATAGCTCCAAATTGATTTATTTAGAAGATAAGGTGGATATTTGTCTAACTACTCTCATCAAATATAATTTAGACATGTTTAGGTTTCTATTTTAGCCTTATCATTTAGATTTAACTTTAAATTAAATAATTTTACTTTTACTGTGTCTTCTTGTTTTCTTACACTATAATGATAATAAACATAATATAACAAGCCAAACTAACACAAAGTTGTTTATTATTAATATATATAACCTTATCTAAGTCATTTGGCCGAACCTTAGATTTTTATGAATAAAATAATAATTAATAATATAATATTTGTTTAAATAATGATTTTATGTCAATTTTGACACTATTTGGTAATTTATTTTTGTGAAAATCATAACAGAATTATTAGTTCCAAAAAAGTTACTTAAATCAATAATAACATGTCATATTAACCTATAAAATTACTGGAATTCTAAAAAAGTCTCAAATTACATTTATTTGAGTATTCATAACATCAATTATGTCAATATTTTATTAATGAGATAATTACTGCATCAGTATTGTGTCATAAATAAACTAAATTATATAATGTCTAAAAATTAAAAATAAAATACCAATATATAGGAAATATTTTTATATTTCTAATGAATATTTTTAGTCGAATTTATCTTATGTATAACCCTTTATTAAAAATGATTATTCATTAAACTTTGATTTTAACTATTTTAACAATTCTTTAAATAAAATAATATTAAATGTCCTAATCTAATCCAAGTGGGCCTAAATGGTCAAATTTTATTCCTAAGGTTGTTTTTGGTCGCATTACACTTATCCAATAGAATTAGGTCATGTGTTGGGGTAATATTAATATCATTTTTACACTTAATTACCCTATTTACTTTTAACCGTGGTAAATAAAAGTAAACAGTTACTATTCACCAAAAAAACTTTCATCTCATTAAACCAAATTTTAGTCCTAGATATTAACCGTGTCTCTCAGATTTTCAAAATTAAATTCATAGAAGTGGTAAAATTTCATTTAAATGAAAAAGTCAGTTTTTTTAACTACCACTAAGTGGTTTTACTATTCATCCAAAATTGAAGTTTTTCAGAAAAATACCAAACAATCAGCCTAAGAATTATTTGATATTCCGAATTCAAAATTGATGTCTAATTTTTCAAATTCAAGAAATAGAATTGGAATTGATTAATTTTAAATTTAATTCCCGTTATCAAAACAAATAGCGTGTTTTTAAGAAACAAAAACTATCAAAAGATTGATACTTGTTTATATCCAATTTCAAAGTGAAATTAAATCCAATGAAAAACATTGGATTTAATGGTAAAAATATATTCTAATTATAATTTAAAACCAATTAAAAAGATACTCTAACCATATAAATTATTGTGATGAAAAAAAGTTGTTTTTAATTAAAATATAGCATGTTTTTACTATTCATTAAAATGTGAACGTTATCAGAATAATATGAAAAATTTATCCAAAGTAAATTTTTATATCATGATTCCAAAGAGGAATTTTATTTTGTCAAATTGAACTTATAGACATTTAAAAAACAATATTTAAGGTGGGTACGCCATCAAAAGGTGAGAAAACTGCAATTTTTTAAAAATACAAATTTTACACGAAAAATTTATTTTGTTCTCATACCATATTCTAGAAAATGTGTAAGATGAATAATAATGTTATAAAATTCAAAATGTAGTCAATACTATTCATAACGGCTAGTCCATAATAATATTATAAAAATATATCGTTGTTTAGTGAAACCTGGTATTGTGTACTACACACGCTATCGAGGTAGGTCGCGATTGCGTGTAATGCAAGCCAAGAATAGTGTTGCATATACTGCAAGATAATGCGGTGTTGTGTATACTACAAGCTAATCTTGGTGTAGTGTATAATAGAAGATCAAATAAATTAAAAATAATATATCTCACAAAATCTCGGGGTGTTACATAGATGACATCTTCAATCATCTCCAAGGAGATAGAGTGCTTTCAAAGATTGATGTTTGCCCATGATATCATCATATGAGTGTTAGGTTATCATATATACCTTGCATAGAATTTATGAGAAGGTATGGTATTTATGATTACCTGGTCATAATTTTCGGTCTCACAAACACCCCAATAGTTTGTATGGATATAATGAATTGGGTTTTCCAAATGTATCTAGATTAATTTTTGGTAATATTTGTTGAAAATTTCCTACTTTATTCAGGATCTCAACATGACCATGTAAAATATCTTGATATTGTGATGAATACATGGAGAAACCATCATATTTATGCTAATCTTAGTGAATGCCACATCTGGATCAAAAAATACACTTCCTTGTCATATAATCTGAGAGTGTAGAGTTTTAGTATACCCAAAAAAAGTTGTAGTTGTAGTTTGTTAGGAGAATACCAATAAAATATTTGATATTCATAGTTTCTTGGGACTTTCTGGATATTACAAATGACTCATCTAGGATTTATCACACATTTTAGTTCCACTTATGGTATTGATGAAAAAGGGTGTGAAATCCATATCTTCATAAGCTTGTGAAGCATCCTTTAAAGAGTTGAAGGGAAGATTGACTTCAACACTAATCTTTATCTTTACATATCTAGGTCGGACCTATATAGTTTACTATAACACATCATGTATCAGGTTGGGAGTTGTTCTGATATAGGATGAGTAAGTCAATGCATGTGGGTCTCATCAGTTGAGGCCTCATGAGAAGAATTACCCAACACATGACCTTAAGTTAGCTAATATAGTTCATTCCCTATGTTAATAGAGACACTACTTACATGGAGATCATTTTATGTTATTCAGTAATAAAAAAACCACACGAACTTTTTTACAAATAAAGATGTGAATATCAACAAGTGCATATGGTTGGAGTACCTACAATCCTTTGATTTTGAGCTTTCCTAAAGACCTAGAAAAGGTAATACAGTAGTTAAATCTCTAATCTGGAAGACTCAGACACATACTATTCATGAGGCCAATGGAAGGTGTCAACTCATGGTTTTATTTTCATAAATGCATGTTGGGGTTCAGGAGGATAATGGTTAGATTATCCTATCAGCAATACCAGTTACCTATACCCTTCTAGAATGGGTGAGGATGAGGATGGTTTTGGATCCCAAGGTCCTACTCCTAAGAGAAATAATCTCATATGAGGATTCATATTCTGGTTAGATCATATATGGGGATGATACTTTACGCTTTCATGGTCATTTATGGGTTCCACATAACGTCATATAGAAGTTTATGTGGGAATTTTATGCCTCATAATGGGCAGTAAATTACAATTTCACGATGATGTATTGATATTTTTATCACCAGTATTTGTGGCCAAGTATGAAATGTGAGATTTCTAGTTTCATCTCTTAGTGATCTTCATATTGGCAGGTGAAGACAGTATATAAACAACATGTATAACTTTAATAGTTATTTTCCATCACTTAGGAGAAATGGGATGATGTTTCCATGGATTTTTTGACTATTTTACCCATATCACCTCATGGAAATGATATAGTGTTGGTAGTCATTGACCATTTAATGAAGGTATAAAATTTCTTATCTATGAAAGAGACACTCTAGATATATGATCTATAGATGTTATTTTTCTAGTATATCGTGCATATTCATGGATCTCCTTGATGTATCATTTATTACAGATGCATTCACTTTACATCACAGACCAAGTAGAGAACTTAGAAGGCCTTTAGTACATAGGTTCTGCTGAGTAAAGCCTGTCACCATCATACCAATAAACATATAGAGAATATGATTCAAGTATTAGACTAAATGATTTGTGAATGTTTTATTTGAATTCATGGGTTCTTGGGAGAAACAAATACCCCTTGTTGAGTTTTAATATAATAACAGTGTCTAGGCTAACATTCAGATGAATCATTTTTAAACCTTACATGGTAAGCCTTTCTGTTCACCTCTATGATGGCTAGAGTCAGGGGAGGCAGCTCTAATTAGACCACATCTCATCAAGGAGACTACAAATTAGGTCTATATTATCATAAATCATATATTGATAGCTTATTATAGATAGCTGCAAGATTCCAATAGTAGTCGATGACCTCTTGAGTTTGAGTTTTTAGATCATTTTTTATTGAAATTTTCACCCAGGTTGGTCAATCTATGTATTTAAAGGCAAGATAATCTTTATACTCAATACATTGGACCATTTGATCTTGTGAAACAGATCAAACCAGTGGCTTACAAGTTATCACTTCCTCAAAGATATTGGTTTATGAATGATATCTTACGCATATCTCAGATTCATCAGTATTATCCATATCGATCACATATATTCCAACCTGATGAGGTTGAGTTAGATATGGATGCATTCTTTAAGGAGTATTTGGTGTGTCTTGTTGTTCTTATCATGTAGAAACTCTAAGGTAGGGAATTTCCATGGTATGAGTCTTATGGATGCATGGATGAGTACAGGATGAGAATTTGGAGTGAGAAGATGATATAAAAGATTAGTAGCCAAATATATTCTCAAAATATACCTCTTTATGATCATAAGGGAAACTTTAGAATTATTTTTTTAAGTATGGGAGGTTTTAATGACCAATATTTTCATTAATGTGTGTCTCATTTTTTTTTAAATTTAACATATTTTGGTTATCTTGGTAAATGTGTGTTGCAGCCCAGGAATGATTTGGTAGTGTCTAGGGATTGTTCAGAGCCCAGAGCTCCAAGAATTAGAAATAATGGTAGGTCACATGGTTACCACATGGTTAGTACTAACCATGATGATTAATCATACAGGGAACCTTTTAAATTAGTAGGGGCTACATGGTTTGGCCATAATCGTTTTATCTAAGGCATATGGTTGTGTGAGATTTCCGAAATTCTTGATAGAGGATTTATGCACAATTTTCACATAGTTAGGGAAACTGTGTGCCTTAACTATGTGGGTTCCTCACTCAAATAGTAAGGGGATAATGATTTTTACATGGTCTATCCAAACTATGCGCCAAACCATGCTCCCATGTTTTTATGGAAAATTTATGAATTTTAACTTAATGAACAATAAAAATTTATTTCTTCTTTCATTTTTTTTATTCTATTGACACCCTTAATTTCTCTTCCCATGATGTCTCATCTTCTTCAAACTAGGTATTTCAAAAACTCATCAATAAGAACTACAAATCAAGATCCATTATAAGTGTTGGATATATGGAGGTATGCTTTAGGGTCATCATCCTTTACTTCAATGTTTATCTTCGTATGTGGTGTGTTGTTTTAGTGCAATCTCTTTTTCCATATTTTTAGGGTGTTGTATCATTCTTCATTTTTTATTTCAATCTACTATGAATATGAGGATTCTATTAGATGATGATTAATCAACTACCTTAGGTATGTGATCGAGTGGTTTTACCTAAAAGTTATGTTGTTTTAATATTTATATCGTTGTGTTTTATGTAAAACTTTGTCGTTCATTACCAATAAAATAATTTCTTTGATTTTAAATTGATATATGCAAGTCATAATACTGCAAAGAATCATTGTTAAGTAATTAGAGGATTCCAAACTCAATTATGGACACCTCTTTGGTGTTCTGGCTTGGAATTCCTCTTTTTAATTAATTGATTAAATGACTGGAACACATCCTAACTTTGTCTTGGGTTGTAATTGAAATTTCTCACATATAAATACATGTTTATTGCACTAAAACACCTCTTAAGTTCTTGGATTGAATTATAAATATAATTTAACTTGTAGATAGTTTCTTAATCAATAACGGTGCCTTCTAAGTTATTTATTGAATATTGAAATACAATTTCCATGTTTTGACTAATTAAATAGATCGTATTAACCAGATGGCTTACTTAATGATGGATTTCTTTGATTAAATAAAATAAATGGACTAATGGATTAAATATAAATGGGTGTAAATTCCATGCCAATTGATTCATTGTTGTCAATATGGATTATAGGAATTATAATTACCTTGTTTAGGTTTTTTCTTCATGAATATAATGTATGAGTGGTGATGCCTCATGTCTATTATTATAATTATGATTATGGCATTGATATAGGTCATGGAACGATGGTTAAGGGACTTTTTTCGAATGACATTTCACTCTCCCATGCATAGGGTGCTGAGCATGATGTCTCACACCATTGAAAATATTTTGATGGTGGGAATAATGTACCACATCATTTGTTTCAGGTGTTCGCATGATGAGCTACCCACCATATCGAGTGATGATAATAAAAACTCTCATTCATCGTGAGATTTAGGGCTTGTACCCTTACTTGATCTTATAGGGTCATTTAGAATCATTATGGATGACTGAGTTTCACCTCAGTCCAACCATCACCTTGTATCCAGGTAAATGGTTACTCACATACTCATGTACTTGGTTTATATAGGTGGATAATGTATATAACTATACTATATATATATCATTACTATATATATAGTTACTGATCAGAAATTCATTTCATCCTAAGATGAAGTAGGTAGAGAATTCAGGTGTCCTTCCGAAACTTAAGTAGGATAGTGATTATTTATTCAGAATTTTTTAATATTTCTTATAGTTTCACAATAATTAAATATATATACTTCTTAGGTTACATCTAGACGTTGTTAGTGGTAGCCTACTTTGATTTTTATCTCACACCCTTCTCAGGCCACATTTGTTATCCAAGTTGATCACTTTTCTATAATTTCGGATAAGGGGTAGTACCCTGCTATAGATATTTGATATTTTTTTACTTATAGTATGAATCATGGTTTCAAAAGACTGAGTATATGCTCAAGATTCTAGTAGAGCAGTCTTTTGGAGTTTGGGAGTTTTGTATAGCATGTTGTATTTTCATGTCCCCTGATCCCTTTTTGCATATTATCATGCCATGAAATCATCATGTTTATAACACTACATGGTGGATTTTTATATTATTTTTCAGATATTGAGTTATTTACACTTCCTCACTTTATTAATATTCCTTTTATATTCTTCTTTCCTCAATAGCAAGTTACTATTCTAGTATTCATTATTGTGTCTATATATATATTCTTCTGGTATTGTATATTAAATGTTATATATATTGTTCCACTCTAATATGAGGGTATAGTCTCCCCAATATAACACCTTTACACCCTTTATACTAGTCAAATGCCTCTAGTGTATGGGGAGGTACACTTGAGGCCATGTGCCCCACCAACTTGGGGAACAGGTTAAATAGATCCCAAGTCGGGGTGTTATAGTTTTATTTTTGGATATTATTTTCCATACTTTTGTTTATCTTGTGATATTGTTCTGTATTGGTTATGTTATTATTCTAGTTTCTGTAATATCATTTGGTTATTGCTAATTTATTTCCTATAGAGTTATTTTTTGATAAATAGGTTATAGTCTCCCCATGTTATATATTATACCCTCGCTTGTATTTGGTAGCCCATAGCATACAAGGAGGCACTCTTGAGGTCATGTGAGAAACCCACATGGGGCACCAGTATTTGGAACCCAGGTTGGAACGTCCCACCCTACCCATCTCTTACATATTTCACTTTAATTAAAAACTTCCATGCTATAAATTATAATTCAAAAAAATTAATGAAATAATTTAAATACATATGAATGCACATATATTTATAAATAATAATAATCATAATAATAATATGATTCTAAATTATATTAATCTATTGAAGATCTATATTAACTTAATTTAAACTAATATATAAACAAGAAAATGATATTTTTTATATTTTATATTTAAATTAATATAAATATTTGATTTATTATTATAATATATTAAACAAACTTATACAAGAATGTGATATTTCAATTTGTCCTACAGGTATCTACCTATAACCACCTACTCACGATACAAGTGACTAGAGGGATACAATCTGAATTGAAATGGAAATCAAAATTGAACTAGGGAAAACTCTAAGAATGTTATGAGACTATTTTTTAATGACCTAGTCTGAATTTTTGGATGTAACCTAAATCACCAAAATACCTCAATCATGCTTCCTGATCACCAAATATTTGTGTAAATTCCAATGGAAAAATTGATATTGTGTGAAAAACATTTCCCTCTATAGAATTATATAAGAAACCCAACCTAGCCCATTCACATAATGAACATTCATAGATTTATAAAATTATCTTCCAAGGAACCTATTATAACTATATAATAATATATATAACAAACTACATGTATTCTAACCCAAAACAATCATAACCGAAACATACGTGAAATACAACACATATACATTACTACAACACAACCCATGTATATAAAAAATTAAATGTGAAATAATTTAATACAATTATGGATTAAAAAATATATATGCATGAAACATCCCAAAAAAGGAAACCAAAATCAATCCAAGATATCTTTTCTTAATATATCCATCAAAATTCCAAAAGTTCTACCATGAATCTCATAACCAAGCCTAAGAGCTCTAATGAACTGGTGATTTCCCCTTACCCGGATCATGAAAAATTAGTTCTATATACATACAATAAGAAAAAATGTATGGTGTTATTTCATCATACCTAGTATGTCGTCACCACATTAATCCTACTGGTCAACTGTAAAACTAATGTGTTTATAGTAACAACACAAAGCAGGTAAGTGATAAATAAAAAAATATTTTATTATATATATGATAAAATTAATTAATTAATTTTTAATGGATTTTTATTTCCATATTCTAGAAAAGGAATAATGAAAAATACTCTTTCAACTTTGATCCATGCTCAAAATATATATCAGTGGGAAAGTACTAGTATTTTAATGAGGATGAACCTTTTATCCATTGGAATATCTAAAACCCACATCAATCTTGTTCATAAGTAGTATCTATATAGGTAATGAGACAAAATAATCATATTCTAAAATTCCAACCTATATAAGTAAAGAGGAATAAATCATTAATAACCCTTGGAAACTCCTGTATAATTTGATTTATCCACCATTAATGGTCTAGGTACATGTAATATTTTTTTAATGAACCTATCCTAAAACCCCAAAACTTCTCATGTTAGGGAATCATTGATCCCATATGTGTTCATTTATCACTAAGGGTGGGTGAGCAGTTTCATGGGTTTCAATTTATTATTAGGGAAAAATTAACTAACTTTAATTAATAGAATACTTCATGACCGGTTTCTTTAAAAAATGGAATGAATCATCTATATGTTGGAAAATCCTAGAAATAATTAATAACCCATTCACTATAAAGAGTAATCTACACACTGATATTTCTTTGAATAATAATAAAAAACTATAACAAATATCTATATGAATAAAAATAGAACCAAAATGGATATAATCCAATATATAATTAGGACACAGATATTAGTAAGACAAAATAGATTCTATGTCATGTAAAACTAAAAAAAATAGCTATATTCTAAATGAGTTCTCCAACTAAAATTCCACTAGATCCAACATCATAGTGGAAACCGATCCCAATCCTATGACATGAACACCCAACAGATACATGAACATACTATAGTTAAAGATGTACCTGAAATGTATTACATAAACTGTATGTTCACTAAATTTTCCATTTACAGTGTGAGAAAAAATACTCAATATGGCACCACCAAAGGTGTATTAACTAACATGGAGAATAAATAGGATATTTCATGAGAATGAATAAATATTTAAATATATAGTGTAAAAATTAACATAGCATTTGATAGTTCATTGTACAATAAAAATATCAATTTATAATTTCCTACTCACACCAGTAAAGTGGAAAGTGGGGTCAAACCCATGGGAAAGAGGATGAGAGATATAAGAGATAAGTTATTCTCTATACTACTAAAAATAGTAAATAAAAATGATGATGTAATTAAAATCACTAAGAAAATATGTGAACTAAAGGTGAATTTGAGGAGTCAATTAAGTAAAACACTATAGTTATGGATGGGAGATAAGTAAATTGATTAATGAGGTTATATTAGATAAAGAATACTGTGAATAGAATAAGTTATATAGAATGATTTCAATAAGATTTTCTACTAGGAAGTCATTCATAGAATTAATTATTGTTAATCTATTAATGTTTATTCAATAAGTCCCATTACTCAACCTAAACATATGTTATAATAAGTAAAATAGTATTCAAAAAAATCTTGAGAATGGTATTTTTATTTCAAAAAAAATAACAAAAAAAAAGAATTTAATTGAATTGAATAACAATAAAGAATAATTAAAACAACCCTAAAAGAAATAAATCATGTATATAATGTATAAAAAACAATATCAAACAATTTGTCTCAATTATTCTAGTTAAGTGTATATTTAAAATAATAATAGATAATATGATCAAATAATATAATAAATTATATAGACACTAAATAGTAAAGGGAAATTTTCTTCTCGATAGAGGTGAGATCTCAATTCCCCATTTATATTTAGTTTTCTTTCTTCATGAATCCTAGCACACATATCTATAAGATATCCTTCCCTCCTACCTTATTCTATTAGTTTATTACAATCCATTAAGATTCAATGGTATTTAATTGATCAAAGGTTGGTGAATTTAAAATGATGTCTCACACCATTATGTATGAATCCTTGATGTTGTTGCTCATAGATAGTGGATTTGATCTTATCACCCAAATATCCATATAGTCTTCTTGACTTTTCGTCATCTTTTATGAATTACATGAGAAAATAAAACTAATATAATTTTCTCCTCCCATGTGGGTCAAGATTTGAATAAAATAGATTTGAATATGGATGTGAATCCCAATTCTATTTATTTTACTCAATCTTCTCCAGAAATATTTGGTTTCTAATGAACTCATATTCAACTGATAGATCTCACCTAATATTTTTTGAGAATTGATTGGAAAAATAATTCTATATATTAATCTTAATTGAATATTTTATGACTTTTATGCAACGTTGGAATATCATTTGTACATTAATCTGACTTGATTCCATGGTTTTAATACCTTTACATAGGTCACTTAAACAACATAGGCATGTTTATACAGATACATGAAAATTCGATGCAATTGGCATAGTAATTTAGTAACCATGATGTTGCTCATAAAGATGTACTTGATGTATCCTTCAGCCATTATAATACCATAATATAGATTTTCTAAAATGTAGAGTTATCCTTGATGTAGATCTAACCCTCACCCAGCAAATTATTTTCCCTAATGTAGCTTATATCCATTAATATAAATTTATATAAGTCTCCATGAGAACATTTTCCATGTTTGAACTAATTTTTTTCTCATCTTAGAAATATTACATTTACACATGACCCATACAAACATATAATTAAAGATTAATAATAATTATCAATTCAATATGTGAATTGATTATAATAAAAGCAATAAATGGAATTTCCAAACGTAACAAATGACTTTTTAAAATTTCTTCAAACAAGTAATATTTGGTGTAAAACAAATAACTTAAAAATATAAATAAAAAAAGTATCTAAATCACTTAAAAATATTATTTTAATGAAAAAAAATAGAATATTTGTTCCAAAAAAATATGAATGAAAAATAGAACAAAGAATATCTAAACAAATAAGAACCATAAGTCATAAATTTTCACCCAAATATTCAATGAATGCCAATTTCAACTCAAAATGATAAGGATCCATAATATTATCAATTAAGGTACATTCTCACATAAAAACCATGAAATTTTTAGAAAACTTATGTGGAAAACATGTATTTAGAAGAGGCCACATAAAATTCCCAAACACATAAGATATTTCTTCTCCTAAACAAATAAATTTAAATAACTTATTGGATGTTAATTATTATGAAAAATGAAAAAAATTAATTTCTAAAAAATAGGTTATTATCATAATTTATTTCCCCCGTATATTTATTCAAGTGTGAAATGAATTATTGTTATTATAAAAAAAATTGGTTAAATTAAGGTTCTAGTTTTAAAAAGATTATTGAAGTTCAAAATATTGAAAGTATTTAATCCAAATTATCTTTTCATTTAATGATTCCTTTAAATGTATCTTTATCCTTATAGTGAACAAACAAACATAATTAACATAGAATAATTAAACATGCTCAAATGAATGGGTAAGTTTAATAATTAACAAGGAATTATAATTAACACATGCATCATATTTATATTAAATAATAAAATGTCAAATATAGGATTATGATTTTATTTCCAACTTAGTTGAATTAAAATATTTTAAGTTTAAACATATACAAGAAATTGAAATCCAATTAAAATTATAAAACATATCACAAAATTTCACAATAAAAAGTGTTTTTAAGTGAAAAAAATGATAATTGATTAAATTCATAGTAAAATATTAATTATAAATCTCTAAAATAATAAAAAAATCCTTAAAATCAAGAAAATTCACCACTAAGAAAAATGCAAAATTAATCTTTAAAAAAATTAAAATTTGAATATTTTGAGGGAACTTTTACATGAACTTCATAAAATATAATTTATCACATAAATAATAACACTTAACCACACTTAAAATTAATCACTTACCCGATATTGAACATCATAATAGGAGTACATTTAAAATAATTTTTTCAACCATATTTTTCATTTAATTAGGGAGAAATAATGTTATAGGGGTTACAAGATGTTAAAAACAACCTGATTCAACAATTCAATACACATCCCGGAATATTTTTCAAAAACGTTCATTATTTTTCTTTGTTAAAGGAATAAAAGGGATTATATATAGCTAAAAAATAAAATTATAAGTACCGAATGTAGTCACAAGAAACATTTCTAGTCCTAATGAATTTTCAAAGAGTTAATAATGTTTTCAATTTATTTTCAAAATGGTTTTAAACAAAGAATATTTTATCAATAAAGGTGCCCATAAATTTAATGAAAGAATTAGTAAATATTTAGTTTAAAATCCCCCCCCCCAGAAAATTTATTTAAATTTAAATATTTTAAAAAATAAATAGTTTTAAATTAAATCTCTAGGGGAGCATGTAGAAATTAAAACAAAATTAATATTCACAACCAGAAATAGATAATTGAAAAAGGAAACTCCCCTAAAAATTAGTGTTGATATTTTATGTTAAAACCAAAATGGTTACTCTCTTTTTAGTCAAATAAGTCTCCTCTTTTCCTTTTTCCATAAATCACATAAAAATTATAATTGATTAATTATTTGATCCAAATATTCAATATAAAAAAACATATAACCAAGAAAAAATGTGATAGAAAGTGGAAGAGAAAGTTCTTAGACTTTATAGATAGATTAATACTAAAAAGGGAAGGCATTTACAATTTCAAAATTGTTAAAAATATGCAGGGGTTAGTTTTAAAAAAAATATGTTGGAGAGTGGATTTTATTATTTTCAATAAAAAAATAAAACAAATACAAAAATAATGATTTATTAAATCATGTTTTTCCATTCATGAAGAACTGTATTTTAATTTTATAGATGTAATTTCAGAGAAAACTAATAATTTTCGCTAGGAGTATGTGATTTCTCATCCATAAACCATCACATGTGTGCAGCCCAAATTTTTTCAAATTGAATTTGATATTTGTGGCCACCTAGATTTCTAATCGAACAATAAACTCAATTATCAAAAAAACATCCCTTTAAAACACCATTTAATAGTGAAGGAATACTCAAATAAATCACTTATAGACTAAGAAAAAACATCACAAAATTACACCACATCAGTAGCCTCCAAATTTTAACAAATGGTTATACTTGGGGAGACTCCCACAAGATATGATAATAATTTTTTGAGATCATTAACTAAAACGAATTACTAGAATGGATCTTAGAAAAATAAGAAATTCGGTGCTTCTTGTAGTGTGATATGATCCTAATAACTGTCTACTTCATTTTCAACCACTATGTTTTTAAGAAAATAGAGAGAGTGGTTGAGTTTTGTAAAATGGATTTAGAAAGTAGTTTTTCAAAAATAATTGAGTGGCTTCTAAATAATTGTAAATAAAAAATGATTCCACTTATAAAATAATCTCAACTTCTAAGTGAAATTCATCAACTAAATTAGTTTATGAACATATTGAAATTATGGGAAAAATATATTTTTTCATCCTAAAATTCAGGTATCACCAAAATATGATTCTAAACTATAATTTCCTTATTGAAAAACAAAAACTCATCAATCATAGATTTCAAGGAAATGATTCTTCTCAGCACAAATCATGTGTGCTCATATTTTTCTTTATATTAAATTTCAAAAACCTCATCCACCAAAGAAAAATAATTATTATTTTATAATTTATTTTTAATAGAGGAATATGTTTTTTGAGCTCCAAGAAATTCATATTTTAAAGTTTTTTTATTAAAAAAAATTCACCAAGTTGATCTGTACATATTCACAATTCTTTGAACAAGGAACTAGAGAATTAATTTTTGATATGATAAGGAAGTTAATGTTAGTCAATTATTATTTCCTCAAAGTGAAATCCTTTATCATTAACACTATAAAGGATATATAAAATTGGGTTAATAGTTTAAAAATGGGAATTTTTTAATAGAAATTTCATTTTAGAATATATAATATCAACGAATTATATTTTTCTGTACTCTCACAAAACATACCCCAAATTCCAACTCAAGAACATTTATCATCATATTATAAAATCATTTTGGAGGGTTTTTTAAATTTTTATATTTATTTTAAATTTCCTCTCCAACCCAAGCTATCATTTCCATAAAACCACTAATTTTGTATTTATTATTTCTAAATATAACCTTTGAAGTGTCAAATTCTTCCACCACAAAAACCAATTGGATTCATTTTTATATATTTTCAATTTTTAGCTAGAAAATTATTATTTTTATTTAAATTGATGAGGCTATGATGGATTATTACAGTTAAGCTACAAAAAATTTGTCTATAACAACCACAACAACATATTAATTTTTTTTTAGTTGATACCATCATCAAAAATGACCAATTTTTTAGAATAAGACAACCAATAACTAAAGTTAAACACTTAATACATCTTAATAAGCTGAAAATAGCAATTATTTTGACATGAAACAGCCCACCGAGGTCTCTCCCGGACCGACAGTAAGCCAAGTATACCACCCCAAGCCGACCTCAAGTAGTCCAGGGGATAAATAAAAGTGTTGAGTAGCCATATCACATAATATGGGAGGCCTTAAACTATGGTACCTATAAAAATAAAAATATATTCACATAATAGTATAGGGATATTGATAAATTTATAAACCTCTAGAGAGAAAATCAATGAATGAAACAACCTCAAGGTAAACATCTTAGTTCTGAAAAATAATACAAGTATGACATAGGGGAATAATTCAATCCTAAAAAATGAAGGTATCCCAACCTAAATAATAGGATGAGGATAAAAGAGTGATCCATACTCATGATCTTGGGAACTGACCACTATATGTGGTCATAGTCTCCTATTATAAGTAACCTCGGCCTACTCTAATCCCACCAAAGTATCTGTCCAGATGCATGTTGTTTGTATAAGACATGGAGCATGTTAGTGGAGTCCATATAGAGGTGAGTATATACATACCCAGCAAGATATTCCAAACAACAAAAAGGGATAAATTGTGTGAATATTATAGACAAAATCAAAAAATTGAGATAATAAACCCATAGAGAATAAATAACCTCATCAAGAAACTAAATAGAAAAGAGAAAGATATCTTGATAACTTTAGCCAATGATAAATATTGATTCATCCCATAGATCCAAAAATCATGAAGCTAATCAACACTCCCACATAACCTAGTAGGAATATAGCGGAGGACACATACTTATTAATAAGATTCCTTAGTTAAGGGAGTACTAAATCCAGGAAGAACCACACCCAGATGTGTATGGAGAGTACTGACCCAACCTATATAAAAAAGGGTATTAGAGACCCAAAACCTATGATAAATTCCCTCAATCATGGGAGTACCGATCCCAACACCAACTCTATTGATCATGCCCAGACCCCGGAATCTATTAACTATCATGGATGTAATTGTGACTTCTTCAATCAATAACATGTATTATCACTGATATCACTACTGAGGCCACTACCACATACAATGATAATTTATAATCCATATAGACTTCTCATAAGTTGAAATTTGAGTTCTATAGAAGGAGATACATGAGGTAAATCATTTGAATAAAATTGTACAGCATGTCTTTGGGGTACTAAGGGTGTTGTTCAAAGTCCAATCTTGGTCATGTTCCATTATTACACATAGCATGTGAAAAATCACATAAATGGTGTGTGTTATTATTTATGTGGTGTGTGGGTTCACCTGGGGTCCCATGCCTATATGTCTCGAACAAAACTTGGTTAGTTGGGTGACCTAACGTGGAATGTCTATTCTAAGACCTTTCATATAAGAAAACTCGGCTTACAAACTCTATATATAAGTATTGGATACCTAGGTAAGGCCACATGGTGTCGGGTCCCAAGCACCTGTTGAGTGATACTAAATATAGTTAGTAAACCCTATCTTCCACATAAGTGGACTACATAGCATGTTCTCTTTGAAAACATATGGTGTGCAATCAGAAACATTATAGAAAGATGATTCTTCCCCGTAAAGCTTCATTGTGCCTTCAACTCTACTAATTTCACCACCAAATGTGACCAAGGCTACATTCATGACCCCCATCACATATAATTATTCTACTATTATTAATTTTCAACCCGTGATGGACAAAAACCAAGATTTTCATCAAAATCACACGATGTATAACATGACTCTCATTTATTCTCATAAAATCAGCTTCTAGATCTATCTCCCATGATCAAATTTCATCTAATATCTCTCTCGCATTCACTACCTCTATCATCAGTCTAATAAATAGACATAGATCTAGGGTCCTAAAAAAATTCAAACCAAATCCATGGTCAAATCATTGGTTATCCATTGTCCAATGATTAATGCAAAGAATGAGGGGGAATAAAGGAATAATTAATAAACAGAAACCATTGGTGTTAATAGAGAAACCAAACACCGATCAGAATTGTACATATCATAATAGAAGACAAAAATTGTAGGTTAAATGAATCAATCACAGGGCAATTATATTAATTTAATTATCATGTCTATGAAAGAAAATGTTATAGGCTTTTAAATTTTGATATTAAATCCAAACTTTAACAAGAGGATAAAGGTACAATAATCTATAAATAACGAATCCCAACTAAATAATTAGATTTATCATTAAAGTAAAACATTTTTTCATTTTTTCATTGGTGTGATCCAAGAATTCTATCATCATTGGTGAGATCTTCTGAACCTAATTTTTTATCATCGATCATCCTTATATTAGACATCAAAGGTTATATCCCCTTGATGTCTCTCCTTTTATTGGAAAATCAATTTAGGTTACACATCTAACCGAAAGAATTTTCCATAACATGGTTTAAATAGATGAGTTTCCTCGGGATAACATGAATTATACATTATCAATTAATTGAATATTTCATTAATCTATTTAATCAATATAATATGTCATTGAGTGTGCATCACTCCAAAACCTGATGCTTAGGAAACTTATATTACACATTGGTTAAACCCTATATTTCAGACTTAACCAAGGTATTGATTTTCCAATCTAAAAATATGATCAATGAAAATTCCATAAAATGATAAATTATGTGTTTGAGGGTATAAATATATTCAATATTTTTATCAAATCAGTACTAAGGTGTGAATATACCTATAACTCCATGTTAACTTGAAAGAGAAACCAAAGATAAAATTTAAAATTATTTAATGAGTCCTTACATAAAAATAATAATTGCCATATTTTCCACACATCCAAATATTTTCACTTGGAAGAGCATAATATAATAAAAATGGTGGGGGTTCTGAACCCACATCTAGCTATAACGGTCTCATGGTATCTCTAGAAGGATCTAATATTTCCAAAGAAATCATACAAGTGGAATGGTCTTCCCTCAAAGAGTCTTCTCCAACTGATTTTCAATCACCACTGGGTATGCTAGAAGTGAGTGTTTCCTCTCTATGATTCCTCCCCACATCCTCATTCCCTCACCATTCTAGGTCCCCTCACATCTTGATTGGTGGAACTGTTTTTTCGGTGTTTTAATTGCATCCAACATTTTCTCTTCTTTTATTGGTAGATCTATCATGTTTAACCCTAATATGGTTTTATATGATGCTACTCATGTAGTTTAGGATTGTGTTTTGGTGGTGTTTGATGGTTTATTCCATGGGTTTTCTTGTTGGTTTTTAGGGCCTCAAACAATAGCTTCTCTTCTCTTATCGACCAACCTATCATTTTGAAACCCCATACAGGTGTTTCATGATAGTGCTTCAATAGTTTGGGATTGTGATAAAGGTAAAATTTTGTGGTTCCTTCCTTATCTCCACTCATTCATTTCTTTAAATTTTGATTCTCTTATTATGTTATTGTTTTGTAGGTATTTTCTCTAGGTGGTGGGATATTCTTGTGATGGTTCCACTAATGATAATTCTTCAAAATATTTGTAGATTTTTTTGGTATTTTCTCATGGCTCAGAATACTGTATGTTTTATATTTCCTTAGTATGCTGGTGGGGTTTAGTTTCTTTTTTTAGTGATGTTGCTAATTTTTCTTTAGTGGTGAACACATTGGTTTTTATTATTGTTGTTGAGTATATGTTCGTTGATGGTATGTTCCCAGATGAAGGTTTGTTTCAATTGAGTTCTCTAATGATGGTTCGATGATGGTGTTTTTGATTGTCCAATGGTATATTCCATGGATGGACCTATGTTTGAAGTGATAATGGTGACAGTGGTAGCTCAGTGGGTTGGTATCTCAATGGTGGAATTTATAGAATTATTCTGACATTTGTATTTTGAAATTTGAATCTGAAGATATTTTTGGGTGTATTTGGTTTACTAGTCATTTTGTTTTGCAGTCCCCACTTAACCCTATAAAATTGGTTTTTCTGAAAATATCAAAAATATTAGATTAGAAGATTCAGATTCATTAATACCTCTTAAATATAGCCTTTAATGGGAAATTCGTCATCACAATTTGACTCGGGATTGAAGGTTTACACTATGGGTGATATACTTTTAGTTTGTATTCCGAACCATGGGCCATAATTATCATGGGAGTTTTATTAAAATGACTATATAATTATATTAAATATAATAAAAACTAATATTTTTATTTATTTATTTTTCATCCACATCTCTAATTGGGGTTATCCACTATAAACCCTAATTAGAGAGAGGTATGGCATGAGATAATTGGATATTTGAAGCTTTATAAACATGTTCTCCATGGATATCTTCAATAGAACCTAACATAGATACACATTTCATTGAATCTTAACTATATAATCAATGTATTATTATATGTTTTAGTTTTTAATGTGGTATTTGTGACTTTCATGCCTAAATTATGGTTCTTGTTTTATTGATAGATTTCAATCCCCATATATTTATTTGTTTTTTATTTCCAAAAAATATATACTTTTTCTTCACATTACTCAGAATTAAAATATTTCCACATGAATAATGTTGTCCAAATCATCAAACAATCTATAAAATTCATATTTGTCTTCATTTTTTCCCACATTTCACTATGCACATCTTCATTGACCTTCTCTGTGGTCAGCAGCTCGATGAAAGTAATGTTGATGTTTTAGAAAATATATCCTAGGATAATAATCAATCCAAAATAAATATTAGGGTCAATATTTTGGATAATGAATTTATCAAAGGGGTACAATATGTTGATTGATGGTAATAACATGGTGTTTGGTGTGTTGAAGAGGTCAAAGGATATGCGACGGTGAGAGATCCAAATATCGATAATAATGGGTATGGGTGAAAAGGGATTTTTTGTGGTTATCTAAAGAAGGGTTTCAAAAAAGGTTCCATATAAGGTTATGTATGACCATAAAAGGTTTATAGGAAATTTTTGAGCTCGATGGTGGTGATTTGTGTGAAATTAATATTCAAAATATTAGTTGAGTGATTTTTTAGAAAACTTGGGTTTCTGTAGATCGAAGATGAAATCACACAAAATGTGATTTCTAAAACACATATCATGTATTAAAATATTATGTTGGATAGTATTTCTAGTTGTTGTTAAATATTTCATATTTTTTTAATCATGAACATATTCCATGTTATACTAAGTTATATGGATCGAGGTTCACTGCAGAACACACCTGGATATCATCATGGCCACACATGACATGTTCACCAATGAGAAAATTTTATATTATAGTCATAAGAAACAAGTTGATGGTGGTACATTCCCTAGACACCCATAAGAACCACACACCATGTACCTTATCATATACACTATACAAATAGAATATTGTATTAATGTATTGCAGCAACACATGACTAAGCTATTGCATAAGGATCACAGATCAAGTCCCCTCGGGTACATGTCATATATTTTTCAACATTTTGTGTTTTTCATATATTAATTCCAAATTATAATATTTCATTATGTATGTTTTACATTTTTATTGTTTCTTTCATAGATCTCAGTGGTTTGATCCTCTTTAACATCATAATCTACACTGAAAGTTATTTAAGAGATTGTATTCCTCAACTCTATTGGTATGGGGATTGGTTTCAGATAAAATGATCATATTATATTTATTTTTCAAAAATCCCTTAGATACATGGGTATGATAGGTAATGGGTCCCATTTATTCATTATATAGTTTGATACTCCCCCTAATTCTAAGGGCTTAAATCATCTAATTCAGGAATAGGTCCAGTGCTCCCGTGGTCCAAAAACGTTGCAGGTGCTATACACAACTGAAATAATTAACATATCACCCACTAATGAATAAATGGTCATTTGTCTATATATTTTTATACTTCCTTGTCAAGTTTACTTTCTTTAATGAGTCATTAGTCCTCTATTGGGGTTTGTACTCCCTCATCTAACACTCTGATACCTTAGTGATGTGCGGGTCCCCCACTACTGTTTTGATAGGTGATGTGGGTTTTGAAAAGTAGATTAGTTTAGTTTAGTTTTTTTCTCATTGTTATTGATCCATATGTATTTATTCCTTAAATATATAAGCTCTCTAAATCTCTATTTTTCAACTCATAAAGCATATCTGGTTTATTTCATGCCTTTTTAGCTTTGAGCTAATATGTCTTCCTATATTTTCAAGGTTGTTTTCAGGGAATCCTATGGGGTATGTATATGCTCACCCCTTCATGGACATTCGATTACTCATGTCATATCTTATACATATAGAAATTAATATAGTGTTGATCTTAGTGGTAATAGTGTTTGTGTAGTCGAAGCATAGTTGTGCTCAAAAGTTATGAGTGTAGTACTATAAGGGCTTAGCCTTAAAAAATCTATAAAATTGATTCTTTAGATAATAATTAATTTCCTATAATTACTAGAGATATTTTACATTTATAATTATATATAATTAGGTCATAACCCATACATAAATGAATATTCAGACACAAAATATATACTACCACTCATTATCAAATTATCCATAATACAAAACTTTTAGAATAAAACAAGATTTCTTTTGATGGTATATCTTCACAATCTCCATCTTGATCTAATACTTGTCCCTATTCATTCTTAAAACCCTATTAAATACATTTGAAATTTCATATGAGAACACAAATATTAGTAATTTGAAAAAAGAAAAAAATAAATATAATTGTTAGTCCATGACTACTCTTAAAAATATTATTTTCAAAATATATTTTGAGATCAAAATAAACATTTTCTTACCCAAAAAATAAAATCATATTCCCAGATATTTTAATAAAAAATTCATAAGAAATCATAAAATATAAATTTAAATTCATAACTGTTTCTTTATAATCATGAAAAAATCATGATAAGTTATACATTTCATCCTTAACAAGTAGTATAAACATCTCTTTAAACTTAATATCATTATATTACCTTGTGAAATAAAAATATTTCCGTGAAACCCCCTATAAATAATTGATAAGTCATGTAGGTAGCTTGGTATATAATTTTCATATTACTCTCATTGTAACTCTTAAAAATATAATAACCTTCCCAGTAAACTCAAACAATCTCTTATAATAAACCTACCTGCTCAACTTTATCAATTTATCCAAAGCATTGGAGAGCTGTATAATGATCACCTATCATCATAAGATATATTTTGATCATCTATCATCATAAAAAATTCCAAATTACCATAAAAAAATCATAATACATGAAATATTTCTTTTTCGTTATCATACACATAAAAATATTCTCTGCATCCATAGGAAAACATTTCTAGTTATTTAAATATTCATTCCATTAAAACCCCATTTTATAATACCTGAAAAAAGATAAGGTGGTTTTTTCTTTGAGGAAAAAATGAAATCTTGTAATGTAACAAAAAAATAAATAATGGTTATGGGGGAGAAAAGAATCATTTATATCGTAAATAATTAAATAGAACATTAATTTTTCCTTTTCATCAAAACATTCTGTATAAAATACGTAAAAATATTCCTTTATAAAACCTTTTAAATAAAGTTAAAATTGATATAAAATGTAATTTATAATTATTTCATGTATATATAAATACATTCATAAAACTATTTTAAGAATATATACATGAATAAAAAAATATTTATAAAATAAATCATTAAAACATTTAAAATGTGGTTTTTATGGTAAAGGTCCTTTACTTGAAGTCTAACTCATCGTGTACATTATTTATTTTCCTAAATAATAATATTAAGTTAATTATTTACCTGATTAATAACATTTTTCATGTTTATTATTACTTTTATTTTATTTATTACCATCTTATATACAATTACATAATCAATTAAGTTCGCGTAAGATGTTTTGATGATATTCAGATCATATGTTTGAAATCACTTTGGTAAGTTGAATATAATAAAAGAGATCATTATTATCTCATCTATAGAATAATAATAAATAAATAATTATATTTTATATAAATTAATTATAACTTTAATACCTTCCATGAAGAATTTTTATAAAAATGGAATATATTACAGTCATGGAGACAGTTGGTCGTACGTACGCATGAGTAACATTTTAATTTTTCAAATAACATGAGGGAAAGAATATAAATATAATTTTATCATCAAATAAAAATTATTATATTGTAAATATAATTTTATTTCTTTAAATAAACTTATATATAGTATCCATCTGATGTGGTCATGAAAAAATAATCACATCACTTCATGGAGGTGGTAATCCACATGTACACAAGAACGAAATTATCATTCTTCAATGGATATAAATAAAATAAAGAAGATGATATATTATCTTTAAAAATTGTTATATATGTGATGAATATCATATATAAATACATTAACTCATCATTATATTCTTTTATAAGATGCGGTGATGGAAAATGAATTACATCGGTTCATGAGGTGGTAATCCACCATGCACACAAATGATGGTTTCATTTCCCATTTGATGTAAGAGGTGGAAGAATATAAATTAATTAATTAATATAAAAATATATTAGTATATGTAATATGTTTTTTTATTTTATCATCTTGGATAATAATTTAAGGGGGTAGAAGAAGGAATAAAATGAAAGTTCATGATTAATAAATATACCTCTTCTTCAAGAAACCTCTTTAATTTTATAATAAAATCATTATTATGTGGGTTTTAAGATCATAATAGGGAATCTAGGACATGGGGAAGGATGTAAGGAAGATATTTGGGTAGGTATCAACTGAATAAAAAGGCTCATTAAGTGTGTATGTAAGAGGATAATGGGTGTACTTTTATAAGTAGTGGAGATGCCACATGTGAAATGTTTAAAATGAATAAAATATATTAATGAATTACTCCAAGAAAATGGGTATAAAATGTACCATTAAGAAATATTAGATTATATTGGGTCTAAATATGTGCATAAAATAGAATTTTTAAATGTTTATATGTCAATTTAATACTAATCACTTAAGTTTATCCCCCAATAAACATGTTTTAAACTTATCTCAGGTAACAGATTTTTTCAATTTTTTACTATTTTTTATGAACAAAAATTAAATTTACATTATTATATAATATCAATTATGATGATTAAAAATATAAAATCTTTTTTATCAAATTAAATTTATATAATTTATTGAATTTAATTTAAAATTAGACTTGAAAATATGATGAAAACGGTTTTTCAAAAAATTGTGTTTTATGTACAAAAATGTTTTTATACAAAATTCAAGTATAAAATTTATTCCAAAGACCATATTTTTGTTATTAATAATATTATTTTTCTAATTTTACTTTAAATACATTTTATAATAATATTTAACTTATTAAACTCTTGAAATGAGAAAACATTTTTCAATAAAAATCAGTATTTTTCTCTATTCGTTGAAAAATTAAAATTTTTAGAAAATTCTAAAAAGTACATGTTATAATAATTTTGAAAATATATGTTAAAAATGAAGTAAATTTTTAAATTTAAATTATATAAATTTATGAAAAAACTTTTAAATAAAACTGTAAAATTCATGAAAATCTAATTTAGTTTGAAATAAAGCTTTTTCCATTTAAGGGAATAATTATATGATATTATTATAATAAATAGAACTCTACAAAATAAAATTATTGAATATTAAAAATAAATTCATACGATTTATCATAACTTTACTTGGGTATTTACATTATTCCCCCTTTTTTTAAATTAAAACCACTCAATTTCATTAATTAAGTAAAAAAGTAGGGATATTTTTCCTTCATAGCATTTTCTGATTCTCATGTTACTTCTTGAATCATAATGTTCTTTTACAAAACCTTAACCTGGAAAATCAATTTTTTACAAAAAAATATGCTTTATGTAGTCAAGAATACATAATTTTATTTCCTTATAGTAAATGTTTTCTTCTAACTAAACAACTTCATAGCTCAAAACATGAGATACAACTAGAACATATTTTCTTAACAATAAAATGTGAAAAATGTCATGTACCTAAGATAAACTCAGAGGAAATACTGCCAATTGTATATTGATATATCATATATTATCACCATTACACTTTTTTATTACATTTTTTATGGCTTTTAGTATCTTATTGTTAAATCTTTTTTCACTCAATGTATATTTTTAATTCATGGGTTAAAAATCGGCTTAAAAATGTAATTACACAATGGGCTAATTTGATAAAAGTTTTCTAATTTTATCATAAAAATATATACACTCATCCGAATGTGAAATTTATTTTTCTTGTATAATTATATGATCATGAGATCATAATTCATAAAATTGGACTAATGGCTAGAATTGTGCATAGGAGGTCCAAAAGAGTCCCACAAAGTAAAGAAATTCAGGGTGAGACAAATTGTACCAACCTAGAGTGATTGGGCTATAAATTATGCTTCAGACCTCCAATTGTGTTGATTCCACATTAATTGGATATAAAAATCAATTAACCTACTCTCTACTAAATTTGAACTGAATATTTAATTATTAAGTTAGTCAAACAAGTAGAAAAATTATAGGTATAAATCTACCATGAATAGTCACCAATTCACTTAGATTCGTGATTTGTTTATGAAATTTTTAATTTAATTACCAATAAAATAAATCTTTCCCATAATTATCAAAGTATTATTGACCATTGGGTTATATTTGAGATATTTGGATGTGATTATTCATCATTTATGGATTTTTCCCCTTCCCTAGAGTTCTAAACTCCTTGTGATCACCTAGAAAGAAACACAGTGTAAATCCCAAGATTCATGTTTATAATATATGAATGATATTTTAAATTAAAAGTTTTAATGTGTTTTTATTCATACTCATTTATTTTTTTAATTTCGTTATTTACTTTATGTCATACACAAACTCATATGATCTTGTTTGGGGGTACCTATTCATGTGATGTTTCATAAATAGTTCACCACTTCTTCTTCCCCATTTTAATCATAATGTTTGTATGGTTCATATTGGTAGATTTAATTAAAATAAAAACATTTATGTAAATAAAAATTAATTTAATGAGATTACACTAAAATAAAATATAAACCTAGATAACATGTTGAATTCTTCATGTGTTTCCTTGGTGAGTTCCGATTATGAAGTCAGACACAAATTAACCAATAATTGACAGTGGTTGGTGAATCATTTTGTTCTTATGAACAAACCATATTATGTATAATAGTATAATATTATTATAAATATAGTTCTAGGTCTCAAAAACTATGATTAAAAGCTCTTAACCATGTCTTTTAAAGTGATGAAGGATGAGCATCATGATATTTTCTTAACTAGATCATGCCTAATCAAATTTGTTGATTTATGCTTTATTTTATTTCATTATTATTTATGTTTACATACTAAATAAACAAAACAAAAATTTACTTCATTACCATTACCCTTCTTCATAACCAAAAAATTCTCTGAATATTAATGATCTAAGTCTATGTCGAGTGACAACCTAGGGTTCCTACTATACGATAGAAATTATAGTAATTATATAAAAATATAATTTCACATTCTTAACAACGCAATGAAATTTTCATGCCATTAACTAGAAGAAAATATAATTTCCCTATTGGATTTATTTATTTTATATTTTATTTCATACTCTTTTCAATCTTACCCCCTTCCTTTTTAATTTGTTTTGTTTGTTTTATCATGATCTCTCTCTGTCTTTATCTTCTTATCTATTCTCTATTGTTTTGTAAAATAGTTTCTTGTTCTTATTTATATTATTTTTATTATTTTCCTATTAATTAAACTGTTTGTTTTCTTTTTTACTTCAAATATATCTAAATCAAAAAAATAGAAAAAACATTAAAACTATTTTTCATGATTCAATTAGGAAAGGAGAAAATGTTTTAAATAGATCTTAAAATTGAAATTACACTTCCGTCAGACATTAGGTCTTCTAGAGTAGGATAATATTGTAATAATGAGGACCCATTTTGGAACCTCAAATTTTTTCTAAACCAATATTAGATTGATCCAAATCAAACCCTAGGAAACATGGATGAAAATAATCAAACATTAGAAAAACGTACCACCCCTGATGTCAAGTACAAACCTGTGTAAATCCAATATCTTGAAGAATCAGCCAAATTTCAGATGAGATCAAGAATCATCCACCTACTTGACAAATTCCATGGTATTTCTAGATAATACACTCAAGAACATCTCAAAGAGTTTCATATATATTTATCCACCATGAAACCACAAAATGTGTCTAAGGACCTCAAAAAGTTTTGTGACTTCTCTTTATCCCTTGATGTTATAGACAAATTCTAGATTTAATATCTTTCTAAAATTATTGAGGGATAAAATGACCTTAAATAACTCTTTTTAGAGAATTTCCTCCCTACCTCATGAACTGAGTCGATTAGAAAACAAATATTTGGCATTATTAAATCATTGGGAGAGACCCTTGGGAATATTGGGAGAGATTTGGAAGACTTTTCTCAAGTTTCCCCCACCACCAACATAGTAACAAAAATTATTCAATACATATATGAGGTACTTGTCCCCATGGATCATGGCATGATAAATACTATATTTGGTGGTTCTGTAGTGGATAAAACACATACCAACACTCATGAATTAGTATCTAACATGGCTCAAAATGCACAAAAATTTAGTACATATTTAATTTCAAACACAAAAGGTGTTCATGAGTGAATTCATTCATCCCTAGAAAAAAGGGACGATAATAAAATTGATGAATTTAATGGTATTTTAAGTCAATTATCTTACTCATAAGGTAATTCAAACCCTCCAAACATTCGATTGTATTGTGGTATTTGTTTTGATAACACTCATTTCTCTAATCAATTCTCGTAACATCAATATTATTATGAGACTTATATTGTGATATTTCATGGGAATCCATTTAAGAAAAACCACACTTAAAGTAAGAATAATTCATCCCAAATCCAGAACCAGGGTGGAACAAACTACTATATCACTAATATAGAGGAATATCAATCTACCTTAAACATAATTACTATCAATAAGTCCAAGGTATGTATCATTATTAACCTTCACCATCTCAAAATATTCCTCCTCTAAAATCTAAACCAAGACATGAAGACATGGCGAATAAAATGAAATCCTCAAACCTTCAATTTCGAAATATCACACAATCATCTCTTCAAGACCTACGAAATTAGGTGGGACAAAAGGAAAACACCATCAGTGAGATAGATATGAAAGGTTTTAGAAAAATATCATCCCGGCCTATTTAAAATCTCAGGGATAAAGGTAATTTATGTGCTATCACGCTTTATAGTAGTAAAAAAATTAATCCTTCTAATGATTCTGCACAATAGGTATTTTATCTTATTTAAAAAACTCTTTTTCTTCCCTAAAAAGATTCAAGTAAAGAAAATTAAAATAAGAAGATTAAAAAATTTATAATTTTGGATTTTATTCAATGAACCAATCCTCTTCACTTTCCGTAAAGACTCTCAATGCTACAAAAACATTTATAATGAAATTGATAAAGATATCATAGATATATTTAAAATTTTACATGCTAACAATCTTCTTATTGATGAAGTTAAAAAAAATTCCCCACTATGATAAAGTATTAAAGAACTTTTCACCCATAGATAGTGACCAAAGTGGAATGGGATAGTCAATCTCAAATTAAATGTCTCATCCTTGGTATAACTATCTATTCCAACCAAATTAAAGGATCTAAGAACTTTTACAATATATTTCAATATAAGAGAGATTTTATTTTCAGAGGAAATTATTTATTTAAGTGCTTTAGTTAATATGATGCCTCTCTATGTATACTTCTCTACAACTTTGAGATCATTCACCAATAATAAATGTTGTGAAGCATTCCCATGGAATCACAACACACCGTATATGAGTAATCAAGGATATCCTTATAAGGGTGAATAAAGATCATATTCCATGTATAATTATACATTCTTCATATAGAATATTCTCTGACCCAAGGTCATGAACCTATAATAATTGGAAATTCATTCCTTAAAACTATAAATACAACCATAAACATTCATAGTGTTACTCTTTTCATGAATTTTGGGGGAGAAAAGGTAGGTTTTAATATCCTTGGTGGTATAAAAAACCGTGTCAAATATTACTCCAGTCTTTATGTATATTTGATGTAAGTTCTATCTAATAAAACACATAATATTCTATCCTCATTACATTATCATATTTATATTCCTCTTCTACACTATTTTATTATTGGGGTTATAATTAATATTTTGAGTGTTTTTTGAATTTAGTAAAGTGTAGTTTTTTTGTTTTAATTGATTATTTTGTTCATTATAAGGTTCCCATGACCTTCAATGATTCTAAAAATCTCTATTACATTAACTATATTTCCATAGAGAATAAAAATGAGTAGTTAGATAATTTAATGGACCAATATCCCCCTAAATTTCTTTCCTCAATCCAAAAGACATATTTATTTTAATTAAAATCACTTATATTTACTTTAAAATATTCCTATCTTGAGGGTATTGACCTGTTTCCTATAATAATTGCTAACAACCTCTCTCAAGTAAATTAATAAAAACTATTATATATTTTAAGAGAGTTTAAAGGGTAATAGGATGGGGATTTTTTTGATATTATAATGATTAGCACATCTATTTTCATACACCATATTGTTTTAGATGATGAGTCTAAGCTTTTATGGAAAGGTCAATTTCGGTTAAATCCCACCCTCTTTGTATTGGTAAAATTGGAAGTCTGTAAATTACTTTCTTTTGGAATGATATATCCTATATCTGATAGTAAATGTGATATCTCAATGAAAATTATGCCTAAAAATTAAATAAATGCAGTATCAAATGAAAGGGATGAATTGGTTCCAACACATATATGAAATAGTTTTTCAGTCTGTATTTAATACTGTTAACTAAATAAAACCACATAAAAGGACCGTTTTCCTCTACCTTTCATTAACTAAATTTTTTAAATATTGGTTAGTGTGTACCATTATAGTTTCCTTGATGGTTATTTGAGTTATATTCGAATCCATATAGCCCCTAAGGATCAAGGAAATAAAACATTTCCCTATTAATTAATCATGTTTTCATACAAGATAATGGTATTTGGTGTCTATAACTATCTTGGTAATTTTCATAATTTTATATTAAGTATATTATATGAGTTACTTGTGAATTGTATTAAGTTTTTATGGAATATTTTACAGTTTATGGCTCTTAATTTGATGATTTTTTGGAATTACTATGTTATATCCTCTATTTTTTCATTAAAAAATATCTCATAATAAATTATTAAAAATTCATTTTCTTGGTAATGTGGGGTATAGTTCTTGAGAATGTTATTTTGAGTAAGGTTCTTCAAGATAATAAATCAAAAAATTAAATAATTTCCTCCCTTCCCTTTATAAAATGTGATCAAGATGGTAAATCTTTCTTGGATCATGATATTTTTTACCGTTGATTCATTAAATATTTTATTAAGATCACAATTATCTTATCATGATTGTTAAAAAAGATTTTGTTTTTGTTTTTGATAAATATATGGTAGGATTCATTTAATTCACTAAAAATGAGTCTCACATTACCTGTAATCATCCAACTATCAAGGTTGGATCTCCCCATAAATATTATGTGTGATGCATCTAACAATGTAGTTGGGGTATTTTTATCAAAAAGGGTTAAAAAGTCTCCTCGTGTCATTCCATATGTAAAGAGTACCCTTGAATCTGCAAAGTAAAACTACAAGTACACTTAAAAATTTCTTTTTTATATTATGTTTACCTAAAAAATTATATTCATATCTTCTTAGGTCAAAATTTATTGTGTTTTCTGATCACATTTCCCTTTTATTTCTTCTTAAGAAACAATAAGATAAGCCCAACCTCATAGGGCTTATGCTCCTCCTCCACGAGTTTGACCTAGTTATTTGAGATAAAATAGGAGTGTAAAATGTGGTATCTAACCAAATTTCTAAGATTAATCCACCATTGGACCACCATGTTGACTCATATATCCCTGTTAGAATATTATTCAATAAGGAGAACCTTTGTGATTTGATGGACTTTACTTTTTTGATATATGGACATTGTGAAAAAATTTACAACATCTTATATCCTCATAGATTTTAGAAATTCACAATCCCAATGATTTAAGCATGATTCGTGATGGTAAATTTTGGATGAATCATACTTTTGGAGAATTTTTAGTAATCAGTTTGTTCATAAATGTGTCCTCAACTATGAGTTGACCTCTATTTTGAACTTCAAACACACATTGTCTTGTGGGGTCCACTTTACCTTTCAATATACAGCTCAAATTATCCTTGAATCTAAACTTTATTTTCTAAAATTTTATAGAGATTCTTATATATTTGTAAGCTATGCACATTGTTCGATTAAAAAGTAATATCTCTTAGAGGAATGAAATTACCCAACAACCCATGTTATTTTTTTAATATCATCGATGCATGGGGAATTGACTTCATGGAGCATTTTCTATATTCATTTGTATTTTTATACATCTTATTCACTATTTAATATGTATCTAAATGGGTGTAAGAAAAGGATACTAGGGTCGATGGCTCTCGAGTGGTTGTTGATTTTGTGATATCTCAAATTTTTAGTAGGTATGGTTTACCAATATTCATCATTAGTGATCATGGTTCTCATTTTTATAATAGCAACATAAAAATATTTCATTATAAATATGGGGTTGTTCATAAAGTCTCCACTAAATATCACCCCCAAACTAATAGACAAGAAAAAAAATTCAAATCAGAAAGTTAAGAAAATATTTGAAAAAATTGTACAACCCAATAGGAAAGATTAGAGTTTACACTTTGATGGTGCACTTTGGGCATACCGTATAGCTTTTAAAACCCTAATAAAAAATTCACCATGTAATAATATTTTTAGAAGGGATTGTCACCTCCCTATATAAGTTTATCTCCATGCATATTGGGTTGTTATGAAATGTAGTATGAATCTCTTAGATGCTGGTGAGCATAGAAAGGTACAGATTTAGGAGTTTGAAGAAATTAACCAGGATTTATCCAAGAACTCACAGATCTATAAAAAGAATACAATGTTAATACATTATGATATGATTAATCTGTAGAAGTTTCATATTGGTGAAAAGGATCTCATATACAATTATAGACTAAATCTCTACCCATTTAAGATCCATTCCTGATGGCCTGGTCATTAAACTATTGTTAAGGTTTGCCCTTTTGGTTATAAATAGGTTTTTCATGAGAAGAGTGGTCAGAGTTTTACTATCAATTGGAAGATACTTAAACACTTCTATGAGGATTTTCAAAATCATTAAGTAGAGGAAACCTAGCTGATGTATTCCATATATGACACCACTTAGCATTTTATCTCTTCTCCCTACCTTTATGTACTCGTCTACTTATTTAAACTACTTTCATTGAGTTCAATGTAAGTTATAGGTGTGGGGGAGGGTGACATAGGATAGTAAGGACTTAAATTAAAAATAACCACATTTAGTGTATTTTATTTTACATTCCATGTATGTATATATTTTAAAAAACATAATAAATCATTGTTTTTCCCTTTTTTCTTTCTTTTCCACTATTTTGTATTTTTTTAAATGGTCTTAAAGAGAACATCCCAAATCGTTTTTCATGCTTGAGTTGATTTTTTGGAAAATTAATTTATTTTTGAAAAAATGATTTCATATTAATATTGCTATTGAAACATTTTCTAGAATCTATATCTTCAAATCATTCTTACAAGTTTAATGGATTTTTAAAACCCATGCCTCATTCGCATGGACCAATATTTTAAATCCCTTCCCCAGAGACATTCTAATCCCGTCATTGAATATTCTTTTATTTAATACTTTATTAAGAATATTGTATCATTTAGATAAACTATATCTTTTCTTGATTCTATTTATATCCACAATATTATAGTGTGTTACACCCATAAGAGAGGCCACCATATAAAATAAAATCACATTGCACAAGTAACTGCTATTTTTGTCCACCTTGACATTTTACCCTTCTTAAGCCTTATAGACCACGAAATACCTTTTGTAAAGCCACATACAATGAAATTTATCCTTACCTACCCATATATTAGGTACACTCTTCTTTTATTTTTAGTAATTTTAGGGGAAAGGGTTTTTTTATTGCAATTATAAGGAAAGATTCATTATTATGGGTTTAGTGTAAGGGTTCTTAAATTTGTTTTGGGAAGTGGGCTCACATATATATTGTATCAGTATTTTACTCATGTTTCCCTCTTATCTCAAAATAAAATTTTATATAAAAACAATAGTTCTATACATTGAAAAATAATGAATATAACAAAACAACAAAATTTATAAAAGAGTAATTTTACTCCTTATTATTCACTACTTTTTTGTGAGCCATAAAAATTAAATTAAGGGAAGAGTGATTTAGAAGTTATGCCCTCTATGAGGGGATGAGTGAGTACATTAATTTTAAGCACTTTCTAGATTTTTACATGCTTTTTACTTAAGATATTAATCACTCCTCTTCTACCTAAAATTTTTAAACATCAAATCCAACCAACCCATAAACCTCGTAACAAATTTTTGGAATTCTTCTTGAGTAGAACACTATTTTAATCTAGTATAGAAATTAGGATCTCATAAATCGCATGGTAATATCACATGTACTTAGGAAACTATGTATCACTCCACTTTCATATGTTCCTAGATTGAAGAATTAAAATTTCTTGGTGTGGTATGTTGTGATATGTATTATGGTTGAACAAATGAAGTTTATAAAATTTGACTGTAATAGAATAATAATAATAAGAAAATTTATTTCATAAATGAGAAAAGATTTACTTCATTTAAAAATAATCTTATATTTTTTCTCGTCTTTGATTTTGGAATGATACTAGATTATTATATAATAATTTTTGAGGAGTACAAAAGTTTAGGTGTGGTTGTGTGATTTCACAAGGATATATCATATATTATTACCCTTATACTTATTTAATACATTTTTTATGGGTCTTAGTAACCCATTATGAAATCATTTTTCACTCAATCAATAGTTTAAATTTGTGTGTTTTAAATGTTCTTAAAAAGATATAATTACACAGTGGACCAATTTGATAGTAGTTCACTATTTTTATCATCACATTATATACCCTCGTCAAAATGTAAAAATTCATTTTTTTTAGGATTCTATGATCATGGGGACACAATTAATCAAAATAGACCAAAGGATAGATCTAAGTATAATATTCCCAAAAGGATCCAAGAAAGTGAATAAATTTTGTGCAAGACAGATTAGACCGAACAATAGTTATTGGGTCATAACTTGATATTATTACATAAAATTTGGTAGATTATTCCTGCATTTTATAAATAAGCTGAATAACCAACCCGAAACAAAATTTAAATTCATGATTCAATTATTAAGTCAGTCAGCCAACTTGAAAATTTAGACGTATAAAGTCTATCATTAATAGTCACCTAGTAAATTAGACACATGGATTATTTTTGTGGAAATTTTGATGTAATTGTACATAAAATAACTCTTCCCATCATTATAAAATGTTTCTAGACAAGAGGGTGAGTTTTTGGGTCTTGGGAAATATTAGTCAATCATTTATGGCTTCCTCCCATTCCATGGAGTTCTAAAATCCTTATAATCATCTGTGGGGGAATGTGATGTAAATCTCAAGATTCTTGGTTTTAATGTTTGAATGATATTTTAAATTATAGGTTTTTATGTTGATTTTATTCATTCTTTTTTTTATTTAATTAATTTATTCACAATTTATCATACTCAAATTAATATTATCTTGTTTAGGGGTACCCATTCAAGCGATGTTTCATACACTTTTCACCACTTCTTCTTCCTCCTTTTAATTACAATGCTTATGTAATTCATATTAGTAGATTGAATTAAAATCGACACTAAAATTTACATGTAAATTTATGTCATGGTATCACACTAAAATAATATACAAATTTGGACATTATGTTGAGTTCTTCGTGTGTTTCCTTGGTGATTTTTCGTTATTAAGTCTAACACAAATCACCCAATCATCAATAGTAGCCAGTGAATCATTATATTCTTCTAACCAAATTAAATAAGGTATCCAAATATAAAAATTATAATAATATAGTTCTAGATGATAAAAAATATGGAATAAAATATCTAAACCTTATCTATTTAAGAGGTGAAGGATGAGCATCATGGGATTTTCCTGTGTTGATTATGCTTAATAACATTTGTTAATTTATTGATCCTTTTATCACTTTCTTATTCATGATTTCCTCTTAAATCCTAAAAACAAAATTTTAATACAATATTATTACCATTTTTCATAATTAAAAACTTATTTTAAAATTAATTATCTAATTATATATCAAGAGATTACCTAGGGTTAATATTATATTGCATAAATTCTAGTAAAAATATAAAAAAATAATTTAATGCACTCAATAATGCGATTAAATTTTATCCCCATTACCATGATGAAAAGACAATATTTCCATATGATTTATTTATTTTATTTTTTATTTACTACACCTATTAATCTCCCCCTCCCTTTTTTACATGTTCTCTATATATCTCGATCTATTATCTTATTATCTATTCTATCTTGTTTAATAAAATGGTTTTTTTATTCTTCATTTTTTATATTTTTATTTTCATATTCATTATAAAATATATTGTATTTCTTCCTTTAATTCTACCTAAATCGAAAAATAAGGAAAAAAAATCGACAACTAATTTCATGACTCGATCTAGAAAAGAAAAACTATTTGAAATAGACCCTAAAATTTAAAATACTCTCAAATCACACATTCAGTCTTCTAGAGTAGCAGAATAAAGTAACATGGAGGATCCAATTGTGAAATCTCATGTATTCCTGAACAAATATAAGAGTGAACCAAATAAAATCCTAGAAAAAATTGGTTTTAAATAATTAAACCTTAATAGAACTGACCACCCCTGATGTGGAGTATCAACCTGCATACATCTAATATCCTGAGGAAGCATCCAACTTTGAGATGAGATCAGGCTTAATCGACCTCCTTCCAAAATTCCATCGTCTTCCTAGTGACTACTCTCACAAAAATCTCAATTATTTTCAGATAGTGTACACTACCATGAAACCCCAAAATGTGTTTAAGGGCCTCATAATGTTTATGTATTTACCTTTATCTCCTGATGTTGTAGAAAAAAATTGGATTTATTATCTTCTTATCATAATTGGGGGATGGAATGACCTTAAGAGAATCATTTAAGATAATTCATTCCCTAACTATTTAACTAAGTACATTAGAAAATAAATATATGAGACTAGGAAATCACAAGGAGAGAACCATCATGAATATTAGGAGAGATTAAAAAGCTTTTTCTCAAGTTTCCACCACCAAAAAATTAGCTAACAATTTCTTATTCAAAACTTATATGAGGGACTTGTCCCCATTGAATGTGGCATGATAAATGTTTTAGTTGGTGGTACCCTATTGGATAAAACATGTGTCTTCACTAAAGACATAATAGCTAACACGGATAAAAATTCACAATAGTTTGGTATATAATCAATTTCACCCACTAAAGGTGTTAATGATGTAATCTGTTAACCCCTAGAATAAAAGGTAGATAACAAACTTGATGAAATTCATACTATTTTAAGATACTTTTATTTGGTATAAGGTAAATCACACTCTCCACCCATTCCATTTCAATATGGTATTTATTATGTTAACTCTCATTTCTATGATCAGTACCCCAACATTAGGATAGATATAACTCTTTTGAAGTAGTATTTATTAGGTATCCATTTCAATAATAAACACTGTAATGAAAAATATTTCAATCCAAATCCGAACCCCAAGTGTAACATAAACCCATAGTAATGATAAGGAGGAAGCCCAAGCTACCACAAGTAGAATTAGTATCAATAATTCCAAGGTATGAAAATTTATTATCCATCACCTCTAGAAATAATCCTCCACCTCCAAAATTAGAACCTTGCATCAAAGAAATGGTGAAGAAAATGGAATCCAAATTCCTTCAGTTCTAATAGACCACACAATAGGCTATTCAGGACCTATGAAATATTGTGGGACAACTATAACACACCATTGATTAGATAAAGATGAAAGTTTCAAGACAAATATCATCCCAACCTATTACCAATCCCAATGACAAAGGTAATGTATGAGCTATCACACTTCGTAGTGTTAATGAACTTTTTTCTTCCAATGATTGTACGCAAAAAAATCCTCCTCATAAAACCCCTTTTCTCTACCCTTAAAAGATTCATGTGAAGATAAAAAAAATAAAAAGGATAAAAAAGATATCACTATGGATTCCCCGGAATAATCTATTCGACTTACCATTCCCAAAATACTCTTTCATTCTAAGAAAAAAATTAATTAAATTGATAAAGTGATCATGGATTAAATTTAAAAAGGTACAATTTAACATTACTTTATTTGATGTAGATAAAAAATCCATTATTATGAAAAATTTATTAAATAACTTGGAACCCATATATGGTGAATTAAGAATATTAAGAGAGTAAACCTTGGAAGGAATGTCTCAACCTTGATAAAAATATTTATACCAGCCAAATTCAAGGATTTAGGAACTTTTATGATACCTTTCACTTTATGGAAGAAATTATTTTATGCTGAAATTGTTGATTTAGGTTCTTAAATTAATGATATTCCTTACTATATGTATAATTATCTATATGTTGGATAGATTTAACCAGAAAGTAACTTTATGTAAATTTCCAACCAGATCACAACACACCCAATAAGAGTGATGAGGACGTACTAATGAGAGTGAAGAATATCATCCTACATATATACTTATTTATTCTTAAGATAAAAGGTTATTGGACGCAATGACATGCTCCTCTTATACTTAAAATTCATTTCTTTACATCAAAAAATAAAATCATAAAAAATCATAATGGTATGATTTACATTTAGTTTGGGGGAGAAAAGAACAGTTTTAATATCCTTGATCCTATGAAACACCCTATTGAATAGAACTCAATGCTTCCTATCTATTAAGTGAAAGTCCTCCCCAATAACACACACAACATTCTCTCCTTGAATCATACTATGATTCATCTTCCACTTCTACAATATTTTATTATTTCAATTATAATTCATGTTTCAAGTGTTGTGTAAGTTTGGAAAAGTGTTATTTTTTTGTTTTAATAGATGAGTGAGTTAATTCCGAGGTTCCCATGAATTTTGATGATTCCTCAAATATCATTTCTAAGGATTCTCCTTCCATAGAAAATAAACCTGAGTATATAGACAGATTCATAGACCTAAATCCCCCTAAATCCCTTCCCTCAATCCAAAAACCATAATTATTGGAATTAAAACCACTTTAATCTAATTTAAAATATGCATTTCTTGATGGTATTGACCAATTTTCCATCTTTATTTCCAAAAACTACTCTATGGATCATGAATATAAATTTTTATACCTTTTGAGAGAGTTTAAAAAGGTGATAGGTTATACATTTGGTAATATTACTAGGATGAACCCATCTATTTTCATTTACCATATACTCTTATATGATGAGGCTAATCCCATAAGACATGCTCAGCTTTAGTTGAATCAAACCCTCCCTGAAATGGAAAAATTAGTTGTTTTAAAATTATTTGTTATTTATATCATCAATCATATATATGATAGTAAATGAATTAGCATGGTGAAAATTGTTCTAGAAAAACTGGAATAATGTTAGTTTCAAATGAAAGGAAATAATTTATTCCAACACCTGAGAAAAATAGTTGGTGAGTTCATATTGAATACCACCAAATAAATCAAGACACACAAAATGAACACATTCCTCTATATTTCATTGAAAAATATTAGAAATATTAGATGGTAAGTCCCATTATTATTTAAATTATGGATATTTAGGTTATTTTTAAATACATATTTCCCCTAAGGATCAATAAAATACCACATTTACCTATCCATTTGACACATTTCCATACATGAGGATGTCATTCGATCTCAGTAACACTCTTGGTATTTTTCAGTGTTGTATGTTGAGTATAATCTTTGAGTACCTTGAGAATTGTATGGAAGTTTTTATGGATAATTTAATAGTTTATGGATATTCCTTTGATTATTTTTTTGGAATTCCCAGGTTTTACCCTCTGATATTTCATTGAAAAATATCTCAAATTAAAATATGAGAAATTCCATTTCATGATAAAGTGTGGGATAGTTATTGGGAATGTTATTTCACACAATATAATTCTTGTCGATAAATCATAAATTGAAATAATTTCCTCAATTAAATTTTCAAAAAAATTTAATGATGTGTCGTATTTCTTGGTTCATGATATTTTTTACTACTTGTTATTTAAATAATTTAATGATATTATACTTCCCTTATCATGGTTGATACAAATATTTGATGATTTTTTTATAAAAAATGTGAGGATGAATTTAACTTAATAAAATGGAGTCTCACATCACCTCCCATTATCTAAACACTAAATTGGGATCTCTCCTTAAGAATTATGTGTGATTCCTCTAAATTTATAGTTGCGGTAGTTTTATCACAAAGGGTTAAGATGGCTCCTCATGTCATTGTGCATGCCTCACGTACCCTTGATCGTGCCCAATAAAAATAAAATACCAATAAAAAGAACATATTTCTATTGTGTTTTCTAGGTAAAAATCTATTAATATCTTATTTGATTAAAATTCATTAGGTTTTCTAATCATACAACCCTTCAATTTCTCCTCAAGAATCCCAAAACCAATCCCTACCTCATATGGTGGATTATCCTCCTTGGGGAGTTACACCAATATATTCAAGATAAAAGAGGATTTTAAAATGGGGTAGTTGACCACATTAGTAGAATTTCACCACCATTGAACCACAATATTGACTCATCCTTATCTATTGAAGAATTATTCCTTAATGATCACCTTTGTGATGTAGTGGACCTTACTAGATGGTATGTTGACAATGGGAATTGTTTTGCAACATATAAGGTTCCCACATATTTTATCACTTTACTATCCCAAATATTTAAGATTGATTCAATATGGTACAATTTTCATGTCCCAGACTTATAGAGAATCTATAGTGACTGGTTTGTTTTCAGTTTATCCTCGACCACGAGTTAACCACTCTTTTGAGATTCCTCCAAACATTGTCTTGTGAGGGTAACTTTGGATCTCAATGTATAGATTGAAATATACTTTAATCAAAAATTTATTGGAAAAAAATACATATATATTCCAATTAGTTTTTTAATTTATGCACATGATTTTAATTCACATGGAATATCTTCAAGATGAATGAAATGAACCAACAACCCATGTCATTTTGTGAGATCTTAGATGCATGGGGAGTTGACTTCCTATAGAATTTTCCAAATTCATTTGGATTTGTATACATATTATTGTATATTTAATATGTCTCTAAATTGGTGGAATAAAAGTATACTAGGAATTATGATTCTCAAGTGGTAGTCATTTTTTTAAGATCTCATATTTTCATAAGGTTTGGCTTACAAATATTCATCATTAAAAATAAGGGTTATCATTTTTATAATCAAAACATGAAACAATTTCTATGTAATTTGGGGTTTATTCATAAATTATCCAGTATATATCACCCCCACACTAATGTACAAGCATAAATTTCAAATAAGAACACTACTGGAAGTAAGACCTATTAGCGTTAAACCCACGATTTAATAAAACCATTTGGATAGAATGATTGTTTAATCCTATACTAACAGTTAGTTAAGACTATTTGTATATCCTCCTAAATTAATGGTTATTCTAATGGTTTAAAAACCCATAGGAATAGATTGTCTATACCAACAATTTTTTAAAACTGTTAGTATTCGCACAATTATTTACCATGTGTGTGTCATCTCCTCCTCCCATTCTAGTCCCATCTAAATCTAGAACCTATGAACTTATTTTTTCTTCACCTTTATCCACAATCACTCCTCCCATACTATTTTCATTTTATTTTTAGTGAATATCAAATTGATAAGTTCCAAATACTTTATCTCTTCTATTAACCATTATATTAATTTATTTTATAGGTCTAAAAGAATAACTGATATTATTTTTTTCATATTATAGATTCATTGAAATAAGTTTAGTTTTAATTATAATTGATATTGAATTTCATAATAAATATGATTTTAAATGATGTATTTTTTAATCCAATTACTCTTTACTTAAATATAAATCTAATTTGGACCTTTTTTATATATATGAGGTAAGTATATAATTATCTATTATAGTAATTTAGAAAATATATTACAGTGTTATAAAATTATTAATTATAATTAATTATTTTAAAAATTGAAATTATTTATTTCATGTCTCAAAAAACACCACACGCCCAACTCTATGTGTTACATCTTGGATATCTTGAATCTTCTTCTCTATAAACAGTTTTTATTGGAATGGATCGCATATTAAATATGAAAACATCCCCTATAACTCTGTAAAGGTCAAATATTTATGATATTTTTTAATTAATATTTGATAAAATACCCTTATAGAATATATTTTTTTCATCACTCTTCATCATGTATTTTACAAGGACTAAAGAAATTGATCTCTTATGAAATTTTCACATGATTCCATGATTGAAGGTCAATTAGAATTATTGGTATTAAAACAAACTACCTACATTATGATAAGTAAAAATAATTTAAAAAATAAAATTTCAGAATAATATTATTTAATATAGTACTTATAAACTATCCAAACTACCTATTTTGAAAAAGATTAGTTGTCCTATAATAAAAAATTATGTCCAGAAAAAAATTTCTATCAACTCATTTCAAATGTATCCCCCATATAATTATTTAATTAATTTTAATCATGTTGTAATTACATCATTTAATTTCTCCCTATTTTATCTCCTACACTCATTGTTCACACTTTCTCATGTCTTCCCACATTCTTCATCACAGCCACTTTTAATTTAGAGAAATATTCCTTTATTGAAGGTTAATTAGAGTCACTAGTATTAAAAAAACTAACTATATTAAGATAAGTGACAATAAGTTTTAAAATAAAATTTCAAAAAATTATTATTTTAATATAGTACTTACATATTATCCAAACTACTGTTTTTGGAAAAGGTTCAGTTATCCTATAATAAAAAACTTATGTATGGAAAAACATTTCAAGGAACCCAAACCAAATGTTTCTCCCTTAGAATTATTTTGTTAATTTCAATCATGATGTAATACTTTATTCACTTTCTCAATATTTTATCTCATACACCCATTTTTTACACATTCCCATTTTTTCCCACACTTTTTATCACACAAAATTATTATTTAGTTTTTCAACCATATTGTACTTTTCATCTTTATTATCACCATTATCACACTTTCACTCTTTTCTTCGCACACTTCCACCAATATTTTGTGTTACCATACTTATACTGAACCCCACTTCCACTTATTGAAAATTTTCAACGTATTTTATATATAAGCATGTGATACTGCATGGTAAAAATTCAAAGTTAAATGTAAGAAAATTCATATAAAATATTACAAAGCCTACTGATTGTTTACTATAATGAACCAAGCATATTAAAACTCCATATTCAAACTATATATTAGTGTTATTTAACTATAACACAATAGTATATATGAAAATTTATTTTTTACATAAATTTTATATTAAAAATACCATAAAACAACTAGAAATCATGACCAAGGCTTCTAAATTAATTATAAATGAGGTCTAAAAAATTCCAGATAGTTAAAACTATAGTCAAGGGGGTTTATTAGTAAATATTATAAGGATTCACTTTAACATCCATAAATTTGAGAAACTGATAATTATGGATTTATCCAACCTAGCATCATAGTTTATTTGTTCTGTAGAAGATTATTACATATTAATAGTGATTATTTATACATGAATTGGTATAATAAGAAAAACATAATTTAGAAAGTGACTATAATAAGAGAAAAAATAAAAACAAAAATTATAAAAAAAAATGTAGTATTATGTATTGTTATTATTCATTAATATAATTAAATTTAATATCATGGTTTTTGAAGTTCCAAAATATTGAATAACAATGTGAAGGGGGTTAAATTAGTTTTTCACTTTTTATAAGTTTAAAAAATTTTAGAGACTTATACCTAACAACCTGTTAATATTTATTTCCTTCTCAACTTTTAGTAAAAATCATGCATGAAAAGGAAGTAAATTAATTAAAGAATATAAGATTTATAATTTTCAGCCTTGGTGGGATAACCTACATCCTTTCCATACACACTATTATTGGTCTATGGAAATACACTATTATTAAGAAGTGAATATAACTTTAAAAAGATCCCATTATACACCTTCTATCTCTTGAGAGGAATGATTATAATGAATCCCATCAGTTTCTAATTTTTGATTATAAAAAAATGAGCCAAAAAATGAATAAATACTTTTTTGAAACTATTTCACAATTTCTCAGTTCAAATCCTCATTCTGATTTGGCTAGATCTGATTTTATCAATCTGATGAATCTGGTTCTGATTTTTTCACTATGATGATTCTGGATCTGAATCTCTCAATATGATGAGTCTGGATCTGATTCTCTCAACATGATGGACTCAATATGATAAACCCATTATCAATATCGAAAACTCAAACTCTACTGAAATTATCAATATGATCTTCTTCAGTCCAATTGACTCAATATGTTTAACTGAATAAAATCTTCTCAATGTGATATTTCTTAATCAGATAAACCAACATTAAACTTTTTGATCCTCCTCATGAGATATCTAGCTGTAAATGACTCACACGTGATTTTCTCAGCACTCCTCCTTTTAAGCATGCATGAAAATTATACCATGAACGAATGATCAGTGAAAGTATTTATAGGCGACTCAGAAAACAAAATCAGAAAAATTAAAAACTTTCCCCACATCCTCAAATTTCAAAAACATAGAAGATATTTTGCATTTAAACATAAAATTTGACATCTTAAAACCACCTTATATTTCACCAAGATTTATCCAAAATTGAATTTCATATATGACCACTTCCACTCTTCATAAAACTTATGGAATTTTCATTTTGAGTCTTCTCCATAATTATCTCATTATGATTTTTTTTCTTCTTAGATCATTAAAATATGTTTCATTCTAATCTAATTATGATTTCTATTTCCTTATCACATCATTATGATATATTTTTCCTCTTCAATTCATTATAATTTATGTTTCCTTTTTCAGCTGATTATGATTTATATTTCCTTCATCAGCTCATTACGATGGAATTAGCATTATGATGGGAATACCATTATGATATAATTCCCATTACATTGGAATATCCATACTTCAAATTTTGAATTCTTAAAACTTCATTAACTTCACACATTTTGACTTCTGCATCCAATCTTCTAAAAAATTAAGCCTTTGATGGATTTATTCATAATCAAGGAATCCCCATTACAACGAAATTATCATTAAAATATAATTTCTCATTATGATGGAATTATTTACTCTCTAATATCAAATTTATTTAACTCTTCGCCATTTATTCAAAATAATTTGTCGTGAAAGTTTTCATTATTTGTGAGAACATATTCATCAAAAAATACCCATCTAATTTATTTTTAGAAAGTTTGAAAAAATTCTAACTCCTGACTTCACAATATTCTTTCAAAATTCTTCAGCAACATTACGACTTCTTCACTGAGAAACTTATTTCATTATATGATTACATAAAATTAAAACTTCTATCAAAAAACAATTTATGTGTCCAATTATTTTGGATTTGATTATCTAAATATGAAGTAGATGAATCTGATTATCTAAAATCAATGTTGATTAATCTGATTGTCTCATTATGATGGACTAGGACCAATTCTAGAAAATAAAAAACATTTTTATACAAAAAAATTAGTTGTTAACAAATTCAACAAAGTTTGTTAAAAAATTGATCAAAAAGTTTATTCAGTCTCCCCCTTTGGATTTGTTGAGAACCCTCGTTAACAACTTTTCCAAATCTCATAATTTTTTCAAAAATCTATTTTTTTCTATCATCAAAACATATAATTTCTCAAAATATATTTTCTGGAAACCACACTACTTGATAAAGTAATGTTTTTGAAGGAATTATATCCCTCAATAGAAATCAAATTTTGTGTCCATGTAAAGATAAACTTCCCCTCACTTTTTTCTTTTCCTCTATCACTTTTCTTTTTCTATCACTTTTCATTTTCACAAACTTTTCTTTTTCTCTCCCATATTCTATGATGACCACAGCTATAGATTCATAAAATAAATATAAGTAAAAAAAATTTACAAAGTATAAAGTTTTTAATTTCTATCCTTTTGTCAAAATAATCCAAAGTAATGTGGTGGTTTTTTCTTTATGAGGTTTAAGAAGACATGTGAGGAGGATAAACATGAAGTTGAAACCTTAATTCAGTAAACCATTCTTTCAGAATTTATTTTTTAAAGATATAATCAATATGATAATTTGTTAAAATTCATTCCAGCAAAACATATCTAGTATAAAAATTTTCTTTTATAAAGTGAAACTTTATATCAATGTGTTTTGATCTTGAATGTTGGACATGATTCTTGGAAAGATCAATTTCACTCTGATTATCACCAAGAATCTTTAATGTTTTAGAAACATTTACTTCCAAATATTCTTGATGAACATTCATCCAAATCACTTTATTACAATCTTGATTAGTTTCAATATATTCAAATTTATTTGTGCTCAATGTTTTTGAACATTGTTTCTTACTATTCCAAATCACACAACATTCTCCTGAGAAAAACATTACTCTTGAGGTTGATTTTCTATCATTATAGTATCCAACCAAATCGGCATCAATATAACTATGAAACTTTATCTCACTATTTCTTTTTTATGACAACCCATGTGAATTTATTCATTTAAAATATCTCAGAATCATATTTTTTCCAACATATGTGATTCTTTCATATTACTTTGATACATAGAACATAAAGTTGAATCACAAACAATATCTAGACTTTATGCTTAAAGATAAAGAAGACTTTCAATTAGCTCCAAAAATCCTTTTTGATTCACACTTATTCTATATTCATCTTTGTTCAACTTTGTTCTCACTAAAATAAGAGTAGAAACTTATTTGGATTCTTTTATACCAAACTTCTTTAATAATTCCCTATAAAACTTTTTATGAGATAAGAAAATGTATTTTTTTTTGTTTAAATTTTATGACAACGAAGAAAGTTAATTCTCCAAAAATTGACATTTCAAAATTCTTCTTCAATTCTCCAATAAATTTTCTACAAATATATTCTCTATCCCCAGAAAAAAAATTATATCATCCACATAAACAATTACAATTAGTGTTCCAATGTCAACATCTTTCACATATAAGTTACTATCAACTTTTCCTTTAGAAAAGTTCAAAATTCTCAAAACATTCTCAAGTTTATAATAATAAGAACTTGGATATTTTTTTATCGCATACAAATATTTCATTAATTTAAAAACTTTTTTTCATCCTCGTCAAGTAGAAAATCACATGGTTTTTCAATGTAAACCTCTTCCTTGATCTGAACATTTAAGAAAGCTGATTTTACATTCATCTAATAAACATTGTAATTCTGATGTGTGACGACATAAATAAACCTTCTAATAGTTTCTAATCTTGAAAATTAGAAAAAAAATTTCAAAAACCACAAATTCCTCCTATGAATATCCTCTACAAACTAGCCTTACTTTTATTCTTCAAACTTCTCCATGTTTATTTTACTTGTTTCTATAAATACACTACGTTTTGATAACATTTTAATTTGATGGCCATGAAACAAGTTCTCATATTTCATTCTTCTCTATCTGATCCAACTCATCATTCAAATAATCCACCCATTCTTTTTTTTAATAGATTTTGAAACTAATTTCGGTTCAAATTTTGAGATACGTGATATCTGGTTATCTAATATCAACTTTTTTCTTATCTAAACTGGAGAATTTTAATTCCCAATAATGTTTTCGGATTCAACATGTTTTTGTAAGGTAGTAAATTGTAAATTTTCTTTCTCGTCTGAAATTTCATGATCACATGAATATTTTTCATCCCGATAATGATGTTTTGAATTACTTTCTCTATTATTAGAACTATCCAGTTTATCCTCCTCAATATTCTCAATAACTTTTATTAAGAAACATTGATTTTCAATAACCTTCACATTATATGATTCCACCAAATTTTGTAAACATTTTTTCCAACATTTTTAACTTATTCCATTTGTTTAATAACCCCTAAAATTTCCTTCCTTATCTTTTTTATCAAACTTTCCCAAATATTGATTTTTTATTTTGAACAAGCATGTAGTTCCAAACACTTTTGAAGTATTTAAATGAAGGTTTTTTTATACCACACTTCATAAGGGGTCATGTTGGTTTCTGATCACAACAATAATCTATATTGAACATGTACTGTAGTACTTAAATATTCACTCCAATAGAACTTTGAAAGTTTTTTTCTGCTAACTTACATCTTCCCATTTCCACCAAACTTCTATTATTTATTTCTAATACACCATTTTTGGCATGGTTTATAGTGATAACTTTATTGATGTTTTATATCATGCTTTATAAGATAATATTCGAAATTATTTCTTGTGAATTCAATACCATTATCTATTCTCAACCATTTTATGGATACCCCCATTTCTTTCCCAATGTCTTCTCTGAAAAAATTGAACATTTCAATAGCCTCTAACTTGTGATTCATAAAATTTTTTTCATCTGATTGAAATCGTTAATAGAATTGATAAAGTATAAATCTCCTTTTTTTTATTGATGTATCATCATCCCACATAAATCAAAAATAATAATCTCAAGTGGTCTGGTAGATTGGATCTCAACACTTTTATGAATGTTGTTAGTCATATTCCCTTTTTAACATGTTACACAAACATATTCTTCTATTATTTTAAATTCTAGAAAGTTTCAAATGACATAACCACTAGAAATTTTGTTCATAATTTTCTATCCAAGTTTCATCGGTCCTTGGTGCCACAATTTGTTTTCATTTTCTATACTCAAGTAATATGAGTTATAGAATTCTCATATTTGAAAGATATTCTCACTGGTTCTTTCTCTTTTTGAAATTACTTTTCTATATTCCACACTTTTGATGATGCAAAAATATTTTCTAAAAACAACTTATTTCATATCATCACAAAGTTTACTTACACTAAGTAAGTAATGTTTTATCCAATAAACAAATAAAACTTCCTTAGATTTCAAATTTTCAGTTTCAATATCATTCGTTCTGATTACTCTAATTTTTAAAGAACTATAATTATAAAAGGTTACTCCTCCTTCATCATGAATTTCAACATGTTTCATGATTTCTATATCACTTATCATATGTGAATAAAAACTACTTTCAAGTATTAATGGTTTGTTCCTTTTACTTTATTTCAAATCTGTTTTGACAATAAAATCCATTTCCTTAACTTTATTATTTTAAACATTATTTTCTTTTCTATCATGAGAAACTTGTTATGGAAGGAGTGTCATGAATATTTTGACATGATGAGAATCCTGATGACAAATTCCATAAAATTCTTCTATACATTCAATTTTATTTCTCGCTTTCAAGTTCTTAACATCATGAAAATTCACTTTTTAAAATTTTTATAAGTTAAGAAAGAGGGTCATTCTATTTTAACTATTTCTTATTCTTTTCACAACCCTTATTTTAGTTAAGGATAAGTTTTGCCAAAAATTATAATCTATGTTTCCATAGATTCCAAAACACCAATAATAACCATAAAATCTTGATTTTATATTTAAATAATATATTTCTCTATTGAAACTTTGTTGAGGTTGGTAGCTTCTTTTAACTGTAACATACACATGACATAGGCCTTCTTTTCTTTTGAGTGAGTTATATACTATAGAATATTTTATAGTTTTATCACATCCTTTATCCACCCAAGATTTCCCAATACTTTTTCAAGAACCCATAATGTTAAAATAATTAGATGAATCATTATTTTTTGTAAGAGATGATTTCACCTGACACAACAAGGAATCTTTTTTCCCCAATGGTATTATACCAATGGTTCCAATGAACCATCTATATAGCAGTGTTTTGGAAATATTTCCGAACGGTTTGATAAAACCGTTGGTAAATCTGCCACTTATGCTCCTTTTTCCAATGGTTTGATGAAACTGTTGGGAAAGGATGATGATTTCCCAATGGTTTAAGAAAACCATTGGGAAATATTCACTTTCCCAATGCTTTCCCAACAGTTTTTTTCAAACTGTTGGGAAAAGATATTGATAAATACAATCAGGAAGACCTCCTCCAGTCACTCCTCCAGTCACAATTCTCCCCCAATTTCTATAACCCTTGTTCCCCAATTTGTAGAACCCTCATATGCGCCCCTCAGGTGAACTCCATCAAATCAAGTGAGACTCCCCCATGAGGTTAGATGGGATAATTCCAAATCTTCATGTCTTATTGATCATTTTTCATTTATCTTGCATATTTATCAATTTTTATTGAAGTTGGAAACCCAAAATTTAATGTTTTAATTGTATATTTGGTTTTTTTATTAGGGATTAGGTGTATGAGGCATTCCCATTCCTATTATGGGTGGTTTTAATAAAACGTTATGATGTTGGAACCATTTATGATGTTGTTGTCTCTATTTAATCTCATTTCACCTAACTTAACATTAAATTTTATATCGCATTTGGTTTCGGTTTTTTTAATTTCCAGTTAAGTAATTTGTGGTAAATTATTGTCCCATGTAAATTGTTTTCAATGGTTTGGCATGGAAATTGGGAATTTAATGTGACTTTTCCAAATGGGGGTTTTTTTATAATACTCCAAATATTTGTTAAAAATGATCAAAGGGATTTTATTATTTAAAATATATTTCAAAAGATATTTCAGAAATGATTTAATCTTGAGAAAAGTGTTTTATTAAAATGGGAATTTCTTTTAATGAGGCTTGTGTAATGTATTTTGTTATAGTACACTTGTTATGTGACTATGTTTGGTATTTAGTGACACATGAGATAACTGGTGTGTGAGAATGTGTTGTGAAAGAGATTCCATGTTTGGTTCAAGATTATATTTACATTTTGAGCCTATTAATGAGTTGTTTTAAAGATATTTTGAGATATTTACCTCTTGGTGTTATGGTATACAGTGATCATGGGGGATATTATATGTTTATTGGTGAAAAATGGGATCTGTAGATGTGGTTCATGATTAAGGCATATAATTAGTGCTAAACATGTGGATAAACCATGCATAGTAGTTAATTCTTGAAGTGTTTGGTGTTTGTAGTCCTTTTTTTGGAGTTTCTTTTGATGCTGATGTTTCATATTGATACATATGATGGGAATTTATTTTAGTTTCTGAATCGGCTGAGACTCCCCCACCATGCACAATGTATGCAACCTTTACCCTTATTTAATCATTCCGTTTTCATAGCCTATGCAACCTCTACCCTAATTTAATCAGTGAACTCAAGTCATTAATTCAAGCTTTCATTCTCACTAGAATGTAAGAAATTTAATTATGTAAACCCATCCTCACATGATTTCTTACCTTAGATAGTGTCCAACATATGGAATACGAGCTTTTGAATTCATCAGTTAACCAATATCATATATTCCATTTCCCTCAAGATGATTGTACTAATATAAATTTAGGGTCAATTAAATATGGGTCTCATTGTACGTTTTATATTATGTGTCTTTATTGGCTAATACTCACTTTTATGAGGGTGTGGTTCTTTTCACTAGTCATGCTGGCATGTGTAGACATCCATAAAAATGTTAGATAAGTCACAAGTTTAATTCAGTAATGTTGTTATCATTGACATACTTTATTATTAATCTCAAATTTAAAAATAAATGTTTTTGTCTATAATTAATAAAATTAAATCTTTTTACAAGCCATGAACAACCTATTAGTATAGAAGCCTAAAATTTATTCACCCATAGGGTGCTCTTGACTTGGAGAAGTAATTGGGTAATGAAAGGTATGGCCATAGAGGTGCCAATAATGAGTTATTGAACATGAGTGAATGATTTGGGATGCCTATAACACATAATGGGACCTGAGGCATGTGCCTCTTATATACCTAATGAAAATGAATATAAATAAATTTTAATTTAATTTATGAGTACTTTTTATTTACATTATTTTAATATTTCACTACATCGACTAGAAACTTATTCCTTTATCATTTACTTAAATTTATTTTCTATTAAATTTCAATCCTATTGAATTGTTTATGAAAAAAATGATATATATAAATTATTTTTACAGAATGGATAGAAGTTGGATGTATGAAACTGATCAGATCTCAAGCGATTTTCAAAACAATTTGGAGAGCTTTATAGATTTTTCATTTCATAATGCTTTAGATAGTGGTCGCATACACTGCCCATGTTCCAATTATGTTGGTAGACCTTGGTTGAGCCGTGAAGAAGTCAGCTACCACATAACCAAAAATGGTTTTCAAGCAAACTACTTTGTGTGGTATCATAAATGGGGGAAAATGAAATCTCAAATTGGTGATGATCGAAATGAAAGGACTGGAATGGATAATTTGTTAGATGATCGTTTTACGTTTATTCGTCATCATGAAAAATAAAGGATTTTGACTCAAAAAGACTTCGATATGAGGATAGCTGATGCATCTAGTGAAAATGATGATATTGATAGGGTAAAAAATTGAATGATGCTGCCACAACTCCATTATATCAAAAATACGATAAAATGAAAAAGATATAATTTTTGATCCGATTGTTTCATGGGAAAACTATGTATGGGATTTCTAATATAGAAATCGATTACATTCTTACCCTCTTGAAGGATTTAATTCCAGATAATGCAGATATTCCCTCAAACCTCTATATGGCATGGAATTTAGTTGAGGAACTTGTATTTTCAAGAAACAAAATTCATGCTTTCCCGAAAGATTTCAGTTTTTTCTGGGAGGAAACCGCTGAACGAAATGATTGTATAAAATGTGGCACATCCCGCAGGAAGTCAAAATCTGATGGAACACCATCCTACGTTCCACAGAAAGTATTGTGGAACTTTCCATTGATCACCAAACTTTAGAATCTTTTTATATCTGATGACATATCAATAAAAATGATATGGCATGATACCGAGAGAAATAAGACTAACGATGAGTTGGTTCATCCTGTAGATGGATTTTCATGGATGATATTTGATGCTCGACATCCTGATTTTGTAGCTGACATGCGTAATGTGAGGTTGGTTCTTTCATGCGATGGTTTTAATCCGTTTGGGAACATGCTTACTTCACACAGCACATGGCTAGTTTTTATAAACATTTATAATCTTCCCCCATGGGTGTGTATGAAAAAACCTTTCACTTTCATGAGTATACTCATCTCTGGTCCTTCTGATCCTGGCATTGATATTGATGTATACATTCAACCTTTAGTAAAAGAGTTGAAACTTATTTTGGATGTGGGTGTGCACACATACGATGCATGTTCGAAAGGCATTTTTCAGATGTGTGTTGCGCTTATGTGGATGATCAATGATTTTCTGGATTATGAAATGATGTCTAGATGGAGCACGAAGGGAAAACTATTATGTCCAGTTTGTATGAAGAATACACGATCTAGAAGACTGAAACATCATTGTAGTTTCAGTTTTGTGGGACATCGATGATTCTTGCCAAATGATCATCCATATATAATGAATCGTTAAATATTTGATAATACCATAGGCACTGATGATCCACCTCAGCGTATGTCTGGAACTGAGGTGCTTAATGAATTGAAAGATTTCAGTTTTTCATTTAGGAAGGGTCAAATGAAATCTGGAAAGAGAAAGAATGTTTCCACTAAAACCTGTTACAATTGGAGGAAGAGGAGTATCTTTTTTGATTTGCCTTATTGGTCAACCAATTTTTCACATCATTGCTTGGACATAATGAATATTGAAAAGAATATATGTGAAATGTTGCTTTTGGTTCTTCTAAATATCAAGGGGAAGAAAAAATGCATTCGTATTGTGTTGATACTTTAGGACAATGATCCTTGGGTCATTTTTGACGTGTATGAGTCAACCCAGCCTCAATCTTAGGTGCAGAGTGGCTGGCACCACTCGAAGTATCTCTCTATAGTTTAAAATGGACTTCATTTTAATTGAAAACAACAACAGACATACGAAAAACTGACCAAACGCATTCTTGTTGTGTTGATAATTTCAGACAATGATCCTTGGGTCATTTTTGATGTGTATGAGTCAACCCAACCTCAATCTGAGGCGCGGAGTGGCCAGCACCACTCGAAGTGTCTCTCTATAGTTTAAAATGGACTTCATTTTAATTGAAAACAAAAACTGACATACGGAAAACTGACCAAATGCATTCATATTGTTTTGAAACTTTAGTAAAACGTTACATGGGTCATATGTGATGTTTATGAGTCAACCAAGCCTCAATCCGAGTCGCAGTGTGGTCGGTATCACTCTAAGTGTCTCTCTTTTGTTTAAAATGGAAAACATTTTAGGTATATAAGGAAAACCAACCAAACAGATTCTGATTGTATTAATACTTTTGGAAAATGATCCATGGATCATATGTGACGTGTACGAGTCAACCCCTCCTCAATCTGAGGCCTGGTGTGGCCGACACCACTCCAAGTGTCTCACATTTATTTGAAATGGACAAAATTTTAATTAAAAACAACTACTGGCATACAGAAAACTGACCAAACGCATTTGAAATGTGTTAAAAGTTTAGAACAACGATCAATGGGTCATATGTGACGTGTATGAGTCAACTCTACCTTAATCCAAGGCATGGTGTGATCGGAACCACTCAAAGTGTCTCATTTTGTTTTGAAATGAACAACATTTTAAGTGAAAAGAACAACTCACAGACAAAAAACTGACCAAACGCATTCTGAATGTGTTGATGCTTTATGAAAACAATACATGGGAAATATGTGAAATGTAAAAGTAAACCCCACCTCAATGCGAGGTGTGGTGTGGCTGGTACCACTCAAAGTGTCTCTCTTTTGTTTAAAATGGACATCATTTTATGTGAAAACAACAACTGATATACGGAAAACTGACAAAACGCATTCGGATTCCGTTGAAACTTTATTACAAAGATCCATGGGTCATATGTGATGTTTATGAGTCAACCCCACCTAAATCTGAGGCACAGTGTGGCCATCACAACTTGAAGTGTCTCAGTTTTATTTCAAATTGACAACATTTTAAGTGAAAAGTACAACTGGCATACGAAAAACCAACCAAACACATTCTTATTCTGTTGAAACATTAGGAAAACGATCCATGAGTCATATGTGATGGGTATCAGTCAACCTCTCCTCAATATGAGGTGTGGTGTGGCCGGAACCACTAAAAGTGTCTCTCTTTTGTTTCAAAAGGACATCATTTTAAGTGAAAACAACAACTGATATACGGAAAACCAATGAAACGCATTCAGATTCCATTGAAACATTAGTACAATGATACATAGGTCATAGATTAAGTTTACGAGTCAACCTCTCCTCAATCCGAGGCCCGGTGTGGCCGTCACCACTCAAAGTGTATCACGTTTATTTGAAATGGACAACATTTTAATTGAAAACAACTACTAGCATATAGAAATCTAACCAAACGCATTCTGAATTTGTTGAAACTTTATAAAAACTATCAATCAGTCATATGTCACGTGTACGAGTTAACCCCATCTAAATCTGAGGCATGGTGTTTCCGGAACAACTCAAAGTGTCTCATTTTTTTTGAAATGAACAACATTTTAAGTGAAAACAATAACTGGCATACGGAAAACCGACCAAACTCTTTTGTAATATGTTGATACTTTAGGAAAATGATCCATGGGTAATATGTAACATGTAAGAGTCAACCCTGCCTCGATTCGAGGCATGGTGTGGCCGGTATCACTCCAAGTGTATGTATTTTGTTTAAAATGGACATTATTTTTAGTAAAAACAACTGGTATATAAAAAACTGAACAAAACTATTCGGATTCTATTGAAACTTTAAGAAAATGATCCATGGGACATTTGTGACGTGTAAAATTCAACCCCACATCAATCTGAGGCATGGTTTGGCCGGTATCACCCTAACTGTGTCTCTTTTTTTTTAAAATGGACGGGGTTTTAAGTGAAAAGAACAATTGACATACGGAAAACCAACCAAATGCATTCATAATGTTTTGATGCCATATAAAAATGATACATGGGTCATATGTGATGTGTACGAGTCAACCCCGCCTCAATACAAGGCCCAGTGTGTCCAGCACCACTCAAAGTGTCTCTCTTTTGTTTCAAAAGGACATCATTTTAAGTGAAAACAACAACTGATATACGAAAAACTAACCAAACGCATTTTGATTCTGTTGAAACTTTATTACAATGATCCATGGGACATTTGTGACATATAAAAGTCAACCCCGCATTAATCTGAGGCACGGTGTGGCCAGTAGCACCCTAAATGTGTCTCTTTTGTTTAAAATGGATGGGATTTTAAGTGAAAAGAACAACTGACATACGTAAAACCGACCAAACGCATTTGGAATGTGTTGATGCTCTAGGAAAATGATCAATGGGTCATATTTGATGTGTAAAAGTCAACCTTGAATTAATCAGAGGCCTGGTGTGGCTGACACCACTCAAATTTTCTCTCTTTTCTATCAAATGGACATCATTTTAAGTGAACACAACAGCTGACATACGGAAAACCGACCAAATGCATTCGGATTTCATGGAAACATTAGGAAAATGATCCATGGGTCATATTTGACGTGGAATAGTCAACCTCGCCTCAATATGAGGCACGGTGTGGCTGACACCACTCAAAGTATCTCTCTTTTCTTTAAAATGGACATCATTTTAAGTGAAAACAACAACTAACATACAGAAAACCGACCAAACACATTTGGATTCTGTTGAAACTTTAGGAAAACTATCCATAGCTTATTTGTGATGTTTCAGAGTCAACCTTGCCTCAATATGAGGGGCGGTGTTGTCGGCACCACTCAAAGTGTCTCTCTTTTTTTTAAAATGGACATCATATTAAGTTAAACCAACAACTGACATAATAAAAACCAACCAAACGCATTCGGATTCTGTTGAAACTTTATTACAATGGTCCTTGAGTCATAAGTGACGTGTACGAGTAAACCCCAACAATATCTGAGGCATGGTGTGGCCGGAACAACTCTATGTGTCTCAGTTTTATTTGAAATGGATAACATTTTAAGTGAAAAGTATAGCTGGCATACTGAAAACTGGCCAAACGGATTCAGATTCTTTTGAAACTTTAGGAAAATGATCCATGGGTCATTTTTGACATGTACGAGTCAACCCCACGTCAATATGAGGCGTGGTGTGGCCTGAACCACTCAAAGTGTCTCTCTTTTGTGACCGACCAAACACTTTCAGAATATGTTGATACTTTAGTACAACAATCCATGGGTCATATGTGACGTGTACGAGTCAACCCCGCCTCAATACGAGACACGTTGTGGCCGGTATCAGTCAATGTATATGTATAATGTTTAAAATGGACATCATTTTTAGTAAAAACCAATTGTATGTATTCTTAATTGTGTATAACACATATAATTACTTCTTCAGTTTTTTATGCATTTTATTGATAATTGATAATTAAATTATCTATGTATTGAATTATGAATTGAATTCCGGATTCGACATATAATTTTCATCTAAGTTTTAAATTTAATTCTAAATCAATTATGTATGTTTATAATTACGTTATGAATTACAATTCAATTATGAATGTGTATAGTTCCGGGGTGCCATGTTAAATGTGTATGAATTATATGTTAAATAATTAGAAAGGAGAGGTAATGGAGAATTACATCACAATGTACAGAATTACAGCATGCAGGAATGGGATTACAAACCCTACTGTGCAAATTACAGGCTACTGTTCAATTTCCACAACATAGCTTATGCCAACGGTTTAAAACTATTGGAAAAAATATTTTAGGATTTTATTACCAACGGCTCTATGAGAACCGTTGGTAAAAACCCTTTCCCAACAGTTTACAAACCGTTGGAAAAGGGTTCCTATAAGAGGTTTTACTAATGGTTTGGTTGAACCATTGGAAAAACATATACCAACGGTTCATCTAAACTGTTGGTGTAGGTTGATGTAACTAACCTATCCCAATGGTTCTACATAAACCGTTGTGAAAATTGTTTCCCAACGGCTTACTTCCCTACGGTTGAAAAAACTGTTGGTAAAAGATATACCAACAGTTCTGCAGCCTATCCCAACGGTTTTGAATCATTGGGAAATATACTATTTCTAGTAGTGTGATTCTCATATTAAGCTTTCTCAATAACCGTATAAGTCTTATGTTTTACTTCTGAAGATTTTTTGAAGTTTTCATTCATCATTATCAAGGTAATTTTAGACACGAGAATGTTTTATTGAAACTTTTTAACCTATTCTTAATTATCTTCTAGGTTCTTACTAATATATTCAATAATATTTCTGTGTTCATAAATTCTATGTTTGTAGCTTAAAATCTCTTGAAAGTATTCATCCTTCTTCTTGATGACATCTTTTCTTCCCTGAGAAACTTCTTCACAATTTTTATTCATTAATCTAATTTATTTCTTGATAGTTTTTTTTTGATCAAGATATGAAACAAGTTATTTTCTAAGATGATAATCTCTCTAATATTCTTCATTTACTTCTTCATTCTTTGAGGAATCTTTTGCTTTCTCAACTTTTTCAATGAAGGTTCTAAATTTTTCTAAACTTTCATCTTCAGAAGTATTGTTTTCAGTTGAGTTTGATTCAACATTATTACTCAAAATACTTATTTTTTTCTAATAAACTTATTATGGTATTGGTTGGAATAATTTTATTCTTTATCATTTTTTTCAACTTCTTTCAGTGAGTTATTTCATTATAATTGTCTCGATATTCTACAACTTTCTTCTTAAGGAAATTCATAACAAATTTTACAATTCCAACACACTTAAAATATTTGATAGGAAGTTTACTGCCATAATTTCCTCTTTCTATTTGATACTTCTTGGGTATAAGAGACCTGATTTTTTAATTCAACTCATTATCCTCTTTATCTACAGACTCATAAGGATCAACTTCTTCAATATCTTGGATTTTCATATTTCTCATAGATTTAAAACCAGTTTCATCTGTCATCTGATTTTTAAACATTGGATATTTCCTCATTTCATAAGAAACAAGAAAGTTATTAAATTCATCAAGAAATAAAACATATGTATCTTATAAATAAGAAATTTTATAATCAAACTTGTCCAAAAAAATTCTCATAAGTTTCTTCACAATTGTAAAATATTCCAAGTCATCTACATATCTTATGATATTGGAAAAAAAATTATTTAATCTAGGGAGTTATTCATCAATTTTTTCTTCATCTCTCATTTTGATGTCTTCATACATACTACACCAGATTTATAACTCTTCTTACTTAAATTTTGTATTCCCTTCGAAAAAACATTCAATATTTTCCCACATAATTTTTAATGTTTTGAGACCCATCACAGTTTGATAAACATTTTCTGATAAATAATTAATAATAGAATTTATATCCTTTCCATAAAATTCAATATTTCTCTTATCAGAAAAGTTCAATGGGGAATATGTCTCAATAAGTGGAAACCAAATAGTAGTTGTATAAACAACTTCGAATCCAAGAGATAGGAGATAAGGAATCATCCTATTTTTTCATCCATAATAATTTTTTTCCATCAAATGGCGTAATTATTTTAATATTGATAGAATTGATATTATCCATGATAATTATTCAGAAATGGATCCTTCCCTCTGATACAAATTGAAGTTCTGAAGTATAGAATAATAACTGAGAAGGGGGGGAGGGTTGAATCAGTTTTTCACTTTTTATAAGTTTCAAAACATTTAGGAAATAAACCCCTATAAACTATTAAGATTTATTTCCTAATAAACTTTTAGTAAATACCCATCCATGAAAATATTGAATGTAAGTAAAAAAAATAATATTTAAATGGTTCAACCTTAGTGTGAGAACTTGTATCCTTTTCATATCCACTCTTTTGGGTATATATAAATTCATTGTTATGAAGAAGTGAAAAAAAATTATGCCAACTCCCATTATACACCATACATATTCCGATAAGAATGATTATATTGACTCTTGTTAGTTTACAATTTTTTCTTACAAAAAAAATTTATCCAAACAAAATAATAAAGACTTTATTTAAACTGCTCCACAATTTCTCAGTTTGAATCCTCAGTCTGATTTTTTGGGATCATATTTTCTCATCCAATAAGTATGGATCTGATAATCTCAATACAATGAGTCTGAATCTGATTCTATCAGTATGATGAGTCTCGACCCGATTCTATCAATATGATGGACTCAATATGATAAACCCAATCTCAATCTGAAAAACTCAAAATCTTTTCAAATCCTCAATATGATCTTCTTCATTCCGATTGACTCAATTGGATTGAATGAATATGATCTTCTCAATATGATATTTATCAATCCAATAAACTAACATTCAACTATAGGATTCTCCTCATGAGATCTCTGGCCAGTAATGACTCACACTTGATTTCTTCAGCACTATTCCTCTTCCACTTTAATGAAAATTCTACCAGAAACGAATGATCAGAGAAATTATTTATAGGTGACTCTATAAACAAAACCTGGAAACCTGAAAACATTCCCCACTTCCTAAAATTTTAAAAACTCTAAATATATATTTCATTTAAACTTCAAATTTGACTTCTTAAAACCACATTATATTTCTCTAATATTTATAATAAAACTAATTTCAAGGTTTACCTCATCATGTCTTCATAAAACTTTTGGAATTTTTTTTTTGATTCTTCCTTGTTGTCATCTCATTACGATTATATTTATTTATCATCTCATTATGATCTAATTTCAATCTCATCTCATTATGATTTTTATTTCTTTCTCATCTCATTACAATTTTTATTTCCTCTTCATCTCATTACAATTTCTATTTCCTTCTTCACCTCATTACAATTTCTATTTCCTTCTTAATCTCATTAAGATAGAGTTCTCATTACGATGGAAATCCCACTATGATGAAATTACCATTACAATAGAATATCAATAATTCAACTTTATAATTATTCAAACATCATCATATTCACACATTTTGAATTTTAGATCTAATCTTCAGAAACATTCTTCCTTTGATAGATTTCATCATAATGATGAAATCCCAATTATGATGAAATTATTATTATGATATAATTTCTTATTATGATGGAATTATTTACTCTACAATTTTGAATTTCTTCAAACCTCTCCACCATTTCTTCAAAATATTTTGTCATGAAATTTTTCATGATTTGTGATAACTTCTTGATCAAAAAATCATATTTTAATTTTTTAAGAATGTGTTATAACCTTATAACTCATGACTTCAAAAAATTATTTAAAAACTCTTCAGAAATAATATAACTTCTTCACTCAGAAACTTATTTCTTTCTCAGATTACGAAAAATGAAAACTTTTAACAAACAACAATTTCTTCCTTTAATATTTTGGATCTAATGATATGAATCTAATGTAGATGAATCTGATGATTTAAAACTGATGCTGGTTATTCTGACTCTCTCATTATAATGGGTTGTGTCGGATTCCTAAAAAACAAAAATCTCTTATACAAAATCATTATTTGTTAATAAATACAAAAAAAATGTTAAAAAATCATCACAAAGGTTCTTAAGTTTTATATTTATATTATTTTGTTATATATATAGTATTTTATTATATTATGATTCCCATATAGACTATTTTTTTAGTTATGGTTTCAAAAAAAGTGAAAAATTCTCGATTCTTTATATATATTTTTTATTTGACTTTATTCTTATTTAATTACTTTTACAAAAAAACATAAAACATTTTTTTATAGAATGAATAGAAGTTGAATGTATGAAACTAATCAGATATCAAGATATTTTCAAAACTAGAAGGAGAGATTTTAAAATTTTTCATTTAATAATGGTTCAGATAGTGATCATATACACTAACCATGTTATAATTGTGTTGGAAGAAATTGTTTATGTAATGAATTAGTTGTCTACCAAATAACCATATATGGTTTTAAAAAACAACAATATATATAATCACATTGGGTAGAAAATGAAATATTAAAAATTTTATGATCTGAATGAGAGGAAAATAATGAAGAATTATTAGATTACTTGTTTCCATTTATTCTTCATCATGATAAAGAAAGGATCTTGAACAAAGAAGAATTTGATGTGAGAACACATGATGTATTTAATGAAATTAATGATTTTTATAGGGTGAAAATTTTATTGATGTTTCCATGACTCTAGTATATCAACAATGTGGTTAAATGAAAAATCTAGAACGTTTAATTTGATTGTTTCATGGGAAAACAATGTATGGTATTTCTAATACTGAAATTGATTATATTCTTAAATTTTGAAGAAATTACTTCTTGATGATGAAAATATTCCCTAAAACCATTATATTACAGGGAAGTTAGTTTATTAACTTGAATTTTATTAAAAAAATAATGCTTTCTCGAAGTATGCTAGCTTATTCTTGGAGGAAACTATTGAATGAAATTATTATATAAAATGTGTCACATCCTGATGAAAAAAAAATATTGATATAACACCATCCCATGTTCCACATAAATTAATGTGTGACTTTACATTGATTCCCAGACTCTATAATATTTTCATGTGTGATGAAATATCAATAAATATGTGATGGAATGATACTTAGATAAATGAGGATAATGATGTCTTCCTTCATCCTGTAGATGAATTTTCATGGTAGACATTTTATTCTCTATATCTTGATTTTGAAGTTGATGTGCATAATGAATGGTTGGTTATATCATGTTATGGTTTTAATCTTTTTGGGAAGATACTTACTTTTCACATCACATGGACGGTTTTTACACACATTTCTGAACTTCTTCCATGGATGTGTATGAAAAATAACCACTTTCATGAGTATAATCATATATGGACCTTCTAATCCTAGAAATGATATATATGTATACATTAAACCTTTAATAAATGATTTTAAACATCTTTTTAATGGGGGTATGTGAACATATAATTCATTTCTGAAAGAAATATTTCATATGTATATTCTTCTTATGTGAATGATAAATGATTTTCCTACTTATGCAATGATGTATGGCTAGATCATGAATGGAAATCTATCATTTCCTATATGTATGATGAATACTTGATATAGAAGAGTTAAATATTTCCATAGTTTTAGTTTTATGGTACATCGACAATTATTTCCAATAGATCATCCATATAGAAATAATCGTTGGACGTTTTACAATACAATGGAGACCAAGAATCCAAATCCATGTATTTATAGAACTAATGTGCTTAATGAATTGTGAGATTTTGATTTTTTATTCATGAAGGGTCAGACTAATTATATAAAGAGGAAGAATGCTTCATTTAAATCCAATTATAATTTGAAGAAAAAATGTATTTTTTTGTGTTTCATTATTGGTAAACCAATTTGTTACATTATTTCTTAGGAATAATTTACATTGAAAAATTTTATATGTGAAATATTACTTTAAATTATTCTAAATTTCATGGGAAATACAAAAGACGATTTACGATATTGATGTGACTTGGTGTATTGGTGTATCATACCAAAATTGTATCCTATGTGTATCAATGAAAATAAATGGAACTTTTTGTGTGCTTCTTATGTAATTACACCTTCAGAAAAAAATAAATTTTTATAAGTACCATAAATTATTAAATTTCATGTTGTTTATTCGAGAAATATATCAAAATGGGTCAAAAAAAGAGAGTTCTAACTGAAATCATTGATGAATTGTGACTATCAAATCCTTCTGTATGAGTTTATTGCAATAGAAATATATCATATACTATCTAATAATATAATAGTGGAAGTTATTTTTTTTGTTCTCTTTTTATAGATATCTTTGTGTTAATAAATTTTCTAAGTGTTTCTTGTCAAAATGTTAGAAGATACACCATTAATTTATTGTGAGTTAGAGAAAAAAATTCCTCCATGATTTTTCACATGCATGTTGAATATAACTGTCCATATTCCAACCAAAATACTTCTTGAAGAACCTATTTCATTTCTTTAGATGTATCCAAATCATAGAAATATGTACAAATTAAATTCTTTTGTCCAAAATAGGAATCATCTTGAAGGTTATATCAGGAAAGGTTACTAGTATCAAGAATGTATGGATTTATATTAAATGTATTTGTCTGATGTGACTACATGATATAAAAGACCGATGGGAAATTAATAAGTGTAGTATGAGAAAACGGATACCATTTTTCTATCACTTCCTCGAATAGGATGAATTCTTGGATCATATTCATTGACTACCTTAATCCTTGAAGACAGGGAGATGGATCATCATACAGTTTTGTTTGACTATGATTTGTTCGATGACTATATCAAGTAAGTAAATTTAACATATATATGTTACCTCATCTCACGTAATTGTACATACCTATAAAACTCATTATATATATTTTTAGGGAATATAAAAAAATTATAAATTGAAATCATATTTATTTATCACTTATACAGAGATATACTCTTCCTATAAAAGATTTTTCTTCTTGGTTGAAAATGAAGGTAGAATTATTACTATAATAAATTGATAAAAAATATATAGTTAACTCTAATATTCATTTATAATTTAGGAAATGAGTTTTCCTATTGACTCTATATTTTAGGAAATAAGATATTTATCATTTGGTATTATTTTTGTGGTTTGTTAATACAAATAAATTATGATCAATGGGTACAAATTTATTATCATTGAATGAACAATGAACATGAGAACACAACATAGTGGTGTTATGGTAACTTCCAAAATATAATTTTATTCCAATTAATTGAATATTATACCACAATTTTAAAATGTATCTTTTTATGGATTTGTTGATAAAACACTAATACTGGATTATTACTCTCATGGTCGAGTCACAATGATGAAATGAAAGTGGTTTGATTCTATTATGAGGTATGGAACATTTATTGATGATTTTGGATTTTGGGTTATTGACATGACTCCCACTCTTGATACTGATTATCCATATATACTTGCATTAATGAAAAAACCTGATTTGTTTCATTATTGAAGTTTTCCCAGTACATATTTTTAATGATGGTGATGTGGAAATTTACACCATCCCTACTCCCAGTATCCCTAATAAATTTAATAATTATGATTACTCTAATAGTCCAGTTGTCAGAGCTTACTGTGAACATGATGTTGTGGAGGGAAATAAATAGAATCATTGATATATGTACTCAATTATTTTGGTTTAGCTCAACATGGGTTGTTCATGTTGGTAATATTCAAATATTTTGTATCCAACATGACATTCATGTGCATTTTAAATATATATTACTTGTAGTTTTCTTTGAGTTTCATTTTTCAAATATTGAATTGAACTGTATTGGAACCTACGAAACCAAACCAAACTAAAACAATTAAATTGGAAAAAAAATTACATGAATTAAATTGAAACATATTAAACTAATTATAATTAAAATAGAAATAATGAAATGAATGAACTAACCAAAAATGGAAAAATGACCTAACCCAAAATATAAACTAAATTACCTAACCCAAAAAATAGAAAAAATATCTAGTCAATTAACCAAAATGAACCAAATAACCTAACCAAAATTGAATTGGATTGAATTCAAAATAGAAGAAAACTATATCATACCTATTCTAAACATGATAATTTGAAGATATTGATTTTATTATGATGTTCTTTTATGTTTTTATATTCTTCCCACTAAATATAAAATGATTTAATTATTTCACTAAGTATCCTTTATTTGGTTTGAAAATTGGTATTCATTAATTATGTCATGTCCCATATTCTTTATTTTTTGGAACAAAAATTAGTTTTGAATTTATAATTAATCACATATTTTTCTCAAATGCAGTAAATGAAAAACAATAAACAGATACAATGGAAAATAATGATAGAAAATTATCACCACATGAGAGAGGGGGGAGTTCCTCATTTAGTTCTTATTGGGAGTGTTTTATTTAAAATATATTTAAATAATATATAAGGTCGTGTGATTAATTTGTTTAATTTTAATCAGAATCCACCACCCAAGAGACGGTTATTCTAAAATGGGCTTAGTGGTATCAGTGTACATCCAAATTATGTGAGGGGTGTTTCTATATCTATGTGCACCACTTGGTGTACCGGAACACAACATGTCCCTTTATTTGAGATACCATCTAGCTTTCATTATCTTCACATAGTTTCATTAGAGGCAGCTAGGATATTTAGGACACCTATATTTTCTCAACCATTTACATCTAATCATCCTTGTCTTTTATTCCCTTATCTGATGATGGATCCAACATCCCATCTGTATTATAAATATTCACAAATATATATGTTAGATTTTTTTACTTTGAATTATTTCTACCAAATATTCTAGGTTTATTATCCTTCGACTTATACTCTCACACATTCTATGCCTTGGGAGTATACATTGGGTCCCATGCCTACTATACATGTTGATGATACTTTATAGCATAGGGATAAATTGGCACCCACTAATAAAACCTAATTAGGTATATTTATAGAACCCCTGTAAATTTTTTTAAACATGATTTATTTTCATTATAAGATGTATTGATATAGTATTTGTGTTTTTTATTTCACACTTGCATCTTCCACTAGGCATTGTGGGTGTACATTCATATGTGATGTGTAGAACCTCTACACATAGTTGATGGTTGAGTAAAATGACTATAATAAAATGAATATAAAAACAATGAAATAATGTAATAGTTTTATGATAATGATTTAAAAATAATTTGACATCATGCCTATCAGGCCACTCTCCTTGAAACACATTCCAAATGAAGTAACTAATAATTCTTGGGTTCAAATATACCTAAGAAAATTCATTATATTTAATGTTATATTGTTATTTTATTTATATTAATTAATATTTTTGTTCAATCTTTGTTATAATTTTCTATATGGTGAGACCACAATGACAGCATTTATCATGAAATTAGGTGAGATGTGGAGAGATTACAAGCATCAGTTGTATAGTGGATGATGTGCTAGATTTGTTACAGATTTAGGGGAAAAACCTCTCATGAATGAGTGTCTAGTATCATATTATTGTGAAATTATTACTTATCGGAAGAGTATAGAGTTTAATTTATTAATCAATGTTGGTATTTTTTAATGAAAATTATCATTATTTTCATTAATTGTTTGTTTTGTATTATTTAAAATTCTTTTTTAGGAAGCATTAGAAAGATATAAAAAAATATGGATGCTTCAAAAAGGATCCACACTTTGGGGAGGAATATGATGTTGGAACATGAGACTAAGTAGGTATGAGACTCATTTATAATTTTTCTATTTAAATAAATTAAGGAAATAAAATTTCTTTAATTATAAATTATATATATTCATTATAATTTTTTCAAAATAACTATATTTAATAATTAGCGAGTTTGGAATATGTTAAATATATCTTTATTAAAGGGAAGTGTAAAATGGTGTTTAACATAGAATATTTTTTATGTAATCATGTATAACCTCTGAATAATTCCAAAAGGAGAGATATTGGTTGACCCTAGACAAGGAGAGTTATTTATATACTAAAAATCACGAATTTAATTAGTGAATTAAAATAATTTTCAATATAAGATTAACGAAAAGGTTTAATTTATCTTTGGGAAATACATTGATTAACATACCAAGTGGGAAATTGGTATATTTTTAACAAGATTATTAGTATGTAGGAATCATGTGTGAATGTTATATGTGTTAGTTAGGATACTATATAAAAAGATATTGGGTTTCCTCTTATTTGTTAATTGGAAAGTAGTAGGTGGGAATAGTTATGATACATATCAATGATATCAAACATGTCTAAAAATTTTAGAAACCTAAAACCAATTATAAAGATAATTTTGTATAATATTATAAAATAAACATGATGAAAATAAATACAATACATATTTTAGTACTAGAAAAAAACATACACCATGTAACACTAGTAAAGCAGTGATAGGGCATTGAATCCATAGGAAATGGGGATATGCATTCGAAGGATATTTATTTTTTTGTTTTATTGAAATAAAAATAAAATGAAAATCAAATAAAATGAAATGAAATGAAAAGAAATTGGGGATCAAAGGGATTTTAATCAGTTTGGTATTAAATTTGGTACAATAATATCTTAAAAATCTATCTTTTGTGGATAACTAAAATATCTGCCAATGAATAGACTCTTTTGTTTCAATACAACAAGTTTTATCTTCTACCTTCCCTCAATACACTATTTATATTATAAATAATATAAAATAATTATTATGTAGTTAAAAGGGTTTGATATCATCATGTTGAATGATAAATATTACATTCTTTGTTGAGGTAATATGAATCTGTTGATTATCTGAGTGAAAAAATGTTCAAGAAAAATAAGAAATTATACAAAATATGGATGGTTTTGTACTATTTTTTTATTCTATTATCACATTTTTCAATATAAACCTTGGAAATATAGATTAAACCCAAGATAAAATAAATTATACATGTTTTTATGTCATATCTTTGTCTTAATATGAGAATTAAAGTTTTAGAGATGGGCTGAATTATCCATAAAAAAATAAAGTATGAGGAAAAACTTGTACCTTTCAGTACCATTAAATATCCCCTTGAATCACTCATCTCTAAATATTATTCAAAAAAATAGACTAAAAATATAATAAAAATATATCTATGCATAGAAATAATATAGAAGAAGAAAATAGAAAATGAGAAAAGAAGAAGAGAGCCTGAATTTTCAACCGAAGAAATACTTTTTAAGGGTGATTTTATTCAAAAAAGAGGAATACTACTGAATCCCATAATGGGAGGTGGAGTAATTTTTTACAATATGGTCTTAAGAAAAATTTAAAGGTATAGGATAAGAGAAATATTAGGTACCTCAGTAATGGTGTTAGTATCTTGGTTCTCTTATTATAATGGATTCAAAAAGTCCTAACAAAATTATTTTATAATTATATATCCTTGAAAAGGGTTTCTAAGAGTCCAAGTATTTGGGGTGTTGGAGTATATGTGGTCTTACCCTTCCTAACTGGGATTCTAAGTTGGGTGTAGAATTTTGGGTTATTTATGAGAATTTTAATTTGGAGGAATGGTCTAGTTAGGGGTTGGATTTTGGGTGGGTAGGAAATGATTCTTAGTGGGAAGGAAATGGTTTTAGGCTGGTTAAGGGTTATTGATGAAAAGTTTAATGTATATTTATTTTATGAAAACATAAACCATGTAACACTAAAAAAATAATCTAATATAGTTATATATGGTAAAACTTTTGGAAATAATATCAATATATATGTTCTAAATCAGACTAATAAACCACTTATATCAATCTCTATAAATCCCTATACCCAGTATCTAACATGTTTCACCCATGTCTTTAATTAAGAAGCATTTTACCAATGAATTATTTATAAACATATTAGCAGGGGTCTTGTTTTTATTATAAGTGTTTTATATTAATCCAATTGTTTTTTTTTAATTTAATCCATTTAAGTCACTTATATATCAAGATCTAACTCATTTATTATGGAACTAATCCCTTTGAATGCATCATCAAATTGTAGATACCAACTCTAAGATGATTTCTTTAATCCAAAAATAAATTATCAAAACTTAAATTCCTTTACATCACAAATTGGATAATCAAAACCTTTGGGTTGTATCATATGAAAATCCCTGGATATAATTTTATTAAATAATATATTTTTGAAATACATTAGTATATTTCATAATAATAATAGCCTGCTATAAAAAAGCTTATTGGAATTTATCATCACTAGACCTTTTAATTATGTCTATGAACTTACACAAGAATTAATAAAACATCTCTATAACTCAATGGTGTACCTAAGTAATATTTTGAAGAATATAGGATGTAATTCCTTACCTTCCATCATCGAATATTTTAGAAATTTCCATATTAAATCTTTATTTAAACCATTATTTATGCCCATTTAATAAATCTCTATATCCCTTAAAACTCAAAAATGATTTAGTCACTTATACCACTCTTAATCTCAAGTTTTAATTAAACTACATCAATTAACACAAGTTATTCATCCCAAAAAGTAAAATACATAATGTAAAATACCTTTTACATGTCAACATGCCACATTATGATCTAAAAATTCATTATAGATCATTAATGATCACTCAATGCACAAACAACAATATTAAAACAAAAGATTCCAACATGTCAATATGATTTAGTATTATTAAATCAATAATTGACACCTTTATCACCTTTAAACACTATTCCATAAATTTACCCATTTAAATCACATGGAATGACTATTAAATACAAGATAATAAAATTTACACAGCATAAATTAAATACATAAAACATCATAAAACATTTTATTTCACATAAAGTATCTATTAAATCACACAACTCATTTTATTAGATAGAACGCATAATTAACTATAATATTATAAGATGAACATGATATAATTTCATATGTTTTCTCATTTTTAATCTATAAAAAATCATGTTAGAACATCCCTCTTTGAATTATTAGCTAATTTCATGTCAAAAAAATCATAAAACAACTAAATTGAATTATAACATTAACCATAATACACTATAGTAGTGAATTATAAGCTCAAATAATTTAAAAAACACTTACCTCAAGGTATTATACCATTCCTCACATGGATTAGAAGCCTAATTCCTATTATAATTACCAAATATCAAGAATCCACTAAAAACTAAAATAAAAACTAGAATTAAAACATAACCAAAAACTAAACAACTTTTCCATTTACATAAATCATAACGAAAACATTATACACACTATTTCAACTCAAAAAATAGATTTTTAATCTTCCTAGATCACAAAATGTGAATTTTACATACTCTCATGTTCACTAAAGAATAAAATTATATAACCAAATAAACAATAAATCCAATTCTTTCATTGTATTTTTAACAAAAAAAAACTCTAATATTGTCTATACACATTCATCAACGTCCATCAATGGATGATTTACCTTGATTTCCCCTATTTTAATCATTTTCAAGTTAAATATTGTAGACATAGAAAAAAACTAAATAGAAACACATATAGCATTCATTTTACCATTCCATTTTAATGTATTATAAATGTATTAAATCATTATTAGTTTTTTTCAATAAATACATTCCATTTCCATTATTCTATAATGACATTTTCCTTATATTCATTGAAATAATATTTATAAATAAGAATCCTAAAATTTCATTTTAATTTAATTTATCAAATAATTATATAATATTATTCTCATTTGTCCTAATTTATTATATAAAATTTATTTTTTTAACTAACTCATATTATACTCGCACAATGTAATCAATAATTATAAAAAATCATATTGAATCATCAAATATAACCTTTTTACTTCAGTAATGAAATTAATTATTAATAAACTATTTTGAATTATGGTTTTCTATATTAAATATAATTATAGAGGGTGGTTTTGAATATGCAAGGACATGTGTCTTGATAATAATTTTTTTGCTCGATCAGAAATAAGAAAGATGGAGGTTCGGTAAACGAATAAACACAGTTATATATTTTAAGTTTTAATTTTTTGATTTAAAAATTTAATATCAAATTTTAACTAAATAATCCATTTATATTTGTAATAGTGTTCTTTAGAGGCCCTTGATGAGCAGAAAGCTGGAAAATTTAGGCCTAAAAATCATTTACATCGAGTTTTGGGAGATGATCACAATAGTAGAGTACATTGTTGGACAAGGAATAGTATTTTCCCAAGTAGATATTGTCCTACTTTAGGGGCTAGTTCTAATATCACTAAGTTGGAAATAACTCATGCACATGAAAAACATGCTTAGTCTATGAAAGAAGAGGCCAAAAATGTACATATAGAAGCACGAATTGAATCAAAGGGCCAATGATTAATTTATGAAATTTATAGAATTATTATATCCATAACATACACCAGATACATCCATTGAATGTGATACATATATGTAGATGATTCTTATGTGATATGGTGCACCGGGTGATGGTCCTAGTGGTGTTTGGGATTATGACTTTCCTAGCGATAGCGATGGTGATGGAGATGTACATGGAGATGGTGATGATGATGGTGATGGACATAGTGATGGAAATAGAGATGGTGATGGAGATGATGATTGTAATGGTGATGGTGAGGATGGTGGTGAGTATGGTGGTGATGATAACGGTGAAGATGGCGGTGAAGATCATGATGGTGATAGAGATAAGGGGGAGATTGATCCTTTACATCTTTTTCCTAATATTTATGAAATTTGATGTCTCGTGATTAATTTTGAATGAATATATGTTATATTTTCAATGTGTGGTATCACTGGTTGAATTTATTAATTATTTTCTTGTGTTATCATTGTTTTCATATTGGTTGGTGATGTTTGGTGAAACTCTTTGGTGATTTTTATAGGAAATTGAAAATTTTGGGGGTACTATTGTGATTTATGCTGGTTTTTCAGGGGTGCTACTATCTGGGAATTTATGGGAGGTCTATACTAAATGTTTCAAAACCATCAGTATAGAGATATACCAATGGTTTCCTGAAATTTTTGGTATATTTTTAGACATTAAACTCTATTCCAACGATTTATAAACCATTGGTATTTCTCTATACCAACAGTTTTTTAAATTGTTGCTAAATACTTATACAAAAAGTTCTATCAGAACCATTGGTAACCTAAAATTCAATAAGTCTTATACCAATGGTTTTGAACTATTGGTATATCCCATCTTTTTGTAAGTGGAAAGTTAAAATATTGGAAAATATTATTACTCATTAGTAATGATTGAATTTTTCACTTAGATGAAGCACTTTGGCCATACCATATAACTTTTAAAACCCCAATAGGAATTTTACCATATAGGATTATTTTTGGATGTCTTATCACTTCCCTGTGGAGGGAGATCACTATGAATATTGGGTTGTTAATCAATATAAGAAGAATATCTCGTATGAAGGTGAGAATATGAAGTTAAAGATTCAGGTGTTATATGAAATTTGGCATGATATATATGAGAACCCTTGGATCTGTAAATAGAAGAAAAATGATATCCATAATAAAATTATTTATCAATGTAAGTTTCATATTAGGTACAAGGTCCTCATGTTTAATCCCAGTCTAAATCTCTACCAAGCTAAGCTTCATTCCTAATGGTTTGGTACTTATATTGTTACTAATGTGAACACTTTTAGGGAAGTATTGGATTTTCATGAGAATAGTTTGTATAAGCTTACATTCAAAGGGTACATACTTTAACACTTCTATAATTATTTTAAAAAGTATCTGCTCGAGAAAATATAGTTTTTGGATGCCACATATTAAACCACTTATTATTTTTTCCTTTATCCCTATGTTTATTTACTTTTGTATTTATTTAAACTTCCTTCATTGAAAATAATGGAATTTTAATGTGTGGGGGATGGTGACAAGGGATAGTTAGGATTTACATTAAAAAACACATGTCATGTATTTCCTTTTACATAATTTGTATGTATATATTTAAAAAAACATAAACATAAATATAGAAATTCATTTTGTTTCCATTTTTGGGTTCTTTTTGTTTTTTTATTTTTAGGTAAGAATTGATATTAAAGATAATATCTAAAATAATTTATCAAGCTCGATTTTATTATGTGGAAAATTTCTTTTTTTAGAAAAATTATTTCAAATGAATTTTCATATAGAATCTATTTATAGAATCTATATTTTCGAATTATTCTTATGAGTTTAATGTATTTTTCAAACCAATGACTCATTAACACAAGAAATTATTTTAAATACCTTACCCTAGAAACATTATAATCCATTTATTGAATATTCATCCATTTAATAGTTTTCTTGAGAGTATTGAGTCTTATAGAGAAACTAGAGTTTAACTTGATTCTATTTGAATCCATAATATTCTAGTGTGCTACACCCATGATAGAGGCATCATTCAATTGAAAATACTTTTGTACTAGTAACACCCATTTAGGGTCACCTTGTCATTTTACCCTTCATAATCCTTAGATACCATGAAAATAAATATTACGTAGGCTATATTACAAGATAATTTATCCCTACCTATCTATCTCTTGTGTATATTCTTATTTTATTTTAATCATGTATGGGTGATAGGGTGTTTTCATGAAAATTATAGGGAAAGTTACATTGTTATGGGTTGAGTGAAAGGGTGCATATATTTTTTGGGTAGTTGGTTGAAAATATATATTATTTCATTTTTTTACATTTGTTTCCCTCTTTATATCAAAATAAAATTGTATATAAAAAACAATAGTTTCATACATAAAAAATAAATACAATTAAAAAGAAAAATAAATAGAATAAAAGGAAGTTTACTCATTATTATCCACCTCTTGGATGTGACCCACACAAAAGGAATAAATGGAAGAGTGATTTGTATGTGAAACACTCTATGATGGGTTGAGAAAGCACATTTATTTTGAAAAATTTTGAATTTTGAAATGCTTTGTACTTAAGAGATTAAATACTCTTTTTATGCCTCATATTTTAAAACATTACACCTAAAAACAACTTATTGGAAGTCCTCCTAAGTAGAATAAAAGTTTTTACTAGTATAGAACATGAGAATACAAAAACTATACGGTAGGATCGCATGAACTTAGGGAAATTAGTATAACTCCACTTTCATATGTTCTCATAGTGAAGAGGGAAATTTTCTTAGTGAGGTAGGTTGTGGAATATTTCATGGTTGAGAAAATAAAGTTGAAAAAATTCTAATGTGGTAGAGTAATAATGGTTGTAAAAAATTATTTCATAAATGATTCATGATGTATTCCATTTCAAAATAATATTTCAAGTTTTATCACCTTTGATTTAGGGATAATACTTGGTTAGTATATAAGACTTTTCCCAGGAGTACAAAGGTTTTGGTGTGGGGTGTGATCTCATAGTGATATATCATATATTATCACCCATATACTTATGTATTAAATTTTTTATGTATTTCTTTATCACATTATTAAATATATTTTCACTCAATGTATATTTTGAATCCATGTGTTGAAAACATTCTTAAAAATATGTAATTATATAATGGAACAACTTGATTATAGTTCAATTTTTTATCATGAGATTATATACACTAATTGAATTGTGAAAAATTGTTTATTTTTAGGATTCCATCATCATGGGGCCTCAATTCGTAAATTGGACCAAAGTCTATATCTGAGAACATGATTGCTAAAAGAGGCCCAAAATTTAAAGACATTATGAGTGATATATATTGGACCTACCAGTAGTGAATGGGTCATAAATCAGGTATCAAACCATTGATTGGTCTTATTCTACATACATTAGGAATATAACTTAAATTCCCACATATATATTGACTTTAAAGTTAATATTATGTGAGTAAGTCGTTAAAATAGTTTTACAATGTAGAAGGATAAAGCCTACTATGAATAGAAACCTAGTCCCTTAGACACATGATTTATTTTTTGGAAATTTTTAGGTAATTTTCCACAAAATTTAGTCCTACCCCTCATTTTAAAGTCATTATAGACTATATTTTTATTTTTTAGTGATTATGATGTTATTATTCATAATATATGGATTCCTCTCTTTCAATGGAGTTCTAAAATCCTTTTGATCACCCAGGGAGGAACATTATGTAAATCTCAATATTCTAGAATATAATATTTGAATGATCTTTTAAATTCTAGGTTTTTATGTTTTTTTATTCATAATATATTATTATTTAAGTGATTTATGTACTGTTATGTCATACTCGAACTCATATGATCATGTTTGGGGGTACCCATTCATGTAATATTACACACATCGTTCACCACTTCTTCTTATCCCTTTCAATCATGGGGTTTGATTGATTATATTCATTGAATAAATTCTTATAAACATGTTCATGAAAATGTAAATTTATTCCATGGGATCACACTACAAAACTATATAATATTTTTAGTACTTTTTGTATTTTCTCGATGAGTTTTAGTTGTGAATTTAGACACAAATCACACAATCATTAATGGTGGCTGGTCAATCATTTTGTGTTTCTAACTGAACCCTAGGAGGTATCCTAGTATGTCCTTTGTAAAAATCTATTTATAGGTTTTAAAATATAGGTATTAAAAGATATAAACTCTTTCTATTGAAGTAATAAATGATGAGCATCATGATATTTCGTTAGGTTGATCATGTGTAAACAAATTTGTTAATATATACTTTATTTTTTCACTTGTTTATTTATTTTTAAATCTTAAATCAATAAAACAAAAAATTAAAATAGTCTAATTCGAATTTTTCATAATAAAAACATTCTTTTAAAATTGATGATATAAGGATCTATAGAAAGATGACCTAAGGTTTCGGTTATACTGATGAAATTATAGTAAAAATATAAACATCTAATTCCATGCGCTCGGCAATGTGAACAAACACTCAATAGGAAACTAGTCCAACTTTCTCTAGGATTTCATATAGTCCAATGAACCACAGACATAAATTTTCATTTTTATCAAAACAATTCACACTTTTTCATGGATATTATTTAAGAAAAATATGGTTGAATTCCATGAAAGAATGATATTTTCTCTATTTATCTATATAACTTTTCTACCTCCTCCAAGCCATCTTCATGTGTTATTAAATCATATTCAAATTATCAACTATATCCTTTACAAATTTTCATCCCAATAATTTTATTTCCATGATTTCTTCCAAATACAGTATATTCCAACATATCTTTCCATATAATGCCTCAAAATGTGTCATTAATATACTAGAATAAACACTATTATTCAAAAAAATTCAACCAAAGTTACATGTTGATAAAAACATCCCAGATAATATATTGATCTTGATTAAATAATATTCTTTAATTTATGAATTGTTCACTCTTAAAATCCATTGTATTGAGGATGGAAAGATATACTAAAATTTAATTCAGTTCCCTATGACTTCTGAAGGCTTTTAAAAAAAATAGAGGTAAACATGGGATCAAGGATAGGTAAAATAGAGACAGGGGATCCATGTAATTTAATTATCTCATAAATATAAAGTTGAGAAAGTTGATCCAATTACTTATTATCTCAAATGGGAAGAAAATGTAAAGATTTATTTAATCTTTCAAAAATAACCCATATCGTATTATTAACTCAATATGTATTTGTTAATCCAACCATGAAATCCATTGATATTCGATCATTTCTATTCAGTAATTGGAGATGTTTGAAGAATCCCCATCACTAATTTTCATTCAGCTTTAACTTTTTGAAAAGTCAATCATTTCATACTAAAATTATCAATATCATTGTTTATTACTTCCAACCATAAATGTTATCAATGGTCCTTATAGATTTTTATACTGACAGAATGAATCAAAAATTGATATCTAAAATCCTCACTCAGTAGTTATTTCATTAAATAGGAGTCACATAGAACACATAACCTTTTACTAAATATTAAAACACATTCTTTATCAATATTAAATTATAGAAACTTAACTTTTCAAATCAATTATACATTTTCTTATAAAAAATTTCCCTTCTTCTGGGCTTTCTTAATCTTGTATGACAAAGATGATTATACTAAAACCTAATGAAAAATAGAGGGATTTATTGCATGAATAATTCCTAAGTCAACATTCATCAAACCATTAACCAAAAGATCATGTTCCAAATATAGCATAGTTAATTTAGAATTATATATCTGACTCAAAGCATAAACTAATCTATTTTCTTTACTTTGATGGTAATGAATTGTTAATTCATAATCATTTTTCAATTCTATCCATGTCCTATGTCTCATGTTGAACTTGTTTTAAGAGAATATATATTTAATTATTTTATTATCATTATAAATTTCACAATTTACTCTATATAAATGATAGCTACAAATTTTTAAAGTAAACAATATAGCCACCAGTTCAAGGCCATGTGTAGGATATTTTTTCTCTGTATTTTTAATTAATGTGAAGCATAAGCAATTACCTGGTCATTTTATATTAAAACACAACCCAATCCCTTTAATAAAGCTTTCTTGTAGATTAAAAATCACTATTTCAAGATGTTAGGGCCAAAACTAGATTCACTAATATTATTTTCAATTCCTAGGAACATTTATGGAATTACTTTATTTAGATGAACCTAACACCTTTTCATGTTAATTTAGTTACTTGGATAGATAATTGTGAAATTTTTTTCCTATAATAAAATATTAATCAAAGAAAAATATGAGTCTCAATCACATTTGTATGTCTTGATCATTCATCAAAAACTTTAGTTTTAATAGGTTCAATAGTTATATAGTCTTTATTTATGATATATCCAAGGAATAAAATCTTTATAACCAAAATATCACATTTATTAAATTTTCCATATAAATTATTTTCATTTAGGGTTTGTAGAACAATCCTTAGATGATTTTCATGATCCTCATAAATTTTAGAATTAATAAAAATGTCATAAAAATACAACAATAAAATTATCAAAATATTCTTGGTAAAACTATTCGTAATATCTATGAATATATCTAGATCATTCACCATATCAAAAGGAATAACTAAAAAATCAAAATTCTGATACCTAGTATGAAATTTTGTCTTAAATAATTATCCTCCTTCACCATCAAATGATGGTACCTACACCTAAGATCAACCTTTGAAAAATAATTGTCTACATGAATATAATAAAATAATTCATGGATATGAGGAACTAGATACTTATTCTTAAAAGTAATGTTATTTAATTCTTTGTATTCAATGAAAATCCTCATGGAACCATATTTCTTTTTAACAAATAAAATAGGATCACCCCATATTGAAGTGTCGGGATGAGTGAAACCTTTATCAAGAAACCCCTATAACTTCTTTTTCAAATTTAGAAGATCAATATGATATATTCAATAAGGGGGTTTTAAAATTTTATTAGCACCATACATTAAGACAATAGTATAATCAACTTTCTAATCATGTATAATACTTGGTAACTCATTAGGAAAAACATCCAAATATTCTTTCACTGTCGAGACATTATTAATATAAATAGTAAACTTATTTTTAACTACACGATAAATGTAACTTCTATTTCCATTTCTTAATAGTTTCTAAACTTATTAATATATTATTATAGGTATGAAATGATTCTTTTAAAAAATGTAAAATTATTTTAGAAAATAACTTTTTGGATCTATAATATATCTTAGCAAGATAAACTAAAAACCAATCCATGCCCAGAATAACATCAAATTATAAAATGGTAAATATAGAAAGGTTTTCATGGAAAAATATTCTACATATGATAAGAGGAATATATTTATAAATTATTATTTCTTTAATACTACCACCAAGTATTTTTATCAAAAAATTTGACATCATTTGTTAAGGTGAAATTTTTATTTTCCAAGTAAATTTTGCAGAAATGAATAAATGTGTTGACACTTAATCATACAAGACATAATCATAATATAAATAAACAAGTATTGTATATATTACCACTTTATTCAATAACTTGACATCAGATAAATTATTTTCAAAGGATTTCTCCACAATCTTCTATTTATAATCCTATTACATTCCATCATGCATTCTCTTCTTTGGAGACATATTTACAAAATGACTAATCCCATTACATTTAAAACACATTACTGCCCACTTAGCATAATTAGACTTACCATTACCATTATATTTTTCTTTACAATCATAATATATTTTCCCAACTATACCACATCAAAATCACTTATTATATTTCATAATACATTCCCCATGGTAAATTTTACCACACCTATCACAAACTAAATACTTTATTTTTTTACATTTATATTTATTTAATGTAATTTTTCCATTTTCCAACCACCTAGATCAATTTTATCCTTACTATCATGAAATACATGGCCATTATAAACTTCATCTATATCTTTTCAACATAGTAAACAGGTTTCTCAAAACTTTTAAATTCATGAGAGGCCAAATGTTTTCAGTATCATGTATTTAATACATATTAAAAACAATTAATTTTATTATTAAGATGCTGAATACAATTTGGTGTGTACCTTGACAATAAGGTGATGTTTTTTCATGAATTACTGCTAAATCTTCTTTCTTCTACCAAAATTCTATGAATTATTTTCCCATCCTATGTGAAACCACATTAGAAAAATATATCTCAAGGCAATATTCTTAAATGTATCACATTTTATGGAATCAATTACATCTATTTATCTAGTATTATTAAACATTGATAACCATTTATTGGGTTCACCTTCAAAATAGAAAATAGAAATAATTTAGTTTTGATGATCCAAACAACCCATGACTTCAAATATATTTTTTAGAGCTTTATTATATCCCTTAACTATCACTAAGTTAGAATATAAATTGAATTATAAAGGGTGTTGTCTCATAAAATGATCCACTATCGATATATTCCTCTATAGAATATATGGATACCCTCTAATATAGATACCACCTCCATTTATAAAATATTTCAATCTATACATAATAGTAAAAAACTACTAAGTTCCAATTCCAACCATTCCAGCCCGAATAGCCTGAAGGCCTTCATTTTTATTGATTTTTGATGACCTCCCTTTCAAGGGATGAAGGGGAACCCTTATAATGCCCGTAGACTCAGAGATTACAAGGCTCATAGGATTAGGAGATTACATGACCCAAAGGTCTTAGGGAATTCAATTAGACTATCTACAAGGAAATTTCCCTCCCCAGCATCTGCGTCATGAAGTATCTTTCTACCTTTTCATGGTTGTCTGGTTAGGCTTCCCATGCAAGTAAAGGCTATTACCGATGGCATAGCCATACCAACTCATTCGGACAATCCATTTTGTTTTTCTCTGGTGAGTGCACCTACTATGAATCCTTGTCTAGTTCTACTCCTTTTTTGTAGTGTGTCTGGGGAAAATGCATGTGGCCCGAAGGCCTTAAGGTGGCCCAAGGGCCTTAAAGGCGGCCCGAAATCCCTACTGACCCGAAGTCCTTGGGGGCCTAAAAGCCTAAAAGACTCCAAGCCCAAACTGGTGGCCCAAGGTGAATAGTTCTAGCTAATATAGTACTGAACATTACTTACTATAGTAATGCTATCGTGCTAGCTACGGTTCTCACCCACTGTACAGTCTGCTACAGTGCATGTACAGTGTAAATTTCTGCTACAATACCCGCATAGTGTGCAGTGCTGCTACAGTAACCCGTAAATATGCCTCTACCTAGTTTTTGAACCTGGGTCTTGTGGATGTAATTAAGGATACCTCACCAAATAGGCTGAGGCTCATGTGCAATTCCAACCATTACAGGTTGTTTATTTGTAAGGATATTGTCCTCTAAATTTCTTCCTACTTCAGCTTACCTATTTCCTTTATTGAAAACCATTCTAAATAGACATGGTTTAGATAAAGATACATGGAAATCATAAAATTCTATATCATGATAACCCTATATTAGAATATCTTAAGGGTATTTAGTTATATTATCCTAACCACTAAGATTATATAAACATTTCCTATGATACCAACTATAAGGACCTGACCTTAAAAAATCTATAAAATTGATTATTTAACCAAGAATCAATTTCCTTAAATTACAATATATCTTTTAGGTTTAGAGTTTTATATTATTAGGTCATTACCATTACATAAATAAACATCACATCACAAAGTGGGAACTACCACTTAATATCCATTTTTTACAATACAAAATTTTTAAAATAAAAAAGTTTTATTTTTATAAGATATCTTTACAATTTACATCTTGACCTCATCCTTGTCCCTAATCATCTTTAAAACCCTATGAAATGTTTTTTGAAAACACGTTATGAGAACAAAAACCTTAGAAAGGTATATATAAAAAGAAAGAAAGAAACTCATTAGTCTATGAATACACTAAAAAAATTCCTTTTCAAAATAAACTTTGGGCTCAAAATAATCATTTACTTACCAACGAAATCAAATTCGCTACCAAAATATTTTTATAAAACACTTTCTAATAAATCATAAAGGTAAATTAAAATTCATATAGTTTTCTTTGGAATCATTAAAAACTATTGAAAAGTTATATATTTTACCCTTAATATATAGAATTAACTTCCCTTTATACTTAACCTCGTTATATTACCTTGTAAAATCATTATATTTTTCTGAAAATGAATCGTAATCATAAATAAATTATATAGGTAACTTGGGAAATAATTTTTATTTCACTCTTATAAATAGAATAACTTACTTAGTAAATTCCAATAACCTCTTAGGATAAACCTAACCACTTAACTCTTTCCCTTTACCCAATGCATTGGAGATCCATATCAGGATCGCCCAACATCATGAGATATATAGAGTGCACCCATAATCATAAAAAATTCCTAATAACCATAAGATAATCATAATATATGAAAATGTACTTTATATTATCATACTCAAAAAAACTATTCTTTTCACCTATTAGAAAATCATTTTAGATATTTAAATTTACATTCTGTTTAAAACCCATTTTCAAGATACCTACAAAAAAGGGAAAGTGTTTATTTATTTAGATAAAACATGAAATAATATAAATTAATCCAAACATTAAATAATTTTAATAGAAATGGGAAGAACCGTTGATGTTTTATACATTAAAATAGAACAATTCCATTTTCCTTTTCATCAAAATGCTCTTTAAAAAATACGTAAAAATATTTATTTTGAAAAATATTTGAAAGAAAATAAAAATTAAAATAAAATAATATATAATTAATATATTTATGTATAAATATATCCATGATATTATTTTAATAATATTTACATGGATGAAAAATATGTTGATAATAAATCTTTAAAATATTTAACATGATAACTTCAAGGAAAAGTGTCCCTTGCCTTGAGTCTAGCTCATCATGTATATTTATTATATTAATTAATAATAAAATTGTGTTAATTATTTACTTATATATGAACCTTTTAAAATTTTATTATTCCCTTTATTTTACTTTTAACATGTTATTTAAAATTACTTAATCAATTAATTTAACGCCAGATGTTTTCATGATATTTGGATCATAGATCCAAAATCACTTTGGTGACTTTAATATGGTTAAATATGTAATTATTAAAAAATATGAAGAATAATAATCATTTATTAAATATAATTTTTTATATTAATTATAAATTATAAAACCATCCATGAAAATTTATATGAAAAATGAATTACATTGTAATCATTGAGACGATATGTCATACAAACGCATCAATGACATTTTCATTTTTCATAGAGCATGAGGGAAGGAAGGTAAATACCATTTTATAATTTTATATAATTATTATTATATCATAAATTTAATATTATTTCTTTAAATACACTTATATATATTATTCATGTTATTTGGTAATGGAAAAATGAATCACATCGCCTCTTGGAGGTGGTATCCACACGTGCACATGAATGACATTATCATTTTTCAATGGATAGAAAGGTGAGAAAGAAGATGAAATATTATATTTAAATTATGATAAATATTTAATTAATATAATATATATATACATTAAATAAATCATTATAAGCATCCTTTAGAGGTGGTAATTGAAAATGAATTATATCAGTTAGTGAGGAAGTAGTCTATTGTACACAAGAATAATGGTTTTGTTTCCCATTTGATGTAAGAGGGAGAAAGATATATGTTATTCTATTATCATAATAACATCTTAGTATATTTAATAATTTTTTTATTTAATAATTTTTTTATAATATTTGAAGGAGGTAAAAGAATAAATAAAATGAAAACCCTTGATTAAGAAATACACCTCTTATTCTAATAACCTCTTTATGTTTATACATAAAGCCTTACCATTCTGGTTCTATGATAAAACAAGGCCTATTAGATGTGGGGATGGATATTAGACAATTATTTGGGTAGGTTTTTTCCTTCCCAAATTGATCTTTAATGTGGAGATGAGAGGAGAGTGGGTTTCCTTTTATAAGTGGGGGAGAGGACACCCTTGGAATGCTTAAAAATAATAAAATATATTAATGTATTAATCAATGAAAATGGATTGAAAATTGGAAATTTAAAAATATTAGACAACATATGGTCTAAATATGGATAGAAAATAGGATTTATATGTATTTATTGGTAATTTTAACCCATATCAATTAATATTAATCATAGGTAATCCTATTTTAACCTTATCCATGAGAACTAATATTTACTATTTTTTACTATTCGATATGACCAAAAAATAAAATTTACCTTATTACCTAATATTAACTATTATTATTCCAAATATGGAATAAATTTGATCAAATTCATTTCATATAAGTTGTGGAATTTAATTTTAAATTAAACCAAAAAAATGAGATGAAAAATGGTTTTTTAGAAAAATGTATTCTTTAGTATATAATTTTTTTATATAATATTCAAGAATAAAATGAAATAAAAAGACCATAATGGTATTATTAATAATATAATTAAACTATTTTTTATTTTAAACCATTTTAAAACAAAATTAAACTTTATAAATTCTTGAAACTAAAAGGAAATTTTCAATAAAAACAATATTTTTCATATTTTGTTGAAAAGTTAGAATTTTTAGAAAATTATAAATAATTAATCCTAAGATAATTTTTAAAATTATGAATTAAAAAAATGAAGTTATTTTTTTCAATTTGAAATTATATAATTTGAAAGTAATTTTTTTAAATAAAACTGTATAATGCATGAAGACCCAATTCAGTTGCAAATAAAGATTTTTCATTTTGACTGAAAAATTAACAAATATTTTTATATTAAATATAACTATATAAATTATAATTCATGAATATTAATAATATATTAAAATAACTTATCTTAACATTATTTGGGCTGTTATAGGGATATTTTTTAAGGGAGTATTTGTATATTGATTTGTCTCTATCCATTCTAGTTATTCTTGGTTGGTAAACTTTTAAGATGTTAGGATATTGTTTTTTCCCATTACTTTTTTTATTTATTTTGTATTATTATGTGGATAAATAGAATGTGTCACGTGACTTTATATATTCTACTTTTGTTTATTTTATATCTTTCATTATTTTTATATCCTATATTGATACATGTTGTTGTGTACCTATATACTATGTTAAGGTATCCAATATTTTGTATTATACCTACTCATTTTTACTCACCATGATATAGCCCATTATTTATAGGATGACGGTGGAATATTATTCTTAATAAAATCCTAGGTGAGGCCATAATGTATCGGGTCAAGTTGAAGTAGAATTATACATGGTCTTTCTTAGGGATATTGTTTGGTGGTAGGTGTCTTGTGATGTTGGTTTTGAAATTTTGGGAAGTAATTTCAAGGGATCATGAGTTTAGTTGTTCATATTGGGAACCAAATGTTAGTGTATATATAAATTTATATGCACACAATGACTCTAATAACCAATTTATCATCTCAGCAACTCTGTGGCATTGGTTGTAGGGGGTATGAGATAGTACAAAAATCATATTGGAGTTGATCATTGTTTCACATGTTCTTCTTGATTTATCTCCCTCGATATAATTTAAAAACCATGGTTATATCTTTTAAAATTTAGTTTATGTCTCCCCTAACCCACAATCTTTATTTTAGTGCCTAAAACACAAAATTTACATATTTTTTTGATTCCAACATTAGATTTCTATAAATAACTATCCCATAATTACCTGACATAAAGAAAATATTTCATTATATACATTCCCAGAACCTTTTAGTTTTAGAGATTTATATAATTATAAAAAATCATAATCTACTAAATCTCATGTTCTTATCAACTAATGGAAATTATTTCCACTATTTAAGAAACTAATTAATCAATAATAATTCTTTTACATCTCCCATAAATTATTTACATAGGTTATCCGATAAAAAATATCATGTGTAATTTTTTTCTTTGTAACCTAATGAAATTGAAACATAATAAGGGATGAGATCAAAAATCTCGATAAGGGTAAACATAATTTATGAAAATAAAATATCATAAGTGAGCATAATATGAAAATAAATATTATGGTCGGAATATATTATCAAAAATAATTTTATAAGAAACTAAAACTAGGATTATAATATATCAATGGATAACAATGTAAATAAATAGATCACATGGATAAAAATAACTGATCTTATAGTTATGAAATGCATAATTAAAAACATATTAATATTACAACCAATTCATAATCCATGAAATCATTCTTACCATCAACTTCATATCCGAAAAACATTCTTATAATCAGGCCCACGGTCAAGACATCTTATTGAATTGGGAAATAATGCACCAAATACCCAAAAAAAGCTTTTCTCATGAGACAAACCAATACATAGAGGGGTTATACAATTCAAAAACTCACCCATAACTTTTTTAATTCAAATTAATTCATAATGTGACAATATGAATAAACAATAAATAGTTATCTTAGCCAATAATCATCTGTATTAGAATAGAAATATAAGGAACACCAATATTTTTACACATGTAAATAAGAGGAATAACATGGTCATAACACATCTGGGAAAATAAGTTGGATAGTAAGATAATACATAGTCAGCGTTCTTAATTAATCAATAAACATATATATCAGAATAATAAATATACATATTTCTAATAGTTACCCAATAAATAAATAGAAATTATTTCTAGGTAAGAATCCCTCATGATAGAACCATATATTGTAATGGCATGTGATTATATCAATAATTTCCCCCAATAAATTAATTCATGGAATTTGGTTGAACACTATTCAATCAAAGAAATTGAAAATATGTTATTCAAAAATTAAAGGAATTAGAAGAAAATTTTTACTAATTCATGGGGAACGGTTAGACCAGACAAAGGCGATGATGGACCTTAACTTTGATATAAAATTACATTAAAAAATTCATCTAGAGAAATAAGTTGAATGGTTAAAAATAATATATCACCAGTGTAACAAGGAAAACTCATAATGATGTTTACATAGATGAAAACCATCATTGTAAAAGAATGATTTCAACAATATCACCTAAGAGGGGATCAAGAATTGAATTATTTCATACCGCGAGTTCGATACACCAAATTATATATATATATATATTTATATAAATAGATATAGAGAGAATAAATCATGTAACATAAATCCTATTATTATAAATCTTTCTGAATTTAAAAGGTAATATTGAGGTGAAAACATTAAAAATATTCTAGAAAAACAATTTAACATTAACGTAAAATAAAAACATACATGCTACTTTCAAAAGTAACTTTTGAAAAGGTGAGGTGAAATATTTTTCAACACTTTTACTATTATAAATAATTTATAATAACATATCATTTAAAATGACATAAATATTTCTATAGTAAATGTGGATCCAAAAGATAAAAAAAATTATTATTAAAATAAATTTATCAATACTTTGAAGTAACCATTGTTAGAAACCCACATTGTAAAAATAGTAATTAAACCTTATTAATATTAAAACATAATTTTCTAAAATAGGATTATAAAATACTACATAATAAAATATTAGTGTGGGAGAACCCAAGAATGGAAGAACAAATTTCAAGATAACACTTTATAACTTAAAAAATGATATTGGATCAGTAGATATCCCTTAAGAGAAATATAATTCAAAATGTAATAAATATTCAAAAGGGATTTATATTTGACGAATTTAAATCCATATAAAATAATTATATAATTCCACATAATAAAATAAAGGGTAGTATGTACCCAACTTATATGAAATAATTTCTAGAGAACGATCATAACTCAATGAATGAAAGTTGAGTTGCAAAAACAATTTACTACAGGGTAACAAATGAATCACTATCTACTTGAAGAAAGGGATATTATTTTTATTAATATATCCCATTAAATAAAATAATTTATAAAAAAATACATCCATGTGTAGTAAATTCATTATATATGGAAAACATGGTGCACAAAATGTATTATCTCACATATTATTAGAATTGAGACCAAGAAAACCCTTACCTTATATCCTAAATTTCATTAATGATATATAAAATTTTGTATAATAAAAATATATATCTTGATAAGTTATTTTAGAGTCATACTCAAAATTTTAAATTTATACTCTTATATTATATTCATTCTCTATATAAATTCTAGTTATTTATTGAATTCTTCTAATATTGGGTGTAAGTATATTTATTATTTTGAAATAGTTTTATTAAAATAGTGCTGGAATTCATTCTTGATATAAATTTAATCACCTTAATATCCTTAAATAATCACTAATATATTTTTCATGATAATTATAAAGGTATAATTTTAACCTATAGTAGTTTTATTTACAATCCATGAAGATGAAATTGATGGAGATCATGTTTCAGTGATTCTTAATGAATGAAAGGTGTTTCTTAATTAATCAGTTTAATAACAATTTTACCCCTAAATAAACAAAAATAATTATTTTTTAAATATTTATATCATATTATACAATAAATTAAGTTCTCATAGTCTTCCATGATATAAATTTATAACATTTTCCAAGTAGGTTGTTAAACCAACCCAAACATGAACATACGATGATTAACAAATGATTATGTGGTGGTTTAGTTGTACTATAATTATACAATAATGATAATGATATTATTTAGTGATTATTAGTTTGATATATAAATATTTTAATGAAATATACGATGAATTAATGGATATTAAAATATTACATAATATGAATAAAAATATTTTCCTCTTAGTACGCTTGTTTTAAATGATTGAATTAACAATGATTGTTTGTTGATTATATCATTAATAGGTTCTCAAATTTATTATACCATAACCTTAATGAAATCATAGAAATAATATTTATCCATCCAACCCATTCTTAGGGCCATCCATGAAAGGCAGTAATGAAAATATGAATGCATCGTTCCATGGAGGCGGTAGTTAGTGCGTACACATGAGTGATGATTTCATTTTCATATAACATATGAAAGGAGTAATATATTTTATCATTTAATAATTTTAAATGAGTTATAAATATAATTATAATATAATATATTCACTTTTTATAATGTCTATAATATGCGGTGAAGGAATATGAACATGCTACTATATGGAGGCGGTAGTCCACACATAAACACGAATCAGGTTTTCAATTTTTTAAGGGAAGAGGAGAAATGTGTTTAAGGGTTATTTAATTATAATAATAACATTAATTATATAAAAAATGTTTATTTTATTACATATTCATTTTAAAATTATAATTTTAAAGGTAATATATAAAGGAATGAAGTTAAGAAAAAATTATTACTCGCATTGAGAACATTGAGTTTTCTTTGGAGAATTATTTGGAAAATGAGTGATTATACTAATATATTGTTACAATAATCTCAAAAAAGAGGAATATGGTAAGGAAATTTGGATGGTTTTTAAGAGGAAATATAATATTTGGATTGCTATTCAAGGGGTAGGGAGATTCCCCTTTTATAAGTGAGAAGGAATGGCATTTTTGTAGATACCCAAAAATTTATAATAATGGGAAGTCAATTTCAAAGAAAGTTCATCTAAAATTTAGGAATAATAGACTTTGTAGGAGATAAGGTATATAAATTTCTCAATCACACATTATAACATATTTTTTTAACATTTTTTATCCTTTTTTACTAGGTTAAACAATTTTAACCCTAATTTACTCTTGTTGTTGTGCCAAGTTTTTACCTAATTAATTTATACTTTATGTATAAAAAATAAAATGGACCCTAATACATAATTTTGACCAAATGTTTCGAAATTTTAAATCAATTTTATTTTATTAATTTTCTAAAAGTGAAAAAAAAAATTAATAAATGTATAATGTGTTAAACAAATACTTGAGAAAAATATTTCCTAAGTTCTAAAATATCATATATCAGTTTGTAAAATATAAAAAATAATTATATATATATAATTTCACATATAAATTATATTATATATATATATATATGTTTGTGTGTGTGTTTAACGATTTTATGTGACATACTTACATACTAATAATGTCATTATATCACTATATTTGTAAAAAATGATATATTTTACTATTCAACATAATATTATTATTTTCAAAAATATACCAAAAATCCATCTCAATAAAATATTTCTACATTGAATACCAATATAATTTTAATTATTTAAATTTAGAAATATAAATTTTATATATTTTAATTTTAAATAATATTATACGTATAATGGAAAAAAAAAATTATATGTAAAATAACTCTTTAGAATTCAATCCATTCTTATTATTATTTCATACTATTTACAGATTAGTGTAAACTAATTATTCATATCAATATATATTACCATAAATTAATCCTAAGTTTATTTTTATAAAAAATCATACCATATAAAAAAAATTAAAAATAAAATTATAATCTTAAAATGATTTTATTAGTCATTTTAGCTTTACCAATTGAATTTAATTCATTTTAAAAGTATCCTTTGTTTTATTTATATAAATATTTTATAAATTAGTTACTCATATTCATTCTCACTAACTAAATAACTATGTTTTATTGGTTATACTTTAATATTTATATTTTTCTAAATATATTGTGGTTTAGTTTAAGTTCAGTGTTGTATGTGGAGAAATATACCAAACACATTAATTTATTTAAAGGTAATAATAAACTAAAATATATTGGTGTTACATTATACCCCTAACAAATTTCATCCTTGTAATTTAACTCATAAGATCTGAGTAATTTCTATAGAGAAATAATAATTTACCATACACTTCTAGATGATCATAGGTTTATTTTCATTATAAAGTGATATTTATCTATATGAGAAATTTTTAGGATCCCTTTATAAATGGGAAATTTCATTTCTAATTTCACATAAAAATATACCATGGAAATAATATATAGGCCTATAAGAAATAACATCCCACAAATCAGGAAAATGATTTAATAATAATCATACCACCAAGTGTTTTTATTTTTATCTCAATATCTAATAGTTTTTGAAAACTTTTAAGACATAAGACACCAAAAAATCATGAATGAAGTTTTATTATCCACAACATTAGTAGTAGTTTCATAGGATTTTCCTTATTTTCAACGATTTCTATGACTATTTCTCTCATTATACCTTGTATTGAGACCTTGATTCATATAATTCTCAAATGCCTTACAATTGAGGAAACGAATTTTTGTAGATTCTCTATTTTCATTACATCTATGAGTCTGATGGACTTCATCTCCACACTTATAGAATCTATCTATCCCTTTAATGTAATTTCCCCCATGATTATTTTTTCATTTTTGACATTAATAAAATTGAATCTTATTTCCTTTATCATATTCATCCCCCAAACATCCATGACACTAATTCCTTATATTCTTTAGTGTGTTCAGGCTTTAAACTATGTTCATGTGGTTAATCAAATATCATGAATATTGATTCAGCATAATCACTAAATTTATCAGTACATATCCCATTTTTATGGTTTTATCATTGATATAGTTACTATAGTTCTCTTACACCCATTGTTAATTTTTATCTACCTAGATCCATTCATTACTAAAACCAAAAGGGGTTAACATAACTAAGGGAAAATTTAAATCATAAAATAATTATGAAAATTTCCCCTCAAGATATCCTACATTATCACACTATCATATTATACTTTTTTTTTTATAACAACCTATATCACTATTATTTCAACGTATATCATCCATAGATAAACCTATATTATTCTATGTTTAACTTATGTTAATCTTTGTTTGGGTTCTCTCATACACTTAACCTAATACCTTGAAGTAATAAAGAAATAAGTCTTTCATATTGGTTTATAAAGAGAGTATGATTGGCCAAGAAATATACCCTGAGATTTTCTATATAAGTGTAATGTCTTAGTTCCATTCATCATGCATGAGGGTGAAGATCGATTCATTGGTCAATCAACCTTTTCAAGGTGATTACCCTTAAATGAATTTGTTTCATAGATGAATACACATTCTAGTATCTTTACAAGGATTTAATTTCTATGAAAACCATATACACAAGACTTTACCAAAACTTTAGGATGCCATACTCTACTTAGAATTATTCTATGGATTTTCACTAAAATTGTCTTGTCATAATACCTAAATAAAATGTTCATTATTACCTTATATTCAAATCATATACCATCTCCAATGGTTATCCATACCTTTGAAATTATGATCAACCATAAATTATCAACCCTTAAATTATCCTCAAAAAACATCATAATATCCAAATTTATATAAATATTCTTTGATACCAACTATGTAACCACATACCCACACACCTCGGTCCCAGAATAGAAACACATACTTTACATACTGAAATTAATACCAACTCTATATTCTTATACATAACTATCACATACTTACATGACTTAAAAAAATATTTCATTACATAAATTTCCAAGTCCTTTTAGGTTTATAGATTTATAGAATTATGAAACATAATATACTAATGAATCCATTTTTCTTCTCAAATAATAGTCATTTTTCCACTATATAAGAAACTAATTAATCCATAATAAGTCTTAAACAACTCCAAAAAAATCTCTGCAAAAGTTATCATGTAAAAAATATCATGTGTGATACTTTTAATCATATCCAGGAGGAATGGTAGCATAATAAGAGGTGATCTTAAATGAACAGTTAGGGTCAACATAAATGATGATAATAAAAAATCATAAGTGAGCATAATGATTATCATTAAGATTATGGTAGGAATACATTATCCAAAGAAATTTCATAATCAGCTAAAACTAATAGAATAATATATCAATGGGTGATAATGAAAATAAATAGATCACATGGATAAAAATAACTTAATTTTTGGTAATGGAATGCAAAATTCAGAACATTTTGATCTTATTATCAATGGCTCATCCAAGACATAATTATTTCCATCAAGTACATAGTTAAGGGATCATTCTTTTCATTAAGACTATAATTAATAAATCTTACCCAATTAAGAAGGCATACACAAAATACCTAAACATATTTTTCTCATAATAACTATTAATGTATTGATGTTCTATATAATGTTGATCCCCACTAATCACTTTTTTAATTATAATGCATTCATCATATGAGAAAATGAATAAAAAATATATAATCATCTTAGAAAAGAATAATTCTTATAGAAATAAAAAAATATAGAACACCAATACTTTTAGCCTTATTAAAAAAAATAGATTATATGATGGTAATTGATCTATATAAAGATGGTGGATGGTTAAATAATATTAAGTAAATAATAAACAATTGTATCAAAGATAAGAAATATAAATATTTTCAATAACCCCACAATAATAAAATGGAATATATTTAAATGTAAGTATCTATGAATATAAAATAATATGTAGTAATGGTATAAGGTTAATTTAATAATTACCCCAATCAATCAATATATAGTATCGAGGTGAAAAGTCTTAAAAAAGGACTATAAAATAAGTCATTCACAAAGCCAAGTCATTGGATGAAAACTAATGCCTATTTATGGTAGATGGTTAAGAAAGAAATAGAGAGATGGATCATATATCTAATTAGAAATAATATAACACAATCCATCTAGAGAAATAAAATTGATGGATATAAAATAACATATCCTCAGTCTAATAAAGGAAACTCATAATGATGTTTTTATAGATGAAAAACATCCCTCAAAAATAATGTTTCTAATGGTATCACAAAAAAAGGATCAAGAATCAAATTGCTTTATGAAGTGAGTTAAAATCCCCAAATTATAAACATAAATATTTATTATAGAATAAATCATGTAAAATAAGTATCATGAGCATAAATCCTTTTTAACATGAAAAGAAAAATGGACTTGAAAACTTAAAAGAGATTTTAGAAAACATTTTTAACATTTATGTAAAATAAAAACATAAATTCTACTTTTAAAAGTAACTATTGAAAAGGTGAAGTGAAAGATTTTGAAAAAATTTACTCTTAAGAAGAATTTATAATAATATAACCTTTAAAATTAAAAAAATATAGGAAATAGAATCCCAAATATAAAACATTTGGTTATAAAAGGAACCTTTTTAACAGTTTAAAATTGACTTTATTGGAAACTCACATTGTAAAAATTATAATAACACCTAATTTTTATTAAAGCTTAAATTTCACAAATAGGATTATAAAATACCATATAATAAAATATTATGGTGTTATAACCCATGAATGTAATAACAAAGTTCAAGATAAAACTTTATAACAAAAATAAATGATATTTGTGGTATCAATATCCCTTACATGCAATATACTCTATAAGGTAAAAATATTTGACAAGGATTTTTGTGGTAGGGATGTAAATACATAGAAACCATTTATATAATACAAGTTAACAAATTAAAGGGTATTATATACCCAACTTATATGAAATAAGCTTAAGATAATGATCATAACTCAACAAATGAAAATTAATTTTCCAAAAATCCTTACTACTGGGGTAACAAATGAATATATATCCATTTAAAGAAGGGGATATGATTTGGATTAGTATATACACTAAAATATAAAAAAATGTATGGTAAAGATAAATCCATTTTTAGTATATACACAATAAAAGTAAAAAAATTACAAAATGTATTATGCCTCAAAGAATCAGAATTGAGACCAAGAAAATCCTTACCTTTTATCTTAGCTTATACGAACACACTATTACCTCATATATGAAAAAGGTATCTATATTAAAAAAAATCATAACATTAAATTTTTTCCATTTATACCCTTAATTATAATCATTATCTATATAAATTCTAGTTAGTTATTACCTATTTTCAATATTGGGTATAAGTAATCTTGATCTTTCTGCACTAGTTTCAAAAAAAATAGTATTGAAATTAATTATTGTAACAAAGTTGATCAACTAAAGATCATTAAAGGGTTTTTAATATATGTTCCTTGATATTTATAAGGGTTTCATTTTATTCCATGGTAGTATGATAACAATCCAGGAAGATGAAATCGATGATGGTCATTTGTTGGTGATTCTTAATGAACGTGAGGTTTTTTATTAATTGATGGGTTTAATAATAATTTTATAATTAAATAAACCAAAAATACTAATTTTTTATATATTTATAACATATTATACTACTAAATAATTACACATATTCTTCTATGATATAAATTCATGGATTTGTCCAAGTTGGTGGTTAAATTGACGTAAACGTGAACATACCTTGATTAATATATGATTATGTGGTGGTTTGGTTCTAATATCATTATACCGTAAGAATAATTATATTATTTAGATTTTATTAGTTTTATATATCATAATATTAATGATATATAATAATTAATAAAGGATATGAAAATATTACATAATATGATTAAAAATATTTTCCTCTTGCTATGCTTTTTTAAATGACTTAATTAATGATGATCGTTTATTGGTCATATCATTAATGTTTTCTATAAAAGTCATATAATAACCTTAATGATACCAAAAAAATATATTAATCCATTTAAGTCATTCTTATGATTGACCATGAAAGGATATAATGAAAATTGGAATGCATCAATCCCTGGAGGCGGTTGTTCGTGTGCACGCATGGGTGATAATTTTATTTCTATACAATGGGATAAATTAGAAATATGATTTATAATGTAACAATTTAAAATTCATTATAAATATAATAATTATATATTAAATTCTATTTTTGGACCATCCCTGATAGGTGGTGATGTAAAATTTACACAATGTTTCATGGAGAGGGAAGTCCACACATACACATGGGTCACATTTTCATTTTCCATAAGGAAAGAAAGGAAAGGGGTTAATGTTTATTTTACTAGAATAATAACATTAATAATATAAATAATACTGATTTATTTACATAGGGATTTCAAAATTATAATTTTAAGGGTAACATATAAAAGAAATAAGTTAAGGGAAAATGATTACTCATATTGAGAATATAGATTTTTCCTTAGAGAATTACCTGGAAAATGAAGGCATAGGATAATCTATTGTAACCATAATCTCAAGGAGGATTAATAATATTATATTTATAGGAAATATGGTAAGTTTTTATAAGGAAAACTAATTTTATGAGTGGTATTTTAAGGGGTGGTGAGAGGCTCCTTTTATAAATGAGAAGGGATGGAATTTTTGTAAATACCCTTAAATTTTTAATAATTGTAATTCAATCTCAAGTAAAGTGGATAAAAATTTAATAAATTATTTATTAAGGAACATATAAGATCTGTAAAGGAATAAACTCTAACATCCATTTTTTTAAAGACTATGTTATATAGTGTACAAGATATGCAACACCCATCTAAAAGGAACAAAAAAATATTATTATTTAAATGTGGATATTATAACCTAGACATTAAATTGGAAATCAGGAGTATAATTGAATAAATTATAATTTTCATATTTATTTTTAACATATTAATTAATTATTCATAAATAATCCCTTGAATTTTTAGTAAAGTCATTTTCTACATCAAAAAATACATTTTCTAAAAAAATGGGTTTTATTTACTTTGATGAGTTGGTATTATAATTAATTTATACCAAATTTAGAAAAATTATTTTTTATGTAATTAAATTTCATTTTTATTTTAGGTTGAATATTTGATAATTTTTTGAAAAAAATTTTCTTTCACGGAATAATGAAAAATACAATTTTTTATTAAAAATTGTACTTTATTTTAAATTATTTATAAAGTAAAATTGTGTTTTGGATTAAATATATATTTTTATTACTTAATTTATATTAAAAAATCAAATTGTAGTTTTGGAAATGTATTTCACACCTGAATTATTTTGAAAATATTTTATACATTAAAAGGGAATTTTTCCTAAAACATTGTTTCATTGTGTTTTTCAAGTTTAATATTAAATTAAATTATACCAATTATGTGTTTTGAATTCTTAAAAATTTATTATATATTTTAAATAAAGTGTTTTAAATTTAGTAAATATGTTTCTTTTATCTTTTTTTCAATATGAATGGTAAATTTAGTAATTTTGGTTACACGGTAAAGGTTAAATCAGGTAATTTAGATTAAAAATTAAATGATAAGAACCATAAAATGACCCAAAATATTACTTAAATATTATATTATAAGTATATGTCAACTGTAATCATAAAATTGTTTAATTTATAACATTTTGGCCCACTTTTATAAGATCATTACCTTTATAGTATTTTATTTAATGAAAGATCAATTATGTCAAACTCTTGTTTATAAAAAGTGTAATATTTTAATATGGTGGTATCCAGATGACATGTTTGACTATAAATAGTAATTTTAAATATAAAAAAATTATATAAATCATGGTAATTTACTTTAAATTTTTAATAAATAAATATTTAACTTAAATTTTTACACAACGTTGATGCAGTAATTATTTAAGTAATGGAATAATCAAATAAATGACATTAAAAATATTAAAAGTAATATAATTTGAGATGTTTAAGGTGACCCATGAATTATATAGATTAACATGAATTTTTTAATATATAATAAAATAATTGGTTCTAATTTTACTTTTTTTCATGATGTTTCTAATGTCAAAGTAAGAAATATTATCAAAATTGGCAATAATGATATTTTATAGGATTAATATTTTATTAAATTACATAAAAAACATAAAAACATAAATAATAATAAATGATATAATATAATGTTGAAAATTTTACCCTATATGAATTTATAATCCATTTTGATTATTTTTTCTCTAGAATAATCTGATTATATTTTAATATTTTGAGAAATTCCAAAAAATTCCCCTCACCTCAATTATAAAAGGGAACCCTTTCTCTCATTTATTCATAGAAATTTGAGAAATCTATATTGACAAAAAAACTAAACATTTCTCTACAAAAAAATTATTTTTTCTTATGGTTATTACCCTTCTTTAAGACCAACCTTAGGTCCCTTAAGAGAAGTAATAAAGGAGATCCTTTATAGAAGAGGTAATCGTCCTTACTGACTCTTATGAAATTATTTCTTCTTATACATCCTATTAATATGTTATACCCATTAAAAATAATAAATATAATATAATATATACACTGATATTTTATTATGAGTATGATACAACCATATTTCACATTTTATACATCCTATGAAAAACAAAAGCATCGCGCGTGCGTATGTATGACATACCATCTTCACATAGTGGTGTAATTCATTTTTCATCGCAACATTACATGGATGGTTATAATGATGTAAATAATGGATATATATGATAATTATTACATGCTTCCTGATTCTATAAAATTAATATATCATCCATTTAGATACTCATTCTATATTAAGTTAATGATATCATCGCTCATGCATACGTATTTCCTACCACCTGATCAACGAAGCGATGCAAATCATTCTCCATATAAAACATTCAATTATTGTTATAAATATGTATTAAATCATTAAATATGATACTTATAGTATTAATAACATTTTTTATATGATTAATCTTTATCCTAAGCACATGAACTAAAGCTTATGTGACAAAACCTACTTGGAAAAATGAAGTAGTTAACACGCAAAACAATGGAAGTGCTGAAATATTATTAATGATTGGGTGATAAGAGGTTATATAAGGATTATATATGATATAATAACAATTAATATAGTTACATTATATATTAATAAAATTCTTTGAACTATTATACAAGAGTTTAAATAACGTTCAATGTAACGGATCTATTTGGGCTTCCATATTTCCTTTGGGTTATGATTTCTCTCTCTTTGCCTCAATTTATCTCTCCATTATTCGTATATAATTACACTATATTATATTTATGTTTACCACGCATATTTATTTATCTTAATTCATCTTTATTTTATGTTTAATTATATGTTTTAAAAGGTTTTCTTCTCAATTCCTCCCGATAAGAAAACTCAATTAAAGGGAACTTATCTATTTTTTACCCACTTTTAAGTACACTCCATAAACTATTTTATGCTTATAATATTTTAAAATACCCCAAATTATCATAAAAAATATTTTAGTTCAATTATGTTTTTATTGAAATAATTATTACTTTATCCTCTTTAAAGACTCTTTATTCTTTTCCTTAAAACCACACTTAAGTGACACATTTCTAAAGTTACATAACCACACTTTTTAACGTTTTCACTTAAGTTGGACTTAATTATTCATGATATATTCTTATCATTCATTTATAAATTTCCAAGAATTATTTAAATAAATTATGTCATGGATACCATTATGATACACCCTTTGGTTATGCCTAATGTCAGGATTACAAAACCCATTTATTTCCATGGGTAACCCTTATGTATATACCTTATGTTTGATTATTTATGTGTTAAAAATATTTATTTACATGTTATTATGTTACCACATAGATATTTCTCCAATTAATTGGGAAATGTTTTAGTATCATGACACATTATGTATAGGATTATGTAGTTAACCTAATCCATTATGGAACTATATCCACCATATCATATAGTCTTGGTAGTTACTTTGACTCGTGTTTGTGTAGAGATATATATTGTCGAAAAATTCCTATTTTTTCATGATAAAATGATTTCATATTCTACATGATATACCTCTATGTGTTTATTTAACATCCATTCATTTTATGTTATCTTGTTATGCCTTTTAACTCATGTGTTTTATATCATTTCAATGTTTATTCCATTACTAGACTTTTTATCTCACTTCTTTTATATATGAATTCCTCAGGCTATTATATGTAGTTTTATGAGATTAAAGTGAATTAGGAGATCATTTTGTAAATTAACAAAAATATTTTTTATTCTAGTTTTATTATTTCTATTTACTTACCTAATATTTTAAATACACTAGACTTTTCAATCCTTTGTTTGTATCATTATGTTTGGTGTCCTGAGAACCAACTATTTATACTTTTATTACATGAATGTACACTTATTATATATTGTTCATTGTCCTACATGACTATAATATAATAATGACCTAGAATATTTGTTGCATTAATAAGGTCATGGCAGATCCCCACTATGATGAGAACCTTGAAATGATATAACAATATTCTTAAATAAAGTTCTATGGTTGGATGTCATACTATGATAGGACACATGGTATACAGAACGTCATGTGCAAGTACTCATAAGAAGACGAGACTCTCTCTCATGGAGTTCGCACTTGGTAATCTATAAGATGGGAGATTATGAGAATAGACCCGCCAGTAGCAATTCCCCATGTCTTGGTGTCATTTTACATTTCTATATATGAGTGTGTGCAATGGTCCTTAGACTGTAAGATTATCATTAACTCATGTCATGACTCACACACTTAGATTTTCTCACAAAAACCCTCATGAAGACAGTTGGCGGGAAGTAGGGTATGTTGGGTACGTCATGAATGACATGTTGTTAATGGATAAGTCGAGGAAGGGTTTGTCCCTTTCATATTTATGGAAGTAGATATATTAGGCCCTTTGATTGAAATATAAATGTCTCTCAAATTCCATGGCCATGGTTTCATGATGATTTTATTTCTAAAATTCAAAGATTGATGGATCAAGCATATAGGTTTATGACAGTTCCATGAAACCTTCTTTATGAGATATTGAGATAAAGAGATTAAATTACACGGTAAGTTTTCGTATGAGGTGACACATCAATGCAATGTCAACTTCTTTCTCTTGGGTGACTTGACCCGTTCCTAGACAGTAATCTTGGACTTTAGGAAAGCACACCTAATTCCAATGAGAAAGAGGCCTAGAGGGTCACACACTAAGTTTATCCAAGTATCTCAAGTATAATAAAGATTATTCTCATATGTGGTTTAATAATTATTCAAGTAATCCTAAATCATTTTAATGTTGGAGGAAGAATAAAATGAAAAACAAGATATACACACCATATACATTGAATGTACACGCCGTGTATTTTTCATTTTGGAATGGAAATGAAAAATGAAAATAAGATATACATGTTGTGTACATTAAATGTAAACGCCATGTGGTTTTCAATGAAAAACAAGTACATTCAATTTATTAATGATTACATGTCTTGTAGTTTTTCCAGTCGGGGTTTTGAGGAAATAATATTGTTTTATAAAATTATATTTATTATAATCAGTATCGGTGGATGTCAAGGAATTAATGATTTGACATGGGATTCTCAATAAGAGTTAATGAAATAAATAAAACATGTAATGCATTTATTTATTGTCATAAATCTATAACCTCAACCCCGATTATAAATATCCTCACAACCCCAACACTTTTCCGAAGAATTGTTGTGCCCAACAATTCTGGAGAATTCTCTCAAGACCGAAAGAACTCCATCCTTCAAGAACACTCTCAAGACCGAGAGAGATCCACCTCCATTGGATCAAGGCGATCTAAGGTGGTCAACTCTAGAAAAGGCTTCTCCATGCTAGCACTTGGAGATTCCTTTGGCGATGTCCAGAGATACGTGGTGCACGTGTGGATCACTACTAGAGGAAGTATACATTTGGCTTTTGCGACGCAACGATGAATCACATCGGAACGTGATCAGATATATCAATGAAGAAAGAATGCCATAAAAGGTACTTCTTTTCAATTAATTAAATTAATTATAATAAACCTATGATGATCCTCCTTTGTGGTTCCGGGACTATTATTTTTCTTTGTCTACTTCTGTGATTCGATCTGTGGAGTCTGGTGTTTATCGTCGTATTGATCTCAGATTGATCATTGATAATGGAAAAAACCAAGTGGGCACATCCACCCATGAGATTCTGTTTCACCCGGGACCTTCAATTGGTATTAGAGGGGTCACAACGTTGATTATAGTTATTTTATTTTTTTTGATAATTTACATATTTATATTTGATTAAATTCAAGATAAATAATTCTATAAAACTTAATGAACGAGATATGTTCTTCCTCATTCATTTATCAATTCACATCATAGAAATTACCTTTTAATTTTGATTTTGATTCAAATAAAAAAGAGGAACTCATCCGAAGGAGCCGCTCATTCTGTTTGTACAACACAAGAATACACGGCGTGTAGTAAAAACTACACGTCGTGTACTTAGGTTCAACGAACCGGTACTGGTCCACCAAACCCACACTATGTGAATTTATCATACCAAAGTTTTTATTACACTATGTTGACCAGAACAAAACAGCGCATGGAAACCGGAATACACATCGTGTGTGTTGAATCAACACGTCGTGTAGTCTGATCCATCCCAGGTGAAACCATGTACAAGGAGAATTCATGTACTATTTACATGGTATTGACAGGCCGGTAAATACGTAACAAGGAAATACAAGACGTGTTAGATTAATATACACGTCGTGTACTCCAAAATTTCTAAAGTACAGAAAATGCGCCAAAGCCACCAGTGTGTACTTTGGGTAAAGGGTGAAAACAAATACACGCCACGTAATATAGCCTACACATCGTGTACTTTCCAGAAATTTAATTTCACCAGGTTTACTCCAATGTACAAAGACCTGTACAAGGAATATGGATGAGAAAAATCTCAAGGAAATTCAGAAAGTAATTTAAGATAAATAATTTATTAATTATAAAAACATAATTAATTTAATTCAAGCGCGACTTATCTTAAATAAAATAATGATAAAAAGAATTTGAATACTAAATATGTTTAAATGTTGTTTCATGCTATGGATGATCATGAGCTAGACCAAAGACCCTTTTTGTGTGTATGGTTTTATTTAAATTTATTTAATTTATATTCATTGGCCTACGATACTTCTTCTAATAAAATGTAGGGCATGTGTGCCCATGGTTTCTTTAATGTAAACCCCATGTAATGGAGGATCTCCCAAGCCAGAGGAGACAGTTCAAAATCCGAAGCTAAGGCAAAAACAACCAAAGAAGATACAAATTTGGACAGTTGGGAGCTGCAAAAACAGGAATCATCGGGTTCAAGGTGTTTTTCCCTAGGTCAAGGTTAGTTTATCAAAACCGCTTGATTAGATAACCAATATAATCTCATGATCATGCCATCTTATTTTATTTCTATCTGATTTCATGGTTTATTTATTATGTATTTGTTGTCGCGTTGACATAATTAATGAAATAAACAAGCATGCAAAGATAGAATAAAATAAAAAATCGTACTATGCGTACACATTATCAAAACATGGTTAGTCACTTAAGCAAGCATCACATGATATTAACAAGAATGTTATAATGATAAAAAACTCATAAAGGATTAAAATCCCTCAAATACCATATTAAGTCAGACCAAGACTTATGTAACTTGATTAAGGGAAAGACTCAATAAAACTATGTGTTAGACCAACCATTGTTAAGACACTTACATTTATTAAGTAAGCTCTCATGAAAGTTTCAGGTTCACTTAAACATTTTACATCAAGAGGAATCTCAATTGCTAGACTTGTTATAAAATGGGGGAAAGTGTTGAGGAAATCCAAGTCAGGATTTCTGGATTAGGGAGTCCACTCCACATATCAAGGAACTATAAGCTCACAATTGGAAAAGACCTGCCTACCTAAATACCTTTAAATAGCTTGACCAACCCTTGTTGGGGTTATGCAAAGGGGGAATACAGATCATTTCGACTAAAATGTCATTACAATTGGACATTCTGAGTTCAATGGTGAGGGCCCTTGGGACTTGATACAATAGTGGTAGAATTAATAAATTAATTTATTATTTTTCATAAAATATAATCAAAAAGGTACTGATAAATCTTCTCTTTTAATTTGTAGAATCAATAAGACAAACTCATCAACCACATTTTCTCTACGATTAGTTATGTATAAAGAAAATATCATCATCGGAAGTAACTTTCAGGAATGGTTTAGGTGCCTTCGGGTTATCCTATGACATGAATGAAAGTTTTATGTGTCGGATTCCTCACTTCCTGATTCGCCTGCCCAAGGGGAGATTGATGAAGATGTCCTTGTCTATGATAAACATTTGAGTGATGCACTCGACATTCAATGTTTGATGTTTTCATCAATGTCTGGTGATCTCATAAAGTCTCATGAATACATAGATGCCTATAGCATGATCAAGCACCTCTGTGGTCTATACCAGGAGAGATCAAGACAGGAACGGTTTGAGATCTCTAAGGCTCTATTTCAGAGGAAGCTTGGAGAGGGTGCCACAGCTAGGGCTCATGTAGTCAAGCTCATTGGATACATTGAGCGCTTGGAGGTTCTATGGTTTAAACTCCCCAAATAACTGGGTACCAATCTCATTCTTGCATCACTCCCCCATAGATTCCCTAACTTTTTTGTAAATTTTAACATGAACAACATTGAGAAGTCTCTATCTGATCTTTTTATCCTCATTCACCAAGTGGACAATGATATGAAGCATGAAAAGCCTTCTGTACTTATGGTAAATAAAATGAAAGGGAAGGCGAAGATCTTTAATCCCAAATATTCTTCATGGCCTTCCAAGAAAAAGAAGATTAAAGGGGAGTCAAGAGAATCGGAGGTTGTTTGTTTTTCATGTAGCAAGAAGGGCCACTGGAATAAAAAATGCACCTAGCCAAGGAAGAAAGGGGAAGCTTTAGGTGCATTTGTTATCAAATTCAATCTATCTATTTCTACCAATTGGGTATTATATATTGCTTGTGGTGCTCACATTCGTGTCAAAATACATGAAACAAGTAGATTTAAAATGATTGATCGAGGTGAGGTGGATCCACGAGCAGCCAATGGAGCCAGACTCACTGTTGTAGTTGTTGGAGACTACCACCTCACATTTCCTACTTGGATGGTCTTGGTATTAAAATGATTTTATTATGTACCCTCTGTGAAAAAAAACATTATTTCAGTATCCAGATTATATACTTATGGATTCATCTTCAAGTTTGGAAATTAATGTTGTTACTTTTATAAAGATAGCATTTGTTTTGGTAGGGAACATTTATATAACAGCCTTTATATGTTCAACTACACAAACCAAGTAATGGAAATCGATGACAAAGTTAATTCACATGACTCATACCACACCCAACTTTAGCATCACCAGTTAGGTCATGTCAATGAGAAATGTTTGACAAAATTAAATCAAGATGGGTATTTAGATTCTTTCTAAATAAAACCACTTGGTGTATGTCATGCGTGTCTACAAGGAAAAATTACCAAATCCCCATTTAGTGGGAAAGGTGAAAGGGATAAAGATATTCTAGAATTAGTTCACACAGATGTGTGTGGACCATTTCTAGTTGAAGAAAGGGGTGGGTTCTTGTACTTCATAACTTTTACTGATGATTTTAGTAGATATGGATATTTTTACTTAATGAGGTATAAGTCAGATTCTTTTGATCGGTTCAAAGAATATATAAATAAAGTTGAGAACCATCTTGGTAAGAAGATTAAGAAACTCTACTCAGATATAAGAGGATAATATCTTAATCAAGACTTCATTGAATTCTTATGGGATTTTGGGACTATTTCTCAACTCACTCCTCCTTACATGCCTCAGTCGAATGGTCTAAGTGAAAGTAGGAACCACACCATGTTGGACATTGTGAGATCAATGATGAGTCATGCGAGTCTTCCATTATCCTTTTGGGGAAATGCATTACAAACAGCAGCACACATACTAAACCAAGTACCAACTAAATCAATAAATGGTATTCCATATGAATTATGGAGTGGATGCAAATCCATGTTATCAAATTTACAGGTGTGGGGTAGTGAATCATTTTTTAAGGCCTCTTCAGGTAACAAGATTTCACCCCAAGGCACAAAGCGTACCTTTATTGGATATCCCAAGGAAACAAGGGGATATTACTTATACAACCCCTTAGATAAAATTGTTACAATAGCAAGACACACCATATTCCTTGAGAGGGAGAACATATCCAAAAGAGATAGTGGGGGCGAGATAGACTTCGATGAAGTCAAGGCTCAAGATACACAGGATTTGGTACAAGAATAGATTCCACAAATCCCCATGGAAGAACAATCTCTTCCAGAGGCACATGAACTGCGTAGAAGCATGAGAGTGATGAGAGAACCAGAATGATATGGTTTCCTTGTCACCGAGGATGGTGACTCATTATTGGTTTACAATGATGCTCATGTTACCTATAAGGAAGCATTTGAAGGCATAGACATTTCCAAATGGCAATAATCCATGAATTCTTTAATGGATTCCAAGTACCAAAACCAAGTATGGATTTTGGTAGATCCTCTAATTGATATAAAGCCTATTGGTAATAAATGGGTATTCAAGAAGAAAATGGACATTGAGGGACAAGTCACCACCTATAATTCACATCTGGTTGCAAAAGTTTTTAGGCAGCGTCAAGGAATTGACTATGATGAAACCTTTTCACTAGTTGCGATGGTGAAATCCATCAGAATCTTATTGACCATTACCGCTTACCATGACTATGAAATTTGGAAAATGGATGTAAAAACAACATTCCTTAATAGGAACGTCTAGGAAAGATGTCTACATGACACAACCTGAAGTTTTTGTGACTCCAAAGGATACCAACAAGGTATGCAAGTTGTAGAAATACATTTATGGATTAAAGCAAGCATCAAGGTCATGGAACATTCATTTTGATGAAGCCGTAATGTAATTTGGCTTTATTAAGAACGAATGTGAGCCTTGTGTCTACAAAAGGTTTAGTGGAAGTGCAGTCGTTTTCCTAATAGTATATGTTGATGACATATTACTAATTGGAAACGAAGTACTTGTCTTATAGTTAGTTAAGGAATGGTTGGATAAATGCTTCTCTATGAAAGACTTGGGCGAGGCAGCATATATTCTTGGTATCAAGATCCATCGTGATAGATCCAAGAGAATGTTGGGCCTAAGTCAAAGTATATACATTGGAAAGATACTGAAGAGATTCAGTATGGAACAGTCCAAGAGGTGATTGTTGCTAGTTTCACATGGCATTCATATTTCCTAGAAAATGTGTCCTCGGACAGATGAGGAAATAAAAAAAATGGCAAGGATCACTTATGTATCCGTGATTGGGTCGGTCATGTATGTTATTCTATGTACAAGGTTAGATGTTTCTTATGCATTAAGTGTGGTAGATAGATATCAAGCTGATCCAGGAGACCGCCATTTGATGGCAGTCAAGACTATTCTTATGTATATAGGCGGTACTAAGGATATGTTCCTAGTTTATAGATGAGATGAGGAACTAGTAATCAGAGGACATGTAGATGATAGTTTCCAGACTGAACAAGATGACTTGAAGTCACAGACTGGATACATCTTCAGTTTGAATGGAGGTGCAGTGAGCTGGAAGAGCTCAAATCAAGGTGTGGTCGTAGATCCTACAATAGAGTTCGAGTATATCACAGCTTCTGAGGCATCTAAATAAGCAGTATGGATGTGAATCATCATCCAAGATCTAGATGTAGTACCTAGAAGTAAATATCTTATCACACTCTATTGTGATAATACTGGAGTGGTGGAACTTGCAAAAGAGACAAGGTCACATCATCAGACAAAGAACATAATTTGGAAGTATCATCTCTTGAGGGATTTTTCTCAGAGAGTTGAAGTTTCAGTGAGCATTATTTCCATGGAAGACAGTGTGGAGGACCCCTTGAATAAATCATTGACTCAGCAGAAACATGATCATCATGTGAGGTCTAGTGGACTAAAAGTCGTAGGCAGTTGGCTCTAGTCCAAGTGGGAATTTTTTAGGGTTGGTTTCTTGAGAAAAAACTATTTATACTTTGATAACATGAATGTACACTTATTATATATTGTTCATTTTTCTGCATGACTATAATATAATAATGTCCTGGAATATTTGTTGCATTAATAAGGTCAAGGCAGATCCCTACAATGATGCTAACCTTGAAAAGCTATAACAATATTCTTAAATAAAGTTCTACGGTTGGATGACATACTATGATAAAACACATGGTATATAGACCGTCATGTGTGAGTACTCATAAGAAGACGAGACTCTCTATCATGGAGTCCATACTTGGTAATCTCAAAGATGGGAGATTATGAGAACCGACCCACGAGTAGCAATTCTACATATCTTGGTGTCATCAGACATTTCTATCTATCAGTGTGTGTTATGGTCCTTAGACTAGAAGATTATCATTAACTCATGTCATGACTCATGCACTTCGATTTGTAGACAAAAACCATCACGAAGATAGTCGGTGGGAACTAGGGTACGTTGGGTGCGTCACGAATGACATGTTGTTAATGGATAAGTCTAGGAAGGATTTTTACCTTCCATATTTATGGAAGTAGATATCTCAGGCCCTTTGATTGAAATATAATTGTCTCTCAAATTCCATGGCCATAGTGTCATAACGAGTTTATTTCTGTAATTCAAAGAATTACGGATCAAGCATATAGGTTTATAACACTGTCATGAAACCTTCTTGATGGGATATTGAGACAAAGGGATTAAATTACACGGAAAGCGTCAATATGAGGTGACACCTCAATGTGGTGTCAACTTCTTTCTATTGGGTGCCCTGACCCGTTTCTTGACAATAATCTTGGACTTTAGGCAATCCCGCCTAATGCTAATGGGAAAGAGGTCTAGAGGGTCACACACTAAGTGTATCCAAGTATCCCAAGTAGAATAAAGATTATTCCTATATGTGGTTTAATAATTATTCAAGGAAGCAAAAAAAAATTAATGTTGGAGGAACAATAAAATGAAAAACAAGATATACACGTCATTTACATTGAATGTATGCGTGTACATTGAATGTACACGCCGTAAAGTTTTCAATGAAAAATGAGTACACAACGTGTATTAATGATTACATGCCGTTTGGTTTTTCCATTTGGTATTTTGAGGAAAAAATATTGTTTTATTAAATGATATTTATTATAATCAGCGTGGGTGCATGTCAAGGAATTAATTATTAGACATGGGGTTTTCAATAATATTTAATGAAATAAATAAAACGCGTAATGCATTTATTTATTTTCATAACTCTATAACCTCAAACCCGATTATAAATATCCTCACAACCCCAACACTATTTTTAAGAATCGTTGTTCAAAACAATTCTAGAGAATTCTCTCAAGATCAAAATAACTTCGTCCTCCAAGAACACTCTCAAGACCGAGAGAGATCCACCTCCATCGAATCAAGGCAAACTAAGGTAGACAACACAAGAAAAGGATTCTCCACACGAGCACCTGGAGATTCCTTTGGTGACGTCCAGAGATACGTGGTGCACGTGTGGATCACTGCTAGTGGAAGTCTACACTTGGCTTCTGTGACACAATGATGAATCACATCAGAACATGATCAGATATATCAACAAAGAAAGAACACCATAAAAGGTACTTCTTGTCAATTAATTAAATTAATTATAATCAACCTATGATGATCCTCCTTTGTGGTTCTGGGAATATTCTTCTTCTTTGTCTATTTCTTCAATTCGATCTGTGGAGTCTAGCATTTATCATCATATTGATCCCGGATTGATCTTTGCTAATGATAAAAAAAAGTCAAGTGGGCAAATCCACCAACGAGCTTCCGCTACGCCCGGGACCTTCATGTATTTAATGGATAATTATGCCAAAAATCATGTAATAATCTATTTAAATGGCTTGGTTCACTATAGATGGTATTAGGGGACAATCTACTTATTTTGGTGAATTGGGACTATAAAACTTTAGTAAAAACCCTAGGGATAATTCTATTACCATGGAAAACCTTGACTAAAACATAGTGAATCATAAGTTAGGATATAATTTTCATTTATAATTTGATCCTTCTATTTTTAAAATTTCCTTTTTATATACTCATTAACTATGTATTCAACCACAGCCCCCATTTTTTCCTTTTTTAGTTAATGGTTAGAAATCGGATAGACCATGTTAAAAACCAATGTGATAGGCAGTGTAATGATTTATTTAATGATATATCAAATTGTATGGGAATATAAGAATATAAATTCATGATAGTACTTTATAAATTGGCTCAATTTATGAATAATAAATTCAATCATGTAGAATTACATTCTTATCCTAATCAAGATCAAGATATTGTTGAATATTTTATGCAAACAAGGCCTCCTACCTTTAGTGGATATTCTTATCCTCTCATTGTGGAATAATGTATTAACTCGATTGAGAAGATATTTTTTATTCTCTATTGATAAGAAGAAGAGAAACAAATGTCGATGATATATTTTATTTATAGGGAAGGAGATAAATACTGTAAACTGATTGAGAACAATAAGTCTAAAGAAGAAATATTGAATTATTCAAGGAAATATTTTTTAATAAATATTTACCTTGAACTCTCTATATTAAGATGGAGAGGGAGTTCCTCATACTGAAGAAAAAGAAAGATTATTCAATCAGATTGTATGAGGAAAACATTACAAGGATTTCATGATACACCTCTATCCTTTTCATGAACACTAAAATCAATGTAGATCGCTTCTTTAGTGGATTAAAGTTGAGTCTATGAAAATCCTTGGATATTTGAGACTTTGAAAGCTGTGAGGAGATTGTTCATTGTGCCCATAAGGTTGATATGTAAATTATATACTCTTGTAGTCTCATGGAATTTGGGAAAAAAAGTTTAAAATGGTGTTTAATATAGAAGGATCAATAAATAAATCCCTTGTTGGAAAGAAACACCAACATCCCATGTCTCAAAAGTGTGGGAAGAAGCATCCCAAAAACTATCTAAAGGGAACCCAAACAAGATTCAAATGTAGAAAATAGGGGAATCAGGATAATATTTTCCAAAAGGATATGAAGAATACAACTAATTCATAAGAATAAAGGAAGGTTTATTTCAACACTCATCCTATAGTACAATGTTTCAACTATAAGGAACATAGATTTTATACGAGCCAATGCCCTAAGCCAAGGGTTGTCAGAGACGATCAACAATAACTACAATAACTCTTCTCCTTATTTCAAATTAATATATGATTTATTACACAAGATTATAATTAATAAAGCCTAGTTGATTGAGAATTATAGTTTGTTTTGGAATTAGGTATATTACATGACAACTTAAATGGAGGAATACATCATCTTTATTGAAAAACTATTTAACATTATCACAATATTCCATCAAACTTAAAACTACATGGGATAACCTGGGAACATACATAAGAAAAGGGTGAGTAATAAGGCCTAGTAAGAGAATAAAAATGGAATAACATGAAGAATATAATACATGTTATAAAGTAGTCATATCAAAAAGGAGTAAGAATCATAAACATGAATAATGAGACATGATATAGCATGATAATCATAAAGGCAACATGGGAGATGCTAAAAAAACTTAAAACACTACATCATAGACATGGGATGAGGCTAACAGATAAGAAATCATGATAGAAAAAGTACCATAAAGGAATCAGGTTTACTCGATGTCCCAACATAACGTCTCATGATACTAGAGATTACCCAATTCATTGGATCACTATATAGTTTTGGTTGCACGTGTCACTTTTCTTTTATTCTCATGAATAAGTGTGACATATAGATCATACAAAATTGATTCATTCATCATCATATTTTATTCCATGATCAAGGAGTATGGAATAAATACATGTAAGTACCAATTAAATTAAGTATACATATATTATAGTGAACATCCTTGATAGGAAATTTCAATGGCATTCACTACACAATTTTTTTGGAATGGAAAATAACAATGAAATTTTGGCAGCATAACGGTGACACTTAAAAATTAATAAAATGGGGTAATGGGAGAAAAGGTGGTCTATAATAATTTTTACATAAAATGGGAAGTAATAGGGACATGTAAATAAATATCCCAACAATATGAATTTGAAATAGAAATCATAGGATAATAAATAATCATTGATAAAGAGGAGAATGAGAGGATCCATTACCATGAGAGTGTAACTTGAACTGCTTGGGAGGGGCTTATAGAGAGATTGGGGTCACCTTGGGAGGAATATAGAGTGTGTATTAAATATTACGTATGTGATATAATGACTTTTAGTGAAGATAAATTGGATATCTGGTGGATTTAGATAGGAAATATGAGGGTAATTTTTTATCATTTCTCGAACTTAGTTTTTGGCCTCTATATAATAAAATAACCAAAAACACTAACCTTAAAATGGTTTTCTATAATTTTTTCTGCTAAATTGGACTAATTTTAATTATTTTATAAGGATATTGGACGAAATTAATAAAATAGTACCCTTTATTATGTGGAAGTGAGTCATATTCTTAAAGAAATGATTTTAAATTCATAAAACATCTTAATGGTTTTAGAGGATTCATAAAGGCATTATAAAATTAATAAAATAAACATAAAATCTCATTATTTTAAAACTAAAACATAGATTTGTTCTTGAATACAATTTATATATTTATTACAACACGTTTTGGCTATTATGATGTCATAATACACACCATATATTTATATGCTATTTATTTTTTACCTAAAAATTCGACCATGTGAGAAAATTATGAAAAAATAACCATTGAAAAATTTTGACATTATGATTCCAAAAATAATATTTATTTTGACAAAATAATTTTCTAAATATGTTAATTTTTAATTTTAATGTAAAATGGACATTAATTGATAAATGATGGGTTTTTTGACAATAACAGTTTTTGAACCACTATAAAAATTACATTTGACTTCATAAAAATTATATGATCATTTATATTTAATAATTATTATTTAATAATATTATTAAAATATTATTTATTTAAAAAAACCATTAATTCATTAAAATAATTTCCTTAATATAATTTGAATATTACGAAAATTAAACTATATGTATTATTGAATCAAAAGAAAAATCATTTATAAAGTAACAATAATAAGATGTAAATATAACCAATTTTATATTGAAAATAATGTACATATTCATATTTCATGGTTTTTTATACATATTCCTTTAATACTACCTAAAACTCTCTAAGATTAAGGTGTGTGATGGTAAGACTTTCATGGGGTGGATCGGCGTAAATAGTTTGGGTCGTGATCTCGATGAGCTTGAACTTATCCCATAAACAGTTTTTCTCAAGCTTAATTTTTTGTATATCATCTTTTTCTTTGACTAAGGTAAACCCTAGATATTCTATCTCCCTCAGAAGCTCTAATAAATGAGCCCCATAGGGTATGATCCTACTGGTTTAGACCACCACTTCCTTTGTATCTGTCAATTGGATTTATTAAAACCCTATATTTATACTAATAATGTGCTTTCTATTAAATTTATATATTATCAATGGTAAATATGTTTAATGGTCAATTAAATATGATAGGATATAATAAAACCAAATATTTGAATGTGTTTTCTATAATAATACATTTAATTAAATCACAAGGTTAATTTTATTTATAACAGTTCGTGTTGTTATAATCTTCCCCCCTTAAAAAATTTCACTATCTAAATTTTCATTTACCACAATAAAATATATTATGGTAACTTTATTTCACTACTTCATATGGTTCCTATATTACTTCTCCAAACTTTTGGTTTCTCTACCACAATTTGACCAAGTGCATTGTCTTATTTTGTAGAACTTTTTCCCTATGATCTAATATCTTCACCAGCTTCTATTCATATGAGAGATCAGTCTCCAATAGTAGAACATTTGGATTGATTACATGTGAGGAGTATGGTATGCACTTTCTTAAGATGGATGCATGGAATAAATCAATTACTTGAGATAGGTTAGGTGTAAGTGCTTGTCGATAGGCCACCACTCTTATGCGATCAAGGATTTAAAAGGGATCACTTTATCTTGGAATAATATTTCCCTTCTTTACAAATCTCATTAATTTCTTGCATGGAGATATGTGGAGGAATACCATGTCTATAACATCAAACTCAAGGTCTCATCAACTATTGTCAGTATAGCTATTTGATTGACTCTAAAGAGCCTTGATGTGTTGCTGAATCGTCTTTACCTTTTCTACCATTTCAACACCTAGTAGTTTGTGTTCCCCAACTTCATACCAACATGCTGGTGTTCTTCACCTCATCCAATAATGGGATTTATAGGGAGTTATTTATATGATTTAGTGGAAACTGTTGTTTAATGAGAACTTTACCAAAGGTAGATGTTGGTCTCATACTTTTCTTAAGTCCATAAAACATGCTCTCAATATGTATTCCAATTTCTGAGTAGTCCACTCAGAATGGCCATTAGTATGAGGATGATATGTTTTACAAAAGTATATATCAGTGTTTAGAGTGTGTTAGAGACATTTCTAGAACTTAGAGGTAAATCTTGTGTCTATATCGGATACAATAGATAGTGGTACACCATGCAGCCACAACACTTCTTTGATGTATATAAGTGAAAGTTGGTTGAGTGAGTAGTCCTCTTGAATTGTGATAAAGTGTGTTTTCTTTGTAAGATGATCCGCAAAAACCAATATATAATTGTTTCCTATTGATGTATTTATAATACTGGTGAAAAATTATAGGGTGATGTTTTCCCATTTCCATGTAGGTATGGGTAATGTTTGTACCATCCCCTTAGATTTATTACTTTTCTCTTTCACTTTCTAACATACAATATATATTAATGTATATTATGTGATATCCTTATTCATATTGTCCCGCAAATAGTGATATCATAGATCTCGATACATCATTGTGCTTCCCAGGTATATGGAGAAGGTTAAGCTATGTGCATCATCCAACATCTCCTTCTTTAACTCGGGAATTTATGGTATACATAGTCTTGACCCAAATCTCACAACTACTTCTTCATTAATATTGAACTCATAGGATTTCCCTTTTCTTATAGTTGCCAAATTCTTCTTAATTCACACACTATCACATTGAGAATACTTTAAATTCTTTATAAGGGATGGTTGATCAATCATTTTTAAAGGAATTAATGAAGTTACTTCCATTACGATTTTCAGGTTTATCCTTTTTAAATCTAATAAGATAGAATTCTTATCAATTATAATCAATGATAAAATTTGTCAGATCTATTAAAATTATAGAATATGATTCATTATTTGATATCCTAGGATGGTAGTGAATTGATCCATCATATTCCTTGATTATCTCTAACCATATTCATCAGAACAGATTCATCACTTTCTATGTGAATATATACTCGAGGCTTTTCTGATCCATATATATTTCAATATTCACCCCAAAGAGAAAATTTCTCCATATTTTCAAAGAGAATATCATTGTAGCCAAATCCAGATAATTCATTGGGTAGTTCTATTTGTGAACTTTAAACTACCATGAATCATAGGCTACAACTTTTTTATTCTTCATTAACACACATCTGAATCACTTCTTTGAAGCATCGCTAAATACCATGAAAATTTATCCACCTGTGGTTAGTGTGATAATAGGTGTGGTGATAAGACTTTTTTTCAAATCCATGAATCTCTCTTCACATTCTTCATTCCAAACAAAATTTACTTCCTTCTAATTTAGGTAAGTTAGAGGTTTTTAAAACTCAAAAATTGATGATAATACCCAGCTAATACAAGAAAACTACAGATATATGTCACAAATTTTGGCATCATTCATCCTTAAATTTCTTGTATATTTGAAGGGTTTTTATATATCCCATTACTTTTGATGATATTTTATAAGAATGAGACTTAATTCAACAAAAACTCATGTTTTTTTACATGTCATAAGCTTCTCTTTTCGTAAGGTCTTTAGCAAAGTGCTCAGATGCACCTCATGCCCCTCCTTGGTTTTAGAGAATATTAGAATATCATATATAAATAATACCATAAAGTTTTCAATGTAATCTCTATAGACCCTATTCATAAAGTACCTGAATATTTCTTGAGAATTAGTGAGTCTAAATAGAATTACTATAAACTCATAATGCCTGTAACATATATGAAAAGTAGCCTTGGGGATATCCTCCTTCTTTAGCTAAACATGGTAATATCCCAACCATAGATCCACCTTAGAGAAGTATTGTGTTAGACATAACTAATATAACAAGTCATTAATCTGTGGTAGAGGATAATTGTTCTTCATCATGATCTTATTGAGCTCACAATAATCAATTTAAAGGTGTATTAATCCATCCTTATTCATGAGGAATAGAGTTGGTTCACCCCATGCTGAAGCACTTGGGAATATGAACCCTTTATCTAGATTCTCCTATAGTTGTTTCTTCAGCTCCTCAAGTTCCAGAGCATCTATTATATATGAATTATCTGATAATGGCACCACCCCAGGTATATTATTGATTGTAAATTCAACCTCTCAGTTAGGATAAAGATCATAAAATTCCTTGGGAAACACATCATCATATTACCTCATAATGGGAATGTCATCAAGGGTGATATTTTCCATAGACACAATCATTTGAGTTAGATAAGCTTTCTCGTAGGGAAATGATTTGAATGCATGAGATGTTGGTAATAAAGAAGATTCATCCTTTTATTTGAACTTGTATATAATCGAAGGATGATTCACAATACGAATATTATTTTCCTTCTCATGGAAATTTATGTTGGATATATATAGGTAAATCCAATTAATACCCATAATTGCATTAAATTACACCAAATGGGGTATGAAAAGGTTCGCTGGGAAGTTCATCCCACAAATTTTGATAGAGGAGGAGTTATTTACTTGGGATGAAATAATTTCCCCATTTTCTATTTTCACCAATAACTCTACTTCTATTCTTTGTAGTGGTATTTGAATACTTATAATAAAATTTTGTGATATGAAGGAATGTGTATAAAAATAATAAAAAATTACATTTTCTATTCTTTAATAAATAATCAGGATACTTTTTACCACTTCATTGTAGGGATTCACCTCAACTATTGTGATCAAAAAAGTTCACCCATATTTTCATGGAGGTTGTTGGTTGTCTCTAAAAACCCTTGTCATAGTGCATTTATTTGAGAAGTTCTTTGTTTACTTATAGTTTAAGCAATAAACAATGCTCTAAGGGTTGACCAGAGCATTATATTCCTCCATCGGATTGGTGGGTCTATCCTATTAGTAATTTCTAGGTAGGTTCCCTTCTTTATCACACCTAAATCATTTTTGCATCCCCCTAAGTAAATTAATGGGGAAAAATGGATTTCCAGAATAAAAATAAACTTTCAGTTCTTTATACCTATGAAACCCTTAAGATTCACTGATATCTGTTTCCACTTTGAGGGAACATCAGAAAATTTACTCATAGATATCAACTTCTTAGATCTCTAGGGATTTTCATAGACAAGGTTTTAGCCCAACAAATAATAATTCAACCTTTAATTCGGGGTAACAAAAAATAAAGAGGTGCATCAAGAAAGTCTTATGAATTTTTACTTATACACCCTAATAGATTGGCCAACTTTTTTCCTGAGGGAAAGGAAATCCCTTTTAATTTTATGTTTGAGAGTGTGAGAAAAATATTTATTGAAAAAATATTTCTAAAATTCCTTCCACCTCATTGCTTCAAAATATTTATAAGGCTTTGTATTTTTTATCAACATCCACCACTAATGAGATTATCCCTCCATATGATAAACATTTAGTAGAACCTTCTCTTTTCCAAAACATTGAAGGGGGGAGAAGATCTTCTCAATGGATTTGATATCTTTTTTTGTGATTAAGGGGCCAGATGATCCATTGAAAGTTAGAGGCCTTTATTGCATAAAGGTCTCAATCGTAGATTGTTCTCTCTTAGAGGGGATTTATATAATCCTTTTTATCCAGGTTTCTATTCAAAACCTGAGCCATGTGAGAGAGTATCATTATAAATTTCTTGATTCCCACTTCCATTGGGTTAGAAATTTCATTAGGATACAAATCACATTTCTCATTTCATTGATTGTTTACCTGATTCCTCCTATTTTTGGCTATTTTCCTGAATAAAGGGAAAATTGGGTATTAATATTTTTATACTAATAAATACATAAAGGGAATCTAGTGACATTAAATGGATAACTTATAAATTATAATTATTTTGTTAACTTATTAATTTCTAGGATTCAATTAATTTTATCCATGATCTATTCCCTAATATATATTCCTATAGTAATTTTATGATCCATTGATATTTATTCATAGTGAGATAATGAATTTACCAAATAATATCCCTTGGGAGTGTCAAAATTGGTGTGCAGCAAGGCCCATTTTTGTGCACCAGTTCCCGGTTGAGTCAAGCTCAACGTGTTGTTTTCGGGTTTTACCTCTTTTACATATGTGTCAGAGCCACATCCACTGGTAAAATCGAGATAGGGGTGTATTTTATTGAGAAACCACTTACTTTATACTTAACAAAATTGAGGGATGTTTTATTATACTTACTCTTATCCCTAAGTCCTTCTATAGAGTTTTCTAATCTTAATCCAAAAAATAAGTAAACCTCCCTTTAATACCAACTATAACAACCTTTCTCTTTATTTCACATTAATACATGATTTATTACACAATATTACACTTAATACAACATAAAATATTGGTAAGTCTAGTATATTTAGGAATTATCTACATTACATGATAACTTAAAATAGGGAATACATCATCTTTATTGAAAACTTCCTTCACATGATCAAAGTATTTCATATAACTTAAAACTGTATGGGATAAACTGAGGACATACATAAGAAATAGTTGATTTATAAAACCTAGTAAGGGAATAAATATTGAATAAAATAAAGAAAATAAGACATGTTATACAATAAACATATAAAAAAGGAGTAAGAATCAAAAAAATGAACAATGAGACATGATATAGCATGATAATCATAAAGGCAACATGGAAAATGTGGAAACAACTTAAAAACTACACCATAAACATATGTCAATGCTAACTTCTAATACAACATGATAGAAAACATCTCATAAAGTAATAAGTTTTACTCCATGTACCAATAAGAAATCTCATGAGACTAAACATTTCCCAATGTATTAGTGCTCTATATATTTTTAAATTCACCCGTCACTTTCATTTCATTCTCACGCTTAAGTGTGCCACATAGATTATACAACATGGATTCATTCATCATAATATGTTATTACATGATTAAGGAGTGTGTAATAAATACGTGTAAGTCCCAATTAAAATAATTATAAGTGTATGAAGTTGAACACCCTTGATAGTAATTGGGTATGGTATTCACTACATAGTTATTTTGTTATGGGAAATCACGTTGAAATTTTGGAAGCATAATGGTGTCACTTAAAAATTTAAAAAATGTTGATGAGAGAGAAAGTGGTATCTCATAATTTATAAATCAAATGGGTAGTATAATTAGTCTTAAATACAAATATCAACATTAGTAATTGGAAATATAAGGCATAAGATAATAAAGACAGTTTAATAAATAGAAGAATGAGAGGATCCCTTAACTTGAAGGTGTGACTCCAAATGCTTGGGAGGGGATTCTTAATAGATTTGGGGAACCTTGGGAGGAATCTATAGAAGTAAGGTATGATTAAGTATGTGATCCAATGATTTTTAGTTAAGAGAAATGGGATTTCTGGTGGGTTTATATATGAAATGAGTGGGGAATTCTTTATTATTTCTCAAGCTTAGGTTTTCAACTCTGTATAATAAAATAAACAAAATCATAAACCTTTACATGGTTTTTCCCATGGTTTTTTCCAAATGGGGGTGTTTTTCAATATTTTATAAGTTCAACGTCCAAACATAACAAAATAACACACTTGATTATGTGGAAGTGAGTCATATAGTTAAAGAAATTATTTTAAAAACATAAAATATATTAATGGTTTTGGAGGATTCATAAAGGCTCTAAAAAATTAATAAAATAAACATAAAATCACATTATTTTAAATGTAAAACATATATTTGTTCTTGGATACACTTTATTTTATTTATTAAATCACTTTTAGGTTATTATGATGTCATAATACACACCATATATTTAAAGAGTATATATTTTTTATCTGAATATTTGATTGTCTCAAAAAATTATGAAAAATTAACCATTGGATAATTTTGAAGTTATAATTCCAAATATAATATTTATTTTAATAAAATAATATTTTATATATGTTAATTTTAACTTTTAAAATAAAAATAAATTTTATTGATAAATGATGGGTTTTTGACCATAAAAGTTTTTGAACCCTTATAAAATTTAAATTTGACTTCATAAAAATTATATTATAATTTATATTTTATAAACAATATTTAATAATATTATTAAAATTTTATTTATTTAAAAAATAAATTCATTCATTAAAATAAATTCCTTAATTGAATTTAAATATTACCCCAAATTACACTGTTTTTTGTTGAATCAAAAATAAAAATCATTTATAAAGTAACAATAATAACAATTAAATATAACCATTATTATATCAAAAATAATATATATACTCTTGTTTATAGGGTCTTGATACATATCCATTTAATACACCAGTAAATTCTCTAAGAGTAAGGTGTCTGACGTTGAGTCTTCCATGGGGTGGTTTGGCATTCATGATTTGTTCTATGATCTCAATGAGATTGAACTTATCCCATTAATGGTTTCTCTCTTGCTTAAGTTATTGTATATCAGATTAGTCTTGGTCTAGGGAAAATCCCATATATTTTATCTCCGTTATAAGCTCCAATAAATGGGATTTATAGGGTCTTATCCTACTGTTTGAGGCCATCACTTCCTTTGTCAGTGTCAATTGGATTTTTTAAAACCCTATATTTATATTAATCATGTGATCATTGTTAAATATTTATATTGTCAATGGTAATGATTATTAATGGTTAATTAAATCTAATAGGATATAATAAAACCAAATAAGTTTATGTGTTTTCTATAACTGTATTACATAAAAATACATTTAATTAAATCATAAGGGGAATTTTATATATAATAGTTCGGGTCGTTATAATAACAACCTATAAGATATCATGTAAGGGTATATGCTATCACTACTACAGAGGTGCGTCCCAATAATGATTTGGTGACTGGTACACTAGTTATTCATTCAAGGATAGAAAAATTTACTTTTTTATTCTAGTTCTATTCACTATTTCAAATCTTGAAAGTTTAGTAGAATTATTCAAACACTACCTCAAAATATGGAAGTTGAGTTATCTATGAGAACAGCGAATGGAGAATTTATTGTATCTAAAGTATATTACTCCTCCACAATAACTTTTAATGGACTAAACCTCCCATATAATCTCATCTTACTTCCTTTGGTGGAGTTTGATTCTATATTGGGTATGTATTAGATATATTTATACAAATCCATCATCGACTGTTGGAAGAGGGAGATCACTCTTCACAATCTGATCCATCCTACAATTATATAAAAGTGTAAGGAAGGGGATGAATATCCTTCATAATCCACAAAACAAGTGTGTATATTATTTCTATATGATCAGTAATCTTTAGCTCAAATGATTGAGGTAAAGAAGAGGATTATACTTTAAAACATACCCATTGTGAGGGACTACACTGATGTGTTCCCTGGAGAATTTCCAAGTCTTCCTCTTAATCGATAGGTTGTTTTCTCAATTAAAATTATGAATGTATCTCTGTCTATATAAAATAATCCTTATAGGATGGACACCATTGAGTTGGAAGAATTAAAGGAGTTATAAGAGAATCTGGATAATGGTTTCATATGCATGAGTGCTTCATTATGGGGTGTGTTGGTCCACTTCTTCAAGAACAAGGATGGATCAATGTGCCTATGCATTGATTATCATGAGATCAACAAAATCCTTATAAAGAAAAAGTATCTCCTTCCACATATAGTTTAATTGATCAATCAACTGCGTGGGGCCAAGTATTTCTCTAAGGTGGACCTTCGGTCGGGATATCGCCAATTAATGGTGACAAAGGAAGATATTCCCAAGACTGAATTTAGAATGCGGTATGGAAAATATGAGTTCATAATAATGGCCTTCAGAATCAGTAATTCTCCAAAAAAAATTAATGGGCTTAATGAATAGAGAGTTTAGAGATTACCTTGACAAATTTTTGGTACTCTTTATAGATGATATTCTGATATACTCCAGGGGCAAGGATGAGCATGAGGAGAATTTGAATATTGTGTTAAAGACATTGCGAAGGGAGAAACTATATAAAATTTATAATAAATGAGAGTTATGGATGTATAAATTATCATTCTTAGTGAATGTTATCACCAGAAAAGGGATATTTGTGGACCCTTCTAAGACAAAGGAAATAAAGGAGTGGACCAGAACAGTATCTATAATGGAGATTCATAGTTTCCTTGTCCTAGATAGGTATTACTGATAATTTGTAAAGAAATTATCATGATTTCAAAACCAACTAACCAATCTTACTTAGAAGGGAGTAAATTTTTTCTGGACTAGTGGATGTGAAGACTACTTCAAAGACGTGAAAATTATTTTTATCACTGCACCAGTACTTACCCTACCCACAAGTGGGGAAATATTTGTGGTATATAATGATGTACAAAAGAATGTATTAAGATGTGTACAGATGAAAAAATGATAAATTAATAGCCTACAAATCAAGGAAACTAAAATTTCATGAGAAAAACTATCCCATGCATGATATGGTGTTGTCAGTTGTGAACTCCGCATTGAAAATATGGTTTCATTATCTCTATGGGGAGAAGTGTGAGATATATACTAATCAAAATAGCATAAAATATATATTTACATTGAAGGATATTAATATTTTTTAGTGAATATTGGTTATAGATCATTAAGGATAATGACTACTCAATCAATTACCATCCTACAAAAGAAAATAAAGTGGTAGATTCTCTAAGTATAAAGGATCTTACAACTTTATTAATGATGAGAATATAAAATGATACAATATTATTAAAATTATAAAGGATATAAATGGGAATCATAAGCGAAGTAACATCATCATTAATTTCTCAAATTATTTCTCAACCAACCCTTATGGAGAAGAAAAATGATGCTCCAATAAATCATGTGTAAATTCAAAAGAAGGTGGAATATATCAGCAATGGTAAATCCTCGATGTTCAAAATTGATGAGGAATGAATCATAAGATTTGGGTTACATATATCTATACCATCAAATCCGGATATAAATAGGGATATTTTTAATGATGCACATAGTTTGACCTTCTCCATCCACATAAGTAACACAAAGATATATCAAGATCTCTAAGATCATTATTGGTGGGACAATATGAAGAAGGAGATCAATGATTATACATCAAAGTGTCTGGTATGTTTGAAAGTGAAGGATAACATGAAAAATAATAAGGGTATTATGTAACTATTACAAATATTAAAATCATAATTAGAAAACATCACAATGAACATTGTCATTGGACTTCTAAAGAAATTCTGAGGAAATCATGATATATGGGTTGTTGTGGATCGTCCAACAAATATAGCTCACTTTATTGCAATTTGAGAGTAATTTCCATTCAATAAAATTTCATGGATATATATATCATAGAACTGATGATGCTACATGTATTATAGTTATCAATTGTATCCAATAAAGATTCAAGATTTACCTCTAGGTTTTGAAAAAGTCTCATATATGCTCAAAACAATGAAATGAACTTCAATGCAGGTTATAACCCTCAAACTGATGGACATTCTGATCTGAGAATTCAGACACTAGAATACATGTTTAGATCATGATCAATATACTTAAAAGGATGATGGGATCATCATTTTTCACTGGTTTAGTTCTCTTACAATAATAATTTATAGCCAAGCATCTGAATGGATCCATTTTAATCCCTTTATAGGAAGATATGTAAAAAAACTACATGATGGGTCAAAGTTGATATAGGTAAGATACTGAGTCCAGAAATTGTCTAGGAAATGGTATAAAAGTTGAAAACCATTCAACATCACATCAGGGATGCCAAAAGTCAATAAAAGATCTATGCATACAATCATTTTCTGGACTAAGAGTCTGAGGTTTGTGATAAGTTATTTCTATACATAACTCCATTTAAAAGAGTCATGAGAATTGGGAAGAAGGGAAGTCTAATTTCCTAGTACATAAAGCCTTTTTAGATTCTTGATCACATCGGAACTATGGAATATCGGCTAGCACTTCCACAAACCATTTCTCAAGTACATGATGTATTTCATGTATCCTTTATGAGGAAGTACGTAGAAGATCCCTCACATGTACAGAATTCAAAAGTGTAATAGCTAGAAAATTATTTTTCCTATGAGGAGAAGCCAGTGAAGATCTTGGACTATAAATATTAATATTTATGCAATAATACCATTGACCAGGTTAAATTACAATGGTGGAATAAAAAATACTAAGAGGTGACTTAGGAACTATAATAACAAATGAAATATAAATTCCCCACCTATTTTCAAATTAGAATGTAAAATTAAATTTCGAGGATTAAATTTCATAAGGGTCGAATAATTTAACATCTAAATTTTATTTGAAAATAAATAAATTTTATGTTTGATAAAGTACAAGATATGTAATATCAAGCTTAAAAGTATAAACAAATATTATTTAAATTTAATTGTCATAACCTATCAGGTAAATTTGATGGAATGAATAGTATTAACCACATTATAATGTTCATACTCATTTCTAACATATAAATTAATTTTTTGTAAATAATCACTTGAATTTTTAGTAAATTTATTTTATTTTTTAAAAAAGTAAATTTTCCTCAAAATGGGTTTTCTTGATTTTTATGATTGAATATTATAATTAATTTATAGAATTTTTATAATTTTTTTTTGAAGGAATGAATTTCATTTTTATATTAGGACTAATATTTGACAATTTTATGAAAATATTTATTTTTCAAGGAATAGTGAAAAATACTAATATTTATTGAAAAATGTATTTTATTTTAAAGTAATTACAATATCAAATTATGTTTTAGATTAATTAAAAATTTTAAATAATTAATTTTGATTAAAAATAATTTAATTATTATTTTTTAAATTGAATTTACACTTGAATTTAGTATGAAAATATTTTATATTTTAAAAGGGCATTTTTCCGAAAAAAAACTATTTTTCATTGTGGTTTTCCAGTTTAATTTTAAATTAAATTATTCAAATTATATGTTTTGAATTTTTAAAAATTTATTAAATAATTTTAATCAATATTTCAAAATTTCTTAAATATTTCCCCTTTATTTTTGGTCAATATGAATGATAACTTTACTATAGTAAAGGGTAAATCGGGTAATTTAGGTTAAAAATCAAATGATAAGAATCGTACATTGACCAAAAAACTTACCTAAGTATTATTATATGATCTTATATCAGACATAATCATAGAAGTTTCTAATTTATGTCCTTTTTGGGAAACTTTAATAAGATTATGACCTTCATAATATTTTTTTTAATGAAAAGTAAAATATATCAAACTCTAGTTTTTAATAAGTGTAATATTTTAATACGGTGTTATCCAGATGATATGTTATAATATAAATATTATTTTTAAATATCAAACATTTATCTACATAATGGTAATTTATCTTAAATTTTTAGTGAATAAATATTTAACGTAAATTTTTACCCAACGATGATGGTATAATTATTTATGTAGTGAAATAATAAAATAAATAATATCAAAAATATTAAATGTAACAAAATTTGAGATATTTATGGTGATCCATGAGTTATAAAGATGACCATGACATTTTTAGGGTATAATAAAAATATTTTTTTTAATTTTACTTGTTTTCTTGGTGTTTCTAAAGTCAATGTAATGAATAGTATCAAAATTGGCAATAATGATATTTTACGAGATTAATATTTTATTAAATTATTTTAAAATTATAAAAAACATAAATAATAATTAAATAGATAATATAAAGTCTAAATTGTCACCCTCTAATCATTTATAATCCATTTTTAATCATTTGGATCTAGAATAGTCTTATTTTATTTTAATATTTTGTGAAATTCCAAAAATGCCCCTCGCCTCAATTATAAAAGGGAACCCCATGATTCACTTATTTACACCACTTTGAGCTACCTAAATAGACAAAAATATAAAAATTTATCTTCTAAAGATATTATTTCAGTTATTCTGGTTCTCACACATCCAAAATACCTACCCTAGGTCCCTTAAAAGATGTTAAAAAGGAGCACCTATATAGAAGAGGTAATCATCTTTATTAACTCTTTCAAGTTTATTTCTTCTTATACCACCTATTAATATGTTATACACATTATAAAATAATAAATTCAATAAAATATATATATTTAGATTTTATTATCATTATGATATAGTCATATTACACCTTTTATCCATTCTACAATAAATGAAATCACCACGTGTGTGTACGTACGACTTATTATATAAACGTAGTAGTGTAATTAGTTTTTCATCACCAATTTACTTTGATTGTTATAATGATAAAAATAATGGATATATATGATAATTATGAAATTATATTTATTCTTTAAAATTAATATATCATCCATTTCTCTAACCATTCACTGTTAAGGTGATGATATCATCACCCATGCGTACATACTGCTTACAATCTCCACGAAGTGATGTGACTCATTTTCAATATAAAACTTTACATAATTTTTATAAAAATGTATTAAATTATTAAATATTATACTTATATACTTTATAAAATTTTGTATATGGTGAATCTATATCCCATGAACATGAATCGAATCTTACATGACAAAACCTACATAGAGAAATGAAGCAGTTAACACCCGAAACAATGGTAATAATGAAATACTATAAATGAGAAGGTGGTAAGAGGTTATATAAGAATTATATATGATATAATAAAAAAATGGTTTTGGTATAAATTAATAACATGCTTTAAACTATTATATAGATGTTTGAGTCACATTAAACTAAAGTAAAGTTCAATGTAATTGTTCTCTTTGAAGATCCATATTTTCATTTGGTTACACTTTCTCTATATTTTCCTCAATTTATATCTTAATTATTATTATATAATTGTCCTATATTTTTTTATATGTACCAAACATATTAATATATCTCAATTAATCTTTCTTTATGGGTAATTACATGTTTTAAATGTTTTACTTCTCAGTTCATCTCAATAAGCAAACCCGGTTAAAGAGAACTTCTCTATTTCTTACCAATTTTTAGGTACACTTTATAAATTATTTTAAGCATCCAATTTTTTTATAAAATCACAAAATTTATCATGAAAATATATTTTACATCATTTTAGTTTTTATTGGAATAATTATTACTTTATCCTCTTTAAAGACTCCTTATTCTTTTCTTTAAACTATGCTTAAGTGACACATTTCTAAAGATACCTAACCACTCTTTTTAATTTTTTCACTTAAATTGGAATTAATTATTCACGATATATTATTATCACTCCTTTATCAGTTCCCAATAATGATTTAAATATGTTCTTTCATGGATACCATTATGATACACCCTTTGTTTATTTTTTATGACATGATTATGAAACTCATTTCTTTCCATGGGTAACCCTTATGTTTGATTTTTTATGTGGCACACATATTCATGCCCATGTTATAATGGGTGTTCTAAGATAGTGCTCAAAGGAATTGTTTAATGTTTTAGTCTCATGGGACATTATGTATGGGATTAGGGAGTAAACCTACTCTATTATGGGACTTTTTCCACCATGTCATATAGTCTTGGCAGTTAGCCTCGACATATGTTTATATAATGATATATATGGCTTCTACATTCCTATTTTTCTATGATTATATGATTCCATTTTTATATAATATTCCTCTATGCGTTTATTTAATATTCTTACCTTTTATTTTATCATATTATTCCTTCTGACTTGTTTTATATGCTTCATTTCCATGTTTATTCTCATATTAGGATTTTTCATACACCCCTTTGTCTATGTAATCCCTGGTTTATTCCCTTAAGAGCTCAAGTGGAGTTATAATATCATTATATAAATTAACAAAAGTATTCCTTGTTCTATTTTCATGATTTCTATTTATATACCCAATCTTCCAAATACACAAGACTTTTTTATCCTTGGTTTGTATTTAATGGATAAGAATGCTTAAAATCATGTAATTATTTATATAAAATTCCTATGTAACTATATCAAACACACATTATCACATGTGGTTTAAACATTTTTTTCCTTTTCTCTAGGTTAAACCCTTTTGACCCAAATTTACTCTTACAATAGTAACTAGATTTTACCCAAATAAATTATCTTTTATTCAAAACAAATAAAATGATAATTATTAAATAATTTGGAAATATTGATTAAAAAATTTTAATCTACTTAATTTGAATCAAATTCTAAAAGTGATAAAAAATAATTTTAAAATAGTAAATGTATAATTTAAAAAAATAATTTATTGAGAAAATTATAACTTAAATTCTAAAATATCGAATATAGGTTTGTAAACTAGAATCAATATTTTTATATTTATAATTTCACTTATAAAATATATATTTTCTATAAAAAAATTAGAAATTTCTATTACATTCTTATATACTAATAATTTCATTAAATCGATGTATTTTTAAAAAAAATTGTATATTGTACTATTCACATTAAAATTGATCATTTTGAAAAAATCCCAAAATATAATCTTATGAAAATATTACTGTTTTGAATCGAAAAATAATTTTTATATATTAAAATTAAAATTCTAAAATTTATAAATTTAACTCTTAAATAAAATTATAAATATAATGAAAACTATTTTTATAGGGAAAACAACTCTTTAGAACACTAACCATTCTTATTGTTATTTCATATTATTTACTAATTAGTGTTAACCAGTTATTTATTTAAATATATATTACTATCAATTAATCACAAGTTTCCTATAATAAAAAATCACAGTGCATAAAAGGGATTTTTTTTAAAAAATATAGTTCTAATCTTAAAATAATATTATTAGTCATTTTAGATATACTAATTGAATTTCATTCATATTAAAAGTTGACTTAATTTCCATTCTATAAATATTTCATAAATTAGTTACTCGTATTAATTCCCTCTAATTAAATATCTATATTTTAATAGTCACACTTAAATATTTATATTTTATCTAAATATATCACAGTTTCATTTATGTCTGGTGTTGTATGTAGATAAAGATATCGAACACATTGTCTTGTTTAAATGCAATCATATATTAAATTCCTATGGTGTTACATAGATTTTCACCACACTGAAAACCATCTTAGACATTGTGTAATTTTCATCCTAGGTAATGTTTATGATTTAATGATGCTAGTATTAAATCTTTTTATCAATAATAAGTTATGAAATAATGATTTTATTCAGGGATCGAGTCATGAGATTTCCCCACTGAGTGAGAACGGAGTAGACCCTCAACCCATAGTGTAGTTCAAAGACACTCTACCCATAATATAGGAGAAATATTCTCCACCTATTTAGTAGTCTATGATTCTATAGAGTTAGAATAAATATTTCAATATGTCGGGGGTGCTTCATGAGTTCCATTGATTGCGACCACCTAGTTTTTTTAGTGATCCAAAACCTAAAGTAGTGGAGGAATGGCTTGAGTTAATAAATCTAGAGTTCCACATGGTATATATTCTAGCTAAACAATTGGTGGTTCTAGGATCTATCCTTCTCCATGGTGTAGTTTTTCATAGATATACATAGGTCATTCAGACCCATGATGAGGAGACACTTCTATGGTAAGAGTTTAATCACCTATTTCATATGTAATATTACCTAGATACATTGATCATAGTGTGAATTAAAGATTTGTTGTACCTATGGTGGGGTATAATTATGGTCATATAATTTCTATCGAGTTTTAAAAATCACATGATGTACTATGGATATGATACATAATGGATTTCTTTAAGAAATAATGTTTGAGAAATGCCTTCATAGAGATATCTAGCCCAATGTTTTTCTTTTCTAAAAATCCACTTATAATATAGTATTGGATATGGATATAGTGATCAAGATATTATTATAGCAGTTAAACCCAATGATAAGTTCTAGTAATATTTTTCTATAATCATAATCATCGTCTATAAGCACTCAACAATGAGAATCATGGTCACTATGCAAGAGGAATATGCATGCACAATACCAATCGTGGGATTTGTCAATAATAATTTTTTTAAAGGAATAAAATTATTTAGTAGATATGATTTACTAAATCGATGGAGGATGAGTTCACATGGAATGTGACTATATGACTTAATGTGAATCAAAGAGAAATCAGGTTTGCATAGTGGATGAACGCCCATGGAAAAATGATGGTGTGATCAGGGGCCACCAATCAGTAGAAAGAGTGTCCCTTAGGTGGGTGATCAAGGTGGATATAACTTTAATACACTTCCACTTATATTTCCCCTATGTGTTCAATGTCAAACTCAAGGATATAATAGCCAAATATGTTTTTATATATAAGTGATGAAGGGTTGCTACTATGTTTCACCTAACATGGTTTGTGGAATGATCTATGTAATCTCTATATTAAAACCCATAATCATAAATACTATTGTGAATAATTATTTTTATAATTTATCCCTTATTTAAGATCTAAATATCCTAATAGAGACCCTATCCTAACCTATGGGACTATAAACTCCTATAAAAATTGATGACAAGCTCACCCACATCTTTTGATTATATGATCATACACTTCATTGAGAGTGGTTTTTGTCACAATATATAGTTTCATGGATGAATATCTGTGAAATCATACATTCTGTAACACCCCAAAATTTTAGAAAATATTTCTCTTTAATTAATTTTATTTCTTTGATAACTTGTGTTACACGAAACACTATGTTTAAACAAAATGCAGTATATTATTAAAATATTATTATGTGACTATTATAACCTAGCCATTAAATTGGTGGGTATGGATATTATTAAATAATTTAATAGATATATAACAAAATACTACTCAATATATATTCATTTATTAATGTTTAGGAAATAATCATTCAATTTTTAGAAAAGTTATATTAAGCTTAGAAATTAGTTTTCCTACAAAATGTTTTCTATTTCATTTTGTGAGAAAATATTATATTTAATTTTTGAGACATTTAAAAAAATAATTTCATAAAAAAAATAATTTTTTTAAATCCTCAAATAAAAAATATATTATGGTTAATTTCAAATATTTTTCTAAAAAGATTAATTTTCCAGTGAATAGTGAAAAATACCGATTTTTTTTCGAAAACCATATTTTTGTTTCAAGCATGAAAAAAGTTACATTTTTTTAAATGGTTTCTAAGTAAAATTAGATCTCTTATATTTTAGATAATTCAATTAATTTCATTGGAATCAATTTTTTGTTTGAATTTGGTGTAAAAATATTTGTATATAAAAAAAATAATTTTTATGAAAAATAGTTTTTGTGCGTGCAATGTGTTTTTGTATTAATAAATTAAGTTAATCACTATTGGAGAAATATTCTAACTAATTTTATATATTATATATTCAATAATAATTTTAAAATTAATTTAATATTTTTATAATCATGGGATAATAATATACCAAGTTTTATAATTAAAAATATATTTTTTTAAAAAGTGATTTTCATTATGTTTTGAATTCTTTTTTTAAAATTGATTTATCCACTTATATTTATTGAATTTGAAAAATTTTATTCCATATTTATAATTAGGATATTCTAATTTGGTAAATATTCACCTTTTATTTTTTACCAATATAAATAGTAATCATGGTAAAATTTATCACCTCAGTAAAGGGTAAATCAGGTTTATCTAGATTAAAACTAACTAATAAGAACATTATTTTTCATCCTAATTCATATTTGATAAATTGGATTCAACCCTTAACACCTTACACTATAAATTTAGTTTTTTAATGGACACTTGTCCATGAAAATGACTTATATATTATTAAAATTAAAGAAAGTTACGAAATGATACTCTCTTAGTTTTAAATATCCTTATGTGTTCACAAAGGGAAAAAAGTAGTTATGAATGAATATTAATTTTAATTTTTTGTATAATGAGATTATATTCCTGATGTTAATTTATTTCTAAATTTTGGGTTTTATATGATTTCCTTAAATTCAAATACAACACCAAAAAAATATTATTCAATTAATGAAAAAATAAATTAAATTATTTTAAAAATATTAAAAGTGATATAGTTTAAGTAATGTATAGTGTTACCAGAATTTTATAGGTGTTTATGTCATATTAGTGTTCTTTTAATTGATTTTATTCTAATTCAAAGTTTTTCCTTATGTCTTTTAAGTCAAATTAAATGAATAGTGTCACAATTGACTATACTGATATATTATCAAAATAATATTTTACTAATTTATTTTAAAATCATGAAATTATTAAAATAAGACAAATTTGATATTATATGGTCCCAAATTTCATGACTTGGACATTTATGGTCTAATTATCTCCTAATAAGTAAAATATTCTAAGAATTTATTATTGAAAATTTTGTTACCATTGTTAATATAAAAATTGATTAACTAAGGGTTAATCAAAATGATAAGGTTTAAAATGACAAAAAAACATGTTTAAATTATTTTTTTTTTTTATTATTAAAACCATATCCTTCTTTATTTTTGAAAACCTCATCATTTGGTGGCATTTGTCTTGAGAATGAATTTATAATAATTTAATCTTTTAAAAAACTCCAAAATTTTCACTCACCTAAATTATAAAAGGTAACCTCTTATATAGACCAAACTCTACCAATTTATCATCTAAACTTCCCTAGACATGTTCTAGAGGTTTTTTTCTTCCCTAAATACTAAACCTATATCCCTTTAGAGGAGGTCAAAAGGAGTCATTTCAAAAAATACGTAATCGCCTTAACCGATCACTTTCTTTTCTACTCTTCTTTAACACCTATATATCTATTGAATTTATCATAAAATAATAATTTAATTATACTCAATATACATATATTTTATGATTATTATTAAAACACCATTATACACCATATTTCCCATCAAATGATAAGTTAAAGTATCTCTCAAGTGCATGTGTGGCTTGTCGTCTCCACATAGTGTTAAAACTTATTTTTTCATCATAAACTTTTATTGATGGATACTATGATGGGTTTAATTTTTATATATGATATTTATAAAATAACTATACTTTTTAAATTATAATATCACATATAACTACTAACTTCTAAATTTATGGAAAACGATAACACTGATCATGTGTATGTATGGACTATCATCTCCATGAAGCAATGTGATTCATTTTTCATTTATTTTTTACATTGATGATAATAGGTATGGATTTAATGAATATATATGATATAATAATTATTTTTTAATGTTTATTTTTTTTCAACTTTCCTTATTTTGATCCATCAAAAAATAAAAACAACATTTATGCGTACATATGGCCCACCATCTCCATGAATGGGGTAGTTAAATTTTCTATATATAATTTTTTGAATGACTATAAACATGTATATAAAAATTATATATTATATTTACTTCATTATTAAAATTCACTATATGATTTAACCATGATAAAAATAGAAGGAATAAAATTATTGAACCAAAACATATGTGAAAAACAAAGTAGATATAACTCAGAAAAATTATTTTAATAAAGAATTTTTAATAGACTGGTGATAAAAGTTTATAAGTTAATAATATATGGTATTATATATATTATTATGGTTATTTAATAGATTTATAATAAATTTATATTTATTATACATGAGATTCCAACACGTACTAAGGAATTTGTACCGAAGGTAATGGATTTTCATCTCACTTTAATTTCTGTAAGACACATGTCTTATAAACCACTTGATTATTTTGTCTAGTGTATATACTTACCATGAATTTATATTATGATTATTATTATGGAAATTATCCGGATTTAATTATCCATATGATTCTATTTCTTTTATGGTACATATGATTCAAAAGTTACCAAAGTGGTAAGGGGTTTTATGTTACAATCTCATTATTTATCGGAATTGTTTATAATTAAATTCTAATGATAAAATATTATGATAAACCTCTCTTGATACTCATGAATTTTTATTTCATCTATTTATTTCAAGAAAATAAATGTTTTACATTCATTTTCCTCACCTTATATACTCAAGATACCAAAAATATGTTTTTAAGGGAAATCAACTTCAAATTATCTCTTCTTTCAAAAAGCCTTTTTCTTTCCAGTCAACTTTCTCTAAAAATGTTGTAAATAAGGTTTTACTATTATTATATTATTTTTAAAATTAGTTTTTACCCAATTTATAATTTTTACCAAGTAGTTTAAAAGTAATCTTCTTGTGGTTTTCTAAATGAGGATCTTTTTTAATTTTCTGAAAAAAGTATAGAATGAATGTTTTCTAACATATACATCATAACCAAAATTTCTTTCCATTATAGCCACTTAATGTTTTTAAGGTTACTTTAGAATATCCCATATTTATTTTTGATGAAAATTTTTTCTATAATATTTTGTGAATTTATATATTTTAATGAAGTGATTTCAAAATAGAAAGGTTATTTTCTTCAAGAATGTGCTAATGATATTTTGATTCATCAATAATAAAAACTTTCAATGTTTGTTATGATTTAATGAGAATATTATCCATTTATACCATAATTATTCTTTCTCTAGATATTTTATGTCTATTATGACATGATTTTTATAAATATCATTCCTTTTCCATGGGTTTTTCTATGAAAAAATATTTATGAAACTCATTTTCTTTTATGGGTTCTGATATACCGAATGGTTTATGATATTATAGTTCACATTTTAATGATTTTAATTATATTATGGGTGGGACTTATATATCCCTCTAATTAATTTGGTAAATATTGATATCTCATGTGATAAACAGGACTGGAATGGTAAGAAAACTTAGTTCATTAAGGGATATTGTCCACTATGATGGTTATGGGAGTGAACCTTGAATACTAATATGTTTTGAGCAGTGAACCCAATCCATAATGATTGTCTTGAAAATGACCCTTTAATACTAACAAAATGATTTTCTATACTTATATGTATTCCACTGACTTGTTTCTTATGATAATATTATGCTGTCATGGATCATGTTCATTAATTCTTTTATGTTTCATGTCTTATGAACTATAAATATTTAAGCCTTGACTCAAGATTATGATTTATGATATACAGGGTACGATTTTCAAATGTTATGCTCATGTTCTTATGAACTTATGTTCATTTTATTCTCAAGTGATCATTAACATCTCACTTGTTTACCCTTATTGATAATCTGAGCTAACTCTTTTTTGTGTTTCATGGTTATAAAGAAAATTACTATATGTGATATGTATAATAAGGGTTATAATTATGAATAACTTAGTGGGAGATGATGTAGATATTTTATGTAAATGTTTTTATATGTCCAAGTTTATAATGGCACTAGACCTTTTCGATTTTAGAGTAGATCGTTATATTATGCAATGAACATTCATCAATTAAGATGTGATATCTATGTATGAAAATTATATGCCACTATAGTTGGTATCATAGAAAGTTTTAGTTAACCATTTGAAAAAATTATGAGAAAACTTTAGTAAGAACCCTGGAGATAAGTCTAAGTATAGGATATAACCTTAAGTTTTTGGTAATGATCTTGAATAAACTAGGTTAAATCTAAAGTGTAATAAAAGAAGGTTTCATTATTTATACATCCTTTAATTATTTTTTATGATTATTTGGTTTCCCACTATGATTATTTTTTCCCATACTATTCTTTTTGGTTTTAGTAAATTTCTAAAACTCAAAGAAATTGAGTTAATGTTGAATGTGGTGGTCAATGTAATGACTATCCTGATGACAAAACAACAAAAATAATACTAAGAATTAGATACCTTATGATTATTCTTAATCAACTATCTCATAATATGGTTAACAATCTCAACTTTTTTGAGTTTCTTGAAAGTCCAAATATTATAAATCTTGAGTTTTATAAATATAATAGAGGAAATAAGATTCAAATTACAAAATGTCTAAAATGTAGAAAGAATCACTCAAGTTAAGGTATCATAGGAATAAATAGATGTTTTAGTGTAGAAAATAAGTAAACAAAGTAAGTAATTTCCAAGGAAAATGAAAATTTAGGTTTACGCAATGGATGAGAATAATGGTCTCCATATGGTATAATTGATGGTTTAATGTTTTAATTGTGGAAAGTACGTGAATTATAAAAATTTAGGTTCTTGGGGGATACTATAAAATAGATTTGGTAATTTTGTATAAATAATGGTTTAACTAATGTTGATAAAGAGACTATGAATGATGTATGAAAGATATATATTATTTTAACATAATTTTATATTCTAAAAGTAAGAATAATGATTAAATTAAAGTTTATGAATCTTAATACATGACTTATATTTCATATTTTAGGATAGAATTATTGAGCCTACTGTCTATATAATGGGTCTCCCTCTACCCATATAGAAATATGACTTTTCTTTCATAATAAAAAGAATATTAGACCCTAACTTTTAAAAAATTATTAGGGATTAATATGATGAATCCTATTTATGATTTGAGAATGAAGTCAGATGATTTAAGATTTTATGAATTTGGATTCAAGAATCATATTATATAATTTTTATACCAATTATATTCTAGTTATAAAATCATGAAACTTAAGGATTTTTTCACATTAGTTTTTCTTTAAGTATTTTAAAACATATTTTGAATGGTACTAATAACCAAGAAAAGTAATTTAGTTGTTATGTGATATTTATATAGAACATGTGATTAAGGGAAAGATAAACCATAATATGTGTCTACTATTAAGTTAATAATTTTTAGTTTGGATAAAGAGGTAATTTAAATTGATAGTATTTGTAACCTTGAAATTGGTTTGTGATTTTATAAAAAGTAATTTAGGTCATCCTTGATGAAGTTCAATTCATTTTTTGGACTTGAGTAAAATATTCAATAATTGTGAACTTATTTGAGCAATAATGATTGTGTTAATTTTTCAAGAAGATATTTTTTCATGTTATTATAACATAAATTTTATGGATACTCTCATGGGTTTACAATTTTAATGTTGATTTTTAGTTCAAAGTCATAAACACCCCTTTTAATGTTTTAAGTGATGGGATTTTGATATTCTATTGATGTTTAAATAACCTTTAGGGTTGATATATGATTTTATGATAAGTTAATTATATAATATTATATAGTGTAATATAGATAATCTTGATGGTTGAAAATTGATTCATTGACAAGGTGATATTTTGAATGATATTTAGACTACATTTTAAGTTAGAATCTAAATTCAATTTATAATATTTTAGTGAATTTCACTCTGTGATAAGATTATATAGTAATTTATTATCTTTATTAATGATATTTGAGAGATTTTTCATTAGGTTAAGGTATATGTAACCATTAGTTTTAATAATTGATCTAACATGAAAGATTATTTAAGAAGGTTATTGAGGTAATAATGGTTTTTGATATTAAAGTTTTATTTATTCATATGGTGTTTCATTCATTTTTAGAATCATTCCATACTAACAAATTTTGGTTTTGGTTAATTTCTAAATATAAGAGGAATACCTTGATATAGTTTTTCAATTAGTTAGAATTAGTTTTTAGTGATTAATGCATAAAAATTTATCTCAAATACTCATTTTTTGTAGAAAAATATTAGATTGTGGTAGAAATTGAATAAAGAATGAAAAATTCATTTAAGAGTAAATATATTTCCTTATTTTATTATTATATAGGGTAAATTAATTCCTCAACTCTTGGAAAAAATATTAAGACAAAAATATTGTTATATAACCTTTAATTTGAATGAATTTATGGTCTTTTAACCCCTCATTGATTCTTCGTTTTTGCAGTTTTTAAATTTCCCCTAATAATGTTCTTTGTCGTTCTCTATTAGTCTGTGGGTGTTATTTTCTACTAAATGTAAATTTTTTCTCTTCCCATTTATGTTCTCTTATTTTGAAACCTAGTTTTGTGGTGACCTTTTTTACTTCTCTTTCCCACTTTTTTAGGGAAGTTTTTTATTAACCCTTTTTATGATGTAGGTTTCAAATGATGGTATTTTAAAATATAAAGCCTTTTATTACCAAGAAAAATTTTAAATTAGTAGTATAAAATTTATTAAATGGGTGGGGTAATTTAATACCCCAAAATTTTAGAAAATATTTCTCTTTAATTAATTTTATTTCTTCGATAGCTTGCATTATAAATAACATTGAGATTAGATGATCTATGATATATTATAAAAATATTTTTATGTGATCATTATAACCTATCCATTAATTTATATGGTATAAATATGATCAAATTTTTTAATTAATACTTTGTAAATAAGAATTCAATTTTTAGCGGTTATATTATTTTAAAAAATAGATCTCCTTCAAAATGATTTTTAATTGTTTCTTTAGAATATATTATTTTTAAATTTTGACACCTTCAAAAAAAATCATAAAACAGACTGAATTTTTTAAATAATCATATCAAAATTATTATAGGGGGAATTTCTAATATTTTTCTGAAAAGATTGATTTTCCATTAAATAGAGAAAAATACTAATTTTTTATTGTAAACTATATATTTATTTAAATAATTTATAAAGATTTGTTTTATTTAAGAATTGTTTCAAAGTATAATTAGATATATTATTTTTTAAAATAATCTAATTAATTTCATTGGAATCAATTTTATTTTTAATTAGTTTTAAAAACATTTTAATAAATAAAAAGGCATTTTTTTTAAAATGTGTTTATTCACAGAATGTGTTTTTCTATTACTAGATTAAATAAATAACTATTTTTTAATGATTATAATTAAATTAATATATTATATATTCAATCAAATGTTTAAACATTTTATTAATATTTTTCTTATCATGGGATAAGAATTAACCATGTTTTATGATTAGAATTGTATTTTTCAAAAAAGTGGTTTCCATCGCATCTTGCATGATTCTTTTTAAATTAATTAATTCCACTTATATTTATTAAATTTAATAAAATGGATTAAATATTTTTAATCAGGGGTTAAAATATGGTAAATTTTCCCCTTTTATTTTTGACCAATATGAGTAGTAATCGTGGTAAAATTTATCTCTCCGGTAAAGGGTAAATCGAGTTAATCTAGATTAGAACTGAGTGATAAGGCCATAATTTTTCATCTTAATTATTATTGTATGTGTAAAATTATACCATTAAAACCTTGGGCCTTAAATAGAGTTTTTTAATGGAAAATTGTCTATGAAAAAGACTTATATATTATTTAAATCCAAGAAAGTTACAAAATGTCCCTCTCTTAGTTTTAAATATCCTTATGTGTTAACATAGGGAAAAAACTCGTTGTGAATGAATATTAATATTAATTTTCTATATTATTAAATTATATTCATGATGTTAATTTATTTCTAAACATTAGGTGTTATATAATTACTTTAATTCTTTCACAACTCCAAAATCATATATATTCAATTGATGAAAAAATAAAATAAATGATTTTGAAAATACTAAAAGTTATATAATTTGGGTAATTTATTGTTTTCAAATAATTTTATAGGTTTTTATTAAATATAATTTTTGTGTTAAAATATTATATTCTAATTATAACTTTTTATTTGTGTCTTTTTAGTCAAATTAAATGAATAGTTTCAAAATCAACAATAATGATATTTTATCAAAATAATATTTTATTTAATTATTTAGAAATTATAAAAATATTGAAATAAGACATAGTGGATATTATATGGTATAAAATTTGAAAAAAAATCCATTTATTTTCCAATTGTCATATTATGAAAAAATTAAAACCCCATTATTTTTTGAAAAAGGAATTATAGTAGTTAAAATTAAAATTGATAATCTAAGGGTTAATCAAAGTGATAAGGTTTAAAATGGCACAAAAACTTATCTAAATTTTATTTATTAGTGGTATTACAGCCATATGATACCATATAATTTAATCCCTAATCATTTTTATTCAATTCTCTTGAGAATTAATTTATTATAATTTAATATTTTGAGAAATTTAAAAAGTTCCCCTCACCTCAATTAAAAAAGAACATCTCCACCTTCACTTCTTTACACAAAATTGAGCGTTATAGATTGACTAAACTCTTAAAATTTCTATTTTAAACTTCCTTATCCACATTATAGAGTTTATATTATTCCATAAATAGTAACCTTATATCCCTTTTGAAGAGATCTAAAGGAGTTATTTCCAATAATATATACTTTCCTTAACCGGTCACTTTATTTTATACTCTTCTTTACCTCATTTAAATCTATGGTATTTAACATAAAATAAAAAATTAAGTTTCCTAAATATGATTAAATGTTATTATTATTATTATAACATCATTATACACCCTCTTTCCCATCAAATGAAAATTTAAAGTATCGCTTGTGTGAATGTTTGACTTATCATCTCCATGAAATAATGCAATTAATTTTTTTCATCAGCATCTTTTATGGATGGGAATTATGATGGGTTTAATGTTTATATATTATATTTATGAAATAATTATTATTTTTTAATAATAATATCACGTATAACTACTTACCTTCCAAATTTTTAGAAAATGATAACGTCGATCTTGCGTATGTGTGGACTACCACCGCCACGTAGTGATGTGATTCCTTTTTCATTTATATTTTACATGGATGGTAATAAGGATGTATTTAATGAATATATATGATATATGTGATATAATAATGATTATTTATAGGTGATTTATTATTTAAATTTCTTTCATTTCATCCATCAAAAAACGGAAACAATATTAATTTGTATGTACGACCTACCATCTCCATGAACGGTGTAGTTAATTTTTCTATATCTAGTTTTATGAATGAATATAAAAATATATATAATTAATATATATGATATTTATTTTGTGATTATAATTATTTATAATATGTAGATATGATTAAAATATAAGGATGATAACTACTGAACTAAAACCAATATGAAAAACGAAGCAGATATCACCTCGAACAGTGTTTTTAATATATAATTGCTAATTAATGGGTGATAAAGGTTTATAAGTAAATAATATATGGTATGATATATTTGATTATGTTTCTATTATATATGTATAATAAAAATATATTTCTTATACAGTATATTCCAATGTGTATGAATAAATTCATACCTAAGGTATGTTATTTTTATCTCACTTTAATTTTTTATGGGAAACATGCCTTATACACCACATGTCTTTTGTGTGGTGTAGATACTAAACATGAATGTATTTTAGGAAAATTAATATGAAAATTATTTGTATTTACATATCCATATAAATCTATTTCTTTCATGGGGATTTTCTTTAAAAATTTACCAATGTGGTAAGGGTTTTTATGTTACAATCTTATTGTTTGTCGGGTTTGTTTAGGATTAATTTTTGATTAAGAAATATTATGATCGACCTCTCAAGATACTAATAAATTTTTATATACTCCAGTTATTTCTTGAAAATAATTTTTTTCCTTCCATTTTCCTCACCTCATGTAATCATAATACTAAAAATATTTTTTTAATAAAAATTAAATTCATTTCTCTCTTCATTCAAAAAATCTTTTTCTTCCATATCCATGTTATTTAAAAATGTTTTAAATATGGTTTTTACTATTTTACTATGATTGTTTAAAGTCATTTTTAACCATAATTTAATTTTCACTATTTTTTTAAGGAATCTTCTTTTTGTTTTCCAAATGAGGTATTTTGTGACTTTTTTGGAAAAGTATAGAAGGAATGTTTTTTAACTTATACTACAAGAACCGAATTTTCTACAGCCATAGCCACTCAATGTTTTTAATCTTCCTTTATAATTTCTCATGGTTATTTTCAATGAAAAAAAAATTATATAATATTTTAGAAATTTTTAGATTTTGAATAATTGATTTATAAATGTAAATTGTTGACATCCTGGTTTTAATGATCACAAAATCATGTTTCAAATGATATTAATGAATTTATTATTTATCTGTAAGTAATATATATTCTGATCCATGTGATAAAATTATATAATTAAGAGACACCATCAAAATCCACACCACCAGGATATCACTCTACTGGAATTTCATACCATTGGACTTTAAATTTGACAAATACTGAGACACCATCAGTCGATACGACGTCAGGATGTCAAACTGCCAAAATGAAAATTTGGCTAAGTATGAGATATCTCTAGACGAGGTACCACCAATTTCATACCACCGACACATAATTTTTTCTAATTCTAAGACACTGTAAAAGCAAAAACCTCCATACCAGACACCACTAGTTGAGTCGCAGCCATCGTAGTAGAAATATGGCTAGGTCTAAGACAGCTCAAGTTTCATACTGCAAGAACAACATACTACAAGAGTGAGACACCATCAGACCTTGATTCATCACTAGTTTTATACACCGCCACTATTTTATTTAACTTATCCTTTTAAATTAAATTATTATAATGTATATATTCATGTATGTTAATTCCATTTATTATTTTAATAATTTTCTCTTAAATTCTTGACAGAAATCATTAAAGGTATTTTCAGAATTTTCATTATGAGGAAGCAGCTAATATGGATATTCTTATTTATATTGTTACTAATAAAAGTGTAGCACACTCCCTTGTGCTGTAAGAGATGAAATAGTGAATTAAGTGGACTGATAGAAATTTGGGACCTTGAACTTTAGGAATACCCATACAGCTAAACCTAATTAAAAATAAGAAGATCTCACCTGTTAAAATCATTCAACTAGAAGACGAACTACAGATTCACATTTTTTTCTTTCCTCTACTGAAAGAATAAGAGTCTGTGAAACTCTATTTTCATAGATCCTTCAAAATAACCTGACTCAAGATTCACTTCTAAATCAAATCAAGAGTCACAAAATGGATAGTGAAAATAAATATCACTTATAAACTCTACACTTTTAGATTTTATTATTCTATTTGTCTTTATTACATTTTGAGCAGTGTGTGTGAATACTCTATTTTTTCACATGAAAACTTTCTCTTGTACTTAACTATAAGATACACAATATCTTCTCAAACTCTTTTTATACTTATTTCTCCCACAGATAAGAGTAGTAGAGGTCCTTGTGTGGCATGTTTATCTTTTACTCCCATATATAATTGTGGAAGAGGTAATGTGTGGTCTGGACAGTTTGTTAACTATTATAAAACCTAATCCAAGTTGGGGATCAATTTTTTATTTTATATAAACTTCTTGGTGTCGGGTGATCACATTTTGGAGAGTACTAAGTCTCTACATGAAACTAAACCTCTTATATTCAATGTTTTTTGTTGAATTCTATAATTTTCCATGATTATATTTCATCTTTAAAAAATAAAATTGTTTTAACTGTAAACAAAATATATACTTTAATAGTTTATCTTAATGTGTGTTTATATAGTATTTTTATCAAATAAAATGATTTCAAAGGATCCAATAATATTGAATATTATTCATATAATACCTAATCAATCTTTAAATAAATATTTTGAAAGATAAAGGTTTATATCAAATTACTTATTTTGATAAACTATGATACATTTAAATATTTAGGGGGTTTCAAAATAATCATTTTAGATAAAAAAAATTATTGGGTACTCAATTCACCCCCACTTAAGATATTCACTTTGACCAACATTTCATATAAAAGGTTTTATTTTTGTTATTTAAGTTTTCAAATTATTTTCAAATATGATTATAGTTCACTTTAAATATATAATATTTATGTCATTTCTAAATTTAGTTCTTTAAAATGGAAAATCATCAAGAAGGTTAAAATACCAAAAGACCTCCTTTCATTAATGGTACAAATTATGCTCAATGAAATATTAAAATAAAAATGCATATAGAAAGGATATGTTTTGATATTTATTTTGCAATATAAGGTGAATAAGTTATACATGGTACTACTAAAAGTACTTCGGATGATGAAACAAAATTATCTTACAAAAAATATTATAAAGAAATTAATTCCCTTTACTATGCTTTAGGATATGATTAATTTTACATAATTTCTTCATGTAAAATAACTTTTGAATTTTGGGACACTCTATCTATTTCCCATGAGGGAGCTTCAAATGTTAAATATATGAGGCTTAATAGTTATACTATTAAATATGATAATTTTAAATAAAGCCTAATGAACCCATTTCTGAAATGTATCTCTGGTTTAAGGATATTTCCAACACAATTATCTCACTTGGAAAACCAGTATCTAACAAGGATCATATTATTTGACTTATATGATGCATACTAAAAATATGGATAAGCACGTCAGTTTCAATCATAGAATCCTGAAACATAAGTAAACTAATTTTGAAAGAATTGATTTGAAAGCTTATCATGTATGAATAAGAATTAAAGGTAAACTGTGAAGAATATGGTAATCATAAAAGAAAGTTAATAGATTTCAATACTACTTCCCCTAGACAACAAAAATAAAAAGAGAAATATAAGGTACAAGATGCCAGTTATTGTGATATTGAATCACCTCCTGAAAGTGAAGAGGAGATAGTTCACCTGACCAAAAGATTTAAGAAGTTATATAGGAATAATTTTATTTCTATAAAATAAAACTATAATGGAAATTATGATAATCAAGAAAATTGGAATAGATAATGGAAGAAATATGATGATCCAAATGAATTTTTATGCTATGAATGTAAAAGATAAGGTCACATAAAATCTAACTATACAAATCTTAAGTACAAAAAGAAATCAAAAGAAAATTAAAGAAGATACAAGAATGTTATGAAATACACCTAGATTACATCTAAAGATATCTCAAGTGATTCGGATACTTCAACTAAAGAAATGAAAGACTGAGAAAATATGTTTTTTGTGACTAAAGTCAGTGAGGTATTTGATTTACCTACTATTTATAATATTTTTCATATGCATAATTCTGATCATTATGACACTAAACAACATGATAATGATAATATTTCTAATGAATAATTATTTTAATATTTTATTATGCTAGGGAATTAATTTAATGAATTAAAGGATAAGTATAAAATTATTAAAAGGTAGTATCCTCTAACTATAAATATAAAATCAGAAATTTCTATAGAAAAATAGAAAAATGATCAATTGCTCAAAGAAAAAAATGAACTTAAACTGTCAAATAAGAAATTGAATAAAGATCTAAAAAAATTACAAATGGTAGAGAGACACTCACACAAATTTTTGGAAATAAATTTGCACCAAAATATATTACTAAAATAGTATATGATCTTGGACAAAGAAGAATATAAAAAAGTACTTTTGTTCTTAAATCTATACCTGAAAGTGTTACTGCAAATCATTTTTCCAAGGATCCTAAAATGGTTTGTAATAGTAAAAGTTTTTAATATTTTTATAGGAAACCCATTAAAAAAATTTGGGTTCTCAAATATTTTATTATTGTAATTTCTATACCCAAAAAGATTTGGTTACAAAAATCATTTCTTTTTTAAAACGTTTTTTGTAGGAAAAATGATTGAAGACCTCTAATATAATTATATAGTACTTGGATAGCGGTTTTTCAAGACATATGAATGGAAATTATTCAAGTTTCAAGAGTCTCATAATGGTTTATGGTGGAAATTTCACCTTTAGTGATAATTAAAAAGGAAAAATCATTGGCCTAGTCTAGATTGGTAACAAAAATTCAATTTTAATTTCTAAATATTTATATGTAGATAGTTTATAGTATAACTTCATCAGTATTTATTAGTTATATGATGATGGTTTTTATGTTATGTTTGAGAATGATTCTTCTAATGTTTATGATTCTAAAAATTTATTAATTTTTACATGTTTTTGAAATTATAATGTTTATGTTGTAGATTTAAATTCATCAATTTCTCAAAATGTTTCATACTTAAGTGCCTTTCACAAAGAGTCATGGATTTTTCATAAGAGACTAGGCCATTGAAACATTCACTCACTTAGAAATATAACTAAGAAATGGATTGTTAGGGATCTACCTAAGCTTGATTTCTCAAATATTAAAGTCTATAACCCCAATAAAAAGGGAAACATTATAAAGTTTTTTTTTATAATATAGAATGGGGTTTCAACTTCTCAACCCCTTGAGTTGGTTCACATGGATTTTTTTAGACCTTATATAGTTTCAAGTCTTAATGGGAAGCAATATGTTTTTGTTCTTGTAGATTATTTATCTATGTATATTTGGGTATACTTTCTATATCGCAAAATTAATGCCTACTGTCACGACCCCCTCCCCACAAAGTGTACCCCTCCTGGGCCGGCAATGTGAGAAGGGAGATAATGACCCCCGAGTCCCGCCTCCAGTAGGCCCCGGGTTGGCGACTAGCACCGAGGGTATAATACACACACAAGTGGGAGGCATTACCCTCTAAGAGAACACATGCAGAAGAGAGAGATAGAATAGACTCCAACCAACTCCAACTCATAACTGAAATATAAAAGAAACCCAAGTACATATATGAAATGTCATGAAAAAGTACTACAACTGAAAGGGAAAACTAAAAGTACCCAAAAGAAAGAAAAACGGCAGCGACCACGAGCCCGAACAGCTCCTCCTCCAACCGCAAGCTAGTAGTAACCATCTTGATCTCCAACTTGCTTCAAGTGACCTGAAAAAACAGTTTATATGTACATAGGGTGAGTATAACAGTATACTCAGTAGGATCCTCCCCAAGCCTCTCGTGCAAAAGTAAAGAAAGCATGCTAAAGCCCAGTGAACAACAAGTGAAACTAACTCGTCACCTAAACAGGTATACTATGTTCCCAACCTTACCATGGATACTCTCACCAAGTAACGCATACAAGAATATAGCATATAGTAAAGAATATCAAGGGTACCCCGCTACTACTTCCCCACTGGTTTTCCTCTTTTCCCCAACGACATATGTCCTGTGCATCTCTCTCCAAAGGCTTGCCCGCAGACACCTAGGCTAAGCTCCACAATCTGCACCACATAGGCTTGCCCGCAGACACCTGGGTGAAGCACCACACTGTTCTCACAACCAAAGTAACCAGGTAGTTTCTGGGAGCCACCATAGCTCGTATAACGTGTATCATAAATTGAGTATTATACCTCAAGCCATCGCAGCCCATATGCCGAGTAAGGATCCTCAAGCCATCACAGCCTATACATGTTACACCTATAGTATTCCATAGGATACTATATCCAGAATATATGTGTGTGAAATAACCACAAGCCATTACAGCCCTCTACACACATATATGGGTAAAACTAACCACTGTGCCTACCAGCACAAAGATCTACCAAGAGAAGAGAGCGGGGCCAAAGGGGGTAGTCAGCCATTCTACCTCCCATCAGAATGTTGGGGAAAACACCCCCCCAGGGCTCAGAATTCCCGGGGTGTCAGTTTCCCTTACCGACAGGGTGGAGTAGCGTATAGAAACACAAAAAGTACAGAATATATAAGTAACTCACATCCACACTATGGGCATTACCTAGTCTTAGATACAACTACAGCTAACGTCTCTCAGACTCCAGGCTGCTACTTCAAAGACTAGGTATCCTACAAGCACACAACCAATTGAAGAGATTTATTATATTACTCCATTCTAATTTATCAGTTCCACTGTACATTAATTAATTCTTTAAACATTAATTAAGAATGAACAATTCCACATTAAACTGAAATGGCATCACTTTCAAAAACAACTGCTCCTTTTTAAGATTCACATCACCTTTAAATTCCAGCATCTCCATCCCCGTGGATTTTCACCATTTAATCAAACATTCATTACAGAATTACTTTTCCACATTCCCAGACATTCTAGAAAAACATCCTATGCTTCTAAACACAAAGGAGGCTCAACACGGTGAGTAGATATACTACCCGTTGAGTCTTTGCCACCTATAGAAAGAGCATATACCCATTATCCCTCGGAAGGCTAAACACGGAAAGCACGTGGCATACCCCGTGCGTCTTCGCCTCCTTCGGAAGAAGGGTAGCAACACCAGCCGCCTTGAGCAGTGGGGAAAAGCAAAGCAGATTAACAACCAAACCAAACCACCAACATCAAACCATCACATTCATCTCATACCATCACCCTTGGTGTCCTCCCCGACACCCATATGCATAAACCGATGCATCTCGCCACACTAGGCATCATCCGCTGCCACAACCACAAGTCTCCATGCCTCCACATATCACAACAGCTATCCAGGATCACATCACAGCACAAGCAGCAGGAAAACAAACATCACAAAATGGGCTCTCGGCCCTTTAACAAGGCATTCATCCTTCAAACACAATGAGAACTCAGAGCTCCAAACCACAAGGCATTCAGCCTTACAAGCAAGCGGGCAACTCAGAACCCTTTTGAAATTCCCACATAATCTGTTTTCTAATCCATATGGAATTGGCAGATTTGTTATTCGTAGGTTCCAATCATGGATACCTAATCAGTAAGCTATCACAATTAAATAACCATGCTTACTTCCCTAATTTGATTATCCTCAAATTAGAACAACTACAACAACTGCAATAACCAGATTAATTTTCATGCCTCATTATCTTTAGCCAATTAATTAACAATTAATTCCAGCTTTACGTTCATTATCAATTTCTATTATGAACGATCAACAAATCAAAGAAAACATAGATATCACTATATCTAGGAAAACATGAGGCAAACCGTTATCACGGTATAAAGCAACAGCATGCGATCAACCAATTCTTTTAATCCGGTTCAAGTATTTAATTAGGTCAATTTCATTGTGATCCAAAGCGATAAATTATGCTAACTCTAGGATTTCACATATACAATTAGAGAAGCCATGAATCCCCTACCTCAAACAGTTCCTCACATTCTTTATCCACACAACAGGTCACGATCCTCCCCTCGCGACAACTGCATCCACCGGAGGATGCTGCGGTACGACAGTACCAACCAACCCCAAGAAAACCCATTAGAATCTTGGAGAATACATGGTATAATTATGGAAAAGAGGATAGGAGAAGATGAACCCCAAAAGAACGACGATACCACATACCTTATATCGAAGATTGATCGACACGGCTCAGTTGCATCCAAAACAAAACAGAACCAATCCTCGGGGTAAAGATTGATTGTGCAACTCCTACGGAAAGGATTGAAAGGTTCTAGCGCCTATTAGTCGAGAACAAAGGGAAAGAACAAGGAAGAATTATATCTCATCCCTTTTTAAGATTTAACGAGGTGACGGTTTAAGATCCGGTTAATTCTCCATTAAAAATGGATCGCATTAACCCACGCGGTTTGACCAAGTAAAACATTCCAAGACTTAGGAATAATTAATATTGGATTTATGGCATTTTAAACGGCCTTAAGATCCCTTAAAATAGGGCTTTAAATGCTTTTTACGTCAAAGGAAACGTCAAAAGAGGAAAAACTATAGGAGTCTGGAAACACTGTTCACCTACCATTACTGTACACCTACCGATCTGTGCTACCGATCTATGCTACCGATCTATGCTACCGATCTTTGCTACCGATCTGTGCTACCAATCAGTGCTACCGATCAGTGCTACTGATCAGTGCTACCGATCTGTGCTACCGATCAGTGCTACCGATCAGTGCTACCGATCTGTGCTACCGATCTATGCTACTGATTTGTGCTACCGATCAGTGATACCGATCAGTGCTACCGATCAGTGCTACTGATCAGTGCTACCGATCTGTGCTACCGATCAGTGCTACCAATCAGTGCTACCGATCAGTGCTACCGATTTGTTACTGTTCATAAAACTGGAAACACTGTTCACATAACTGGAAAATTGGAAAAGTGTTGGGGATAAGTCCTCTTGACCTCCCAGAACACCTCCAACACCAACATTTCACAAAGTAATGGACCGGAGAGGTCCGGGCCATTACATTAGATACCTCTCAAAACATTCTCATCCTCGAGAATTAAAAAGCAACCCAGAAGAGAAGTGGGGTCCGAACAACCACCCCATAAGATACCTCTCAGGGGAAAACCACCATGAGTTGTTCAAAAGCTAGGACAAAACTACAACATCCGAGAGTATGGAAACAAACAATTCATAACCAAACAATTAAAACATAACATCTCATCAAAGGTACATAAATAAAACATGAAAGGTCCTACCACAAAGAAAACATCATTAAATGAAAGGAGTTAAACATTAAACAACTCTGGGTACTGAGCACGTATCTGTGACTCACGCTCCCAGGTACTCTCCTCCATGGCACTGTGTCGCCACAAGACATGAACTAAGGGGATAGAACGCCCACTCAACACCTTCTCCTTGCGGTCTTGGATCTCCATAGGTCGCTCCTCGAAGGTTGCATCATCATCAATATCGATCTCTCCCCAATCGATAACATGAGATTCATCATGAAGATAACGACGGATCTGCGATACATGGAAAACATCATGTATCCGACTCATCTGAGGGGGAAGTGCTACTCGATACTCCACAGCTCCAACACGAGCTAACACCTCGAAAGGCCCAACAAACCGGGGAGAAATCTTACTTCCACGACCAAACCTTTGCTCCCCACGACAGGGAGTCACCTTTAGAAACACATGATCCCTAACATTAAACTCTAAGGGTCTCCTTCTTTGATCAGCATAAGATTTCTGACGATCTTGTGCTGTCTTCATCCTCTCACAAATCACTTGAACCATCTCTGTCGTATTCTGCACTAGTTCTGGTCCGAGAATTGCGGACTCTCCGACCCCGGTCCAGCACAACGGAGAACGGCATGGCCAGCCATACAAGGCTTCAAACGGCGCCATGCCGATGGTAGAGTCAAAACTATTATTGTAAGCGAACTCTACCAAGGGTAAGTGCTTCACCCATGAACCTCCAAAATCAAGAACACAAGAGCGAAACATGTCTTCAAGAGTCTGGATTGTTCGCTCTGTCTGACCATCCGTTTGAGGATGAAAAGCAGTGCTAAGGCACAGTTGAGAGGAAAAATCATGCTTGAGACCTCTCCACACCCTAGAGGTAAAACGAGGATCTCGATCAGAATTGATCGTCTTCGGAACTCCGTGAAGCCTCACCACCTCCTCCAGATACTGCCTCGACAAAACCTCCACTGAGCTCGACTCCTTGATTGCTATGAAGTGGGCCGATTTAGTTAAACGATCCACTACCACGCATATAGCATCATGTCCTCCCAGAGCTCGAGGTAAACCTGTAACAAAGTCCATTGAGATGTCCTCCCACTTCCACTGAGGAATCTCTAAGTGCTGGAGAAGACCACGAGGAACACGGTGTTCGGCCTTCACCTTCTGGCAGACTAAACATCGAGACACACATTCTGCAACTGTACGCTTCAGCCCAGGCCACCAAAACTGACTCCTCAAGGATCGGTACATCTTCGTCACACCAGGATGTACTGCCAAGGGTGAACTATGGAACTCTCGGAGAACCGTATCGCGCATCGCCAAGGGAACAAAAAGCCTGCCATGATACAACACTCGGTGTTGTTCATCCTCCAACCAACCATCAGGGGCCTCACCACATACAACTCTGTCTCTCCAAACTTCCACCTCTAGATCACCCAACTGAGACTCTTCCACCTTCTGCATCAGGGATGACTGCACCGTCATCTTTAAAAGACAACCTCTACCCCCAACTTCTCCCATATCAAGATTCAAAGATGATAGCTCTTCCATCACTCTCCAGGAATCACCAGATTCATGCACAACATCATTACGTGACTTTCGGCTCAGAGCATCAGCAACAACATTTCCATTCCCAGGTGTATACGATATTTCAAAGTCGTACTCCTACAAGAACTCCATCCACCGACGCTGCCGCAATTTCAAATCCCGCTGAGAGAAAACATACCTCAGACTCTTATGATCGGTGAAAACCACAAAGCGCTCGCCAATGAGCTAATGTCTCCATAACTTCAGCGAAAACACCACGGCTTCCAACTCAAGATCATGGGTGGCATAGTTGCATTCATGGGGACGCAACTGCCGAGACCCATAAGAAACAACAGACCTCTGCTGTATGAGAACACATCCTAGCCCCAGATGTGAAGCATCACAGAAAACATCAAACTGGACTCCCTCCGCTGGAAGACAAAGGACTGGAGCACTTACCAACTTCTCCTTTAGATAATCGAAAGCTGCCTGACACTGATCAGTCCATATGAACACTTGATCCTTCCTGGTCAAAGCTGCCAGAGGAGTTGCAACTCGGGAGAAATTAGCCACAAACCTCCTATAATAGCCTGCGAGACCAAGGAAACTTCGCACCTCTGACACGGTCTTGGGGGCTGGCCAAGACACCACTGCTTCTATCTTCGAAGGATCCACAGCTACTCCCTATTGGGACACAACATGTCCCAAGAAACGAACTTCTTGATCCCAGAACTCACACTTGGACAACTTCCCAAACAACCGATGTTGGTGAAGAACTCCCAAAATGGCTCGTAGATGCTCTGCATGCTCCTCTTCAGATGTGGAGTGCACAAGGATGTCGTCGATGAAAACCACAACAAACTTGTCCAGGAATTCACGGAACACAGCATTCATCAACCCCATGAAAATAGCTGGAGCATTTGTCATGCCGAATGGCATTACAACAAACTCATAATGCCCATGACGACAGCGGAAAGCAGTCTTCGGGATATCCTCATCCTTTACACGCATCTGATGATATCCTGACCGCAAGTCTATCTTTGAAAACCAACTTTCACCCTTCAGTTGATCGAATAGGTCATCAATCCGTGGGATAGGATAGCGGTTCTTTATTGTTACTTTGTTTAATCGACGATAATCGACGCATAACCGCAAACTACCATCATCATTTTTCACAAACAAAACTGGTGCACCCCAAGGTGACACACTTGGCCGAACAAAACCACACTGAAACAGACCATCGAGCTGAATACGTAGCTCTCGTGACTCAGAAGGGGACATCCTATACGGAGACATAGATATAGGAGACACTCCTGGCTGTAGCTCGATCCCAAACTCGATCTCCCGTCGAGGGGGTAAGGATACAACCTCTTCTGGAAAGACATCAGGGTACTCCTCTACGACCCTAGGAAATGCCAACTGTTGAACCTCTGAAGAACTCAGCATCATCCCAGCCATCATGGATGATAAGGATGAAACTCGTTTATGACTCATCTGAGGATCTCTCTCACCAACAAACACTACTTCCTCTCCATATTCATCAAAGAAAACGAACTTCTTCCTGTAGCAATCCACAATAGCCTGCACAGAATACAACCAATCCATGTCGAGGATGACATCATATGGTTGTATTTGTAAACATAGGAAATCTCCCCAAGAGCGGTGATGCCCCAACACTAGCTCACAGTCTCTACATACTTCAAACAAGCTAGCTCGACCTCCAACTGGCGTAGTCAACGCCTAGGGCACTAGAAGCCTCTCTACCTCAAGTCCCAATGCGTGGACAAGGGTAGGGGATATAAAGGAGTGTGTTGCTCCTGAATCAAACAAGGCATAAACCAAGGTAGAAAACAAGCAAAGGGTACCTCGAACGGCATCTGGCTCGCCTGGGGCTGGCAACGCTAGAGCATGAAGTTGACCACGGCCACCTCCGCGGCCTCTCTGACCCTGATGACGACCACCACCATGGCCACGCTCTGCTCTCTGAGGACGGGGAGCTTCATGGGGCTATCCTCTGCCTGCTCCATCTACCCTCGGGTGATCTAAAGATAGTGCAACCTGCTGCTGCTGCCTCGGCTGGAACTGCCTCAACGGAGGAACCTGGAGTGGAGCGCCTGGTGCACGATGACTGCTCTGAAAAGTTGGGCACTCCCGCTGCTGATGACCACGTCCACCACAAGAAAAGCAAGCGCCTGATCCCTTGGCATAGGTCTGAGAGTTGCTACCTCCGGAGAAATGAGATGGAAAGGGCTGGGACCTACCCCCAGGTGAACGGAAACTCTTCTTCCCTGAAAACCGGGAACCCCGGACCACAGCTCTGCTTCATGAGGAATCATGACGATTCCCCTCTCGTGATGATCCGGTCCTAGCCAAAGTCCTCTCAACAACCTCTTCCCTCGCCAGCACCTCTAGATATGTCTTCAGCATAAATGGGGTGACCTGTTGCTGGATCTCTGGACGCAAAGCCTCCTCGAAATGCCTCGCCCTGGCCTCATCATCTGGTAACAGGTCTGAAGCATATCGTAGAAGGTTCCTGAAATGGATTCCAAAATCTCAAACACTGGAGCTCCCCTGTCGAAGGGTGAGTAGCTCCTAGCGACTGGACACCTTCGCAATCGATAAAAGAAACTCGACTCTAAACCTGTCTTGAAACTCCTCCCATGAGATCGCTGACTCCTCACGATCCCCGAGGAACAAGAACCACCACTGTCTCGCTGCTCCACGCAACATTGTCACAACCAAGGACACCCAGTGTTCCTTCCAAGCACGAATCGAACTGAAGCCTATCTCGACCTCCTCCAACCAGTCTTCTGTGACTTCATCTGAAATGGAGCCCTCGTACTTCTGTAGACTCTGGCGCTGGAACTCTCGGAGTGTCTTCCTCCAAGTTTCATCGTCGTCAACCTCTACCCGGCGGCGATCTGCTGGAACAGCCTGCTGGGCATCTTCTGCGCAAACCTGACGAGGACGTCGACCTGGAGCCATACCTATAAAATAACAACTGTTAGAGCTCCTAAGCCTGGAATATGGAAGACTCAACATTAATTAATTAATTGTTTTGTTTTATTAATTTTAGGTTACCTATCCCAAGGTCTACCCATTCAAACATAAGCGCAATGAATAATGATGCATGATCCTTTCCTAGGTCTCTACCCTGCAATCGGTATCACTTGTTTAGTAGCCATTGTAAACTTAAAGGATCGTGCAACAGATCATAGGGGGCCCTGAACGCCTAGGCCTCTACCAGTCTCCAGTGTTTACCCCACTTTCTAAACATGAATGACACCGTTGCCCTACCATCCCATGCATCCTCACATGTGCCTAACTCCAAACTCCATCCTATCCCTCAACCAGACCTCGGATACCACTCTGTCACGACCCCCTCCCCACAAAGTATACCCCTCCTGGTCCGGCAATGTGAGAAGGGAGATAATGACCCCCGAGTCTCGCCTCCAGTAGGCCCCGGGTTGGCGACTAGCACCGAGGGTATAATACACACACAAATGGGAGGCATTACCCTCTAAGAGAACACATGCAGAAGAGAGAGATAGAATAGACTCCAACCAACTCCAACTCATAACTGAAATATAAAAGAAACCCAAGTACATATATGAAATTTCATGCAAAATTACTACAACTGAAAGGGAAAACTAAAAGTACCCAAAAGAAAGAAAAACGGCAGCGACCACGAGCCCAAACAGCTCCTCCTCCAACCGCAAGCTAGTAGTAACCAGCTTGATCTCCAACCTACTCCAAGTGACCTGAAAAAACAGTTTATATGTACATAGGGTGAGTATAACAGTATACTGAGTAGGATCCTCCCCAAGCCTCTCGTGCAAAAGTAAAGAAAGCATGCTAAAGCCCAGTGAACAACAAGTGAAACTAACTCGTCATCTAAACAGGTATACTATGTTCCCAACCTTACCATGGCTACTCTCACCAAGTAACGCATACAAGAATATAGCATATAGTAAAGAATATCAAGGGTACCCCACTACTACTTCCCCACTGGTTTTCCGCTTTTCCCCAACGACATACGTCCTGTGCATCTCTCTCCAAAGGCTTGCCCGCAGACACCTGGGCTAAGCTCCACAATCTGCACCTCATGCACCACATAGGCTTGCCCGCAGACACCTGGGCGAAGCACCACACTATCCTCACAACCAAAGTAACCAGGTAGTTTCCGGGAGCCACCATAGCTCGTATAACGTGTATCATACGTCGAGTATTATACCTCAAGCCATCGCAGCCCATACGCCGAGTAAGGATCCTCAATCCATCACAACCTATACACGTTACACCTATAGTATTCCATAGGATACTATATCCAGAATATATGTGTGTGAAATAACCACAAGCCATTACAGCCCTCTACACACATATATGGTTAAAACTAACCACTGTTCCTACCAGCACAAAGATCTACCAAGAGAAGAGAGCGGGGCCAAAGGGGGTAGTCATCCATTCAACCTCCCATCAGAATGTTGGGGAAAACACCCCCCCCCCAGGGCTCAGAATCCCCGAGGTGTCAGTTTCCCTTACCGACAGGGTGGAGTAGCGTATAGAAACACAAAAAGTACAGAATATATAAGTAACTCACATCCACACTATGGGCATTACCTAGTCTTAGATACAACTACATCTAACGTCTCTCAGACTCTAGGATGCTACTTCAAATACTAGGTATCCTACAAGCACACAACCAATTGAAGAGCTTTATTAGATTACTCCATTCTCATTTATCAGTTCCACTATACATTAATTAATTCTTTAAACATTAATTAAGAATGAACAATTCCACATTAAACTGAAATGGCATCACTTTCAAAAACAACTGATCCTTTTTAAGATTCACATCACCTTTAAATTCCAGCATCTCCATCCCCGTGGATTTTCACCATTTAATCAAAGATTCATTACAGAATTACTTTTCCACATTCCCAGGCATTCTAGAAAAACATACTATGCTTCTAAACACAAAGGAGGATCAACACGGTGAGTAGATATACTACCCGTCGAGTCTTTGCCGCCTTAAAAAGAGCATATACCCATTCTCCCTCGGAAGGCTAAACACGGAAAGCACGTGGCATACCCCGCGCGGCTTTTCCTCCTTCGGAAGAAGGGTAGCAAGACCAGCTGCCTTGAGCAGTGGGGAAAAGAAAAGCAGATTAACAACAAAACCAAATCACCAACATCAAACCATCACATTCATCTCATACCATCACCCTTGGTGTCCTCCCCGACACCCATATGCATAAACCGATGCATCTCGCCACACTAGGCATCATCTGCTGCCACAACCACAAGTCTCCATGCCTCCACATATCACAATAGCCATCCAGGCTCACATCACAGCACAAGAAGTAGGAAAACAAACATCACAAAATGGGATCTCGGCCCTTTAACAAGGCATTCAGCCTTCAAACACAATGAGCACTCAGAGCTCCAAACCACAAGGCATTCAGCATTACAAGCAAGCAGGCAACTCAGAACCCTTTTGAAATTCCCACATAATCTATTTTCTAATCCATATGGAATTGGAAGATTTGTTATTCATAGGTTCCAATCATGGATACCTAATCAGTAAGCTATCACAATTAAATAACCATGCTTACTTCCCTAATTTGATTATCCTCAAATTAGAACAACTACAACAACTGCAATAACCAGATTAATTTTCATGCATCTTTATCTTTAGCCAATTAATTAACAATTAATTCCAGCTTTACGTTCATTATCAATTTCTATTATGAACGAACAACAAATCAAAGAAAACATATATATCACTATATCTAGGAAAACATGAGGCAAACCGTTATCACGGTATAAAGCAACAGCATGCGATCAACCAATTCTTTTAATCCGGTTCAAGTATTTAATTAGGTCAATTTCATTGTGATCCAAAGAGATAAATCATGCTAATTCTACGATTGCACATATACAATTAGAGAAGCCATGAATCCCCTACCTCAAACAGTTCCTCATGTTCTTTATCCACACAACAGGTCACGATCCTCCCCTCGCGACAACTGCATCCACCGGAGGATGCTGCGGTACGACAGTACCAACCAACCCCAAGAAAACCCATTATAATCTTGGAGAATACATGGTATAATTATGGAAAAGAGGATAGGAGAAGATGAACCCCAAAAGAACGACGATACCACATACCTTATATCGAAGATTGATCGACACGGCTCAGTTGCATCCAAAACAGAACAGAACCAATCCTCGGGGTAAAGATTGATTGTGCAACTCCTACGGAAAGGATGGAAAGGTTCTAGCACCTCTTAGTCGAGAACAAAGGGAAAGAACAAGGAAGAATTATATCTCGTACCTTTTTAAGATTTAACGAGGTGACGGTTTAAGATCCAGTTAATTCTCCATTAAAAACGGATCGCATTAACCCACGCGGTTTGACCAAGTAAAACATTCCAAGCCTTAGGAATAATTAATATAGGATTTATGGCATTTTAAACGGCCTTAAGAGCCCTTAAAATAAGGCTTTAAATGCTTTTTACGTCAAAGTAAACGTCAAAAGAGGCAAAACTGTAGGAGTCTGGAAACACTGTTCACCTACCGTTACTGTACACCTACCGATCTATGCTACCGATCTGTGCTACCGATCTTTGCTACCGATCTGTGCTACCGATCAGTGCTACCGATCAGTGCTACCGATTCGTGCTACTGATCCGTGCTACCGATCTGTGCTACTAATCTGTGCTACCAATCAGTGCTACCGATCAGTGCTACCGATCTGTGCTACCGATCTGTGCTACCGATCTGTGCTACCGATCAGTGCTACCGATCAGTGCTACCGATCAGTGCTACCGATCAGTGCTACTGATCAGTGCTACCGATCTGTGCTACCGATCAGTGCTATTGATCTGTGCTATCGATCAGTTCTACCGATTTTTTACTGTTCATAAAACTGGAAACACTGTTCACAGAACTGGAAAATTGGCAAAGTGTTGGGGATAAGTCCTCTTGACCTCCCAGAACACCTCCAACACCAACATTTCACAAAGTAATGGACCGGAGAGGTCCGGGACATTACACCTACTCTTAAATTACCAAGTATACTAAGTCTGTAGAAAATATTAGTGGACTTAGAAATAAAACCTTAAGGAGATATCATGATCATGAGTTTGAAAATAAATATTTTGAACCATTTTGATCAAAAAGTGGCTACACTCATAACTTCTCTACTCCTAGGACCCCCCGAAAAATGGAGCTGTTAAGAGGATAAATAGGACTTTACAATAGATATCATGGACTATGTTGAATGAGTATGACATAACTTTCTATTTTTGGGATGAAGCTGTCAATATAGTCTATTACATCATAAATAGAGTTTTAATTAGAACTATCCTTAATAAGACCCATTATGAGATATGGAACAATAGGAATCCTAAAGTTAATTAATTTATAGTTTTTGGTTAAAAAGTATTTTTTCTTAACACTAAGAATAATTTGATGAAAAAATCTACCAAAAGTGATGAGGGAATTTTATGTGGTTTTTCAATCTCTAACAATGACTATAGAGTTTTTTGCAAGAAGTCCAAAATTGTGGAAGAATCAATCCATGTTAAGTTTGATGGAAATGATATACATGATCCTAATACCTCCTTATAAAATCTTGAGGATGATTTATTATAACATATCATCCCGACTTACACTCGAATCGATAGCCGGGATGGTCACCACATGACCTCAAATGCATCTCCCCATACACCCGAGGATGCCAACTAGTAGCGAGGGTCTATGGATAGTCAGTGGGGAGACTATAACCTAAAATTCAGAGTGCACATCATAAATACATAATAAACTCAGACAGCAGTAGAAGAAGATATAAAGTAATAGTCAACTGAATAAATAAAGTGTCCAATGCCAGTTTATACAATGCATGCATGTCATGGTCATACATATATAAAAGAAATAAACAAAACATTATGATTTATATCTCAATATAGAAATAAAAAAATACTCAAAGGCCAAAGAGAAATCTTGTGAGCATCCTGAACTCCTACTTGATCCTTTTCTCTTAACTCCCAAGTAGAAGCAAACAGAAACAAGTAAGATCCATGTTCATGCAAACAAGTAGAGTCTACTTAGGTACCCTAGTGTAATAATGACCTGAGTAGGGTGTGAGAGATAAATATCAGTAGGTAGTGACCACTAGTTTCAAGCTCAATCTAGACAATTCAATATAATTAAATAGTGTGTAGGTATAGTAAAGTAATTCAAAATTGAATAGATAAACTACATCCCATCTAGGTTCTTAAGGGACACCTTATGGAGATACCTAATTCGGACCGTATCTAGAAATAAGAGTCTGAACATGAACTAGGTACATAATGCATAAATAGAATGTTTAAAATATTATTTGATATTCTTTATTTAACTGTAAAAATCATTGGGTTCCCATTAACACCCGTAACACAATACATGTCTCGATCGGGACAGATTCTGAACCATTTATCATATTCAAATCACAAATCATTACATCACAACGGCTTTAATAAACCATTTAATTCAATTCATGTACGACCAATTAGACTCATAGTCTAATGTCAATTAATGGGTATAGAACATCATGTCTAGCACCCTCGTGAGTATTTTGAGCATTAGTCCATGTCTCACAACCCATGGGTATTTGGAGCATCAGTTCCTGTCCCATGAAGGAAAATTGGTAAGCATGTTGGGTGTAGAACACCATGTCTAGCACCTCGTGAGTATTTGGAGCATCAGTCTCTGTCTCACAACCTATTTATCAATCATACATATATATATATATATATCATGGGTGTAGAATGTCATGTATATCACCCCAATATCCCATCCATTAATTAATTCATAAATTAATTAAGGGAGTCTGTTAATTAATTCCATAAATAATTAACAACATTGCATTCACTATTAACTCAATAAATAGGCAAACACAACAATTCCATTAGTTAAACCAAAAATTAACTAATAATTACAAAAACATTAATTAATTAAACCATTAATTAATCTCATTAATTTGTCTAGTTAATTTAACAATTAACTAAACAAAAGGCAACAATCTTAATATTACATAATTAATTCACAAATAATTATCTCAAAGAAACCATCCCAATATCACATCATTAATTCACAAATTAATTATCAATAAAACAGCCATTTCAAAACCACATAATTAATTCAAAAATTAATTATCTCAACTTATCCCAAAACAATATCTCATAATTAAACCCCTGATTAGTTATCTAAAATTTAGTCTCATAACACATAATTAATTCACAATTAATTATCTCAACTTTACGAGTTTAATATCTCATAATTCATCCCCTGATTAATTATCATCTCAAGTCACATAATTAATTCATAATTAATTATATCAACTTAAACAAATTAATATCTCATAATTCATCCCTCGATAAATTATCATCTTAGAGAACATAATTAATTCATAATTAATTATTTTCACTTAACAAAATTAATAACTCATAATTAATTCTTTGATTAATTGTCATATAAAAGTGCATAATTAATTCATAAATAATTATCTCAACTTAACCAAATTAATATCTCATAATTAATCTTCTCATTAATTATCATTTCAAAGCACATAATTAATTCATAATTAATTATTTCAACTTAACAAAATTAATATCTCAAAAGTAATTCCTTGATTAATTATCATCTCAAAACACATAATTAATTCATAATTAATTATTTCAACTTAACCAAATTAATATCTCATAATTAATCCCATTATTAATTATCATTTCAAAGAACATAATTAATTCATAATTAATTATTTCAACTCAACAAAATTAATATCTCATAATTAATTCCTCGATTAATTATCATTTCAAAGAATATAATTAATTCATAATTAATTATTAAAAACTTGACCAAATTAATATTTAATAATTAATTTCTCGATTAATTATAATCTCAAAATACATAATTAATTTATAATTAATTATTTCAACTTAATGAAATTAATATATCATAATTAATTCCTTGATTAATTATCACCTCAAAAAACATAATTATTTAATAATTAATTATCTCAACTTAACCAAATAAATTACTTATAATTAATATCCTAATTATTTATTTATTTTACAACCTCAAAGTATAAAATTAATTCATAATTAATCATCTCAATAAAAAGTTTAATCCAATATTTCAATCAACTTTATCAAAAGAAATAAATCAAAAAAACATTATTTTATTAATTAGGAAATGTTTATAACCCTACCTGAATGAATTTGGTAGAGCCAAAGCTTCCTAACTCAAAAAAATGACCCTCTTACACATAGACACTTCCACAATAATGTGTGTGCGTACTTGGAATTGATCGCAACACCTAACAACAACAATCGACACTCACAATTATTGCGGTAGGGACCAATGCACACCAAAATAATCAACCGTAGCCCAATTACACCATAAATACATAATTCAAGGGGTGAGAGGGCAATTATAGGGTATATAGTCTTACCCGAATATGGTGGAAGTGAACCAAATAAAGATGAATCACTTCTTCATCGGTAGCAGTCATCAAAATATAGACCAACAAGTCCCATGACATCTTTCGCATGACCTATAGTCAGAAGAAAATAGGAAAATGAATTCAACCCAGACCTTAAGGTTTTGTCCTAATGGAGACTAGGAAATGGAGAGCCGAAATAGCTGATGTGAAGAATGAAACACATGGAGAAAGACTTAACCTGCCAAGAAGAAAAACTTTCATGAAGAAACTGGAAGGAACTGGGCGCACTAAGATGAGCTGGAGGAGGGGTGGTGGTGCGCCTCACCATGGGAGAGCTGAGGGGAGGGGTCACGCCTCACCTATTAGGTGCCTCACCCTCTTTTTTTCTCCCTAAAATAACCCCAAATTAAAATAAGGATTAATATAATAATAATATTAATAATCCACATTATATTATTATTATTATCAATTAATTTACACACCTATTAGACAAACCCCAAACTCCTCATTTATCACATCATTTAATTAAATTCCCTTCCAACCAAATTTAATTAAATAAATTTTTCAAATCATTATTATTTAATTCAATTATATCAACATAATTTAATTAAAAAACCATATACCTCATTAATCATCATTTAATTAAATTTGTTCCAACTTAATTTAATTAAATAATTTCTCCAAATCATGTTATTTAATTAAATTCTATGAACAAAATTTAATTAAATTCTCCAAACATTAATTTAATTAAGTAATAACCCCCATTTTGCAATCACTAATTAAATTCTTCTTAACCTTGAATTTAATTATATAAAACCTTCATTTTTCATTAATTAATTAAATTTCTCTTTACCTTGAATTTAATTAAATGAAACCCCAACTACGAATTTACACATCATTTAATATTACCCTTCTTTGATAACCCCAAAATCATTATTTACATGTCATTTAATTAAATTCCTCTCATCTCAATTTAATTAAATAAAGACTCCAACTCGTTATCATTTAAAATAATGTTAATTATTTTTACATCAATTTTATTAAATAACTACTTCATCCCAATGCTATTTAATTAAATTCTCTCATCTTTAATTTAATTAATTAAAACCCCCAATATCTCATTTAATTAAATTCCTTTCAACCGTAAATTTAATTAAATTAATTTAACCTAAAACTCAACACTGGGTAAGCCGCACGGTTTAACTCACACAGTCTGACAGACTGTGCGCATACCATGCACCCGCTACTAGATACTAGGAATATCATTCATAGCAGGCCCACATGGTTTGACTAACCATGCACAGCCAATATGAATGACGCTTACCTACCTTTTTAAAACTATGTTTTCAGGTCCAGTGCTCTTGAAACCCATCGATCAACCCGAGAAACTCCTAGAGTCTTTACTCACGCCCAATATCAACACTTAAAACCAACCCAACTCATGAAACATCATCTCAAAGCATGGTTTTAAAACCGACCTAAGCATTAAATGAAAATTTTCAACAAAAAACCATAATTTTACCCAGTTCAAAAACATGGTACTTTACAATATACCCACCTTAAAACTTCTCATCCCCGAGAAGTCATCGGGAGGTACTACAACACCGTCCAACCCACCAATGTCAAGAAGTCTCATTTTAACGATCATGTTTCATTCCTATATGTCAAACAAACCTTTGAACATTTTAGAACCCCAAGGCATAGCTCTTTCCTTGAAAGACATCGTTGACCCATGAAACCCACACTCGTCGTTAAACCAGTGACGTGCCTTTAAAAAGATTTCAACACCAACTGCAAGTAAGAAAAAGTCCTTACTCAAATTCCAGTGATATCTTCAAATCAATCCATCACATGGCTACATTAAAACTATCCTACCCCAGTACAAATAAAGGCATAACCCAAAGAACCATGCATCACGTGTATAACCCAAATAACAACCACTTATCAAGCCTAGTGACTTTTAAAACTTTAGCATGGCTTAAGACCAGCACTATCTCAGTGCCTCCAGGATGAGGTAAAGATAGGGGATATGCTCATCTTAATTTGAAGAGAACACTAAGAGTAAATCCAAGTCACCAAGAAGGTCAATCGTACTATCACTGGTCTACTCTTTATGAGAATCATTACTTCACCTATTGATGTGTCATCAACCAAAACCTGATGCCTATTTCACCGAAGGAATTCATGTACATTTAAAGATTACCATTTAAACGCTTATAAAAACTAATGGTTTTTCCAACATTTTGTGCACAACGCCAACCTTATCAATTCGTGCTTTCAAGAAAGCACCGACACATTTACCGGAACTGATGTGACACTACCACCTTAGGAGTGTCCATGTTGTGGAAAGAAAATACTAGCTGCTCTCAAGCATGCTATTTCAGAAACACCTTAAACGTATGTGTGAAGTTCTAAAAACCATGATCACCGAATCAAATCTTGCATGAAAGATGAAATTTTAAACCGACTAGTGTATCAAAACACCTGAGTCCCAAAAAGTATTCCCTAGTAGTGGGATGAACTTACCTTTTTGCTCAAACACTCTATTCTAGATTTAACCTAAGGATATCCTTAACACCTTTCTATGCCTGAGGCATGTCTATCTTGTGGAACCAATTATTCCCCAATTCTTATTCTCATTTCAAGAGTCAAAAATAAAAAAACCACCCCTCAAACAAGGGTTCTATTCTTTAAACCCAAAAGACATACTAGGGACATGAAACTTAAATGGTACCAACATTAAAAATATCACCAAATAAACAAATCATATCAGCTTTAAGGGTGCTACCTACCACAAGCTAGTCCCTTATATATCATATGCATTGAACCTATCTCTTGATTACACAAACTAGAACTCACTAGGCTCAGAATCCCCCTTTTTATTAGAACCATTCCGTTAATTAATTTCAACCACTATAAATTTGAAAGAATTTAAAAAAACCACAAGTACTATTCTGTAATAAGGAACTTGGTTTTCAAAAAACACCCCACAAGAAACATAGTAAATCTATTACAAACATCCTCTTTAACACTTAACATTTAGAGTTATTTCATTTTAAACAAGCAATTTAACATTTATATTCCTTTTTAAAATAGTAGTGACCTCTGAGGGTCCCTTTTATTCTAACTCAGGTTCTTCAAAAAGAAACCCACAATAGTTAATTAAATAAAAACTCAACAGTTTTACATTTATAACCATTTCTAGACACACTATGGTTATACAAGGCTCAAACACATGGGTTCCCATCTACCAAATGATAAGGTGCACATACACCTTACCACTGGCATTTGTCTCCCATTCATCACAATCAATTCTCATTTAACATTTTTGATTTAGAATAACTTTTTCAATCATTCGAATACATGGGTTACCCTTATTCCAGTTATTAGAGACCCATACACCTTACATCTAAAACTACCTCCAGTCATAAACACGACCAATCAATTCTCAACAATGCAGCCATTTACACATCAAAACATGTCTAGCATGTTATCAAAATTAGTAATATATAATTATGGAATAACATAGAAGCATGGAATAATAGAAAAGCATGTTAATCAAAGAGGTATCATGGCACATAATCATCTAAACATGTTATACAAGAAGGTATGCCCAAGTAGGTCAAAACATGGCATTGAACCCAAGGTACACAATCAAAATTAGAAGGAATCCTTATAATGAAACTACATAGAATGTGATATTCATGGCATGTGAATCAATAAGTACCTAATATGATGCATGTAATGAAATTTTCTTTTCCATAGCAGGCTAAGGATAATTTTCAAAATTCTCAAAGTCAATAAGCATTGTAAAGTACACCATTCAATCAAGGTGAAACCATATCAACTATAATATCAAGAAATATAAACATAAATTCTTATCCCAAGCCACTTGGTCATTTCCCATACATGAAGTGATCAGTCCCAAGAACAGCTATTAACTGAGCACCGACACTTTTCTAGTCCCCTTTCTACCAACCCAAAACAAAAAGGCAGAAGAAAAAGGAAATAAAAATGAACCTATAATACCACTTTGTAACATCCCGACCTAGCTTACCCTCGAATCAGTAGCCGGACTGGTCACCACATGACCTCAAGCATGTCTCCCTGTATACCTAAGTCTTCCAACTAGCAAAGAGGGCCGATGGATAGTCAGTGGGGAAACTATACTCTCAATTTTAGAGGGAACAATGAAAATAGGTAATAAAATCATACAACCATGGAAGAATATATAAATCAATAGTCAACAAAATAAAGAAAGTGGCCAATGTAAGTTTATATAATTCATGCTTGTCATGTTTATACATATCTGAAAGTATTAAACAAAACAACATGCTTTACATCTTAGTATAGAAATAAGGAAAAGAATCAAAGGCCCAAGGGTGATCTTTTGAGAATCCCAAGCTCATGCTCAGTCCTTTACTCCTAAGTCCCAAGTAAAGTAAATAGAAACAAGAAATATCCAAGGTCCTCCAAACAAATAGAGTCTACTCGAGTACCCTTGTGCAATGACGGACCGAATAGGGTGTGAGATATAAATCTCAGTAAGCTGGGACCAGCGGTGTCTAGATCCATCTAGAAAATTAAATATAATTAAACAGTGTACAGGTATAATGAAGTAATATTGAATTGAATGAATAAATTAAAACCCATCTGAGTTCCTAATGGATTCCTTATGGAGAAACCTACTTTGACTCATAACTAGAAATAAGATTCCGAGCAGAAACTATATATAGAGAATGCATAAATAAACTATTTAATACATTATTTGATATTATTTATTTAACTGAAAAAATCCCCGAATTCCCCTGGACACCCATAAATCAATACCTTTCTCGTCCGTTTTGGAGTCTGAACCATTTCTCATATTCAAATCAAAAATAATTACATCACATAGGCTTTCATTAACCATTTAATACAATTCATGTACGACTAATTAGACATGTAGTACAATGTCAATTAATGGGTTTAGAACATCATGTCTAGAACCCTCGTGAGTATTTGGGGCATTAGTCCTAGTCTCACTACCCTTGGATATTTGGAGCATCATTCCATGTCCCATAAAAGAAAATTTACATGCATGTTGGGTGTAGAACACCATGTCTAGCACCCCATGAGTATTTCAAGTATCAGTATCTATCTCACAACCCATTTATCAATCATACATATATATATATATATATATATATCATGGGTGTAGAATATCATGTCTAGCACCCCAAGATCTCATCCATTAATTAATTCATAAATTAATTAATGGATTCTGTTAATTAATTCAATAACTAATTAACAAAATTGCATTCATTGCTAACTCAAAAAATAGGTAAACACAACAATTCTATTAGTTAACTCAACAATTAACTACTAATTACTATAAAATTAATTAATTCAACCATTAATTAATCTCATAAATTTCTCTAGTTAATTTAACAATTAACTAATCAAAAATCAACCATCTCAAAATTACAAAATTAATTCACAAATAATTATCTCAAGGAAACCATCCCAATATCACATAATTAATTCAAGAATTAATTTTCTCTAAAGAAACTGTTTTAAAATCACATAATTAATTCAAAAATTAATTATCTCAACTTAGAACAAACCAATATATTATAATTAACCCCCCCCCCCCCCCCCCGAAAAAAAATTATCTATAATATAACCTCATGACACATAATTAATTCATAATTAATTATCTCAACTTAACCGTTTTAGTATAACATAATTAATCCTCTTATTAATTATTATCTAAAGGAACATAATTAATTCATAATTAATTATCTCAACTTAACAAAATTAATATCTCAAAATTAATCCCTCAATTAATTTTCATCTCAGGGCACATAATTAATTCATAATTAATTATTTCAACTTAAAAAAATTAATATCTCATAATTAATTTCTTGATTAGTTAGCATCTCAAATAATATAATTAATTCATAATTAATTATCTCAAATTAACCAAATTAATATCTCATAATTAATCCCCCGGTTAATTATCATTTCAAAGCACATAATTAATTCATAATTAATTATTTCAACATAACCATATTAATATCTTCTAATTAATTCCTCGATTAATTATCATCTAAAAGCACATAATTAATTCATAATTAATTATTTCAACATAACCAAATTAATATCTCATAATTAATCCCCAAATTAATTATCATTTCAAAGAACATAATTAATTATTTCAACTTAACCAAATTAATATCTCATAATTAATTCCTCGATTAATTATCATTTCAAAACACATAAATAATTCATAATTAACTATTTCAACTTAACCAAATAAATATTTCATAATTAATTCATGGATTAATTATCATCTCAAAGCACATAATTAATTCATAATTAATTATTTCAAATTAAGAAAATTAATATCTCATAATTAATTCCTTGATTAATTATCATCTCAAAGCACAAAATTAATTCATAATTAATTATCTCAACTTAACGAATTTAATTACTCATAATTAATCACCTGATTAATTATCTATTTTACAAACTCAAAGCATAAAATTAATTCATAATTAATCATCTCAATAAAAAAATTAAATCCAAAATTTCAGTTAACTTTATCAAAAGAAATAAATCAACAAAACTGTATTTTATTGATTAGGCGATGTTTAGAATCCCACCTCAACGAATTTGGCCGAGCCAAAGATTTCGAACTCAAAACGTGACCCACTCACGCATACGCACATTCAAACTAATGTAAAATCTTACTTGGAATTGATCAAAACACCTAATAGCAACAACTAGAACTCATAATTAGTGCAGCGAGGACCAACACACACCAAAATAATCAACTGCAACCCAATTACACCATAAGCACCTAATTCAAGGGGCGAGAGACCAATTATCGGGTATATAGTTGTACCTGGATATGAAGAAGGTGAACCACGTAATGCCAAATCACTTCGCCTTCAGCAGCATGTGTCAAAATATGGACCAACGGATCCTAAGAAATCTTTCACACCACTTAAAGTCAGAAGAAAACAAGAAACTGAATTAATCCCAAACCTTAAGGTTTCATCTTAATGGAGACTGAGCTATGAAGAGTCAAAACTTCTAATGCATAGAAATAAACACATGGATAAGGAATTACCTTACCGAGATGTACAACATTCATGAAAGAACATGAAGGAATTGGGCACGCAAAGAGGAGCCAAAGGAGGGGTGGTGGTGTGCCTCGCCATGGGAGAGCTGAGGGGAGGGAGTTATGCATCACCTGTTGTGCCCCTCACCCTCTTTGTTTTCTCCCTCAAATATGACCAAATTAAAATAAGGATTAATATAATATTAATATTAATATTAATCCCCATTATATTATTATTAGGATCAATTAATTTACACACCTCTTAGAAAAACCCCAAACTCCCCATTTAACACAACATTTAATTAAATTCCCTTCCAACCAAATTTAATTAAATAAATTTCCCAACTCATTATTATTTAATTAAATTATATAAAAATAATTTATTTATAAAAAACCCAACACCTCATTAATCATCATTTAATTAAATTTGTTCCTACTGAATTTAATTAAATAATTTCTTTAATTCATGTTATTTAATTAAATTATCTAAAAACAATTTAATTAAATTAAAAACTCTCACTCATAAAAATTATTTAATTAAATTATATCAACATCATTTTAATTAAATAATAACCTCTATTTCATAACGACTAATTAAATTCTTCTTGACCTTGAATTTAATTAAATTAAACATTCATTTTTCATTAATTAATTAAATTTCTCATTACTATGAATTTAATTAAATGAAACTCGAACTCTTCATTTATGCATAATTTATTATTACTATTTAATATTCCCCTTCATTGATAACCCCAAGATCCTAATTTAAATGTCATTTAATTAAATTCCACTCATCTCAATTTAATTAAATAAATACTCTAACTCATCATCGTTTAAAATAAATTTAATTCTTTTCACCTCAATTTAATTAAAAAACTTCTCTATCTCAATTCCATTTAATTAAATTCTCTCAACCTTAATTTAATTAAATTAAACCCCCAACATCTCACTTAATTAAATTCCTTTAAAACATGAATTTATTTATATTAATTTAACCCGGCACTATAAATTGGGTAAGTCGCATGGTTTAACTCGCACTGTCACGAACCAGCCCTGGTCGACCCCAAACCGAGCACATGAGCTGATCTATGGTATGGACTGAATGGTTTTCCTGATCCCTAAGAGCAGGAAACTTTTGTCATGCATCATCAGAGTAGACAAGGGAACTATTTTTCCAAAAAAAACAAGTAGACAAACAGCAAAAAGAAACAGAAATCCCAACAAACATTTATATAAAAATTAAATTGAACAACATTTGTACAAGAAACTGAAAAAACAACTGAACTAGAAAACTCTACCAACTAATTCCATTGAATCTACTGGTCACTCTCCAAAAAAATGATCTCATGTCAGTCATGGTGATCGAACTCAAGCTGAAAACATGCACAAGGTCTAAAAATAGAAAAGAACTATAGGCGGAGTATTAAAACTCTATGGCCTAGCCCAATAATCTATTCACAATGCACATCCTTTCAAATAAAAGAAAAATCAATTTAAAGTTTGAACTAAAGTATATAAAATTAATGTTTTATACATGCTTACTAAAAACAATGTACGATCTATTGATTTTATTCATTTACAAAACTAGATTCTTTTCACTAGTGTGTTGTAAGCATTTTCAAGGGGAAAGTGGTGCTTAAATTTTTCTGATTTTTATAAGGGGGTAAAACACTTTCATTTGGAATTCATTTTCAAAAACCTTATTTAAATCAGACCATCACTTTCCAAGAAAAGCAATACATAAGAAGGAATAATAGTAATAACACAACAAGGGTAATGTTAATATACATACAAGAAACTAAAAGTCAATAGACATGGTTGAACCTAGGAGATCAAGAATAATATAGAAGACACCAATACATATGACCTCATCCCCATTTACATTTCATATGCGATGAAATCATAATTCTTAATATGCCCGACCATCCTTTCTCAGGTAGGCCGAGGGAAAATACCATAGTAATAAACCCAATATATCCACCTACTGTGGGCCAATTGTCAGTACCATAACCTATAGTTGAAGCATTAATTCTTATAAAATTCTCCCAATATTTCAGGTTCTCATGTCTCAAGTATTTAATGGGTGTGAGACAACTGATTTCATCCAATAATCCAATCACAACATATATATATTGACTATTTACAACAGACATCACCACGAGTCACTCCAAGGACTGCTCTCATGACTTAAAATGAATAGATCACAAAGAGATACAACAGATAAGTCCTTATAATAGAACCTGGGAATTCCTAAACAAGTACATCCCAACCATTTCATGTCAACAAGGCATGAGAAACATCCAACATAGATTTTTATAAAAAACACTTTCCATTATTTTCATAAAGTGGCTAAACGGGCCCTTAAAAATTTCTCATAAAACTAACCTTTAAAAAAAATCATCCCATATTTCAAAAGAGGTATGAATCACACCATTAACATGTAAAAACATTTATAAAAATCCCAAAAATCACTTCCATCCATCTTTCAAACTGAAACCATTTTCTTTTATAAAAGTACCTATCGGGCCAAAATTTATCATCACACAACCAAACGATTTTCAAAACACAAATACACATTTTACATGACTTCAAACCATTGAAAACTATTTAGAGAAACCCAAAATCATAATTTAAAATTCCACATAATTATTAACATTTCCAAACCATTATTTACATACCAAAAATTACTCACAAAATCCAACTGAGCATTTCATCAAACACATCGTGTGCAATATTTAACAAGAAAATTATATTTATCACATATAAAGGTATAAAACATCACTTTGCACACAAAAAAATGAAAACAAAGATCATATATCAATATTTAATAATAAAAAGTGGTGAAAAAGTCAAGAAATGAATGAATATTTAATTAAAAATAATTTGCAAATGGAAACCTACCTCAAATCCATAGTGGAAAGGAAATGTACACCTGAAAACTCCGGACGTAGGTTCTGAAACCCTAGATAAAAAAGGACCAAATCTAATAGAACAAAAACCCCATAAAAACCTAGGTTAAACATAACCCTAGGCCGATCATGGCCATGGGAGAAGATAAAACAATTAAAAATTGGAATAAGAAGGAAGAGGGAAGAGAGGAGAAGAGGAAATTGAAGGATTTGAGGAGGAATCACTCACCTTTGGTGGAAATTCAGAAAAAAAGTATCCCAAGATAAGTTATAACGAAGGGGGGGTCTCTATGGTTGATATAAAATAGGTATGGATTTAAATGGGAGGTGTAATCACCCAAATAATATTATTAGACTGAAAGTTATTAAGCTTGTAAGTGGCTGCATGATTTGGCTACACAGTTTGTCAAATTGTGTACAAACTGTGTAGAGAGTGCTGGTAAAACACCTATAACAACGTGTGGTTAGGTTTCATGGTTTTTGGAAACCGTTCTCAAACCATGTGGCCAGAAAAATTGGCTAAAACCCTTCAAATAACACCCCAAACACTAGGAAATCCCACCCAAATATCCTTGAATGATTTAAACACAAAAAGGTGACACCGTGGGTGTCCAAAACACTACAACATGACACTTTATCCCAAAACAAAACAAGTACAACCAAGATTGAAATATTATAAAATGTAAACAATTAAAAACTCAACCCCTTTCACACTTGAGACATGAGAAAAAGACTAGGATTCCCAATGAATTGGATTATAAACCAAAACATGAAAAAATCAGTGTGACAGTTCTGCCCACCATTAACGCTTTCTGCCCCCCCCCCCCCAGAAATCCATAACACTTTATAACTGATTGATCAACATCTAAGGATTCCTTATCAAAAAGACTCATACACTCAAGATAAGGAAATATCATCCCTCTTTAACAGAACTTAATCCTCTTTCCTAACCAAAACACGAACTCACAACCACATCCCAATAAAAAACAGAAAGATCGAGTCACTACATCCAAAACCATGCCAAGAACCAGATTGTTGGGCCTTCTCTCTATGAACACAACAATCACCCAAACCAATAAGCACTCATGAAATCCAAATATTCTGAGGGAGTCCTGAATGGACTCCCTTCCATTAAGAAACAATTATCACTCAACAGATTCTTATGAGGAAACTCTACAAGACCCATGGTTGTTCTCCCCACCATTAAGAACCAATGATCAATTACCAAACGAGAAATAAACATGAACTAAGAATGGGTCTCTCCCACACATTCCCACCAAATTTCTCCCACAACAACCTACCAACCCAAGATAAGAGAAAAAAATCATGAGCATTTAAACTACCCACTCCCGCATGGAGGGGACAAGAACTAGGCCAACACTTTATGCCCAAATTAAAACTCCCCACCACTAGGGTGGAGGCACAAGCCTATCCAAAATACTTAAACCTTTGATATTATTTACCATGCACCAGCTTCACTCAAAGACTTTTGGTTGTATCACTAATAAATGAATAATATACTTCTACACAGTCAGAAACTGCTAATCCCAAACCAAAACATACATCATACAATTAGATAAAATAGAAATATTGGAAACTCATGGCATAGAAATCACACTTCCATTAAAAATAGGATTTCATTAAACACCCACAACATCTATTAGATCACAAAAACTAAAACAACATTGACACAACCGCCATTAAAAAATATCCCTTTCACAATAAGGAAAGTTACAAAAAAGATAATTTATAAAACTACACAATAACAAATCACTTCTGGGAATTTCCTACACAACACTTTCTAGAAATTCCTCAACAGAAACGCTACAAGTGACCCAAGAATCCACAAACATGGTAGGGATTAGGAGTACTTGGACATGATGGCCTATTGTGACACATCTTTCCAAACTGATAGCATAGAAAAACATCTTTCCCAGAAGAGGTTGATGAGAGATCTCTGGGTCTTTTGATTCCACGCCACACTCCATCAACTTTCAACTGCTTCCTCATTTCCTTTCTAGAAACTTCACCACCAGTCCCATGAATTGAAGGAGGGAGGAACACTGAGAGAACACCCACTATCATGAATTCAACCTGAAAAACTTGGCTCGCCACATTGATAAAAGATGTTATATTGAGTTCTAACACCTTAAACTGCAGATCGAGATAGATCCCCACCTTGAAACGTCAAGCCTTCATGGATTCATCAGCGACATAACCTGAATCATAAAGAACTAGGCCCATAGAGGGACGTGAATACTCTAACACTGACCCATCACCTTACTATAAACATCCCAACTCCATCCCCTTTCTTACCCTTTCTCTCTCATAGAAATACTGAAGAATGAACAAATACCTGAAGAAATACCAAGTAATATCTTCCCAGGACTTGTTCTGAGAAACTGACTTTCACCACTTCCATGGTGAACCTTCAATCATGAAAGTTGAAAACTTAACCATCAACAACTTGGGAAACTAGATGAGGCTAAAGTTGCTTTCAATATTCCATATCCACTTTACTACTTAGAGAGGATCCTCTTGTCCATAAAAGGGAGGTGGATCTAGATTCTAAAATACAAGAACAAAATCCCTAGGTTGATCAATCGGAAATCCCACTAATGGGGAACCACCCATATCCACACTATAATCACCCCAGGAAGCTCCATGGGGACAACCGCTAGACAAAGAAAATTCAAAAACCAAATCAAGTCCAGATCAACAACAAAAATAATCAAGAACAAACACCGCCTAGGTGAAAATATTTTAACATAAGAAAAAAATATACCATAACATCAAAACATTATTTTTGAAAACCCATTTAAATTAAAACAACCTTAGTGGGTTGATCACTCACCATTGGTATTCTTTATACCCTAACTCACATGAATTTTTTCATGCCATTGTGGGTACCCATCCACTATGCCATACCAGGCATCCATTCACATTACCATAAACCACCAGGCATGTAAGTTCTCATAAGAACACCAAGGATGAAATAAAAAATTCTCATTTCCCAAAAAAATCATTCAACCCATTTCAAATATAATTAACCTTCCAAGGGAACACTAACCAATCAGTCAAAACCCATCTTTAAAAATTAAGAAAGGTATCTTTTCACAATATGATAATCACAAAGGCCAAAATCCTTTTTAGAAAATCACCAACCACTCAAAACCAATTTCCAAAACCAGATCATCGTATTCAAACCCTTTTTAGTAGCCCAAAACATCCCATTTAAAATAAAATCCAGAATCACTTTAAAATAATCCAGTATTTCCAAATATTTAATTTCAACAAACCGTAAGTTTAGATTAAAGAAATTTAATCCTACTAAATAATTTCCCCTTTATCCCCATGATTTGATTCACAAATACCCAACATCCCAAAACCATTCTTAAATTAAATTTTGAAAACCCACTTTCCACTTTTTAAAATCCAACCACTCTTTTAAAACCCATTTAGACAATTCTCACACAAGGATTTTCAAAAATAATTTTCAAATTTCAAGAAAGGTCTAAGAGACCCACAAAAGGGAACTAGTTTCGGAGGGTGAATTAACCATATAGTTGATTTCCATATGTCAAACACACCACCAATTGGGAGAGAATTCTTAGGACCATGCCCCATCTACAAATGTCCTTCTAGGACCTGCGATCTCATGAAGACCATTAGTCCAACTCCCCTTGTTGTATCCCAATCACCAAACAACACCTAAAGACCAAGAAACTAGGAAAACTAGACTTCCATTGGAAACTCGAGGATTAGAATGAGAAAGAGTTCAGGAAGCTCTTCCCACACCTACCCTTTAAGTACCAACAATACTAATCCATCTTCCTTGACATTACAAAATAACAAAGGGCACTCTAAAAAGAAATTTCCACTAAGATCCAAACTCCCTTTGATTCCATTTTGTCACGAACAAGCCCTGGTCGACCCCGAACCAGGAACATGATCTGACATGTGGCATGGCCCGAAGGGAATTCTCAATCCCTTTGGGCTGGAAATTTGTGCTAGACATCATCATAGTAGACAAGGTAATGATTTTTTCCAAAAATAAATAAGTAAAAAAAACAGAGGAAAGAAACGGAAAGCCCAATAAACATTTATATAAAAATTAAATTGAACAACGTTTTTACAATAAACTGAAAATACAACTGAACTAGAAAACTCAACCAACTGAAACAGACAACCAGCTAACTTCATGTGACCCTATTGTTCACTCTCAAAGAAAACAATCCCAATTTTCTCAAGGTGGTTGAAATTAATATGAAAACCTTCACAAGGTCTAAAAAACGAAAAGAATTATAGGCGTGAGTATTAAAACTCGGTAGGCTATCCCGATAATCTATTTTCAGTGCACATACATTAAAATAAAAGAAACATCTATTTCAAGTTTGAACTATAATATATAAAATTAAGGTTTTCTATGTGTTTACTCAAAACAAATTTTAATCCATTGCCCTTATTCATTTCCAAAACTAGATTCATTTCACTAGTGTTCCATTATCATTTTCAAGGGGAAAGTGATGCTTACATTTTTCATATTTGTACAAGGAGGATAAAACAAATTCATTTGAAATAAATTTTTATAAACCTTGTTAAAATAAGTCCATAAATTTCCAAGGAAAACAATACACAAAAAGTCACAATAGTAATAAAACAACAAGGGTGATGTAAATGTACATACATGAATTATATTCATTACTGTAAGCAACTAAAAGCCAATAGACATGGGTGAACCTAGGAGATCAAAAATAATACAGAAGACCCCAATACCTAAGAATTCATCCCCACTGACATGTCACACGCAATGAAATCAGAATGCTCAATACACCCGACCATCCTTTCTCAGGAAGGCCGAGGGAAAATCCCATAGTAATAAACCAAATATATCCACCTATTATGGGCCACTGGTCAGTACCATAACCTACTAGTGCAGAAATAATTCTTTGAAAATTCTCTCAATATACCAAGTTCCCATGTATCAAGTATTTAATGTGGGTGATCTAAATGATTCTATCTGAGCATCCAATCACAATATATATATATATAATGACTATTTAGAATATACATCACCCTGAATCACTCCAATGATTGCTCTCATGCCATAAAATAAATAGATCACAAAGGGATCCGACCAAGAAAACCTTATAATGGAACCCATGGATTCCTAGAAAATGAAATCCCAACCATTCAATGTCAACAAGGAATGAGAAACATCCAATAGAGGTTTTTATAATAAACATTTTTCCTCATTTTCTCAAAGTGTCCAAATGGGCCCTAAAACATTTCTCACAAAACTAACCTTTAACAAAAATTCATCCCATATTTCAAAAGAGTTATCAATCACAAAATTACCATGTAAAAACATTTATAAAACTCTTTAAAATCACTTCCATACAAATTTTAAACCAAAACCATTTTCTTCTATGAAAGTTCCAACCAGTCCATAATTCATCATCACACAACCAAACGATTTTAAAAACCCAACTACACATTTCACATGACTTAAAAACATTTAAATATAGTTCAAGGAACCAAAAATCATCATTTCACATGCCACATAATTATTGACATGTACAAACCATTCTCTACATACCACAAATTACTCACAAAATCCAATCGGTCATTTCATCAAACACATAGTGTGCAATATTTAACAAGAAAATTTTATTCATCACATATCAAGGTATAAAACACCACTTTTCACCCCAAAATATGAAACCAAGGATCATATAGAAATATTTATTAATCAAAAGTGGTTCAAAAATCATAAAATGAATGAATTTTTAATTAAAAATCAAGTTCAAAGGGAAACCAAGCTAAAATCCATAGTGGAAAGGAAACGCACACCCAAAAACTCCCACCACAGGTTCCGAAACCTTATATCAACAAAGACAAGCCCTAATAGTACAAAACCCCCATAAAAATGTGGAAAACATAAACCTATGTCAATCATGACCATGATAGAATATAAAACCAAGAAAAATTGGAAGTAGAAGGAAGAGGGAAGAGAGGAGAAGAGGAAATTAAAGGATTTGAGGAATAATCACTCACCTTTGGTGAGAAATCATCCAAAAATTGGACCAAAATGAGGTAGAACGAAAGGGTAGGAACCCTATTGTCAATAAAAAATAGGTAGGGATTAAAGTGGGAGGTAGAATCACCCAAATAGTATTTTTAGAGTGAAATTTATTAAGTCTATAAGTGGATGCATGGTTTGGCTATGGGGTTTTCCAAACTGTGCGCAAATCGTGCGGACAGTGTTGGGAAAACCCTTGCAAATTTGCATGGTTAGGTTGCACGGTTTGATAAAACCATGCTCAAACTGTGCAGCCTGAAAAATTGGCCAAAACCTTCAAATGACACCCCAAACACTAGGGAATCCCACCCAAAGATCCTTGAATGATTTAAACACAAAAAGGTGACACAATGGGTGTCCAAAACTCTCCAACATGCCACTTTATCCCAGCACAAACCAAGGACAACCAAGATTTAAATATTAAGCAATGTAAACACTTAAAAACTTAACCCGCTTCAGACCTAGGACTTGAGAAAAAGACCGAGATTCCCAACGAAACGAATCATAAACCAAAACTTGAAAAATTGGGTGTGAAGTGCACGGTCTGAAAGACCATGTACAGACCATGCACTCGCTATTGGATACCTAGAGTATTTTTCATGTCTAACCCACACGGTTTGACTAACCATGAATATCCAAGGAGAATGACTATGTATTTCCTTTTTAAAACTGATTTTCTAGGTCTGGTGCTCCTGAAACCCATCGATCCACCCAGGAAACTCCTAGAGCCTTTAGTCAAGCCCAATATCAACATTTAAAATGAACCCAACTCATGAAACTTCATCCTAAATCATGGTTTTAAAACTAACCCAATCATTAAATTAAAAATTTCAAAAATCGTAATTTAACCCGGTTCAAAAACACTGGACTTTAAATTTATATTTTCTAAACTTAAATTCTAAACCTTTAAATTCTACATTAAAACAAGTAGAAAAATAATCTAGTTCTGAATAATTTACAGAACTTCCAGAACTAGAACCTAAAAATCCAAAAGTTACTCATTCGTCTTTCTATAGAGTTTTTATAACCATTAAGTAACATCCTTTATATTTTTTTAGGTTATCTAAATAGAGGAACAAAAACTAGAGATTCTGTTAGAAATCAGGTTGAACATCAATCTTTTTTGTCTCATCTTGAAACTAAGAACATCAATGAATCTATTAATGATGAATTCTAAGAAATAGAAATGTAAGAATAATTAAATCGATTTTAAAGAAACAAATTATGGGAACGTATAGATAGACCAAAGGACACCTTAATTATTGGTACTAAATGGGTGTTTAGGAATAAAGTTGATGAGTTAGGCACTATTGTTTGAAACAATTCTAGACTTGTAGAACAAGGTTATAGTCAAGAAAAATGAATATATAATGAGGAAACATTTTCACCTATGTCCATACTTCAATCCATAAAAATCATGCTTTCTTATTCATGATTTATCAAATATATGTCAAGAGTGCATTTTTAAATGGTTTTATAGTTGTGGATGTTTTTTTAGCAACTCCCTAGTTTTCAAAATCCTCATTTTTCAAATCAATTTTTTAAATTAACTAAATATTTATATTGTTTAAAGAAATATCCTAGATCTTGGTATGATATGCTCAGTAATTTTCTGATTTCAAAAGGATTTTCAAATGGAAAAGTTGATCCTACTCTTTTCATAAAGAGAATTTTAAAAGATGTATTATTAGTGAAAATCTAGATTGATGATATTATTTTTTAATATTAAAAAAATTATTTATGTACTTATTTTTCAAAAATAATGAAAAATGAATTTTAAATGAGTTTAATGGGTGAACTCAAATTATTTCTTAGAATTCATATTTTTCAAAGCAAATAAGGAATCATTTTAAATCAAAGTAAATATATAAAAGATCTTCTAAAATGTTTAAACTTGGATATCACTAAGACTAATGATATTCTTATGAGTACCACCATTAAATTGGATCTTGATAAAGCTAGGAAACTAGTTGGTCAAACAAGTTATAGAGGTATGATTGGAAGTCTTCTCTACTTGACTATTATCTGATCGGATATTATGTTTGTTGTGTGAATGTGTCTTCATTTTCAAGCAAATCTAAAAGAGTCACATCTAGTTTCTGTCAAAAGAATTTTCAAATACCTCATGTATACTACCAATTTAGGATTTTTTTACCATGGAGGAAAAGAATTTAATTTAGTAAGTTATTATGATTCTAATTTTGGTGGATAAAAGTTATATAAAAAAGAACCACTAGAACATGTCACTTTTTAGAAAAGTCTCTAGTTTCATGGTGTCGTAAAAAGAAAAATTTTGTTGCATTATCTACTACTGAAGCTGAGTACATAGCTACAGGAAGTTGTTGTGCACAAATTATAGGGATGAAACACACTCTACTAGACTATGGATATCAATTCTGACATCTACCCATAAACTATGACAATAAAAGTTCTATTAACATTTCTAAAAACATATTTCACATTCTAGGAAAAAACATACTAATATAAGACATCACTTTTTGAGAGATCATTTTCAAAAAGGATATATCACTATTGAATTTATTGGAACTGAACATTAGTTAGTTGATATATTCACTAAGTCTTTGAATTTTGAAGGAATGAATTATATCAAATGTGTATTAAGAATAATTAATTATGCTTATTTTTTTTCAGTGACATACTATTGCAGTTGACATATCCTGGTGATAACACATCATTGGCTTGTCATTCTATTGGACTGTCATGTCATTGGATTATAATTTTGTAGGAGTGTCATTTTATTTTCCTATTATACCGTCAACTCATCACACCATTGGTTTTATACCTTTGAAATGTTTCTCTATTTCTTGATTTTTTAAACCTCCGGTTTATTTCTCAGTTTTTGTTATTTCCTGTAACCTGGTATGTGTTTTCCCTTGGATTTTAATTTTGATTTCAATTTCAAGTATTAATTAAATTTTATAATACTTAATATTCCAAATTATATCAAAATGGAATAATTTTTATTCCCAATACACCTTGATTTCAGTGCGATACTCATGTATCTTTCTCTCTCAAGCCTAGTGTAACCCTTTCCTCCTCGCATTTCAAACCTTCTCCCACCCTCAACCAAGATTTCTGAATGGAACTGAATGTTGATAATAAAGCATGATTTTGGGATTTATACTTATAAGTTAATATCTTATAAGAAGAAGAAGAAACAAAACATTTTACCTCCTTCTATCACTCCAGTTAATATTGAGCTTTACAATAGGATTGTTGTACCAGAAAAGGAAGTTGAATCGAAGTGGTTGTTGTCTAGCAAGTCACTAGAACTTAAATTTCTCCAGAATCAAGTATGGTTAGTGTGATTTTATTTTAAAAAAAATATTATTCTACCCTAAATAGTTCTATGAGTTTTATCATCATGTAGAGTTTGTGTTTGATAAAGATGGTACTGATTGGGTAATAAGTCATGAGAAAAGACATGTTTTTGGTTTTAAATCAAAGAAATGGACTAGATTTTTAGGCATGCCTCATGAAGGAATTTATAGTGAATGATAATATAGAATTCCAGAATCCAGTGACTTGTTTACATATGAGTATTCTCTTTCTGTTCTTACAGAATATGGAACAACTATAAGCATTGTTTCCTCAAAATTTTATGGGGAATGTAGGATACTCATTAAGTTTATATAGCACATGCTATACCCATGAAAGGGTGATTTCACAAATCTAACGTAGAAAGATATTTATCTTCAATCTCTTATGAAAAAAGGTCAAAAAATCAATATATATATAGATATATCATGGTGTATATCTGTGTGATGACCAATCCATCCTCTAAATCCAACTCCATGATCTATCCAAAGTTAATTTCTTACATGTTGAAGGATAAGGGCCAAGTATCTAAGGATGAAGAGTATAGTATAGATTTTGGTGGTTTCTTTCTTATAAGTGTTACTTATTCGTGGATAAAGATTAGCTGGAACCCCTTGAAAAGATAGTGGGTTGGTGATATTGAGAAGTTATATACAGAGCATAATCTGGTTGACCATCCAACCAGACCAAGGGATGAATTTTATCTAGGATTGGATCATGATGAAGTTTTTAAATACTTTAATGATGATAAAGAATATTTTTTTGTTTAAGAATAGGAAAAGGGACCATTTTTTGACATAGGAAGTGGTCCTGACTTATCGCCCAAAGCTTCCCCCATTACTTTTAGAGATCCTAGTCTACCTAGAAGGTTGATAAAAATAGAAAAGATTGTTAAAATTGGGGAACAATAGAATGAGGTCTCTATAGAGGAGTTGTATAAGAGTTATAAATCTACTGGACCATATGATGATGATGATGATTATTATTATAATGAGGAAGAATAAAATAAAGAAGAAGATGATAATGAGAATGGTGAAAATGATAATGAAGATAAAAGGGATGAAGATGATGAAGAATCTGACCCCAGTGGTGTTAGTGTCTGAATTAAGTGGAAGTGGAGATGCCTTCTGAGATTTAGGATGCACTTTTTGATGGGGATAAATACCCCTATATTTAAATGATTCATGAAACTATAGTTGTTGATGAAGTTGAGGCTATATTTGTTTCCACTGGTCAGGAAGTTTCTAATTCTACTATGTTTGACTAGATGAGAGTTATTAATATTGTAGAACAGCATGTAGTTGATCAAGAGAATATGGAGATTCTTTCTTCTAAGTAAGGTAGTGATATTCATATCATAGTATCTCCTACCACTTCTCCAATAGTTATTTAAGTTTTTAAGATATGGTTTGATCCCATGTTTGAAGAATGGGGAATGTAGTCCAATGTTTTAAAGAGTCCACAAAATAATGGTGGACCTAAGGTTCAAATTAAAGGAGATCCTTGATAGATCAAGTATATTTCTATGGGCTATTTGAAAAGTTTGCTTCTATTAGACCCCCCCCCCCCCTACACCTGACCCTGCTCCAGTACCGTTTTCTGTTTTAGTTGATATAGTCACTAAAGTTTATTTGGATGCTTTTAGTAAGAAGTCGATGTCTAATTTTTTTGAAAAGTTAAATAATCAGACTCCTCAAGATATTTTCATCTGTGATAAAGAAGCAAGAAACAGTTTTTTTGGTTATTCAACATATCCAACCAAAAATGATGCATCACATTTATAAAACTGATATTAAGAATAAAATAATTGGAAGTGAGTTGGATCCTTGTGAACTTGAAGTCATCATTTTTTACTTATTTTGAAGGTATACTTAAAATTCTTGAGGATACATCTTATATACTTATTTTTTTATTGTTCCTTCTGCTCTTGTCATGGATTTTGATCATATAAGGACAGTTGTTAAAGATGAGCTATGAGATGCTTCATCCAGTGATTTCGAAAGAGTCATTGATCATCCCCAATAAACCTTGGGAAGAATTTGGTATAACTTGAATCATCTTCTCAAGTTGATTATTATCTATTCCCATGACATGAAAACTAAAAAGGAAACTATAACTAAGCCCATCAAGTTTTATCTCTCATAGATTTAAACCAATCATGAAATGGATGAAAATTTCAAATTCTTAGATGAAAATTTGAGTATTCCTCCTATGAATTAGGATTTCAAAGAACAATTCAAATAACTAAAGAAGATGAATTCAATGTTGAACCATTTTATGTAATAGAAATATTATTTCTTTAGTGAAATGGAAAGAGGTGGAAAAATAATATTGAATTTAATAAATCTCATGAAGACTTTTCTTCATGTTCATGGCCAAGCAGTTGTATCTCAGGAATCAGTCCAAATTACTCCTTGGTTATCTCTCAGAATAGAAGTTTCTTAGGATCCTTTGGAACCTTTTTCTACCTAATTATATCATTTTTCAATGTCTCATACTCAATCCTTGAGAAAACCTCATCCGATTGTTATTATTGAATATCATCCTTGTAATGTTCTTGGACTTTCATCTGGTGTTTCTTATATTTTACCTAGATCTAATCATGCTACCTTAGATAAGGTCCAAGAGGAAGACAAGGATAAACCAAAAGCACCAATGGAACTATCTACTAAATCTTGAACCTTTTTCTTTGTAGTATTATAAATTTTGTCTTTGATTGGACTTGGGTTGTAATAACTTTTTGTTAATCATTTTGAATGCCTTTTATATTTCTAATTCTATTTTTTATTGTTTTTATACATCTTTTATTTACATTTTTTATAATCCCTAAATGAGGATAATTATTATAGAATATTGGAAAAAATTATGCAATTTATTATTTATTGTAGTATTTTTTTCCCTATGGTTATATTTGATACTATATGTTTTTAATCTTTCTATTGATGATACTTACATTTAATACTTACTCTTTTCTTATTTTCCTTTGATACCATCTTCGCTTATTGGGAATGATATGTTCTAATTTATAGTACCTTGGATATCATGTTTAAAATTTTTTAATAATTATTATGCCATGATTTTTTATCCTCAAAAAGGGAGATATTGTTGACCTCCTAGTTTTAATGACCACAAAATCATGTTTCTAATGATATTAATGAATTTATTATTTCTATGTGAGTAATGTATATTATGAGATAGGTGATAAAAATTTCTAATTATGAGACATTGTCATATGCCACACCACCAGGATATCACACCAACAGAATTTTGTACCATTGGACTGAATTGAAAAATTCTGAGACACTGTTAGTCGAAACACTCTCAGGATTTCATGCCATCAGAACACAAGTTTGTATAAGTATGAGATACCTCTAGATGATGCACTGCCAATGTCATACCGCCAACACATAATTTTTTCTAATTAAAAGACACCATCAGACCACACACCACAATACTAGACACTACTAGTTGAGGTGATCCCTGGGTAGTGGAAATTTGGCTAAGTCTAAGACACTGCCAATTTCATACTGCTAGAACAACATACTTCCAAAGTGGGGCATTGTCAGACCTTGAGTCACCATCATTTGAAGGAACCACCACTATTTTCATTAAATTATCCTTTTAAATTAAATTATTATAATGGTTATATTATTGAAGTTAATTCAATTTATTATTTTAATGATTATCTCTTAAATGATCAACATAAATCCTTGAAGAGAATGCCAGAATGTGTAGTATGAGTAAGTAGGTGATCTGTATATTCTCCTTATTGATTCTACTAAAAAAAGTACACCACACTCCCTCACGTAGTAAGAGATTAAATAGTGAATAAAGTGGACTGATAGAAAGTTGATAGCTCAAACTTCCTGAATACCCATAGAGATAAACCTAATTGAGAAAAATAAGAGCTCGCCTACTGGAATCATTCGACTGAAATCTGAACTACTCATTTATATTTGCTTCTTTCCTCCAATCAACGATTAAGGGTCTATGACAGTCTATTTTCCTAAATCTTTCAAGAGAACCCAACTCAATCTTCACTGCTAAATCAAATCAAGATCCACAAGATGCATTGCAATAGACAGAGCACATCTAAACTCTACTCTTCAATATTTCATTGTAATATTTGTATTTATTACATTTTGAGCAGTGTGTGTGCATACTCTATTTTATCACATACACACTATCTTCAGTGCTGAACTAAAAGATACTCAATATCTTCTCAAACTCATTTCATACTTATTTATACCATGGATAAGAGTGGTAGAGATCCTTGTGTGTCCTTTTTCTCTTTTACTCCCACGTATAACTGTGAAAGTGGTCATTTGTGACCTAGATAGTTTTTTAACTATTATAAAACCAGATCCAGATTTTGGGTCATCTTGTTTATTTTATATAAATTTATTGGTGTTGGGTGATCACTAAGTAGAGAGGACTAAGTCTCTAATTGATTTTGAACCTATTTTATTCAATCATTTCGTTGTGTGCTTTAATTTTTCTTACTATATTTTTTATTTAAAACTGAAAATTGTTTTAACTATAAACAAAATATACACTTTGATAGTATATCTTAATTTTTGTTCATATATTATTGTGATCAAGTAAACTGATTTAAAAGGACGCAATAATATTGAATATTATTCATTTGAGACCTAATCAATCTTTAGATAAATCTTTAGAAATATATATATCTATATCATACTACTTATTTTGATAAAATGGGTTGTATTTAAATATTTGGGGGATTTCAAAATAATCCATTTGAGATAGAATTTTTTATTGGGTATTCAATTCAACCCCCTCTTATGATACTCACTCCAACCAATAAAAATTTTATTTTCATCAAAAATGTTTTAATGGTTTTTTTTAATAAATGAAAAAAACCTTCAACATTTCTTATGATTTACTGGGAATATAATCTAAGGATACCATCTTTATTATTTATCTAGATGGTTTATGTTTATGATGGAATGATGTTTATGAGACCCATTCCTTTTCCATATATTATTCTATGATGAAATTTTTATGAAATCCATTTTCTATCATGTGTTCTGATATGATGAATGGTTTAGGATCTTCTGGAATAGATATGTATGGTTTTCATTTTTCAATGGGTGGAACCTATATAACCCACTAATGCATTGGGTAAATATTGATATCTCATGAGATAAAAAGGACTAGAATGGGGAGTGACCCTATTTTAGTAGGGTACATTTTCTACTATGATAGTCTTAGTAGTTAACCATGACTACTATGATGGTTTGGTGAGTGGACCCATTCCACTATAATAGTCTTGGAAATGAGACTTGACTAATAAGGAAATAATTTTATATACTTATTTGTATTCCATAGACTTATGTATTATAAAAATTTTATTCTCTCATGGATTATGTTTTTTAATTACTTTATGATTCATGTCTTATAAACTTCCAATATTTATTCCATGAATCTAGATTATAATTTATGATATTTATGGTATGATCTTCAAATGTCATCATCATGTTCTCATATACTTATTTTCATGCTATTCTCAAGTGATCATTAATATATCCCTTGTTTATCATTACTGACCATATGAGCTAAAATTTTCTTATGTTTATTTTCCCCATTTTATGAAGAAAAGTACTAAGTATGATATGTCTAATAAGGGTTCTAATGATGAAGAACTTAGTGGTAGACGATGTATATCTTTTATAAACCAGTTTTTTATATGTTCAATTTTCCAAATGAACTAGACCTATACTATTATGGCATGGATCATTATGTTATGCAATGAATATTCATATATTAAGATGTGATATCTATGTATGAAAAGTATGTGTCCCTATAATCAAGATAGACCGGTTATCCTCATTCCATGCTTAGATAGACTGCTATCATTAGAAAGTAATGGGTTACCAAGTTAATAGATTAAGGTTTTACTTCATGGGTAAGTGGGACCTTTGGTCAGTATGGGTGGGGCCTATTGGAAGGAAGCTTCAATTGATCACCCATAAGTTGGTGAGCTTGGCCTTGTGTATTATAGACACTATAGATGACCGAGTTTCTATAATTATCGAGGTATGTGTAGATATCTTTTCCAAGTATATATCAAGATTTTCTCCTTATTAATAGATATACTTCTACATTGATCTGCACCCTGGTATTACACTAATGTCTTCTTAATCTTTTCAAATATCCTCAATTGAGCTAAGGGGGCTGAAGGTGTTTCTAGAGGACCTTAAAAATAAATATTTTTTAGACCCAGTTTTTTCCCCTGGAAAGATACAGAATTTTTTTATAAGACATGATATTCTACTATAGAAAATAAACACTTAATTATAGTAAATATTTCACAATGAGTATTATTGTATCTCATTATAATAGTACAAAAAACTATAATATTTCATTCTTTATAATAGTTGTAACTACTGTTATTGAACACATAAAAATATAAATTCGCACCATATCCTTAAACTCTAGTAGATAAAAATTTTAAAATAATGAAAAATCTATAAAATACATTTCTATTAAGAATAAAACAACAAAATAGTAATAATAATTTTATACACTAATGGAATAAGAAGAATAATTTTATATGTTAGAATAAAGTGTATATATATGGGGTAATATAAGTGTTAAAAGTGTAAGGTGGCCTTTAGAATATGACTATTGGGAATCCGACCATTGTAAAAGTAATATAACCATTATACATACAAGTTTCAAATAAAATTTATAAAATCATTTGAAAATAATACAATTACTAATCGTTAATAATTTATATTGGTCAATGAATAGTAATATAATTACATGAATATGTCTTAGAATAAAAATAATATTTATTTGAAAAGGTTTTAAAATTTATAGAACCAAACACATGATTTTATAATACACTACATTTTTTAATAATTAAATCTATTATATGTAGAAAATTATTTTCATAAAAAGGACTTTAAATTTAGATTTAGAACATCAAAATTAGACGATGGCGACTTTTTAAGAATTTTTTTAGACACATGAATTTTAATTGAATAGTAAAAAATACAATATATCTATACTATAAGAATTAGGTCTTCATAATTATGTAAAAATGATGTAATAAATAATATAGAGTCATTATCAACCAAATATATCTTTATTCATTAAAATAATGTATTTTAAAAATAATAAAAATAGTTTTTCAAAACTATAAAGGAATTTCTAAATCCAAAAATATATTTGGAGGAATTAAATGAAATTATTTATTAATAAAATTATTTACCTTATCCAAAATAATATAATTTTAGTTCGATTATTAAACATGAAAAAGGTAAAACCAGGTCGTAAATGTTAAATAATATGGTTTAAAATTATGTTAAATCCAAGGGTTTTTAGTTTTTCACAACCTAAAGTCCAAGGATTATGTTTATAAATTAATAAATAATTATACCTTAGTTTATATAAATACCCACACATCCTCCCATTTCTATCTATTAAAAAACTGTTAAGAATGATTTTTATCTCATTTTACCTCTCAAAAAAGCATTAGAAATAGACTTGGATAGATAAGGGTTTTAAAAATATCTTCATTCCTCTCTCAAAATCCAAATTTAAGAGTTTTTAACAAGATACTTAGTGATCTAATAAAAACAAAAACTTTAACTATATTTCTCTTTCAATGGCTATGATTCTTATGGATCTAAAGAGATCATTGATAGAGTCATAATTTTTATGCTTATTTGATTATAAAACACAATATTTTTATACATTAATTGATTATTATTTCAAATGTTATTTTGAGTTATGAAAGGATACCACAACTTTTTGGAAAAAAAATAATTATGCATACTGAAGACACTTCCCACCACAACACAAAGCATTATCGCATGACTCTAGGATATTGAAGATCGAATTCAAAACATATTTGACTGAAAATAGGTTAAATTATGATTATTTTATGATGTAAATGATTGGTTGTGATGAAGTACAAGTGATGCACCGATTCTAGAGCTTGAAACTGAAGAACTAAGATGAAACTGGGTGAGTTCTATTGGAAAACAACATTACACTTTAGAAACTTCATTCATGATGTGAAACATGAAGGAGTAAAATATGTGAATGAATGTTTTTATATGTTTTTCCCATATATTACATGTTGTGAATTAATAATATGACATGAAACTCTTAGTTAGACCAAAAATGTTGATTTATGAAAAAGAATTGGCAGAAACTCCTTTAAATGTCCATGATGGACCATTATGACCTGAAACCTATTAATGGTCCATTTATGATGTGTCAAGGGTGGATTAAAGCCTATAAATACATAGCTTGGGGGATTTTAAGGATATTTATTAATGAGGATATGCTACTATGATTCATTGTAGGTACATTGATGCTTAGGTTTTCTTTTTTATTTTTATTTTCATTTTTTTGTCCCATGTAATGCATCCATGTTTTAATTCAACTATTTTGTTTTCATAAAATAAGAATTTATTTCATCTCAATATCTCTCTCCCTTTGTCAATCACTCCATCTTCCCTCTATCCATCATGATCTCTTTCCACTTAGAAATGGCAAGTGACAAACCCGAGGCTTGACCTTGGGGGAGGTTTCATGACATTCTTAAAAATAGCACCTTAATTTCAAATAGTTTCAAATTAATTTATGGTGGATGTTAGATAATTTCATGGGTGTGGTGGTAGTCCACCATATCTTGGATCTCAGTTTCATTTATATTTCTATCATGGGTAGGGAGATTTAGTTTACCAAAGAGGTTTCTTAAGAATTCTAAAAATCCTACTCATGGTAGAGAATAGAGATCCATGTATAGAAAGTAATGGGTTGTCAATTTGAATTAAATAATGAAGGAACTCATGTAACCACACCATAGGACCAAGACCCTTCTTCCTAAATTTCATTCTTTCTAAATCTATATTTTGGATTTACTTGTTCATTGCATAACTCTTTCAAAAACCAAAAAAAATTGTTTTCATAAATAAGAAAAATGAAATAAATAATTATATTTGGTGGAATAGAATTAGTGATTGAATTGACTATGGTGATTCTCAATTGAGAGGGCCCTGGTTAGCCTCTATTATATATTAGTAAAATAAATTAGCTTTTGAACCGTCCTACAACTGGTGCATCAAATATTCTCAAGCTTTGGGATGGGATATAGAAAGGTAAGAGTTTTCATACCTTTTTATTCATTTACTTTACTAAAATATTTTAAATTAATTTACATTTCCATATTAAATAATTTTATATTTAATTATTTCAAGTCTATGATTTTATTTTAAATAAGAAATTTACATTACCTTTGATCACACCACCCTTAAAGGTCTTTTCATATCAGAAACTCTATTTTTATAGAGGGTATTTTTTTTAGATTTACTTTGGTCTCCAACCACTGCATTCATTGACTACTTGTAATATCCTATGTTTTAAATAATATATTATGTTTGATGACATATACAACATGCAACACTGAGCTTAAACTAACCATGAGATATTATTTTAAAAATATTATAAATACAAATTATCCATTAAATTGGTAGGTAAGAATATAATTAACAAAATTAAAAAAATATATATATATAAAGGTATTACTCAATACAAAGTTAATTCATTAATTATTAATATATAACCACTCAATTTTTAGTAAAGTTATTTTATGCTTAGAAAATATGTTTTCTTCAAAAATTATTTTTATTACTTTTTGTGAGTGCATATTATAATTAAATTTTGGAACTTTTAGAAACTTTATTTGATAATATTAACTTAATTTGTAAAATTATCATGTCATAATTTTCTTAGAATGAATTCTTGACATTTTTTTAAAAAGATATATTTTCCAATAAATAATGAAAAATACGGATTTTCATAGAAAATTTGTATTTTTGTTTCAAGAAATCACAAAGTTAATTTTTTTTAAAATGTTTTTAAAGTAAAATTAGATCTATTGTATTAATAATAATCCAACTAAGTCCATTGGAATCAATTTTATGGTTTAATTTTGTATAAAAACATTTTTATACTTAAAATGACACATTTCTTTGAAAAACTTTGTTTCATTTCATTTTGTGTTTTAACTATAAATTAATTTTTACCACTACTAGAAATTGAATCTTAAAAAACGGGTTTTATATTTGGAATGAGGAGGTCCAAATTTGGTAAATAGTTCCCTTTTATTTTTTTAGTCATTATTAATAGTAACCATAGTAAAATTTACCACTACAACAAGGGTAAATCATGTAATTAATGTTAAAAATAATATTATAAGGACTAAAAAATTACCTTAACACATGAATTTATTTTATTTGATGATTCTATATCATATATAAGAATCCAAAGTTAAAAAATATGACATTTTTTCATTTGGATGTGATTTTTACCATTATAATATTTAAGTAAAAGATAAAGTCAAAAAAGTCACTTTCTTGCTTTTAATATTTATAATATTTTATGATAGAGAAAAATACAACTTATGTAACACCATCAAATTTTACAAAAATTAAATTATATTTGATAACATAAAACAAACGAAACACTGATTTTATATTGTATTACACATAAGACTATGTTCAGATTTCATAACACACGACACTAGGTTTAGATTTAATTACATGCAACACTGATATTTTTATATTCTATAGCATATTCAACACCCAACACCGAACTTAAACATACCATGGTATATATTGCCATTATAACCTAGCTGCTAAATTGGTTGGTATGAATATTATTAACTATTTTTTGATATATATATATATATACATATGTCTTATTTAATATAAATTATTGATAAATTTTTAGTAAAAAATAAATCAATTTTTAGTAAAGTGGATTTATTCTTCAAAAATGTGTTTTCTTCAAAAATGATTTTAATTTATTTTTATTAAAAATATTATAATCAATATTTGGAACTTTTATAAAGTTTATTTGATAAAATTAAATTCATTATTGTAATTTGAATAAAATAAATTACTTTGGGTGAAATTTTTGGACTTTTTGAAAATATTAATTTTTCAGTGAATAGTGAAAAATACCAATTTCTATAAAAAAGTATTTTCTTCTCAATAAATTAAGTAATTTAAAAGTAAAAATATAATTTTAATATGTTTTTAAGTATAAAATGTGTTATTTAATTATATTTAATTCACTTAATTACTTTGAATAAAATTTATATTTTTTTTAGTATAAGTTTTTTTTTGGTTTAAAAAATGGTTTTTCTAAAAACAGTTTTAAAATGTATATCATTTATCAATTTTAATTAATTAAAATAAACCCTAATGGGGAGTATTTTAAATTAAATTTATATAATATATAAATTTAAATATTAATTTATTTTCATATAATTATTATTATTAGTCATAAAGTTAATATAAAATCCTCTTTTTCTAAAAAATTACACATCTTAAAAACTTGTTGTCTCACTGCATCTGTGGGATTAATTTTAAATTAAATCATGTTAGTTATATGATTTGATTTTGTAAAAATGGATTTCATGATTGTAATTATAATAATTTATATTATATATTGATGTTAACTTAATATTTTTAATATAATTATTATTGAAAAAAGTTAAAATTAAATAACGTGATTAAGATTAAAATAGGGGTTTTCTCACTACATGTGTTTGTATTAAAATTAATTTTATAAAGACATATGATTTTTATTTAAAAAATTGTATTTCATATTTAGAATAATTAGTTATAAAATTTCTAATACAAATATTTTTAATTGTATTCTTAAAGGATAATTTACCTTGGTAAATAAAAGTATACAAGTTACCATGGTAAAAAACTAAAAGGGTAAAATTGAGTAAACTTAAAGACTAAAAAACAATATAAAAATCTATTTATTTTGTGTGTTTGGGTTTTTTATCAACCAAATAAAACCTCTAATACATTATTATTAAATTTTATATGAATTTAAGGTAAGTTAAACCTCCCAATAGTGAATACTTTTGGGTATTTACAAGAATTTAACTCCTCCTCAATTATAAAATGGCTTTCACTCCCCTCACTTATTCAGGCCTCTAAATCCATCTGTATTGAAAAAAACACAAAAAAATTAAATTATAAACTTCCCTCATATCATCATATAAGACATAAATTTTGAATCAATTCAACCAAAAAGGATTTTGGTGCATACCAAAAGGAGTTACCAAAATAAGAGGTAACATTCATCAACAAGTGTTTCTGTTTAATTTCTTTCTCCAACCCATTAAATTATTATTATACCATTAAAATATTAAAAACTAATTATCTTAAATATAATTATATGTATTTATGTTAATTTTATTACCAACACTCACACACACTTCAATAAAATAGGTTATGAAATCATTATTTGTGTGTATGGAAGACTACTACCTCGCGAAATAATGTCATTCATTTTTCCATTTCCACCTCTCAATGTTTGGTATGATAATAGATATAAATTTTATATAAGATATTAATGAAATTATTATACCTATTTATTCATTATATATTATATATCCTTTTATGTTCCATTCTGTAATGGATATGATAACATCGCTCATGTGTACGGTGAACTATGGCCTCACGAAGCGATGTGATTCATTTTTCACTAACGTGTTATATGGAAGGTAATAAGGGTAAATATAATAAAGATATGTGATATAAGTGAAATATTTATAATATTAATTAAATATATTTCATTCTGTAATTATAATATATCATTTTCTTTTTATCTTTATCACTCATTGAAAAAAAATGATAACGGCGTTCATGGACAGTTGGACTATTTCCTCCTCGAAGTGATGTGATTACTTTTTTCACCACCAAATCACAAGAATGATATATATAAATATATATAATTAAATAATAAGGTATTTATAATATTATTACCATTCTATAAATATAAAATATTTCTTACCTTCCTTCCATAATGATCATTGAAAAATAGAAATGTTACTCATGCATACGTATGGCCTACCGTATGCATGATTGTAACGTTAGTTAATTTTTCATAACCATCATTCATGAAGGGTTTAAAAAAAGTAAAATTAATGTATAAATATGATAATTATTTAATTTTTATTGTTCTTTATATGTTTAAATAACAACCACTTTGACCATAGTCAACCCACCTAAGTCATTTTGACACATAAGCCGAATATGGTCAAAACATCTAACGTAAACTTAATCGATTAAGTAATTATATATAACATTTTGATAAATGAAATAAAATTAATAATAAAATTTAAAAAAATTATCAAGTAAGTAAATAATTAATATAATTTTATTATTCAAGAATATAAAGACACACGTGACAAGTCAGACTTAAGGTAAGGGATTTTCTCATCTCACTTTTATTTCTATGAGATATATGTCATATTAACCACTTATTTTAGTTGTGTGGTGTATATAATATCCATAAATTTATCTTATTTTTATTAAAATTACATTTATTTCTATTTAAAAATCCCTTTTAGAATCTCTCTTTCTTGGATTTTATGGTTTTAATGTTACCAAAGCGGTAAAGGATCTTTGTCTCAATTTTTCTTCTTTGAGGCTTTTTTTATGTTATACACAAATCTAATTTTATTAGGTGTATATAATACCCCTTATACTTTTTATATCATGAATATAATTATTTTCATGGTATTACAAGTTTCAATTAATATTATTCTTTCATGGGGATTACGATCAAAGTTACAAATGTGGTAATATTCTTTTGTTACAATTTAATCATTTATCAGCATTGTTTATGAATAAGTGTATGGTGTTAAAATATTATAATTATCATGAACTATCCACTAATATATTTATTCGTGATATTTTCAAGTAATTGAACCATTTTTCCACTCTTTAGTACTTAAAATTCTTGAGAATGTGTTTTTAAGAAAATCTGATTTTCAATTCTCTCTTTAGTCAAAAATATGTTTTCTTCCAAAAACATGTTCTCAAAGAACATTTTCAGTTTTTTTTAAACCTTTTAATAATGATTTATTAAATAAATTTAATTCCATTTTTTCTTTTTACTAAATTATTTCAAATGAATCTTCTTATTTCTTTCCAAACTAGGCACTTTTCTAACATTTTTATCGTGAAAAAAATAATGTTTTTACAGTATATACAGAATTACTTTCCAAAATGAACGTAATTTCTTAGAATATTACTTTTAAATATTTAAATTTTATTTTTTAAAAAAATATTAATATTTTAGAAATTATTGGTTTTTAAAAAAAAATATATTCAATGAAAATTATTTTTAAAATGTTTTATGTTCTAAAAAGTGATTTAAAAAATGAAAAGAATATTTTCCTCAATAATGTTTTTAAATATCTTTTAATGGTATTTCTATTCATCATCATAAGAGAAAATTATTTTTTCTTATCCTACACTAGGTATATTTGGTATTGATACCATCCTTATTATTTTTCTAGATAGAATAATCTTATTTAAAAGAAATTGTTATAAAACACATTTCTCTTCCACAAGTTAATAATGTTTCAAAGATATTATTATGGAACCCATTTCTTTTTCATAGGTTGATCATGTTTCAAATAAATTTTTATAGAACCCATTTATTTTTCATGGGTTAATCAATTTTTAAAATTAATAATGAATGTTTCTATGATTTTTATAAAGAAATGAAAGCTCTATATACTTTATTCAAGTTTTGTTCACTGGACATAACTTATTGATGTGGATTCCCAGATAGCAACGGGTGATCCTATTACATATTATATGATGGGGTGGACTAGATAGAGTATAAGGACACATCCTTAAACCTTACTTAATCTTGAGTTATTACAAGATTACACATTGAGGATCTTTTCAAGTTTAGAGTTTTAGAGAATTAGATCATGAAACTTGCATTACATTCCACATTTAAACAAAGTGGTTACATAAAAGACAGTATTCATTCTTCCCATCAATGGAAACATATTGAAAATAAAACATGGATTCTTTCTTGACACATCCTTGACACTATCATCACACATGTACCTTTCCCTTGACCTGTGAAAAACATTTCAAAAACTTGGGATGAGCATAAAAAGCTCAGTAAGGGTTATAAAAATATGGAAAGGAAACATGAGTTCATATATACATAAGAATGAAATCATACTTTACCCATATAACATAGGCACTTTAACATACCTCATCAAACCATGAATAAATCATAGAAAACATAAGACATAAAGGTAACTTAAGGCATTCATAACATTCTTGCGTAGGGAGTAACCCTCTTGGTTACATTTGGAATACCCATCACAGTATATTCCCTAAATCTCTTCAGAGAAACCTTAACGTTTCACTCCTTCACGTTACCCAATGCATTGGAGAGCTATATTGGGCTCACCTGCCCTTAGTTTATTACGGAACCACCCGTTTTCTTAACAATTCCCAAGAACCATAACATAAATTTATCACATAAAACATGCATAAAGGAAACATAACATTTCCACATTTCAATCACAATATAACATTTTAGTATATTGAAATAATGAATCCATTCAAAAAAAACCATTTCCAAAACCATTTAAAAAATTTAATAAAGACGTTTTTGAATCAAAGTGTCCCATAACACCTTGAAGCTTAAAATTTTAAACCATTAATGTCCATATAAATAAATCCTTAAAACCATTTTGAAAACATGGATATTAATAAGAACAAATAATTAAAACATTTAAAACGATATTTTGGTTAAAGGGGTTTTACCAAAATTAGAGACACTTGAATAAAATAATTGAGGAATAACACTTAGTCAGAACTTTATAATATCATGAGAATAAATGGATTCATGATATAATACTCCAAAGGACAGTATATACACCATATAAGAGTGAATTTGTGCATAACAACAATGAACTCTCAATAGAAATGTCAAATGTGATGAATTCCCTTATAATGAAGGTATCCTTAAATTAAGGATAATTCAATCTCAAAATTATGTGTGACAAACATAAATACAACCAATATAAGTGGATATTAAGTGTAAAACAATAGAAGGTCATTCAAACATATTCAAAAGATGACATATTCAATAACTACATGTTGAACCCAAAGAAATCGAAATTGGGTTAAGAAGTTCCCTTGACAGCCTAACGGCGTCACGTCAAAATGAGTTAATGAGAGATAAAAAGTGTATCTCATCACTTGGACATAAAATTTACATCAATAAGGATATATGAGAACATATCTCAACATAAAAATATGTAAATTAAAATACCCAACAAAAGAAGTCTTTTAAAAAAATAGAAGGGTGAAAGGTTCCCTTACCGACTTGGGTATCTTTCAAAACATACACCCCATGAAAGAAGGACAATAGATCATTGATGTAAATACTCATAAACGAAATTATATTACACAAAGAGTAGAATAATGGGGATTACATACACCACTCAATGGAATTTGTGGCAAATGTAGCATAAATCTCACGGGAATAAAAGTGAGATGAAAAATCCCTTACGAAAACTCGGCAGCCTAACGGCGCCACATAAAACTTCCGAATATGGATTGATGAGATCAAATAGGGTATCTCATCATATTACAATAAAATTTAAATCAAGAGGAATATAAAATAACATCCCCCAACATTACAAAGAGGAGCTTAAAAGAAGTGACATAAAGGAGAGTACTTAAAAAGAAAGAGAGAGGTTATATCTCTTACGAAAGTTCGGCAGCCTAACGGCGCCACTCAAAACTTCCAAAATGGATTGATGAGAGAGAATAGGGTCTCTTATCACATAAACATAAAAATTACAGTAAGTGTAATATAAAAGATCATCCCAATAACAAGAAATATGAGCTTTAAAAGGAATGACATAAAAGCGTGTACTTAAAAAGAAAGAGAGGAGTAGGATCCCTTACCTCGGGTCCGACTTGACTCGATCGTTCTTTAATCTCCTGAATAATAAACTTGAGTTAATTTCTACTTCCTTAAGAACCTTTTTCAATTTCATTATTCCTTTTATATCACTTATTACCATGTCATAAACATTATGTAATCATTTAAGTTAATAATATTTGTTTTGCCGATATTTGGTTCTTAAGTCGAAAGTGGACTTCTTACAATTACATGTTGTCTGTGTGGCCAAATGTTTGTTATATCCAGAATTGTATTAATGATGTAGATATCATATATTTCATATATATCCAGTACATTCATGCATTTATAACATTACATAATCATTTAGAGGTAAGAAATGAAATGCACCGTTCATGGAGACGGTAAGCCGTACGTACGCATGAACGCTACTTTCATTTCTATTTCATATTTTATAGAATGGAATAATAATGATATAAAGTTATATTATAATTCCAGTATAATATCATATATAATATCATAGTTTAATCATTTATACATCCCACATATGGTATTTAACGAATCAAATCACTTTGAGGGGGCGGTAGTCCGCACTTCCTTAAATGAAGATATCGCGTTTACCCATAATGGAAACCATAAAGTTATGCCCTAAATGAAAAAAAACAGAAGATTAAGGAAAACATAAACAGATTATATATCATATATAAAAATAGTGACATCATAATGGCCACCTTTGAAGTTGTTAAATGAGTATTGAACAATCATCGTTTCGGGAGGAAGAATTTCTCCATCCATGGAAACCATATGTTCTTTAACCATTTGATGTAGTTGTGTGAGAGTGTAGCTCGAATAAATCTTATAACAACATCCTAGTATATTTAAGATACTGTTGTTGTTACAAAATAAGTAAATAAAAAGTGTTTAGGGAGTTGGAGAAGCAAAATAAAACAAATGAACATGAGAGAATGAATTACCTTTAAAAGTGTAACTCCTTTTGATTTGAGCCTAAAGGCTTCCTTTGAAAGGATTATGCCCAAAGGGAATCCTCTAGGATGAGTAGAGGGATGTGGAGAGAGTAAATGGGCAGGGGTTGTCCGAGCCAAAGGCTTGAGGAGTGTATGAAATGAGGTAGAGGTGGGGGCCTTTTATAAGAGGAGAGGAGGGGCACTTTTGGAAAGTAAGAAATATTACTTTATTTGAAAATGTGTTTCGGTTTTAAAAGGTCCCACATTGAAATAATTCGTGGATAATATGATAAGGGTTCTAAATCCACCCATACAATAAGTTTTGGACATGTGTAGGTCATAGAGTTTACATTATCTTCTCATTTTATTTAAATCGTCAGATAATGATGTCATCGCTGCATCATTATGATGTCATAAATAATTTAATTTATTTAATGTCTCAAAATTATAAAAAAATTACTTTGATGTAGGAAATCTTTTTATATTTCCAATGAATATTTATAATAAAAAATATGACTTGTATAACCCCACTTAAAAATTGTTTTAGTAAAACATATCATGTTTGTGTTATTTTTACTTTTACATTAAATAAAAAGTTATTTATGTCATTTCCCAACCAAAGTGGCTCCATGGGGTCCCCAAGTTGACCCATGGCTTGTCTTGGTTGTCCATTACACATCCAATGAGGTTAAGACATGTGTCAAGTTCATTTCATATTATTAAAACATTATTTTTACCTTAAACTACACTAATTACCTCTAATCGCGATTAAAAACTTAATAAGTTACTATTCACCAAAAAATTATTTTTATCCCATTGAACCACATTTTACTTCTTAATGAAAACCATTTATGTCAGATTTTTGAAATTCAAAACACAAAGGTGTCAAAATTTCATTTAAATGGAAAATCAGTTTTTATAAGTACCACTTAGTGGTTTCACTATTCATCAAAAATTGAAGTTTTTCAGAAAATTACCAAAAATTCACCCTAAGCTATATTTGATATTCTAAATTCAAAAATGAAGTCCATTTTACAAAATTCAAAATATATAAGTCACATTAATTAATTTAATAATTAATTCCCGCTGTCAAAGCAAATAGCGTGTTTTTATGAAATAATATGTATCAAAAGATTGACACTAGTTCAAGTCTGATTTCAAAGTGAAATTAATTACAATGACCACTATTGGATTTAATGGTAAAAATATATTCTAATTTCACTTTAAAACCAATTCAAAAGATAATCTAATCATATAAATAAATTAGATTAAAAAGAGGTTTTGAATTAAAATACAACATTTTACACTATTCATTGAAAAAAATGAACTTTATCGGAAAGATACCAAAAATTTACACAAAGTAAATTTTGATGTCCCGATTCTTAAGAAGAGTTTTATTTGGTCCAATAGAATTTATAAGAGTGAACAAAACTATATTTAATTATGGTTCTCCATCAAAAGGCGATAAGTGAACCTTTAGTGAAAACTAGGGCATATACGCCTAAAATTGAATTCTTTCCGTATTTTAACCTTTTATCTTTTATTGGATAAATATAAAAACATTTAAAAACATGTATAATAATATTTTAGTTATTTCTATCCATTCCCGCCAATACAACGGCTACATGTTAACTTCCATTTAAAATAATATTATTTTATTATTAGAGTGCAACGTAAGATTCCCAAGAATCTCGTTGTTGCGTATTGGGTGCGCCATCAAGCATTACATCCCCTTTAAGGTAATATTAATATTTTATTCACAAATATGGATAAATATAAAGATGTTATATTCTTTATTTACCCGGGGTGTTACATCCTTCCCCCCTTTTGGGAATTGCGTCCTCGCAATTTTAAAATTGGGCTTGGAAACATCCTTGAAAGTCCCACATCGGAACAAGAGTCGGTAAAAAAAATCACTTCAAAATAAAGAAAGATAAGTACAAAGGTCACCCGAGTTAACCCATACTAGGATTCCAAGTATGAAAACATGGACATGGAGGAGAAAACATAGGGTCATGTTCTGATGAAGAGTGATAGAAAACATGTTTAGGAGAAAGTTAACAATAAGAAAATCACAAACTTGTGATGGGTTAAACGGTGTTGGGTTCCCCAGTAGGAAAAGTTAATAGAAAACATTTTTGTTTTAAGTTAATTTTTATTGGGGAATTTATTCATAAGGAAACATAATCACTTATCATGTTGACTTTCAACTTTTATTAGATTCCTTAAACAAACTCATATTTCCTCCAAAAAGCGAGTATTTAGGAAGACTTGTTCACATTAAGAGTACTATAATCAACTTTTAGAGAATCACCTAATCCACAAAAGAGAACTATATACTTCCCATGTCTTTAGACTTTAACCAAAACCAAAACCAAAAAGGCTAGTACAAGATCAGATAATCCATAAAAAGATAACCTTTTATAAAAATAAAATCTATTCTTAATCTCAAAATTTGTCCAACAAAACCCAAAGTTCAACGAGGACCATCCGATAAACAATTTGTCCATAAAATTCTTCAAAGTAAACCAATCTAAGATTGAAACCCAAATATTTGAAGGATTTAGTCACATTGTCTTCCAAGTTAAATCGTAACATTTATCTCCAAACAACATCAGTTGCTCCTAAAGTCTCGTATTGAAAAGTAATTAACCTAATCACATATCCTCCATGATAGGTTAATCATTTTCATAAATAACCCAAAATCAACTTACTCTTAATTCATAAAATCATATAACTAAAAAGAATCAGTCAAACTAACCAGGGACTTCACGTAGTCCAGTGGTAGGTGATAAATACTAGTCTCACTTTTGTTGTGGGTTCGATTCCCGCGTCTTTGTCCGACGTGAAGGGTTGTCACACGGTCTGCGTGTTGTCCTTTTTCCAAAACTATATAATTCTTAAAACATTCCCCAAAATGAGATAAAATCTTCAAGAATAATCATAACATATTTTAACCTCAATTTTATCTCATTCCTTTCATTTTCCATCATATCATAGAGTAACCCATAATTACCTAAAAATTAAGGATCATATAAACTCTATTACCTGAACTTCCATATCGATTGGTCATCTTGTACATGATGCATTACAGAACATACCAAGGTTCAAGTGGTTGATCATGACTCCTTGATAGTTGGTTTAGAATAACCACGATTTTCCTCATTGAATACCCCATTTCATCCAGTCTCTTAATCAAAGAACCACCATAGTTTCCTTCAAACCAATTGTCACTTTGGTGCCTGCTAGATCCATCCATTTACTAAAACCAAAAAGGTCAGTGTGAGTATATCAAAAAAAAACCATCATGTACTAATGAGTAAGACAAACACTAAGATATACTTACTCATTCACTTTATCTAAAACTAAGACTCTTTCTGAAATCCTAACCATTATGGTAATGTCACTTATGATTAAAGAATACCCTAACCTCTAAAGTTATCTAAACCTCCCTCTGATACCAACTATAAGGCCCCAGCCTTAAACCTTACTTAATCTTGAGTTATTACAAGATTACACATTGAGGATCTTTTCAGGTTTAGAGTTTTAGAGAATTAGATCATGAAACTTGCATTACATTCCACATTTAAACAAAGTGGTTACATAAAAGACAATATTCATTCTTCCCATCAATGGAAACATATTGAAAATAAAACATGGATTCTTTCTTGACACATCCCTGACACTATCATCACATCATGTACCTTTCCCTTGACCTGTGAAAAACATTTCAAAAACTTGGGATGAGCATAAAAAGCTCAGTAAGGGTTATAAAAATATGGAAAGGAAACATGAGTTCACATATACATAAGAATGAAATCATACTTTACCCATATAACATAGGCACTTTAACATACCTCATCAAACCATGAATAAATCATAGAAAACATAAGACATAAAGGTAACTTAAGGCATTCATAACATTCTTACGTAGGGGGTAACCCTCTTGGTTACATTTGGAATACCCATCACAGTATATTCCCTAAATCTCTTCGGAGAAACCTTAACGTTTCACTCCTTCACGTTACCCAATGCATTGGAGAGCTATATCAGGCTCACCCGCCCTTAGTTTATCACGGAACCACCCATTTTCATAACAATGCCCAAGAACCATAACATAAATGTATCAAATAAAAAATGCATAAAGTAAACATAACATTTCCACATTTCAATCACAATATAACATTTTAGTATATTGAAATAATGAATCCATTCAAAAAGAAACCATTTCCAAAAACATTTAAAACATTTAATAAAGAGGTTTTTGAATCAAAGTGTCCCCTACCACCTTGAAGCTTAAAATTTTAAACCATTAATGTCCATATAAATAAATCCTTAAAACCATTTTGAAAACATGGATATTAATAAGAACAAATAATTAAAACATTTAAAACGATATTTTGGTTAAAGGGGTTTTACCAAAATTAGAGACACTTAAATACAATAATTGAGGAATAACACTTAGTCAGAACTTTATAATATCATGAGAATAAATTGATTCATCATATAATACTCCACAGGAAAGTATATACACCATATAAGATTGAATTGGTGCATAATAACAATGAACTCTCAATAGAAATGTCAAATGTGATGAATTCCCTTATAATGAAGGTATCCTTAAATTAATGATAATTCAATCTCAAAATTATGTGTAATAAACATAAATACACCCAATATAAGTGGATATTAAGTGTAAAACAATAGAAGGTCATTCACACATATTCAAAAGATGACATATTCAATAACTACATGTTGAACCCAAAGAAATAGAAATTGGGTTAAGAAGTTCCCTTGACAGCCTAACGGCGTCACATCAAAATGAGTTAATGAGAGATAAAAAGTGTATCTAATCACTTGGACATAAAATTTACATCAATAAGGATATATGAGAACATATCCCAACATAACAATATGTAAATTAAAAGACCCAACAAAATAAGTCTTTTAAAAAAAGAGGAGGGTGAAAGGTTCCCTTACCGACTTGGGTATCTTTCAAAACATACACCCTATGAAAGAAGAACAATAGATCATTGATGTAAATACTCATAAACGAAATTATATTACACAAAGATTATAATAATGGGCAGTACATACACCACTCAATGTAATTTGTGGAAAATGTAGCATAAATCTCACGGGAATAAAAGTGAGATGAAAAATCCCTTACGAAAACTCGGCAGCCTAACGGCGCCACATAAAACTTTCGAATATGGATTCATGAGATCAAATAGGGTATATCATCACATTAAAATAAAATTTACATCAAGAGGAATATAAAATAACATCCCCCACATTACAAAGAGGAGCTTAAAAGAAGTGACCTAAAGGATAGTACTTAAAAAGAAAGAGAGAGGTTAGATCTCTTACGAAAGTTCGGCAGCCTAACGGCGCCACTCAAAACTTCCAAAATGGATTGATGAGAGAGAATAGGGTCTCTCATCACATGAACATAAAAATTACAGTAAGTGTAATATAAAATATCATCCCAATAACAAGAAATATGATCTTTAAAAGGAATGACATAAAAGTGTGTACTTAAAAAGAAAGAGAGGAGTAGGATCCCTTACCTCGGGTCCGACTTGACTCGATCATTCTTTAATCTCATGAATAATAAACTCGAGTTAATTTCTACTTCCTTAAGAACCTTTTTCAGGTTCATTATTCCTTTTATATCACTTATTACCATGTCATAAACATTATTTAATCATTTAAGTTAATAATATTTGTTTTGCCGATATTTGGTTCTTAAGTCGAAAGTGGACTTCTTACAATTACATGTTGTTCGTGTGGCCAAATGTTTATTATATCCAGAATTGTATTCATGATGTAGATATCATATATGTCATATATATCCAGTAAATTCATGCATTTATAACATTACATAATCATTTAGAGGTAAGAAATGAAATGCACCGTTCATGGAGACGGTAAGCCGTACGTACGCATGAACGCTACTTTCATTTCTATTTCGTATTTTATAGAATGGAATAATAATGATATAAAGGTATATTATAATTCCAGTATAATATCATATATAATATCATAGTTTCATCCTTTATACGTCCCACATATGTTATTTAACGAATCAAATCACTTTGAGGGGGCGGTAGTCCGCACTTCCTTAAATGAAGATATCGCGTTTACCCATAATGGAAACCATAAAGTTATGCACAAAATGAAAAAAAAACAGAAGCTTAAGGAAAACATAAACATATTATATATCATATATAAAAATAGTGACATCATAATGGCCACCTTTGAAGGTGTTAAATGAGTATTGAACAATCATCGTTTCGGGAGGCAGAATTTCTCCATCCACGGAAACCGTATGTTCTTTAACCGTTTGATGTAGTTGTGTGAGAGTGTAGCTCGAATAAATCTTATAACAACATCATAGTATATTTATGATACTGGTGTTGTTACAAAATAAGTAAATAAAAATATTTTAGGGGGTTGGAGAAGCAAAATAAAACAAATGAAAATGAGAGAATGAATTACCTTTAAAAGTGTAACTCCTTTTGATTTGAGCCTAAAGGCTTCCTTTGAAAGGATTATTCCTAAAGGGAATACTCTAGGATTAGGAGAGGGATGTGGATAGAGTAAATGGGCAGGGTTTGGCCAAGCCAAAGGCTTGAGGAGTGTGTGAAATGAGGTAGAGGTGGGGGCCTTTTATAAGAGGAGAGGAGGGGCACTTTTGGAAAGTAAGAAATATTACTTTATTTGAAAATGTGTTTCGGTTTTAAAAGGTCCCACATTGATATAATTCGTGGTTAATGTGATAAGGGTTCGAAATCCACCCATAAAATAAGTTTTGGACATGTGTAGGTCATAGAGTTTATATTATCTTCTCATTTTATTTAAATCGTCATATAATGATGTTGTCGCTGCATCATTATGATGTCATAAATAATTTAATTTATATAATATATAAAAATTATAAAAAAATTACTATGATGTAGAAATATTTTTAGCTTTCCGATGACTATTTATAATAAAAAATCTGACTTGAATAACCCCACTTAAAAATTGTTTTAGTAAGACATATCATGTTTGTGTCATTTTTACTTTTACATTAAATAAAAAGTTATTTATGTCATTTCCCAAACAAAGTGGCTCCATGGGGTCCCCAAGTTGACCCATGGCTTGTCTTGGTCGGCCATTACACATACAATGAGGTTACGACATGTGTCAAGTTCATTTCATATTATTAAAACATTATTTTTACCTTAAACTATACTAATTACCTCTAATCGTGATTAAAAACTTAATAAGTTACTATTCACCAAAAAATTATTTTTATCCCATTGAACCACATTTTACTTCTTAATGAAAACCATGTATGTCGGATTTTTTAAATTCAAAACACAAAGGTGTCAAAATTTCATTTAAACGGAAAATTAGTTTTTATAAGTACCACTTAGTGGTTTCACTATTCATCAAAAATTGAAGTTTTTCAGAAAATTACCAAAAATTCACCCTAAGCTATATTTGATATTCTGAATTCGAAAATGAAGTCTATTTTAAAAAATTAAAAACATATAAGTCACATTAATTAATTTAATAATTAATTCCCGCTGTCAAAGCAAATAGCGTGTTTTTATGAAATAATATGTATCAAAAGATTGACACTAGTTTAAGTCTGATTTCAAAGTGAAATTAATTAAAATGACCACTATTGTATTTAATGTTAAAAATATATTCTAATTTCACTTTAAAACCAATTCAAAAGATAATATAATCATATAAATAAATTAGATTAAAAATAGGTTTTGAATTAAAATACAACATTTTACACTATTCATTGAAAAAAATGAACTTTATCGGAAAGATACCAAAAAATTACACAAAGTAAATTTTGATGTCCCGATTCTTAAGAAGAGTTTTATTTGTTCTAATAGAATTTATAAGAGTGAACAAAACTATATTTAATTACGGTTCGCCATCAAAAGGCAATAAGTGAACCTTTAGTGAAAACTAGGGCATATACGCCTAAAATTGAATTCTTTCCGTATTTTAAGCCTTTATCTTTTATTGGATAAATGTAAAAACATTTAAAAACATGTATAATCATATTTTAGTTATTTATATCCATTCCCGCCAATACAACAGCTACATGTTAACTGCCATTTAAAATAATATTATTTTATTATTAGAGTGCAACGTAAGATTCCCAAGAAACTCGTTGTTGCGTATTGGGTACGCCATCGAGCATTACATCCCCTTTAAAGTAATATTAATATTTTATTCACAAATATGGATAAATATAAAGATGTTATATTCTTTATTTACTCGGGGTGTTACATAGAGTCAAGTGATACCATTACATATTATATGATGTGGTGGCCGAGATAGCATCAGGTGAGCCTATTACAGCTTAACCGATGGGTGTGCCCAAATATCACTCCATTGTATTGGGTAATTATTATGTTCTCCAAAGAATTATATTGGATTTAAACTGTATGGTTATTTCAATTTTAAGGATTATGTAAGGGTTCTATAAGTGTTATATGAAGATTATGCCCCAAGATACCAACACATTTTAGCTATTATTTCCACAATTTTATAATGTTTTCTTTGATTAAGATTGATTTCATGTGGCTCATGATTATTTATTATTATGAATCTATCATTTTTTAAATCCTTATTCTATGTTTAATTATTGATGATTCATGTATTTATGTCTTTGCTTTCTTTTATGATTCTATCATTCAATCTGATTATGCAGTCATACCCTTATTCACTTATTACGTTCATTAATTAAATTTAATTATTAATTCTTATGTTTACCCTTACTGGGCATTTGAGATCACCCTTATTATGTTTCGTCATCCAATGGTTATAAATAATGAATTTTAAATAATTATTTTCTATATGGTATTTCATATGGATGGTGATTATGACTTAATGTGAAATAAGAAAATCTAGGATAAGTGGGAGAAATTTTGTTTTGATGACATGGGTATTGTTATTGTAGTAGTTTTTCGTAGTAATCTAAAACTCTAAACCTAAATGGCCCTCAAGAGTGTAAGTGGTCCATTTTTTCTTTTTGATGTAGTAAGTTTTGGATGAAAAAAAATTGGGTCACAATTATTGGCATCAAATCTAGAAATGTAAAGTTTATGATTTCAGTATCAGATCTAAGAATTCAGGTTTTGGGAAACTATTGTTGGTGTCAGAGTAAAGGTTTTGATAAATTTAAAGATTAGTATTTTTTCATGTGAGGTAATATTAAGATTTATTAAAACCATAATAGTTCTATATAGTTAAGTATGATCATAAGTTCAAAGTCTTAAACACCCCTTTGAGATTTTAAGTGATGAGATCTTAAAGTGATTTTAGAAATTTTAGGAGACGTTTTAATAGTTTGAAGTATTTGTAAAGATAATTTTTACCATTAAGTATTCATTTAATTTTTTTGGAAATTATATTTAAGGTGTTTATAAATTTTAGGGTTTATATGATATTGGAAATTAAGAACACAAGTTTTAATTATATAGATAACTATAGGATTGAAAAGTGATTTGGTGACTAAGTTATCAATGATAGTTCAAAATAAAATAGCCATATTTTTTGGTTTGAAATCTGAAATGTATGAGATAACATATTAGGTTAAAACACTCTTTAATTTTGAGTCTATAGAGGTTATTTGTGATATATGGTTATGGATTGATTTAGTTTCAACTTTGGGTATTACTATTGAACATTTAAGATTATTGTATCATATGAAGGTGTATTCATTTTGGGAATTATCTTACCATTTGATAACCATTTTGTTTTTGGTTAATTTTTAAAGATAGGAGAATTATATTTTTGTCCATTTTATAGTAATTTAGTCTTTAAAATTTGATTTTAGTGCTTCAGACATGAAAAAAAATCTTAAATACACATCATTTGGAGCAAAAGATTAGGTTGTGGTGTAAATTAATTAAAGGATAAAATTATAATCATCAAGTAATTATATTTTTATATCCTCTTAGTCTTGATGTTAATATAATTCTTCAAATGTAGTAAAAGGATCTTGAAACACAAGTATTATCCTAGTACCTTCATTTATGATGAATTGATGGTCTTTTAGATCATCACAGATTTATTGTTTTGAGGACCTTAACTTTTCCTTCATCATTAGCTTTCTTGTGATAAATGTACTCAATCACACTCTATAATTATTTATTCTTTTCCACCTTTCCCTCGTGAGTTCTCTTATTTGAAAAGCTAGTTATTTTTTACTCTATTTAAACTTTTTTATTTCTATTCTCACTTATTAAGAGGATGTTTAATTGAATCTTTTTAAAATTTTGGTTTACAATAAAATTACTTTAAAATATACATACTTTGATATAGAGGTAATTTTAAATAGCAAGGATGAAATTTATTAAAGGGGGGATGTAACCCCCTGATATTTAAAAAGAAGAAAATTATATTTTATAGCATAAAGGACATGAAACACTAACTTTATCTTTCACTACATGCAACACTATGTTAAGCTTACATTGAACACAACACTTAGTTTATCTTTTGTTATATGCAACACCAATATTTTTATATTCTATGGCATATTCAATATGCAACATCGAACTTAAATCACCCATGATATATAATACCATTATAACCTAGCTATTAAATTGGTGGGTATAAATGGTATTAACTAATTTCTGAAATATATAAATATATATTTATATAAATGAATTATGGAATATAAATTACTGATAATTTTTTATTAAATAATCAATAAAATTTTAGTAAAGTGATTTTGTTCTTTAAAAATACATTTTATTCAAAAAAAATATTACCTTTCATGAAAAATATATTTTAATAAATTTTTAGAAATTTTAGAAAGTGGAATTGAATAAATTAACAAAAAAAATTAATATTAATATAAAAATTTATTTTGGGTGAAATTTTGGGACTTTTCAGAAAATACTGATTTTTCAGTTAATAGTGAAAAAATACCAATTTTTGTAAAAAGGGTTTTATTTTCAATAAATTAAGTAATTTAGAAGTTTAAATGTGTTTAAAATATTTTTTAAAGTATTCTAAGAATTATATAATTATATTTAATCCAATTTATTACATTTAATCTACTTTATATTTTTTAGTGTAAGTTTGTTTTGGGTTTAATAATAGGTTTTTCTAAAAACTGTTTTAAAATGCATAATTCTTTCCTATGTTAATTAATTAAAATAAAACCTAATGGGGAATTTTTTATATTATATATATATATATATATATATATTTCAATATTAATTTAGTTTCATAAAATTATTATTACTAGTCGTATAGTTAATATAAAATCATCTTTTTCTAAAAAAATACTCTTTATAAAAACTCGTTGTCTCCCCACGTCTGTGGGATTAATTTTAAAACAAATTTGGACAATTATATGATTTTAATTTATAAAAATGGTTTAAATAATTGGAATCATAATTATTTATATTATATAATAAGTTTAACTTAATTTTTACCATAATTATTAGTGAAAACAGTAAAAATTAATTAACGTGATTAGGGTTAAAATGAGATTTTGCGCATTACTTGAATTTGTATTAAAGTTAATTTTACACACATATATGAATTTTATTGAATAAATTGGATTAAATTTTTAGAATAATTAGGTATATGTTTTTTAATAAAACAATTTTTAAATGTATTATTAAAGGATACATTTCCTAGGAAAATAAAAATATACAAGTTACCATGGTAAAAAACTAAAATGGTAAAATTGAGTAAACTTAAATACTAAGGAATAAAATTATAAAAATGTATTTATTTTATTTTTTGTATATTTTCTTCAACCAAATATAACCTAACCACTATTATTATTCAATTTTTGGAGGCGCATTAGGTAAGGGAGACCTCCCAATAGTAAATATGTTTAGGTATTTACAAGAATGCCACTCCTCCACAATTATAAAAGGGAGTTAACTCTCTCGCTTATTCACACCTCTAAATCCATTTGAGTCAACAAAAAACTAGAAAAATAAATTATAAGATTCCTTAATATCATACTATAATCCTTATATTGGGTATAAATCCCACAAATTAAGGCCTTTGGTGGCAACCAAAAGGAGTTTCCTGAAGAAAAGGTAACGTTCATCAATGAGCATTTTTGTGTTAAATCTTTCTCCACCCCCTAATTTATTCTTAAACTATAATGATATAATAACCTCATTATATTTCATGTGATGAGATTTTTTTATGTTAATGTTACAACCTACAACAACACACAGTTCCATAAAATGGGTTATGAAATCATTATTCGTGTGTATGGCAGACTACCGCCTTGCAAAATGTTGCCATTTGTTTTTCCATTAACACATCTCACGGTTGGGTATGATGATGTATATAAACTTAATATATGATATTTATAAAATAATTATACCTAATTATTCATTATATCATATATATCCTTTTATGTTCCATTACATAAGGGATGTGATAACATCGCTCGTGTGTATAGCGGACTACCGTCTCGTGAAGTGATGTGATTTGTTTTTCACTAACTCATTACATGGAAGGTAATAAGGGTAAAGATAATAAATATATGGGATATAAATAAAATATTTATGATATTAATGACATATTTATTATTTTGAAAATATACTATACCACTTTCTCTTTACCTTTTTCACTCACTAAAAAAATGATAAAGTCATTCGTGGAGGTGTAGAAAACCACCTCCTCAAAGCGATGTGGTTTGTTTTGTCATAACCACATCACAATAATGTTATATATAAATATAAATAATTAAATAATATGGTATTTATGATATTATTAAAATTATTTAAAGATAAAATCTTTCTTAACTTCTTTCCATAGTGATCATTGAAAAATTGAAACGTTACTCATGTGTGCGTACGACCTACCATCTTCAGGATCGTAACATTAGTTAATTTTTCATAACTATATTTAATGATGGGTTTAGAAAATAAAATTATTTTATAAATATTATAATTATTTTATAATTATTATTTTTTATATTTTTAAATAATGACCATTTTGACCATAGTCAACCCACCTAAGTAATTTTTGACACACAAGACAAATATGGTCAAAACATCTAATGTAAACTTAATCAATTAAGTAATTATATATAAAATGTTAATAATTGAAATAAAATTAATTATAAGATTTAAAAATTTTGTCAAGAAATTAAATAATTAACATTAGTTTATTATTCAGGAAGATAAATACACATGTGACATGTTAGACTCGTGGTTAGGGTTTTTCTCGTCTCACTTTTTATTTCTATAAGATATATGCCATATTCATCACTTATTATTATTTTTTATTTTATATAATACCCATGAATGTATTTTATATTTAATATACTTGAATTTATTAGGATTTACATATCCATTCAAGGATATATCTATCATGGGGTTTATGATTTAAATGTTACTAGATAAAATAATGGATTTTTGTCTCAATTTTCCTTCTTTTAGATGTTTGTTATATTACACACTTATCTAAATTTATGATGTGTATATAATTACCCTTATATATTTTATATCATGAATATAATTATTTTTATGATATTATAAGTTTCATTTAATTTAATTCTTTCATGGAGATTATAATTTAAAGTTACAAAAGTGATAAGAGTCATTTGTTACAATCTCATCATTTATCAGGATTATGTATGATTATGTATCCAATTTTTAAATCTTATAATTCTATTTAATTATATTATCCTTTTTTTATTCATGGTATTTTCAAGTAATTGAACTACTTATATAATTATTAGTACTTAAAATGTTTGAAAATTTGTTTTTAATAAAATTCTATTTCATTTCTCTCTTCGGTCGAAAATATGTTTTCTTCTAGAAAAATATTTTCCCAAAATGTTTTAAAAAATGTTTTTAAACTTTTGAAAAAGATTTATTAAATAATGTTTTTCCCATTTTGTCTTTTTAGAAAGAAAAAAAATCAAAGTAATCTTCTTGTTTCTTTCAAAATAAGGCAGTTTTCTAAACTTTGTATTATGCAAAAGGAATGTTATTTATGGTATGTAAGTAATTAACCACTAACATGACCATAATTTATTTGATTATTACTTTGAATGTTTTCAAGGTTATCCTTAAATAAAAAAAATATTAATATTCTATAAATTCTTGGTTTTTTAAAAAATTATTTTCAAATAAAATGATTTTAAAAATGTTTTATGTTTTAAAAAGTGGTTTTCAAAAGGATAATTTCCTCAAGAATGATTTTAATAGTGTTTTCATTCATAAACATAAACAACTCTTTTTCCCTTATCCTCCACTATGTATGTTTTTTATTGATACCATTTTAATTCTTTCTCTAAATGGAAAAATATTGTTTCAAAGAGACTGTTATGAAACTCATTTCTCTTCCACAAGTTAATAATGTTTCCAAGAGATTGTTATAGAAACAATTTATTTTACATGGGTTAATCATCTTTTGAAGAGATTTTTATGGAACCCATTTCGTTTCCATGGTTTAATCAAGTTATAAAAGGAATAATGATTTTTTTTTCTTTTAGTTTAATGATGAAATTAAATCTCTATGTACCTTATTCATATTGTGTTTCTTGTACATAACTTATATGATTGGGCCACCCAGATAGAGTTAGGTGAACTTGTTACATCTTATATGATGGGGCGTACTAGATATCATTGGGTGATCCTGTTATAACTTATACAATGGGGAAGACCAAATAGTGTCGGTTAAACCTGTTATAGCTTAAACAATGGGTATGCCAATATAGTGCTCCAATGGATTGGGTAGTGTTTATGTTCTTAATAGAATTAAATTTTAATTCAACTATATGGTTATTATAGTTATAAGGGTTCTATAAGGTTTTTTTAGGTGTTTTATAATGATGAATTTTCAAGATACAAACACATTTTATTTATGTTTTCCATGAGTTTATAATATTTATTTTGATCAAGATTGATATCATAAGGCTCATTATTATTGATTATTATGACTCTATACATTGTTATAGAATTATTTCTTCTTTCATGATTTATGATTTAGGTATTTATGGGTATGAGTTCTTTTATGATTCTCTCATGCACTCTAATTATTCCATTATACCCTTATTCACTTCTTATGTTCATTGATTAAATTCAATTATAAATAATTATGTTTACCCTTACTGAGAATTTGAATTCAACTTTATTATGTTTCTTCCTCCACAGTTTATAAATAATGAGTTTCAATGAATTATTTTCTAAAATGAATTTTATATGGATGACGATGATGACTTAATGTGAAATAAGAAAAGATGGGTTAAGTTGGAGAAGAACTCTTTTGATGACATATGTATTATTATTGTATGAGTTTTTTCCTAATTCTATAAAACTATAAACCTAAAATTTCCTCATGAATTTAAGTGATCCAGTTTTCCCATTTTGATATTGTAAGGTTTGGAAAGAAAAAAATTGTGTCATAATTTTTAGCATCAAATCTAGAAATGTAAAGTTTATGATTTCAGCACTAGATATTGGAGTGTGGTTCTTGTGATTTTATAACTAATGATAGGTTTTAAATGGTTATTTTAAAGATAAATTATTATTTTTTATCATATTAATTTATTACTAATTTTTAGTGATGAAATAATTACAAAAAAAGATTACGCAATGTCGATATAGTATTTATTCAATTAATAGAAAAATAAAATAATAATTTTAAAAATATTAAAAGTAATATAATTTGAATGGATTATTGTATTCCATGAATTTAGTAGATAAATATATCATGTTAAGTATGTGTTAAAGTATTATATTTGAATTCTTCTATTGTCATTTTGGATTCAAAGTCAAATTAAATGAATAGTTATAAAAATGACATTAATGATATTTTATAATAAATAATATTTTTTAAAATTATTTAAAATTACTAAAAATATTATATTCTTCTAAGTGATTGGGATATGGTTGAAATTTTTGACTATTTCCCATTTATGGTTCAATTTTTTTTCTATAGTAACTATCTTGACCCATAAAGAGTAAAAAATATTATTTTCATAATAATTGTCTAAATGGTTGACAGTGGGTTAAAACCAAATTATAAGGGTGAAAACATCACATAAACTTTCCCAAATTTTATTTTATTAATTTATTTATACTAATAATCGTATTATATTGTAATTATATCAATTTTATCAATTTTAAAATGAAAATTAATTTATAATAGTTTAATACATTAAGAAATTCAAAGAATGACCCTCTCCGTGTTATAAAAGAACACCCCTCTCCTCTTTTCTTAACATTTCAAGAACCATTTGGTTCTTAAAATACCGGACTAAATACATTACTATAATACCTACCCTAATAATACAGGTCTTATTTTGGGTATAATACAAACCTAAGAGTTCTTAATGCATAAAATAAAGGAGGTTGTCTGAATAAGAGACACAGTTCTTAATTGAGTGTTTTCATTTTATTTCTCATTATAAATCCTTAAAATATTATTCAAAAATGGTGAAATAATAACACAAGTATATTAAATCGATGTATTTTTTTGGAAATTTAATAACCTATACCCATCTCCTCTTCCATCAAAGGGGAAATGAAACCATTGTTTGTGTGCATGGTGGACTACCACCTCATGAACTGATATAATTTTTTTTTCATCACCAAATATCATGTATGGATATAATGATGGTTTAATATATTTATATTATATTAATGACATATTTATCATAATTTAAAGATAATATATCATATTTTACTTACCATTCCATCTATTAAAAAGTGATAACATCGTTCGTGCTTACGTGTGGATTACCACCTCCATGAAACAATGTGATTCGTTTTTCATCACCACATAAAATGGATAGTATATAAAAGTTTATTAAAATATGTAATATTATATTTATAGTATAATTATAAATATGTAAATATAAAACAATACATAACTTCTTTTCATCATAATCATTGAGAAATGGAAATTTTACTCATAAATAAGTATAGCTTACCATCTTCATGACTATAACTTAGTTTATTTTTCATCACCATATTTCATAGATAGTTTTAAATGTAAAATTTATTTATAAAAATTATAATTATTCCATGATTATTATTCTGGATATTATTGAACAATAACTCTATGACCATTGTCAACACATCGAATTTGTTTTAAAATAATGAACTGAACGTCCTAAAAACACCCGACGTGGAATTAACTAAGTATGTAATTAAATATATCATTAAATAAATGAAATAAAAGTTTTAAGGATAAGGTATTAATCGTATAAAATTTTATTCATAAAAAATTAATTAATATAATTCTATTATAAAATAGTTAAAGGACATACATGGCACGCCTAGACTCAAGGTATGGTATTTTTTCTCAATTACTCTTTATTGAGGAATATTTTAATGTTATGAACCTAATATATTTTATATAATATATATATTGTCTATTTTACATGTTATACAATTAACCCTTCATAATTAAATAGAATTTTAATTTTCAATTCAAATTATTTCATCCAAGGAGATTTGAATTTAAATTTATCAAGTGGTAAGGAGTTTCTTAACTCAGTTTCAATTCATTAGGTTATACTTGAACTTCATTGACATTGTTATGCCATGATTATGTGATAATTTTTATCTAAATTAATTTATTATGTATTTATCCTTGTATTATTTTGATTTAAATTTGTTCAAATAATCACTTCAAGGATTTATTATCACTTCAAAAGTTATGATCTTTGCAAGGGTTTTCTTTGTTTCAATTTCATTTTCATGGGACATGATTCATATTATGAACTATGATTTCTTTATATGGTGTACTTAGTTAACCATAAATTAATTTTAACATATTACATCATGTAATTCATGTTATTTATAGATACATATCATATTCTTTCTTTAAATGATTTTTTTATTTGAAATATACCAAAGAGGTAAATTATTTATGTTATTATCTTCTTTATTTTAGAAATTGTTTATTATATAGGTTCATTTATGGAAATCATAGGTTATTATTTTCCTAAACAAAATATAGTTTCTTATACTCTGATTATAAATTCGTTTTAATTTTTTAATTTCCATTTCTTTCCTTATAGTTCAAATAAGCATCAAGAATGATGCTTATATGTCATAAAGATGTTGTATATTCTTTTAGATTGGGAAATATTATCTTCCAAATCCATGTTTTCTAAAAAAAATTCATGGATGTTATTTTTTAAACATAAATTATTTCCTAAATGTATTTTACTTGATATTTCACTTATTTTTAAAAGGTTTTAAAAGGAAATTTAGTAACATTTTACATGAGGGTAACTTTTTACTCTCTTTACAAATGTTGGAAAAGAATTTTTTATTTTAACATTTATTGAATGAACAGAATTTTCTTTCATCATGAAAATTATTTTATTTGAAGATTAATTTATAATTTTACAATATTTTTTCCAAATAAAAGGTACTTAATTATTTTTTTTTTGAATTTTTAGTTTTTAATAAAAAGTGTTTTTCAAAGTGGAAAAGGTTCTTTCCCAAAAAAAATTAATGATGTTTTAATGGTATTTATATTTATCAATGAATATAACCCTTGATATTACTTATTCTCTATTGAAGATATATTGTGATGATACCATTCTTATTCTTTCTATATATGGATTATGATTTTCATGTAACCCATTTCGTTTCCATGGGTTAATCTTGTTATGAACGGAATAAAAAAATTCTATGAGTTTTATAATGAAATTAAATATCTATATACTTTATACATTTTTTGGTTATTGTAAATTGATTATGATTATGGGTGGATCTATTATAAACCTGGGATGGGTGGGTCTGTTATATCCCTCCAATGCATTAGGTAATGATTATGTTAGAAGTCGACCATATATTTATTCCGATTTTAAGGGTTTATATAAAGGTTATATAAAGATAATGTTCCAAGATACCAACACATATTCATTATGATTTATATGGGTTTTTAATGTTTCATTTGATCAATATTTACATTGCATGGCTCATGATTATTTATTCTTATGAATCTTATCTTTGTTAAATCGTTATTCCATGTCACATATTTAATGATATAGGTTTTAATGGGTATGATTTATCTTATTTCATGTTCATGTAATCTGATTATTTCATCATACCATTATGCTCATCTTATTCTCACTGGTTACATTCAATTGTTAATTCCTATGTTTACCCTTACTGAGAGTTTTATCCCACCATTTTTATGATTTCTTTTCCCCAAGTTATGAAGAATGATGTTAATTTATTTACATATATAATGGTTTATTGTGGGTGAGATTATATAGGAGATTTTGAAGAATTAATATAGAATATTAAAAGATGGGTATAGTTTGGAAAAAAATCACTTGAATTCATGGGTACTGTTATTTAAGAGTTTATCAAAATTCTATAAAACTCTAAACCAAAAAGTTCCTCATGTGTGTAAGTGGTCCATTATTTCCTTTTGATGTTCTTATTTTTTAATGGTTAAAACCAAGTCACATTTATCAGTATCAAAGTCATAAATGTAAAGCTTATGTTTTTAGAACCAAATTTGAGAGTGCAGGTCTGGGCCTTTATAGTTGGTATCATAGGAAAGGTTTAAATAACATTAGAGATTATATTTTTTCCATATGAGGTTATCTTAAGAGATATGAATACCATAATAGGTTTAATAATTTAAGGTTGATTATATTTTCAAATTCATAAAAATCTCTTTTGATATATTTTGGTGATTAATGATATTTTGAGAAATGTTTTATTAGTTTGAGGTATACGTAACCCTTAAGTTTAACATGAATGATTATTTAAAAATAATTGTATTACATTTTGGATATGAAAGTTAAAAGGTATGAGATAAACTTTGAGGTTAAAACTTTATTTAATATTTATTTTATTTAGGATATAGGGTTACTTATTTATGGAATGATCTGTGTTGATCCTTCGGTGTTATTATTGAATTTTAGATATTAATGTATTATTTATTCATATAAAGGTTTATTCATTTTGGAAATTATATTACCTTATACTAATAGTTATGGTTTTAGTTAATATATAATGATATTAGGAATATCTTGTTATCCTTTTTTAGATTATGTGATCCAATATAAGTTGATTTTAGTGCTTTGGGTATGAAAATATTTTCTTAAAAACTCATTGTTTGGAGTATAAGATGAGATTATGGTGTAAATTGATTAAAGGATAAAATTATATTTTTATGTAAGTATATTTCCTTATGTTCTTGGTCTACATGGAAATAAATTTCTCAACTCTAGGAAAATTATCTCTGATCAAAAATGTTTTTCTATTACCTTCATTTATTATGAATCAATGGTCGTTTTCACGCCTCTTTGGTTTATGGTTTTGTAATTGTTAACTTTCTTATGATAATTAACTACCTTTTGATCAATGACCTCTATCACTCTGCATCGTTATTTAGGTATTATGATTTTCTTTCATGTCTATATTTTCAATTCCCACTAATTTTCTATTATTTTTAAACCTGGTTATGCATTATTCTAGATGAACTTAATTTTTCCCTTTCTTCTTTTCAAGGACAAGTTTTATTAACCCATTTTATGATCTGGGATTTCAACAAAGGTGTTTTCCAATTTCAATCCCTTGATTGATAATCCTCAGTTTAAATTGTGATAATGAAATTTATTAAAGAGGGAGAAGGTAATATCATGAGTTTTTTAAAGAATATTATGTTCGATAACGTATACAACATGCAACACTGATCTTAAATGAAGCATGAAATATTATTATTTAAATATTATAAATATAACTTAATTGTTAAATTGACATGCATGAATAGGATTAATTGTATTATAAAATATAAGTTTTTTCTCAATAAAAACGTATTGATTAGTTATTAGGAGATAATCCCTCAATTTTTAGTAAATTTATTTTATGCTTTGAAAATATGTTTTCTTCAAAAATGATTTTTATTACTTTTTGTAAGAAAATATTATAATTAATTTTTATAAATTTTATAAAACTTATTTTATAAAATTAAATTAATTTTTCAAATCATCATTTCTAAATTATCTTAGAGTGAATTATGGGGATTTTTTTGAAAAGATTGATTTTTCAATGAATAGTGAAAAATATTCGTTTTAATTGAAAAATATATTTTTGCTTCAATCATTCAAAAGGATTAATTTTTTTAAATGGTTTCCACATAACATTAGTTCTATTTTATGATAAATAATTTAATTAAGTTCATTGGGCACTACCATATATCACGATTTATCCATCATTGGATTTTATCAAAGTTAAACATAAAGCGCTAATAAAAGAGTAAATTTTATCAATACTAGCTAAAAGTACTGATAAAGTTAACTTTTATCAGTGCTAAACAAATCATGGATAAAAGTTTATCATTTATCATTTCCTTTTTTAGCACCTATAAAGGTTCATCTTTATCAGCGCTTTTCATAGCACTGATAAAAACTTTTAATAAAAAATATTATCAATATATAAAAAATTATAATATTTATATTCAAAAATTAATGTTTATTTATATACATTAATTAAAAAATTCATGTATATAATTAATATCAATATTTTATATTAATATATATTTATTAATAATTTAAACAATTATATAAATATAAATGAGATATTCTTAATATGTGAAATTTGATTTTATATATTTATATCAATGTCTATGTGCATATATGTGTATGTATTATGTTGTGTGTTTGTGTTTTGTTTATGTGTATATATATATATTATACATGTATATATCTTTTTATGTGTACATATATGTGCACATGTACGTGGGATGTACATATATGTATATAAAACATGTGTACGTGTGTATGTATGGCATGTTATTTCATGTTTGATGTATAGTTTTTTCATTTTTAATATAACATTTTTAGAATTTATTCATTTTTTTAAAGATATTTATATTTTACTATGTATTATTTTTAATATGATGTTAATTTATATGATTAGTATTTATTCAATTTTATTTATTAAGATGTAATATTTTTTAAAAATTGAAATTTATATAATTCAGTTATTTAAATGCATTTTTTAATATTTCCTTCATTTTTGTATGTGTTTATGATTCATATAGTTAAACTTATATGAATTAATTTTTTAAAATAGTTTTGTATATTAAATTTTATTTTTTCATTTTTAATATTTCTTTTATTTAATATTATTTATTTTTTTAATATTTTTTTATTTTTATATTTGTTGGAATTTATAATCATTTTGTAATATTTATTTATTCAAATATTTATTTATTATATATATACTATATTCAATAATTTTTTAATTTATGTGAATAACATTTATTCATTTTTTTATAATGTTTTAACATTTAAAATATGATTGAAATTTATAAAATTAATCTATTTAAATGAATTTTTTAAAAATTTGTTGATTTAAATAGTTAATAATTTTTTAATTTATTTAATTTTATTTAATCAATTTTAATATTATTTTAGTTACTACTAATTGTTTTCATTTTTTATATTTTCTAATTTTTTATATTTTTGGAACCTATTTATTTTTTAAAATTTATGCATATTTATTTAATAAGTTTTAATATTTTCTAAATGTATTTATCTTTATTTTAATATATGTTCATTTCTAAAAAAAATTTATACCTAATAAATCTTATCTATTTTTTAATATTTTTTAAGTCACTTCATTTATAATTATTCAATTTCACACATTTTTAACATTCAAGCATTTAAGTTTATATATTCATTAATATTATTAAAAATATATTTGTAAAAAATATTTGTAAATAAATATTTAAAATATATATATATATAGATAAATTTATTTATTTATTTATTTTTACTATATTTATAAAATTATATATTTATAATTATAAATATATGTATATAATTTCAAAAAAATATTTATATAATTATAAATAAATAATTATATATTTAAATAATTATAAAACTATAATAAATTTTTTTTAAATAATAAATATTTTTATTATATTTTTAAGTATATATATTTATATATTAATAAATATATATATATATATGTATAGTTTTTTTAAAGTTTGTATATAATTATAAATATTTATGTATATATATAATTATAAAATTATAATAAATATATTTAAATAAAAAATATATTTATTATATATATAATTATATATGAATTTTAAATATTTTTATTTATAATTATAATTATAAATATAAGTCTATAATTATATTTATAAATACATATTTACAATTATTTTAATATATTTTTAGTTATATAAAAAAATATTTGTTAATAATTATATATATTTATATTTACTTATAATAATATTTATAAATACATATTTACAATTCTTTAAATATATTTATAATTATATAAATATTATTTTATAATTATATAAATATTAATTTTTATTATATAGATTAATATTTATTTATAATTATGTACATTTAAATTTTTTAATTATATTAATTATATTATTAAAATTAATTATATAGGTCTTTATCAATGATTTTTTAGCATTGACAATGAAATATCTTTATCAGTGCTAAATATAATGTGCTGATAAAACATATCTTTATCAGTACTAAAATTCTAGCACTAATAACGATTTGTTTTATCATTATTTTTTTCTCTAATAAAGAGATGTTTTATCAGTGATTATTATTTTAGCACTAATAAAACCCCTCTTTATCAGCTCTTTTTTAAAAGCAGTGATAAAACTCTTCCTAGTCTTTAAAATAGAACCCTAATAGAGTTCTTCATCCTCACACCATTCAATCTCTCGTGGAACTAAATATTTTTTATCTCCCTCCCTCGAACATCTCAAATAAATTTAATCTTTCAAAACACATGGTATGTGACTTTTTATCTAGAACTCCCCCTTAAACATCTTTGTTTTTTTAATTTTCCCAAAGGGTTTGAATGATACAAGTAAATGATTATATTTTTCATCGATCTACCTCTCTAATTATTCACTCAATCTCCCTCACCTCAAGCGATTGTTGCTTCACCCTCTCCCTCGCCCTCACATTCATTTCACCCATTCATCATAATTTCTCACTCTAATTTTAGGGTTCTCCTAACTATGCACTAAATAAATCTTCCTACTTATCATGTAAGGTACTCACTGAAAATGATAATTAGAGTTCTTGCAATGCATAGATGGTAATCCACTACAAGTTTAAAGTATCCTTATTACTCAAATAGATTAAAATCAAACAAATTTTTCCCATTTTCTTCCATTACTAGGCTAAATAACCCAAATCATTTTAACATATCCTAATTTTTTTATAATTTTTAGAAAAATTATGAAATGGGTTTAATTTAGTTTGTATTATTTATTCTCATTTCATAGTTTTTTATCACTTCAAAAAAATTATTTCATTATACTTTTGATTCTTATACAAATATACATAGATATAAATATAGATACATCATTGAAAATATTCACACAATAAAGTGTGATTATGTACAATGGGATGAATGGTATCTATATTTATAAATGCATACATGTGTAAGGATAAAGGGTGGTTCAAGAACTCAAATTCCATATCTTGAACATGGTTTTTAAATTTTCTTCTTAAAAATAGGATTCTCTGAATGGTTTTTTAAAAATTTGGTAGTCCTTTCAAATTAAAATACCCTAGTTGTATTGTTTTACTTTCATACCATGTTTTATAAAAAGTGATTTAATTATTTAAATCCTTGTTATGATGATACTGATGGTTTTTATGCCTATTGCGATGCGTATTACTTTTACTTTGATTTAAGAAATGTAATTTTTTTAAAGTGGAGTGTGGTTTTTAATGAATTGAATTGATTGGAATGGGTTGTTAAAAGTCCCCTTTGATAAAATGTGAACAATCTAAAATGGGAATACAATATTGAAACCTCAGCTCGAGACTTCTTGTTCATTTGATTTAAATTCAATATTTTCTTCAAATGTTGAGTTCTTATGACCATGTGATCGGGTCCTATCAATTTTTTCATCATTCGAAAAAATATCAAATTCATCTCCTAAGAATCCTATCATTGAAACACCACTTATCTCACTATGTACCAAGAGAAAAAAATGAATAATCATCAACTCCTACCACTTGTTCATTTCAGTTACTTGTTGTTTTTTATCTTGTTTGTATTTTTAATCATATGATATATCATCAAATTAATCCTACGTGAGATCTTATTTTGAAAATTTCTTACTCTGATTACATGGAGATCTAGACTGAATGAGTAAGTGGATGAAAAGACCATTTTTTAATTGCAAAAAATATGCCCACATATCATGTAAAGTGGTGATTACAAATGAGAAGTGGGTAGGCTTTTTTCAGTGCAATTTTCGTAATCCACTCCAAGTTCCAAGTATCCTTCCTACTACAAAGAATTAAAATCAAACAATTATTCCCATTTTCCTCCATTTATAGGTAGAATAACCCCAACCTTTTTTATATTTGGATTTCCATAATCATATACAATAGGAATTTTTCAACACAAACTATTAACCTCATGTTCTATTAAACTTTCCTTCTTGTAAAAATGATATAAAAATTTAGTTTACACAATAAAAAGTTTTAGATCATTATTAAGTATGTTAATTCATCTTCTTTTTCTATCTTACTTCCCTAGTTTTGTAAATTTTCACTCAAATAATCTCTCCCCTACTTATTCCATTGATTATTCCTTCCACTTTAATTTCAACCTCAGTTCCAATTAGAAAGTGGGTATTTATTTTTAGTTAGTTCTTTCTCTTTTCCTGAGTTTTGACTCTAGAATACTATTAGAGTTGATTCTCTTTATTGTTGGAGTTGGTGCCCTAGAAACAAATTTTGTGAACTTTATGATAACATGTATCCATTTTTTTGAATATTAATAAATTATTTATCATATAATGATAGTTCTTCTGTGTAACATAGTATGTGATAGTTTCCTAAGAATAGTTATCACACTAAAAGGTCATTGTAGTTCCTCGCTATGATGAGAACTCAGAAGTGCTACGACACCATTCTTGAATAAATGTTCTATATCCAGATGATATCATTTTGGGGAAACAAATTATATAGGCTATTAGGGGTGGAGACTCATAGAACTTTGAGGCACCTTCTCATTGTGTACTCCCTGGGTAATATCCAGTATGAAATTATAAGAATGATACCTTCCAGTAGGAAATCCACAATTATATGTTTCATTAGAAGTTTCTATCTATGGACATTTATATTGGTCCATATACTTTAATATTATTATTAATGAGTACTATGAGTAGTTCACTTAGATGTATTGATGAAAACTATGAAGACATATGTTCATAGTGCAGTAGGATACTTTGGGTGCGTCATAAGTAATATTGCATTAATGAATAATGTGAGAAATGATTTTCCCCTTCTATTTATTAATGAAAGTTGATATCTTAGGACCTTTGATGGAAATGATATAGCCTAAATAAATCCATGGACATGGTGTTCTATAGGAAAGTTCATTTTTCTTGAATTCAAATAAAGAGACATCAAGCACATAGGTTGATGGCACTATAATGAAGCCTACTTGATTAGATATATTGAGATAAAGGGATTATATTACACATTAAGTGTCTGTATAAGGTAACATATCATTACGGAATTAAATTCTTTCTCTATTGGTGCCTTGTCATGTTGCAAGATGTTAACCTTGGACTTTATACTCCTTCACCTAATTCCACTGAGAAAGAGGCCTAGAGGGTCACACACTAATTGTTTCCAAAATCTCAATTAAATAATATATATTATTTATTATTTAACAAGTTGAATAAATATTATTCCTGGTCATGATTTAATAATTATTCATGTATTCTTGATCACATATATTCTATCACCAGTTATTCAAGATAATATAAGGTGAGTGGAATATTTAGTAAATATTTATTTTCTTTATAATGAATATAATATTTATTTATTTATTGGCGAATAATGTAGTGATATTTATTTAATAAATAAATAGACATTGTTCAAGGCCTGATAAATATTTTGTAGGAATGGAGGACTCAGTTTAATGGTCCAGTGAGAAATAATAAATATTGAAAATTATTTAATTAAATAATATTTTATTTTAATTTTCATGTTTAGCACATTTCAAGAAATGATAGTATTATTATTATTATTTGACATTGGGTTTTTCTAGGATAAAATAAATAATTAAGTGAACTTGTGAAATTATATTATTTTAACCCTAACAATATAAATACTCAAATATGTTATTTTCTCAAGAAATCCAATTCATTTTTCTTGGTTGTGCATAACGGATTTGGAGAATCCTCTCTAGCCTAGTGAGCTCCATTCTCTAAGAATGCTCCCAAGAATATAGAGCAATCCTCCTCCATTAAATCAAGGAGAACACTTTGGAAGCAGTTCTCGAAGAGATCAAAGGAGTACGACGCAAGCGCAAGGATCATCTGTGTTGGCACTCGAAGATTCCTTTAGTGATGTTTGGAGATTTGTGGAACACGTGTGGATCACCACGAAAGTAAATATACACTTGGTTTCTATAGTGCAATGATGGTGAACTGCAGATCTGTCAATGGATTCATCAATGAAGAAATAATTTCATCAAGATAATTCTTTTTTAAATTAAATTAATTATAAATAATATATGATGATCCTCTCTCTCGGTTCCATAATAATTATCCATTATCTATTTCTTTGATTCAATTCTGTTGATCACGGCGTTCATCATCACATAAATCTTGGATTGATCATCGATTATAGTAAAAAGACAAGTTGGCCATCGCCTATCATACGCTTTCGCTGCGCCCAGAACCTTTAAGTAGTATCATAGCAGTCACATAATTATTTATAATTATTTAAAGATATTCTGTGATTTAAGAATTTTTAATTTAGTTTTTCAATGAAATTTTAAACATTCTTTTAATATGAATTGTTAGATCTTCTTATTACTCCTTAATTTCTCATAGATCTAATCGAGATGATTAATTTTATAATTAAAATAAAATTGAGGAACTCATCTAGAGGTGTTAAGGTTTCTGGATGGATATCATTGAAATAAACACAGTGTAGTCATATTCAATGCATTGGAATTTATTTGGAAATTAATTCAAGATTATTCATTAATTACACTCTTTAAATTCACCATGTATTGACCAAAACATAATGGGGCATAGTTAGCCAGATTACATGTCATGTATCCCATATACATGGAGTGTAGTCCTTTTGAGTCAGAGATGGGATGTGTATTACCATACATGGCCTACATGACTAGTGACCAGGTAATTCAGAGATCACGCGATGTGAAGCCCATTCGACATGTCGTGTACTCCAGTTTCTAAGGTATGATTTACATGTCAAGTCCATATGAGTGTACCTCAAATTAAAGGTGAGATATGTACACATTGTGCAGATCAAGTGCACATGTCATGTACTTATAAAAAATTACATAAATTTAAAATTTATCTATTATAATTTTTAAACCTTAATACATGTACTTCTATGTGGTTCTAAAAATAGGATACTCCATGTGATAGGTTTTAATATACATAAATATATAAATTTTTAATTAATATATGTGTAATGTTCAGATCTGAATATCATGTATGGGTCGTATTACAACTCGTTGCTCCACCTGCATTGAATCATAACGAATGACAAAAACATCTTGTAATTTTTGTAATCATATGTGAAGTACACACTATGAAAGTATGTGATAAGTCAATTATACATTATGTTACTAGATTAAAACAATATATGAGTATAATACATATTGGAGAGAATAGGACGGGTATTCACTTTATTTCATCCAAGGTACATTTATGTACACAGTTAATTTTAAATTAATTTATTTAATTTGTTTAAAATTATTATGGATGAGAATATCAAGGAAATTTGGATAATAATTAAGATAAAAAATTGTTTAATTAAATATAAAAAATAATTTATTAAAGCGCATTTTATCTTAAATAAGAACAATTAAGAATTTAATTATATTTTTATTAAATGCATAATTTTTTGCATGCATGTGAATGATTATTAGTAAAGACCAGGCCATTATATGATATTTTTTTCCTTTTAATTTATTATTAAATTAAATTATTGACCTACATGTCTTCTCTTCTCTTATTATGTAGGTAATATGTGCACATGGTTTCTTTTATGTAAACCTCTTTTCCCTTCACCTTTATGTGAGTAAAAGGCATATGTAAAAGATCGATCTCCCAATCTAGTGGAGGTGGTTCATGTTTGGAGATGAGGTGAAACCAATCCAAGGAGATACAAAGGTAGACATGTGGAAAACTATTAACACAAACCTTAATTGGTTCAAGGTTTTTCCCCTAGTTCAATGGTTAGTTTATCAACCACTAGATAAACTAACTATTAATAAATATCATGATCATACTGCTTTATTATTTTATTTCTATCAAGTTTCATGGTTATTTCATTATGGATGTATAGTCATGATCACATAATTTAATGAATTAACAATCGTGCAAGATAGAACTAAAATAAACTAGATTATTTGTAAATATTATCTAGGACATGGTTAATCACTTAAATAAAACCACTTAATATTAATAATCATGTAATAACGATAATAATTTTAAATTTATATATAAAAAGATAAAATCTCTCAATAAAATATTAAGTTTTTATAGCCTTCCATTACTTCAGTTAAAATCAAACCATAGTTCAAAGTGCTTGACCAACCCAAGTTGTGGTGATTTTAATTATTAGTGAATTTTAACTTGATGTTTTGGGTCAACTTAACTTAGTTACATAAAGGGTTGAATGCTAAAGAAATAATTTGTGTAACTGAGAGGAAAATGTTAAGGAAATACCTTTTAAGGATTTCAAGATTGGGGAGTCCACTCAGTGGATCAAGGAACTATGAGTTAATGCATTTGGCATTTGGAATGCATACCTAAAACCATTAAAGTTATTTGACAAACCCAAGTTGGGGTAATGAAAATGGGAATATAGATCATTGAAACTTTAATATCAAAGGAACAAGATATTTCTAAGCTAATTGTGAGGGCTATTGGGTTTCAATAAAATAGTGGGAGACTAATAAATATAATATTTATTTATTTGTCTAAATTTTATCAACTAAATTACTAAAATTATTCTTATCTTATTTTGTATAAACATAATTAAAATGACATCAAACATATAATTGTGATCTATACTTGAGAAGGAAAACCTTCTCACGGTTAAAAATTTCCAAGAGTAAAAAAGGCCCAAACGTGTCATCTTTCTCTGTGAAAGGAAATTATATGCTCTAGAATAACCTTTTACAATTTCATCTGGTAATGAGAAAAGTGATGAAGATATGTCTTTCTATGATAAAAATTTGAATAGTTCTATAGATATTTAGTACTTCATGCTATCATCTATGTCTAATGATATTTTGAAGCAATATACGGATATGCATTCCAATGGAATAACATCTCCCCTTTAGTATATTTATCAAGAGAAGGTGAGAAAAGAGAGGAATGAGATTTTTGATACTTTTTTACAACTAATCTTAGAGATTCTTCTCTAATTGGGACTCATGTAGTCAATCCTATTGGCTATACTGAATTCCTAGAAATATTAGGTATTAAATTACCATATGATTTTCATATAGATCTCATACTTTTATCACTGCCTAAGAACTTGTCTATCATTACTTTTAATTATAATATAAGAAATAATGGGAAGAGTATTTCATATTTTCTTACTTTAATTCTCCAAGTGGATAAAGACATGGGGCATGAAAAACCAACGGTCCTTATAATGAATAAGAAAAGGAAGAACAAGGAAAAGGGGCCCAAGACTTATAAAAAGTATAAATCTCCCAAGCACCATCCTTCTAAGAAGAAGAAGATCCAAATACTAGGCAAGGAAAAGGAGTTAGTATGTTTTTCATGTGGTAAGTCTAGCAACTAGAAGAGGAACTGCGCCCAAAAATAAGGGGAAGTTAAATGTATGTTTATTATCAAGTGTAATATTTCAATATATACACATTGTTTCTTAGATACAGCTTGTGGGTCTATCATCTATATCCAAATATATTAACCAAGTATATTCTGAAATATTTCGATAGGAGAGGTGGATTTGAGAGCTTCTAATGGCGAGAGGTTAGTTGATTTTTCCATTGGTGACTACCACCTATCATTTTTAATGGGAATGATTTTGGTTTTGAAATATTCTTATTATGTATCTACAGCTACCAAAAAATTAATTTCAATATCATTCCTAGATACATATGGGTTTTTTTCTTGTTTAGAAATAAAAGTTGTTTCTTTTATAAGGACAACATATGTTATAGTATGGAACATTTAAATAATGGTCTTCATATATTAAATTAAACAATCCATGTTTTAAAAATTTATAAAAAATATTATTCACATGGCTCATATAACACCTATCTGTGGCATCCCCATCTTGGTAATGTAAACAATAAGCATTTGAAAATGCTTTATCATGATGTTTATTTATATTCTTATAAGCTAAAACCACTTGATAGATGTCATTATTGTTTACAAGGGAAAATTACTAAACCAATATTTGGTGGATATGGTTAAAGGGCCACAGAGCTTCTAGGATTGGTACACACTGATGCGTGTGTACCATTTCCAGTAGAAGCTAGAGGTGGATATTCTTCCTTTATAACTGTTACTAATGAATTGAGTAGATATGAATATATCTACTTAATGAGGTATAAGTTCAAGTCCTTTGAGAAATTTAAGGAATTCAACAATGAAGTAGAGAATCAACTTGGTAATAAGAAAATAATATTTGATCGAATCGAGGTGGTGAATATATTATCCAATAGTTCAATGACTTTTTACAAGATTTTAGGATTATATATAAACTTACTTGACCTTATACAGTATTTTTGAATGGTGTTAGTGAAAACAGGTATTGTACTCTTTTAAACATGGTAAGTTCAATGATGAGACATGAAAATCCTCCATTATCATTTTGGGGATATGCCTTATAGACTATGGCATACAAATTAAACCAAGTTAAAACTAAAGTGGAAAATGGAATTCCCTTCGAGCTATGGAGTGGAAAGAAACATGTTTTTTCACATACACGTGTATGGGGTTATGAGGAATTTGTTAAGGCGTTATCAAAAAACAAACTATCGCCCTAGGGCATGAAGTGTATCTTTAGAGGTTATCCTAAGGAAATAAGGGGATACTACCTATACAACCCCTCTGACAAGAAATTGAATGTCACTAGTCAAGACATATTTTTTGAGAGGGATCATATCCTGAAAAGGATAGTGGGAGAAATATTTACTTTAAAGAAGTTGATGCTCAAGATACAAAAGATTTGGATTCGGAAATATTCCACAAGTCCCCATGGAAGAAGTAGTTCTTGAAACACAGGTATTGTGTAGGATCATAAGAGAGGTAAGAGAACCAGATAGATATGGTTTTCAAGTCACTGAGGATGGGGAATCATTATTGGTTGACAATGATGAACCTCTATTATTCAAGGTAGTAGTAGAAATATCTAAATCTTCAAGATGGAAAGAAGCCATGAATTTTGAAATGGATTCCATGAATTAGAACCAATTTTGGGTTATGGTTGATGCACCAGTTGATGTAAATACTACTGGATGAAAATGAGTATTCAAGAGGAAACTGGACATGGAAGGTAATATAAATACCTATAAAGAAAGGACAGTGTCTAAAGGGTTTAAATAGAGTCAATTAATTTACGGAGTTCCTGGTATAACTCAAATTGTGTGTTTTTATTTTAAAAATTATATTTTAGTTAAAATATGTGTCACTCAATGAAAACTGTGAAAATTCACTTGGATTGTCTTAATACTTTAGGAAAATGATTCATAATTCATTTTTGATGTATAGGAATCAGTCGCATATAAAACCAACACATTATGCAACCAATATGACTCAAAGTGTGTTTTTTTAGTTTAAATTGGCTTTTTAGTAAAAAAGAAATGTGACATACTCAAAACTGAGAAAACACATTTGGATTGTTTTGATACTTGAGTATAATGATTGTTAAGGTATTTTTGATGTATAGTAATTAACCACATGTAAATCTGGCCCACTGTTTTACTGGTATAACTCCAAGTGTGGATTTTTAATTTAAATTTAAATTTTAGTTCAAAAAACATGTCACATACTCAAAACAAATAAAATAAATTTTTATTGTTTTGATATTTTAGTAAAATTATCCATAAGTCATTTGGGACATGTAGGAATCAACTACATCTTAATATGACACACATTGCAACTAGAATGACTCAAACTATCTGTTTTGAGTTTAAAATGACATTTTATTTCAAAAAAAATGTGACATACTAGAAAATGATAAAACACATACACATTGTTTTGATACTTTAGAAAAATATTCCATAATTCATTTTTGATGTATCGGAATCAGTTACATCTCAATGTGATACACAGTGTGATATATATGAATCAAATAGTGTGGAGTCTATTTAAAAATGAAATTTTATTAATGTACTATTTCATATTTCTGTTTATTTTATGACTTTATAAAATTAATAACATAATAATTTTTTTCTTATATATGTGGATTCTTTTTCTTATGTTGGGGTGGTTTGTTCGAAAACTAATACCATGATTGGGATTTTATGAGAGGGTTTCAGGTTCTAAAGATAATGAAACCATTGGTGTTTTTGAATGTTTGTGATAAATTTTACTTGCTAATGTAATTTTACAAAACAATGTTTGAGATATCTATAATATAGTTTTTTTCATGTATTTATCATAAAATTTTATTTTGAATTAAATTATGAATTTAACATATACCTATATTTGTTGTTGTAGTGTGTTATAATGTTAACATCACATTGTAGTAGTATTTCCTTTATCGGTTATATTTATAGAACTAATAAAATATCCATTTATTAGTGCTACACTAGCACTAATAAAGGGGAAACTTTATCGGCACTTTTTTAGTGCTGATAAAGGACCCCCTTTATTAGCTCTTTTTTATCACTAATAAAGGGTGAACCATTTAACGGAACTTATAACAAAAATGAATTTTTATCACTATTAAATTCTTTTTATGGAACTTTCTATAGCCTAATATATAATATTATGAATCAATTTTATGGTTGAATTTGGTATAAAAACATTTTTATACTTAAAATGGAATTTTTCTAAGAAATAGTTTTTCCTTTTGTTTCATGTTTTAATCATAAATTAATTTTTGACACTTTTATAAATTGAATCATGAAAATGGATTCTATATTTGGAATTAGTAAGTTCAAATTTAGTAAATAGTCCCCTTTTATTTTTTGTTATTATTAATAGTAACCTTAGTAAAAAAATCATTGTGGTAAATGTAAATTCGGTAATTAAGGTTAAAAATAATATGATAAGGAAAAAATGACCACAACACTTTAATTTATTTCATTTGGTGAGTTTATTTTTCTTATAGTCATAAAAACTTTTAAAATATAAATTTTTTTCCATTTTGATGTGATTTTGAATATTTAAGTAAAAGATAAAGTCCAAATGTTAATTTCTTGCTTTTATTATCTATAATACTCTGTGATGGGGAGAAAATAAACTTATATTCAGTTATAAATGATTATTTAAAAAATAATTTTTTTAACATGGTAATTTATTTCTAATTTTTAGGGATGAAATAATTACCTAACATGCGTGCGTAATTTCAACACGGTATTTATTCAATTAATAGAAAAATGAAATAATTGATTTAAAAAAAATAAAAAATATATAATTTAAATGAATTATTATGTTACATGAATTTTTTAATTAAACATATCATGTTAGGGATGTGTTAAATTATTATATCCATGTTCATATTATGTCATGTTGTTTTCAAATTCATGTTAAATGAATAGTTCAAAGAATGACATTAATGATATTTTATAAAAGATAATATTTTATAAAATGATTTCAAATTTATAAAAATTGCATATTCAAACAAGTGATTGGGGTGTGATTTAAAACATAAAATGGGGTCTATTTTTTCAATTTTATTTTAATAATAACTATATTAACGCATACAGATTAAAAAAATTGTTATCATGGTAATTTTCAAAATGGTTAACGGAGGTTTAAAACAAAAATATAAGGGTAAAAGCATCACCTAAACTTGTCTAATATTTATTGGATTAATTTATTTAGACTCATAATGGTATTATATTATAATTATATAAATTTTTTATCCATTTTAAAATAAAAATTAATTTATATCAATTTAATACTTGACGAAACTCCAATAATTCCCTTCCCCTCATTATAAAATGAAACTCCCTCTCCTATTTTATTCACACTTCAAGGAAAATTTGGTTTAAAAAATACCAACCCAAATCCATTCCTATAATCCATAAATTCATTATAGAGGTATTATATCGGTAAAAATACCAACTTTAGAGGTCTTAAGTAATAATGAAAAGGATTTTGTCTGAAGAAGAGGTATAGTTCTTAACCGAGTGTTTTTTATTTATTTATTATTATAAATCCTTATGATTTTATTGAAACATTTATAAATAATAAAACTAGTATATTACATATACTGATATGTGTTTATGTTAATTTAAAAACCTATATTCATCTCCTCTTCCACCAAATGGGAAACCAAACCATCGTTTGTGTGTATGGTGGACTACCGCCTCCTGAATTGTTGTAATTAATTTTCCATAACCACCTCTGAAATCTGGTTATAATGATGCATTTAATGTATATATATTATATTAATGACATAATTATCATAATTTTAATATAATATATCACATTTTATAATTATTTAATCCATTGAAAAGTGATAACGTCGTTCATGTGTATTTGTTGATTACCACCTCCATGAAGTGATGTGATTTGTTTTTCATCACCGTATCACATGGATGGTATATTTAAGTTTGTTAAAAGATATAATATGATATTTATGATATAATCATAAATCTTTATAGTTAAAATAATACTTAAATTTTTTCCATCATGATCATTGAAAAATGGAAACGTTACTCATGTGTAAGCATGACTTGCCATCTCTATGGTCGTAACGTAGTTCATTTTTCATAACCATATTTCATGGTTGGTTTTAAATGTAAAATTGATGTATAAAAAAGATAATTATGTCAGTATTATTACTTTTGAGATTATTTAAGAATTAAATTTTTTAAAATGGTCAACACACTGAAGCTGTTTTTAAAAAATGAACTAAACATCCTCAAAACACCTGATGTGAACTTAACTGCTTATATAATTAAATATGTCATTGAAATAAATAAAATAAATGGTTTAAGGATATGGTATTATTCTTGTAAAAATTTATCAATAAAATAATGTTATTATATAATATTTAAAGGACGTATATGGCATGTTTGGACTCAAGATAAAGGATTTTGTCTCAATTTCTCTTCATTGAGGCATATTTTAATGATATGAACCAAATTAATTTTATATGGTGTATATATTTTCCATTTTACATGTTATATAATGTATCATTTATACTTAATTTTATTTGATGTTTCAATTCAATTTATTTTATCCAATGTTATTTGACATGAAATTTATCAAGTGTTATAAGTTTCTTAACTCAATTTCCTTTCATTAGGTTATACTTCTACTTTATTGACATTGATATGCTATGATTATGTGAGAATTGGTATTTAAATTTTTTTATTATATATTTCTACTGTTTTTATTTGGATTTAAATATGTTCACATAATCACTTCATTGATTTATTATCACTTCAAAAGTTATGATCTTTTTAAGGGTTTTCTTTATCTCGATCTCATTTTCCTCAGACATGATTCATGTCTTACACCACGATATCCTTATATGGTGTACTTACTTCTTAATAAATCAATTTAAACGTATTAATTAATGTAATTTATGTACTTTATATATCTATATCATATTCTTTAGTCCAGTTACTTTTGATTTGAAAGATACCAAAGCAGTAAAGTCATTATGTTACAATCTCCTTTCTTTTTGATATTGTTTTTTATAAAGGTTCCTTTATGGGTAATCATATTATATTATTTTATTGAACCAAATATATTTTCATATCCTCTAACTATGAATGTGATTTATATTTTTAATTTTCATTTCCTCGCTAATGGGTGAAATAAACATCAAGAATGTTGTTTGTAAGTGATATCAATCTTGTATATTCCTTTAAATTGGGAAATTTTCTCTTCCATATCCATGTTTTCTAAAAAAATTGAATTTTATTTATTAATATTTAAAAACTTTCTAAATATATTTTACTTTATCTTTTACCTTATTTTAACATGTTTTAAAATGAAATTTTATAATGTTTTCCATAAGGGTCACTTTTGTCTCTCATTACAAATGTTTGAATAAAATATTTAATTGTAATTTCTATAGAATAAACATGTTTTCCCTCAATCAAAACCATTATTTTATTTGAATATTAATACATAATTTTTCAAGGTTATTTTAAAATAAAAGGGTTTTCAAAATATATTGTGATTTTTTAGTTTTTTTAAAATGATTTTCAAAGTGGAAAAGGTAATTTCCTCAAGAATGTTTTTAATTATATTTTAATGGTATTTCTATTCATGAACAACAACAAACCTTTATTTTACTTATGATTCACTAAGTATATTTTTTGATGGTACCATCCTTATTATTTCTTTGGATGGATTATGATTGTTCTAAAAAGAATTTCATGGAACCTATTTCATTTCCATGGGTGAATCTTGTTAAAAATGAATAATGGGTGTTTCTATAAGTTTTATGATGAGATGAAAGATCCATGTACATTATTAACTCTATTTTTATTGGAAATTATTTATGTATATGTGTTTTTTCATTATAAACCAAGTATGGGTGGTTTTATTATATCCCTCCAATGCATTGGGTAATGATTATGTTCGAAATCGCATGTATGGTTATTCTAATTATAAAGGTTTATGTAAGGGTTCTATAAAGATAATGTTCTAGGATACCAACATGTAATATATATGGTTGTTATGGGTTTTTAATGTTTTATTTGATCAATATTGACATTACATGTATCATTATTATTAATTCTTATAACTCTTTCTTTTTTAAAATATTTACGCCATGTCACATGTTTAATGTTCTAGGTTTTCATGGGTATGAGTTATTTTATGTGATGTTCTTGCACTCTGATTATGTAATCATATCCTTATGCTCATAACTATGATATAATTTACTATTATACATTTAATTATTTATTAGTTTTATTTTCAGGGATATATTATTTTTATCTAGTGTTTATTTGGTTATTTATTCTTGCTTTATTGTTTATGCCTTGATTATGACATGTTAAATTTTTCAACACATTATCCATTTCTAAGAGTCTAAGATCATACCTTTAGTTTCTTTCCCTTTTTTCTCCATTAAACGAAGAATAGTTTTATTAATATTCCCAGGATAAGATCAATGGAATAATAAAGTATCACTAAAAATTTTGTTTGATTTTAAGTTTTAAAATTTAATGCAATGATCATGTATATATCTAGCCTTCTAATCCTTCTATACTATTAGATCTTGTGTAATTTTATATTTTTTATTTTATACCAATTTAATAAAATAACTTTCAGTGCTAACTTACTAGAGTTAGAACATTATAGTTGGTATCAAATAAAGTTTAGTAGAAACCTTAGGGACGAGATTTAGAAGAACATAACAAGACATTATAACTTTATAAAAAAACACTTAAGGAAATTAAATATATAATACTTCATATAAATTTGAATCATCTAATATTATTTATAATTCATAGTATTATTCATCAACTAATCAAGTATATTCCATTTTTTAGAAATATGATTGAATAGAAGGATTGAAAATCATTTCAACACCTGTAATCAGTATAGGAATTTCCATATTGATCAAGCCAATGAGTCTTGTGTTAGAGCAAAGAAATTTATCACTATATTAGAGTAGTTGAATAGGTTTATAACAAGTAAAATTACATACATTGAAAAAAAATTTCTCCTCATCATAGTGTGAAAATGTTGGATTCATCAAGTATAAGAATCCTTCATCCTTCAATGGAACCACTAATATATTAATAGCTAAACACTATAAGAAAAAAACCGTTTAGCGGTGGTTATTTTTGCGTGTAGCAGTGGTTTAAACCGCCGCTACATGGTTTGGCGGCGGTTTATGTAAACTTCCGCCTAATACGGTGTCACCAATCTATTAGCAGCGGTTATTTCCATTTCACAGTGGTTTAAGGAAAGCATCACAACTGCCTCATTTCGCAGCGGTTTTACTGAGTTAAGTGGTGGTTTTTTACAAGCCCTTGATATCAGTTTATTCGCGTTGGTTATAACCGCCGCGAATAAACTCAAATCCAGTGGCCGTAAAAACAACCGCTGAAGTCACGAGAACCGCCACGGAATGAGGTAGCTAATATGCGACTATGTGGCTGTGGTTAAAACCGCCTCGAAACATAAATTTTTTTTACATTTCGTGGAGGTTTTCACCATTTAGCGGCAGTTTAAACCACTTCCAATGTACATTTCATGGCGGTTAAAACCGCCGCTAAAAGCTGACCAGAAGATAAAATTTTCTTATGCTGCACCACTGCCCTGAAAAACAAATCAAACCAGAAATACCATATTGTACATACCAACAGACAACAAGAAACATCAACCTAGGAAATCATTATAGAATAAATTGAAAAAAAATAAGTAAACATTGACATGCTATATAAAAATGAACCATATTGTACATACCAACATACAACAAGAAACATCAACCTAGGAAATCAATATAGAATAAATTGAAAAAATATATATGATAGAATCAACTATAAAACATAGGTCCATTATTTGAATACTCTCCAAACATACATCTAGCTGATCCTTCTTGATCCCCCATAATATATATCAATTGAAAATGAAACATTAGATCTAAATGTGTGTCGGTGTTCCCATATATGGAGTGAGCATAAAACACAATTGGGTATCACCTAGTGAACCTCATATCAACATCCTATAAATTTTATACATGTATTATAACATAAATTATTCATAAATATATAGCATTAAAACAATCACTTTTTCTTATTTTGTGCTAACTAAAAAAGAAAAATTCTAGACCTTACATTCATCATCCAATATTGAAAGCGAAGGCATCCCACTATACAAACCCAAACGGGTACCCTATAACTTATTGTAGGGTCCCATAACTGAGTCTCAACCTCTACCCTCTCACTTAGGGTACATTCTCATACAAAATCATGATCTCACATCAAGTCTCATACTAATATTGTCACACTCAGTGTAAGGTCCCATACAATATCTCAAACTAAATCTCATACCTCTACCTTTCCACTTAGGATGGGGCCATAGAACATGTAATGTATTAAATCTCATATCTCTAACCTCCACTAAAGGTTATTTGTTACATTATATCACAAACCTCATCTAAAAAAATATCTCATACTACCATGCTCTCATTTAGGGTGAGGTCTCATCCCATAGCACATTCCACATACCAACTTATCTTTCTCCAAGAGGGTAACACATACAACAAAAAATAACCACCCTTACAAATCTCATCAACAAAAATCATTAACATAATACATAGCTACACAACACTACCAGTCATCCTAGGTTCATAGTTCATACCCACAAAACTAGCATGACCCAAAGGTCACACCTAGACACATTAAAAACACAAAACTTATCATGCAGGTCAATTACCACTCATAAGGGCCTCCTAGTAAGACAAATTACAAGGGCCTCACCAAAGTGCCAACAACACTATCCCCTTGATCACTATGAAATGACCCAATTTTTTCAACACACCAACAACGGGTTTAACTCCTAGTCATCCAAAATCTCGACTAACAATTCAAAAACATACCTAAATGGAGTGATGTATACCACACTTGAGAAATCAATACATAAAAAGAAACATCAGAAATCAATAAAATGCATAAAAGGAAATATGATAAATCAAGGAAATTTTAGGACATGAAAATGTTTGGTGGAAACTATGTGCCACAAATGTTACATATACAAACCAATTGTTCCCATATTTTTTCAACACATCAACAATACAACTACTCACGGTCCGATGATGCATCTTCACCCTCTCCACCTTCATCTCCACTTTCTGTTTTCACCTGTAAGAACATTGTATAGAAAATTAAATATGGTTGCATATTTATATTAAAACTTAAAAAAAATAAAAGTTATCAATCTAAATGATTTTGATTTTTTGTGATTTACCTGCATACCACCAGTCAATGCACTACCACCGGGGGAATATCTTCTCATATGCTGACATATTTCAGTCAACTATTTCTGCAAAGCAGATATCTGATCCTCCTACTGGTGAACTGTGTTTCGTAGAGAAATAATCTCTTTCTGGGCATCTCCGGGTATGGGCTGACTAAAGCAAGGAGTAGATGCAACTTCCATCCCCAATGGCCTACTAAAAACCTCAGATGGTATGGGTCTCAAACCCATCCCGCGCACTCTACCAGGATGCTCCTTCCTAAGGACTTTAGCAAATGGGTCATCCTGGGAGACTAAGTAGGACTGTGCAGGATTGGCATCCCATAGTTCTTTAATTTTTACCTATAAATCAAATATCAATATATATTAACATAGTAAAAACTGATAATAAGTTATTATAATAAAAAATTAACTTCATACCCCAACTTCTTTAGCAGGATCATTAACAAAACTTCCATCTAATTTCTTGTGAACATCCAACCACAGTTCAGTTCGGGATGCTTCGTGCCCTAAACTATGTGACAGCATTGAGGAAAGATAAATCAACAACTCAATATATTAAAAATATAATATTTTCTTATAAATATTTAAACTAATTAAAAGATTACCAATGTCTTTCGGCTTCTAGAAAATCTTTTTGAGCTCGCAGTATGAGGGATGACTGGCTTATCCCAGTTTTATGCATTCTGTCTTGAGATATCCTGAAATAAATAAAATGAAATTTAATATTAATGTATTCAATTTCATTTCCTCTTCATATAAAATTATAAATGTAAAATGTGGATAATATAATAATATATATTTCAATACCATCTGATTCTCATCACGATGTCTGTTAACAAAAACTTTCCATTATTCTTTTGATACCCCACTGGGTATCCTTTCATACATTTGTTGCACAGTCAACGAAGTATCGTTGACATCACACCACAATCTCCATTTTAAAACTTTCCATTTCTTACCTATATTTTTCAACGTCCACTTCCATGTTATCACATCAATAATTGTAAAGTGGAAGAACATCTGTATACAGAAATTCATTTTGAACATATTAGTAACATGACATTCAATTAAACCATAATGTAATAAATTTACCTTTATTTGAGAATCAAAAACTTCATTTCTCCATCTTGGAGGCATATGTCTCCAATCATCATAAGAAATAGGAAGTGAAATGGGCTCTGCTACCAACTGGACTAGAATCTGGCCAAGTAACCCCACGACATCATTTGTAGGGACCCCATAAGAATAAAATGTCATGACTATCTTCTCACCAGTCATATTCCAAAAATCTGAACTATTTATGTTTTTCTCCATGGTTATATTTTTTTCATCTTCAATGAGCAGACAATTAGTATAAACAAAATGAAATAAATTTATTTAATTAAAATGTGTACCTATGACAGTGACACTCCAGTATGCCCATGATGAACTGGAAGGGGCGTGTTGCTACCCCACTACTGAGGATCTTGAAGGGGGATTCGATGACTCAGCCTCTAATGGGACATCCACAGATGGTGTAAGAGATGGTGCATGGGAATATGGTGTAGGGTTGTAGGCATCTAGTGCCTCAGATGTTGTGGGGAGGGAGCCAGATGGATCATCATCTGTCGCAGAACTAGATGAAATAGTGTACTGCTTCCTCCTTGGCATTCTTGTCATTTAATAAAATAAAATTAAGTTCAGAATATATTTTTCAAAAAAATATGCAGAAAAAAAAATTAAAAATTATAATAGATGCCCAGTACTAACAGGAAAAATATATATAACAATGATAATGAATGATTTCATAAATGAAACAAGTGGTTTCTGAATAAATAAATAATTTTAAATACAATCATTTTCCCCTTCAATCATGTCGGTTTCCTGCTCCATTTCTTCATCCACTTCATTCATCCTTTCTAGACTAATATTTTCAATATCATGATTGAAAAATAATTCTTCTTCTAGTTGTTGATTAAATTCAATTTCAGAGGTCAAATTTTCCACTTCATCACCCATATCATACAAATCTCTTTGTATTACGTGAGAAACTACACTCCACCCTTCATCGACAACATCATTTACATAATATACCATTTTTTCTTGAGATTCTAAGATATATGGATCATGTATTTCATGATCACCAACATCCATCAAGCGAGAGAAGTTCACAGAAGTAAATTGCAAGAAATATCTTTTAACACCTATGCTAATATTGACCCATTTTCATTTGAATAAAACAACAGAAAAATGTCTGTGGTAGTTTAATTAAATATTATCATGTAGCTTCCCATAGTATTACACTTTAGCAAATGTAAATATACCATTATTTTGTGTTTTCAAACCCACTTCTCGATCGACTGTACGAAATCTGAAGCCATTCACATTATAAGTGTTGTACTTTATAACTTGTTTTAGAGGACCTCTATAAAGAAACTTCAAATATTCTGACACCTATGATCAAGTATCAGTATTCATGATCTGAAAAAAGAAATATACTTTATTATATTTACAAAATGTATGTTTCAAACAAATATTCGTATTTATTGAAATATTTATGAACTTACCTGTCGTGCAAACCATTCTACAAGCTCTTGATTAACAGCTTTCGTTATATCTTTCTCATTTCGTTTCCGGACTCTCATTCGTCTATTTGTTGGTATCCTCAACTCTTCAATAAATGGATCTGAAATTTCACTATTCAACAGCACATATCTATGTGCCTGTAATAATTCCGATTCAGTCAGTGTCACATTTGAGGTCCTCCCAACTGATCGGCCAATAGCAGGATATATTTTGGATTTCTGATGTATTTGAGATTGAGTTGATGTGTCGTCAACATGTCCAACTTGATTGAATCTTGTCTCAATATCATCCAAGTATCGATAACAAAAGGTAAGACACTCCTCACCCAAATATCCTTCAGCAATAGAGCCTTCTGGTTGAGCTTTATTTCTCACGTATGATTTCAAATGCCCAAGATATCTGTGAAATAAAATAAACATAATTATGCATTTAATTAAATACCAAAAATTGTTTACTTAACTAAAAAACATATAAATAAAGTAACTCTCAATTGGATACATCCATCGATAATGAACAGGGCCTCATAATTTAGCTTCCTCAACCAAATGCACAGTTAAATGCATCATTACAGTAAAAAATGATGGAGGAAAGATCATCTCCATTGAACAAAGGTTCAATACAAACCTCTCCTAGAGGTTGTCAATATGAAATGGATGTAGAGATTTCTCACATAATTGTCAAAAAAATGTGCGTAGTTGGAGTGCAACAGCAGTAATTTTTTCAGGTAATAATGTACGCAATTCCAATGGTAGTAACTATTGTAACAAAATATGTGAATCGTGACTTTTCAATCCATGTAACTTATGATTCTTCAAGTCAACACACCTTGAGATGTTACTTGAATACCCATCAGATACCTTAACATTCTTTAAAATTTTAAGGAATGTATCTTTATCCCTATTTTTTATTACAAAAATTTCTGGAGGATACTTTTCATTCTCATCTGGCCAAAGATCGCGTTTTATGTTCATTGCTTGTAAGTCTTTGCGAGCATTGAGATGATCCTTCAACTTTCTATGCTCATTAATCAATGTGAAACTCAAATTGTCACAGACATTCTTCGCAATATGCATCACATAAATATTATGGTGCAACAAATTAAATTCTCAATATGGAAGTTTGAAAAATATACTTTTTTTCTTCCATTGTTGCGTTCCGATTTCTCTTGATGATGCACTTCAAACCCATTTTCCACTATCATTCAAATGATGAACCTTCCCAAATTCTGTTTTAACATTTTCAAGCTGTGTCAATATTTCAAAACTAGTTAAAAACATTGGAGGTGGTCTATGATCAATGGAACCATTAAATTTAGATCTGTTTAGCTGAAATCTATGAGATGCATTGAGAAATCATCGATGACACAAGAAGCACCATTTTCTTCTATGAGGTAGCCCTTTGGGATCAAAATCAAAGTTACAAACGGGACAAGCCAAACCCATGTATGTGTTCCAACCAGATAAATTCCCAAGTCCAGGGAAGTCACTAATGTTCCAAATTAAAGCAACATGCATTTTGAACATTGTTTTAGAAGAAGCATCAAATGTCTCAATATCATTGCTCCATAACTCCTTCAATTAGTCAATCAAAGGCCACAAGTATACATCAATATAATTTCCAAGCATTTGTTTTCTAGGAATAATCATCGAAAGGATAAAATATGTTTTTTTCATACAAATCCACAGAGGCAGATTATAAGGGATCAAAACAACTGGCCAAATGCTATAACTGGTACTCAGAGTCCCAAATGGGTTGAATCCATCGGCAACCAATCCCAATCAAACATTCCTAGGATCAGCTGAGAAATATATATGTAATGAATCAAATTTCTTCCATGATTGGGAATCTCGTGGATGTCTCATTAACCCATTATTGTTATTATTTACATAATGCCACTTCATGTATTCAGTGGTTTTTGATGACATGAAAACTCTTTGTAATCGAGGCTTCAAAGGAAAGTAATGCAAAACCTTTGCAGGTGTGTCCCTTTTTTCTTCTCCATGAAATTATGTTCATTCAGACTTCCAACATCATTCTTTTCATTCCATCTAGTAGAAGAACATTTCTTGCAATTCTGTCTACTTGAATCCTCTCCCCAATAAAGCATACAATCATTGGGACACGCATGTATTTTTGTATAATTTAGAACAAGCTTATTAACAACTTTTTTCATATCATAAAAAGATGCTGGGATTTTTTGCTTCAGGAAATGCATCATGAATAAATTCCAATATCATGAACATTTCCTTATTTGTAATTCCACATAGACATTTGATATGGTACAACTTCAGCAGAAATGAAATCTTTGAATATTTCAAACACCCACTATACAACTCGTGATTTCCATCATCAACTAAAGCATGCAACGCATTTTCCTCAGTGAAGTTTTATCTTACATTTGGCTCCATAGAATCAATAGGAGGATTCAATGATATGTTACAATCTTGATCTGCCTTTATTACAGTCTCAAAAACATCACTTTTCATGTTGCAATTTGTAGCACCCTCTTCTGGTTGTTCTGATATGTTTTTATGATGATATTGGTGTCTTGCAGTGCTGAATGCATCATTTATGAGGTTTTTCATTTCATTTTCCATTTTCGACGAAATTGGGACCTCATTATGTGGATTAACATTAGTGCTCAATCTTTCTGTAATGTTCGATTCTCCATGCCAAATCCAACACAAATATTGACCAGGGAATTTCTTCAGTATTAAATGTTCATAAACTTCATCTCTCTTCAACCATGTTCTAAATTTTCATTTAAGACATGGAAATTTTATTCTCTCTTCAACAGATCAATTAGAAATTTCAAAATCTAAAAACTAATTCAATGCCTTAACATACTGAGGTGTGTTCCTCAGTAATGTGATCCAGCTTTTATCAATGTATATCACAATGTTCCTACACAATAATAAAAAAAATTAAAACACATACTTGTTACTAAATAGAGAAAGAGATTCATATATACGATAATATAAGATTACAAAAACATAATATAATAAACATGATCCCCTGATTTAGATATGAACCCTCTAGTGTTTGGGATAGGGTAAGTTTCTTTGGTAAAGAGAAACAGTGTGCTAACAACGTGGTAGCTACTTTTCCATGAAAACAAAATCACATTGTTAATTTGGAATAACCCCAACCAAATTTCTCTATAGAGTCTTCATATAAAACTCTAATATCGAATAAATCTATTATAAATAATGTTTAAGGAAAACCTTATGATGATTACAAAACTCAACACATTGTTAATTTGGAGTGACAAGAACCACGTGAGGGATGGTAGTCTTGAGGCATGATAAGTGGTGGTGTTAATGGAAATGCATGATGAAATAACTTGGGAGATTAGGTTTTGAGGTTCTATGAACCTTGTGTGGATTGAATTCCTATACCTCTATTTAGTGTATTCACATAGAAAAGAGTGGTGGTGTGACTTGAGGGTGATTTGGATCATATATGTGTTAGTGCTCATGAGTGGAGAATTATGGTTAAATGGGATGATCGAGGATCTGACCATGGAGTTGAACTAAGAGTCAGATTCAGACTTCGGTGTAAGCATTGAACATTTTTGTTATTCCTTGAGTTATAAGGCATCGTGGTCGGGATATGATAGCGCATTGGTGGGTGGGATTGAGCGCCTTTGGTATAATTCATCTATAGAATGACTTACTAGTGTTTTGAATAAAAATTGATGTGGTAATGTGGAGACCACATCAGAAATGGCATTCAAGATGTGGCTGATGTGGTTGGGGATCAAACTAGGGTATTTGAAGAATAGTTGATGTGTCTGGGCTTGGTGTTTGGAGTTTCATAGTATAATCATATTGGGAATTTAGAGATGAAATGTGGGGTGTTAGTACTATCATCTAGGACAACATAATAAGATAATCAGAATCACATAGGTGGAAATAGATCCTAGAATGAATTCTCTCTAAAAATTATATTCGGGAAATTGGAAGAATTATATTCATACAAACCACTACAATAAGTTAGAATTAATTCAATACCATTCACTTCAACACACAAAAGAAATTTATGCAAAGTAAAGGGATGTTATGCTTGAGTAAATTAAATAGGTTATCCATTTCAAAAAATAATGAAAAATACAAAGATACATATTCAATAAAAGTTATTACTTTCATCCAAGACTATACATATTAATGAAAAATCATCTAGTTTGGATAACATATAGAGAAATAAAATACAAATAAAATTTAAATACAAAATAAACCAAGTTAAACTATCTCACAATAAAATTTCCCAAAAAAAAGTCACAACCATATTCACAACTCAAAACATCTCCATGTGATCCCCGAAAAGTCACAACATTCAAATATAATATTGAAACACTTTTTCAATATCACATTTATTTATCATTAAGGAATCACTTAAAATCTTTATCCTATAATGAGTAAGAAAATAAATATCCTTCTTGTAAAATTGATGAATATAGATTGATAGGAAAGTAGGTAGTGTGATTTAACAAACCTACACTTATATAAGGAAATGTTTTAGAATAGATGAATTTATTATGATGATGGGTAAAAAAATAATCTTAAATTATCATCTAAGTCTTGGAAATTGAATCTACCTAGAGATAAATTCCTAACTTTGAAAAAAGTAGAGGCCCCTCATAGTCATTTACTTAGAAAATTTTCTCATCACCTTCATGATGAATCCAGAGTGGCACTTATATAGGTGTAGACCTATTCGTGTTCAGGTCATAAATTCACATAGAAGTTTTCTACAAGATAAAATATCAAATATCAAAGAAGAAAAAAATCTCAATAGGTTAAAAATAGAATAAAGAAAATCATTTAGAATATATTATTGGAATTCCAAGACTATTCATCCCATGGTAGTTTATTTATCACATGAAAAAAAGCACATAAATCAAATCATAATCATTATATAATGCTTTCACTAATCCAATAGTATTCTATAATTAATGATATAAGTACTAATGTTAGAAAATATATAATTAGTGTCCTTATGTAGGAATGAATCAACTATTATAACATATACTTGGTTATCTAGCCTATAATTCTAAACTCTAATACCTCTAACACCACTACCCTAGTTTTAATAAAACAACTGAAATATCATTAGTAATTAACTCTAATACCTCTATCATGACTCGATTCTTCAGGAACCCAACCTGGGTTGGAAATGAAATTGAGTTTCAAAAAGATTCAAAAAAACTTATTTCAAACCTTAGGTTTAGTATAGGTCAACGGGGTCGGGGGGGCCAGGGGAAGCGGGGTCGCTGGGGTCGCAGGGTCGTCAGGGTTGTCGGGTCACCGGGGGCCGGGGTCGCCGGGGGCCGGGGTCGCCGGGGGAAGCGGGGTCTCCGGGGTCGCGTGGTCGCTGGGGTCATGGGGGGCTGGGGTCACAGGGGAAGCGGGGTCGCAGGGTGCGGTCGGGGTGGAGGGGAAGGTTCGACGTTGTAAAAAAAACATGTTTCGCGGCGGTTTATTATAAACCACCGGGAAACCATTTTTAAAAAAGGTTTAGCAGTGGTTCCCAGAACTTCCGCTAAACAACCGATGCTAGAATCAATTTTTTTGTAGTGAAAAAATGGATCAAGTCCTTACAGATGATATTCCATGCATTGGGGATAGTAAAAAGGACAATGTTATCCTGGAAATATATATTTTAACGGGAGATATTGTTCAATATTAATAATTGATTTAAAACACTAAGAATGGTGGAGATATAGAGTATAGGATTGAATTATTTTAAGGTTATATTATTTAAAAAGTGATTTACTCATGAGAAATGATATGTTATAGAAAAAAAATCCAAAATTTAAGATAGAAAAAAGAGTAAAATATTATTTAGTATGAGTCTAACTTTAAAATGTTAACAAGAGATGTTATATACTAAGTATACAATCTTGAATAAATTATTGATCGCTTCTTTGATTGGATAAATCCAATACTTTGAAGGGAATTAGCCTCTCACGCATTTTCAATATATGAGAGGATAGTGTCAAGTTCCATTAGAAATAAGAATTAATTTTTTAAGTCCTTTATTTTCAAATGAAAAAAAGAAAATAAGAGGTTTGTTAAGTATAATTTTGGAGAAACTTAGAAAAGGATAAGTGAGGAAGGGTGGAATTTTACACATGAAATAACTATGGGAATAAACACCATAGGACTTTCTTGAAGAGAATGTGGGTTTTCTATAATTATAGAGATAAAGGTTATCAATATCATGAATGTAAAGAAAATAGTGAAGCATTCAAAATCCAATTCTTCAACTAGAAATTTATGGGACATTATTTCAATCAATTTCCCAAGAATCATTATAATCTACCTCTTAAGAGGATAGGAGAGAAATTTTGTTTTTAAGAAATTACAAAAATGGAAGTTGAAGTCCTAAATGATGTGACAGTAGGTACTTTTAACATAAAATCAAAGTTAACAAATGGAATATTTGATTCCAGATATACACACTCTTTTATATCTTTCATGTTTTCTAAGAACATTGAATCATCCCCCTATCCATTAAATATGAGTTTCTAAACAAAGTACCTAGTAGAAATCTTATAGAAATGAGGTTATATTGGAAAGTTTAAATTAATATTCATAGATATTATCTAGTATAAAAATTGATTATTATACCTATGTTTGAACTTGACATAATCCTTGAGATTTATTTCCTATGAAAATATAATGAAATAATTTTATATTTAAAGAAGAAAATTATAATTCTTGATGGAGGATTAGAATCAGTTTTTTTAGATGTGTGACTTCATTATATGATTATTTTCTAGAACCACCTCTCTTGGTTCATCTTAATTAAAATATAGGAGAATAATAAGAGAAAACATATTCAATGGATGAGAAGAATATCCTAAAAATGGATGGTGTACCTATTATTCAAGAATACATCGATGTGTTTTCTAAGGAATTACCTAGACATTCACCTAAATGTAAAGTAAAGTTTTCAATGAACATAATGATGATTCAAACCCCATATCTAAGCCACTTTATAATGGTCCAAGTGGAATTTATGAAGTTAAAGAAACAACAACAATAGTTTTATGATGATGTATTCATACATCCAATTGTTTCACCTTAGGGATACCCTAACCTATTTATAAAAAATGATGGGTTTATGAGGTTATAAATAAATTATAGATAAATAAATATCCTTACTATAAATAAACGGTATTTTTTACCATGTATTAATTATTTGTTTGAAAAACTTCAAGGTACTCAATACTTTTCTCCCAGGAATTCTCTCCGGAGTGTGGCTCTCTTCACCTCCATCTAGGGTTTCATCCCCTAGTGCTAGCCTGTCTTATTCAATCTTCTTTTTCCTTTCTCCATTATAACGCTATTGCTTTTCTTTTTCCATCTTTCTCATTAGTTTTCAAGTTTCTCCTTTTGTTCCTGCTTCTCCTTCTTAGACGGGTGTTTCTCTTCTTTGGCAACCTTTTTCTTCTACAGGTCTGCCCTCTTCATGCATTCCTTCGATGTTATCCTCTACTCTCTTTCTTCCCATCCTGGTCAGGTGTTCCATTTTCTCCGCAATTGTGGATCGTTGTTGGAATCTGGTTAGTCTCAATCACATCTCTGTCTCCCAGATCCATTTCATTAGACTCTATTTTGGTTTCATATAGTGGCTCTCATGGGCTTTTGGGGATGTGTTGGTTGAGTGCTTATCAATTTTCCAGGAGTCGTGGTTTGTGTCATTTCTCTCATGCCTTAGGTTTTCATTCTCCTTCATTGGTTACATTTTGGTCTTTTCTATTCTATGGAGGGCTTGCGATTTTGGTAGTATTTTTCGGTTGCATTTCATGTTTGGCCTTTTTCAGTTTTGGATTTGTTCATGGTTATTTTCATTGATGTCAAAAGTAATTTTTAGTGGCTGTGTTTCTACACACCAGTGTCTGTTACTACTCTACTCTTACTCCAAAATTCAATAACTCACCTCCCAGTCAGTTCTGAGTGGTGGTTTTCAAGGTGTCTTGGGAGGTGGGTTCAAGTGGTCGATAGTGTTTTAGGAGATTACAATGCTCGGTGATGTTGATTTTGTTTGTTGTTGGTGTTCATATGTTTTCTATGTTTTTTCGGGGGATATTGTTTCAGTCCCACTGTCGAGAACGATGATCTTAGTTTTCCCCCTTCTTGATTCAAAGGTTTTCAATTTTGGCCAACCATGACGTGTGCTACTCTATTGGGTTACAATCACCGATGATGCTAATAAAGATGATGGGATTTGCGTATCAGGGTTATGAATTAGGGAGCATGGCTCGAGGTGGTTCTCAGCCTAAGGTTTTGAAGTTTGGATTTTTCGAATGTTTTGTTCAGGTTTTGAATTCGAAATTTGAATATGAATTCTATTGTGTTGGTTTGTTTTTTGAAGCTTGTATCCTATTTTTGTTGGTGTTTGAAAAACAAATCCAGTATTGTGAGGTTCCCACTCACTCATAAAGTGGTTTATTCATAAAATAAAAAATATTGGATGATATAAGGTATAAACATTATGATTTTATACTAATTCCTACTGGATTAATGAATGCACCCTTAATATTAATGTATTTTATAAATAAAGTTTTCAAGTATTTTCTTGATAATTTTTTTGTTGAATTTATAGATGATATCATGATATACTACAAAAAAAATTAATTGAAAGAGAATCAACTATGGATTATTCTTGAGACTTCTATAGAAAACAAGTTATATGGGAAATTCAGTAAGTGTAAATTTTAGATCCAATAATTTTATTTTATTATCTATATTGTCTCTAAGGATGCAATATATTTAAACCTTTCAAAGATTAAGGTGTTTGATAAAAGGCCAACACCAATGAATATAACTAAGAATGCATTTTTCTTTTCTTATTAAGTCACTATCAATGATTTTTTTAAAATTTCACTATATTTGACAACTTATTAACTAAGTAAACATGTAAATAGTTAAAATTCACATGTTAAAAGGAATTTGAATAATGTTTTTTGGAACTAAATAATATATTGGTCAATGTATTAGTACTAGCTTTACCATCAAGGACAGAATTATTTATTATATATAGTAATGAATTGAATAAAGGACTGGGGTGAGTCCTTAGGTAAAATTATAGGGATTTTATTTATGCATCATATTAATTAAAGAATCGTTAAAAAAAATCTTACTCATGATATTGAGTTAGAATATTTTATATTTTCCCTAAATATATGGATACACTTCCCCTATAGTTAAATATGTTATATATATGTGTGGATCATAAGAGTTTAATGTATATATTTACATAGAAATATCTCGACATATAAAACTATTCAAAGAATATGAATATGAAATACACTACCATCATGGGAAAGAAAAAAATATGGTTGATTTGTTGAGTAGGATATACCATAGATTTTTATCTATGATGAGGTTATATAAGGATCCAATTTTCATGGATTTAGTAAATATAGATATGCAAATTATTAGAGAAGGGGAAACATCATTCCTTTTCCAAGTGATTTCACCACCATCATTACTTTAGAAGATAAATAATTTCTAAAAATATGAAAATGATCAATAAAATAAAATTAATTCCATGAATTAGGGGTGACTTAAGTAATTCATCTATAAAGATAGTGTATTGAAGTTAAGAACGAGACTCTGTGCTCTATCGGTACTTGAGCTAAAAAGGGATTTTATAGATGAATATTATTGATAAAATTTCCTTATACACCCTGGTATCACTAATATGTATAATAATTTACGATAACATTTCTGGTGGTACAACATGAAACTAAAAATTTATGATTATGTGTCAAGATTCTTGGTGTGAAAACAAGTAAAAGCTAAGAGAAAACTCTCAAAATGTGTAATTAAACCTCTCTTTATACCAACGTGGAAGTTTGAGAAAATTAAAATGGATTTTTCAACTATAATTCTCAATTAATATAATAAGAATAATGAAATATGGTTTACTATATATTTTCTTACAAATTCTATATGCAACACCTGAGCTTTAATTACAATGAGCTTTTCTTTCTAGAGAAATAATAGAACAATGCACATAGTTTTATTCAAGAATATGATTAAAATATCAAATATAAAAAAATTTAATTTAATTTGATTAAATTAAATTCATTTTTTAATTCATCATGTCAAAATTATCTTACGGTGAGTTTTTTTTAGAAATAGTTGATTTTTTGGTGAATAGTGAAAAATATAAATTTTACAAAAAATGTCACTTTTATGAAATTATAATGATATAAGAATAAATTTAAATATCATGAAACTATTTTATAGAATAAATAAATATTTAAAAAATATTATAATTCATATAAAAATATATTTTATAACTTAGAAATATATTCCTAACATTTTATAAATCTAATTAATTTTTTTTGTTCAAATAGAAACTGGTTTCTATTATTTTGTATTAATCAAGTATTTACATGGTTACTTTCAGTTTTGGTTGTACATTAAATAAAAATAAGTCTCATTTTATTCAAAATAATATAAATAATTCCTTCAGGATCAAAATTATGATTTATTTTTCTTTAAAATTATTTTTACACTTAAACCAAATGTTTTTATAAAAATAATTTTCATTGCGTTTTAAGAACATATATTAAAATTAAATTCTAGAAATTATAAAAAAATAATCTTATTAAATTGATTCCTTATTTTTAATATTAATAATTAATATTATTTAATAAGTCCAAATAATATTTTCATGATGAGTATTAAAAATAGTGTAAATTTGTTACCATGGTTAGGGTTAAAATGGGCTTATCGGGGGTTAAACTAAGAGATAAGTATATAAAATCCACTTAGAATTGTATGAACATCATTTTTTTAATATATTTATTCCTTAAAATTATAATATTATAATATTTTACAGTTTTATCCAATTTCATAAGAAAAATACTTTATATTATTAAATTATTTTAAGTAATTCCAAATGTGTCCTTTCCCTCGCTTATAAAAGGGTGTCATTTATCCTCTCTTCTTAACACCTATTTAAACACTTATATTGAACAATTCCTAACCAAATAAATTATTAATATCCATAACCATCACCTAGTGTCTCTAGACTCATTAAAGGTCAAACCTATAAGGATTAAGGTATAATCCAAAGGTGAATTTTTGAAGAAGATGTATAACTTTAGCTAAGTGTTTTCATTTTATTTACTCTTCTACCACCTTAAAATATTATATAAAAATGATCATATAATAACATAATTATATTACCTATATTTAAATTTTATTATTATGATGTTACAATTCATATTAATCTCCTTTTATCATAGGTAAAACTAAAACATCACTCATGCATACATACGGGTTATCATCTTCTCGTAGGGGTGTGATTCATTATTCATCACCAATTTACATTGATGGTTATAAATACGAAAATAATGAATATATATTATATTAATGACATATTTATTATTATTTTAATATAATATATCCTTTAATTTCTTACACTTCCACTCGTTAAAAATGATAATGTTGTTTGTGCGTACCTATGGACTACCACCTCCAGGAAGTGATGTGATTAATTTTTCATATCGTACTTTCAAGGATAATTAAAAATATATATATATATAATGAATATTTATGATATTTATATCATTATTAAAATTCTGTATATTATGGAATAATGATCAAGATTCAAGGACCAAAACTATTGAACTGAAACATACATGAAAAAAGAAATAGTAAATACCCAGAAATAATGATTTTAATAAAGAATTATTAATAATTGGGTGTTAAAATGTTATAAGTGGATAATATATGATTTTATAATTATTTATATTGATCTTTTATATAAGTATAATAAATTTTAAGATGTTATATAGGAGGCTAAAATCACTTACAAATCAATTCAAGCCTAAGGTAAGGGTTTATTTCCCAATATCATCCTTATTTGGGATTGGTTATATTTAACTTTATGTTGGGGAAATTATATGATATTTCTATCTTCAACGTGAAAAATTTTCTTATCCTGTAGTTATTTCTAGATTTTTTCAGTATTATTTCCATTTTTACCATATTTGGAACACAAAAATACTAAATAATTTTTAAAGGAAAACCAACTTTGTTTTCTAATTTAGTCAAGACTATTTTTCATGCATGTCCATATTTTTTTAAAAATGTTATAAATAATGTTTTTATATCCTCTAATGATTTACTAAGGTCATTTTTACCCTTTTTTAATATCTATAAAAATTTTTAAAAGGAATATTCCTATCATTTTCAAAATTAGTCACTTTGTATAGAAGGTATGAACATAATCTTTATTTTAATATACACCACACGAATGGATTTTCCCATCATGAATACTCTTTTATTTGAAGAACACTTTATAATTTTATATGTTTATTTCTAAAGAAATTTTTTTCCTAATATTTTGTAAGTTGTAAGATTTTATTTAAGTGATTTAGAAATGAAAAGGTTATTTTCCTCAAAAATATGTTCTAGTGATCTTTTAAAAGTATTTTCATATTTGTCAACATACTTTAATTAGTAATATACTTCAATAGGGATATGATCTAATTATACAATCCACCATATTTCTCTGGATGGGATATGATCATTTTGACTAGGGAAATTATTTCCATTTTTTATGTTATTTCTTCTAATACGTATAGTTATTGATTATTAAGGAATGTTGATTAAGTTTTATTTTTTATTCATATGATGAATAAATTATAAATATTAGGTGATGTGTGTTTCCTGGAATTACATAGTCTTTCAATTCATTGGTAGATATCATGAGATAAAATAGGTTAGGTATTTGGCATGGGTTTTACCCATTTATATAACATTTCTTGGAATGAGGCCTCGAAAATAAGCTTAAGATGTCTAGAATTATGTGTTCCATCATTATGAAATTGTTTATTGATTTCCATGTCATTATCTAAAACGTTATGTTATCATAGATAAGTTTCAAGATCATGTGATTATTTTTCATTATTTGATCATCATTTATTTCTACCATGTTATTCATGCCTTACTTATTCTATGATAGCTTACATACTATGCATTCCCTTAATGAGAATCTAAGCACACAATTTTATTTTCTTTATTTTCTATAGGATTCCAAAAGTTTAATGGGACTGATATTCACGGATATGTTATAAGGAATAATAATGTTCTCAAATAAAATATGATGATGTATTTTATGTTTTCAATTATAATGGGAGATTTAATCAAGTATATATTTTTTTAGGAATACTAAACTATGTGATCTATTTGAATATCATCACTTGTATTTAGTGCCAATTTAATAAAGTAACCACTAGCTCTGAGCTACAAGGGTTGAGGTTATTATAGTCGGTATCTTAGAAAGTTTAGTATAACCCTTGGGAACTAGATTTAGTAAAACATATATTAGATAAGATAAATATATGATATATTTTAGGTATAGGTCTAAGTAAATAGTAATATCATGAAGCTTTAGTAAAGTGGAGATTGTTTGGTTTTCATAGAAAATTCATCCCTATCTAGATTTTTTAAAGTGGATGCGGTTTTAGAATAGATACACCTAGGGGTAACAACTCTAAAAGGGGAAGATTATGTATTAACAAGATATTCATTAGTAAATGATGAGTGGGCCTAAGACTGCACACCTATATATACACTTTTAGGGGATATGATTTGTTTGATTCATATGCTATTTACAAACCATTATATGAATATTATTAGTTTGATATTAGCTATGAATAAATTTCCAATTTATGTTAATCATTTTACCAGTTTTAAAATTATACATTATGATTCATAATGTTTTGATCTAATCTAGTGTATTTTATTGTTTAAAAATTCCACCTAGAAAAATGAATGAAAATTTTATCAATGCTTGTAATATATGTAGGGATTCTTCTCCTAGGTGAGATAATGATGCTGGATCTGGAGCTGGAGATAGAGATAATAAAATTATAACTATAATAGGGAAGATGTCTGAAATTATGATAAATAACATTTTCCATATAGATTATCCTACTAATATTCCATGTGGTGTGACAATGTTATACCATTTCATGAAATAATAGCCTTCATAATCAAATGGAATCACAAATACATTAGTACCTAAGAAATAGATAAGTTTTATAGAGAAGATATTTATTACTTTGTAGAGTAATAAAAGGGCGAAGGTTTTCATTGAATTTTATTATCACAAGGGTGATGTGGATCAATGGTAGTCATTGATTCAAGAAACTAAGGATGTGTAGTAAATAGTGAGCACAGAGTTGAAGGATTTTATAGTACTTTTCTTTGAAAAAATATTTTTCTTGTAGACAACAAGTAGATTTAGAGGAAAAATTCTTAATCCTAAGACAAATGGAAGTGTATAATGCTTCGAAGTATGAATCCAACTTTATAAGGTCATCATGTTATACTAAAGAATATATACTTAATCTAAAGAGTAATACTAACCATTTCATTGATAGGATAAATTCAATCCTTTAAAGGGAACTAGTCTCTCAATTATTATCATCATATGAGGATATAGTATCATGTGTTATCAAAACTGAAAAATAATTATATAAGTATTGTGACTTCAAAGGAAATAAAGAGAAGATTAGGATGGTTTATCACCTAATGACACAAAAAATAGATAAAGGGAAGAAGATAAAGGGTAATTTTTAGTATGTGATATTTGTGGAAGTAAACACCCTGGTAAATTCTTGAAGGAAAAAAAGTTTTCTTCATGTGTGGAGAGAAAATTCATCATCGTCACAAATGAAAGGGTATGGTAGAATCCATCAAAGTATAGTGCTTTAACTATAATGTGATGGGGAACTATTCTAAAAAATTCCAAAGGTAACCTATCATAGAAGAGGCCAAGGGGAGAAGGTCATTCTTATGTAATTACTACAGCCGATGTGGAATTTTCTAGTGATGTGGTGAAAGGTACTTTGATGGTATCTTCAATGTTTTTTAATGATTTATTCAATTCATGATACACATATTCTTTTATATCTTCCATGTTTTCTAAGAAAATTAAATATTTTTCTAGAACACTAAGAATGGAGTTATCAATCAAGACACTCATAGGAAATATTATTTCAATAATGATATTTAAGTAAATCTACATTATGATTCCTAGATGTAACCAATTCAAAAAAATTATTGTTATACCTATGGTAAACTTTTATAAAATCCTTGGTATAGATTATATTTATAAGAATAATTAAAAAAATTATTTACAATGGAATTAAATTATTATTTGTGATAAAGATATGAAATTCCTTATATTTAAAATAGAGAATTCATCATCAGAATCATTCCTGGATCCACCATCAGTAGCCCTCCTTACTAAAATTCAAGAAGAAAAAGGGAGAAACAACCTATTTATGGGAAAGGTAACCCTATGATAAAACATTTTCTTATTTTAAAACAATAAATTGATGTGTTTCTCGAATAATTATTCAAACATTCACCTAAGAATTAAGTTTAGTTTTCTATTAAACTCATACTAGATGAGAAACCTATATCTAAGACTCCCTACCATATTAGAGCCGGTGGAGTTAATGAAAAAACTCTAAGATTTGTGTGATAAAGGATTAATATGCCTAAGTGTTTCACCTTTATTCAATCTTGTTCTATTTTTTAAAAATAAGGATAGGACAATGAATTTGTGAGTTGATTATATGTAAATCAATTCCATTACCATGAAGAAAATTTTTCATTAGACTTGTATTGATGAATTTTTTTATCATCTTAAAGGTGATCAATATTTTTCAAATATTGATCATCAATATACGTATCTTCAATTGTGAGTAATAAATTAAGATATTATAAATATATAATTTCATAATAGGTATGGACCTTATGAGTTTAAATTAATTCCCTTTAGATTTACTAATTCGCTATCTATTTTTATAGATCTGATGAATATAGTGTTCTAGGAATATCATGATAATTTCATTTCCATGTATATTAATTATATATTGGTATAATTTAAAAGTTATGAATAAAATAAGAGTAATTTACAAATCATTCTTAATACTCTTAAAGAAAATGAGTTCTATGGAAAATTTATCTAGTGTGAATTTTGGCTCTAGGAAGTTCATTTTCTTGGACATATTATCTCTAAGGATGGAATATTAGTTGATACATCAAATAAAAAGGTTGTGAAATAATGGCCTATGATGACAAACATAACTGAGGTACATTTTTTTCATGGGTTATTAGATTAATATCATTGATTTGTTCCAAATTTTTTCCAATTAACAAACTTATTAACCATGTTTACATGAAAATGGGTAAAGTTATTATAGATAGAGGAATATAAATAATGTTTTTTAAGAATTAAATGGGAGGTTGACCAATGAACAGGTGTTAACATTACCATCAATTGTGGATGTATTTGTGATATATAGTGATGATTCAAATAAATTACTTGGATGTATCCTTAATAAAGTGATAAATTTATTTCCAATGCATCAAGGTAGTTAATGATCTATGAACACAACTATCCAACCCATGATCTTAAGATGGAAATTGTAATTTTTCCCTTGATGATATGGTTGCATTATCTATATGGTAAAAAATTTGAGATATATGTGGATTATAAGAGATTAAAATAAATCTTTTCATAGAAATACCTCAACATGAGGCAAAGGAGATGGCTAGAGTTACTCAAGGATTATAATTTCACAATAAACTACCACCCAGGCAAGGATAATAAGTTATCTGATGAATTCATTACGAAATATCATGGAATTTTGACAAAGATGATCATTGACAAGGATTATTTATCCAAGGACATGGTAAATTTGGGTATGTGAATTATTAGTGAAGGGGAAACATTGCACTTTCTATAAATGGCTACCAAACCATCCCTATTATAAAAATTTAAAGTTATTAGCTCGATGATTTGAGTTTACAAAATAAAATTAAAGTTGTTAATGATGGAAACTGAAAGATTTTATTTATAAGGATGATGTATTGAAATCTAGAGAGATTTTATTTATTCCATCCATACTTGAGTTGAATAGAGAATTCTTAGTTGAATCCCATGGATTGAATTTATCTATACACCCTGGAAGCCCTAAAATGTATTAGGATTTGAAGGAACATTTTTTGTGGGATTATATGAAATATAAAATTGCATACTATATATCAAGATGCTTGGTTTGTCAATAGGTGAATATTGAGATACAATATCATAAAGGATTCATGAAACCTATAATTATTAATACGTTCAAATGAGATGTTATTGTATGGAATTTATCATTGTATTTCAAAAGATTCTGAGAAAGAAATATGACATATATGTTATTATTGATTGCCTTACCAAGTCTCAAAATTTATTTTCTATAAGGTATGATATACCTATTAAGACCCCTACATAGCTCTATATTAATTAAAATATGAGACTTCATAGTACATGTATTTAAATTGTATCTAATCATGATCCATGGTTTACATCAAAATTGTGGAAGAGACTTCAAAAGGATCTTAATATCAATCTATTTTTGAGCACCACCTCTCATCATCAACCTGATTGGTAGTCTGAAAGGACTATTCAGACATTATAATACATATTAAAATCATACTCACTTGACATTCAATGTATGTGAGATCAATATTTACCTTTTTTGTAATTTTTATATAATAATAGATTCTATTTAAGAATTAAAATTGAACCATATGAAGCATTGTATGGTAAGAGGTTTCATACTCTAACTTGTTTGGATTAAGTTGGTGAATGTAATATTTCAGTCCTAGATCTCATAGAGGAGACAATAGTTAAAGTAAATACTATTTAGAATCATATTAAGGAATCTCAAAGTAGGCAAAAGAGTTATATGGATAAATAAAGGAAGGATATGTAATTTCAAGTAGGGTATCATGTTTTCTTGAAATTATATCCATGTAAGGGTGTTATAAGGTTTAGAAATAATGTTAAAAAAATTCAAAGGTATATTGGGCCTTTTGAAATTTTTTAGATAATTGGGGTTATAGCTTATCATTTGGTAAAGCCACCTAACCTCTCTAATGTTTATGATAGGTTGCACATATCTTTATTGAGGAAGTCTATTCCAAATCCAATGCATGTTCTCACATATAAGGAAATATAACTTTAACTAGATTTATAATACTGTTAAGAGACTATCCATATTTTGGATACTAGAGAATAGGTGTTGAGGAATCAGATGACTCGGATGGTAAAGGTATTTTAGAGAAATTATAAGATAGAAGAGGTGACATGGTAACTTAAAAAATTTATTATGAATAACTAAAAATATATATTCATGATGTGACATTATGGAAATTTCATGGATGAAATTTTTGAAGGATAGTAGAATGTAACACTCAAGCTTCAATTATAATAAGCTTTTCTTTCTAGAGAAACAATAGAAAAATAAGTATAGTTTTATTCAAGAATATGATAAAAACATAAACATTAAAATTTAATAAATTTAATTTGATGAAATAAATTTCATTTTTAATTACTAATTTCAAAATTACCTTAGGTTTTATTTTTTATATTTTTCAGAAATAGTTGATTTTTGGGTGAATAGTGAAAATACCAATTTCCATTTTATGATATTATAATGATATAAGAATAACTTTAAAGATCATAAAAAATCTAGATAAAATAATTATTTCAAAATTAATATAATTTTTATAAAAATTATGTTTCTTACTTAGAAATATATTCTTGGAATTTTGGAGATCTAATTAATGTTTTTATCCAAATAAAAAATATTTTTCATTATTTACTATTAATAAAGTATTTACAAGGTTACTTCCACTTTTGGTTTGGTTTTAAATAAAAATAGGTCTCATTTTATTTAAAACAATCCAATTAATTCCTTTTGGATCGACATTATACTTCACTTTTCTTTAAAATCATTTTTATTCTTAAAATAATCATTTTTTCTAAAAATATTTTTTTGTTGCGTTCTGTGAACTTATATTAAAATAAATTTATGCCACATCTAAATATTAAATATTTTTTATTAGATTAAATATATTTAATAATCATGATTAATATTATTTAATAAGTTTAACTTAATTTTTTGTCATAATGAATAGTAAAAATATTAAAAATTTGCTACAATGGTTATGGTTAAAACAGGCTTACCAGGGATTAAACTAGGAGATTAGGGTAGAAATGCCACATAAAATTTTATAAACCACATTGTTTGGATTAATTTTGACCTTAAACTTATTTTATTTAGTTTTTTTTTACAATTTTGATCCATTTTCGCAAGAAAAATAATTTATATTATTAAATATTTTAAGTAATTCTAAGTGTGTCGTTTCCCACACTTATAAAAGAGTACCACTTATCCTCTATTATTTGCATTGCTTTATCCACTTATATTGATAAATACCTTCCAAAATACAATATAACCCTTCCTCCCCATGAACAAGAGGCTATTTTCTCATTTAAATACCAACATATAAGTCTTAAGGTGTAAGATAAAGGTGGTTTCCAAAGAAGATGTCTAGCTTTTAACTGGGTGTTTTCATTTTATTTCTTCTTATAACTACTTAAAATATTATATAAACATGATAATATAATAAAAAAATTAAATAAAATATACTTAAATTTTTTTATTTTTGTGTAAAAATCCATATTCATCCCTTTTACATCCTAGGAAAAATAAAAAAACATCACTCATGCTTACTTGCGGCTTATCATCTCCACGTAGCGGTGTAATTTATTTTTCATAAAAAATTACTTGGATGGTTATAAAGATATAAATAATTAATATATATAATATTTATGGAATTATTATTATTATATAAATATAAGATTTATTTTACCTTCTTACCCTTCAACTCATTAAAAAATGATAATATCACTCATCCATATATGTGGACTATCACCTCCACAAAGTGATGTGATTCATTTTACATGTACAAATTCCAAGGATAACTATAAATATATAGATATATATAATGAATATATATGATATTTATATCATAATTAACATTCTATAGATGATTTAACCATGAGAAATATGCAAGGACCAAAACTATTGAACTAAATCTTACATGAAAAACAAAACAGTAAACACTCAGAAATAACGATTTTAATAAAGAATTCTCAATAAACAGGTGTTGAAATGTTATAAGTGGATAATATATGATATTATAAGTATATATATGATTAATTTATATAATTATTATAAATTTAAATTTATTATATAAGGGGATAAAATAACTACATATAAATTCATACCTGAGGTAAGGGTTTATTTCACAATCTCATCCTTATTTGAAATTATTTATGTTTAAATTTAAATCGAGGGATTATAAGATATTTCTATATAAAAACCCAAAAATTTTATTCTCCTATGGTAATTTCTAGGGATTTCATGTATTATTTTTATTTTTACCTTGTTTGGCTCTCAAAAAGTTTAAAAGAATGTTTTAAAGGAAAACTGACTTTGTTTTTCAATTCGATCAAAAATATTTCTCTTCCATGACCTTAATTTATTTAAATTGTTTTTAATAATGTTTTTATATACTCAAATAATTGATTAAATTTATTTTTACCCTTTTTTATTACTTTTTAAATAAAAGGAATTTTTTTTTGTTTTTTGAACGAGGAACTTTTTACTGATGGTGTAAACAGAATATTTGTTTTAACATACACCGGACGAATGGTTTTTCTATCATTATGACTAATATTTTATTCGAAGATTAATTTACATGTTTCAATTTTTATTTCCAAATTAAATTATTTTTATAATATTTTTTAAATTTTTAGAATATTAATACGATATTTGAAAATAAAAAGGGTACTTTTCTCAAAAAAATGTTTTGGTGATATTTTAAATATATTTTAATATTTTTCAATATCCTTTAATTAATATTATACTATAATAGGTATATAATCTAATTATACCATACACCATATTTCTCTAGATGGTATATTATCAGTTTTACTCTGTAAAGTATTGACATTATGTATTCTAGCTTTTCCAATACAAATAGTTATTGATTATTAAGACAAGTTGATTAAGTTGTATTGTTTATCCATATAATGAATGAATTGGAATTATTAAGTGATATGTGGGGCCTATAATTAGATATCCTATCGATGCATAAATAGGTATCGTAATATAATTTTGGTTAGTTATTCATCCTAGGCCTTACCCATTTATGTAAGATGTCTTAGACTTAGGCCTCGATTTTAAGATTAAAATGTCCATCATTATACATTCCATTATTATGAAATAATTTATTGATTTCCATGTGATTATTTGAATAGTTATGTTATCCATGGGTATTTTTCAATATCATGTTATTATTTTTAATTATTTGATCATAATTTATTCATATCATATTATGCATGCATTATTTATTCTACGACAGCTTTCATTGTACACATTCCCTTACTGATCATTTGAGATCACACTTTAATTTTGTTTCCTTTCCCTAGGATACCAGGAAGTGTAATATGATTTATATGTAAGTATATTCTTGAGGTAATAATAATGTTCTCATTGAAAATACTATGTTGAATTTTATGTTTTCAAATTTAATGTGAGATTCAAGCATGTACCTAGTTTTCCAAGACTACTAAGCTATTTTATCCCTCTAGATGTGATTGATTATATCAAGTGAAAATGTAATAAAGTTACCACTAGCTCTAGGATACTAGGTTTAAGGTTTTTACAATATAAATTTCATATAAATAAGGTAGAATATTCCCCTTCAGTGTCTTTAACAACTCCAAATTAATGAAGTTTTAAGGCTTCATAGTGCACCTCTATCAAATGCATCTCCTCATAAACCTTGATTCACATAAAAATTACATATGAGTCTTTAAAATGATATGAATACTAATAAAATATGAGAACTATCTTCCATCCACAAACTTATAGGTAGTCTAAAAGGAGTATAAAAATTCTAGAGGAAATATTAAGGTCATTCTCACTTGACTTACAAGGAAAATGGGACCCGTATCTACCTTTGGTGGAATTTTCATATAATTATTGCTTTTATTAAAGAATTCAAATGTAAATGTAAGGATAATTGTATATTAAAATATGTTATAATCCAACCTATTGGGATGAAGTTGGATAAAGGAAACTATTTGATCTAAAACTCATTAAGCTGATAACTGGTAAATTTTAATCCATTAATAATCATATTAAGATATCTTAAAGTAAACAGAAATTATATGTTGATAGTGGGAGTAATGACTTATAATTTCAAGAAGTTTATCATATATTTTTGAAGTTATAACCATGGGAGAGAGTAGTAAGGTTTCGTACGAAGATAATTCTAATTCCAAGGTACATTGAAATTTTTAAAATTTTGGACAGAATAAAAGTTATAGATTATTATTTAATTATACCACCCAACTTATCTAAAGTACATATCTTCTTTCACATATTTTTATTGATGAAGTATGTCTCAAACCAAAAATTCATACTCTCTACTGAATAAAGAGAGTTACAGCCTGAATTTTTATATAACAAAGAGAATTTCCATATCCATAATACTAGAGAGAAAGTGTTGTGGAATTAGAAAAATTATCTGGTGAAAGTACATTATAGTAATCATAATTTATAGGGAAAAACATGGGAGCCTAAGGAAGTAATGATGAAAAATTACATACATTTTTTATGGGAGGATTTATACCACAAAATTTGAGGATGATATTATTTTAAGTGAGAGAATATATAACCCTAAATTATACTATATTAAATAAACACTTAATTAAAATAATTGTTCCATAATAAACATTTTATTATTTCATCACAATCGTATAACACAAAATTAGAAAATTATATATACTATAACATCAATAATTATTGGTAAAAAACTCATAAAGGTGGCACTATAATATTTAACTTTATATAATCATACTAAAAAATAATGATAAATATATTATATATGATAATGTTGTAACAAAAATAATAATCACAGATATAAAAATTTTAGAATCTAAGAGAATGAGGTGAATTATTTTATATTTTAGAATGAAGTGTATATATATGGGGTAATATGACCATTGTAATGGTTACATGATCATTGGAATCTGGTTGTTGGTAATCAGGCTAATTTAATAGTAATATAATCACTATATATACAATTGTTCTATAAAATGCATGAAATCATTTTTTAATAACAGAATTATTAATAATTAATAATGTATATTGATTAATGAATAGTAATATAATTACAAAAATATGAATTTGAATAATAATAATGATTAATGAAAATGATTTTAAATTTTTATCAATAAACACATGATTCTGAAATACATTAATATTTTAATTTAATAAAATTGTTTTTAATATGAAAAAAAATTATAAAAAATTAAAATTTACAATTAGTACATCAAAACTAACCAATAGTGAATTTTTTAGAATTTTCAGAGATAGTTGAATTTTGGTTGAATAGTTAAAATATAGTATGTGTATAAAATAAGAATTATGAATTCATAATTATTTGGAAATAATGTAATAAATAATATAATGCCTTGATAGACCAAAAAAAAATTTATTCATTAAAATAATAAAAAAAAATATTACAAACTTATAAAGATGTTTTCTAAGGCCTAAAATAAATTTTAATATTTTAAAAACTGTTCTTTATGAATAAAAGTATTTATTATATTTAAAATAATATAATTTAATGGGTTTCAGTTATTAAAATTATAAAGGTCAAAAACCAGGTCCTAAATATAAAATACCATTGTTTGAAACCATGAGAAATCTAATGGTTTTCAATTTTCCACAATCCAGATTCCATGGCCTATGTTTGAAATTAATAAACAATTCTCCCTCATTTTTTATAACTACACATCCATATTCTCATTTTACGTCACTCAAAAACCATTTTTCATGGTATTTCTCTCATTTTCCCTCTTAAGAATCTTTAAGAAGAGACTTGGGTAGATAGGGGTTTCAATATCTATCTTCATCACTCTCAAAATCTAGTCCTAAGCTTTTTTTTTTGAAATATACATAGGGATGTAAGGGTTCCCAAATACTTCTCCATATTCTTACTTAAAGATACTAGGATCTTAAGGATTTAAAGATATAATTATCAAACTTGAAAATGGAAAATAGTAAGGTAAGGGTTTCAATATCTTTATCTTTGTTTCTATTTCAATATTTCTTTGAATTAATTTAAATTTATATATATAACTATGTTATATTTTGTTATAAAAAATTCATGATTGTATTTTAAATGATAAATTACCATTTAATTTTAATGTACCACCATCATAATCTATTTCTTGTCCTAAACTCAAATTTTCCAAGTGGATATTTTTCTATCACTACTTCAATATCCAACCATTTCATTCATTAACTGATTCCTATTAACACCCCTATATGATAAAATTTTTCCACTTTAATAAACCATCATCAAGGATTCTTTCCATTGCATTAAGAATATCCTATAATTCCTACTATATGATGGGTATTCACCTATATATCCATGTAATTCAATTGACTGTGGAAACTTGACAATCTATATACCCACTACTTCTACATGGATAAGTAATGATTATTGATATATGTATATAAGTGGTTCCTTATGGAACATTATGAGATGTATTTTTTAATAAAATATTTCATGTTATGGATGCATTCGACTTATTATGTGATGTATGGAAGATGAAATTATATAGCCCGCTAATGCATTGCTAGGTCTCATGATACAAACTAGTTTAGAATATTTGGTGTATGATTTCCCTGTTATGTACGATTCCAGGGCATGGGGATATGATGGTATAGTTATGATGTCTTGGTTGAGGAATTTATGTTTCCACTAATATGTATAACATTATGAATCTTATCACTATGAAATCATCTGTTATTATCCATGTAGTTATTTATTATTATACATTTCATGGATATATTATACTCATATAACATCCTTTTGGAAATTTATTTTTACCTTATTCTTTATTTCATACTTATGCCGTGTTAGTTTCCATAGTATACTACCCCTTACTAAGCATCTGAGATCACCCCTTTATTTTATTTCCATTTTTTCCTAAGAAACCAAGAAGAGTACTATAAATGATCTAAGAATAATCTTAGAGTAATAAAAATGTTTTATTAAATTTTATTTTTTATTTTATATTTAAATATAATGTAAGGATCATGTATATATATTGTCTCTTAAGACTAATAAACTATTAGATATTGTGTAATGTAATCTCTTATATTTTTTAACAATGTAATAAAATTACCTCTGGCTCTAGGTTACTGGAGTCAGGGTGTTATATTGTTCTCTAAGAAGGTGAATAACAATTTGAGGCTTTATATTGACTATCACTAACTAAACCAGGTGATATTATAGAAACAATACCACTTTATAAGGATTTATTGACTCTTTAACCAACTAAAGGTAAAAATTGGTTCCCATAGATCGATCTCAATTTTTTTAACCACCAACTATGGGTTCATAATTAGGATATCCTGAAGATAGATTTCAAATATATCTATATGTACTATGAGTTTCAGGTGATGTTTTTTGGTGTAATGAACTCCCCAAATATGTTCTTAGTCTTCATAAACCAAATATTCTTGTCATTATTAGACTAGTTTATAGTAGTCTTCCTCGATGATATCAATTTCTATTCAATATTAAAGTATGATCACAATGAGCATCGTATAATTTTCCTAGACTATTTTCAAGAGCACTAACTCTATGGTAAACTATCAAAGTGTAATTTTTAGATGCGGGATATTAACTTACCTAGGGTATTTCATCTAAGAGGGAGTAGTTGTGGACCCCAATGAATATCAAGGAAGTACTTACTTGGGAGATACCCAAGAATTTGTTCATGGTGTGTAGTTTCCAAGGTTTTGTAGGGTCTTACAAGAGATTCATGGAGTAATAATTCATTATTGAAAAAATCATGACTACCCTTACATGAAAAATATCTTATACTTAGGTTTTTAAATGAACAAATCAAGTATGTGGTGATATGTGATTCCTTTTTGACTGGACTTGGTCGTGTACTAATGTAGAGATAGGCAGATATTTCTTATGGGGATAGGCATCTGATACCTCATGAAAAAAATATATAAACTATGAATGGGATCTCACAATGGTGGTGTTAAAATTAAATACCTAGAAAAATACCTTCTAAGTGAGTTACTAATTTTGTATAGATCAAACAAGTCCCAGGTACATCTTCACTCAATGATATCTCAACCTGAAGATGAGGAGTTAGTTTTATTTCCTGTAATACTATGACTTTGATACTTTATATACTCTATTAAAAGGTAATGTGGTAGTTTATAGACATATAAGTATGTCTTGCGAGTAATTTAGGGAGGAGTTATATGGCATTTGGCCTCGATTCAGTAGTCCTTTGTAGATAAGGTAGGTGTAACTTATCTATTGGCTCAATCCAGTAGCGCCTTATTTTAATACTCACAAATCATGTTTAATTTATAAATAACTATTTATGTGTTGAATGATATAAATTCCCAATTCTATCTCTTACATAAAATTTCTCTAAATAAAATATGCTACCGTCAATTTCAAGATATTTCCATATGGTTACGCTTTCTACCTCTAGAAGAAGTTTATTGCTTCCGTTTGAAGGATTTTTTTACCACTAAAAGATCTTTTCTACTTCTATAAGAACTATTTTACTTCCAGAAGAACTTTTTTACTGCTAAAAGAGCCTCGATACTACTAAAGAATTCCTTCTAACTCTATAATATTTCTACTACCACCAAAACAATTCTTCTACTACTAGAAAAATGTTTTTACCACCAAACCAGTTCCACTTCCATCAAAACAGTTTCGCTACCACAAGATGAATTTTTCTACCATAAACTGAGGTCTACTAATATCAATTGAGTTTTCATATATTATTATGATCCACCACTATGAGTTTATATCTTCATTTTTTAAGGAATATGGTTCAATTTTTATCTTCTTCAATTGAGGTTTTTCCTCTATGACTATTTGAGATTAAATTCAATTTAAATATTCCAATGGATTTTTTATGAAATTTAATGTAATTTAGAGAGTAATCAATATGAATATTTAAGAATAATTATTCTTTAATGGATACTCCGAATAATTGAAGAAAATGTCATCCTTTCTATATTTAATGATCAATACAAGGATTTATTTTATTATTATCCTGCAATGGATAATTAGAGATTTTAAAAAATATGAATCTAAGGAACCCCTCGTGTACATTGGCTGGTTGGTTGAATGATTTTTGGTTATTTTTTGTGGAATTGGTCATGCATACTTAAGTTTTCCTAATGAAATATAAAGAGGATTGTATGTGTTGTACATGATGCTCTATTTTTTATATAAAAATATAAAATTTTAAAATTCCCTATGAATATCATTTGAAGTGAAATCAAAGAAATATTTAAAGATAATTCAATAGAAGAAGAAGAATTTTTCTGATCATTTAGATATTTATTAGAGAAATAGATATTCACAATCTCTTTCATATTATTTCTCTCTTATACTCTAGTTTTATTTACTATTTATTTATGATTTATTTATTTATTTTACTTTGATCCCAAAATATTATAAAAAATTAGAGAGTACTTGAATACTCTCTTCTCGTTACTTTCACATATTTCATCCCATAAATAACTGTGGAAGAGGTTGGGGTTATCTTGGAATAGCCTATGTGTAGTTGTATCTATAAAACTTGGTCCAAGTTATGGATCAAGTTTATTTGGATTTAATAAATGTTTTTTATAGTAGGTGATTGTCAAGTGGGTAGTGTTAGGTTATATATTGAGATTGAACCTCTTTTATTTTTTCTTTGTGTTATATTTAGTTTTTGATTAATTTTTTTTAACAAAATATTTTCTATTTTTGTAAGGGAACAGACCCATGTATCCCAACCCTTTGAGTGTTTATGAGGCTTGTGGTTCTCAAAGGAGGCTTGGAGTGAGTTTGGAGGGATTTGGTTGTTAAATAATGGAATCTCGGATAATACATGGAATTTAAGTGTTTCACATCAGGTATTCAAAGTCCACAACTTGTTAAGGATGGTCCATGGGGTGCTTCATGATGAGTAATAATTTGGGGTTAAAAGGTTTAAAGAGATATGTTTTTCAGTGAGATATGAATCTTGGAATTTACATGGTGTCTAAGGGTTACATGTTATGTAAATACCTTGTGCTTCACGACTTATAAATAGTAGGGGGGGTCAGTTTTTCTCAAAACCTATGAACTTATTATCATTTCTAGGAAATCCCGTAATGCGCACTTCTAGTTTCTATGATTCCTTTGATGAAGATCAATACTTGGATTCCATATTTGATCTGTGGTGATCCGAGGTGTGTTTTTTCTTTATTTTATAGCATATTCTATCTAATCAGTCTCATTACCCCAGTTTCATCTCATAATTCTATGGCTAATTCTCTCCATGTTTCTAATGTGGATTTATTTTTTTTAGTGTGGTTATGGTACAGTGTCCTTAGAGGGGTGCATTTCTTGAGGGAGAGGTTATCATATATCTATAACATTGGTCCGTTCTCATGTGAAAAATGTTAACACCTTTAAGTTAGTTGATTCAATTCTTCTCTTTTATTTACATGCAATTGTGAATTGATCATGCTTTATCACTTTGGATGGAAATGGAAATATCCTAATAATATTTAACCGGATTAAATAAATTGGTTGTGATCACATGTTGATGATGTATTTATTTGTACCATGATAGTGGTTTGCCTGAGGATTTTTCAAATAGTGTTATATTTATGCTATACATTGTTAGCATGCTCTTATGCTTGGAGTATCATGTTGAAATCAATAAAGAACATAAATTCAAACTTAATTAATTAATTAATTGTCTAGGTAATAAAGAGTTTTGTCTTTAATATGGTGATTGTTTTAATTTTATGATGATTGAATTAGTAAAATGTGCATGTTTAATAGAAATTATATTCCATGTGATTTATGGAATTGATAAATAATGTGAAGCAATTTTATGCATGTTTTTTCTAATAATTGAAAATATATGATAAATGAGAATGGTTGGATTCTTGTAAGAATGTTTAAATTAATTATTTAATTAATTTAGTAGTTTTTTATAGATTTATGCCTTTGTTTTTTAATAATTCGAACCTTTGAATTATAAATTAGTTAATTAAATATGGAATAAGAACCGGTTATTTGATAAAGATAATTTCTAGGGCCTGATTTTCCTATCTACTTGAGGATGTCGAGTTCCTTGAGTTTATATCAGTGATAGATTGTTTATGTGTGAAGGTTAGATGCCTTATTTTAGGTCCTATATTTCCTAATTGGATATTATTGTTTGTTCCTACTATTTTTTTATGTGATATACATATGGTCTTTGTGTTATGAGCCTGTTATGGAAGATTCAGGGATGGTTATTTTGATATTAGGTGAGGAGGTCTAGATATTGTGGTAGTAGTTGAAAATTGTGATGGTGAGATGCATTAGTATATTCATGTGGGTGTCATGTATGGTACTAGAGGTGATGGAATGGGTTAAATATGGGATTACTTCATGATGTGATGTTGAGAGATTGGAATCTCACTTTTGAATCTATTAAATGGTCGATGGTTGGGTTTCTTATTTTTATTTTCATTTCTTTCCCCAATGCTTGAGGTAGCTGGATGTGTTTTTTTACATGTTTTCTCTTAGTGGTAGCTTAGGATGGTTTTCCTATATTACCTTGATTATAAAATAATTGTAATAATTCATAAATAATTATTAACCCATGGGGTTGGTGTTGATGGAATGAAAATGCTAAGAATATGTTAATCTTGATGAACTGTGGACTCTATTAGGATTATTCCTAGAGGGAATGGACTTTACTCTAATGGTAATTAATTTAATGTAATTTGTAATAATGTTAAAGGTTATTTAATGGCTAATTAATTGATTAATAGAAGGAAATGATAAAAGGAATGAATGAATTTAATGTAGCTCTTTAAATTATTTTGTGATTATAGGATATCAGTTCCTAGCACTTGGAGACGGGAGTCTGATTGAAGTTAGCTACAGTTGATTATAGGACTAGGTTATGCCTATAGTATGGCTTTGAGATCTATTATATCATCTATATTATATGATTTCATATTATACCCCACCTAATAGACTTCAGGAGGGTGATTTCCCCAATATCCCGGTGGGAGGATGGATAGATGGCTACCCCCTATGGCCCCACTTTTTTATCTTGGTAGTTACTTGAGATGGTATGTATGGTGTTTATTTTTCCCATATATGTGTGTAGAGTATTGTGATAGATTATGGTTATTTCACACACATTTATTATCATATATATTTTCCAAAGTATTATTATAGGTATGAGAGATATAGGCTATGATGTCTTGATGTATTTACTTGGTGTATAGGTTATAGTGGCTTGATGTATAATACTTAATGATTGATATACAACATATAGGGTGTGGTAGATCCCAAAAACTACTTTTTTACTATATATTGATATGTTATATGGGATTATGTGATGATTTGATGCCTAAGGTTCATTTTGTGATGCCTTTCCTAGATGTCTTTGGGATATCCTATTTTTAGAGAGAGATGGATTAGGATGTGAAATGTTGGGGAAGAGTGGAAAACCAGTGGGGAAGTAAGAGTAGGGTACCCATGATATTTCTTTATTATATTATATTATCTATTTTATGTGATGAATGGTGATAGATATCCATAGTGACAATTGTAACTTAGTATACCTGTTTAGGTGACAAGTTAGTTTCACTATTATTCAAAGTTATTTATAATGCTTTCTTTATATTTTGAATGAGAGGATCTAGGGAGGATCCTACTGAGTATACTATTATACTCACCCTATGTATGTATAAATTGTTTTTATGGACATATATAGTAGTTTGTAGATTGAACTAGATATTACTATCTCATGGTTTAGTAGGATCTTTTTAGGCTTCATGGTTGATGGTTTCTTTACCTTTTTGGTACTTATATTTTCCTTTTAGTTGTTTAGTATTGTATTAAATTACATGTTTACACTTGGTATTTATTTTATATATATATATATATATGTATGAGTATGTGTTGATTCTTGTATATGTTTTATCTCTCTCTTTCTCTTACGCATATTTCTCTTAGAGGATAATGTATCCCATATGCATGTTTATTATAACCTTAATTCTAGTCACCAACATGAGGTCTACCAGATACAGGACTCAGGAAGTCACTATCTCTCTCCCCTAATTGTACCATATTTTTGGGGAGGGGGTTATGTCATAGTTGTATCATAGGTTCAGGTTTAAGGGCTATGATGGAGTTTGGAATTAGTCATAGGTGAAGTTACATAGATTGGTAGGGAAATGATGCCATTTAAACTTAGTAAGTGTTATAAACATAAGATACCATTATAGTCACGAGTATTTAGGTCCCCCTATGAACATATTCATGGAACTTTAAGCTTATTAAACCTATTAAATTAAGTGATATTAGTTTCAAGGTAGAGACCTAAGAAAGGATCTTGCATTATTCTTATTTGCGCCTATGTTTAAAATGGGTAGACCTTGGGATGGGTAAAAAATTAACAATATGACAAAATAATTAATGTTACATATTCCATATTCTAGGTTTAGTGTAGATACCCAAAGATTTATGTACATGGACATTACAATACTTTTTCGGAATACTTAATACATAACAAAAAATTACACCCAAGGACCGTAATAGTTTAGTGTCTTTGGAAATTCAGAACATAATCTTCTAATCATGGTGAAATATCTTAAACATCTCCCATAAAGATATTACACTTTTGTTTTCTTACCTAAAACCTTTCTTTATATCTTGGGGAAAAGAAACATGTAAATGGTGAGCTCTAATGCTCATTAAGGGTAATCATGGAGAAAATAAAATCAACCATAAACATTTGAACTTAAAAACATGAACATAAAGTTTAAACATCAAAATCTTGAGTTGTAACATAAAACATGGCAGTACGTAAGGAATAGATCATAATGGAACATCAATCATGATAAAATAACATGGGAATAAAACATTTACTTATGTAAAACCATTAATCACATGATATGATTTCCATAGTAGGCAAGGCATTGCTGCCAAGACCATTATAGTGGACAAATTCCATTACTGAACTGGGTTTACTTACCGTTCCAGCCCTGTATTACTGAACAAGATTTACTTACTGTTCCATCCATGTCTATCTAATGAGATATAAATCTTTACCCAATTCATTGGATGGAGATATAGGTCCCACCCATATCAGAATGAAATCATTATTTCATGTTTCACAAAATAAACATAAATCATACATCGTAACCCAAATAATAAAATGGGTTTCATAAACATCATCCCATCATAACATAATCCATATAGAACAAATGGATATAATTTCATCATAAGAAAAATGAAACCATGTAAATAATAGATACATTATACTTGAAACATAAACATATTATATAATATCATCTTAGATGGAAAATAGTTTTGATAAAACACTTGAAATGAATTCTTGAGGAAAATATCCTTTCTTCTTCAAAATCATTTTCTTTTCACAAAATGCCATGAAATTTTAAAATAAAAGTATTTTTTTGAAAATAATCATGAAATATTGTAAAGTAAGCTTCATGAAAATAATTTTTTATGAAACCGTAAAAAAAATTCATGCCGTATAAGTTAATAAAAACATTATCCTCGTACTTTTGCAAGAGAAGTCAAAAAGTACCTCGTATGGTTAACAAAAGAAAAATTCTAACAATACTACATAGTAAAAGTCAAAAAGGAGTAAACAAGAATTTAAACATACATAGAATACTAGTAAATACTTTATGGAAACATTTTTAGAAAACATTGAAATGAATCATAAACATAACCATAGTAAATACTTACGAATAAACAATCTCGGATAAGAATGAGATTGGAAAAATTATCCCTTAACTTAGGTCCAATTTCTTCCATGCATGTTTGAAACTCGTGTATAGTAGGTTTAAACATATTATTAACTTGTAACAGAAAAATAATAGTATTTATGATATCATATATGATTCAATTAGGACTTTATATCACCCATTCTTTTGTTAATTCCATGTTAAAACAGTGTTTTGGGTAAAATCGTTTCATTTATCGTACGTGTTTCGACTTGTTTTTCTTGATATTATTAATTATATCCTGATTTAATTAATTCCAAAATATAAAACATGATTTATATATAATATATATTCATCATATAAATATATATGATAGATCGATAAATGCAATAAAATACACTATTCATGGAGATGGTAGGTCGTACGTACGCATGAACACTGTTTTCGTTTTCTTATTGAATTGAATGGAATTAAGTAAATGAAACCTATATGTACATAAATAAAGTATAATTATTATGTAATATATTTCATGATTATTTATTATATAAACTTTGTAATCATTCATGAATGGTTAATCATGGAGAATGAATCTCATCGCGTCGTGGAGATGGTAATTCGTACGTACGCCCGAGCGATGATATCATTCCCGTAATTATTGAATGGAATTGGAGTGGATGATATAATTTATCAGAATTAGTATTATGTTATAATAATCATATATAGTTATTATTTCCACCATTATACTCATCCAAGTAAGTTGCTGATGGAAAACAGATTACACCACGGCGTGGAGACGGTATTCCGTACGTACGCATGCGCGGTGAATTCATTTTCCATATGATGGATAGAAGGTGAAATAGGGTTGTATAATATTTATAATAACATATTAGTATATTAGTGATACTTATGTTATTACTTTATAATTAAATGAATAAAGAAGAGGAAGTAGAAGAAGAAATAAATTTGAAATAATCGGTAAAGGATATTACCTCTTCTTCGATGCGCCTCTTCTAAATCTCCTCTTAGGGTACTAAAGTTGGTCTTCGAAAAAGACCAGGACCTCGAGTATGTTTCTAGATAAGTTTAGAAGAGAAATGGACATGGTTTTTTCTAGATTAAAGGCTCAAAATGGAGTGAAGAGGAGAGGGAGGAAGTTCCCTTTTATAAGAGAGGAGAGGGGCACTTTTGGAAACCTCTAAACTATTAATTTATAATAAACCCAAACCCCACATAAAAACTTTCAAAGTGACTAAAATTATAATATGAGGTAATATAAAGTTGTAATATCCTCAACCAATCAAATTTAGACATGTTTTGATTTTATTTTAAACCTTATCATTTTGATTTATCATTATTTAATCTATTTAATTTTATTTGCGGTAATAATATTGTAGTTTTTAAATTATTAAAAATACTTACTTATGTGTTGTTAATTTCCCATAATTAGATAAATTACTAAATTTTAGACCATATAATTTTAAATTTGTAATTTTAAAATATTTTTGTGATTTTTAAACAATTTAATAATATGCTATTTTTATAAAATATCAATAGTGTCAATTTTGACACTATTCAATTATTTGGATTTTAATAAAATTAAAACAAAATATATATTCAAAAAAATATTTAATAGATTCCTAAAATGTCATATTAATCTAAAAAATTCATGTATCACATTAATCTGTTCATACAACATTTATTTTAATATTTTTAACACCATTTATTTGATATTTCCCTTAATAAAATAATTACTACAATATTTTTGTATAATTATTTAATATACTTATTTGTTGCATAAAAATTAAAAATAAAATACTATTATGCAGATAAATCCAATATCTTCCATAATAATACTTTTACTCGAATTTATCATCTTAAAATCACAACATTTAAATTTTTATATTTATCAAATCATGAAGGTGACAACTTTGATATCATTTAAAATAAAATAATAGAAGTGTCATAATCGCTTTTATAAGTCTCCAAATGGTCAAATATTATATCATTGGATGATTATGGTTTACATGTACACGACCAATAAGTTTTGGTCAGGTTTTTGTGCCTTTTATGGTCACTATTAGTTTAATAAAAACTATATTATTGATTTTTTCACTAAATAAACAATTTATGCATCACTATTGTGTCACCATTAATGATAATTATTTAATACCTAAAAATTCTAAATAAATTCACATGATTTAGATAATTTTATTAGATTTCTGGTGACTATTTATTTTTTAAGTTTTAAAAAGTTTATCACTAAATTAAAATTATTACACTTATAAGATATAAGAGAGTGACATGTTGTCACTTTCTTTGGTTTAAATAATAACTACATCATTTTCATAGTCAAAAGTCCATTAAATGAATATATTTCGATCCTTGGGTGATATGGGTCGACTTTTATTCATCCAATAGAATTTTGGTAGGTGTTACGGTAATTTTATAATCTTATTTTTACCCTTAATTACCTGATTTACCTTTAACTGTAGTAAATAAAATTTACCGTAGTTACTATTCATAATGTCTAAAAATAAAAAATAGAATATTAACATAATTTGGACCTACTAATTCCAAATATGGAATCCATTTTTCTAAATTCAAAACACGGAAGTTACAGTATTTAATTTAAAATTAATCCTGCTGTTCAGAAAACGTGTTTCAAAAGTTAAAACATTACAAAAGATTGAAATCCTTTTACCTATGAATTCAATGTAAAATTAATGATAATGACTTGAATTATATTTAATGGTAAAAATATATTCTATTTATACTTTTAAACCATTAAATATTATAATTTAACCATATAATTTATCTTGATGAAAAAAGTTGTTTTTAATTAAAATTTAGCGTATTCTTACTATTCATTATAATATGAAAGTTAACAGAAAAATATAAAAAATTTATCCAAAGTAAATTTTTATATCCTTATTGCAATGAATAATTTTATTTAATATAATTGAACTTATAAAATTGTCAAAAACTAGATTTAAAGTGGGTGCGCCATCAAAAGGCAGCAAAACTGTAATTTTTGAAAAATACTTATTTTACCCAAAAAAATTATTTTGTTCTCATACCATGATCTAGAAAATGTGTAAATGAATTATAATGTTATAAATTAAAAATCTAATTAATACTATTCATAAATTCTAGTTCATATATATCGTTTTTTAGTGAAACTTGTTATTGCGTACAACATACGCTATTCAGGAAGGTCGCTCTTGCGTGCAACACAAGCCAAGAATGGTGTTTGCGTATAATAAAAGCTAATAAGGTGTTTCATATAGTGAAAGATAATTTTGGTGTAGTTTATAATACAAGACATCATTGAAATTAAAAATAATATTTCTCATAAAATCTCGGGGTGTTATATTCTACCCCCTCTTAAAATGAATTTCTCCCTCAAAATTAATTGGGGTTATAAATAATTTACTACTTGAAAGTTTCTTTAATAGAAACCCACATCGTAAAAAGGAATACTAAAACTTTATTTTAAAAAGGAACATTAGAAACATAACGGATACCCAAAGTAACTCATCACTGGGTTTCCACATATGAGAACATAGGTGAAAACATGGATATAGAAGAGAAATCTAACAATCATGTTCTAATGAAGAGTGGTAGAGAACATGGCTATGAAAAAGCTAACAATAAAAAATCCATAAATTTGGGATGATATAAGGTACCATCTGATTCATCGGATATGAGGGTACTAGGACAACATTTTTGGTTTTCAATATCATTTCCCTAAAGTTGAAAATTTTGAATTAGAAGAAATACTTACTTTATTTTGGTACAATCTCACCATTGGTCGTTCCTTGAACAATTTCCACTTCATATCTTAAAGAAATGAAGTTGAATTTTTCATTCGTGAAGTGTTAAAATATCATGTGATAGAATGATGGGTCATTCCATCTATCTCAAACAAAAGGTTAGCAAAAGTTATCAAATATTCATAAGTCCATCTATGGTGAGATTAACCGTATATGATTCCAAAAATGGACTTATACTTCAACTATAATACCATAAAATAAAACTAATTTCTACTAACCAGGGACTTCTTATAGGCCAGTGGTAGGTGATAAAGGCATGTTGTACTTCGTTTGTGGGTTCGATTCCCACAGCCTTGTCTGGTGTGATGGGTTGTCATTCGTCCTATGGGTTGTACTTTTTCTAAAACAATACTATTATAATATTCCAGAAATAATATCAAAAAGTTTTATCCTTAAATAATACTATCTGATGTCCAACTTAATACATTCCAACATTTAGGCGTATCCAAAATACTTATATCCAAACTCACAGTATAAAGAAAACAATTTCTAGAAAGTTCATATAACAAGAATGTCAATACCATCATTTATCCCCCATATATCATAACATATATCATGTTGGTCACATATGAAACATGTGAATACCTTAATCATGTATTCTTGGAACATGAATTACCATAGAACATTAGTGAAAACACGAATGCTGTCAAAAGTTAACTCTTTCCACATACTAAAATACCAAAAATTTTATATACTCAAATCATGATATCACTTTGTCCTTATATCAGTCACGAGATCATTAATAATATCCAACATATTATTTTCTCTTTATCCCTTCATTATGCTCATATCATCTACATTCCAAAAATATTTCAATCACTTTTCATAGTTACTGGTACTGTATTCTTATAAAAAACCACAATGGACCAATACACAAATATTTCAATATACTATAAAATTACCTCAACAAAATTATTCTTGAATTATAATACATAAGCCCTTCAATCCATCCTCTTAAATGATTGGCATGGAATAGGTCCTTCCTCGATTTATAAGTAACTTCTTAGGTCAGGTCATTGAGTTGGGTAATACCCACATTCTCCATAGATAAGACATTGAACTTCATAACAGTTTGTCACTCTATGACCCTTTTCCCCACAAAGATAACATCTTCTCCTCCATTTGAGGTATTCCTCAAGGTTCTTCTTCCCTTTTTTTGATATGTATAAATCTTAATCTTCCTTTATCTATTTTCCTCACCATTCGAACATGCATAAAAGTCTATCTTCTTCTTATTTGATTACTTAGGAATACAACTAAATTTCACCTTGTTAATCATATATCGAGATGACTGATTCTGCATAATCACAATATCTTTCTCTCCAGTCATTACACAATTTAATTTATCATAGTCACCAATTTGTCCATTGGAATCAATGTTAACTGGATTCCTTCTTATTCCCTCCATTGACTAAAACCAGAAACCATAGTGTAAGAAATGGTTAAAATAACAAGGAACCACATAATCATAAAAAGTCACTTATGGGATGTCTAAATTATCAAAAATTCTTTAATCCATGACACCTTAGGTCCACCCTATCTTATTAATGATCTTCAACATAATTATAGGACTCTAACCTATACTTATACATAACCTTAGGGACATTCCTAGACATACCTTAGAAATATCTCTAGGGATCTCACTAAAGTTTTTGCATCCTAGTTTCCAAAGGTTAACTAAACCTTTCCTCTGATACTAACTGTAGAGACCCAAAGATTGACGTACATGGACATTACATTACTTTTTCAGAATACTTAATACAAAACAAAAAATGATACCCAAGGACCGTAATAGTCTAGTGTCTTTGGAAACTCAGAACAAAATCTTCTAATCATGGTGAAAGATCTTCAACATCTCCCATAAAGATATTCCCCTTTTTTTCTTACCTAAACATTTATTTATATCCTAGGGAAAAGAAAACATATAAAGGGTGAGCTAGAATGCTCAGTAAGGGTAATCATGGAGAAAATAAAACTAACCATATACATTAGAACTTTAAAACATGAACATAAAGTTTAAACATCAAAATCTTGAGTTGTGATATAAAACATGGCAGTACATAAGGCATAGATCATAATGGAACATAAATCATGATAAAATAACATGGGAATAAAACATGTAATTGTGGCAAACCATTAAGCACATGATATGATTTCTATAGTAGCCAAGTCATTGCTTCCAAGTCCATCATAGTGGACAAAGTCCATTACTGGACCAAGTTTACTTGTCGTTCCAGCCCTGTATTACTGAACCCACTACTATAAAAATGGGCAAGGGAAGCGCTACCCCTTTATCATCGCTTTTTTTAGTAGCGCTGATAAATGGGGGATTTATCAGCGCTTTTTCCTACCGATGATACATTTTATGTTTAAAAAAATCATGAAAAATAAATTATTGTTATATAAGTATATTTATATTGATATAAATATAATATATATTTTTTAAATATGTTTTTATATGTATAAATACACTATTAAATTTAATATATAATAAATTTAATGAAAATGGATTTAAAATATTTTAAAAAATATTATTAATTAATAATTTGCTAATTATTATCGATTAAAAATAATTTAATAACAATTTAAAGATACAAAAAATCAAAACAATTAATAAAATATATAAAATAAGTCGAAAATGTAACTCAAACTACAAACGGCCATAACTTTTGATATGGGTGTCTGTCTGATCTCTACAGCATATCAAATTGAAGCCCGTGACAAGCTCTACATGATACTATCATAGGAAAAGCCTCTATCACATTTTTAGGCCAAAAAAGGCCCATAAGTCCTCCAAAACTGAGTTTTTAGTCAGGATACCCTGATTTGTTGACATTCAAACAGGTATAACTTCTGATCTAGATGTCTGTTAGCCCTGTACTACATATCATATCGAATATAATTTCATTTTCTTTGATTTTACAGGTTTTGGAGTTGAAATGGTCTTCTAGATTATAAGTTATGATCATTTTAACATTCTATGGCTTTCAAATACACATGTATATGTATTTATTCATAAATATATATGTGTCTGTGTGTGTGTGTTGTATATATGTATGTATTTATTTATTTATTTAATTATAAACACACATAAAAATTTATTTTATAAATATATTTAAAACTAATCTTATAAGTATATATTAATATACAAATAAATATACGGATAACAAATTATAACTAAAAATATATATATAAATAAATAAATATTAATATATATTAATATACAAATGAATATATATATACTAATATATGAATAAATATATTTATATTAATATGAATCTATATAAATATAATTATATATATATATAAATAGATATATCATTAAATAGAGAAAAAACAAAATAGCTTACTCGTAGAGGTGCAGCCACGAAAGGGGGATGTTGCGGGTTCGATTTCGGGTGGAAGCACAAAGGTGTACATGCGTGTGAAGATGCGTGGGAAGGGCAGTGCGCGGGAGACCTCTTAGCACTGATAAAGGGGGGGTCAATCACTGTTAAAATCTCTCCCCGGATTATTAAATTTTTTTAGTTTTTTTTTTTACTTTTATCAGCGCTAAAAAAGTGCTGATAAAGGGGTATTTTATCAGCGCTTTTTTTAGCGCTGATAAATGGGGCCATTATCAGCGCTTTTCGGAGCACTGATAAAAGGGACCCCCCCCCCCCCCCCCCCCCCCGCCCATTTTAGCACTGAGCTTTACAGAACTTTTTTAGCGCTGTTAAAGCCCGTTTTGAGCGCTGATATAGGCCATTTTTTGTAGTAGTGACCGGATTTACTTTCTGTTCCAACCATGTCGATATCATGAGATATAAATCTTTACCCAATTAATTGGAGGGAGATATAGGTCCCACCCATATCATAATGAAATCATTATTTCATGTGCCACAAAATAAATATAAATCATTCATCGTAACCTAAACAATAAAATGGGTTTCATAAACATCATCCCATCATAACATAATCCATATAGAAAAAATGGATATAATTTCATAATAAGAAAAATGAAAACATGTAAATAATAGAGACATTATACTTGAAACATAAACATATTAAATAATTTCATCTTAGATGGAAAATAGTTTTGATAAAACACTTGAAATGAATTCTTGAGGAAAATATCCTTTCTTCTTCAAAATCATTTTCTTTTGAAAAAATGCCATTCAATTTTAAAAGAAAAGGATTTTGTTGAAAATAATCATGAAATATTGTAAAGTAACCTCCATGAAAATAATCCGTTATGGGACCATAAAAATCTGTTCATGCCATATAAGTTAATAAAAACATTCTCCTCGTACTTTTGCCGGAAAAGTCAAAAAGTACCTCATATGGTTAACAAAAGAAAGATTATTTCCATACTACATAGTAAAAGTCAAAAGGGGTAAACATGACTTTAAAAATACATGTAATACTAGTAAAAAATTTATGGAAACATTTTTAGAAAACATGGAAATGGATGATAAACATAACCACAGTAAATACTTAGGAATAAATAATATCGGATAAGAACGAGATTGGAAAAATTATCCCTTACCTTAGGTCCAATTTCTTCCGTGTGTGTCTGAAACTCATGTATAGTAGGTTTAAACATATTATTAACTTGTAACAGAACCATAATAGTATTTATGATATCATATATGATTCACTTAGGACTTTATAATGCCCATTCTTTTGTCAATTCCATGTTAAAGCAGTGTTTTGGGTAAAATCGTTTCATTTATCGTACATGTTTCGACTTGTTGTTCTTGATATTATTAATTATATCCTGATTTACTTAATTACATAATTTAAAACATGATTTATATATAATATATATTCATCATATAAATATATATGATAGATCGATAAATGGAATGAAATACACCGTTAATGGAGACGGTAGGTCGTACGTACGCATGAACGCTGTTTTTGTTTCCTTATTGAATTGAATGGAATTAAGTAAATGAAACATATATGTACATAAATCCAGTATCATTATTATGTAATATGTTTCATTATTATTTATTATATATACTTTGTAATCATTTATGAATGGTTAATCATGGAGAATGAATCTCATCACATCGTGGAGACGGTAATCCGTACGTATGCCCGAGCGATTAAATCATTCACATAATTGTTGAATGGAATTGGAGTGGATGATATAATTTATCAGAATCGGTATTACGTTATAATAATCATATATAGTTATTATTTCCACCATTATACTCATCCAAGTATGGTGGTGGTGGAAAACAGATTACACCACGGCGTGGAGACGGTATTCCATACGTACGCACGCGTGATGATTTCATTTTACGTAGGATGGATAGAAGGTGAAATAGGGTTGTTTCATATTTATAATAACATATCAGTATATTATTGATACTGATTTTATTACTTTATAATGAAACAAATAAATATGAGGAAGTAGAAGAAGAAATAAATTTGAAAGAATTGGTAAAGGATATTACCTCTTCTTCAACGCGCCTCTTTTAAACCTCCTCTTAGGGAACTAAAGTTGGTATTTGAAGAAGAAAAAGACCTCTAGTATGTTTCTAGGTAATTGTAGAAGATAAATGGATAGGTTTTTGCCGACCTTGAAGGCTCAAAATGGTGTGAATAGGAGAGGGAGGAGGTGCCCTTTTATAAGAGAGGAGAGGGGCACTTTTGGGAACCTCTAAAATATTAATTTATAATAAACCCAAACCCCACTTAAAAACTTTCAAAGTGACTCAAATTAAGATATGAGGTATTATAGGGTTTTAATCCCCTCAACCAATCAAATTTATACATGTTTTTTATTTTATTTTAAACCTTATCATTTTGATTTATCCTTATTTAATCTATTTAATTTTATTTGCGGTAATAATATTATAATTTTTATATTATTATAAATGCTTACTTAAATGTTGTGAATTTTCAATAATTAGATAAATTACTACATTTTCGAACATATAATTTTAAATTTGTAATTTTTAAATATTTTTTGTGATTTTCAAACAATTTAATAATATGTTATTTTTATAAAATATCAATAGTGTCAATTTTGACACTATTCAATTATTTGAATTTAAATAAAATCCACACAGAATATATATTCAAAACAAAATATTTAATATATTCTTAACATGTCATATCCATCTAAAAAATTCATTGAGCACATTAATTTGTTCATATAACATTTATTTTAATATTTTTAAAACCATTTATCCGATATTTCCCTTAATAAAATAATTACTACAACATTTTTTTATAATTATTTAATATACTTATTTATTGAATAAAATTTAAAAATAAAATAATATGATGCAGATAAATCTAATATATTCCATAATAATTCTTTTACTCGAATTTATCATCTTAAAATCACAACATTTAAATTTTTATATTTATGAAATCATGAAGGTGACAACTTTGAGATCATTTAAAATAAAATAATATAAGTGTCATAATATCTTTCATAAGGATCCAAATGGTAAAATATTATACCATTTGATGATTATGGTTTACATGTACACTACCAATAAGTTTTGGTCAGGTTTTTGTGCCTTTTATGGTCACTATTAGTTTAATAAAACTGTATTATTGATTTTTTCACTAAATAAACAATTTGTGTATCACTATTGTGTCACCATTAATGATAATTATTTAATCCATAAAAATTATAAATAAATTCACATGAGGTATATAATTTTATTATATTTCAGATGACTATTTATGTTCAATGTTTTAAGAAGTTTATCACTAAATTAAAATTATTACACTTATAAGATATACGAGAGTGACATGTTGTCACTTTCTTTGGTTTTAATAATAATTACATCATTTTCATGGTCAAAAGTCCATTAAATGAATCTATTTCTACCCTTAGGTGATATGTGTCAAATTTTATTCATACAATATAATTTTGGAAGGTTTTAGGGTAATTTTTTAATCTTATTTTTAACCTTAATTACCCGATTTACCTTTAACTGTGGTAAATAAAATTTACCTTAGTTACTATTCATAATTTCTAAAAATAGAAAAGTATCCTATTAACATAATTTATAACTACTGATTCCAAATATGGAATCCATTTTTCCAAATTCAAAACATATAAGTTTCATTATTTAATTTAAAATTAATCCCACTGTTGAGAAAATGGGTTTTAAAAGTTAAAACATTACAAAAGATTGAAATGTTTTTACCTATGAATTCAATAGGAAATTAATGATAATGACTTGAAATATATTAAATGGTAAAAATATATTCTATTTATACTTTGAAACCATTCAATATTATAATTTAATATTATAAATTATCTTGATGAAAAAAGTTGTTTTTAATTAAAATTTACCATATTTTTACTATTCATCAAAATATGAAAGTTAACAGAAAAATATAAAAAAATTATCCAAAGTAAATTTTTATATCCTTATTGCAATGAATAAGTTTATTTCATCTAATTGAACTTATAAACGTATCAAAAACTATATTTAAAGTGGGTGTGCCATCAAAAGGCGGCAAAACTGTAATTTTTGAAAAATAATTATTTTACCCAAAAATTTTATTTTGTTCTCATACCATGATCTAGAAAAAGTGTAGATGAATGATAATGTTATAAAATTAAAAAATTGTTTAATACTATTCATAACGGCTATTAAATAATAACAATATATCGTTGTTTAGTGAAAATCGGTATTGCGTACAACATACGCTATCAGGAAGGTCTCTCTTGCGTGCAACACAAGCAAAGAATAGTGCTTGCGTATAATAAAATCTAATAAAGAGTTGCGTATAGTGCAAGATAATTTTGGTGTAGTGCACAATAAAAGACATCAATGAAATTAAAAAGAATATTTCTCATAAAATATCGAGTTGTTACATTTAGGAGATCAAAAAATTTGTTCTTTTTTCAGGCATGGCCCCTGGTTGACATCCTCTTCTGGTTCATGCCAAAGATGTTCGGCAGGATGTACCAACAGATCATCGTAGATTCTAGGTTGGCGATGATGAAACTTATAGGAGGAAACTTTTATAGTTTCAATGAAAAATTTTGTAGATGTATGAGAACTCCATTTTAGATTCGGTCATAGAAGACTGGTTAGATGATGTTAATATAGATTTTAGTTTAATATTTTCTAGAAATGATCACTGGGATTCATTGGATAAGATGAGTCTGCATGGAGTAGTAAGGTAGTGATGGTTTTTTCCATGGGGTCTCAAGGATCTAGCAGTCTCATGGGAGAAGTTATGAGATCAGTTTAGAGCTGAGTTTCTTTCTTCGACTATAAAGGTAGTCAGTCATTGGGAGTTTCTTACCCTTTGGTGGGAGATTTCTAGTGATCAAGAGTTTGGGATCCATTTCCAAAACTTTTTACGATATTATTTATACCTATTACTAGATGAGGATGCTAGGGAGAGTCATTTTGAGGAGGCTTTGCATCCATATATCTAGCACTAGGTCACCTCATTTATGCTGAAGATGTATCTTGAGGTAGTGGAGAGGGTAGAGGTTATTAAGAGGATGATGTCCTGGAGTAAATCATTACAGGAGGTTAGTTATCATGATTCCTTGAAAAGAATAGATGTGATCTAGGGTTTCTATTTGTTAGGATATAAGAGTTTTCAGTTAGCCGAGGGTAGGTTCCAGCCCTCATCATTTTATTTCTCTGAGGGTGGAAGCTCTCAGACCTATACTAATGGATCAGACATGTGTTTTTCTTATGGAGGATGAGGTTATTAGTAGAGGTAGTTCCCATCATTTCTAAGAAATAATCATGCACCAGATGTTTTGTTTTAGGTTCCTCTGTTGAGGAAATTTTAGTCAATGTAGCAGTATCATGGAGTTCTATTTTGGTATCAGCAGAGAGGAGACGGGGCAGGTAGAGGATATCCCTAAGATGCTCTTCATCCTTAGAGAGAAGTGTGAGGCCATGAAGGTGGTATTCAGTAATCCCAAATATCACGAAGGATTTCATTTTTATTGATTTTTTATAACCTCCCTTTCAAAGGATGAGGGGGAACCCTTACAAGGCCCGTAGGCTCAAAGATTACATGGCCTATAGGCTTAAGAGATTACATGACCTAAAGTTCTTAGGGAATTCAACCAGACTATAACTATAAAGAACTGCCCCTCCCCAGCATCTGCATTACGAGGGTATCTCTCCATATTCACATGTTTGTATGTCTAGGCTTTCTGTGCAAGCACAGGTTGGTCCTGATGGCATAGCCATACCCTCTCATTTTTTCAAATCTATTTGTTTCTGCTTTGGTGAGTGCACTTGCACTGAATCCTCCTCTGGGGATGCTCCTTTCTTGTAGAGTCTGTCTGGGGAAACTGCTCTAATCATTAGTCCTGAGGGCCTTGAGGTGGACCAAAGGCCATAAAGGTGTCCTGAAAGCCTTAATGATCCAAAGGTCTAGGTGGCCCAAAGGCCTTAAGGATTCTAAGCCCAAACTAGTGGCCCAAGGTGAATAGTTCTGGCTGCTACAGTATTGAATTGTCACGACCCGACCTCGGGGCCCGTGCCGTGACTACCCCAAGCCCGCCTTCCATAGGCCAGGGGCTGGCGACTAGCACCAAGGCGTAAAATCCCGGTAAACAGGGAAGGCATTGCCTTTATAAGTAACAACCACCACAGAGTCAGCAAGCGGAAAGTAACTACAAAGTGCAGAAAAGTAAAGGGGGCCGGAATATAAGCCCAACTGAAAGTACAACTGAAAAGGAAAAGAACAGCAACTGAAGAAAAGATGGCGGCCTCGTGTCGTCCACTGGCAATCCCACCTGAAGGGTGGGTACAGATAGCCTCCAGGCTCCTCGGGTCCCACGTCTGCTCCGAGCACGTCCCGCCCAGTGGTCCGCCTCCAGGTACCGTCCTGCTCCACGCCCCAACCGAGATCAGCGTTGTCCGTCGTCTGCATCCAACACAACAAGGTGCGGGCATAGCCCGTGCAGGGGTGAGTATAAACTACTCAGTAAGGACCCCGAGACCCCCGAAGGTCTCCCGAAATCCACAAAGGATATAGCACAAAAGAAAGGGGCAACCACGAAGAAACAACTGACTCGACTTAGGTATATGCCCATACATATACCTAAGTCCCCATTTCTAGATCTGCTCTCGAGCTCAAGGTCAACTCGATCCACACAGGAAAGCAAGACTCAAATCCACCAGGGAGAGTAAATAGTAAATAGTAAATCAACATAGGATAGTTCAACACAATCCACAAAGGAGAGTAACATAAGATTCAGCTCAACCAGGTATACTTTTTCAGATGACGTCAAAGATGATCACTGATCCATCTAAGTCGTCGGACCCACGAAGGATCGATAGGTACTAACCTCGGCAATGATCCACACAGGATCGGGCCCACACAGGACCTGTAGCAATGGCTCACACAGAACCGTGAGAGATGACCCACACAGGATCGGTAGCACTGATCCACGTAGGATCGCTGAGTGCAGTAGTCGACGCAGTCCACTGAGGATCTCTGCACAGTCGTCGCCGCAGTCCACGAAGGATCTCTGCTCTGTCGTCGTCGCAGTCCACGGAGGATCTCTGCTCTGTCGTCGAAGTCACAGCCAGCGCTAGGGTTCTCGCACACAGCGAGCTCGTTTAGGAGGGTCCGCTCCACGAGCCGAGAGGCTGATACATCAACTGACACGTAGTCCGAAGTTGAAGTATCCAAAAGTTCCGTATCGACAACAGGATCTCAACGCAACAGACGGCGCGTCAATCGGACGCCCGGTCTGAGAGTTATTGGCATTTTCGTCCCAGGGGCCCGGTTGGTTTTTAGGGAAAAACCAACCCGACCGTACTCCGCCTGTGTCCGATCCTCGGGTGGAGTATGCCAAAAGTTCCGTCTCACTTAGAGGAAACTACTACAGCTGACGGTACGTCGATCGGACGTCCGTAGCTCAAGTTATGAGCGTTTCTGCTCCGAGGGCCCGGTTGGTTTCGTGTACGAACCAACCCGGACGAACCCAAAGTCTTCCGAAACCTTGAGTGTAATATACCAAAACGACCGTATCGATCCAAGGATCGCGTAGCCGCTAACGGTTCGTCAATCGGAGGTCCTAGGCCCAAGATATGGGCAAAAGACCGGAGAGGGCCCGAAAACGGGGGTTCTGGGCCCGGGGCGACCCGGCCCGAACCCCCCCTGGGGGTCGGCCGAACCGGGTCGACCCGACCCGGTCCGGCCTGGGCGCGGCCCGGCCGACCGGACCGGCCGGCTCTACCTCGGCCGAGCGGCCAAGGGGCGCCGCGGGTTTGACCCGCGGCTTAGGTGGAACGCGGCCTGCGCGGGCCGCGTGTTGGGTGGCCGGACCGCGGACGCGGTCCGGCGGTGCGCCGCCGCCGCGGCCGAGCCGCGGCGGATCCTCCGGCGGCACGCCGGGCGCCGCCGCCCCCGGTCGCCGGCGCCGCTGCCTTCCGCGGGCCGCCGGAGTTGCTCTGGTGGCCCGATTCCTCTCCCGTCTGCGCCGTTGCTCCTCCCGGGGGCCGATCTTCACTGCAGGATCAACGGATCGCCCTTACCGCACGGTTCGTCGTCGCTTGCCAAAACCGCACATGAAAAGGATCGGCGGAGGGTTTTCGGGTCTTGTTCGTTAGACCCGCACCCTCCGTGTTAGTCATAAACAACGGGAGAAAGGGGCTACAACAATTTTTAATCAAGATAAAAATTGTTCACTTCTTTTTCTTTTAAACGGCAATTCAATTTTAATTAATTGAAAATATTCATGCCGGTTCTTTATTCAAAAAGAAATAAAAACACGGGAATGAATCATCAAGAATTAAATCCCTACCTTGTCATCGTCGTCGGACGAGAGGTCGTCGCGGATTTGGTGATCGTCGCGGAAGAGACGCTCGTCGCACCGCGGGAAGGAGTCGCGCCGACGATCTCTGGATCAAGATCAAACGGAATTAATTAATTTAAATCCGTTGATATCGAATTATAAAAAGGGAGAATTTAGAAGATTCGATTCTCACCTTTAACCACCGATCGTAGGTTTGCCGCGGAAGAAGAAGCGCCGAAGAAGAAGAAGAAGGTCGCGGAAAAAGTTTGTCGACGTCGCGGATCACGGTGTGCGTCGTCGAATTTTGGTTCCGGCGTTCTTCGCGTTCTTCGCGTTCTTCGCGTTCTTCACGTTCTTCGCGGGGAGGGTGGAGGCCCAGAGAATAAAGAGTAATCCTCCAAAATAGACACGTTGGTCTATTTTATTAAATCGCCAACGAACGCAATCGCGTAAGTAACGACCCATTAAATTCGTTGAATTAATTCAACGAATGAAACAGCCCATTTAATTCACGAAATAAACCGCCCAATTAAATGTTCTGTTAAGAAATTAAAGAAAACGCGCCGGTTGACTTTTCAGTTACTTTGACGGGTTTTCGCGGGTGCGTTACTTAGCGAAAGAAACGGCGGGGCTCGTGCGGGCCCCACCTCACAAATATCCTACCAAGGGGTAGGGTATTTCCGGATAGCACCCTATCCGCTTTAACTCAGTTCAAGTGGCTTCCAAGTGACTTCCAAGCGGCTTAAGTGAAATAAAATAAAGTTGTCGCACAACCTTTATTTTATTTCCGACTTAAAGCCCAAAATTTTAAAAACCACGGTTGAGCAAACGCAACTCCGGAAGAGGCGTTTCTAAGAAAATACTGGCGCTGCGATTTCATCGGTGCCCTCAGAATTCGATTCCAGGCACCGGTTCAAAAGATAGAAAAACCCGCTCGTCCGTTCACTGAACGTACCCGAGCCAAACTTCAGAAATTGATTCCGGGCACACCGGGCCTCGGAATCAGGTGCCGTCTGAAGTTGCGCTCTTGCAAAATTCCAAATAAAATTAAGAAAAAAATTTCCTTGAAATTTGCGGGTCTTTACATGAATAGTACCTGCTACAGTGCTTACTACAGTGCCTGCTACAGTGGTTCCAAATGAGATAGGCATCGTTCAAGGTACCCTTTTCTTTTTTTCTATATGGGTTCATGATTTTTTTGATTCAAGAGTAATTCACTACTTTATATCACCAACCTTTGTCCATGATTTGGGACTTGAGGTAGATAGTCTTCCAATTTCCATGGGATTAACTACTCCAATAAGAGGTCGAGCTGACTTTTTTGAAGTATTAATAGATTGTGAGTTAGTGTTGGGGAAGTGCCACTCTTGGGGAGATTTATTATGTTTTCTAATACAACCATATGACATCATCCAAGGCATGCATTGGTTGTATTTGGTGTAGGATATCATGGATTTATTTAGAAGGTGGTTTTTTTCCTTTGATGTTAATGGATATTTAGAAGTGTCCGTTGGTGAGCGATACACTCTAAAGGTTAGAGGCTTGTTTCATAATTTTATTCTTTGATGGATAAGCTGATTTTGAGCTCATTAGAGGTTCAAAATTTAGTGTTTCCCAAGCCTGTGGGAGAGTGAAGTTCCCAGTCAGGATCTAATTATCACTGAGAGGGGAGGGGGTGAATCAGTGATATCTTTTTATTTTTATGTTTCCTTATTTTTGAAAAAACCTTCACCTTAGGTTAAATAGTTTCTTCCCTTCTGAATATACACAACCATAGGAACACAAGATTTACAAGGTTCACTACTCAACAATAGTAACTACATCCTTGGTATGGTACGGAAACAATAGAGTATCACACAATCCACTAGAAAACAATCCTTTGATTTGGAATACAATGAGTAGGATATACCCTTAAACTCGTGTAGCACTTAGAAAACAATACGCAAGTGTGTGTGCACCCTCTTAGCACAAACAGGGAATTCCAGTATTTCAGTGCATATTTACAATTGAACAGGTGTATTCTCTAAAGTACAAATATTCACTTTCTTACCCAGAAGCCAGTAAGAACTATCTTACACACAAATTTATACATGTGAAGAACCAAAATCTTTTTCACACCCTTTTAGGTGTCTTGTTCACAACTTTTATGCCACGTGCACAATATTTGACTTTTGTTGTGAAACACCTCTTGCGCACAACTTCTATCTTGTGCACAACTCTTTTCTTGTGCACAACATCTCCTTCTTGCGTGCAAATCTATTTCTTTCACGTTCTCTCCTTTTCTTAATATTTTTCTGCACCTCAAAGATTGGTATTTCTCTAAGTGTCGAGCATAAAAAATGTGAGGGGGTCACCTCTTATTTATAGACCTCATTGACCCATGCACACAAAACCCCCAACGAGTTGTGCAAGATCTTGACATGTTATTCAAAACCCCATTTGACGTCGCATTGGGCATGTAAGACTCTTTCATTCCAACCTCATCTTTCACACACTTCTTGAATCTTTCGTGCACTTTATTCCTTTTCCAATCTTCGAAGTTTGGACCTCGAATCATGCCTCGCACGTAAGATTCCAAACCATCTTCAAACTTGCGCACAAAAACCATTTGATGTTATTAATATTTTCATTACTTATTATATTCCCCCCTTTACTTATTTTATATGAAATGTGCATAATTTGTGTGAAATATTAATGTTTTAATATTAAGTATAATATTTGAGCATTTTTAGAAGTAGTCAAATTGAGTCAGTTTAATGTTTTAATTATAACTATCACTATACTGATCCAAATTGTGTGGTTCTTGTTTTGTAGGATTCTCCTTTCAATATAAAACATTTCAATATAAGGAACCATGATCCAATTCCGCTATTTGAAGGGTCATATGGTCCTCCAAAACAAGACCAAAGAATCTGTGAACAAACTGGACCAGCCTTGAAGATTGATTTACTGGGCTCAATCCAGAAGTCCAAAAACATTACCTCTCCACCATAATTCTGGGGACACTACATGTCATCTTTGATAAAACTTTCAGGGCCCAAATACAAGTACAAGGGGCCCAAATAAATCTTTGAAATCCAGCCCACCATTATGGCCGAGAATTAAAATCAGTATAGTATGCATGACATATCTCCTGATTTAAGCATCCAAGCGAGATGATATTTTGCAGTGTGAAAGAGGAGATATAGGCGGCCTACTTTGTTGAAGAAGTAATTCGGATTTGAAGGCATATTACTGTTCAAAAATCCATTCATATTTTGGACATTGAAAAAGCATGGATAGAAATGGACAGTTTACCTTTGTTTAATAAAACCTCCATAACTTTGGATACACTTGTCCAAATGCCTCCATATTTTTAAAGTAGTCGGAAAACTTTATTATATAAAACTTTGAAGAAGGAGATATTTGGATATTCGGCTGTATGAATTGCCAAATTTGCGATTCAAGTGGAGGGACATATTGGGAATGCAAACAGTCCACTCCTTGGGATATAAATACTCTCCCCTTCTCTCCTTGAGAGGGGTTGGCATTTCAGAAGAGAGGATATCATATTGTCACGAACAAAGCCTTGAAAAAGGCTTGGGAGGATCTGCTATACTCAAGTTTTCACTTGAGAGACCTTTCCTCCTCTCTTTGTTTTCACTTACTTTTGTGTTCTTCATTTTTGTAATCTTGTAATTCTCTTTCTTTGTAATTCTGTTTTAATGAAAGTTACTTCTTCAATATCTCTTATTCTCATCCACCTTCTGTAGTTTAATATTTATGTTCCTAAAATAGTTTAAATTCAGTTGAATCCTCTTCCCTTCTTTTGCTTTCTCATTCAATCGAAAATCCATTTTTAATTATCATCATCGTTCGTGTGTGTGTGTCAACGTACCACTCTTTTCTAATCCCTTTCTTTTTCTTCTATTCTTAATTTATCATCATAATTATTTTAACCAGAATATTAAACAACCAAATGTTTGAGTAAATCTCTCATTGGGGTGAGTTATAATTCGGGGATGTTAAGTGATTGAGAGTTTTGCTCGATGAGTATTCTTTAAATTAATATTGTGTATGTTAAACTTAATATGTCATGGATTAATGATATGTTTTGTTTAACGAGTGGTTTCCATGGATTATTGGAACCATAAATACACTACCATAAATAAGTTTTGATTGAGATTAGAACCCTAAGTTAAGTTAAGGCTTGGATTAAAGCCTTCACACTTAGGAATTCCAATCAACGTCAACTTATGACATGGGTGTTAATTTAATGAAATACAAAGTAAGGCTCAAGGATATCACATGCTTAACTCCCCAATGATGAACTCACCCTAATATTTATCAATTTGGTAAATCAAACATCATCCATAAATCATTTCAATTAGGCTCTGCAAACAAACCCCCCTAATCAAAATACAATCAACTAAAAACAAACGACTATTACAAAGTATCATCACCGAGGATTCGACCCGAGTGCTGCTATACACATTAGCAGAGCACCGGAATTTTGACCGGTCGATAGGCGACAATAGTCTGTGCGTTTCAAATGGCGTCGTTGCCGGGGATTGTGCTTTAAGTAGTCATTCGTTTCTGGTTATTATCAAAAAAAACCAAAAAAAACAAAATTGAAAAAAAAAATTGAAAAAAAAAATCACAAAGAAAAACCCGTCTTCTCATAAAAATCATAAACTGAAAAAATACAAAGAAAAACCCGTCTTCCTCATCCTTTCTAAATCTCTCTGAATGCCCCGTAGCCTCCCAAACAATCCCTCGGATTTGTTTGACCCTGAAATTGATAGAACTCTTCGCCGACTTAGGAGGACCATTAGGGATAACCAAATCACCCAAGAACCAATCATTGCCCTACCAATTGAATTAGATATGGCCAATCCTAGGGAACAAACATTGAAAGAACTTGCTGCCCCTGATATGAATTACCAACCTCTTGGTATTCAATATCCAAACATTGAAGCTGACTTCGAACTCAAATCGGGTTTGATTCATCTTCTCCCTCATTTTCACGGGCTAGTCGGTGAGGATCCACATCTTCACCTTAAAGAGTTCCAAGTAGTATGCTCTACCATGAAGCCTCAAGGGGTTTCTGAAGAACAAATCAAGCTTAGTGCTTTCCCCTTTTCCCTAGCGGATTCTGCCAAGTCTTGGCTCTACTACCTCCCACCTGGTTCCATAAACTCATGGGTTGACATAAAGAGACTTTTCCTTGAGAAGTTCTTTCCCGCTTCCCGAACAGCTTCTATCCGAAAGGAAATAAGCGGCATCCGTCAATTCCCTAATGAATCACTCCATGAGTATTGGGAGAGGTTCAAAAAGCTTGTGGCAACTTGTCCACACCATCAAATCCCTGACCAACTCCTGATCCAATACTTCTATGAGGGGTTATTGGCTATGGAGCGAACTCTCATTGATGCCGCAAGTGGCGGTGATCTTGTTGACAAAACTCCTGCAGCTGCACAAGAACTCATAAGCAACATGGCTGCAAACACGCAGCAATTCCATACTTGAGCACATGCTCAAGTGAAACAAGCCCAAGAGAATCAATCCATAGAGCCCAACAAGATGACTGAGTGGATGAGTGAACTTACAGGTCTTGTGCGTCAACTAGCGGTGGCTACCAAAGCCCCAACCTCATCTTCTTCACAGTCACTATTCCCTGGACCTATCAAGAATTGTGGAATCTGCAACTCTCCATCTCATCCGACTGACACATGTCCACAACTTCAAGATCATCTATCTAATTCATCTAGTCCAATGGAGCTCAATGCGGCATATGCTCAGCGAAACTTCAACCCTCAACAATCAGGTCAGTTTGTTAGAAACTTCAACCAACCCCACTCTGAGCCCTTCTCTTCTACCTTTAACCCACCTCTGAGGTATGGTAATCCCATTTCTCATCCTCCTTAGTTCCCTCATCAAAATCCATACCAGTTCCAATATGGTCAAAGTGGTGGTAACATCCATCAACCTTATCCTTTTGTTCCTCAACCCCAAAGGAACAATCCTCCTCCTGGATTCCACTATCCTAACGAGCCTTCCCAATTCCCCACCCAATACAATCGCTTTCCTAAGAACCAAAATCAAGGCCAACCCAATTTGGGACAAGCCTCTTCTTCTAAACAACCATGGGAAAGTGCTGTATAGGATCTTGCTTCCTTCACCCATTCTAGCCTCAAGAACATTGAAACCCAAATAGGTCAACTTGCATCCCACCTGAGCCAGCAACAACCATCCAATTCATCCCAACTCCCAGCTCAACCATTACCCAACCCTAAGGGTAATGTAAGTGAGATTTCACTTAGATTGGAAAAGCAAATTGCTATGCCCCATGCTGATTCCTCTACATCCCCTTTCGATGTTGATCTAGAAAATGAAAAGAACAAAAAGCTGGAAAAGGAACTTGAATCCACTCCTTCACCTCCTTCCATTCCTCTAAGGAACCCAATTCCTTTTCCTCGAGCCATCTCCAAGCCTAAGAAGTCCTTTGAACCTGATCCTGAAATGCTTGACATGTTTAGACGTGTTGAAGTGAACATCCCCCTCTTAGATGCCATTAAACAAATACCTAAGTATACCAAGTTTCTTAAGGAATTGTGCACCCATAAGAGGCAACTTAGGAACATTGAAAATGTTTCAACCCAACAGTCCATTCCCATGAAGTGCAAAGATCCAGGGACCTTCACGGTTTCATGTCAAATAGGGAGTTCCAACTTTGATGATGCACTCATAGACCTTGGAGCCTCAATAAATGTCATGCCCAAATCCATTTTCTCCAACCTTGGTCTAGGTCCCTTGCACCCAACGGGTGTTGTCATTCAATTAGCCAATCGAAGCACTTCCAGTCCTGAGGGGATAATTTAGAATGTTCTTGTTCGGGTCAATGATCTTATCTTCCCAGCTGATTTCTATGTCCTTAACATGGAAGGTGAGACGACCTCTTCTCGATCTCCCCTAATTCTAGGAAGACCATTCCTCATGACTGCGAGAACCAAGATTGATGTCCATTAAGGCATCTTATCCATGTAATTCGGTGACCAACTGGTCAAGTTCAACATTTTCCAAGCCATGCGATACCCATCTGAGGATCACTCTGCATTCTCAATCCATGCTTTTGAGGACACTTATAATATTCAATCGAACCCCAATCCACCATGTTCTTCATGTTCTAATGATAAAGGATCTTGTGAAATCTGCACCATGATTAACAAAGTCATAAATGGTGAAGTTGATGTGGACCTATCATTCATAGACTCCATCAATCTAGAGGAACTTGAAAACTCTCTTGAATCCCACATCAACTCTGATCTCTACTGCTCCACCTTGGACAGTGTTGAGGAAAATGATCCAAACCCATCTGGAATCCCTTATCCTACTCCTAACTTGTCTATCTCTCAAATCAAGGCTGAAACTGATCTAAAACCACTTCCTTCACACCTCAAGTATGCATTCCTTTTCCATGATCCCTCCTACCCTGTCATTATCTTTTCTTCACTTTCTGAAACTGAGGAGTCCCAACTTGTTCAAGTGTTAGAGGAAAACATAAATGCCTTAGGTTGGACCCTAGAGGATATTCCAGGAATCAACCCTGCCCTTTTCATGCATCACATCCATCTAGAGGAATCATCCAAACCAATTAGGCAACCTCAAAGAAGACTCAATCCACTCATACTTGAGGTAGTTAGGGAAGAGATTACCAAGCTTCTTTAAGCTGGTATTATCTACCCAATTTCTGATAGTGAATGGGTTAGTCCAATTCAAGTCGTTCCTAAGAAGGGCGGGATAACAGTTGTCACAAATGAACATGGAGAAGTGGTCACAACTCGAGTGAAAAACAAATGGCGTGTGTGCATCGATTATCGCAAATTGAATGCTGAAACACGAAAAGATCACTACCCACTTCCTTTCCTTGACCAAATGCTTGAGAGATTGGCCGGAAAGTCACACTATTTCTTTCTTGATGGTTACACCGGCTACTTCCAAATTCCAATCGCACCTCAAGACCAAGAAAAGACCACATTCACTTTCCCCTTTGGAACCTATGCCTATAGGCGAATGCCTTTTGGCCTTTGTAATGCTCCTGCAACATTCCAGCGGTGTATGATGAGTATCTTTTCTAAATTCATTGAGAATTGCATGGAGGTCTTCATGGATGACTTTACCATTTATGGCGAGTCATTTGAATCTTTCTTACATTCACTCTCTTTGGTCCTTCAAAAGTGTGTCAAGTGCAACCTTGTGCTGAATTTTGAAAAATGTCACTTCATGGTTTCAAATGGGATTGTTCTAGGGAACATAATTTCTCAAGAGGGTATCCAAGTTGATCCAGCCAAAATTGAGGTGATCCAATCACTTCCTGAACCCAAATCAGTTCGAGACATTTGGTCCTTCCTTGGTCATGCCGGTTTCTATCGGCGATTCATTCAGAACTTCAGCAAGATTTCCCTCCCACTCACTCATTTACTTCAAAATGATGTCACATTCAATTTTGATGAGGCTTGCAAGAGAGCCTTTATTGAAATCAAATCTGCTCTCACATCTGCTCCAATAATCCAACCCCCAGATTGGTTCTTACCATTTGAATTGATGTGTGATGCTTCTGATAGGGCCATTGGGGCTGTTCTTGGTCAAAGAAGAGAAAACATTCCTCATGTCATCTTTTATGCCTCAAAAACATTGGATGAAACTCAATCACACTACACTGTGTCTGAAAAAGAACTTTTAGCTGTGGTTTTTGCCTTGGATAAATTCCGGCCCTATCTCTTAGGTGCCAAAATCATCATCTTCACGGACCACTCAGCATTAAAGTTCTTACTTAAGAAAAGTGATTCCAAACCAAGGCTAATAAGATGGATTTTAATGCTCCAAGAGTTTGACCTTGTGATAAAAGATAAACCTGGAAAAGAAAACCCTGTGGCTGACCACCTGAGTAGAATTTCTAATTCTTCTCATTCTGAAATAATTGATCTTGAATTTCCAACTGAACACCTCTCATCTCTCACTCCAAAGTTACCATGGTATGCCCCAATTGTCAATTACTTGGTTTCTGGTGTTTTCCCTGAATATTTTTCAAAAGAACAAAAAGAAAAGATGAAAAGTGATTCAAAGAATTATTTTTTGGAAGATAATAAACTTTGGAAAACTGAGGTTGACATGGTAATTAGGAGATGTGTTGATGAAACTGAACAATCCTCCATCTTGGAATTCTACCACTCAATGCCTGGAGGTGGCCACTTTGGACCACAAAGGACTTCTTGAAAGGTCCTAGATTCTGGATTCTTTTGGCCTTCACTCTTCAAGGACTCACACGAGTTCTGTCAATCATGTCCCACTTGCCAAAAGTTTGGCACAATTTCCAAAAGAAACGAAATGCCTCAAAAGCCATTAATATTCTGTGAGCTTTTCGATGTTTGGGGCATCGATTTCATGGGACCTTTTCCCCCTTCCAATGGATTATCCTATACTCTCCATGTTGTTGACTATGTTTCTAGGTGGGTCGAGGCCAAACCCACTAGGAAAGATGATGCTCAAACTGTGAGTGAGTTCCTCAAAACCCATATCTTCCATCGATTCGGAACACCACGTGCTTTGATAAGTGACTTAGGAACTCATTTCTGTAATAGAACCATGGAGTCACTTTTGAAAAAGAATGGGGTTGTACATAAAACATCCACTGCATATCACCCTCAAACAAATGGAATGGCTGAACTTTCTAATAGAGAAGTGAAAAGAGTGCTTGAAAGAATTGTTAAGCCCACAAGAAAAGACTGGCCCGATAGACTTGGTGAAGCACTTTGGGTCTATCGAACAGCCTATAAGACACCCATTGGGATGTCTCCATTTAGTCTAGTCTTTGGTAAAGCCTGTCATTTACCAGTTGAAATCCAACATAAGTCATTTTGGGCTGTCAAAACTTGTAATTTTGATTGTGAAAAATCTGGTGAAGAAAGATTGTTGCAGTTGACTGAATTGGAGGAGCTTCAACTCAATTCGTATGAGAACTCCATTCTCTACAAAGAAAAGGCAAAGTCACTCCATGACAAGAACATTCTTCGAAAGGTATTTCATGAAGGTGAAAATGTAATGCTCTTCAATTCTCGATTTCGACTTCACCCAGGTAAGCTTAATTCTCATTGGGAAGGTCCTTTTGTTATTACTAGCGTTTGCCCATTTGGTGCAGTGCAAGTCCAAGACCCTTCTTCAAAAAGAACATTCACGGTAAATGGACACCAGTTAAAGCATCACCATGAGAGGTCTCACAATCCAGGAACCATGTCGACTTCCATCGAAACCCCAACCACTTCAATAGAACCACCACTGCATGGAGACCCGCCAAATCCAAACCAGGGGGAACCTCTTTCCCTTTAACTCTCTCTCTCCTCAATCTCTCTTCCCTCTCTTCTTCTATCTATTTCTTCTTCTTCCACTCTCCCTCTCTTTTTTTACAACATTCTTCCACAACTTTTTTTTTCTATTTTCTCTTTTGTGTGGATGTGTCATTAAAAATAAAAAAAATTAAAAAAAATTAATTAAAAAAATGAAAATTAACAAAACAAAAGGGGTGTCATAATTACTCATCATCAAATATTGAAATTCTGTCCAACAATTTTGGGGAGTCAAAAGGCTTGTTTTAAACTCAAATATATTTAATTTTTATCTCAAACATGGGTAAACAATTTTGTGCCAATAACAAACATTTTGAATGAACAATTTTTGGTGGAAAATGATTCTCCCCTATCGGGAGGAATAACATTAGCCTTCATGCCAAGGTCATCAATGGCCATATTTTTCATTGTGTGTCTTCACCACTGATTGTGAGTCTTGAGTTTGTGGACCTTCGAGCTGAATTTCCTTCTTTTGTGTGCATTAATATGATAGAGGCATTTTCTAAGCCACATGAGAATCAGAATAGCCAAATAGCCTCCTATTACCCTTACATTGATCCTACTTTTAAAAGCCCCTTTGATCCTATGAAAACCTTTCTTTTTATAGCCACATTACAAGCCTAATACCTTGTCCCACCCAACATCTTCATGGATTTCCATTGTACAATTTATTGAAATTTAAGTGTGGGGGGAATGGACTTCATTTTTGGGCGTACTTCCATTGATTTCCAATGTGTCATCATATGCTTGAGGGCAAGAATCCATTCAAGTGTGGGGGACAGTTTTTAATATTGTGAGCTTTGGGGTGTATATGTGTAATTTTCATTTGTACAAAAGTCATTTAAAAGTGTTCAAAAAAATGAAAAAAATTATATTAAAAAAAATGATGAAAAAAAAGGAATGGGTTGTGTCTTGGGTGTGTCAAAAATAATTCATCATCAACCTTTGATCGTGTTATAACTACTAAAATTAGTTCCATGATAAGATCAAACATGGGTTGGGAGATGACTGTGAGACTTGTTTCAAGCACAACTTTCGAAAAAAAAGAGAAAAAAAAAGAAAAAAAGAAAAAAAAGAACACTTGAATCATCTTGTATTGTGTCATTATTGGAAGTCTTCCATGTTGTACATATTCCATAATCTCACCCTATTCCATTTTCTATCTCCCTCACTTTTCATTCATCACACATTCACGCCCTTGTAAATATGTGTTTCTATTTCCTTTCAAATCAAATTTCAAAAAAAATGTGCATTGATTTTTCCATGTTGGTGTTTTTAACCCCTCTTTTCCTTTGGACATTATATACCTACCGTCCCATAGCCAATGAAAAACCCCTTAAAAGACCTCTTGATTCTTGTACACATTATATTTGGGAATGGAAGCTGAGAGCTCTTACAAACTCTTGATTTTCACTTTTTTTTGGTGAATGAGTGAACCTCCTAAAATACATTTTTATCATCTTGAGAGGAGTAAGTTTTGAGTGCCTACATTTTCCAATTAAAACCTTGAACATGAAAAAATTAATTGTTTCTGATGCATTATTGTGAACCAAATTTTTGATGGAATTCAATATGGATGAATGAAATAGTCTAAACCTTCCCTGATTGGAGAAAACAAAATTTTAATATTTGATGGTGAGTGAAAATGATTTTGTCATGTTTTTATATTTGTTGCACATGAGGACACGCGCAAATCTAAGTGTGGTGGAGTTGATGTTATTAATATTTTCATGACTTATTATATTCCCCCTTTACTTATTTTATATGAAATGTGCATAATTTGTGTGAAATATTAATGTTTTAATATTAAGTATAATATTTGAGCATTTTTAGAAGTAGTCAAATTGAGTCAGTTTAATGTTTTAATTATAAATATCACTATACTGATCCAAATTGTGTGGTTCTTGTTTTTTAGGATTCTCCTTTAAATATACAACATTTAATTAGAAGGAACCATGATCCAATTCTGCTATTTGAAGGGTCATATGGTCCTCAAAAACAAGACCAAAGAATCTGTGAACAAACTGGTCCAGCCTTGAAGATTGATTTACTGGGCTCAATCCAGAAGCCCAAAAACATTAACTCTCCACCATAATTAGGGGGACACTACATGTCATCATGGATAAAAATTTCAACGCCCAAATATAAGTACAAGGGGCCCAAATAAATCTTTGAAGTCCAGCCCACCATTCTGGCCGAGAATTAAAATCGGTATAGTATGCATGACATATCTCATGATGTAAGTATCCAAGCGAGCTGAGATTTTGCAGTGTGAAAGAGGAGATATAGGTGGCCGACTTTGTTGAATAAGTCATTCGGATTTTAAGGCATCTTCCTATTCAAAAATCCATTCACATTTTGGACATTGAAAAATCATGGATAGAAATGGACAGTTTACCGTTGTTTAATAAAACCGCCATAGATTTGGATCCACTTGTCCAAATGCCTCCATATTTTTACAGTAGTCGGAAAACTTTATTATCTACAACTTTTAAGAAGGAGATATGTAGATATTCGGCTTTCTGAATTTCCAAATTGGCGATGCAAGTGGAGGGACAGATTGGGAATGCAAACAGTCCACCCCTTGGGCTATAAATACTCTCCCCTTCTATCCTTGAGAGGGGTTGGCATTTCAGAAGAGAGGATATCATATTTTCACGACCAAAGCCTTGAAAAAGGCTTGGGAGGACCTGCCATACTCAAGTTTTCACTTGAGAGACCTTTCCTCCTCTCTTTGTTTTCTCTTACTTTTGTGTTCTTCATTTTTGTAATCTTGTAATTCTCTTTCTTTGTAATTCTGTTTTAATGCAAGTTACTTCTTCAATATCTCTTATTCTCATCCACCTTCTGTAGTTTAATATTTATGTTCCTAAAATAGTTTAAATTTAGTTGAATCCCCTTCCCTTCTTTTGCTTCCTCATTCAATCGAAAATCCGTTTTTAATTATCATCATCGTTCGTGTGTGTTTGTCAACGTACCACTCTTTTCTAATCCCTTTATTTTTCTTCTATTCTTAATTTATCATCATAATTATTTTAACCAGAATATTAAAAATCCAAATTTCTGAGTAAATCTCTCATTGGGGTGAGTTATAATTCGGGGATGTTAAGTGATTGAGAGTTTTTCTCGATGAGTATTCTTTAAATTAATATTGTGTATGTTAAACTTAATATGTCATGGATTAATGATATGTTTTGTTTAACGAGTGGTTTCCATGGATTATTGGAACCATAAATACACTACCATAAATAAGTTTTGATTGAGATTAGAACCCTAAGTTAAGTTAAGGCTTCGATTAAAGCCTTCACACTTAGGAATTCCAATCAACGTCAACTTATGACATGGGTGTTAATTTAATGCAATACAAAGTAAGGCTCAAGGATATCACATGATTAAATCCCAAATGATGAACTCACCCTAATCTTTATCAATTTGGTAAATCAAAAACCATACATAAATCATTTCAATTAGGCTCTGCAAACAAACCTCCCTAATCAAAATACAATCAACTAAAAACAAACGAATATTACAAAGTATCATCGCCGAGGATTCGACCCGAGTGCTGCTATACACATTAGCAGAGCACCGGAATTTTGACCGGTCGATAGGCGACAATCGGCCGTGCATTTCAAATGGCGCCGTTTCCGGGGATGGTGCTTTAAGTAGTCATTCATTTCTGGTTATTGTCAAAAAAAACAAAAAAAAAACAAAATTTTAAAAAAAAAATTGAAAAAAAAATCACAAAGAAAAACCCGTCTTCTCATAAAAATCATAAACTAAAAAAATACAAAGAAAAACTCATCTTCCTCATCCTTTCTAAATCTCTCTGAATGCCCCGCAGCCTCCCAAACAATCCCTCAGATTTGTTTGACCCTGAAATTTATAGAACTCTTCATCGACTTAGGAGGACCATTAGGGATAACCAAATCACCCAAGAACCAATCATTGCCCTACCAATTGAATTAGATATGGCCAATCCTAGGGAACAAACATTGAAAGAACTTGCTGCCCCTGATATGAATTACCAACCTCTTGGTATTCAATATCCAAACATTGAAGCTGACTTCGAACTCAAATCGGGTTTGATTCATCTTCTCCCTCATTTTCACGGGCTGGTCGGTGAGGATCCACATCTTCACCTTAAAGAGTTCCAAGTAGTATGCTCTACCATGAGGCCTCAAGGGGTTTCTGAAGAACAAATCAAGCTTAGTGCTTTCCCCTTTTCCCTAGCAGATTCTGCCAAGTCTTGGCTCTACTACCTCCCACCTGGTTCCATAAACTCATGGGTTGACATAAAGAGACTTTTCCTTGAGAAGTTCTTTCCCGCTTCCCGAACAGCTTCTATCCGAAAGGAAATAAGTGGCATCCATCAATTCCCTAATGAATCACTCCATGAGTATTGGGAGAGGTTCAAAAAGCTTGTGGCAACTTGTCCACACCATCAAATCCCTGACCAACTCCTGATCCAATACTCTTATGAGGGGTTATTGGCTATGGAGCGAACTCTCATTGATGCCACAAGTGGCGGTGCTCTTGTTGACAAAACTCCTACAGCTGCACGAGAACTCATAAGCAACATGACTGCAAACACGCAGCAATTCCAAACTCGAGAACATGCTCAAGTGAAACAGTCCCAAGAGAATCAATCCATAGAGCCCAACAAGATGACTGAGTGGATGAGTGAACTTACAGGTCTTGTGCGTCAACTAGCGGTGGCTACCAAAGCCCCAACCTCATCTTCTTCACAGTCACTATTCCCTGGACCTATCAAGAATTGTGGAATCTGCAACTCTCCATCTCATCTGAATGACACATGTCCACAACTTCAAGATGATCCATCTGATTCATCTAGTCCAATGGAGCTCAATGTGGCATATGCTCAGCGAAACTTCAACCCTCAACAATCAGGTCAGTTTTTAGAAACTTCAACCAACCCCACTCTGAGCCCTTCTCTTCTACCTTTAACCCACCTCTGAGGTATGGTAATCCCATTTCTCATCCTCCTCAGTTCCCTCATCAAAATCCAAACCAGTTCCAATATGGTCAAAGTGGTGGTAACATCCATCAACCTTATCCTTTTGTTCCTCAACCCCAAAGGAACAATTCTCCTCCTGGATTCCACTATCCTAAAGAGCCTCCCAATTCCCCACCCAATACAATCGCTTTCCTAAGAACCAAAATCAAGGCCAACCCAATTTGGGACAAGCCTCTTCTTCTAAACAACCATGGGAAAGTGCTGTAGAGGATCTTGCTTCCTTCACCCGTTCTAGCCTCAAGAACATTGAAACCCAAATAGGTCAACTTGCATCCCACCTGAGCCAGCAACAACCATCCAATTCATCCCAACTCCCAGCTCAACCATTACCCAACCCTAAGGGTAATGTAAGTGCGATTGCACTTAGATCGGGAAAGAAAATTGCTATTCCCCATGTTGATTCCTCTACCTCCCCTTTCGATGTTGATCTATAAAATGAAAAGAACAAAAAGCTGGAAAAGGAACTTGAATCCACTCCTTCACCTCCTTCCATTCCTCTAAGGAACCCAATTCCTTTTCCTCAAGCCATATCCAAGCCTAAGAAGTCCTTTGAACCTGATCCTGAAATGCTTGACATGTTTAGACGTGTTGAAGTGAACATCCCCCTCTTAGATGCCATTAAAAAAATCCCTAAGTATGCCAAGTTTCTTAAGGAATTGTGCACCCATAAGAGGAAACTTAGGAACATTGAAAATGTTTCAACCCAACAGTCCATTCCCATGAAGTGCAAAGATCCAGGGACCTTCACGGTTCCATGTCAAATAGGGAGTTCCAACTTTGATGATGCACTCATAGACCTTGGAGCCTTAATAAATGTCATGCCCAAATCCATTTTCTCCAACCTTGGTCTAGGTCCCTTGCACCCAACGTGTGTTGTCATTCAATTAGCCAATCGAAGCCCTGACAGTCCTGAGGGGATAATTGAGGATGTTCTTGTTCGGGTCAATGATCTTATCTTCCCAGCTGATTTCTATGTCCTTGACATGGAAGGTGAGACGACCTCTTCTCGATCTCCCCTAATTATAGGAAGACCATTCCTCATGACTGCGAGAACCAAGATTTATGTCCATTCAGGCATCTTGTCCATGGAATTCGGTGACCAACTGGTCAAGTTCAACATTTTCCAAGCCATGCGATACCCATCTGAGGATCACTCTGCATTCTCAATCCATGCTTTTGAGGACACTTCTAAGATTCAATCTAACCCCAATCCACCATGTTCTTCATGTTCTAATGATAAAGGATCTTGTGAAATCTGCACCATGATTAACAAAGTCATAAATGGTGAAGTTGATGTGGACCTATCATTCATAGACTCCATCAATCTAGAGGAACTTGAAAACTCTCTTGAATCCCACATCAACTCTGATCTCTACTGCTACACCTTGGACAGTGTTGATGAAAATGATCCAAACCCTTCTGGAATCCATTCTCCTACTCCTAACTTGTCTAGCTCTCAAATCAAGGACGAAACTGATCTAAAACCACTTCCTTCACACCTCAAGTATGCATTCCTTTTCCATGATCCCTCCAACCCTGTCATTATCTCTGCTTCACTTTCTAAAACTGAGGAGTCCCAACTTGTTCAAGTGTTAGAGGAAAAAAAATGCCTTAGGTTGGACCCTAGAGGATATTCCAGGAATCAACCCTGCCCTTTGCATGCATCACATCCATCTAGAGGAATCATCCAAACCAATTAGGCAACCTCAATGAAGACTCAATCCACTCATACTTGAGGTAGTTAGGGAAGAGATTACCAAGCTTCTTCAAGCTGGTATTATCTACCCAATTTCTGATAGTGAATGGGTTAGTCCAATTCAAGTCGTTCCTAAGAAGGGCGGGATAACAGTTGTCACAAATGAACATGGAGAAATGGTCACAACTCGAGTGAAAAACAAATGGCGTGTGTGCATCGATTATCGCAAATTGAATGCTGAAACACGAAAAGATCACTACCCACTTCCTTTCCTTGACCAAATGCTTGAGAGATTGGCCGGAAAGTCACACTATTGCTTTCTTGATGGTTACACCGGCTACTTCCAAATTCCAATCGCACCTCAAGACCAAGAAAAGACCACATTCACTTGCCCCTTTGGAACCTTTGCCTATAGGCGAATGCCTTTTGGCCTTTGTAATGCTCCTGCAACATTATAGCGGTGTATGATGAGTATCTTTTCTGAATTCATTGAGAATTGCATGGAGGTCTTCATGGATGACTTTACCATTTATGGCGAGTCATTTGAATCTTGCTTACATTCACTCTCTTTGGTCCTTCAAAAGTGTGTCAAGTGCAACCTTGTGCTGAATTTTGAAAAATGTCACTTCATGGTTTCAAATGGGATTGTTCTAGGGCACATAATTTCTCAAGAGGGTATCCAAGTTGATCCATCCAAAATTGAGGTGATCCAATCACTTCCTGAACCCAAATCAGTTCGATACATTCGGTCCTTCCTTGGTCATGCCGGTTTCTATCGGCGATTCATTCAGAACTTCAGCAAGATTTCCCTCCCACTCACTCGTTTACTTCAAAATGATGTCACATTAAATTTTGATGAGGCTTGCAAGAGATCCTTCATTGAACTCAAATCTGCTCTCACATCTGCTCCAATAATCCAACCCCCAGATTGGTCCTTACCATTTGAATTGATGTGTGATGCTTCTGATAGGGCCATTGGGGCTGTTCTTGGTCAAAGAAGAGAAAACATTCCTCATGTCATCTTTTATGCCTCAAAAACATTGGATGAAACTCAATCACACTACACTGTGACTGAAAAAGAACTTTTAGCTGTGGTTTTTGCCTTGGATAAATTTCGGCCCTATCTCTTAGGTGCCAAAATCATCCTCTTCACGGACCACTCTGCATTAAAGTTATTACTTAAGAAAAGTGATTCCAAACCAAGGCTAATAAGATGGATTTTAATGCTCCAAGATTTTGACCTTGTGATAAAAGATAAACCTGGAAAAGAAAACCCTATGGCTGACCACCTGAGTAGAATTTCTAATTCTTCTCATTCTGAAATAATTGATCCTGAATTTCCAACTGAACACCTCTCATCTCTCACTCCAAAGTTACCATGGAATGCCCCAATTGTCAATTACTTGGTTTCTGGTGTTTTCCCTGAATATTTTTCAAAAGAACAAAAAGAAAAGATGAAAAGTGATTCAAAGCATTATTTTTGGGAAGATAATAAACTTTGGAAAACTGGGGTTGACATGGTAATTAGGAGATGTGTTGATGAAACTGAACAATCCTCCATCTTGGAATTCTGCCACTCAATGCCTGGAGGTGGTCACTTTGGACCACAAAGGACTTCTCGAAAGGTCCTAGATTCTGGATTCTTTTGGCCTTCACTCTTCAAGGACTCACACGAGTTCTGTCAATCATGTCTCACTTGCCAAAAGTTTGGCACAATTTCCAAAAGAAACGAAATTCCTCAAAATCCATTAATCTTCTGTGAGCTTTTCGATGTTTGGGGCATCGATTTCATGGGACCTTTTCCCCCTTACAATGGATTATCCTACATTCTCCTTTCTGTTGACTATGTTTCTAGGTGGGTCGAGGCCAAACCCACTAGGAAAGATGATGCTCAAACTGTGAGTGAGTTCCTCAAAACCCATATCTTCCATCGATTAGGAACACCACGTGCTTTGATAAGTGACTTAGGAACTCATTTCTGTAATAGAACCATGGAGTCACTTTTGAAAAAGAATGGGGTTGTACATAAAACATCCACTGCATATCACCCTCAAACAAATGGAATGGCTGAACTTTCTAATAGAGAAGTGAAAAGAGTGCTTGAAAGAATTGTTAATCCCACAAGAAAAGACTGGCCCGATAGACTTGGTGAAGCACTTTGGGTCTATTGAACAGCCTATAAGACACCCATTGGGATGTCTCCATTTAGGCTAGTCTTTGGTAAAGACTATCATTTACCAGTTGAAATCCAACATAAGTCATTTTGGGCTGTCAAAACTTGTAATTTTGATTGTGAAAAATATGGTGAAGAAAGATTGTTGCAGTTGACTGAATTGGAGGAGCTTCAACTCGATTCGTATGAGAACTCCATTCTCTACAAAGAAAAGTAAAAGTCACTCCATGACAAGAACATTCTTCGAAAGGTATTTCATGAAGGTGAAAAGGTAATGCTCTTCAATTCTCGATTTTGACTTCACCCAGGTAAGCATAATACTTGTTGGGAAGGTTCTTTTGTTATTACAAATGTTTTCCCATTTGGTGCAGTGCAAGTCCAAGACCCTTCTTCAAAAAGAACATTCACGGTAAATGGACACCGGTTAAAGCATCACCATGAGAGGTCTCACAATCTAGGAACCACGTCGACTTCCATCGAAACCCCAACCACTTCAATAGAACCACCACTGGATGGAGACCCGCCAAATCCAAACCAGGGGGAACCTATTTCCCTTTAACTCTCCCTCTCCTCAATCTCTCTTCCCTCTCTTCTTCTCTCTATTTCTTATTCTTCCTCTCTCCCTCTCATTTTTTTTCTATTTTCTCTTTTGTGTGGATGTGTCATTAAAAATAAAAAAAATGAAAAAAAATTAATTAAAAAAAATGAAAATTAACAAAAAAAAAAGGGGTATCATAATTACTCATCATCCAATATTGAAATTCTTTCCAACCATTTTGGGGAGTCAAAAGGCTTGTTTTAAACTCAAATATATTTAATTTTTATCTCAAACTTGGGTAAACAATTTTGTGTCAATAACAAACATTTTGAATGAAAAATTTTTGGTGGAAAATGACTCTCCCCTACCGTGAGGAATAACATTAGCCTTCATGACAAGGTCATCAATGTCCATCTTTTTCATTGTGTGTCTTCACCACTGATTGTGAGTCTTGAGTTTGTGGACCTTCGAGCGGAATTTCCATATTTTGTGTGCATTAATATGATAGAGGCATTTTCTAAGCCACATGAGAATCAGAATAGCCAAATAGCCTCCCGTTACCCTTACATTGATCCTACTTTTAAAAGCCCCTTTGAGCCTATGAAAACCTTTCTTTTGATAGCCACATTACAAGCCTAATACCTTGTCCCACCCAACATCTTCATGGATTTTCATTGTACAATTTATTGAAATTTAAGTGTGGGGGGAATGGACTTAATTTTTGGGCGTACTTCCATTGATTTCCAATGTGTCATCATATGCTTGAGGGCAAGAATCCATTCATGTGTGGGGGAGAGTTTGTAATTCTGTGAGCTTTGGGGTGTATATGTGTAATTTTCATTTGTACAAAAGTCATTTAAAAGTGTTCAGAAAAATGAAAAAAATTATATTAAAAAAATGATGAAAAAAAAGGAATGGGTTGTGTCTTGGGTGGGTCAAAAATCATTCATCATAAACCTTTGATCGTGTTATAAATACTAAAATTAGTTCCATGAGAAGATCAAACATGGGTTGGGAGATGACTGTGAGACTTTTTTCAAGCACAACTTTCGAAAAAAAAGAGGAAAAAAAAAAGAAAAAAAGAAAAAAAAAGAACACTTGAATCATCTTGTATTGTGTCATTATTGGAAGTCTTCCATGTTGTACATATTCTATAATCTCACCCTATTCCATTTTCTATCTCCCACACTTTTCATTCATCACACATTCATGCCCTTGTAAATATGTGTTTCTATTTCCTTTCAAATCAAATTTTAAAAAAAAAAAATGTGCATTGATTTTTCCATGTTGGTGTTTTTAACCCCTCTTTTCCTTTGGACATTATATACCTACCGGCCCATAGCCACTGAAAAACCCCTTAAAATACCTCTTTATTCTTGTACACATTATATTTGGGAATGGAAGCTGAGAGCTCTTACAAACTCTTTATTTTCACTTTTTGTTGGTGAATGAGTGAACCTCCTAAAATACATTTTTATCATCTTGAGAGGAGTAAGTTTTGAGTGCCTACATTTTCCAATTAAAACCTTGAACATGAAAAAATTAATTTTTTCTGATGCATTATTGGGAACCAAATTTGTGATGGAATTCAATATGGATGAGTGAAATAGCCTAAACCTTCCCTGATTGGAGAAAACAAAATTTTAATATTTGTTGGTGAGTGAAAATGATTTTGTCGTGTTTTTATATTTGTTGCACATGAGGACACGCGCAAATCTAAGTGTGGGGGAGTTTATGTTATTAATATTTTCATGACTTATTATATTCCCCCTTTACTTATTTTATATGAAATGTGCATAATTTGTGTGAAATATTAATGTTTTAATATTAAGTATAATATTTGAGCATTTTTAGAAGTAGTCTAATTGAGTCAGTTTAATGTTTTAATTATAACTATCACTATACTGATCCAAATTGTGTGGTTATTGTTTTTTAGGATTCTACTTTCAATATAAAACATTTCATTAGAAGGAACCATGATCCAATTCTGCTATTTGAAGGGTCATATGGTCCTCAAAAACAAGACCAATGAATTTGTGAACAAACTGGACCAGCCTTGAAGATTGATTTATTGGGCTCAATCCAGAAGTCCAAAAACATTAACTCTCCACCATAATTCGGGGGACACTACATGTCATCTTGGATAAAAATTTCAAGGCCCAAATACAAGGACAAGGGGACCAAATAAATCTTTTAAGTCTAGCCCACCATTCTGGACTAGAATTAAAATCAGTATAGTATGCATGACATATCTCCTGATTTAAGCATCCAAGCGAGCTGAGATTTTTCAGTGTGAAAGAGGAGACATAGGTGGACGCCTTTGTTGAAGAAGTCATTCGGATTTCAAGGTATCTGCCTGTTCAAAAATCCATTCACATTTTGGACATTGAAAAATCATGGATAGAAATGGACAGTTTAACTTTGTTTAATAAAACAGCCATAACTTTGGATCCACTTGTCAAAATGCCTCCATATTTTTACATTAGTCTGAAAACTGTATTATCTAAAACTTTTAAGAAGGAGATATTTGGAGATTCGGCTGTCTGAATTGCCAAATTGGCGATGCAAGTTGAGGGACAGATTGGGAATGCAAACAGTCCACTCCTTGGGCTATAAATACTCTCCCCTTCTCTCCTTGAGAGGGGTTGGCATTTCAGAAGAGAGGATATCATATTGTCACGACCAAAGTCTTGCCAAAGGATTGGGAGGACCTTCCATACTCAATTTTTCACTAGAGAGACCTTTCCTCCTCTCTTTGTTTTCACTTACTTTTGTGTTCTTCATTTTTGTAATCTTGTAATTCTCTTTCTTTGTAATTCTGTTTTAATGCAAGTTACTTCTTCAATATCTCTTATTCTCATCCACCTTCTGTAGTTTAATATTTATTTTCCTAAAATAGTTTAAATTCAGTTGAATCCCCTTCCCTTCTTTTGCTTCCTCATTCAATCGAAAATCCGTTTTTAATTATCATCATCGTTCGTGTGTGTGTGTCAACGTACCACTCTTTTCTAATCCCTTTATTTTTCTTCTATTCTTAATTTATCATCATAATTATTTTAACCAGAATATTAAACATCCAAATGTCTGAGTAAATCTCTCATTGGGGTGAGTTATAATTCGGGGATGTTAAGTGATTGAGATTTTTGCTCGATGAGTATTCTTTAAATTAATATTGTGTATGTTAAACTTAATATGTCATGGATTAATGATATGTTTTGTTTAACGAGTGGTTTCCATGGATTATTGGAACCATAAATACACTACCATAAATAAGTTTTGATTGAGATTAGAACCCTAAGTTAATTTAAGGCTTGGATTAAAGCCTTCACACTTAGGAATTCCAATCAACGTCAACTTATGACATGGGTGTTAATTTAATGCAATACAAAGTAAGGCTCAAGGATATCACATGCTTAACTCCCCAATGATGAACTCACCCTAATCTTTATCAATTTGGTAAATCAAACATCATCCATAAATCATTTCAATTAATCTCTGCAAACAAACCCCCCTAATCAAAATACAATCAACTAAAAACAAATGACTATTACAAAGTATCATCGCCGAGGATTCGACTCGAGTGTTGCTATACACATTAGCAGAGCACCGGAATTTTGACCGGTCGATAGGTGACAATCGGCCGTGCATTTCACCATTCTTTCACGCAAGCCACTCCTTTGCCAGATTTTGATGTTCGGGTCATAGAACTACACTTGTGTGAAATATTCCAAGCCATCTTCAAACTTGTGTTCATCATCCTTTTCCAAAATCACATTTCTCCATCTCTCGATTTTCAAACCCTGAATTTTGGGAAATGCTAGAAAACGACACCAACTTAAAATGTTCTTTTGTTCCACCTCCAGATTGTTAGTTCCTTTTTCATTTCTCTCTTCACTGCATCCCATAACCATTCTTTATCTTTCATCAAGAAATACATTATCGTGATATGTATCCTTTGATCGAACAGCTTTAGAATCATCAGATTTTCAACAGAAGATACTGAACCTTCCCTATCTTCCACTAGAATATTTCCTTATAATAAAAACTATCTATGTCTGGAAGCACCTTTACTCCCCCTTTTCTTCATAAGGCTTTCATCAAAAGTTATCCTAACTTATGATATTTTTAAATACAATTCAGAAAATAATTTTCTAGTTTCGATACAATGTGAGTGCATGGCTGCCTCAGAATGCCAAGTCCTTCTACATTCTCTCTACTTCTTCAACCATCATTATATACTTCATGAAAACCATATGATTCTATTATTCAAGTAATATTGTGAATGGTTATCATGAAATCATGAATAATTTCATGAGTCTTCTTCAAATCCTCATTCTTCTTCAATAATCCTCATATGGATGATACCTCGCCATTTTTCATTGGTGTAAACAATGCGTCACATTTGACACAAGTTCTTTGAAATTAGGATCAGTTCAAAAATCATTTGATTTTACATGTCCTTTACAAAGTGATATGATTTATCTTCTTTTAAAAAAAATACAACACTCTCTAACATCAAACACTTCTTACTTCCTTCTCCATCCAACTTAGTCCCAACAGAGTGTACCTTGATGTCTTTCTAGAGGAGGTTGTATCATTATCCCCTCAATGGGAGATTTATTTTGGGATAGAGCTACAAACAGTCATGTATCCTATCTCAATGTCTCTATATAAAATGTATCCTTCTAAGTTGTGGGAGCTACGAGTATAGATCAAAGATCTATTTTTTCATGTTTTTTTGTTGTGTGTGTCACCTTAGGCTGCACCTGTTATTTTTGTGAAGAAGGATGATGGAATTTTGTCATTTTATATCGATTATCATCTCTTAAACAAAGTGAAAGTAAATAACTGCTTTCCTCTTCTACAGATTGATGATTTATTCAATCATATGAAATGAGAAAGTTGGTTATCGAATATTGATCTATGGTGAGGATATCATCTAATGCGGGTGAAGGATGAGTATATTCTAAAGAATGATTTATGTTGTTTTCATGGGCATTATGAGTTCATTGTGATGTAGGTTAGTGTGATGAACGCTCTAGCTGTGTTCATGGGGTTGATTAACAGAGTGTTCGGAGAGTTCTTGGGTAAGTTCATAGTGGTTTTCATTAATGGAATCATTGTGTACTCTATGTCTAAGGAGGTGTGTGAAGAACATTGTTGTGCTATTTTGGGAGTTCTTCGTTGTGATCAGCTATTTGGAAAGTTTTCAAAGTGAGATTTTTTGGCTCATGAAGTCTATTTCTTGGGGAATTTCATGTTCCAATAGGAAGTAGTTGTGGACCCTTCAAAGATAGATTCAGTTGTGTCTTGGGCATCCCCTAAGACAATGTAAGTGGTGTAGATTTTCAATGGTCTTAATAGCTATTATAGGAGGTTCATAAATGATTTCTCTTAGGTTTCGAATCCTATGACAGACTTGACTAGAAAGGATAGGTAATTATTGTGGACTAACCAATGTTAGGCATCTATTGAGTACCTAAAGAATAGGTTGGTCAACTCTATAGTCTTTTTTTCTAATAGAGAAGTTTCCTATGATTCTTCGCATCTTGTATTGGGATATTTTCTAATTAAGTAGTGATTGGTTGTTTCTTATGGGTCTGGGAAGTTACATACCATGATAGTAATTATTCCACCCATGATCTTGATTTGGCGATAATTGTGTTTTATTTGAATGTATATCAATATTACCTCATCAAAAATCATTTTGCGGTTTTTACTGACCATAAGAGCCTAAGGTATATCTTTTCCTAGTGTAAATTGAACTTGTTTCAGTGTCGGTGGATAGAATTCTTGTATAATTATGACTTAGATATTTCATATGCAGTAGGAAATGGAAATTTTATATCTAATGTGCTAATAATAAAGTCGTTTAGTCATGTCGTGCATGAATTTGGGGATTCCTGGAGAGTGTTGGAAAAACTATCAGTGATAAATCTATATATAAGATAGGTTAGAGGTTGAGTTTGTCTTTTCCAGATGAAAATGAAGTCATATTTGGTTTAGAAAGTAGAGGATTCCCAGTTGGGGGATTATAAGGTGGAGGTGTAGAGATTATGGGTTTTTTTTAGCAATTCCTCTGATGGTTAGTATGAGGATGGACAACATCATGTGTTATTATGGGGAAGGCTCATCATTCCTTTAGAGATGCATGAGATGGTTCTTCGGGAGTTCCATGGTTCACTTTTTGTGGTCCATCCTAGAGTGAACAATATATACCGAGATTTGAGAGGTTAGTTTTAGTGTCCTGTGTTGAAACATTCATTTTTGGAGTTTGTTTCTCAATGGTTGGTCTACCAGAAGGTGAAGGTCGAGCTCGGTGTTCCCAATGGTTTTCACCAGTTGTTAAATGTTCCCCACAGGATTTGGGAGTACATATAGATGGACTTAATTTCTATTTTAACCTAAGATCAGGGATACTAATATTCTATATGGGTTATATTGGATCTTTTTATGAAATAATCCTCCTTTATAGCGATCAGGGGGCTGATCTCAATAGAGGTTTTCTAGAGGAAGTATTGGGAGGAGGTGGTATGACTACATGGAGTCCCGAAAACAATCATCTCTGATCATGATCCTTTTTTTAACTCATAGGTGTGGAGAGGCCTCCAAAATTCTTTTGGATCTTAGTTGTTCCTTATAACTGTTTTTCATGAACATACATATGGTCATATAGAGTAGAGAATTTGTAATCTTGAATTCATGTTGTGCTCATGTGTCCTTTGCAACATCCCATATTTTCTCAATGATACAGACCTTTTTTTGTTTAAATTCATTTTTTTGGACTTAATGATGTTTATTAAGGGATTCATGGAAGTATCGGGGGTGTATGGGGTTTTTTCAGAGCCTATATCCCCAAAATTTAAAGAAAAATATTGGGTCGCATGGTTAGGAGAAACTGTGTAGCCCAGCCTGCATAGTTAATGTAACCATGCAGCCTAAGATAGTGGGGTGTTGGGGACCAAATAGTTTTTCTACAACCGTGATACCCTATGAGAATGGTCCTGTGGGATTACAAACTCCTGGGATAGTGTCCATTCACATTGTTTGGCCAAACGTGCAGCCAAACCATGCACCTCTATCTATGTGGGTGAATTTTTTCTTTTACCTTAATGAACCTAAAAATATAACCCCCATTTATCCCTCTCTTTTTTAGTGTGCAGGAGATCCTCCTCCTTCATTTATCTCTGCTCCTCCTAATCTAGGTATTGATATAAATCCTACATTCAAACTCCAATTCCATCTCCTTCAGGTGCATTGGAAATATCGAGTTAAGATCTATAATCCTCATGCTTCTATTTATCATTATTATTCTCCTCTATTACGCTATTTAGGTGCAATCTCTTTTTCTCCAATTTCAGGGAATTTAAAATTTTCTTTGATATCTTCCATTATAGATTAATTCAAGGGACACAAGCATATGAGTGGTCTTCCACAGGACAAAGTCAGGCGGTACATTTCCTTATCCCAAGTTTCATCACTTTTCATATGGTGTGTCATTATGTCATGTGTCAGACCCTTCCGGTGACACTTACAATTTGATAATTAAATTAAATTAAATGTTTTTTCATGTTCATAACAACCCTAGTTAGTCGAGATTCACCACTTTGGGTAATCACCTTTGACTTTAACCACTCTGATGGGTGTGCTTCCTTCTTCGAGGAATAATCCCCTTCTAACTTAAGTTGATAGAACACCTTTGAGGTATGTTGAACCTATAAAAAATCCTTAAGTTATTGAATTGAATTAATATGATATTTTTCATGACTTAGGCCCTTAAGATTGATAAATTATCCCTCATACTTTTTGTCTTATACATTATGCATGTTTCCTAGTTCCTTATGCTAATTTTCTTTATACTTATGATTAAATACACATTCTTATTCTTATTCCCATGTATGAATTTCCTTGTAGAATTGTTATTATCCTTAGGTTTAATGGATTTTATATTTGGCCTAATTACATAATTTTAGGGCTTGGATAAAATTCTTGGCAAGCTTTCTTAGCTTGTTGTTCATGAAAATTATTATTGTTATGTGATATTGGTTATTATTCTTGGCCTGCTTTCAGTTCAGGAGTGAAATCCAGTCCCAACTTAAGTACTTTGTGGATGGACACATCATGATTGTCTTGGGACTATTATAAATTCTAGGAGTGACACTTGGATTTCCTTGTACGGGCTCTTCAGGCAGATTACTTTTACTCTTGAGTGACACTGGTTCCCTAAGAGAGAAATCATGGATGGACTCACTAGCAGGTCCCCTATGTGAGATACCTGGTATAGACTCAGAGGTTACCATAACTACAGTTATATGAGGAATGTCATTATAATACACCTTGGATGGACTCTATGGTATTGGTTATATTGGAGGCTCTTGTAGAGACCCTTGGGATTCTTTGTAGATCGCCTTATATGGGATCAGGATACCATTATTGGATTTGAAGGATAGATTGATGAGATATGTTTGATTCCGTTTTTATTAAATTATGATCATACCTAATTTATGTACTAGGGACACATCCACCAAGAAAAATCTCAAGATTGGGGTTATTCCACACTTGATTCCCTATTCTTTATGACTCATGTGCACACCTTATTAATTGTATAGCTCATTTGGTCAGACATCCATCTTAGGCCGAAGTAGGTCAAATTAATATAGCTTTCATTGAGGAACCCATGCCAAGTATTATTAATTTATTTAATTATTTCCTCGAATTCATCTCTATTGGAAAACTTTTTATTATATTTTTCATGAACTGGTTTGATTGAGACATTATTGGTGGTGGCCTGCTGAGATTATATCTCACACCCTACTTAATCCACTTTGGTACCTAAGAAGACTCCATGATTGAAGGTATTGATAAATGGAAGAAGCTAGATTCTGATGCTTGATTTATAGTTCTAGGATGGAGTATGGGGGCAGAGGACTAAGAATATGCTCATGATTCTAGTTGTAGCAGTTTTTGGTCATTTTGGTATTTTTTATATCATTTAGTATATGCATGTATCCCTTGTTCCCCACATGATCATTTTTGTATAGATACTTGAGAATCATAATCATTTTGTATCTACTTGATATTTATATTTCACCAGTTATTTATTAATCTTGCTTGATTTATTATTATTGTCCCACTGCTATATGTCTAGTAAAACAGTTACCGTTATGGCAGGTTACTGGTCTGGTTATATGGTGTCTACTTCTCTTGTTTCTTATTTATTATTCCAAATATTTATCATTATGCTACACTCTAACTTATGAGGGAATATTCTCCTCTTGGACACACCATAGGCCCTCATTACTATTTGGTAGCCTCTGGTATTTGGGGAGGCATGCTTGAGGTCTTGTGTCCACCGTCTCGGGGCTCCGCTACATGGCATCCAGGGTGGGATGCTACAAAGTGGTATCAGAGCATTTTTTTAATTTATCTTACTATTTGGGAATTATAAATGAGACTAGGATAATGGAATATTTAAATGATCCTATTCCTATCAGTAGATAACCCACATATTGAGGAAATCCAAATTACATGGGATGGGTAAATGCTGTTATTTCTTGCGCTTGTTATAGTTTCACAAATTTCACTATTGGGTGATGCACTTATTTTGTGTTGTTATTAATGTCGATGTCATTATAAAGGGTTTTTTATCCTTCCCTGACAATATAAGGGTGTATAAGTTCATTCATCACACTAGACACCATAGGACTTAAATTTCAGGCATTTTTTCATGCCATATTTAATTTTTAGTGTGCATTCACTATGATTCATGTGTCTTTTGTTGTACTGTGACTATTATATATATATATATGGAATTGTGTTGAAATATCCTATAAGACTAATAAAACATAACTGGAACTTGAATTTCCTTACTTAAAATAATAGTGGTTTTCTACATAGGTTAATGTAGGCACCTCAAGTAGTCGGTTATAGAATGTTGATCCATGGGCCATTGGTCGCATGGATTGGAATGTGTTAAGGTTAGGATTAAGTGGACATAAAATTTCAATTTATCAGGTGTATGGGACCTTATAAATTGGAAATCTTGATCCATCTAATTCAAAAATGTAAAGTAATTTGAAACCTTAAATGAATACAAAATTAAAATTAATATAACCTTTAAAGTGAAATGGTCATCTTATAGGTTCAATATGAGACCTTGACCCTGATTGGGCCTAGTAATGGGATGTAGTATGTGTCTATTGAGTTTTTTGTGACATTAATTACCACCTAGGACTAAATTAAGGAGAAATAAAATATGTGTGACATGTTATAGGAAGACCTTGTACCTGTCCTTTTCTTATCATCGCTTTTACTTTTAGATATTATATGAGGAGTGTGCTTGGTAATTATAGATTTTTTCCACCGTGATGTCCTCAATTTGTATGCTAAGAAAGTGTTAATGAGAATTATTAAGAGGTGGTGGTCCCTAGTTTACCCATAGTACCTCATATAGTTCTACCTAAGGCTCCTCTTGTTGATCTTACATTGGGAACTGATTCTTAGCTCCCTGATACCTTATTCCACTTTATGTAGTCTCTACAGAGTGATCCCTAGCCTACCCCAACTATGGTAGAGATGAATTGATATTTTAATAGCAACATCCACCCACCTTCCTGAGGGATGTAAACCTTAGGCTACTGATTCATGGATAGAGGCCATGCTATCTATCTTCAACCATCTTGAGATGCCTATAGAGTATAGGGTCAATATTTCTTCCTACATGTTATGTGATTCCGCTAAAATTTGGTGGGATATCATCTCTCAAGCTGGGTTTCATCAGGTTATGTTCTAGTAAGACTTTCAAATATCCTTATATAATAATTTATTTACACAAACTCTGAGATCATACTATTCCAGTGAGTTCATGCTTCTTCAGTAGGTCACTATGACCATGCTAGATTATTCTACTTTCTTCACCGAGCTCCATCATTTCTCTTAGACTCTAACAGGTGACAAGTTTATGACTGTGAGGAATTTTGAGGATGGTATTGTGTATGTTGTCCACTCATATGTGAATATATTATGGTTGGATATCATTACTGAGATAGTGAACTCGGTCAGGATTTTAGAACATAATCTGAGAGAAGCTGGCAATGTGACCTAGGGCAGTTCAGTTCTAAGGCAGGGTGATGGTTAATCTGGTAGAAGGAAGAACCATTTAGAGGGTGAATGTGGGGTAAGTACCATCCTAATTACGTGCACTAATATCAATGTGGTGTTTCACTAGTATATAAGGCTAGGCCATAAAAATACCCAGTTCATGAGGAACCTGATTGAGTGTCGATCTTTCGGCAAGATGGGTTACCTTCAGTGCTTCTTCCAATATTTTCCTCTAATGTCTAGTGAGAGAAGATCTATACCACTACCACTATATATTATAGGGATTTTTTCTTCTACTGACCAATCAAGCTGAGGTGGTGGTGGATATGGCCAATTTATTTAGGCTTCATAGGATCAGTGTCAGTGGAGCGGACCTGCCCAATCTAGTCTGGCAGAATATTAGGGCCACAGTTCAGGCCATATATTTGTATTACATCTTACACCTGAGAAGCAGAGTGTAGATATATTTATAGTTATAGGTACAATTCAAGTAGACTCTACTTTATTTTTTTCCTTTTTGATATAATTTCTTCATGATCTTTTATATCTACAGTGGTTTTGGAGAGTATGGGCCTTTAAATTGAGTACTTATATGGAGTTATGTCTCTCTACACAATATTAGGGGTTAGAGTAGAGGGAATATTCTAGTGCCAGGAGTTCCCCCATGAGATAGGTGGGTACAATTTCTTATGTATTTTCTTCATCCTTGAGATGAATAGCTTCTAAATCATTCTCAGTATGGACTGGCATGTTCCTTATCATTCCCAAGTGGATAATTATCATCAATGGGTGTTCTTTACATCACCTGAGGTTAGCATGTATATCCATAATGGTGAATGGGATATCTAGGTTGGTCGACCTGGACCTGAGTGCACTAGGCTAGGTAAGGTTACAACATAGATGGCAAGTATCTTTGTGAGCGATCAGGGAATATAGTTAGTATAATTCCCTCCTATTTTAGATCATTTTAGTGATGTATTCCCTAATAATTTCTATAGATTAGCTCCTAACATATAGGTTGAGTTCACCATCAAGATAGTGTCATATGCGACACCATTTTTCATTCCTCCCTATAAGATGACACCTACAGAGCTCGAGAGACTCAAGAAATAGCTTAAATATCTACAGGGAAAAGGTTTTATCTGACCCAGCACCTCACCCTGGGGTTCATCTATCCTTTTCTCCAAGAAATAAGATGATACCCATATATTTTTTGTGGATTACCACCGACTAAACCAACTTATGGTGAAGAACCAGTATCCACTACCTCTTATATATGACCACTTCAACCAGCTCCAAGGAGAAATAATTTTCTCTAAGATCGATTTAAGTTTGGGCTACCATCAAGTACATTTGAGACCATCATACTTACCACATATATAATTATGGAGTAGGTGCAACTTGTATGAGTATTTAGTTGTGTTGTTTTGTCTGATGAACATGATGGTAGCCTTTATGTTTATAATGAATCAGGTTTTCCACCCATACCTTGATTCTTTTGTGGTGGTGTTGATAGAAGAAATATTAGTGTATTATCACACCAAACACAAGCATGCCACCCATATTAAGATCATGATGAGTACACTAAGAGAGCATCATCTATATGTTAAGATCATAAAATTTCACTTTTTTATCAACAAGGTTCACTTCTTGGGTCATGTCATTTTAGAGGCAGACATATTTGTTGGCCCGGAGAAGGTGAGAATTATGGCTTCCTAGGATTATCCTAAGAATGTGTTTTACATACACGGTTTCTTGGGACTAGATGGATATTACAGGTTATTCATATAGGATTTATCCTACTTAGTAGTTTCTCTTACGGGCTTGACTATGAAGGGTGTGAAGTTCGTCTGGTCTAAAGCTTGTGAGACATCTTTTCAGGAGTTGAAGGTAAGAATCACTTCAGTGAAAATACTGATTATGCCTAAGTTGGGAAGAAGGTATATTTATTACTTTAATGCTTCAAGAATTAGTTTGGGAGTAGTTCTAATGTAAGGTGATTAGTTTTTAGTGTACAGTTCCCACCAATTAAGACCTCATGAGCAGGATTACCCTATGCATGACCACGAGCTAGCTACCATTATCCATGCTCTATGCTGTTAGAGGCACTATATTTTGGTTTAGTGGTTCATTATATACATGGATGATAAGAGTCTTTAATACATATCTACACAGTGATACCTGAATCCAAGGTAGCACAACAGGGTTGAATACCTATAGTCATTTGACTTTGATATTTCTTATACAACTAGAAAGGGTAATGTTGTGGTAGATTCCTTGAGCCATAATAATCATATACATACAATATAAAAGGACATTAGTGAGTGGTAGTTGATGGATTTTTTTTAAAATGAACTTGTAGGTTTAATAACATCACAGGTAGTTGGTTTTAGTAGATCTGGCAGTGACATCCTCCCATATGGTGCGAGTTTGAATAAGTCAGTTATTTTATTCCAAAGACCTCATCCTGAGGGAGAGTGTCTTGGGTGAGAATCCACCACCTTATTTAGTTGTTTATGAAAATGAGATAATAATTTTCTATGGGCTTTTTTGGGTGCCTTTAGATATATTGGAAGAGTTGATGAGGGAATCTCATGCCTCTATTTGGGAAGTTCACCCAAGTTTTACCAAGATGTATCAAGAAATCCATCATCAATATTGGTGGCTAGGTATAAAGAGGCATATTGTTGGATTTATCATTATGTGTTCCACCTATAAGTAGGTGAAGGTGGAGCACCAGGGACCTGTAATGATATTATAACCTCTATCCATATCTAAGTGGAAATGGAACGACGTCACCATGGACTTCATGATGGAATTGCTAAGATCTCATCAAGGCAATGACGCAGTATGGGTGTTTCTGGATAGGCTATCCATTGTCACATAGTTCCTACCTATCTGAGATACCATCTTAGTTGGTTATATTGGGAGTCTATATATCTAGGATATAGTATGCCTTCATGGTGTTCCATGTTCTATTATTTCAGAAGGAGATGCTCGGTTTACCTCATGGTTATGGCAAGGGTTACAGAAGGAGCTAGGTTTATAGGTTCTCTTGAGTATAACATATCACCCTCAGACTGATGGGCAGTCTGAACGGATGATATGGGTGTTAGAGGAAATTTTGTGGGAATACATCCTTGATTTTTAATATTCATGGGAGAAACAAATACCTATGGTTGAGTTTTTCTACAATGACATATTTTAGCCAACAATTCAAATGGCTCTATATAAGTCCCTTTATGGTAGGTCATTCTATTCACATCTATGCTTGTTAGAGTCATGTGATTCATCACTATTGTGTCCTCATCTCATTCAGGATACTTCAAAGAATTTTAGCCAATTCAGAAGTATATAACTACAGCTAAATCTAGGCAAATTTCTTATACCAATCATTTTCATCAGCCTCTATATTTTGAGGTGTGACATCAAGTATTTCTATGTGTATCGCCTAGATTGGGTTATAGATGAATTTTTATACAGGGAAAGTTATCTCCTTGATATGTCGATCCTTTAGAGAGAGTGGAGTGAGTCAGGTTGGTAGCCAATTAGTTTCTATTACATCAGAGGTGTCGTACAATGCACGGCGTCTTCCATGTATCATAGCTTCATCGTTATCATTCTGACCTGTCTCATTCATTTTAACCTAAGGATATGGATCTAGAGGAGGATGTTTCCTTTGAGGAGAATCTAATATATATCATTGATTATATCAAGAAGGCTCTCCAAGGTAGGTCAGTTCCTCTGGTCTGGGTACTATGGCAGCACAGACACATACAGGACGAGACCTAGGAGCAGGGGTAGATGTACATGCACAGTGTCTATAACTTTTCTTAGATCAAATTTTTTCACCCTTGGAAGGGAAACTTGGGGATGAGTTGTCTTAAAAATGGTAGGTTTTAACATCCTAGATTTTCTCAATGGTATTAACCATTTTATTTTTGTTAAAATTCCTTTTTTTGTCCCTAATGATGTTGGCTAAGGGAGTCATGGAGGTCTTGGGGGTGTCTGAGGCTTGTTTGGAGCTTGAGACCTAGACATTTGAAGAAGCGGACTGAGATGCACAGTTAGGAGAAACTATGTGGCCCAACTCACATGGTTTATCTAACTTTACGGCTTAAGAAAGTGGGGTGCTAGTGGCCTCATGGTTTTTTTGTAATCATGTGACCCTATAAGAACAGTCATTTGGGATTGCAGAGCCCATAGACAAGGTATATTCATGACATTGGCTCATGGTTTGGCTAACCGTGCAGAAAAATTGTGTGCCCATATCTTTTTGGGTGAAATACCTCTTTTTAACTAAATGAACATAAAAAATATGACCCTCCTTTCTCCCTCACTTTTTTAGTATGCGGGAGCTCCTCCTCCTTTATTGAGCTCTCCTCCTTCTAATCTAGGGATTGAGATAACACTTTCATTTGGACTCTATATCCATCTATTTAGGGTGTGTTGGAAAGCTTGGTGTAATATCTACACTCCCCTTACTTCTATTTCTCATTTATCTTCTCTTATGTTCTTCTATTTTGGTGCAAGATCTTTTTCCCCATTTTCTGGTAATTTTATGATTTCCTTGATATCTTCCTTCCTATCTCAATTTGAGGGCCTCCAATGAATAATTGGTCTTCTATGGGACTAAGGTAGGTGTTCTATCTATTTTTTGAAAGTTTAGTCACTTTTTATATGTTGCATCATTGTGTCTCATGCATTACCCTTCCTACAATGCTTCTAATTTTCTAAATAAATTAAAATTAATGTGTTTTCATTTCTGACATGACCCTAGTGAGCAGAGAATCACCACTTTGGGTGATCTCCTTGACTTTAACCACTCATATGGGTGTACTTCCTTCTTCGAGGCCTAGTCCCTTTTTAAATCAAATTTATAGAATACCTTTGAGGTTTCTTGAACCTATAATAAATTCTTTAAACTATTGAATTGAATTAAGATGTATTTTTTTCCATTAGTTAGGCCCTTAATCTTGATGCCTTACCCCTTATACTCCTTTTTTATACATTACACACATTGCCTTGTTTCCTATGTTAATTGCCTTATTCTTATTATTAGATCCTTATTCTTATACTTATTTCAATGTGTGTATTTCCTTGTATCCCTGTGATTATTCTTAGAATTAATGCCTATTGTCTTTGGCTTTATGCCATAATTTCTTATCTTAGATAAAATTCATGGGCTAGATTTCTTAGCTTTTTTCCCGGAAAATGCTTGATGTTATGTGATATTGGTTGATATGATTGACCTTATTCTGAGCCGAGAGTGAACATGGGTCCTGATATAATGAGGCCATGTATGCACTCATTGTGCTTGGCTTAGTACTTCTTGACATGCCAAGAGAAACACTAGGATTTCCTTGTATAATCTATCTAGGATGATTACTTTTATTCTTGAGTGATACTAGTTCCCTAGGGGAGAAACCATGGATGAACTCATTAGAAGATGTCTATACCAGACCATGGGTGATACTCGGCCCCCTATGTGAGATACCCAGTATGGACTCAAAGGTTACCATACCAAGATTGATATGAGGGATGTAGTTATGGGTTGCCTTGGATGGACTCTGTGGTATTGGTTATGTCGAAGTCTCCTGTAGCAACCCTTGGGATGCTTTATAGATCACCTTGGATGGGTTCAAGATGTAATTGTTGGATTTGATGGATTGCTTTCTGGGATACGTGTGATGACTTATTTATTAAATTTCAAGCATGCTAAATTGATTTACTAGGGATGTTTCCACCAATCTGAATCGCAAGCTTGGGGTTAGCCCACAATTTATGCCCTATTCTTAATGACCCATGTGCATACCTTATTACTTGTACAGTTCCTTCGGTCAGACATATGGATTAGGCCAAAGTGGGTGGAATCAGTCAGGCTTCCATTGAGGGATCTATACAGAGTATTATTTAATTATTTATTTAATTATTTCCTTACATTCACCTATGTGGGAGCATTGTTCATTATATATTTCATGAACTGTCTTGATCAAGACATCGTTGGTGGTGGACTACTGGAATTATATCTCACACCCTATTTGGTCTACCTTTGGTACCTAAGTAAACTTCATGATTACAGGTATTTATAAAGGGAAAAGGAAATATTTTGATTCTTGATTTACAGTTCTAGTATGGAGTATGGGGGAAAAGGATCCAGCTTATTCTTGTGATGCCGGTTGTATAAGTTTTTTTACTTTTTGGTATTTTTTATAGCACGTGCTATATGATTTTATCCCTTGTTCCCCACATACTCATTTTTATATATATACTTTTGCATCATCATAATTTTGTATAAAAATTATATTTATATTCATCTAATTATTTATTGACATTTCTTGATTAATTATTATTGTTCTACTGCTATTTGTATGATATTACTACTTTCACTATAGCGGGTTACTGGTCTGGTCATGTAGTGTCAACTTCTGTTGTTTCCTATTTATTATTAAAAATATTTATTATTGTTCTACACTATAACTTATAAGGTAATATTATCCCCACAGACACACCTTGGTCCCTCGCTGTAATTCAGAAGCCTCTGGCATTCAGAGAGGCATGCTTGAGGTCTTGTGGCCACTATCTCGGGGTAAAGTTGTGTGTAATCTGGGGTAGGATACTACTTCCTAGATTTTTTAGGTTCATGGATGAGGAACCTTCCATTGTTTGAGTTTAATTAAAATAATATTTATCACTCTACCATTTTTATGGTTATTTTTGAATCATTGTTCAGCTGACCTTGTTATTCTCCATTTTTCTGCAACAGGATCGGAGAGGTAGCAATTCTTGGGTATAAACTAGTACATAATATGATTGAGATGGTTTAGGTAATTCATGATAGGATAAAGGTATAAATGGATCATCATAAATCCTATAAAGATCATATTATGGGACCTATGGAGTTCTATGTTGGAGATTATGTGTTCTTGAAGGTGACTCCTCATCATGGGAAGCAAAGGTTTGGCCATGGGATTAAGTTGTCTCCCCAGTTTTTTGGGCCTTTTGAGGTGTGGAATATCAGATAAAAATTCCCATGAAGATGATCCAGATACATGATGTTTTTTAAATGTCATAGTTCCATCATTATCTTCACAAAAACTCTCATGGAATCGATTGGGAAGAGATCAATTTTGATGATGATGCAACCTTATGGGAGTGGCCTGTGGAGATCCAAGACATCCAGGAGAATTTGTTGCATGAGAGTTGTATTCCCTTATTTCATTTCTTGTAGTATCATGATGGTATAGAGGAGAGTACTTAGGAATGTGATTCATATATTCTCACTCAATACCACAAGTTTTTTTATGTTTAGCTCTTCTCTTATAACATTGTTCATTTTAGGGATGTTGAACTTTATGGTTTATGAGATAGTTTCAACTTGTTGTTCATTATGGATTTAATATTGTTTGAGAGGTATCTCCCCCGAGAGAGTGTTTAGGAGATTATTTTTTATGTTGTCTGTTTTTTTCTTATTCCTCTAATGAGGTGGTTGAGATCCTAATATGGAGAGATTATTGAGAGGTATCTTGTAAGGTGGCTATTTGGATGACACCTTTTCTTCTGTCTAGTTTTCCTTGGATTCTCAAGGATGATAATTGTTTTAGAGGAATATAATTTTAGGTCCCATATTCATTTAGTCTGGCCATTTTTGTGTTTTTAAGGCTCATGGTGCTTGTAGGAGGCTAAGAGTGAGTATAGGTGGGTTTGGTATCTAAAAGCTAGAAGCTGGGAGAATAAACGATGTGTAATTATTTCACGCTGTGTATTAAAAGATCATATATTTTTAAGGATGTTTCACATGGTACTTTATGACATGTAATAATTCATCATTAAAAGGTTTGAGGAAACACATTTTTTGGCAATATCTGACCCCCAACATTTACACAATATTTAAGGATTACATGTCATGTAAATTCCCAATACAATGTGGATCATATAGGGCCTTGGTTTTTCTCAAAACTTATGAACCTCCTATTGATTCTAGGAGATACAATGGAGGCCACTTCTAGTTTTTTGGATTCCTTCTATGGGTATTGATCCTTGGATTCCATCTTCAATCTTTGGTTATTTGAAGTGTGTTCTTTATTCGTTTTCTATTGGATTGTACTTGATAGGTCTCGTTCTTCCCATTTCTTCTCTCCATGCTATTGAGATTTATTTCCATATTTCAAATGGGGGGTTTTGTGGTTTTTTGTGGTTTTTTTGTGCGGTTTTGGTGCAACATCCTTGGAGGGATGAAGTTCTTACAAGAGAGGTGATCAGAGATCCATAACATTGGTCCATTATCATGTGAAGAACATTAAAACCTTTGAGGTAAGTGATTCATTTCTTCTATTTTATTTACATGAAATCATGAATTGATCATGCTTTATCCATTTGTATGTAAATTAAATTAACCTAATAATATTAAACTAGATAAAATAAATTGGTTGTGATCGCAAGTTGATGATGTTATTGCTTTGTACCATAATAGTAGTTTGGATCATAATTTTCTAGATAGTGTGATATCTTTTCTATTCTTTGTTATCTTATTTTTATTATTGGAGTGGCATGTTGAAATTGGTAAAAAATGTAAAACCATACTTTATTAATTAATTAATTGGTTTTAGAATAAAGATTCATGTTTTTAATCTAGTGGTTTTTGTAATTTGATAATGATCAAATTGATGCAATGCGCATGTGTAATTAAAATAATCTTGCATCTGATTAATGTAATTGATAAAGAATATAAATAAAGTTTTTGATTTTTTTATAACAATTGAAAAGGACTGATAAATTAGAATGGTTGGATTCTTGGAAGCATGTTTAAATTAATTTTTTAATTAATTTAGTAGATTATTATAACTTTATGCCTTAGGTTTCCCATAATTGGAACCTATGAATGATGAATCAGTTAATTTAATATAGAATAAGAATCGCTTGTTTGATAAATATAATTTTTAGGGTCTGAGTTTCCTATATTCTTGATAAGGATGAGTTCTTTGAGTTTAGATCCAAAAGAGTTCGTTTATGTGTGAAGGTTATATGCCTTGTTTTAGGGCCTAGATTACATAGTTGGTTGTGATTTTTTCTTCCTACTCTTTTTGTGATGTTCTCTAGATAATATCCTTGTATTATAATCTTGGGGGGAGGCTCGAATGATGTGGCAGTAGTTGACACATATGATGGAGAGATGAATCAGTATATGTGTGTGGGTGTCAAGGATGGAACTGGAGGTGATAGAATGGGTTAAATATGGGCTTACTCATTGATGTGATGTTAAGATTTGTGATTCTCTCTTATGAATCTATTGAATGTTTGATGGTTGGGTTTATTGTTTTTATCTTCATTCCTTTCCCCACTACTTGAGGAAGTTATATGTTATTGGTTTCATGTTTCCTCTTGGTGGTAGATTAGGATGGTTTTCCTAGAGTACCTAGATTATGGAATTATTCTAATAATGAATAAATAATTATTAACTCTTGGATTTAGTGTTGATGGAATGAAAATGCTAAAAAAATGTTAATCTTGATGAAACATGGACTCAATTTGGATTATTCTTGGAGGTAATAGACATTAATATAATGGTAATTAATGTAATATAATATGGAATAATTTTAATAGTTAATTAATGGATAATTAATTAATTAACATAATTAAATGATAAAAAGAAATAATAAATTTAATATATCTCATTAATTGTTTATGTGCTTATAGTATATCTGGTATTGGCAATGGAAGTCAGAAGTTAGAGCGATGTTAGCTGTAATTGACTCTAAGACAAGGTTATTCCCATAGTGTGGTTGTGAGATCTATTATATCATGTATATTATGTGATTTCATATGCAACCCCACCCATGTTAGTTAGAAAAACTGACACCCAGTGAACTCTAGGAGGTTGTTTTCCCCAACATCACGGTGGGAGGATGGATGGTTGACTACCCCCTCTGGCCCTGCTCTCTACTCTTCCTAGTTACTTGTATTAGTATGAATTTTAGTTATTTTTACCATATATATTTGTAGAGGTGTGTAATTTATTGTGGTTATTTCACAAACATGTATTATTGTATATAGTATACAAAGGATTATTATAGGTATGATGGATGTAGATTTTGCAATGGCTTTAGGTACATAATCAGTGTATGGCCTATAGTGGCTTGAGGTATAATACCCGATGTATGATATATTTCATATAGGTTTTGGTGGATCCCATAATCTAATTGGTTACTATATATGGATATGTGATATGGGATTATGTAATAATGTGATGCATAAGGTGAATGTTGTGATGCCTTTCCTAGGTGTCTTCAAGATGGCCTATTTTTTGAGAAAGATGGCTCAGGATGTGAGACGTTGGGGAATAGTGTAAAACCATTTGTGAAGCAAAAGTGGGATACCCTTAATGTTTCATTATTATATTATATGCTCCCTTGTATGTGATACTTCGTGAGAGATATCCATAGTGAGGCTGGGAACTTAGTATACATGTTTAGGGGATGAGTTAGTTTCATTGTTGTTTATTGTACTTTAGCATGATTTCTTTATCTTTTTCATGAGAAGATATGGGGATAATCCTATTTAGTATACTATTATTCTCACCCTATGTATATATAAACTATTTTTCATGTCATCTAGAGTAGGTTGGAGATCAGGCTGTATATTACTAGCTCATGGTTTACAAGGATCTATTTGGGCTTTATGGTCACTTCCATATTTACCTTTTTGGTTCTTGTAGTTTACTTTAAGTTGTTTAGTACTATATAACACTTCATTTTTTCACTTTTAATTTATTTTATATATATATATGTCTAAGAAGGTGTTTATTCTTGTATCTATCTTATCTCTCTATCTTCTTTATTTTTCTCTTAGAGGATAATGCCTCCCATATGCATGTTTACTATACCCTCAGTGCTAGTCTCTAACTGGGGCCTACTGGAGGTGAGATTTAGGAAGTTACTATCTCTCCCCCCTCATTTTGGTATCTTTTTGGGGAGGGGTCATGAAAATTTAAAAAAAACATTTTTCAAAAACAATACTTTGGTAGTTTTCTTTAATCAATGTTATATATATTGTTTTATATGTGATTATATTTATTTCAAAATTTAAATTGATTTTAAAATTTTTTTATCTAGGTTTTTATCGAGCCCTTGATAAATCATTCAAAAATATAAAATTATATATTTATATAATTTTAGTTAACTAACCTATTTTATAAATTTTTTTAACTTAAATTGTTTTAAATAAAAAAATTATATGAAGCTCAATTCACCCCCCCAGGCTATCCACTAGGGACATTATTTGATATCAGAGCACTTCTATATTTTCCTTATTTTTTGTTTGATTTGACCTAGATCATGTTTTAAAATATATCTTTTAAATTTTTGTTTTTATTTACTTTGCTAATATTTATTATAAATAATAAGGATATAATACAAATATACATTCTTATTTTAATGGTCAAAATTATGCTCTGTGGAAAATAAAAATGGAAATTCATCTTGAGAGAAAGAGTTTTGAAATTTGGGAATCTACTAAAGATAAATATAAAGAACCCAAAAATAATTGAAAATAATGGGATTCACCAACTAAATATTATTACTATTCTAATTTAAAATTCATGAATGTTTTATTTTGTTTCTTAAGATATTATGAGTTTAATAGAATATCTTCTTCTAATACTACAAATAAAATTTGGGAAATTCTTTCTATGTTTCATGGAGGCATATATGATGTTAAAGGAATGATATTAAATACATATACTACTAATTATGTTAAATTTAAGATAAATCCTGATGATTCTGTCTCAAACATGTTTCTCATGTTAAATGAGATCATAAACACTATTATTACACTTGAAAAAAAGATGGATGACAAACCTAATGTTTTAAGAATCTTGAGATGTATACCAAATAAATGGAGAAGTGTTTCCATCTCTATTCATGAATCATGTGATGTGAGTAAGGTTAAAATAAATGAGTTGATAGGAAAAATAATGATCATCAAGGAAGATATTAAAGTGAATAATGAAAATGTTGAACCCAAAAGGTAAATTGCATTCAAAGCATCTCAATTAAAAGATAAAGAAGTAATCAAAGAAGATAACACCAATGAAAATGATGGTAACCCTGATAGAGATTAGGAAATGGACCATTATGTAAGAATATTTAAAAAATTATACAATAATAATAGATTATTTAGGAAATAAATTTTCAATGGAAAGTATGAAAGAAAAGGAAATTGGAAGAAAGATGATAACCTTGGTGAAGTTACCTGTTATGAGTGAAAGAGAAAATTTCACATTAAAGTTGATCATCCAGAATTAAAGTACAAAAATAAATATAAGGATATAGGAAATAAACATAATAATTCCAATAAGGAAACATGGTTTGCTTCAAAAGATAGTTCAAGTGATTCTGACTCATCTAGAAATGATTCTCATGATAAGGAAAATTTATTCTTTATTGGAATTATATTTGAGGAAACCTACTTGAAAATTTATTATAATAAGTTATGATATCTGGATAGTGGGTGTTCCAAACATATTATAGGGGACTTATCAAGATTCTAAATTTTACTAAAGTGTATGGTATAAATTTTACCATTGGTGATAATTCAAAATGAAAAATTATTGGCCTTGGACAAGAAGGTAATTATAAAACCTATTTATTTTCCAAATTTATATTTATTGATGGCTTAAAATATAATCCACTAATTATATATAAGTTATGTTATGATAGTTTTCATGTCAAGTTTAATAATAATTCATGTATGATTTATGGTTCTAAGTTTAATTTAGTATTTATAGTTTTGAGAAATGATAATGTTTACACAATTGATTTAAATTCATTATTTTCTAAAAATGATTATTTTTTAAATGAATTTCATTAAGAATCTAGGTTTTGGAATAGGATATTTGGACATTTTAATATATACTCTCATAGAAATCTATCCAAAAAGTGTTTATTCAATGGTCTACCCAAACTAGAATTCTCTAAATAGAAAATTTGAAATCATAGTCAAAAGGGAAAGCAAAAAAAAATTTAAAATAGATAAAGGTATTTATACATCATAACCACTAGAATTTGTTTAAATAGATTTATTTAGAGAATTTATAGTTTTTAGTTTAGCAGGAAAACATAATGATTATATAATTGTTGATGATTGTTCAAGATATATATGGGTTTTTTTACTAGATCACTAATGTTAAGCTTCTTTTTTTTCTAAATATGAAAAATTAATAGAGAACCATATTAGAATCACCATTAAAACCATGATAAGTAATCATAGCTGAGATTTTGATAATCAATATTTTGAATCCGTCTACTCATAACATGGTTATACTCACAATTTTTGTGCACCTTGAAGACCTCAATAAATAGAGTTTTTAGAAAGGATAAATAGTATTCTTCATGAAGTTTCTCAAAATATGATCATTGAATATGACTTACCTATCTATATTCGGGATAAATTTGTTAACTTATTTTTTATATAATTAATAGAGTTTTTATTATACATATTTTGAGAAATACTCCAAATGAGTTATGGAATAGTAGAAAATGAAAAGTAAATTGATTTATATTTTTTGGATGCAAAGTCTTCATTATAAATATAAAGGAGAATCTGGATAAGTTTTCACCAAAAATATATGAAGGAATTTTTCTTACTTATTCAACCAATAATAAGAATATTGAGTCTTTAATAAAAAAATATAAGTTTTGGAAGAATCTGTACATATAAATTTTGATGTGATAGATCCACATGAACCCAAACATAATGTAGAAAACAATGAGGATAATATGTCAAATTTAAATATCAATAATATCTCTAAATCATCTATCCTTGGTACTAATTTACCTGATAAATCTCTTAGTATAGACCATCAAGACCTTTTAGGATTAGGATAATACTTGGAAGGATCAAGTTATTCAGTCCCTAGAATCATTATAACCCTCAAAAACCATCCCCTGGATGCTGTTGTTGGAGTCATAGATAAAGTTACTCAAACATGTGCCTCACTAAGAAACCCGATTGAACAGTAAGTCTTTTTATCTCAAATTGAACCAAATAACATCAATAAAGTAATCAATGATTATCATTAAGTGATATCAAAGAAAGAATAATTGAATCAATTTGAAAGAAATCAAGTATATCAATTAATTAATAGACCTAAATACTACCTAACTATTGGAATCAAGTGGGTATATAGAAGAAATGTGGATGATTCTGGCATAATTATTAGAAAAAAAGCTACATTGGTTGTGTTAGGACCAACCTGATGAGGAAGGTATTTGTTTTCAAATGTTGTATTTTTTGTCAAGGAATGTGTTTAAAGAAATAAAATCACCACACCTTGTATTTGGTGAAAATCGTATTGATGGTTTTTTTCAAAATAATCTGACTCACTTTGTTAAAGAAATTCCATCATAATGAAAAGAAGATGGTTGAAGGAAAAGGTTCTGATCGGACTCGCCATGGGTCTAGAATGCGAGAAGATTATAATAAGGAATTGATCAAATTAACACTAAACCCATAATTAAAGGGTCTAATTGAGAATTCATCTTTCTGGAAGTAAGTTTTCATCAGAGTAACTCTAGATTTGATGTGGAAGGAGTGATTATTTACATGAAGAATCATAGTTTGTATGACTAAGATTAATTAACTGTGATGATTATTTGCTGATTTTTATTTCATATAAATCATTATTAGGTGGTAAAACTTATGATGCAAGCCTGATGAAAGAAAGCCAGAGTGAAAAAGATGTTGTAGATCATATTCAGATTGATAAGATTAGGATGAAAAGAATATGGTGTTGGTGATCATATTCAAGCTCAGGAAAAAAACATGTTGGTGAGGATTAGGAAGAAAAAGATCATACCTAGAATAATTGTACCCAGATAAATCATATTTAGGTGGAATATATGAAATAGATGATGCTGATTGAAAAGAAATAATTCCCAGTATAATCGTATCTGGGTGGAAAAGAAAAATAATGATGCTGAAGATTGTATCCAAGACAATTATACTCATAAAGATCATACTCTAAACAATTTTACTTATGTTTAGTTCGAAAGAAATCTGGTTGGAGAAGTTGAAAGTTGTTGGCATCTGTCTATTGTATTCAGCATTCCATTGTACTCAGGTATAATTGTTTTTCAATAGAGACCGATGGAAAAGGAATTGAGTATAATCTGATGAAAATCATAATGAAAAATATTGATAAATAATGTAGTCAACTATTTTTATATGGTTGAATGATTTTCTAAAGGAAGAGATAGATGAACTTTGATTTTTTTCTAAATGTCTTCATCAAGTGATTCAAGAGTGGAATTACTTTTTTTTATTTTCAAATGAATATTTCAAGTGGTTTAAGATAAAAGGTGAAATATTGGGAAGTGTTTTGAGAACATAATTAAAAGAAATTTCTGAATATGTTGTCAAGGAGGATCTTCACATTTAAAAGAATTATTTTATTCAATTAATATAGAGCATCATATTCATCATTCATAGTGGTATCCATTTCTTCATACATTTACATTCAATTGATATAAATAATTGTTTTGAAGAAATCAGATTGAGAAAATTTTATTCATAAATTTAATTTGAACTAGAATTTTAAGAAAAAATCAAAAGAATGGATGAAGATTGTAGAATAATCAAGAATCATCGAGAAGAGTTGATGAATTCAAAATACACTTGATATTTTAGGGGAAATTAAAATTTGGTGAATTTTATTGATCGGGAAATATTTTGGGATACCTACCAAAATATTCATGGGTAACCTATAAAAGATGAAAAGTACATCGTACTTTTCTGATGACCGAAGTATTATTCATCACAGAAGAGAGAGAAGCTTTAAGTTTGTTTAGAGAGAAGAAGAATTTTTCATATTCACTTTTGTTGAAAAAAAAATGAAGTATTGAATAGAAAGAGAAGAGACAAGATCACAACATTTTATTCAACTAATCATCATATTCAATGATTATCGTATTTAGTTGATTACTATTTTTGGATTGTCAATAGTATGTGGTTGATCATCATATTGGGATGAATTAATCAGATTGGGGATTTCCATATTGGGATTTTTAGACTGACGAAAAAGTTATGAAATGTATCAATCATACAAAACCAGTGTTATATCTTTTCATATTGAGAAATATTATGAGGAAGAATCAGACTCGAAAGAATTGGTTGGATATAATTGTACCGAGAAGAATCGTATCGGGGAGAGTCGGACTGGGAGTAATCAGACTGGGCAAAATGGACTGGGAAAATCATAGGGAATCTTCCTTAATAAAATCCAAGAAGTTCTTACCATCTTATGGGTAAGAAATTGAAGAAGTTTTTTCAATTGAATACATTTGTGAAATTGAAAAGGAGCACAGGTAACATGAGTTCTTACACAAACATTGTATTACCCTATTTGTGATAAGAGGGTACACACATACTTTTAGATTGTCTTCAAAGTACTACACGAGTGAAAGGGAATATCCTAATCGATATAATCCAAGTATTTTTTTCTAGTGGATTGTGTGGTATGGTATTTTCTCCAAACCATACAAATGACATAGCTATTCATATTGACTAGTGAACCTTATAAATACTTGTGTTCCTATGGATGTGCATTTGAATTTTTTTCAATAGGGAATTGAATATTTAATAGGAGGATAAGGTTGTTTCAATTTCAAGGAAACATAAAAGAAAAATTATCATTGATTCACCCCCTCCCCCTCTTGTGATACAATTATCCTAACTAGGAACTTACAAGTGGTATCAGAGCATAGGTTCCCTTCACTTATTCTTTACTGATGGAGAATTTGAATTGTAAGAACAATAGAGGTATTTCAGTTTTTGATGAAAATAATTATCATATCTAGAAATATAGAATGTTTCCTTATCTTATGTCTATTAGATATAATGTTCTTGAAGCTGCAACAGATGGATTTCCCCCAATTGATTTTAAATATCTTCCCACATATGTTGATAGGAATAATCTATAGAGTGATATAAGGACCAAGAATGTTATATTATCATTACTTTATGAAAGTTATTTCCTATTTTAGGAAGGATTTTCCACATCCAAAGGTCTATGATATAAATTTTAAAAAAATATACGAAGTAAATACATAAGTGAAGAAGGAAAAACTTCAGATCTAGAGATTGAAGCATGAATACTTGAAGATGGGTGAGTATGAATTTGTTGGGGACTTCTATACCAGGGTAAATGACATTGTTAGTACTATCAAATGTCTTGGTGAAAAGTTAGATAATTCTATAGTTGTTGAAAATATTTTGAGAATCCTTCCTAACAAGTTTGATACAAAAATTTATTCATTGTAAGACAAAGATCATGAAACATTATCTCTTGATGATATACATAGCACTCTCATTACTTATGAAATGAGAAAGGGGAAAGCTATGAAAATAAGAAAAAAGGTTGATATATAAATATATTTCAAGGCTGCAAAGAAAGAAAATTCAAATAATATTCTTGTTGAAGATGAATCTGGAAAATCTGACTCTGAAAATGAGGTATGTAAAAACATTGATGAAATTTTTTCCTTATTTTCTAAAAATGTCAAAATAGGTACATGGAAATAAAAAGGTAAATTTCCCTTGAAATGTTTTGAATGTGTGGGAATTGGTCACTTTTTAGTTAATTTTCCTCAAATAAAGAAATAAGAGGATTGTGATTAAGGATAAATAAATCCAAGAATATTGTGGAAGAAATAGGGAGATAATGAAAAATATAAATTCATAGGAAAATAAATAAAGTTCTTCAAATTCAAAAGAATAAGTTTCTTGTATAAATATAAAAAAGAATAAGGAAATTATGATGAATCTAAAAAATTATTTTAGTATGGTATCAAAAATAATTTTATTGCAACAGTAAATGATGAATAATTTAGAAGCAGTAATTTTTAAGAAGAAGAAACTCTACTTGAATATCATTTGAAATAAGAGTTAAAAGAATTTATGAGGAAGATTAGAATACTTGAGAAGAAAAACAAGGTGTTGGTATATGAATATTCTTTAAGAAATAATCAATAATGTATTCTATATTAGAAAAAAAAGGTTGGTAAAATAAATTGGTGATTTGAATAAATATCTTGAAGAAGAAAAGAATCTTAATGAGTATTTAGAGTTGAAATTGAATGCAAAATAAAAAGAGTTAGAACTTTTCCCAAAAAACTTTCAAAAGCTAAGAAAATAAATACAAGTTTCAGAAATTCTATCTCTGGAGTTGGTGAAAAAAAAGGGGAAACATAATAGGAATTGAAAAAATATATATTCAAAGGTTTAAAATAATGATGAAATTTTTTATGAAAAGAAGAAACCTGAGAAATTTATGTATGTGCCCAAGACCAACAATGTTTGGAATTCATAAGTCTCAAAGAATCCTAAGTCCAAAAAAATTATGAAATAATCTGAATCTCGAAAATTTTAAAATACTTAAAGTCCTGATTAAGAAAAAAAATAAAATTAAGACTCCAATTGACAATATAAAGGTTGGTGGATAAGAAAATAAATAGAAGAAGGTGGATGAGAAACATGTTCACAGTTACAATCAATATGGAAGTTTCTGAGGAAAATAATCCTTTTATGGAAATTGATGGTATTTTTGTGGATTCAGACATAAAAAATATATGTGTTGGTTCAACCAACAACATTACTACTATTATATAGGTTATTAAAGGAAGAGTTTGAGCAATAGTTAATTCCCTCAAAAGAAACATTCTGAGAAAGGTGGATTAAAAATTGAAAATAGGTTTGAACCTTTGGAAAATATTTTTAAAAGATGTGAACAAACTAGAAACCATAAAAAATTATTTCATTTTTTATTATCATCATGATAAAAGATACTTAGAAATTATCAAAATATAAAGATGAAGAAAGAAATGGAAGAAGAAAAAGCTATTGTTGTTGAAACTATATTGAAAGATACAAAAGAAAAATGACCTTGGATTCTTAATAGTGGGTGTTCTTTGCATATAGTAGGATATTTGAAATTATTAAAGAATTTGAAATATTTTAAGGAAGGAACAATGATATTGGGCAATGATAAATCCTTGAAAATCAAAGGTGTTAGATCATCCATCATTGGGAAAGAAAATATTAAATAGAAGAAAACATTGTATGTCAATGGGATGAAAAACAATTTGATAAGTGTTTCACAATTGTGTGATGAGGGTTACAAATTTATCTTCAGAAAAGATGGGTTTTTTTTTGAAAACTTATGAATATAGAAAGATTTTTATAAGAGGCCAACATAAAAAATGAAAAAAATTTCAGGTAGGTGAAATAAAAAACTCTTGTTACATGAGAAAGGTGGAAGAGAATCAATTGTGGCATAAAAGGCTAGGACACATGGGGAAGAGAAACATGAGAAAGTTATCTAATATAAATAGTGTTTTATAAATTTCTAATTTTCTAAGAAGAATATATTGGTGTTGAACTATTTTTGAGAAAGGAAATATTACAAATATTGTGCATAAGAAAGTTGATATTTGTTCAAGACAACCCTTGGAGCATATTCATTCTGATATTTACAGGTCAATGAGAAAGTAATAAAAAAATTAATATAATTACTTAATTATCTTTATTTATTATTTTACTCACATTACTTGTGTTATTTATGTGAAACACAAATTAGATTATTTGAAATTTTTTAAAAGTTTTAGAAGGAAAGAAGAGAAGAAATATGAGTATTCAGTAAATAAGTTGAGAACATAAAATGGTGGTGAATACATAAGTGAAAAATTCAAAAGTTATCTTGAGAATAATTGAATTTTTCATTAGTATAGTTCCTCATATACTCCTAAATAAAATAGGTTTGATGAAATAAATAAAAGAAGTTTGGTAGAAATGGTAAGGACCATGTTACTTGATCATGAATTTTATCATTAATTTTAGAGGCAATCCATGAGTATTGTCTTTTATATTCAGAACTATTGTTTCTATAGGCCAAATTCATATATAACTCTATATTAATTGTTTTATGGAAAAAAATTGAAACATTTTAAAGTTTTTGAGAGTCCATGAATTATAATGAATAAAGGTGGAAACTATGAAAAGTTAGAGCATAAATGTGAAGATGGAATCTTTCTTGGTTATGCTTTAGAAGGAAGTGGATATATATTATTTAACAAAGAGACAAAAATAATTGTTGATTCTATTGATGTGAAATTAATTTAAAGAGACAAAAATAAAAAACATCTTTAGGCAGAAAAGGAAGTTGAGAAAGTTGAAGAAAATAATTCATATAAGGATACAGATAATTGTATTCATACTCAAGAAGAAGAAGTGGACTCATCCATTTCCAATGATGAGGAAGATACTCAAAAATATCATCCTAGGCTGAGGAAGAAAGTGGAATCTCATAATATAATTGGTGATAAACATTAGAAGTTCCAAACAAGAAGAACAAAAAATGTTATTTACACATACTTCTTTGTATTCAAAAGTAAATCCAAATAATGTGAAAGAAGCTTTTGAGTATCTAAAATGGTTTTAGGCCATAAATAAATAGTTAGATAAGATTTAAAAGAATGATACATGGTAACTCATACCCAATCCTAAAAACAAAAACATTATTGGCACAAATTGGGTTTTTCGGAACATGCTTAATGAAGAGGTGAAGTGATAAGAAACAAGTAAAGATTGGTGTGAAAAGAGTATTTTCAAATTAAAGGTGTTAATTTTGATGAAACCTTTTCTACCGTGGAAATACTTGAAACAATAAGAATCTTTATTTCTATTACTTCACAATGAGGCTACAAGATCTTTCAAAAGGATGTTAAATTTGTATTCCTGAATAGTGATCTTGAAGAGGAATTTTATATTGAACAAACTTATGGATTTGTTGTTGTGAAAGATGAAAGTCATGTGTATAGATTAAAAAATTATTTGTATGAGCTAAAAAATCTCTGAGGGCATGTTATTCTAAATTTAATACATGCTTAAGGAAGATGAATTTAAATAAAGTAAGAGTGGATAGTAATCTTTACACCAGAGAGAGTTAGAAGTATTCTCTCATTGTAATTACTTATGTTGATGAAATTATCTTCGCTGGGAATGATGAAAGAAGTTGTGAAAGATTCTATAAAGAGATGAAAAAGTTATTTGAAATGTACATGCTGGGGAAAATGAAATAATTTCTTCAAATGAAAATCCTATAAAATAAAAAATAAATTTTTATTTCTCAAGAAAAGTATGATGAGGAACTTATTAAGTGGTTCGACATGGAAAATTAAAACCCTATTTCCACACCTATTTTAGTGGGAATAAAGTTTTCCAAATATGGATAAGGAAAATAAGTTGATCAAATAGAATTCTGAAAGTTGATTGGAATATTTTTGTATTTGACTGCCTCAAGACCCAACATTGTTTATGTTTTTTACCTTATGTGAAATATTTCAAAGTTCTCAAAAAGAATCACATTTACTTGATGGAAAAAGAATTCTCAGATACATCAAAGGCACAACAGAATTCAGAATTAGGTATGGAAGCTCAGATAGTATTGATTTGTTTGGGTATTCAGATGTTGATTGGATAGTAAATGTTGATTATAGAAGATCCACATCTAGTGAACTATTAATTATGGGAAAGAACTATGTTAGTTGGCATTCAGAGAAAAAAATAGATAACACTCAGTATAGCTGAAGTTGAATGTGTTGATGTAACTCAATCCACTACTCAAGTTATGTGGATGAAAACTCAATTAGAAGACTTACTTGTTGAAGTGAAGTTACCAATTCTCTTAGGTTATTATAATCAAATTACAATCAATCTCTCCAGGAATATAGTTCAATATTCTTGATCAAAGCATATTGATATCAAATATCATTTCATAAAAGAGAATATTAAGAAGAATGCATTTAAACTGGAGTATATTCCAACATCATAATAGGTTGCTGAAATTTTCACAAAACATTTACCAAAGGAATCTTTTTTAAATTGAGGTTGAAGATTGGTTTCCAACCTATTTCTCATCAAGATTGAGGTATCTATTTATGTCCCCTCTCTCATCTTACCTTTGGATTCTTTTGTTAAGGGGGGAATTATTTCATAAGTTAATGTATTTCATATAAAAATATATGGTTGTGGATAAGCTATGAATTAATCATTTTATTATGTGTGAACTATTCTAACTATTTTTTGGAGTGGTTATAGTAAATTAATTGTTTTGTATTCCATTAAAGTAGAGAATATGAGAAATAAAGTTGAAGATGTATTCATAATCACTTATTTTGGATAGAATGGTTTTGATTTCAACAATTCTTATTTTCTATAATGAGCTAGCTCATGTAGGCTTAGAATTGTTGATAAGTGATTCATTGCTTGAGGATAAAAATTTCATTAATTTATGAAATTTGTTTGAAAAAATAATCTGAAGGGTTATATTGTTAGTATCAAGCTAATGAGGAAAGTATTTTTTTCAAGTGTTGTATTTTTTTGTCAAGGAAATTTTTTGAAGAAATAAAATCACCTCACTTTGTATTTGGTGAAAATCGTATTGATGGTTGTTTTCAAAAGAATTGGACTTACTTTGTTTAAGAAAAGTATATCATAAAAAAAGAAGTTGGTTGAAGGAAAAGGTTCAGATCAGAATCACCTTGGGTCTGGAATGGGAGAATATTGTAATGAGGAATTGATCTAATTCACACTGAATCTAGAATGAAAGGGTTGAATTGAGAATTCATCTTGTTGGAAGTAAATTTTCTTCAGTTCACTCTAGATTTGGTGTGGAATGAGTGATTGTTTAGATGAAGAGTTGAAGTTTTCATGAATACAATTAATTAAATTTGATGATGATTTGTTGATTTTTATTTCATATAAATCATAAGTGGTAAAACTTATTATGTGAGATTGATGAAAGAAAGGGGGAGTGAAAGAGATCTTTCCAATCGTATTCATATTGATCAAATATGGATGAAAAGAATAGGTTGTTAGTGATTTTATTTAGGCCAAATGATTTCTGAATAAACTTATTTAGGATTAGGAAGAAAAATATGTTGGTGAGGTTGAGGCAGAAAAAGATCATACGCAAAATAATCCTACCCAGATTAATCATCTCTAAGTGTAAGAGAATAAATAGATTTTACAGATCAAAAATAAATCATACCCAGTATAATCATATCTTGGTGTAAAAGAAAAATAAGGATGCTAAAGATCATATAAAATCCAATTACACTCAGAAATATCGCACTCTGGATAATCTTACTCAAGATGAGTTGAAAAGAAAGATGGTTGGAGAAGTTGAAAGTTGTTGGAATCGGTCCATTATATTCAGCATTCCAACATACTCAGTTAGAATTGTTTTTTAATAGAGGTATATGGAAAAGGAATTGAGAATAATCCAATGAAAATCATAATAAAAAAGGCTTATCAATAATATAGTCAATCATTTGAGATGGTTGAATGGTTTTCTGAAGGAAGAGATAAATGAACTTTGATTTGTTTCCAAATATCTTAATCAATTGAGTCAAGAGTGGAATTACTTTGTTTTATTTTCAAATGAATTTTTTGAAGTGGGTTAAGAGAAAAGGTGAAATAGTGAGAAGTGGTTAGAGACAGATATGAAGGAATTTTATGAATATGATATCAAGGGGGAGCTTGACATTCAAAAGAATAATTGCATTCAATTAATACATAGCATCATATTCATCATTCAAAGTGGTGTCTATTTCTTTATACATTTACATTCAATTGATACAGATATTTGTTTTTAAGAAATTTGATTGAGTAAATTTTATTTAGAAATTGAATTTGAACTGGCATTTGAAAAGAAAGCTTGAAGAATAGATAATTGTTGTAGAAGAATTGAGAATCATTGAGAACCTGAGATTTTAAGGGAAATTAAAATTTGGGAGAATATGATTGATCAGGAAATATTTTGGGATTACTACCAAAATTTTCATGGGTCACCTATAAAAGGAGAAAAGTACATTGTACTTTTCTGATGATTTAAGTACAATTCACCACAGAAGAGAGAGAAGCTCTGAGTTTTTTTAGAGAGTAGAAGAAATTTCCATATTCACTTTTATTGAAAAGTTTTTGATGGATTAAAGTGAAATAGAAGAGACAATATCATAATTTTGTATTCAAATGATCATTTTATTAAATTATTACTGTAATAAATTAATTACCATGTTTATCTTGTCAATCATATTCAGTTGATCATCATATCAGGATGAATTAATTAAATTGGTCATTTTCATATTGGGATTTCCGAACTGAGGAAAAATTTCGGAATTGTCTCAATCATACTCAGATAGTGTTATATCTTTTTGTATTGGGCAATTGTACTAGAAAGAATTGGACTCAGAATAATCCGGTTGAAATAATTTTACCGAGAAGGATCATATTGGGGAGAATTAGACTTTGAGGAATCATATTGGGAAAAAAATATTGGGAAAATATGACTGAGTTTTCCTTAACAAAGTCTAATAAGTTCTTACCATCTTCTGGGTAGGAAATTAAAGATGTGTTTTCAAATGAATACATTTATGAAAATTAAAATAAGCATAGGTAACATGAGTTTTTGCACAAACTTTGTAGTATCCTATTTGTGCTAAGAGGGTGAACACATATTTTTGGATTGTCTTCAAAGTACTATACAAGTGAAAGGGCATATCCTAGTCATTATAATCCAAGGATTGTTTTCTAGTGGATTTTTTAGTATTGTATTTTCTCCAAAATAAACCAAGGATGTAGCTATTCATATTGAATAGTGAACCTTATAAATACTTGTGTTTCAGTAGATGTGTGTTTGAATTGTTTTCAATAGAGAATTGAATCTTTAATAGGATGAAAATGTTGTTTCAATTATAAGGAAACATAAAATAAAAATTATCATTGTTTCACCCCCTCCCCCTATTAGTGATACAATTATCCTAACTGGGTACTTATAGGTTTTATAAATTTGTATTCAAGAAGAAGTTATTGATTATGAATAATCTTTTTCACTAGTATCTTGACTTGAATCCATTACAATACTACCTTCATATAAAAAACATGTTAATTTCAAACTATATCAAATATATGTCAAGAGTGAATTTATAAATGGTTGTATTATTGAGGTTTTTTTTGTTTAGAAACCCCATAGATTTTAAAATCTTTATTTTCCAAATCATGTTTTTAAACTTTTTAAATCCTTATATGGTTTAAAACATGATCTAAAATCTTGGTATGATAGCCTTAACTCTTTCTTGATTTCTAAAAGTTTTTTAAATAGATACATGATCCTATATTATTTATAAAAATAATTTCAAAATAGTTTTTGGTAGTGAGAACATATATTGATGATATTATTTTTGGATCATCTAAGAACTCCTTATGTATATAATTCTCAAAAATGATGCAAAATGAGTTTTTAATGTATTTAATGGGTGAGCTAAAGTTATTTCTTATTTTTTAGATTTTTAAAAATAAATATGGATTTATTTTAAATCAAAGTAAATAAATAAATGATATTTTTAAAGATTTTGTTAGGGATAGTAAAAAAGGAAGTGAGAATCTCATAAGTACATCTTGTAAGTTGGATTTGGATGAAACTAGGAAACTAGCTTTCCAAGAATATTACAAATCTATGATTGGAAGATTAATTTACTTGAATTCTATATGACCTGATATTATGTATAGTGTGTTTTTATGTTCTTTTTTCAATCAAATCCCAAGAATATCATTTGAATTATGTGAATTAGTTATTTATTCAGATGCAGATTTTGGTGGTTGTATGTTAGTTATAAAAGTAACCTAGAGAAGATGTCACTTTTTGTGAGAGTCTATAGTATAATGGTGTAGTAAGAATAAAAATTGTATTGAATTATCCAACACTAAAGCTAAGTACATAACTACATGTGGTTGTTGTGTATAAATTATGCAGATGAAACACACAATACTAGACTATGGATATCAATATAGACATGCCCCTATAAACTGTGAAAATTTAAGTGCTATTAACATATCTAAGAATCATGTGACTCATTCATAGACAAAGAACATTAATATAAGACATCAATTTTTAAGAGGTCATTTCCAAGAAGGTAATATAACTCTTGAATTCATTAGCACTAAACATTAGTTTACTAATATTTTTACAGAGCCTTTGAATATTGAGATGTTAATCTATATCTGACATGATCTTTGTATGATAAATTCTTCTTAATCCCTTATTCAATCAATTATTTTTAATCTAGTAGATTTATGTCATTATTATTGTAGTACTCTTAGCATTCTATTGTTCAGATTCTATCATTGGTTACTACCAATCGAGTGATACTGTTTGGATGTTATAGTAAGGTGATACTATTTGATTACTATTTGGATGCTGCCATTGGGTAATGTCATTTATATTCAACCACTTGATACTACCATTCAAATTCTACCATTGGGTGATATTATTCAGATTCTACCACTTTGTTGTTGCCATTGGGTGCTCCAATTGGGTGTTGTCATGAACGATTGATATTGTGGATCCTTTTTTGTGACTTCTTCTACCATAAAAAATTTCATTATTTTAAACCTTAGATTTATTAATTTATTTTAACTAAAATCCATTTTATATTAGAAAAATAATTTGTTCCCAAAATGACAGAAATTCCTTTTTATAGTATGAATCCAACCTCTTCACTCATTCTCATTTTAAACTTCATATCCATATTCTCTCTTGAACCTATCCTTCAACCTTCGATCCTTTGAATCCATACTAAAATGGTGAAAATTATTCATCCTCCAATTTTTTATTCTCTCAATGAGTCATGGTCATGTAGGAAATCCAAAAGTGAGTCTAGCAGACTTTTCAATTCATATAATCCTCTTTTTTATATCTCAAGTAGTTGTTGATAAAAAGGAAATGGGTGCAGTATGGTTAGAGTTAAGAACATATCTATTCTATAAAGTAATTCAAGAGAAAGGAAGGGAAATTAGGTTATTTAATAATGAATGAAAAATTTATCCTAGATTGGTACATGATTTCTATTTGAATTCCTAAATATAGTTTGGGTAAAATAATGATTTCATAAAGATCTTGGTTGATGGGAAGGAGCTATTTTTCTCTTTAAAGTAATGGGAAAAATTCTTGAGAGTTCCCCATGAAGGGGTTTATGAATATTATATGGTTCCTACCCTATTGTATATTATGTATTTGTTTGTAACGATACTCTTTTGGATATTATTGAAGATTCCAGCCCAATAATATTGGTTACTATAGAGATTTATGGGGAGTGTAGACTACTTTAAGAATTAATCCAATACTTACTATCTCCTAGGAAGGAAGAATTTAGGGTTCGGATATTCCAAGATGTTTTCCTTCTATATCTCATGATAAGAGGGTCTTATATAAATCTTTATAAATATCTTATTTTTTATATGATAGATTTGGGTAATATTATATCTAGAAAAAATCATTAAAATATACTAAGATGATATTGGATTAGCTATAATTTAAGGGACTTACTTCTGAAGGGGAATAAAATTCCATTTGGTGTACTAGATTCGATATAATCCAATATACCTGCAAGCAGATAAAACTAAATTAGAATCCATGGATAAAGAAATGGGTTTTTTATGGTGGAAGAATTTATAAAAGTTTCAATCTAGTAAAGAACACCACCAAACCTAGGGATTTGTTTGATCCCAGTTTAGAATCATATGAGGTTGTAGCATACTCTTTAGATGAATAAGTGGTTGAATTCAGTGTTGAGGTTGATAAAGGTTCAATAGCTATCTCAATTGAATCTTGGAGTGACCATGACATGGTAAGGATTCATAATGTCTCTTATGGACCTCCTGATTCTCCTCTTTACTTACCATATAAGGAAAGATAATTGGATGATTATGAGTTATTAAACACTAAGGTTTCTAGTGCTACTCATCTTGATGGATATTATTCTAAAAGTATAGAGGATATGATTTTATATCAGATGATTACTTATAAGATGTTGGTGAAGAATATGGGGATAAAGAGACTAATCCTTTAATATCTATTTCTGATCCACTAAAGACTGTGAGTAGTGAATATTAAAGTGACTCCCATGGTCACTCTATGATACAATTTTCTATAATACTAATGATATCGGATGTAGGGGATGTGGTAACTAAGGAGGATAAGTCCCCAAGCTCACCAGTTTTTGTCCTAGAGTATTCAGATTCTAATAAAGATTATAGTGATGATAGAGTAAATACACCTGATAATGGTGGACCCTCTGACCATGCTCCTAATTTGGATCCTAGGGGATCATTAGTGGAGAGAATTGATCAAGTTGATATTATCTATCCTTTTACATCAATTGTGATAGTGTGAGATGAGGAATAAGTTGTAAGATTAGTGCATGTTGAGGGTATCAGTTTAGAGGATTGTATTCATGGATATCCTTTTATTCATGTTATACCCTCACCTAGATAGGAGAGTTCTTAACCTCCTCCCCCTCCTCGCTCTATCTATTTGACACAAGATGGTCTGGATTTTTTTAAGTATGATCTTTTCTCTTTTCATGTTGAGTTTCCAAAGGATTCTACCTCCCAGAGTAAGTCTCTTAAAGAGTATTATATATATTTTATAGTATCTCTAGTTGTGTCACATCTATTATCTAAGTTTTTTATAAGGATTTTGAATCTAGAGGTAGAGAATAAGATTCTTTTTTCCCTCTGGAGTTATTCACACTATTTTGGAGGGAATGAGGGTGGAACAGACCTAGAGAGATCACACCATCATTAAGAATATTGAGTCTCTTTATTCTAGATATAGTACCCCCTCTTCCATATATTCTCCTCCTTACTCCTCTAAGGACAAAGAAACACTTGTTAAATAATTATATTCAAACTCTAATTATCAAGTAATAGGGATATTTTCTTTTTTTTTGTATCTTAATGATGCAATATTTTAACTTTGATCTTAAGGAAAATTAAGTGTCCATATATTTTCATCTATTTTCCCATTTGATGACCCCCTTACCTTTTATACCTATTTTATAATCCCAAAAGGTAGATAAATAATGTGTATTTATATGGTTTTATGATAACCTTTTGTGATAATGATGGGTATTTCAATTAATTTACAAAGAGTGAAGCTTTACTCTTATTTTTTTTATACTATAACTTTTCTCTAATATTTCTTTCAAATACTATTTTAAATTTTCCTTGAAACCATGATTTTTTATCATAAAAAATGTGAATATTGTTCATTAAATCCAAAAAATACTTATTTTAATGATCAAAATTCATGCTTAATTTATAACTAACTATTTATCTGTTGAATGATACAACTTTATAATTTTTTATCTTATATAAAATTTCTATAAGATAAGATGTTACCATCAATTTCAAGCTTCATCCATGAGTTTAAACATTCTACCCCTAGAAGAAGTTTCCAGTTACCATTTAAAGGATTCTTCTACCACTAGAATATCCTTTCTATTGCTAGAAGAACCTCGTTACCACTAAAAGAACTTTTATACTTACAAAATAACCATGATACTATTATAATAAGTCCTACTACTATTAGAACATGTCTTCTACCACTATAATAGTTCTTCTACTACTAGAAAATTGTTGTTACTTTCAGACTAATTCATCTACCATCAAACCAATTGTTCTACTATCTGATGAATTTTTTAGTTTAGATGATTTTTACTATCATCAAGTGAGTTCTACATATATTCTGGGGATCCTCTATTGTGAAGTCGGATCTTCTTATATTGATTCATCTGCTTCCATTTTGGTTTATACCTCAATGCCTATTTGATATTAAATTCAAATTTAATTTTTCAATTTTAATTTAATTTAATGAAATTTATACAGTTCTCAATACAATAATTTAATAATGATTATTATTAAAAGGATACTTATAATAATTAAATAAAAATTCATCCTTTCTGGATTTACAGATCGATTTTAGGATTTATTTTATTATTAACATGCAATGGATAATTTGCAATTTTAAAAATATAATTATGAAGAACCCCTCATACACATTGGATATCTGGATAAATTATTTTTGGTTGGTTGGTGTGATAAGTGTTTGTGCGTGATTAAGTGTTCCTACTAAAAAAGAAATAGGATTGTCTATATTGTATACAACACTCTGTTTTTCATGGAAAAACATAAACCATTTAAAATAACTTGTAAGATCATTTAAATTGAAATTAATGATAGATTTAAAGACAAAATAATTGAAGAAGAATATCATTTTTTATCATCTAAAGATTGACCAGGAAAGGAAAACTTCACAAACACTTTCATAATCTTTCTCTCTTCTTCTTTGTTTTTATTTATTAATGATTTATACTTGATTTATTTGTTTAAACATTGAGAATAGTCTTGTAGTGAATTTTAGAGTTATTAAATAATCTCTTATCATTACATTCACATATTTAATCCCATTAATAACTATAGAAGAGGATGGGTGTGCCCTAAAATTCCTTATGTGCGGTTGTATCTATAAAATCTGATATGGGTTATGGATCAAGTTTATTAGGAGTTAATAAACATGATTTTAAGTGGGTGACTATCAAGTAGAGAGGATTAGATTAAAATTGATACTAAACCTATTGTATTTATTTATATCATGTGTTATTTAATTTTTTATTACTGTATTTTAAAAAGATAGTTTAATTTAAAAAAATATCTTTATCAAAACAATACTCTAATAGTTATATTTAATCAGTGTTACATATATTGTGTCTGATGTTATTAGGCTTTTTTCAAAATTTAAAATTATTTTAAAATTATTTTAATTGGATTTTTATTGATCCCTTGATAAATCTTTAAAAAATATATAATTTCATATTTTTACTATTTTAGTTAGCTGGGTTATTTTCTAAATTATGGAATTTAATCTTAAATTTTTTTTAAAATAAATTTTTTTTGAAAGCTCAATTAAAATCCCTATTGAGATATTCACTAGGACCATCATTATCTTTGATTGATATTCATGCCCATATCACTTCTTTATCATGTTATGGAGGGCCAGTTGGTAAACATTGATTATAAGGTCTTGCATAATCGAATATCCTCAAGCAAAGAACCTGATGGAATTTTCAAAGGTGGGGACCAAATTATCATATTTTAGGAATATACACTAGTTCAAATCAAGATATGTGAGGGGGTTCTCAGGTATTTTACACTCCCCCCTTAGTGGTATAGAATGGTCTAAAAAATATGCACTAGGTTATGGGTTTTATATGATCATATCATTTCCAAAATATTATAAGAAAACTAATATACAACCTAATTTATCATCACTGAATCAAAATTTGAATGAAGTTCTTGATATATAACAGGCATAAATATTTTCTAGTATGTTCCATATATAAATATTAAGATATAGTTTGTTTGATATAGATCATTAAGTGATAGAAAAATAACTCTCATCTCCATAGGTAGTATATCAGCCACTAGAATCATCGTACACTATGATAAAATACCTCAAACTCTAGAGGTGTGATATCACCTTCTCCTTGATGATAAATTGATAATATGAATTAATAGAGATCTTTATCTTCATATTATAGTTTCATTAACACATTCCAATATATGGATCAATTCTTTCATATGGGATTCCTTTATTGAAGTAAATTGAGTATCGGCTGGAAATGTTTGGTAGCCAATATACATTACATACAAATATATGATTATTGAAATATAATCATTTTGAAAATTTCAAATAATTATAATTTGTTTCTTATATAAAAAATAAATGAAATTCATAATTCAAATCCATAGGAAATTTTTTTTAAAAATGTGGCAGTTACCCATGCAACCAATCATATATCATTGGTCATATTTCATAATACGAACGACATACATACATATATATGTATATATATATATATCTTTGTTTATGATATACGTTATATACATATTTAAAATTATTATAAAATGCATATCATACAATATTATATAAAAGTTTTAGTTCACATTCAACAATATTCCACTTACACTAAAATATCATAAAACTTTATCCAAAACTTCACAGTTTTATGAATCCATCCAAACTCATTTGGATTTAGTTTTATCAAAATATATCCATTTTTTGAACAAAAAAAATTATACAAAATTTAATGTTTATTCTAAGTCTTAACACTATGACCCAATGGGACTTTTTATTATTGAAAACAATTATAAATTCTCAAATTTATAGATGTAAGAAAAGAGAAATCTATAGAATAATTTCAATGCTACTCAAGCTATAAATGGGACTGGTGTGATTATGATAAAACACACTCATATCTTTATATGAACATGTATGCCAAAATATGTATCTTATATATAATATGTATACTTATATAATCCCTTTTTATATGATATTAATTAAACACTAGACATAGAACATGTCAATCTAGTATAGGCCATCTCAATATTCAACATTCTCTTAAATTGACTGACTAGTTAGAATGAATAAGTCACATGCCATCCATCCAAGTAGCCAACCACATCACATGTCACTCAATTAAGAATGAACATTAACTCCATTAGTTTAATTAAATCATGAACTCTCATGTCATTTTATATAATAAAAGTGTAAAACCCCATTATGGTTAAACTCAATAGATTAAAGGATAAGAAACATACCTATCCACCACCTAATTATCTCAAAATAACTTATTTTGTAAGAATGGTATCAATATATGAAGGTTCATATACAGAATTTCTTTACAAACTTAGGTAATGGGGATTATTACTAAGAATACACCCCTGAGTATATCAATGACTATATGAAATTCTATGTGATGTGATTTTTGATCAAATAATAAGTCTCTACTTATTATCTCATTAGTTTACTCTTTGTATCAAATACAACTATTTGTATCACATACAAGTTTATACTAATGCTATTGTCAATGTACTATCACATCCCATAATAATTTATGATAATCATTAATTAGGGATAAATCAAAGTCATACTTTGAGGGGATATTATCATTCCAATGTTCATGTAATATATAAATCACACATGAATGAATGATAAATAGATATTCCCTTTATTATAAACCTTGATATATTTCAAAATCATTACATACAATCCGTTATGTGACTATTACCAAGATATTCAACATTACCCTTACGCTTTTGTTGAGATAATGTTTTTTCAAATTATCTAATGTATTCTCAATTATATCCACCAAATAGATCTTTTAATAACCCATATTAATGATTTTATTGAATGAGATAGTATTTTTTAAGGATGTATTTGGTTTTTTGGTAAAAATAGGGTTCCATTATATGAGATATATCTATATTGTTGTCACAATAAAGATCAATTTCTCCCTCAGTGCTAGAAACAACCCTAAATTTAGTGATGAACTTCTTGATCTAAAAAACATCCTTCTCAACATCCGATGTAGTGATGTACTCTAACTATATTATTGAGTTCTCTAAGGTAGTTTTTTAAATATTTTCTAACTAATAGTATACCATTTAGGAAAAGCATGAAACTAGATTGAGATATCATGTCATCTTTGTTAAATTGGAAACTAGACTTATTTTAACCTCTTATAATGATCTCATTATCTCCTATAAATACAATGAACATGTATTACTTATTCTTAAGTACATAAGTATATTCTTGAAAACAATTTGGTGACTCTCACCAGGAATGAATTGGAATCTACTTATCATGATCAGATATTAAGTAACATTAGGTCAAGTAAATAACATGGAATACACGATAGATATTATGTATAATTCATAATGAATCCTATCAAATATTTCTAACACTTTATAAGGATCCTAAATATTCCTAAGATTCATGCTATGAAACTCTAATAAAGACCCCTTCTTGAAGTTATCCTTACTAAACCACATTATCATCTTATAAATATATATGTTTTAACTTAGTATAAGAAACCTCTTAGATAAATATATATAGATATTCATATTTATTATGTAGTCTATTTTACTCATTTCTTTCATCGATAAGAATTTTCCCAAACCAAACCTTTAAAAAATGAAAAATTTGTATATCATTTATGATAAGAAATATAAAATATACATACGATACTATAAATATCATAATACTCCAAAAAACCTAATTTTATGTATAACAATCATCAATATTCATGATGAAACCAAATTATTTGATTGCATCATTAAACCATATGTTCCAACTCTGAGAATCTTACTTCAATCCATAAATTAAACATTGTAACTTTTAAGCCTTAGTAGACTCTTTTAGAACATCAAAACCTTTAGGTTGTAGCATATACACGTCCTTGACTAAATTTACATTAATGAAATTGTTTTTAATATTCATTTGATATATCTCATTATCATGATGATTTATTGTAGAAATAAATATATGAATGGTCTTTATCATCATAACTAGAGAAAAGGTCTCTCTACAGTCAATACTATGAAATTTTTTGTAACCCTTTACCACTAAGTAAGATTTATAGGTAGACACTCTAACATCCACGTTAGTTTTATTTTAAAGAAACCACTTTCACACTATGTATCTCACCCCTTTATGTGATTCTACCAAGTTTGAAACATGGTTAGTGTATAAGGATTATATCTCATATTTCATCACATTAACCCATTTCTTGGAATCAAAATGCTCAATAGTCTCTCATTAATTAATAGTTTCATCATTTATAAAAATTAATTCATCATAATTTCCAAAAATAAATATATATATCATGGGATCTTAATGAATCCTATCATACCTCTGTAACTTGAGTCATTATTCTTCCATAACTCTTTATATAACCATTCTAACTTCCATCTTAGGAACAATTACAATATTTTGGTGCTGAATTTCTTCATTTTCAAACTTATTATCACTAAATCTTTAAAAAATGTGACACTTATTAAGTAAAAAAACCATGTCATGCTATAAACACTTTTTTTAGTGGGACTGTAAAAGTAATAAACCACAGTATCTTTGGGATTACTAATAAAAATGAGTTTCTCTAATTTAAGGATACATTTATCAAACTCAAGAGATATTATGTTTGCTTCATAACCCTAAATCATCATAAAATATATATTAGGATATTTCCCAGTCCATATCTCACATGGGGTATTTATAACTGATTTAGATAGAATGTAATTAAGTAAGAATATAACAGTTTCTAGAGAATATCTCCAAAATTAAATAGGAATTTCACATTAATTCATCATTGATCATACCATGTCTAATAGATTATGATTTCTCTACTCAGACACATCATACCATTATGGTTTTCTAGGATTATTGAGTGGTGAAAAATTTTAATCTCTTAAATGACTGGTAAATTCCTATATCATGTATTCACTACCCCAATATGATTAGCAAATATTAATAATTTTACCCATTTGATTATGTTATTCATTATAAAAAAATTTGAAGTTTTCAAAAAGTTTCAAACTTATTTCTCATAATAAACACATAACCATACAAATTCAAATCATTAATAAATATTACAAAGTACTTATTCCCACCACTTTATTATATACTAATTAATCAACATACATAACTATGTATAATAACCAATAGTATACTATCCCCATCACATTTTTAGTCATTTTACCTAATAAATACTATTTTTTCATATTGAATTATTCATAATAAAATTACTCCAATAATCCATATTTATGGAGTATTTTAATTTTTTTCTCATTTATGTGTCCAATCCAATAATGCCAAAGGTAAGTGGGGTTAGAATCTACCATGACCTTATTTTTTTGAATTTTATAGATATTATTACCTTTATTTATAATATATAAATCATTAACCATATTACCAATTTCATAAAACATTTCATTCAAGTATATAGAATAAATCTTGTTCTTATTAAGGAATGAAAAACTTTTATTGTCCAAACAATATGTAGAAATCAATTTTTTTTTGTGTTGGGAACAAAAAAGTAGCTTTATAATTCCAGAATCAATCCACTTAGAAGACTTATATCATATGTTCTAACTTTTAATGTAGAAATTATTTTCCTACTACCAACACATAAATCTACTTCACCTTTCATTAATTCTATCATATTTCAAAGTCTATGGTTATCAATATAAATGTTTAATACACACTCAGTATCCAATACCCATGATTAAAAATTAAATAAATTCTTTTCTATAACATTCACATCCAAATTATTATGATGGTTATCTTTAAGAACACTTTTAAACCTTAGATACCAATCCAAAATTATTTTATAGGTAATACCAATAAGAAATATCAAAATGATAATCATGATGCTTTCTATAATCCATAAAAATATATATATTTTTTTGGTGGGTATTATGTTTTATAACTTTAAATTAAGGAATTTTAGTGAATTTATTTCCAATAAAAATGATAAACTCATACAATATATAATTTTAGTGAGTTTAGGGCCATATTTCATCAAGAATTATCCAAGCTAAGCTCATAACATAATACATAACTATATCCGGTATAAAACCATGTCAATCATATCACATATAATTCTTATATACTTGAGTGGATAACTCCTTATCATAATCCATTATATAGATATATTCAATTATTTTTCTTTGTTATCCTAATTATTAGGTTTTCTAAGCTAAGTGTAACCTAATTAATACATCAGATGTATACACCTAATGGTTAGGGTCTCCTATGAAATGTTTTCCTTAGACAAGATAATCCATGGGAACCTAATGGTTAGGGTCACCTATACTAAATTATAATGGTATTAAAAACTATTTTAATTGGAAGGAATCTTATAGGTGGTGTTTGAGGGGTTTTCATATAAATTCTCTCCATTTTAATATACAATCCATGTATATTAAAACCATAATTATCGCATCACATGAAATATTTATTACCATATGTTTTATTCCTTTATGTATTCATGCTTCTAATGATTTAGTTTTGTAGGATCTATTCCACCCACTAAATTAATATATAAAAACCATATTAATGTGAAACCCTTTTTACAAATCATAGTTTCTTTTACTCACTAAAAAATTGAATCCGAAAAAATTAGCACAAATCCAAATTCATCCCATGAATGTGGTACATGAAACCCTTTCATGTAATGGTTTTGAATTATATGAAATCAATAATCCCTAGATGAGTAATCTTGGAGCCACAGATAGCTAACCCCCACTTTTTTAGATAAAGCATAAGCATTCGACATAGTGAGAAGTCTGGACCAAAGTCCCACTACAAAAGGATTCTATATTCAAAATAGATATAAATTCCATCACAACTATAATACTAAACATGTATAAAATATATTCAACTGGTAAATTCAAGATAATAATTTCATAACAAACTGAAGTTAAGGTAAATGAAAACTAAATCTTATGTTGTTGTACCTAACATGTAATTCATGGCATGAAAATTTTATAATAATAAATTTATCACATAAATTTAAGCATACATAATATTCACGTTATATAAAAATTTTATAAAAATGAATATTTAAATGAATAAATAAATAAATAAACATTTTATTTATTTTTCAATCATGATATATCAATATGAAAACATCTTATTTTATTTTGGAATAAAAATATTTCATTTATAATTATAAATGCTTATATTTTATAAAAAAATTATATACCATAATAAATTTCATATAAAAATAATTTTTTTCCATTTTTTAGACTATATTGTATTTAATTATTGATATAGGGGTTGTCTGTTATAAGTCATAATACAATTAGTACTTATGATAAGTGTTATAATGAGAAATCTGTCATTTTTGGAAATATTTGTTATATCGTATTTACAATATGAACCTTTATTTTGAAAACCTAGAGTTATAGTCATAGACACTGATAACTTTTATCATAGCTTATGACACAGTATAAAATCATAGGATTTGATGAATTGTACACTATGATTTATTCATTCATGCCCTATAACTAAGAAAAATATCAAAACATACATTACAATATCCTATATTATAATGAAAGGAAGATAAATCAAATGGATAACATTTATCCATGTCATATCATACCTTACAGTGTCTCCACAAGCACATTATAATATACATGTTCTTCATGAAATAAATATAAAAAAATATTGAATCGATGATGAAGGTGGTTCTGATATAGCTGATGGGTTTTGTAGAATCATTTCATATCCAACAAAGTATAAGGAACCTAATATATAACTCAATATATCATCATTGAATCAACATGTGAATTAATAATATAATATAAAATAAGAATATTATTTTTCTTTTATTCTCTATATCTGATGATCACAAGTGAGTATGTTTGACGGAGATCACCAAGTGATAGCTAAAGGACTCTAGCCTCCACATGTAGTACACCGACCAATAGAATCCTGATACACTATAAGAAGATCCCTTGAACTCTAATAGTGTTCAAACACCTTCTTCTTAAAGATAAATATAGAATAGGGAGGAAGATGGAGATTTTTATTTGAAATGCATTTTCACTCATGCATTATAATATAAGGACCAATCCCTTTATATGGGCTTCCATTATTGAAGGAATTCAATCATAGGATTCAAATATTTGGAAGATGACATAAATTACCTAAAAACATATTCCCATTGAAATATAGTCATGTAACTATTTAAAAAAATATAATATATTTTTATTTCTATAAATTAATTGTATTTATGATTCAAAACTTTTGGAAACCGGTTTAGAATATGTGGCAGTAGCATATACGCCAGATTATATATCATTAGTCGTATTGTATAGTATGAATGATATCTCTATATCATTATCTATAATATGTATAAGATTCATATATTATATTATAACCCATAATATATCATACAATATGATATACAAGTTTTAGTTCATATTCGACACTAGGACCTTAGGCATCCGTTTTTGTGGACAGATATAAATTGGAGTGTCACTAAGTTCATATCACGGTGTCTCACCTATCAATAGGTGAAGGTGGAGAAGTTGGTTTTAGCTATTTTTTCCTAACCTATTAAGGTTATATAGTGTAATTGGGATAGAATATCGGTGTACTTCATGATATTAATTATATATTTGAAAAAGGGTCATGATGTTACCTAGGTGATCAATAACCAACTAACCAAGTATACCCTCTTCCTTTTGTTTCATGAGTAGAGAAAAATGGAGATATTTCGATATTTTTACATGGATAAGGTCATATGATTGTATGGGGTATCTACGATGATCATCTATAACTGGTAATATCTATTCACTTCCTAATTATTGATAATCTTGTAGTGGGATTTGGTATATAGTTGCAGTTGACTTAATATTTCACCATCAAGTAGATGGATAGACTAAGAAATCCATTAATATTTTTAAGGACATAGTAAGGGATTGAGTGCTTGAATTCAGTCAAATCTGAGAGGATCTCATGTATTTAGTGTATTTCACATAAAATAATAGTTATAACTCCACTATTGGCATGAAATATTTTATGAAATTTTATGGGAAACCTTTCAGGTCACCCCTATACTATATGGAGAATGAATTATAATCTCTTATAGAGTCAAATTTAGTGTAGTTGATGAAAGAGAAAGTGAAAGTGATCTTGGATTTGATAAGGATAACTCATAATTATCATAAGTATTATGTGTACTAACAAGGTAGGACCTTATAGTTTGAGGAGAGAAATCATATGGCCATGAAGGTCCCACCACAGTGTGGTTTATAGAGGTATGGTTGAGGAAGAAAGTTATATATAAGGTTTATTAGATTATTCCAGATCCTAAAAAGGGTTGTAAAGGTTTCTTACCACCTAAATATACCCTCAAATTTGGACCATTTTTATAATGTTATCCATGTTTCACAACTGAGGAGATATATGCATGATTCATCATATGTTATCTACTGAGGTGATCAAGATGTTTATAATGACACTACCTTCTCAAATTACTCAATATAAATTGAGTAACATTAAAATATGACCATATGGGGTTAGGATATTCCATAAAACATGTTTTATGGAAGCATGTTAACCTTTAAGATAGATTGTGGGAAGATAAGAGTTAGATGTGATCTTAATACCTTCAAATTTTTGAGTAGGTCGTACTTTTTGAGATAAAAACCTTAAAAATGGGGAGGGTGTTGAGACTTGAATTTTTATATTTGAGAATTTAGATTATTTTAAGTAAAATTTTATAATAAGGTTTCAATGTCATTTTCATTTGAATTACATTGTGAATTATTGAATGTATTATATTAAAAATAAAATATTAATATTTTATCATGCACACTTATCTATGGAGAATCATTAATATCTCTTAAATTATACATGGTATGGGAAAATCATTATCATGGTTTAGAGGGGTGTTTACCCTAGGTGTGATATAATTATGGTTCATATTTGGGGCCCCAAGCCAGGCCCATCATGGGTGTTTTACTAAAATGAATAAATAATAAAATTTCATACCACAAGAACCTAGATTTGTCTCTATTTATTTATCCTTGTAATGGATTAACCTCTATAAACCCAAATTAGATAGAGGTGGGGCTTGAGAGAATTCAAGATTAAAGCTTTGTGATCAAGTTCCTCATGGAGATTGTTAATTGAATCCAACATGAACATGGATTCCATCAAAAAAATTGATCAAATCAAAGTAGGAATTTTTATTTCAATTTTTTCACTATTATTCGTGATTTTCATGCCTAGATTATGGTTACTAATTTATTTCTAAATTATAATCCCAACACATTTATTTTCTTATGTTATTTTCCAAAAATATATGATTTTTACTCACATTCTTCATCATTAACATATTAATTCATAAGGAATGGTTGTTGGACCATTACATTGTCCACTAAACTCTCATTTTTACTCATTATTATACCCTTTTCACTTTTTATTTCCACTTACAACCTTCACCATGGATGGGGTTTGAAAAAAGTAGATTGGGATGATAATCAGGTAGCAGCAAAGCTTATGGAGCATCATTTTAGGCATGGAAGTGATGAAAGGGGAAACATATAGCAATGGTGGGGAAACATATGGAATTATATGAGTGGAAAATCTCACTAAAGATGTAAAAAATGATATATCTAGACACTGTAAATGATGGGTACAGATACAAAGGGATTTCAAAAGGTTATCTTGTAAAGGATGGTTGATCAGGATTTTTCAAAGGGAAGTGATGGACACTAGAGGTTTGGTAGAGATTATGGAGCTTAGTTGTAGAAATTATAGCATAATTAGAGGTGGATATTGGGATATAAAGATGAATTATGGATGGATGTATTTTTTATGGGTTGAAGACATGATCACACAACATGTGATCTCTAAAATAGATGTCATATATCCCACTCTTGTTATGGATAAGGATTTTGGTCTACATTAAATATCACATGGGGTACCCCTAACCACACACCATAGTGGGTTAGGTTACATGGATCAGCATGTACTAGAGTACACACCCAGGTATCCATCTAGCCACACACACCATGTGGGCTAGTGAGAACTCTATGTATTATGGTCACACAACTCAGGTTTTTGGTGGTGCATTCCTAGGCCTTCCATGAGTCCCACACACCATGTATATTTTTGTACATTCCATTTATTTTGACTCCAACATGGGAGGATGATGTTAGTATATGACCTGATAATTTTTGGGGGCTCGCACACCATTTCCCCTTGAGTACACATCATGAATTATTTAATATTTGGTGTTTTTCACAACTTATTTCTTAGTTATTTTTTTTGGGAATGTTGGTAGTCCATTTTTAATATTTTTATATAGAGTGTAAAATGGTACAATTCATTTTGGTATTGAAGGAAAGAAACAAGGTGATTTGGGAGACTGGGTTCCTTAGCTCTATATCTTTGATGATTTGGTTTAGTTGAGATGATTAGAGTGAAATTATAATTTGGTGTTCCACTATATGTATAGGGATAATAGGATGAAGGTACGATAAATTATTCAAGGATTTTGGTACTCCCCTACATACTTGGGGTGAAAGTATTCCAAGTCAGAGAATGGGGTTATTACTCCCTTGGTCCTGACATTTAATGACCTGGATATTTTTAGACCATTTATTTTCATGATTCAAGTGATAGAGGTGTTAGGAGTAAATTATAGGGAGATATTTTTGATTATATTTGATATTTAAATTAGGTGATTTATGTCATGGTGTGTCTATGTGGGTCACGGTGCGAAGGGTTGGCTATAGTAAAATAGAAGATCTATTTTTGGTGTGTCATGGTAGAAGGAGATATTACATCCTTGATGTTGGTCCAATGTATTTGGTATTATCATTGGGAGTTTTTTCATGGTGTGATTATGAGTGTCATGGAATGAGGTAACATTACAATTTTTTGATGACTCTTTTGAAGTTATTGTTAACATTATGAATTGCCTTTATGGATTTCTTAGTCAAAGAATGGTGGGGTGTGTTGTGGTGAAAGGTGTCTTGGGGAATTAGTGATATTTTAAAATGATTTAAATTTCATTGTGTCCCTAGATGTCGTTACATGAATCTTGATAGGCTAATTTTAGAGGTTATTCTAGTTGAATGTCATGGAACGTCTATCCATGTTGAGGTATGAAGACCTGGAGGATGAGTTTTTGTGTGGTTTTTTAAGTGATGTCACATCATGGTTCATCATTCATACCATGAACCTTCCTTATTCATATCAAATTTATAAATTTGGATGAATTTAAGAGGAAGATATATGAATGTTATATGAAGTTTTGTTTTCAAAGGGTGGATCGAGATAGCCATGTCACAGAGTGATGATGGCATATTTTCAACATATTGTTTTACATAACAGGTATAAATTTGATAGCTCCTCTAAATCTCATAATTTTTTCATTATTTTTATAAACCTTGGGAGACCTTAGTAACATTTTTGGGAGACCCTATTAACATTTTTGGGAGACCTTATTAACATTTTTGGGAGACCTTTCAATTTCCTTTCTCAGTCATGATCCTTGGACTCAAAATATACCTTATTTATGATTTGAGGTGAGTTTTACTTATTTATCAATTGAATTTTATCAATGTTACTCATATGATAAGGTTGTGAAATTGATTTTTATTTGTTTTTATTGGTCTTGAATCATTATTGTGATGATAATTTATGTGATCTAGTATTTTGGTGTTTTCCTAGAATGGTTTGGGTATTGTTATTAGATATTTCTTTCTTATTGTTGTGTAGTGACTGTTAAATCTTCAATTGAGGTAGGGGATTCAAGAACTCTCTTTATTTATGTGATAATTGTATAGGTTTCAAGATCTTTATTTATTTTAGTGGATGTTATAGATTTTCTTAATAAATATAATGAGCTAGACTAAAGAAATTTGATGGGGAGGGGTGATCTGTATGGGTTTACATGTTTTTATGACTTGATTAGGTGATTTTTGATTACTCAATATTTTTCCTGAAAATATTTTACTATTGAGATATTTTTATACCTCAGGACACCCTGATAGGGGAGTTAATCATGGTATATTCTAAATTAAAATGTTACTTTTAGGATCTTGTTCCTATGTTAATAGGAACTATTTTTAACTTGTAATACTTGTCAACACAATCACCAAAACAAACAAAGATATGTGGGGAGATAAACAAAGAACAAAACACAATGATTTTGGTTGGTTCACCACAAAGGCATATGTCTAAGGATCATATGTTGATTATTTGTCTATGTTTTAAAATCCACTAAGATTTAATAGTTATATGGATTAAAATATTTCAACAATGGTCACTTTAATCCAAGAACATTTCCTTTACAATGTTTACAGTTTTCTCACTCCTCATCCAAGATAAAATACCTATTCTTAACCTTGAAGAATTGATTTTATGAATTATGGAATCAGTTTTTAGACTTTATGGTCTCTTCAAGCTCATCAAGAACAAGTTTCATCTTTAACTCCTAATAAATGAATTATGAAATTCAATATGATTCTCATATTCCTTCTTCAAGAAAGATGATACTAACTTCAATATGTGTGAGTTGTGTATTTATCTTCTACAATATTATTCAATGAAAATTTCCCCTAGATTATAATAATTCCAAGATTGGAATTATCTGCTCCAGAACTCCTTCTTCTATCTCTAGATAAAGTAATGATAGGATTCTAACTCATTGTCTTCTAATGTTGGGTATAAAACTAGTATTCATCTATTTCTTCACTAAAAACATCACTAAAATAAATGATAATTCAATCAATATAATTATTATTTATCCTTATATTATTTCACTAATTATTCAGAAAAAACTGATTCGATATTTAATCAAATACTCCATAAAACTACTTATTCATTGTACTATTATTTCTAAGTGTACAAGTTTAATCACACCTATTCATGCATGAATATTATATGTGACATGAAAAAAATATTTATGCATCTTATTAATCTTTAGAAACATCTAAAAATTACAATATCACACATATATTGTACAATCTATGATTACACAATTTACTTTTTCGAGGGTTGTCTCTACTTTGAGAAATATTACATACACAAATTCATTGTTTCATAAAATTCTTCATGTGACAGGTAAACATCGCTAATTATTCTCCTCCACATGACTATTTAATCACATATCAAACTTCATGCACATGGTTTTATATAAGTGTTTCACTTTTCATAAATATGGACACACGAATATGCTTCTCCTTCTTTACATTTTAAACTGGATGTGGGACTTTCTTCTTTCTACTTCGTATAACTAGATTGAGTTTGGAATTATTTTCTTTTCATAAGTCTCCATATGAAATTATCTTCAAGAAATAATTGTGTTTTTTATGGTCCTCAATCCTCTATTTCACAAACAAGATAATGTATCACTTGATACTTCTCTATTCATATGAGAATAGGGCACTCTAGAATCCTTTTGCCTCGAATTTTATGTCAATTTATGCTCTCAATTTTTCATGTGTTGAAAATGAGGAAATCACTAGTGTGTGTATATATATTTACCACATTTTTACTCTAAAAAATGTGGTGATCTATTCAAAACACTGATATACTTCAACCCACACAAACTTAATTAGTACTTTAGGGCACCAAATAAAACAACATCAAACTAATGGAAACTATTCTTAGGTTCTCTTAGAAATAATGTGATTTAGACTTCATCTTAAATTTTCTTGAGAATCTTACACTATAATAAACTAAATCTTCATGAAAAACTATACATATTCATTCATTCATACTATGTGAATACTTCATTTCCACCTCTTTATGAAGTTATTCTTTCATAAAAAAACACTTCAACTATTGCAGAGAAATTATCTTGATTATAACACATACTTATCATAATCCTTCATGATGGATTTCATCATTTTTTTAATACCCATAATGATTACATAAGGTGTAGCATAAAATAAATTCAATATACATAAACCCTATATTGAAGCTTAGGGTTGAAGATAGTAACACACAATGTCATTTTACACTGTGGCGTGTGTCCATATTTTAAACGATGGATGAATAGTATATTGAAAAACAACTTGTCCCGTATCAGAACATAAGTAAGTCTAAATGGTAGTTTATTGCTATGAAAAATACTCAAACCCACTGAATAATTATTGTATCACCGCCCCATGCTACCATTATATGTCTACATCGACCCACTTATTGGATCCCCTCTTAAGTGTTGTCCTGCAGGACATAGCTTGTTCTCTCTATGTACTGGTAAATTACTTCATTAATTCTTCTCCATAAGCTACCTATTTCTTTATAAATTTTTTATCCTTAAAATAGAATATATTCATTCCAAAAATAAAAAACATTATCCACAACTATCAAATCATTTATATTTTTTATGCTTTAAAATCATGACTTTTTAAAAAAATATTTCATGAAACATATCCATTCAAAACATCTATAAAATATTTTTAATAAATATAACTTATAAAATCATGGTTTTAATAATACCCCCTTTATATTATGTTAAAAATATCCCAAAAAATTTGTCTCATGATGGTATATAGATTTTATGGCCTCTTCTTCCTCCCCATTTTTCAATAGAATAAAAAGGGACCTTTCCTCATTTCTTTAGGGTTATAAACACCATCTTAGAAAGATTATTTTTCTCATATTCACTACCCCTTTTTCAACATACTTATTTCACTATATTTATTAATAAAAAGCATCAAGAATTCCCAAAATAAGAATATTATGCTTCCCCATAATAATTTTTCAAGTGTTACACAACCTTCTTGCATTAATACATCATCTCCAATCCCATGTTCATATTCAAGGTGCATTCCTCCTTTAAAATTAAATGAGTAAATTTCACCACTTAAAAATGACATGTTAAAAAATCCTTTGAGCCTACTAAGTTAGAAAACAATGTAGGAAAAAAGATTTTCTATCAATAGTATTAATATCATCCCTATCACTCAATATTTTTTTCAAAAAAACACAATAATCTTGACATTTTATAATATTCAATACGTCCTATGATCCCAATAAAACTTATACCAAATCACCAAAGAATAATCAATAAATCAAAAAAAAGTGTGTGAGGCATATTACATGTAGGATCAATTAATATTAATTGATGTATCATGATCTTCATATATTCATAATGAAACTTCATTTTTAGATAAGGTTAAGAAACATTAGAGTGATCATCCCCAACATCCATTGAATTATATCAGTTCTTAAAACCATATTTTAAAATAAATTGTTAGTATGTAAAACCAGTTGTTTGTAATACTCTTTTATTTTAGAATATTATTGGTATTCTGAAATTAATCATTTGATACCACAATTGTTAGTATAATATAAAAATGTATGTAATACATGAATATAACTACTTCACTTTTATATTTGTCCTCTCCTTCTAGTGGTAAGATACTGCATTAAAAATTGTATGATGTTTCATTTTTATCTTCAATAATATTTTGATACCACTTGAACTATAAAATAAGCTTTTAAAACTCTTCAATTTCATATTTGGATCTTTAAATTTTATTATTTCCCTTTTTTTAGAACATACAACCCCATTGATCATATTTACCCCTTAATATTGCACCACTTTAAATAGATATTAGAAACATTTATATTCATGGGTAGAGGGATACCACAATCATCCTTAATTTTATGGGTATATTTTTCCTTTGTCGACTAACCCTTTCTTATCCACCTTTTTATTGGTATGATTTTTCATGACACCACTTAAAAAAAGTTCTATTTTTATTCTTTCCTTTAAATTCATCATTAACTTTGGCTCAATATCCTTTTTTCTTGTTTCATCTTTCTAGCCAATTCCAATTGGTCTATACATATGATTAAATATTCTTTAGGTACATGATGAATCTTTTTTATGTGTAGACTCAGTCTTCATAGTAATGTTTTTAGAAAACTAATTCATATATGTTTTCTCTTTGTTTTCCCAAAATTCTATTTTTTTCGAGTAACCAATTTATGTGTTAACTATATGCCTATAAAATTTATACCTTCCATAAAAAACTCCATTATTCTTAGGGTTTCCAACTACTACAAAAACGAGAAAGGGAAGCGCCCCCTTATATCAGCGCTAAGCAAAACCACTGATAAAGGTTACCCTGTATCAGTGCTAAAATTTTAGCGCTGATACAGGGGTTCTTTATCAGCATTAGAAAAGCACCCATAGAGGGCCTCTTTATCAGCACTAAAATTTTAGCACTGATAAATCGGCCCTCTATCAGTGCTAGAAAAGCGCTGATAAAGAGCCCATGTATCAGCGCTAAAGAAGCGCTGATAAAATGACCCTTTATCAGTGCTAGAAAAGCGCTGATAAAGACTCTCTGTATCAGCGCTAAAATTTGAGCACTGATACAGGAATGATTTATCAGCAATTTTTTAGCACTGATAAAACCTTAGTCCATTTTTTTATAAATTCGGTCGCACAGTGCCCTCGTTTTATTGCAACCTAAAGATCTCGCGGTACTGGAACCCTGTGACTCCCCTCTGTCGCCCACTGAGTTCTCGTTGCCGGACCTCCGCCGTCCTCGCTTCTCTTTGTCGGACCTCCGCCTCCCTCGCTTCTCATTGCTGGACCTCCACCACCCTCGCTTCTCATTTCCGGACCTCCACCGCCCATAACTTCCTCTTCGGTTTTCCAGACCTCCGCCGCCTGCAACGCCCGGCTTCTCATTGCCGGACCTCCGCCGCCCGCAACGCCCTCTTTGGTTTTCTGGACCTATACCACCCGCAACGCCCTCTTCGGTTTTCCGGACCTCCCTTTAATGCATGTTTTCCAAATATTTTTTTAATATTGTTCTTGTTTTTGGTTGAATCATTGATGGATATTGATTGTTTTATTTCATTTGGATTCATTGGTGTGTTTTGGGTGTACCTTTTGTTAGGTTTCGAATTATGCTCTTAGTGGTTCTTCATGGTTAGTGGTTGTAGTCTCTTATTTGGGTGAAGGGATGTGTTCTTAGTACATTTCCATCTTATGTCCCACCATTTTAGTGAAATTTTAAATAGTTGGGTGACCTATGCTAGGTCTCTGGAAATTATTGGGATTTTCTCTCTTCTTAGTGATGTAGACGTGTCATTTGGAGATGTATGATGTTCTTGGAGGATATACATTAAGAGTTCTTGAGAATATTGGTTATATGTTCATTTTAATTTTTTTGTAGTGGTCCTTTATTCGTTGAATCTTCCCATTTGACCCTCTATACCAAGGTGAAACTCCCTCCCTTTATCTCTTCCCTTGGGCTCCATTTTTAGGGTGATTTGGCCTTTTATCTACAAGGAATATCAAAGTAATAATCTCATATTCTCTTTTATTCTCCTTTCTTGGTCACTACTTTTTTCTCTCTTGGGTTATTTTTCAATAGAAAAGGTTTTGACCTAGGTTGGCTTTAATCTCATTTATTTGGGTTAAATCTTTATGGTTATGGTGTTTAATTGCATCCTTAGGTCCTTTCCTTAGTTCAGTTGGTGGTTTCATTCTGGTTTTGTCAAGATATCATGAAATAGGTAGGTTGTCCCATTATTTGACATTGTTTTAGGTGTTTAATATGATTTATTTGGTTCTAAAATGGTTTTATAAATTGTCTGGGTTGTGGGAAACATGTTTTCCAATTTTTTTGTTGTGTGTAAGGGTTTGATAATGATTTGACTATTGTAAATGGTTGTTTTTCATGTGTGGTTCTATTATGGGAAATATGATTGTATAAACTAGATATAATTTTATATAGGGGGTGGAATTGAGCACAATGGAATCCTAGTTATCTAGGTGGGTAGACTAGGTCTAGTATATTGGGTGAATTAGTCAGGTCGATGATTGGTCTCCTTAATAAGGATATACATAACAACACTAACTAAACATTCATGTGATAGGGATTGGAGGCTCAAATAGGACCTTCATGTCTAAGAGATGTGATCACCAAGAGTACGAGGATCCTAGGACCCTAGTAACCCTAATACCTTATAGATTTTCTATAGTTCTCATACTATTCTTACCATTATCTTGTCACATTTACTATCTATTTTATTTCAAAGAATGTTTTATTTAAATTGTATCTTATTTTTTCTTAAAAAATAACATGTTAATGTTTATCATAATGTCATTACATGGAATCTATTTTTGTTGTGTCCTACTAGGTATGTTGGCTCACACCTTATATACACCCTCAGGTTTATGTAGACCTTATTATGTTTTACCCAGTTAAAGGCAAGGTTCCCTTGGTGGTGATGGTGGATATATGTGCTAGTAGTTCCCCTTTTGGTGACTGTTATTGGTTGTGGAATGGGGATTTTGACCCTCATGTTTCATGGAGGATTGGTTGTATTGTTGGATCCCTTAACTTTTTTTATTATTTTGGTTTTGGTTGAAATTGTTAAATGCTTATACCCTATTGCAGTGTTATCTTTTGGTCTATTATATTGTGAAATTTGGTTATGATATGCTGTTTGATTATTATGTAATATTTATGGTTTTTTACATGAAAAAACCATTCCTAAAGGTGTTACTCAATACCTAGGAACTAGTTACAACCCATGGGGATTGGTAATTCCATTTGTACCTTCCCACGAGTTGGGTCAGGTGTCAAGTGGGATGGAAACTTGGCCTAGTTCATGGAAAGAAGTCTACACCATAGTATGGTTGTCTAAATCCTTTCTGTACCGTGTCCATGGGAGGTTGCAACATGGTATCTTTTTTTATAGTCTTAAATTCCATGAGCCCCATTTTATATTTTTTTTCTCCTACACAACTCTCATTTAAAATATTGATTCTTTAAGGCTTACAAGAGTCATTTTAACTCCTCCAAACTCCCTTCTTCTCAGATAGAATCTCCAGTGGATGCATTTGGTTTCTCTTTGATAAGGGGATCTCTCATCGATTGGAAATCCTCTATCTCCTCTTATATCCTCCTTATAGAGTGATAGATCATCATCTTATTAGTGAATCTAATATTCTTTTTTATAAATCTTGATTATAGGTTAGAATACTTGATCTCCTTATAAGGAAGTGGTTCTCTTCTACTATATTTGGAAGTCTTGTTTTGTGTACTTGAACCATAAATACTAATATTTTAGATTCAAATAGGATGAAGATGAATAAAGATTGGATGGATTCTAATCGTTTAACAATAGAGTATGAGAACGAAGTGAAAGAGTTCATCAAGTTTGCAAAGGATCACGCAAAGGATCCTTCTCAAATCCTTTGTCCATGTTTACGTTGTTGTTAATCTATAATTCTTACTCTAGAGGAGTTGGAAGAACATTTGATATGTCACGGAATATATCGGAGTTATAAATGTTGGAATAAACATAGAGAAAAAGTGAATGTAGCTACTGGATGGGATAAAACTGTGTTTTATGGATCGTCAGATATGAATACAAATATGGATAATGAAGAAGACCGTATGGAGGATGTGATTACAGATGTCAATGATGATAACGATCGTATTTAGGAAATGACAAATACAATTCAAGATTAACTCCGTGATTGCCCAAAATTGTTTGAGAAGTTAAAGAGTTGTGCAAAGACGCCATTGTATACTGCTTGCACTAAGTATACAACATTATCAGTTGTACTGAAGTTGTATAAATTGAAAGTAGGCAACGGATGGAGTGGTGTCAGTTTTACGGAACTAATTTCTCTCTTGAATGACATGCTCCTGGAAGATAATGAGCTCCCAAGCCGGACATATGAAGCTACACGAATGCTACGCTCGATGGGAATGATTTCTGAAAGAATACATGCCTGCCCGAAAGACTATATATTGTTTCTCAAGGAGAACAAATCACTTACATAATGCCCAAAGTGTGGTTCTTCTCGATACAAGAAAGATAAATCCAATCCTATGAAAGTTGTATGGTACTTTCCAATCATTCCAAGGTTTAGGCGTCTATATGGAAGTGAAGAAACTGCAAGACAATTGTCGTGGCATGTAGATAAAAGAAATAAAGATGGGTTATTACGTCATCTAGCCGACTCTCCTCAATGGAAGAAAATTGATCATGAGTTTCCTGAATTTGGAAAAGATCCGAGATACCTTCATATTGCGTTATCTACAGATGGAGTGGATGCTTTTGGTTTTCAAACCAGCACTCATAGTACATGGCCTGTTATGTTGGTAAATTATAACTTGCCACCCTGGTTATGCATAAATCGGAAATTCATCATGTTATCTATGCTTATATCAAGACCAAAACAACCAGGTAACGATATTGATGTTTATCTGGCTCCTTTGATCGAGGATTTGAAGTTATTGTAGGAATCAGGTGTAATTTTGTATGATGCTTATAAAAGTTAATACTTCATGTTGAGAGTGATGTTTTATGGGACAATAAATGATTTCCATGCTTATGGATATTTGTCAGGCTATAGCATTAAAGGAAATCAAGGGTGTCCCGTGTGCAAAGAAGATACAGAATAAATTATGTTGAAACACTCATCTAAATCTGTGTTTCTAAGACATCGTAGATTTCTACCTCATCGACATAGGTACCGATCTTAGACGACATCATTCAATGGAAGTTCAGAAAAACGTGCAACACCATCTCCACTAACAGGTGATCAGCTGTTTGAGAAAGTAAAAGATCTGAACATTGTTTTTGGTAAACCATTTTCGAAAAACCTTATGGAAATCGGTTAAAAAAAGAGATCAGTTTTTTTTTGAATTACCATGCAGGAATTGTTTGTACGTCAGACATTTTCTTGATGTGATGCATGTGGAAAACAATGTATGTGATAGTGTTATCAGAACGTTGCTAAATTCCCTTGGCAAAACAAAATATGGAATTAAGGAAAGGTTGGACATGGTTGACATGGGAATACAAGAAGAGTTGGCTCCCGTCAAGGGTGAAAATTGAATGTTTCTTCCTCCAGCTTCTTATACTCTTTCTAGGGCGGAGAGATATCAATTTTGAAACTTCTTCAATGATGTAAAGGTTCCAGAGGGGTACTCATCAAATATCAAGAACATTGTGTCAATGAATGATTTGAAGTTAAAAGGTTTGAAATCACATGATTTCCATGTTTTGATTCAGTATATAATTCCTATAGATTTACATTTCATTTTTACCAATAATGTTCATCATATGTTAACCAAACTTTGTTTCTTTTTCAAAGCTATATGTAGCAAAGTTTTAGACCCGGGGAAATTTCCAGGTATGGAAAAAGAAATTTTCATCATATTATGTGAATTAGAAATGTTCTTCCTACCAACATTCTTTGATATGATGGTTCATTTGATGATTCACTTAGTGAGAGAGATTTGAATTTTTGGTCCTATGCACTATATATGGATGTATCCTGTTGAACGGTATATGAAGATTTTGAAAGGGTATGTCAAAAATTGATGTCGGCCAGAGGGTTGTATAGTGGAGTGATATATTGTTGAGGAAGCCATTGAATTTTGTACTGAATACCTATCTGATGTGGAAATAATTGGTCTCCCAAAATCTCGTCACACTGGACGCATTGAGGGTGAGGGAATTTCTAGAAGAGAATTTGTGATAATCAGTATTACAGATCGGGAGTAGGCTCATCTTTATGTTTTGCATAACAGTTGGGAGTTGGATCCATATATTGAAACTCGCAAAGAAATTCTTAGGTAGTTGAATCCATCGAGGGTTGAAAAATGGTTATCAGATACACATAATCACCAGTTTATAGGATGGTTTCAGGACCATATTTTTAAGCAGTTGGATGAAAATCTGAATTCAATTTCAGAACGACTTTGATGGCTAGCTACTAGACCAAGTTTTATGAATTATCTTATAGTGGTTATGTAATTAATGGTTATACATTCTATACAGATGAACATGATGAAGATGGTACCATGCAAAATAGTGGAGTTACACTAGTGGCTGAAGTGATTCATGTTTCTGGTAGTAAGGACAGAAATCTAATTTATGAAAATATGTCATACTTTGGCATTATCAAACTAATATGGGAGTTGGATTATATGACATTCCAATTGTCTCTTTTTCAATGAAAATGGATTGATAACAATAGTGGTGTTAAAATAGATGAATGGGGATTTGTGAATGTTCATTTTAGTAAATAATGGTACAAATAAGAACAGTTTATAATGGCATCACAAGCGGTACAAGTTTTTTATGTTCCAGATCCTGCAAACCGAAAGTGGTCGATTGTTCTGTTATAGTCCAAAACTACTAAAGGTTATGATGAAAATTCAGTTGAGGATGATCATTTTAGTGGTACGTCGCAATCATTTTGGAGCGGTCCCAATGAAGATGATGTTTTGTATGTTAGAGGAGACCACAATGAAGGGATTTGGATAGTCGATAGAGGTGTCAAATCCCTTCAACCTTTGAAAAAAATAAAGAGAGTTCGGTAAACAGGTTATATTTTGTTTGTAATATAGATCTTGTTATCTCATGTTATTATCTTATCATTACTGAATTTATGTAATCTGAATTAACTGTTAAACCACTTTTGTAGATAATGACTTATTCACATTCTAGTGCTCCTAACCTTGAGGCAGAACAAGTCTCTCAAGCTGCTGTTGTTGCGGCTGTTGCTGCTCCTGCTACTCCTGCAGCTCATGTTGCTGCTGCTGTTGCTCCTACTACGGCTCCTGTTGCTCCTACTGCTCCTCCTGCTGCAGCTCATGCTGCTCTTGCTGCTCCTGTTATGGCTCATGTTTCTCCTGCTGCTCTTCCTGTTGTGGCTCCTGCTACTCTCGCTTCTCCTGCTGCTCTTGCTGCTCCTGATGCGGCTATTTCTGCTCCTGCTGTTGCGGCTCCTGCTGCTCTTAGTGTTGAGGTTCAACAACCATCAGCACATTCCGTTGATACCATTCCAGATGAACATATAGATGATGTTGATATCGATGAAATGGTTGGGAATTAAGGACCGGCGTCGCAGAAAACACAGGTACGTCGTAGTTTGATGGTGTTAGCCAAAATTATTTAGGCGAAAAGCAAAGCCATCAAATTTGAAGTCGGATGGAATGCGCGAGGCCAACATGTGAATCCCAACAAGGCTATGTTTAGCAGCTACATTAGAGTTGTCACTCGGCAACGCGTGACGATTGACATAGATTCATGGCACCATGTTGTGTCCGGGCTGAAGGTTGTGATCTGGGAAGAAATTATGGTAACATTATGAATTTATTTCTTCAATTTACTAGCAAGTAAAATAATGAAACAATGTCTTACTCTTCTCAATCTCTTGCAGAGTACATTTATAGTAGACGATTCACACAAGGATTATGTACTAAGGCTTGCAGGAAAGATTCATTGAGGTTTTCACACTATTTTAACAAGATGTCACCTGAAAGATTCTAAAGGTAAAATAAAACCACACCCACCCATTGTCTATGCTCACCTGATATCCCAAGAAGCATGGGATGCATTTATTGGCCATCGTGGGGTTGAGAAGTTTCAGGTACATTGTGGGTGATAATACATTGTTTGAGGATACCTGTATTCATCACTTTCATTGTCAATATTTCATTTATGAAACAAAAACTATGTACTGAAAATAAGGAACGTGCATCAAAACCAACATACCCCTATCATAAATCAAGGATGGGGTACGCTTCATTAGAAAAGAAAATGGTACGTATTTTAAATTTACAGTAATATTGTTAGGTTCCAATAAACAACATCATAATTATCTTTCTATGTTTATATGTAGATTGATGAGTCTAATACCAAATGCACTTCCATCCCACGTCGTGTGCTATGGAAGGAGGCACGTGTGAACAAATAAGGGAAGTTAGTAGATGAGAACACACAGAAAGTGTGGGAAATATGTGTAAGTATGAAACGACTATAAAAAATATTTGTTTAAAATTGATATTGCTTAAAAATAATTAGTTATTTTCCTATATCTGATAGTCACAGGAATCAGATACTCATGTAGCTGATACAGACCTATTATCAACGGCTTTGAAGCAGACAGAAAAATATGGTCGTGTCAGAGGTGTAGGGTTTGGGGTGACACCCCGAGTATATTTTGAGAAGAAGAAAAAAATGGATGATACAGATGAAAAATTGGAACAAATGAGCAAAAAAATAGCAACCCTTGAAGAATGATTGCAATGGCAGGGAGATTTGATAGCAACTTTTATGGGTGGGAAGCAAAGGGAAGACACAACTTAGGAACAACCAGTGCGTGAACATCCCGCCCCACCCCCCACCAGCTTTGAGGTGAGCCATTCGCCTCAAATAACTATCTTAGCCGTGGTAATAAATATTCTAATAATTGTTCCCATGAAATGTGAATCAAACAAACATGGATAAGTTTTCTGTACTGATCTTATATAGGGTGATAATGATTGTGATTTATATCTTTCAACACCCACCTATCACCTTGTAGCGAGGGCTACAGTGTTCAATATCCCAGATGCCACATTGCATAATAGACCACTTCCAAAAGATCATCTGAAAGTGAAGATTGCTGTAGCTCATGAGCCAAATGCAGATCTACCTATTCCACTTGATGACGATGATATTCATACGGTCAGAAAGGATATTGGGACATTAATTGCATGTTCGTCACAACTTGTAAGAGTACATGCGGACAAAGAGGTATTTATTTACTTTTTTTTTAATCTAAACCCTTAATAATTGATGAAAAAAGCGTCTGAACCAATGATTTTTGTTATAGATGGAGAAAGGGAAGGGGGTGACAAACGTCGGCTCAAAACCATGTAAAGGATCGACCAACTGATCCCAAGGAGCTACTGAAAGCACAATAACACCACATGTTCTCTATCCACATTTACTAGCATTGAAGACTCATGTGGATATGAAGCTAAAAGATGGTAATAGTCATATAGTGGTTTTTGAAGAGAATATATATGGAGAGGAAAGTCAAGATTTCATTGTTGCTAAAAATGTAAATGAAATCCTTGAAAACAGTTGGCTAGGAGTCACAGTTGTAAATGTATATATGAGGTATGTTTCCATGAATTTATTTTATAAAAGCTAATCTAATGTAAAAATTATGACTAAATTCATTTTATATTGTTGACAGCCGCATTTATGAAAAATAGTTAAAGGAATTTTCCCATGAGCCAAGATTTGGACTTGTTAGTCCTCATATCACATCAACGCACCTAACAAAAATAGAGCCATCAAAAAGGGATGAAATAGTGAACGGCTTGCTGAAAACATTTGAAATCAAGATTACAGATGACAGACTTTTCCTAATACCAACCATGCAGGGGTAATACTCTACGATTAAAGCATATCAATTATATTTTCACTTCTTTTATTACTTATTCCTTTTTGTGTTTTTAGACAACATTGGTTGCTAATTATGGTGAACTTGGATACTCTGAAGATTTATTTTATGGATTCAAAGAAAGTATATCCATTAAACCGACCACACATGATGGAGTTTGTGAATCTTTAAGACACTACAACTTACGTTTTAGGTCTAAAAATCAAGTAATATAATTTATATTACCTTTTACTGAGGATTCGGTTATGATAGGGTGGTGTATCATTATCTTCTAAAAAAATTAATGAGGACAGGGACTAAGCATAGGGAGGCGATCAAGTACTACGTTTGGACAAATATCAGGGTATATATAATAAAATTTCACTATCCAAACACATCTCAACACAAGTTACTTATTCTCCTAATGATAATTTTTTTTTTCAGTGTCCAAAACAAAAAAATGATAATGATTGCGGTTATTATGTTTGTAAATTTATTAAAGAGATTATTTTTCATCAGAAGACTAGCATCCCTAAAGAGGTATTTTCAAAAACAACTACTAGTTCATTTAAGTTATTTGTTAATTTTTTATTTTTATATTTTGCAGTACTACTCTGACTACCGAAAAGCCTCATACTCACAAGATGATATAGATGTGTTCAGAAACGAGTGGGCCACATACCTGATGGAAGATTGTACACAAATACAATGAAGATCTGACTTGGGGACATGTACAATTGGTGGTCATTTTTGAGAGGGGTTAAGGGGATTAAAAGATGAAACATTATTGTATGTAAATGTTCATAAAAAAATTGTAATTGTTATTAAATAAAACATCCTTTCTCCAATGAGTCATTTTTCCATTTTAACAGATGATATGCACCATCAACATGCAAGAATGTTGAACCACTCAAAGGGTCTCTCTTTTGTTTAAAATGGACACCATTTTAATTGAAAACAACAACTGACCTACGGAAATCTGACCAAACACATTCGGATTGCGTTGATCCTTTAGGAGAAGGATCCACTAGTCCTTTGGGATGTGTAAGAGTCAACCCTGCTTCAATCTGAGGCACGGTGTGGTCGGTACCACTCAAAGGGTCTCTATTTTGTTTAAAATGGACACAATTTTAATTGAAAACAACAATTAACCTACGGAAATCCGACCAAACGTATTCAAATTGTGTTGATACTTTAGGAGAATGATAAAAGGGTCATTTTTGACGTGTACGAGTCATACCCGCCTCAATCTGAGGCACGGTGTGGCTTCTATCACTCAAAGGGTCTCTCTTTTGTTTAAAATGTACACAATTTTAATTGAAAACGACAACTGACCTATGAAAATCTGACCAAACGCATTTGGATTGCCTTGATCTTTTATAACTATCCACGGGTCCTTGGTGACGTGTATGATTCAACCCCGCCTCAATCTGAGGCATAGTGTGGCTGGTACCACTCAAAGGGTCTCTATTTTGTTTAAAATGGACACAATTTTAATTGAAAACAACAAATGACCTATGAAAATATGAACAAATGTAGTCGGATTGCCTTGATACTTTAGGAGAATGATCCACGGGTCCTTGGTGACATGTAAAAGTCAACCCCGCCTCAATATGAGGCAAGGTGTTGCCGGTACCACTCAAAGGGTCTCTCTTTTGTTTAAAATGGACACGATTTTAAGTGAAAACAACAACTGACCTACGGAAATACGACCAAAAACATTCGTATTGCCTTGATCTTTTATAAGAACGATCCAAGGTTCCTTGGTGACATTTAAAAGTCAACCCACCTCAATAAGAGGCACGGTGTGGCCGGTACCACTCAAAGGGTCTCTCTTTTGTTTAAAATGGACACCATTTTAAGTGAAAACAACAACTGACCTATGGAAATTCGACCAAACACATTCGGATTTCCTTGATCCTTTATAAGAACGATCCAAGGGTCCTTGGTGATTTTTACGAGTCAATCCCGGCTCAATCAAAGTCATGGTGTGGCCGGTACCACTCAAAGGGTCTCTATTTTGTTTAAAATGGACACGATTTTAAGTGAAAAAACAACTAACCTACAGAAATCCAACCAAACGCATTCGGATTATGTTGATCCTTTAGGATAAAGATCCAATGATCCTTGGTGACATGTAATAGTCATACTCGCCTCAATCCGAGGCACGGTGTGGCTGCAATCACTCAAAGGGGCTCTCTTTTGTTTAAAATGGACACAATTTTAATTGAAAACAACAACTGACCTATAGAAATTTGACCAAACTCATTTTTATTACCTTGATCCTTTAGGAGAATGATCCATGGGTCCTTTTTGATGTGTAAGAGTCAACTTTTCCTCAATACGAGGCACTTTGTGACCACTATCACTCAAAGGGTCTCTCTTTTGTTTAAAATAGACACCATTTTAATTGAAAACAACAACTGACCTACGAAAATCTGACCAAACGCATTCGGATTGCCTTGATATTTTATAATAACGATCCAAGGGTCCTTGGTGATGTGTAAGAGTCAACCCCACCTCAATCCGAGGCACGGTGTGGCCGGTACCACTCAAAGGGTCTCTCTTTTGTTTAAAATGGACACGATTTTAAGTGAAAACAACAACTGACCTACGGAAATTTGACCAAATGCATTCGGATTTCCTTGATATTTTATAATAACGATAAAAGGGTCCTTGGTGACATGTATGATTCAACCCCTCCTCAATCCGAGGCACGGTGTGGCTGGTTCCACTCAAAGGGTCTCTATTTTGTTTAAAATGGACACGATTTTAAGTGGGAAAAAAAACTGACCTACGGAAATCCGACCAAACGCATTCAGATTGTGTTGATCCTTTAGGAGAACGATCCACTAGTCCTTGTTGATTTGTAAGAGTCATCCCCGCATCAATTCGAGGCACGTTGTGGCTGCTGTCACTCAAAGGGTCTCTCTTTTGTTTAAAATGGACACAATTTTAATTGAAAACAACAACTGACCTATGAAAATATGAACAAACACATCCGGATTGCCTTTATATTTTATAATAAAGATCCCAGGGTCCTTGGTGATGTGTATGAGTCAACCCCACCTCAATATGAGGCACAGTGTGGCTGGTACCACTCAAAGGGTCTCTCTTTTGTTTAAAATGGACACGATTTTAAGTGAAAACAACAACTGACCTACGGAAATCTAACCAAACGCATTCGTATTGTGTTGATAATTTATTATAACGATCCACGGGTCCTTTGTGACATGTAAGAGTCATCCCCACCTCAATCCGAGGCACGGTGTGACCGCTATCACTCAAAGGGTCTCTCTTTTGTTTAAAATGGACACAATTTTAATTGAAAACAACAACTAGCCTATAAAAATCTAACCAAACGCATTCGGATTGCCTTGATATTTTATAAGAATGATACACGGGTCATTGGTGACGTGTAAGAGTCAAAACCGCCTCAATAAGAGGCACGGTGTGGCCGGTACCACTCAAAGGGTCTCTCTTTTGTTTAAAATGGACACAATTTTAAGTGAAAACAACAACTGACCTATGAAAATCCAACCAAACGCATTCAGATTGCCTTGATCTTTTATAAGAAAGATACAAGGGTCCTTGGTGACGTGTACGAGTCAACCCCGCCTCAATCCAAGTCACGTTGTGGCCGGTACCACTCAAAGGGTCTCTCTTTTGTTTAAAATGGACACGATTTTAAGTGAAAACAACAACTGACCTACGGAATCTGACCAAACGCATTCGTATTTTGTTTATCCTTTAGGAGAATGATCCAAAGGTCCTTTTTTATGTGTACGAGTCATCCCTTCCTCAATCCTAGGCACAGTGTGACCGCTATCACTCATAGGGTCTCTCTTTTGTCTAAAATGGACACAATTTTAATTGAAAACAACAACTAACCTATGAAATTCCAACCAAACGCATTTGGATTTCCTTTATATTTTATAATAAAGATCCAATGGTCCTTTTTGACGTATTAGAGTCAACCCTGCCACAATCTGAGGCACGGTGTTGCTGGTACCACTCAAAGGGTCTCTCTTTTGTTTAAAATGGACATGATTTTAAGTGAAAACAACAACTGACCTACGTAAATTCGACCAAATGCATTAGGATTATGTTGGTCCTTTATAAGAACGATCCAAGGGTCCTTGGTGATGTGTACGAGTTAACCTCGCCTCAATCTGAGTCACGGTGTGGCTGGTACCACTCAAAGGGTCTCTATTTTGTTTAAAATGGACGCGATTTTAAGTGAAAACAACAACTGACCTACGGAAATCTGACCAAACGCATTCTGATTGTGTTGATCCATTAGGAGAACGATCCACGGGTCCTTGGTGACATTTTCGAGTCAACCCCGCCTCAATCTGAGGCACGGTGTGGCCGGTACCACTCAAAGGGTCTCTCTTTTGTTTAAAATGGACATCATTTTAAGTGAAAACAACAACTGACCTAGGGAAATCTGACCAAATGCATTCGGATTGTGTTTATACTTTAGGAGAACGATCAACGGGTCCTTTTTGACATTTAACAGCCAACCTCGCCTCAATACTAGGTACGGTGTGACCACTATCACTCAAAGGGTCTCTCTTTTGTTTAAAATAGACACACTTTTAATTGAAAACAACAACTGACCTATGAAAATCCAACCAAACGCATTCATATTGCCTTGATCTTTTATAATAACTATCAAATAGTCCTTGGTGACATGTATGAGTCAACCCCGTCTCAATATGAGGCACGGTGTGTCCGGTACCACTCAAAGGGTCTCTCTTTTGTTTAAAATGGACACGATTTTAAGTGAAAACAACAACTGACCTATGGAAATTCGACCAAACAAATTCGTATTTCCTTGATCTTTTATAAGAATGGTCCAAAGGTCCTTGGTGACGTGTAAAAGTCATCCCCGCCTCAATTCGAGGCACAGTGTGGCCGGTACCACTCAAAGAGTCTCTATTTTTTTTAAAATTGACACGATTTTAAGTGAAAAAACAACTAACCTATGGAAATCTAACCAAATGCATTCATATTGTGTTGATCATTTAGGAGAACAATAAAATGGTAATTTGTGATGTGTAAGAGTCAACCCCGCCTCAATCCGAGGCACAGTGTGGCCGGTACCACTCAAAGGGTCTCTGTTCTATTTAAAATGGACACGATTTTAAGTGAAAATAACAACTGACCTATGGAAATTCAACCAAACGCATTCAGATTATGTTGATCCTTTATAAGAACTATCCAATGGTCCTTTGTGACATGTAAGAGTCATCCCCTCCTCAATCCAAGGCACGGTGTGGCTGTTATCACTCAAAGGGTCTCTCTTTTGTTTAAAATGGACACAATTTTAATTGAAAACAACAACTGACCTATGAAAATCTGACCAAACGCATTCAGATTGCCTTTATCTTTTATAAGAACAATCCACGGATCCTTGGTGACATTTAAGAGTCAACCCCGCCTCAATCCGAGGCACAGTGTGGCCGGTACCATTCAAAGGGTCTCTCTTTTGTTTAAAATGGACATGATTTTAAGTGAAAACAACAACTGACCTACAGAAATCTGACCAAACGGATTCGGATTGTGTTGATCATTTAGGAGAATGATACAAGGGTCTTTTGTGAAATGTATGAGTCATCCCTGCCTCAATCTGAGGCACAGTGTGACCGCTATCACTCAAAGGGCCTCTCTTTTGTTTAAAATGGGCACAATTTTAATTGAAAACAACAACTGACCTATGAAAATCAAACCAAACGCATTCGGATTGCCTTGATCTTTTATAAGAACAATCCACGGGTCCTTGGTGGCGTGTAAGAGTCAACCCCACCTCAATCCAAGGCACAGTGTAGTCGGTATCACTCAAAGGGTCTCTCTTTTGTTTAAAATGGACATGATTTTAAGTGAAAACAACAACTGACCACCCATGGACCCCCCCACCCCCCCCCCCACCCCCCTGGAAAGCCCCCCCCCCCCCCCCGGAAACCAATCCACCTCTTGGACTTCCCCCCACCCCTCTGGACACAAATCCACTGCCTGGACACCCCCACCCCTCTGGACACCCCCCCACCCCCTGTAAAGCCCCCCCCCCCCCCCGACACCTTGGACACCAGCCCACCCCCTGGAAAGCCCCCCCAGACACCAATCCACCCCCTGGACCACCCCCACCCCCCCTGGACACCAATACACCCCTGGACACCCCCACTCCTCTGGACACCCGCCCACCCCCTATAAAGCCCCCCCCCCCCCCGACACCTTGGACACCAGCCCACCCCCTAGAAAGCCCCCCCCCCCAGACACCAATCCACCCCCCCTGGACCTCCCACACCCCCCTGGACATCAATCCACCACCTGGACACCCCAACCCCTCTGGACACCCCCCCCCCCACCCCCTGTAAAGCCCCCCCCCCCCCCCCCCCGACACCTTGGACATCAGCCCACCCCCTTGGAAAGCCCCCCCGGACACCAATCCACCCCCTGGACCCCCCCCCCCCCACCTGGACACCAATCCACCCCCTAGACACCCCCACCCCTCTGGACACCCCCCCCCCCACCCCACCCCCTGTAAATCCCCCCCCCCCCCCAACACCTTGGACACCAGCCCACCCCCTGGAAAGCCCCCCCCCCTGGACACCAATCCACCCCCTGGACCACCCCCACCCCCCCTACACACCAATCCACCCCCTGGACACCCCCACCCCTCTGGACACCCCCCACCCCCTGTAAATCCCCCCCCCCCCTGACACCATGGACACCAGCCCACCCCCCTGGAAAGCCCCCTGGACACCCCCTACCCCCCCTTGGACCGCCACCCCAAACCCTTGAACAGCCCCCCAACCCCATGAATTCTGAATTGAATTCTTTATATACTTAATTAACTTATGAATTATGTGTTAATGGTGTAAGGGTATACTTTTTGTATGAGTATACTTGGTCTAATTATCTTATGATTTATGAGTTAATTTTATATGGGTAGACTTAATTTAATTAGCTTATTGAGATGCTGATTTTTTTTTGCAGGTGTTCGGGTGTGCTGCTGCATATATTTTCGTAGCAATAGAGAGGGAATTTATCAGTTCTTTTTTAGTGCTGATAAAGGATACGTTTATCAGTGCTAAAAAAGCGCTGATAAAACATTCATTTATCATCACTCTTTTAGCGCTTATAAAGGGTTGTTTTATCAGTGCTCTTTTAGCGCTGATAAAGTATACCTTTATCAGTGCGTGTTTAGTGCTGATAAAGGGGTGTTTTATCAGGGCTTTTTAGCACTGATAAAGGACCCCTTTATCAGTGCTTAGTAAGAGCAGATAAAGGGTACCCCCTTTATCAGCTCTGTGCTTTACAGCACTTTTTTAGCGCTGTTAAATCCCGTTTTTAGCACTGTTAATGCCTGTATTTGTAGTAGTGCACCTTTATAGACAACCTCTCTTTAAATTTAAATTTTTCTTTTTAGATGTCTTATGCCAAAAAAAAATATGTTAATTCCTTTCTAAACTATTTATTTCTTTAATTTTCTCCTTTTAGCATTGATGTTCATATAAAATTTAAAATGGTCCATGATGTGGCCTTTTCTACCACAAAAGAAGCTTATTTTATTAGTTACTGTGACATCCTTAACAACATTATTCATTTATGTTATTTGTTCATCCTTTTTCATATGATTTTTTAGAAAGGAAGACTTATTTCCATTTTTCCTTTTCCTATTATATTGTTTAGGTCTTATCTCCTTGGTAGAATGTGATTTTTTCTTGATTGGTACATGCCAAAAATCCTCATAACTATGATAAATTCTATTGTAATAATCAAGGAATCCTTCAAGACATTCATATCTGTTCATGGTGGAAATTTTTCTTCTTTTCTGTGAGTATTTTTTCAACACAACGGGATTTTTATTTCCATCATATCTTCTCCACCTAAATGTAGGCTTTCTAAATTTTTCATATTATGAGACATTATGCCAATATTATATGTCCTTGTGACCAAACTTCCAATATCACCAATAGTGTCCAATAAATATTCATCTTTTTTCTATAGATATAGTTTGTGTAGATTTTATTTCTTATTGTTCTTGGATAACATTGGATTTATTTTGAGCAGTATTTGTGGAATTTTTCTTCTCAAATATGCCTTTATACACCCTTTATGAGGTGTTGGATCTCTTGTAATTATTATTCATCCAATTTTTTCCAAAAATTTTTTTATTTTGTGCACTGTAAAATAAAATTACATAAGTAAAAAAATTATCAAGATAGAGGACTACCTCTATCCATTTTATTAAAGTAGATTGATCGATAGAAAGTCTCAAGATCTTTTTTCATTAGTTTGATTCATCTTGGAGATAATACTATCTTCATAATTTTTCATAACAACTATAATTTTCTCTGCATCTTGTGAATATTCTACTTTGGTACTTTTCAGGTTTCTTAACTTCATCTCCAACTGAAGACATTTCATACTTATATAATTTTTTTGGTCATTGAGTGTTTTCACCCTTTTTTAACATTTATTATTAAACTTATTTATATGATCATAATTAACCTAATTGTCTTATATAAATAATCTATCATGTTCTTTTATCCTCTTTTATTTTATTTCCATATGATAATCTTTAACTATCTTGCTAGATTTCAATCTTTATTCAGCTGCTTTCAGTTTCTCTTCTAGAGACTTGATTAAGAAATTTTCAGCATGATGATTAAAGAAACATGTTTCTTATAATTTATTCTCAATGATTCTTATCTAAGACTTCTCCTCTATTCCCTTTATTAAATCTTGGTGCAAATATTCTTCATTAGTACTTTTATCATAATCATGCGGCTTGTATTCATAACTAAATCCCATAGAACTTTTCCTTTCAAATAAATTATATTTAAAATAATCGTTAAGTATTGTCCTCTCAAAAAATTCCTCCATAAGAGACTCAATCTTCTCATTTCAATCTTTAATAAAAAAAATTATATATTCAATCACATTATTTTGATCTTCAAATTTTTGATACAATTCTGCTTCTTTATTAATTTCAATTTGATCTTAAACTTCTTATCTAAGTCGAGAAAGTTTAGTCTCAATTTTATCACAATAATAATAGGAATTTTTTAACAACCCTTTAATCTTATGGTTTCTCTTTCTTTGAATATCTAATTCTTCAAGATCCCCTTTAAGTTCTGCTTCGAGGTCAACAACTCCTTCTAGTTCATTTTTCTCTTATACTCATAGTACTTTCTTCTCTTGGAATTTTGATTATATCTTATTTGTAACTTTCATTATGATATTTAGAGATGAATAAAACATTAAAAGTGATAAAACCTATTCATTATCTCAAAAAAATAAGAATATTGACCAAAAAGTCTTAAACTTTTAGCTCTGATGCCACTTGTTATACCCTAGGACACCCTAAGAGTGGGGTGAATCATGGGGTAGCCTAAATTAAACTTTTTATTTTAGGATCTTATTCTAGTGTTAATAAGAACCATGTTAAACCTATATTACTTATCAACACAATAATCATAACAAATAAAGATATGCATAAAAGTAAATTAAGAACATAACATAATGATTTTACTTGGTTTTATATAAAGGGTTATATCCAAGGAACACACACTGATAATGTTTCAATGTTCCAAAATCAACTAAGATTAACTAGTCATTTGGATTATAATGTTTCAACAATGTTCACTCTATTCTAGGTTCACTACCTATACAAAGTTTTGGGTTTTTTCACTCCTCACCCAAGGGGATTTTCCACTTATTCACCTTCACACACTACTTCTGTAAAGGAAGAAATTATTTTATATACTTGAGGGTCTCTTTAAGATCATAATGAGTTATTTCCATCTTTATCTCCTGATAGATTCACTATAAACTTCTATATTATACTCCTCTTACTTCTTCAATTTGGATAAGAATAACTTCACTATGTGTGAGTTTTGAATTTATCTTATATAATATTATTGCAATAATAATTTCTCCCAGATGATAATAATTCCAAGATTGGAATTATCTTCTCAAGAAATCCTTTTTATATCTCAAAGAAAATTGATTATAGGATTTTTAATCATTTTCTTCTAATTTCAGGTATAACACTATTATTCCTCCTCTTTATTCTTTAAAATGATCACTACACTGAATTTGGATGCAATAATTGTAATTCTTACTTCTCATTCTATTTTTACACTGATGATTTATAAACAACTGAATCAGTCTTTAATTAACTAATCCATGTAATTTTTTATTCACTTTACAACTAATTTTTATTTTAAAAGTATTATTACACATCTCTATACATTTATATTGTACGTGACATGAAAAACATCTTAGTATAGCTCATTAATCTCAAGGAAACAACTTATTCTTGGAATAAAGATCATAAGCCCAATATCACACATGTACTGCACTATTTAAAATTCCACAATATGATACTTCAAGGAATATCTATACTTTTCATAATATTTCATGCATGACTACACTATTTCAAAAAATTATTCATGTAATAGGTACATAACACTACTTCTTCTCCTTTACATGACTATTTAATCATAGATCGAACTTCATGCATGAAATTTTAGGCAAGGGTTTCACTTATTGTAAGTATGTAAATGTGAATATACTTCTTATTATTCACATAGAAAATAGAGAATGATACTTCCTCCATTATTCTTCATGCAACTAGACTGATTGTATAATTATTTTATTTAGATAAGTCTTTGTACATGGATCTCTTCTTGCAAGAGAAGTTCCCCAATAATTTATTTCACATGTGAGATAAATTATCACTTCATACTTCTATATTCATATGAGAATAGGATATTACAAACTCCTATGTCCTTGAATTTTCTCTCAAGTTATACATTCTATTTTTCATGTGTTTTAAATGAGGAAATCACTAGTATATATAGGCATTTTTTACTACCTATGGCCTCTAAAAAATGAGGAAATCCATTCAATCCATTGACTTACTTAGAACCATGTGAACCAACTTATTACTTCATGTAACAAAATAAAACAACATAAATATACTACAAATATATATTGGGTTCATTTAACAAGCATGTGCATCATCGTTTGACTTCATATAGCTTGATTAGCTTCTACTATGCTGAACTAACTCAGCATGAAAAGCTTCAAAACGTCATTAATTCAAACTGTGTGAAGACTTCACTTTAACCTCATTATAAATTTATTCTATCATGGTAAAACATTTCAACTACCATGAAGTAATTACATCAAGTATGATACATTGTTCACAGGATCCTACATGATAGAATTCATCATTATCTAAGACTCTAGATAAGTACAGAATATGCAACATGTAAAAAATCTGGTGTGTAGTAACCCTACACTGAGGCTAGAGGTTGAGGATGGTGATGTATGATGTTATTTTACTCTCTGACATGTGTCCATATTTAAAATTATGGATGAAAAATATGTTGTAATAAAACTGATCCCACATAAAAACTTAAGTCGCCATGACCGCTAAATTTGTACAACATACAGTCCTCAAACCCATTGAATATATCTCATAGAACCCCCTCATGCTATTACTATACAGCTACACTGACCCACTTGTTGGTTCCCCTCTTACTCAATTTCACAAAGAACTTATCATGTTCTCTCCATGTGAATGCGATTTTATTTACCCATTCTCCTCTATAAGATGCTTATTTCTTTCCAAAAATTTTATCCTCCAAATAGAACATATTCCTAATAAAAATACTAACCATTATTCCAAAATCTAAAAGAGTATATATTTTTTATAATTAAAAACTATGAATTCTTCAAAACTTATTTTATGAAACATATCCATCTGAAATATCTATCAAATATTGTCAACAAATCCAACTAATAAACTCATGGTGGAAACTTATATGTATTGCTTTTTTATTGTGATTTAAATAATGGGATCACATTTTATAAAAGTTTAACTACTTAAAGATGGTAAAATCGGTTTTATGAATCTATATTATTGTGTTATCACTCATGAAAGAGATATTAAATAAATGTGATGTCATGTTTTGTAAAAGGTGATTGTGGAAGGGATTATTATTGAAATTTTTTATTGAGTGGATTTCTGGTATTATTTATTTTCTATTATTGTGATTGGGTGGTTTTGGTGGTGGATGGTTGTGGATAGTTTCAAGATAGTGGTACATATTATGCAGTGGGGTGGAAGCTTCCTTTCTATAGTTCTAAAGAGGTAATATGTATGAATTTGTGGGGAGATAACATGGTTAGTTATGTGGAAGAGAAAGTTTTGTGTGGTTACTGTGGGGGATTATGGCATGTGTTATGGGTGTGGAATGGAATTGAATAAACCATGGGCTATAAATGAAATTTATAATACTTGAAATGAATGGGAAAAGTATATATTAAATGTGGGTTATGTATAGGAATGGTTTTTTATTAACTATAGGATTGAATGGATTAAATAATGTAATGTATTTGGTAAAATGAAAAATCTTGAAATGGTTAAATTATGTGCTTAAATGGGAATAGAGATTGGATATTGTGGTTTTTTTATGTAGAAAGTTTGTTTGGTTTTGTGGTATATATTTGGAAGTAATGGTAGAGTGTGGTAGTGGTAGTGTTATGATGATGTTGGGTTGTGTTGGAGCTATTCTGATGTGAAATCTATAGGTTTTTATTATTTGTGGTTTTATATACTTGTATTTTCATGTGATTTCTTTATACACCCCACATGAGTTAGATTACCTTACTAAAGCCCAAATGTTTTTGGTTTTGGGTGTTTTCACCAATATCTAGGTTAGCGAGGGAATGAATGGTTGACTACCCCTCTCCCTCTCTCTCCTTTATGGGTGTGGTATAGGCTATGATGGATCATATTAGGTTGTTTATGTGGATGGGGTGGTGATACTTGGAAGGTTTGTTCTTGGTAGGAGGAACGCATGAGGTTGATGTCATTCATGTTCATGATACACTACATAGATAGAAATGTGGTGAGGTTGGTATGTATGATGGATATTGATATATGTTATATGGTTGTGTCCATGGATATGGTATAGTATATATTGGTTCTAATGAGTGTGTTGGACCCTGTGTAGTTTGGGCTGGGTAGGGTTATGGTCTGACCTACATTAGATATGGTGTGATTGGGATGGTTTGTTGTGGCACAACACTATAAGGTTTGGGATCATAGGACATTTTTTATTGGGGTGTAAGATAAACAAGCCAATGGGGAAGTGTTTCTAGGGTTCTATTTTTTCTATATTCTTTTATTATTATGTTATTATACTGGGTTGTATTATTGAGTGATCGAGCCTCATTGAGGATGGGTGATAATTTCCTTGGTAGGTAGTTTTTGGTTGTTTGTTCATTGAAGGATTGGTATGATTCTTCCATATTTTTATGAGTGGGTTTTAAGAGGATCTGATTGAGTATACATGTATTCTCACCCCTGTATATATCTATTTTTTATATTTCCAAGTGCGATTCAGATATTGATATGGACACTACTAGTTTGGGGCTTGAGTTTTTTTTTCGAAGTTGATTCCTTAGGACTTTATTTAGGTATTTAATTATGATACTTGCATCTATATAAAATTATATGTACTTTTGGGATATTTTTTATTTTATATGATGGTATTGATTGGTGGTTTTATTTATGTATTTCTAGGATTCGTGAGGTTAATGCCTCCCATTTATATATTTTACACCCTTGGTTCTAGTTTCTAACCCATGGCCTATTGGAGGTAGGCCTTGGGGTCACTATCATCTTCATTACAATCCCGGTAGGGGTTTTGAGTGGTGGTGGGTTATGAAAAAGAGGTATTAAATATATGGATAAGAGTTGGGGTAGAGACTATAGTTAGGCACTGATAATGATTGTGTGAGTTTGGTAGAGAAACATTATTAATCAAACTCAGTGTGTGATACAGCAAAAAAGACCAGTCGGGACATAGGTAGTTAAATACCCCTATGATCCGATATAAATTCCTTAAGCTTATTGAACACCCTAGGTGAGGTGATGTTTATTGTGGGGTAATGACCTTGGAGAGGTACATGTATCATACTTTTTTTTTCTTGTGTTTGAATTGGGGTTATTTGGGGGGAAACTAAACAAATTGAAGTAAACAATTATGATTAAATGGTCTTCATACTACCAATCTTAGGATTTTTTTCCCTTGTTTATAGATATCTATATTAATCATCATCCACATGTGATTCAGGTTGGTGAGGATCTGTAGGATGATCCAGTTAACCACTAGATGGTTGATTTATCTTAGGAGTATAAGTCTTGGGGGAATATGTTTTATAAGTTCCACCATTAGGGTTTAGTGAAGTATGATTGGAGTGTCTATAATGTAGAGATTGAACACTAGAAGGAGGAGCTCTGGATCACCTTTAGTTTGATTCGATCAAGGTATAAGCATTGAGTTCTATTGGTGGTTAGTTATATGTAAGGAGTATCACACCAATGATGGATTCTTTATCTTAGGGATTAAAAAATAAGTGTACATCTAATTGGATGATTTCAAATGAATTTTCATGCTGATTTTCTGTCATCGAATATGTGGACTGCAAATAGGCATGAGCTACTCACCATTCAGCAAAGGATCCCATTACACCCGAAGGAGGTGTATTTTATTTTTTAAAAAATAATTGTTAAATTTTGGATAGTGGTGATTCTTGGAGAATTTTTATGGATTCATTAAATCAATAAAATATTTGGTTTTACAATGAAGTTTTACTAAGGATAAATATGGTTTTGGTTAAACAAAAAGAAGAAGGAAGAATAATACTTATTTCTAGTTACTTTCCATGAAGAAATATATATAAGGGTACCAGCTCTAAATACAGAATATTTATATATGAAGAGGAGTTATTTTTTGTATAATTACTAGAATGATATGTTATAAAAAATGAATGATAAGAACTCAAGTATACTACCAGTATTATTGGAGGTAGAGCTCAAATATTCCCACAAAAAATGGTGCTAGTGTATATGTGAGTGCTACTATAGGTTAGTCGTGTCATGCGTGAAGGCAATAAGGTGTGCAGCTCTATGTAAAAGATAAAAGGAAACACTCAAGCAGGTCATCCATAGTGACCCCCCTCCATGGGTCAACTGCTAAGGGATTTATTAGTGGGACCTTCATGCATCCTAGTATATTAACAAGCAGCCTCCTGATATTTTTTCTGATGTGGGATGGATTCATTTTTAGGTACTATTAATTTATTAAAAACCAATTCTTGGAAAGAATGAAACACTATCATTCTCTTTGTCTTTAACCTCCATCCTATTCTTCATGCACAAAGTCATCTCCAGTATCCTCATTCAAACCTAAAATCATTAAATACATCATTCCCAAGAAAAATGATATTAAATCTCAAAGGTTCTCATATGAATTAGGTTTTAAAAAAATACCTAAAGTCTTATTTGTAAATTAACTCTCTATAGTTCTATATAAGGATAAATCAAAATAGAAAACCTTTTCCCCCTATTCCATAGTGTTAGGAATAATGAACTCGATTTTATTTGTCTTAGAGATCAACCAATACTAGAGTTTTTTAAATGTTGATCACCATGAAATTTTAATTGGAATGGTTTTTTGGGATATTACCTATATAAAACAATTAGTCCCAATGTTGTTGTGGATCCAGGAGTGGTGAGTGTCATACATTTAAGATGAATCCAAAAATGGTCAACTGGGAAAAATTATATCATGGAGCTCATCATTTTGGTCTTGGGATTATAACTATGTGAAATTTGGATCCCACTATTGTTTTGGAGCTATTAATGGTGTAATATCATGTGGTGAGTTGATAAAGGATGTAAGAGGACTCGTTACACCATAGTGTTGAGATACAGAGCATTTCACAAGGTGTTTTGAGTAACATGTTTTTGGAATCGAGAACCAAAACAGGTAGACAATGTAGTGGAAGAAATTTTGAATGAAATTTTTATCTATAAGTAACACTTCACTATGGTATTAAGCCTCAAATAATTCCACTAATCATTTCTCCTATATAAGAGTTATGTATGAGAGAGGAATTCAAGCTAGTGATGCAAATGATGCATAAACCAATCTTAAATGATTCTAAATCATGCTACTTTAAATTTAACCTATGATTCAAGATAAATTAAAGGGGATATGTTTATAGTGATATTTAAATTTTATAAATGAAATATCAATACCACACTATAAAGAGAGAGAAATGATCCATAAAGTAGTTACATGCATGGAGAACTGTAAGAATTATGGAGGTCATGGATATTATAGAAAGTTGATGGAGTCTTTCTTAGTAGGATTTATTACTGGGAAGTTTCCATAAAATATTATATAAAATATAAAATAATGTAATATTAATTAATTTAGGCTCATAAATAAAAGAAACATTCATAAGAAATCATTGGTCTGAGTTTTATAAAGTTTTTATATTTTTGAAATATAGAAGGTTGTATCACATAGAGTTTTGTGTATTCTATGAAAGAGGAATAAGGGTAGAATAAAGTTTGTGAATAAGTGATACTATAATTATTTAAGAATATTTACACAAGTATAATGATATGAGAAATAACTTTCATGATATTATAGATCTAATTCCATAAGGAGGAAAGGGTATTTTTTTCATGTTAATAATTTTTTTCCAGTCATAGTGTCGGAAGGAGGAGTTCCAGAATTATATAGAAGTGAAGTAATTTGACTTACTGACAAAGTTTTTATTTTTGTTTGAAATATTAATTCACAAGAAATCTATGAAGAAGAATCATGGAGTTTAAAGGCACCATCTATATTCAGTGTGACAGCTAAAAGTAATGTTGATGAAGATAACAACATGTCCATAAACTGTGGAAGTGATCTTACCCCCGAAAAATGAATGAACAAGGAGGAAGGGAAGTGATCCTTGGGTGAAAATTATTTGACCCAAAAAAATTATAAGACAATAATCCTAGGCCTGGAGTGATCATAATAATTTTATCCACCGAACTAGTACAGTAGTGGATTTTGCTATGTCTGACACGTCATTTGTTGGTTTTGGACATAGTGTAAGCCTACAGTGGTGGGAAATATATTAAAATTTCTTTTAATTATCATTTACCAAATCCATGAGTGAGGATATTTTATATTAAATTTATAACTAATTTATTTAATATCTGAAGAAATGAATACCCGGTATTAGGAACTTTCTTTGTTGATGAATGTTTATCATCTGAAAAGACGCTTTTAGGTTTCCTTCATTATGATATGAGGATCCAATTATATAATCCCTCTAGTGGTGATACACACATTCTCTTATGATCTCTGAGAAACACCACACATTATCTAGGTACTATCATCATGAATTAAATATCTTGCATTGTTCTTTATTTGGTCTCAAAGAAATATATCTTGTGTTTCTCATTCTTGAGAGGGATATAGGAGGAGTCAAGAGAGAATTCATTATGTGGAACAATCATCTCTTTTTTTTATTTCACATTGATGCTCCACATAATAGACATAACTATCTATTTATAGAGCTAGTTTTTAGGTTAAACTAACAATTTAATTGTATTTCATCCATTAAATAATATTATAACCTTTAATGAAACCCCATCCCATATAATCATCTTTCCATTATAACATTTTTTAGGGTTCTTATAGGTAATATCCCCTTGATTCCTTGGGATATACTATAAAGGCACAATTTATGCCTCATGGTGAAATTTTGTTATCTGGATAGGCCTTAACAAATGATTCACTTCCCCAAACATGTAAATTCAATAATATGGTTTTTCTTCCAATAAAAAAATCATATAGAATACCATTTATAAATTTAGTTGGTACTTGGTTTAATATATGTGTAGTTATTTGTAACTCATATCCCTTAAAATATAATGGAATACTCACTTGACTAGTCATTGATCTCACCATGTTCAACAAGGTGTGTTTCCTTCTTTCTCTTATATATTCCATTGATCCATGTAAGGAGTGAGTTAGGATAGTATCCCAAACTCCCTTAATTAATCAATAAATTCTTAATTAAGATGTTCTCCACCATGGTCTAAGCATAGTTTCTTAATATTCATACCAATCTAGTTCTCAAATTCATTCTTTTATTAGATGAATTTATCAAAATAATATGACTTATACCTTAGTAAGTATACATATCCTTATCTACTAAAATCACTAGTAAAAGTTATGAAGTATGAGTACCCACCCATTTCTTCAATAAGAAATGGTCTACACACATTTTTATTAACTAATTCAAGAAACTATTTTTCCCTTTCACCATTCCCACTAAATTGGGATTTAGTCATTTTACCTTGTAAACATGCATGTAATACACCAAGTGATTTTAGTTCAAAAGAATCTAAATATCCATCTTGATAGATTTTATTCAAGTTCTTTCATTTACATGTCCTAGATAGTGATTCCAAAGTTGGGTGTGGTATGATTTATGTGAGTTTGGTTCGTTATTGATTTCTATTACTTAGTTTGGGTAGTCCAACAAATTTTTATTTAATTGTTCCTTATCATAAAAAATGTTATATTTATAAAAGAATAAACATTTATTTCCAAATTTGAAAATAAAACCATCAGTATATAGTATGGATATTGATATAATTTTTTTGGTAACTGAAGGAACATAATAACAACCCTTTAAAAACAAGATTATTCTCGTTAGCAATGTGATATGGTAGCCACTGATAATTACAGAAGAATTTTTAGCTCTATTGGATTCTCATAGATCTACCTCCCCTTAGTAAATATTACTAAATATACTTGGTTACTATGTTTGAATACATATTTGAGTACCACAATCTATATCTAATACTGAACTTATATAAATAGATAAATTGAACTTGATAAAAAATGCACCTGAAGCTTCCCCTTGCTTCTTTGGCTTGGTGTAGTTTTTCTTCCAGTGGTCCTTCTTTCAAAATGAGAAATAGACAACATCTTATTCTCATTTTTCCCCTTTATCTTCCTCTTCTTCCAAGGGTGTGAAGAAGCTCTGAGCTTAAATATCTTCACTTTACCTTTTTATTTGTTCACCATAAGTACGGAAGGTTTCTCATGCTTTGTATCCTTATCTACATGGTGAAGAAGAGTAAGAATATTTGGAAGATACTTATCAATGTTACTCGTATTAAAATTAATAAAAAAAAATATATAATCTCTAAGGGAGTAATCTAGAATGAGATCGGCTCCCAGTTATTCATGGAGTTTAAACCCTATAACCTCTATGTACTTAATGTATCTAATTATATTGAATACGTAAGTCCCAGGTGGGAAACCCTATCCAAGATTTCTCTAAAATAACACCTTGGAAATACAAAACTATTCATGTCTAGATCACTCCTAGTAAATACCATGGAGATACTCATACATGCTATATGCATTCATGTTTTCATGAGACTTTAGGAGTTCACTATACATGGATGAAATCAGCAAACATTTAATATTGATCACATCATTCATACGTTTCTCATAGACTAAGAACTCTTTATAACTTGCCTCCTTAGTAGGAAAATAAATAAATGGGGATTCTAGAATATATTATTTCCATTCATGGTGCAAAATAACCCAAAGGCATTTATACTATTCCTAGAAGTTAATTATAATTAGGAGGTTGTCTTTATCCAATATTAATCATAGGGGTAAAGTGGATGATGATCTTTCCATGTTATTATACAATTAAAATAGTTTATTAGTTCTTTCCATGGTTTAAAAACTATGTAAAAATAATAAATTAATTGATTTTATTAATTATTAAATCTCCCTCTTTTTTATCAAGTCATAATATCTCTCACCATTAAACTTGGAATGTCTAGTTTATAGTACATTCTAGTGTAAAGGATCGATATTCCCCTTTTCATAACCCTAACAAGGTTTGGTAATGATACTTGAAGGTATTTAGGTCGGAAGGTCTTTTCCAATGGTGGGCTTGTAGGTCCTTAATCAGTTGAGTTGATTCCTCTATCCTAAAATCATCACATGGATTTGTACAACACTTTCATCCAGTTTAAAACAAGTCTTTCAAGGTATAATCCCCTTGATGTAAAATGGTTAAGATAACCCAAAACTTTTATAAGAACTCTTTTTATAAAATTAAGTGTCCCAAAAAGGGTTGGTTAAACAATTAGTTCTATTGAGTTTCATTCCTAATCAAGTAATGGAAGTCCAAGTCTTAATTAATATTTAGTTGAGGGGTTTTAATTTATTGTGCATAAATTTTATCTTATTTTATCCTTTACATGTCTTGTTAATATTAAGTGGATATTACGTAATTAATTAACTATGTTGGATAAAACATTTACACATAATTCATTTATTTAATTTTCATATTTGTACATTAATTCATTTATTTATGTTATCAAGACCATGGATCCATAAAATAAATATTTAAATGACATGTTCATGAGATTTATATAATATTTGATTTAATGAGCATACATTATATCAACCTTCAACCTAGGGGAAATAACTCCTATTTCTATTCTTGGCATGAGTTACAGTATTATACATATCCACATGTGTATCACCTGAGTTGGAATCATAATGGTTATGTCTTTAACTGCCTCCATAATCCTTGGGATACTCCATTAATTACATGTAATTATGACTCACACATAGGGGATGGGAAACAAAGTATTGGTTAAAAGGGGACTACATAAATATCCTTGGATGCGTAGGTACTACATAATAATGGAGGGAGGGATGACTCACATGACATCATATTTAATTTAATATAAAATAATTTTGAACCCATGAAATAAATTAAATTAAAACATCCAATACATACATGGGTCTTGGTCAAGTTCATGAATGGTCATTCAGCAATGAATATGGAAAAGTAAGTGGATGGAATTTATTTATTTATTCATTCTTTATTATTAATATGAACGCACTTTAATTAATTAATTAATTCCCTTTAAACTTAATGATCATACAAACTTTATTGGATATTCCAATCATTAATGGAATTCATAGAAAATAAATGGCAGAACCAAAAATGAGATATATTTATTACAATAAATTAATTATGCATTTAAATTTTTTAAAAACAATTATTAAATGTTCAAATACAAAATGGTGTGTAAATAAATAAAATAATGTTTTAATGTTGAAATATTTAAATTTAATAATTTTTTTAATTCATTTCATTAATGGGAGACTACACGGCATGTATATCCAGCTACATGATGTGTGTCTCAATTGTTGTGTATCCAGGGTACATGCCTAGGTCTGCAGCGTGTACCTTAGCTGGACTATGTGATGTGTACAGACCAGCTACACGCCATGTTTTCTACTTTTATTTTGTCAAGAATACACTCCTAGTTCTTTTTTGTATGTCTTAGTGGACTACACGGTGTGTACAAGGCAGATACACGTCATGTATCTCATTGAGTTATATATCATTTTTCTCACTAAGTGGCTCTGTGTATTCTTTAAATGTGGGATTTGATGAACTACAAGTCGTATACACATTATGTATATTATAAATTCTCTAAGTTGTTAGTCTCACAAAGTTTTGACCATGTATAATGACAACATGGATTTCATGATTTACCTCACTAACCCATGAAGACTACATGACGTGTACAATGATACACACCATGTAATCTGATAATTGTGTTCTAGGTTGGCTGGTCAACATGTGGCATAAACCACTTGTAATTACTACATGGTGTGCCATGTATCCCTCAGTGCATCTTGATATAACACACTAGGGTACACGGTGTGTAATTCTGAGTAAACATTGTGTAACCCTATCTTACCAGCCAAAAACTAGTTGTTTCCAAATAGAATCTCTAGTTGTCCTTCATCTGTTATTAAACCTTTAATAAAATTAGACACTGAAAAAATAATGATTAATATGTCGAATCATGTTAATTTAAATCATATTAAATAATTAATAACATGAAATGAAAATCTAACCACAATTTCATATAGATCAATAATAAAATAAATAATTATAAATTTAAACATGGTCGCTCTGATACCACATGTTAGTTCTGGGTGTAGTGGAAGCATGCAATAGTGGGAGATATATTAAAATTTATTTAAATTATCATTTCTTGAAACCATAAGTGAGGACCTTGCATGTAAAATTTATGATTAATTTATTTAATATCTGAAGAAATTAAAACCTAGGCTAAGTAACATTTTTTGTTGATGACTATTTATCATCCAAAAATTCCCTTTTAGATTGCCTTCATTTTACTATAAGGGTCCAATGATATAATCCATCTAGTAGTGATCCACATGTGCTTCTATGATCTATGAGAAATTTCACTCAATATTTAGGTGCTATCATAGAGAATTGAATGACTTTTTTTGTTTGTTCTTGATCACTCTGTCATGACCCAACTCTAACCGGGGCTCGAGTCGCAACTACCCCAAGACCACCTACATAGTCCATGGGGCAGATAAAAGCACCGAAAGAAATATACAAAATGGGAGGCCTTTTACTAATTTACCTATATTCACACACCCAAACATCTCAATGCATAAGTTAAAAGGAATAATAATAAAAAGATGAAACAATTAGAATATAAACCAAGCATGAAAAACCTCAAGGGTGTACAAGAGTACGATAGTGAAAACTGAAAAGTAAAGGGGAAAATATGCATCTAACCAGAAAGTTTTCCCAACCTAAAAAACTAGAAAAGTAAAATTCTAAGAGATACCAGCTTCTAATCTCCAAGATTTGACCACCATATGTGGTCTAATGCACCAGTTATCCCTATGATCCTATGTAGTCACTACTAACGTGTCCATCTTATTTATAAGACATGGCATGTGTGGGTAAATCCCATACAGGGGTGAGTAAATACATACCCAGTAGGACACCCCAAAAGCTAAAGGGGGAGTAGTAAGAGACACGATAGGAATATATAGATAGACAGTGAATAGATCAACCAAAAGAAAGAGAGTAAATAGAATCCAACACATGGATCCAGATAGATAGATATATTCTCAAACCAAAAAACCAAAATGAGAGATAAGGGGATCTCCATCTCATATCACAGCCCATAAAAAGAGACTACAATAGTTATAAAAGTCTATAAATGATGCTCAGTATCTCACTCATCTACCCAGAAGTAATCATGTGAAGGCCCACTCCTCGCCACTGTTCCTCACAGTCAAGGGTCACAATATCCAAGTAGAGGAATCATTCCCTAGTGCATTAGGATGGTGTCACTACAAAAGTATCCATAGAGTACCTACACCTTAATGTGTTAGGAGATTTCCACTCTATAGGTCGAGGAATTGCGCCCTAGTTTATTAGAGGGTTCCACTCTAGTGTCATGAGGATCTGGGACCTATCTGATAAGGGGTTCCACTCAATAGATAGAGGACTCACACCCTGGTTCATCAAGGATTTCCACTCTATAGGACGAGGAACCATGCCCTAGTGCATCAACGGGGTTCCACTCTTGTGTTATAAGGACCTATGCCTTATCCAATAGGAGTTTAAACTCGATATATATAGGACCCAATCCCTGGTCCATCCGAGGGGTTCCACTCTATAGGTCATGGACCCATTCCCTAGTGCATCAGGGGGTATCATGACCCAACCCTAACCGAGGATAAAGTTGTAACTACCCCAATCCTTCCTTTATAGTCCAATGGTGGAAAAAACACCAAAATGCATATCCTAAATGAAAGGAATTTTCCTAAAGTACATATACACACACACCCGACCATATTAATTCAGAAGTGCGAAGGAGTGATAATAAAAATATGAAACAACTAAAAAGTAAACTAAACATGAAAAACCTATAGGGTATGTAAGAGTAAGATAGTGTAAACTGAAAAGTAAAGGGGAAAATACATGCCTAGCCATAAATATGTCCCAAACTAAAAAAAATGGTAAGTAAAATGTTGAGAGATACCGACTCCTAATCTCAAAGTAGTAACCATCATACGTGGTCCAAAGCACCTTGTATCCCTAAGCTCTTCTAAATTCACCATCGACTTATCCATCATCTGCATAGGACATGACATGTGTGGTAAAATTCCATTCAGGGGTGAGTATATACATACCCATTAGAAAAACACAAAATATAAAAGGGATAGAAGTAAGAGACACAATAGGAATGGAAAGATGGTATATAGTAAATAGTGAATAGATCAACCTAAACCAATAGAGTAATCTCATCAAGACACAAGGGGATAGACATAGTGTGTAAGTGGACTACATGTCGATTATTTTCCACCCATAACAGGAGAGTAAACTCACTCAACCATGAGGTGATCAACACGGTGAGTAGGTGGATTGCCATGCGCATCTCTAAAACCCATGGAAAGAGAGTAACCAAATCAAAAGTCATGGATAGAGATATACATATACTTAGTAAAATAATTCCAAATGAGAGAGAAATGGGATCTCCATCTCACAGCCCAACCTAAGAAAAGAGTTTCAAACAGTTCCAGAATTCCATCAATGATGCCCAGCATCTCACACGTATACCCAGAAGTAACTGTGTGGAAGCCCACAAATTGCACTATACAACACAACTGAGGGTGGAAAATCTCTAAGTCGAGGACATGTACCCTAGTGTGTCAGTGGGTTCCACTCAATAAGTATTCGTAGAGGAATTTCACCCTGATGTGTTAGGGGGTTCCACTCTGTAAGTCAAGGAATGGAGCCCTGGTACATCATGGGGGTTCCACTCTAGTGTCATGAGGACCAGTGCCCTATCCAATATAGTTTTTCACTTGGTAAATAGAGGACCCACACCCATGTTTATGGGGGTTCCACTCTATAGGTTGAGGACCCACTCCCTAGTTTGATGGGGGGTTCCACTCTTGTTTTATGAGGACTCGTTCCCTATTAGATAGAGGGGTTCCACTCAGTAGATAAAGGACCCTCACCCATGTTGATAAGGGGTTCTACTCTATAGGCTGAGGACCAATGTCGTGGTGTGATAGGGGGTTCCACTTTGGTGTCATGAGGACCCATGACCTATCTGATAGGGGGTTCCACTTGGTATATAAAGAACTCTCTCCCATGATAATGGGGGTTCCAATCTATAGCCTTTGATGATCTTATGCCTGATCAATGCCATCATCAGGTTCTGCCTAAATAAGCTGCATGCTCAGATCATCTCACGTTGTATCCCAAAATCCAAAAAAGAGGGCACCATTGCGTTCTATATGGAAAAACACTCATGATAGGCTACATGCAGTCCAAATTTAAAGTCCAAATGAATGATATATGAGAGTTAGATGTTTTCTCATAAGGAACCAAGGGGTAAATGGCATGTGAGGGGACCCACGTGGTGCGTGGTCCCATTCCATTACCTTTTCATGTCCTTGTAGGTACATGGATGACTTCACATGTAACCATATATGGGGTGTAAAGAGTCTACATTGTGTGTCTGATCCACCCAAGGTCTTATATGTGCTCTCAGGCCATGTGTGTGTATCCAATTCATATCTGTGTACTTTGGTATATGGAGTTTTCATCCACACAGGGTTCTACCCATGTCTCTAGTTGTGTCCATGTATCCCAAAACATGGAGTCTGTCTCTCTTTTCTCATGCCTGTGTACTCCCAAAGTACATGTCAGGCCTCCATAATAAGGTCTCATGGTGTGTGATACTTATAATTTCACAAAACCCTAGTCGTCATAGCCAGATCCCTATACAGTGTTTATCCATCATACTACATGTTGTATAGTCAAATTTTTTACATAAACTTAGATCTATGCTTGGGAATTCCAGAACTGGCTCCTCAGTTGCAGATCTCACCTTCAACCACCCAAAAATGGTGGATCTCATCTCGATTTTTCATTTCCATCCATCTGATGGTCGTAAGTTGATTTCTTCATCCTATGGGGGTTTTTTTTACACACTTAACATGACTCTTCCATCCTCCATCTTTGATTTATACTTTGAATCAATAAATAGACCACATAAAACCCACAACACCTCTGTTTCCATCCCTAATTTTAAATTCCAACAGTTTCATGTGATTTTTCCGCAGATCTGGGAGTTTGATTGGGCTATGTACTGCTCAGAAATGTCGAACTGAGGCCCCATAGACTAATTGGAAAAGAAAGTGAACAAATAAAGGCTAAGGCACAATAAAAAAAAGTTTTATCAATCATTTATAAGCGTTCTTGGCCAAAAAAATCAATGGGTATATCTTGGGTGATAAAATAAAGAATAATCAATTTAATTAAATGCATGAGTATATGAAAGGTTCAGCAATTAGTGAAAATCATAGAAGGGATGATCTGGATTAATTAATTTAATCAACAAGGGAGTAAACTAAAAATTAATGAGTCCTACTTAGAGATTGGATCATTTTTCATCAAATAATGTGGTCACCAATGATTGAAGGAAGTCATTTCATTCATTGCGTCCTGATCTACCCCAATCCAGAGCCTCATCGGTGTATGATGTGATTTTCCAATGAAAGGAGGAAGAATGCTCTGGAATAATCCCAAGGTTTATGTGGTTAACACTGGAGGAACCTCCATAGATTTGGATTTATAGAAAACTTTATTCAGTTAATTTATTTAAAATAAATAAATTTAATTATTTATTTTAACTAAATGCACCCACCAACGGTCGTTATTTCTAAATGCCCCACAGAAAACTGTTTTAGGTAGCACCTTGGTTAAACAACACATTACAGACTCAACCATGGTCACATATTTCAAATCCAAGTTTATATTTAAGGGTTATCCAATTTTCTTTAAGAAACTACACACATGTAATTTAAAATATATTCAATATTTTAAAAAAATAATTTCAGAAAAATCGGGACTTAGAATCGCACATTGTCTCAATGCCTACCTCTGAATATATATATATATATATATTTGAAACTCTTATAAAAAAACAAGATCTTTAAAGGGGGTTCCACTCTTGTGTCATGAGGAACCACACCCTATCTGATAGGGGGTCCACACGATAGATAGAGGAACCGCACCCTAGTATATCAAGGGTCCAATTCTAGAGTCTCTGGTGATCCTCTATCGATCACTGTCATCATCTGGTTCCACCTAAATCAGTTTCATGCCCATAACACCTCGCATCGTATCTCAAAAGATATAATAGATTCCACTATCAAATTCTAAATGGAAAAACACTCAAGATAGGATATTCACAGGCTAAAATTTCAGTATAAATGAAGGAGATACAAGATATTGAAGTTGCCTCAAAAGGAACCAAGGGGTACACAGCGTGTGAGGGGACCCACATGGAGTGTAGAACCAATCCATTTCATGGATGTGTCCATGGGGGTACATATATTTCCAATTATGTAACACTACATGGTGTGTAGGTAGTCTACATGGCGGGTCCAAGCCACTCAGGGTCCCTGCCAGTGAACCTTGGTTGTGTCTGTGTACTTCGGTACATGGCGTGTGCTTGGACGTGTAATCCTGTATGGGGTCTTTCCCATGTGTTCTAACACATGTAATGTCCACCCAGGGAGGAATACATGGTTTTTAGGTGGCCTACATTTTTTTTTCATCCTTATTATTTTCCCAGACCCTAGCCACCACAGCATAGGGATCACATGTCGTGTGTTCTTATGAACCACATGGCATGTAGTCAGTATTTTCACATAAATTTAGATACAATATATATGTTATATATCTAGTATTTATGCCTTCAAATATGACCTCATTACTTCCCAAAAATGGTTTATCTAACTATGTTTGGTGATTTTTGTCCATCTAGTGGGTGTAAATCGAATTCCATTCCATTCATTCTCATGTGAGCCTATACGCATGATGTCACACCTCCAAGCCACACCATCACCATTCTTGATTTTGGTCATCAAATTGATCAAATTCATCCCATAAATCCTTTTATTTCATCCCTTATTTGATTTTCCATTCACCGTACATGATTTTGTCATAAATTTAGGTGTCCAATTGGGCTCAGTACTACCCAGAAATGTAAAAATGAAGCCTCGTAGGTCAATCAGTGTAGAACGTGAAGAATCAAAGGATAAAATCACCACAAAAAAGGTTTAATAAACTGTTGTCCAAGAGTTCTTGGACAATGAATATAAACAGGGATATCCAATGTGAGAAACAATGAATAAACAATTTAAATCGGTATATATGTGCATTCCAAGTTTCAATTAGTGTAGATCAAAGGAGAAGAATTGATCGTGCCCAACCAATTTAATTAAAAATGGAATAAACAAAAAATTGAGAATCCCTACCCAGATATTGTATTGTTCATCATTGAATAACATGATCACCAACAATTGATATGAGTCGTTATGTATTTTGTTCTTTGATTTGCTTCAATCCAGATATTTTTCATCATCAAAATCGATTCTCTAATAGAATAAGGAAGAACATCACTCAATCCTCCTAGGCTTTATGCGGCTAACCCTGGATGATTATCCATAATGGTTTATTTTTAGATGAAATAATTTTGTTAATTTAATTAAACCACTAAATGTACCGCTAATATACATCTTACTCGAATACCCCACGCCAACCCATTTAGGTCACACCGAGGGTAAACATCATGTTATAGACTCAACCTTGGTATTGAATTTCAGATCTGATATTTCATTTAAGAGTTGTCCTATTTTATTTAAGAAATGTTTCACATGTAATAAAAAATATTTTTAATATTTTTATAATATTAATTATGGGCACAGCAGGTTTCGGAGTTGCACGTCATCTTAGCTACTAGCTTCAAAAAATATAGATAGAAATATTTCAAAGTATTACATGGAAAGAAATGGGTCTCTACAACATTCCCTCCTTTAATATTTTTGTCCCCAAAAAGTAAAAATACACAAAAAAACATGGGATATTGAGCTCGCATCTACCTATCCCACTCCTAGGATCTCTCCTGCGCATTTTTGGGCTACCACAAAATGTGAACCAAGGGGATAGTCCATCCATGCAGGGTCCTATCCTATCGATCCTCGATCTCCACTGGGTTATATGCAAAATTAGATCCATCATTGATGTCTATCTCTCCCCAGTTGATAACGTGCATGGTTTTATACACATATCTTCTTTTCTTTGACACATAGAAGATTTCATGCACCCACTCCAACTATAGGGTTAGGGGTGAGAAAGTAAGTAACCTCGCCAACCCTATATAAGATTTTGAATGGCCCGATGAACCTCGGGGATAGCTTTCCTCCCCAGCCAAATCTTAGCAATCCTCATCATGGGAAGACCCTCAGGAAAATGTGGTATCCCTACTCAAACTCCAAGGGAATGAGACAACAATATGTATAATATTTTTATCTGCTCACGGATGGCCTGGACCTTCTTTATCGTCGCATGTTCCAACTCTAGACCCATAAGAGATATCTTTATGATCTTCATCTAACACAAAGTTGACCTATAGGGTCTCCCATAAAGGTCCTCTAAAGGTGATATACCAATATTAGAGTGGTAGATATTTTTGTTTTCAAACTCATCCAAGGGAAAGTGATCCTATTTTTTCTAGATGATGTCTAACATGAAAGTCCTCAGCATATCTTCTAACACCTAGATAGTGCACACGGTCTTCCCATCTGTCTGGGGCTGAAACATTGTACTCATCCTCATATGGGTCTCTAAGTCCTCATACAGTCCTATCCAAAATTGTGACATCAACCATATATCATGATCAGTGACAATAGTCAAGGTTGTCCCATGAAGGCAAACAATCTCCCATACATACATCTACCCCAAAATCTCCACCAAACTCTTCTCCCTGGTAGCAAGGAAGTGTGTTGACTTTGTGAGTTGGTCAACTATCACCCATATGGCATAATGGAACTTCAATATCCATGGAATACCTATCACAAGGTCCATAGACATTTCATCCCACTTCCACTCTAGGATCTCAAGGAACTGCAATAATCTTTCCAGAACCTAGTGCTCGGCCTTCACCTACTAATAGTTGAGGCATCATGAGATAAACTCATCCATGATTCATCTCATGCCGAACCACAAAAACTACTGATTAAGGTATCTATACATATCCCTCACACTAGTATTTATATACAAAGAAGATGTGTGTAACTCTCCCATCACCTCCTCTTGCATCCTGACTGGGACCACCATCCATACCTAAAAAAGAATGGCATGATTCTCTCCTTTATAATATACATCTGGTGAATATCCTATGGATATCTGGCCACACAAGACCTCAAATTAGATGTATCATAATTACTACTCTCTCACACACTTAATAAGAGGAGGAGTAAACACCATCGACTGAAGAAAATATACACCCTCTTACTTCACCAGGATCAGCTATAAGAGATCCAACTACTCAGAATCCTCCTGCACCAAGTGAGCCTGGGACTTCCTTCTAAGGTAATATGCTACCACACTACCCTTATCTAAATTATAGACTATCTTGAACTCATAATTATATAAGAACACCAACCAATTCCACTATTTTAGGTTCAAGTATCTTTGTGTTAAGATGTACCTAAGACTCTGATGGTCTCGGTAAACCACAAAGCACTCTCCTGGAAGATTGTGCCTCTACATCCTTAGAGTAAAAACTGATGTTGTTAGCTCTAGGTCATGAGTTACATAGTTATGATTGTGGGGTTTCAAATGACTTGACCCATATATGATAATTTCCTATTGCTACATCAATACGAAACCAAGACCATAACCTAAGGCATCACAATAAACTACGTACTTTGGGACCTCCTCAAGTGGTCTCAACATAGAAGCACTCATTAGCCTCATCCCAAACTCCTCAAAGTACCTCTAACACTGCTTAGTACATGTAAAAGGCTTCTCTTTCCATGTCAAGGAAGTCAAAGGGGATCTAATTTTAGAGATTTTTTCCACAAAACTCCATTAGTACCCCACCAATCCAAGAGAACTCTACACCTCTAACATGCTCTTAGGTGGATCCCAAGCAAGCACTACATAGATATTTTATTAGGTCCATGGCTAAACCATGATTAGAAATGAAATTACTGATAAAGTTAACCTCATGAATCTATAACTAACACTTTTAGAGATTTCTATAAATCTAGAGCTCCAAAATAAAATCTAGGACCATCATTAGGTTCTCTTCATGCTCCTCCTCTGACATAGAGTGGATGAGTATGACATCAAGGAAGAAAACCATGAATTGGTCCAAGTAATGATGGAAAACTAGTTCATAAAATCCATAAACACAGTTGTGGAATTCAGCACACCAAAGGTAATCACTAAGAACTCATAGTGTTTTTAGAGAAATCAGAATGCTAGCTTCATAATATCAGCCTTGTGAACCCTCAACTGGTGGTAATCAAACCTGAGATCGATCTACAAGAACTATCTCATGCTTTATAATGATTCAAATATGTCTTCAATACTTGAAAAGGGGTAATTTTTCTTTATCATGGCTTGGTTTATGAAATTATAATTCATTCAAATCTACAAGATCTCATCCTCTTTTTTCATGAAAAACACTAAATCTTCCTAGGGGTACACACTAGGCCTGATAAAACCCTTCTCTCAAAGGTCCTATAACTACAACCATAGATCCCAGAGCTCAGTAGGGTCAATATAATATTCCAAAAAAGATATCAAAATGGTCATGGGATTTAATTTGATACAAAACTCTATCTACCACCTCGAATGTAGTCTTAGAATGTTCTCGAGGAAGAAGTCCATAAAATCCTTTAAAAATAAAAAATATAGATGCCTGAAGTTCCTATTTCACTAAAGGTTGTACTCACCAACTGATGGGTAATGGGATGTAGCCTCTTGCTCATAGAACCCACTCATCCTACTATGTTATCTTTCTAGTCCACAAAATAGAATCTCATCCCATCAGTGAAAGAACATCTAACTCATCTATGGTGAAAGTAAATCTGGGATTGGACCATAGAAAACCAATCCATAACCAAGATTTCATCATAGGGTTCCATCATGATGACCAAAAGGTCCCACATAAACCTCTCTCCACCAAGAAATATCTCACATTTATAGTAGATAAATAATACAGAATAATCATTCCATGTAGGAAACTCAAGATGAAGTTACCCGGCTAAAGCCGATACTGGGAGCAACAGCTCTCATACCCCTAGTGGGATCCCTGCTATCTCTTGGCTGATCCTTGATCAAAGATCTACCTCTGCCATGGAATTTAATCATATATCTATTTGTACTCCTCAACAAGTATGGTCGGGTAGTCTCACACTATGTGACTTCACCCATCACAAGCATAGAACCTCACCTATCCAAGATTCCATGGTCCTCTACACTACCCCATACCATGTGCTTGAGTAAAATCATGGGGATGTATCCTACTTCAAGATAATATTGACTGGTGTCTGCTAGCTGGTACAGATGACTAAAACTTGTAACGCCTAGTGCTAGCTCTAGCTACTTGGCATCCCTTTGATAGGAAACTCTCTTTCACCAATTCCTACTCCAACACTCCAGCATAGGTGGGAATGCACAAGGGTACCATGCTAGCATGGATCTCCTGGAAGATTCCATTATTAGAAGTGGTCATCGTGGATTATGTCGAGAGAGTACCACATGAGGTCTTTGAACCTCTTCACATACTCTATCAATATCATCCCTCCCTATTGTAGCTCCAGAAGCTCCTGAATCCAAACTGAGGGAAAGAAAGAGGGGAATGAACTGTCCTCATGAAATTGCTCCTAGAAGTTGGTCCATGATAGTTTTGACTCGTCATACATCTGGGTACCAAGACTTCACTAGCACCTAGTTTCTCCGTTAAAAAGGTTGGTTGTCAATGTAACCACCTGATACGTCAGTGTTTGGATGAGCCTAAAAATAGAAACCACCAAATCTAGACAGTCCTCTACTACCTAGGGATCTGGCTCACCATAGAACATCAGTGGCCTCTGGTTTTTGAACTCACTGAGTGCACCGATATTGTGCACATCCTCATCATTCATGATTGGTATGATTTGATTCTCAATAGGTGGGGGTGATACTACTTATCCACCTATAGGAATAATCTCATGGGATGGACCCTAAACTGAGGCCTCATCGCCCATCGGATCATCTTCATGATCCGAAACTAGTAACCTAGTTGGCTGTCATCATGGAGGCATATTGAAATTCTAATCAAGACATACCACGGTAAAATGATAATATATATATATATATATATATAATGGGGAGATGACTCAAGAAGGACTTTCAAAGACTCAATACTATATAAATAATGTACCATTGATTCCTGTAACAAATTTCTTGATCATTGAGTTGAAAATAATGTAATCAAAGTCTATATAAATGGATACATTGGTCGCTCGTAGCAACACTGGGTTCCCTAGCCTGAGAGCTGCACTCGAGACACTTCAATACTATTTCCCTAAATTCCAACCAAATCCTCATAATGGGACTACACCAAACATCTTTCTAAGGATCAAACCACCTATGATACCAATCTACCATGACCCGACCATAACATGGTCTCAAGATGAAACTACCCTAAGCCTGCCTCCATAGGCTAGGGGTGGTGACAAAAACTGAATGGAATATCCTAAATGGGAATCCTTTTCCTAATTTACCTACACTCACACACATAACCATATCAATTAATATGTGAAAATGAAAAATAATAAAAATATAAAACATCTAAAATATAAACCAAACGTGAAAACCTATAGGGTGTATAAGAGTACGACAGTGATAACTAAAAAGTAAAGGGGGGGAAATACAAGCCCAACCCAAAATATTTCCTAACCTAAAAAATGGAAAAGTAAAATGTAGAGAGAACCCAGCTCCAAATATCCAAGATCCAACCACTACACGCATTCCAACACACTAGGTATCTTGATGCTCTTCTGTAGTCATTGTCGACCAATCCATTTTCTGCATAAGACACAACACATGCGGAAAAATCCCATGCAGGGGTGAGTATATACATACCCAGTATGATTCCCTGAAAGTTAAAGGGGGAGTATTTAGTGACACAATAAGAATAGATAGATGTACAATGAATATATCAACCCAAAGAAATAGATTAAACATAATCCAACGCATGGATACATATATATATATACACACACACACACACTCAAACTAAGAAACTTAAAGGAGAGAGAAGGGGGTATCCATATCACAATTCAACCCAAGAAAAGAGTTTCTAACAGTTCTAAAAGTCCATCAACTCTACCCAGTATATCACGCATCTATCCATAACTAACTGTGTGGAGGTGCACTTCTCGCCACTATGCCACGCAGTTGAGGGGGCATAATCTCCAAGTAGAGGACTCGCACCTTATTGTGTCATGGGGGTGTCACTGTAAAAGTATTTATAGAGGACCCATGACCTGATGTGTTAGGGGGTTCCATACTACAGGTCAAGGACCTATGACATGGTGCATTAGGGGTGTTCCACTCTAGTGTCATGAGTATCCACTACCTATCAGATAAGGGGTTCCACTCAATAGATAGAGGAGTCACACCCTGGCCTGTCAAGGGGGGTCCACTCTATAGGTTGAGGACATGTTCCCAAGTGCATCAGGGGGGTTTCACTCTAGTGTCACAAGGACTTGCACCCTATCTGATAGGGGGTTCCACTTGGTAGATAGGGGACACGCGCCCTGATCTGTTAGGGGGTCCACTCTATCGGTCGATTACTCATGCCCTGATGTATCAAGTGGATTCCAATCAGGTGTCATGAGGACCTAAACCCTATCTGATAGGGGTTTCTACTTAGTAGATAGAGAACATACGCCCTATTCCATCAAGGGGGTTCCACTCTAGACTATCTAGTGATTCTCTACCTGATCATTTTCATCGTTGGGTATCGCTTAAATAATCACCATTCTCAAAACACCTTTCATCGTATCTCAAAAGATATAAATAAGTAATGTAAAGACCCTGAAATTTCAAGGAAATTTTTTTCTTAAATACTTTGGAATTTTACGAGTTTGTGGTTTCTGACAGCACTTGATTTCGAGGCCCGGTGTGCCCGGAATCAATTTCTGAAGTTTTGTTCGGGTACGTTTAGTAGACGTATGTGCGGGTTTTTCTATCTTTTGAACTGGTGCTCAGAATTGAAATCCAAGGACACCGATGAACTCACAGCGTCGGTATTCGCTTAAGGACACCTTTACCGCAATTGAGTTTTATGCGAGTTGAGAGTTAATTTTTGGGGATTTAGAATAAAATAAATAAAATTTTGGTACACAATTTTATTTAATGAGGTTATTTATATCCTACATGGGGAAGTTATAGGTGGGGCCCAGACCCACATAACCTCCCATAATAGGATAATGTGAGGTGGGGCCCACACGAACCCCTAACCTTTCAACTCCCTTAAACTCCCCATTAATTCCCCCTTAATTAATTTGACAACTCTCCCCTTAATTAATGTGATCTCTTCACCTCCCTCTCTTCCATTAATTTTTTTTGCCAACACTTTTTAATTAATGAATTTAACTCTTCAATTAATTAATTAAAGTGTTTGAATTTTGAATTCATGTGTGAATAAAATAATAGCCTTAGCTCTTATTTTTATTTTTCACATATTGTGTTGGGATAATTTTGGGAAGGCTATGGAGAAATAGAATAACACAGTTCTTCTCTCGATGAAGAATATCTCCGACGAAGAACGTGAAGCCAACGATGCTTCTTTTTCGGGCGCACTCCTACGTCAACGGAATTTCCGTGATTCCCGACCTCCGCGATGTTTGTCTTCCGTGACTCGTTGACATGCTCCGCTCTTGAAATCAAGGTAGGGGTTTTGTATAATTCTACGTGAATAAATTATCTCGTAAATATTGAATTCGTTGGAATGTCTTCGGCCAATTGCAACGGCATAACACGGAGGGCGCGGGCCGAACGAACACGACCCAACGACCCTCCTATGTTTCCTGATTTTATTCACGATGGAGGTGTATTGGAAGAGGTGGCGATGAGCGAAGGCAGCGGCCGCGCGCCGGCCGCATGCGGAAGAACCGCGGCTCGCAACCGCAGGTTGGTCGGCTGAAGAAGAACCAGTCGGCCGTAGCCAGCCAGGCTGGTGGAACCGCGGCGCCCCATGGTGTCGCGCTGCGGAGGACCGCATCCCATGCTCCATGGGCCACTTCGGCGGGCAAACCAGCTGGCATGTCGGCCGATCGGGTTGGAGGAGGCCACGACGCCGCCTGGTGCCGCATGCGGAGAACAGTGGCCCACCCAAGCGGGCCACTTGCACTGGTGAAGTCGGCCAGGTTCGTCCAGCCGGGCAGGAGGAAGACGCCGCTTGGTGCCACCGGTTTGGGAAACCGGGGGGTCGCGCCCCCCTGCATCGCTCATCCATCCGGTCCGAACCATGACCCGCTAGGCCGCGCCACGCAGTGTCGGGACAAGCCACGCCGCGTCGGGCCGGGCCGCGCCCCGCCGGGCCGCACAGTTCACCGGGCCGGTCCGACACCAGCCGGGTCGGACCCGCCAAAACTGGGTTGACCCGACCCGCCAGCCCACTGGGCTTAACGGGTCGGGCCCGTTACTCTTAAATGCGAATAACTTCACGACCGTGCGTCCGATCGACGCACCATATGCGGCACTGGGATCCTCGTGAAGAGGAGGTCCTTTTGCGATACTCTAAGTAAGTTTTGGACGATTTTGGAAAATGGATGGGTTTGGAATGAGTGTAATTCCAACCGGGCCCCTGGAACGAAAAAGCCAATATCTCTCAAACTGGGTGTCCAATTGACGCGTCGTCTGCCGCGTTGGGTTCCTTTTTACGAGATGGGACTTCGGGGTACATCAACTCTAGACTTCGTGATATTTGATGTAATGACCCCTTTGCTCGAGGAACGGACCCTCCCGGAATCGAGCATGTTGTGTGCGGAAACCCTAGAGCTGGCTGCGACTGCAACGACTACCGTACTGGAATCCTTCGTGGGTTCGACGTGGAATCCTCCGTGGGTTTGACAGCGATGACTACACTACTTGTATCCTATGTGGGTCCGACATTTTGACTTCTATACTAGTATCCTATGTGGGTCTGACAGATTAGTTGGTCTAGTATCCTACATGGGTCTGATAGAGTAGCTGGTATAGTATCCTACGTGGGTCCGACAGCTTAGCTGGTCTATTATCCTATGTGGGTCTGACATCTTAGATGAATCAGTGACTACATCTGATCATCTCTATCACTATACAAAAGATGTATACATGTGTGAGCTGAGTCTGGACTTTCAATAATTATCATCGATGTGATTGACTTCTTTCCTGTGTTGACTGGGTTGTGCTTGGGCTCGAGAGTTGGAGACGAACTTTGATTGATAACTTAGGTATATGTATGGGCATATACCTAAGTAGAGTTGGATAATACTTTGTGATTGTATCTTTCTTATGTGGTTATCCTTCGTGGATTCTGGGAGACCTTCGTGGGTCTCAGGGTCCCTACTAAGTATCTTATACTCACCCCTGCACGGGCTATGCCCGCACTACATTGTGTTGGATGTAGATGATGGACAACACTGATCGAGGTAGAGACTTGTAGAGCTGGACGGTACCTGGAGGTGGACCACTTGACGAGACATACATGGAGAAGATGGACGGACCCAAGGTGTTGAGTAGACCATCTGTACCCACCCTTCAGGTGGGATTCCCAGAGGACGACTCGGTGGTTGTTGTTTTACTTTACTGCAGTTGTACTAGCTTTTTAGTTGTACTGTACTTACTGTTGGGCTTGTATTTCTGGACCCTTTCTTTTTAGCACTTACATTTGTATACAGTTCTGCTTAGTGCTTACTTCAGTTGCCTACTCTATTGTGTTATTTTACTTTTATAAATGCAGTGTCTTCCCAGTATCCATACACCAGGACCCTGACCTCTAATTTCTGACTCAGTGCATGAAAACACTGATTGTGTGTGTGTTTCAAAAGTTTTCTTTGTTATTACTTTGTGTTAGCTCACCAGGTATACTGTTTTGACTGTGGTGCACCTATTTCTTTTTAGGATGTCCCCATGAAGGTATCTAGCTAGGGTTCTGAGTTACGTACGGGATGGTATCCCACCGAGCGACGACGCGTCGGTGCAGGGCCCCATCACAGCGGAGGCACCAGCGGTACCACTACCCACTAGGCCACTGATACCACCAGCCCCAGCAGCAGAGAGTGCACATCGTCTAAGCGCGTTACATGAGTTCTAGAAATAGAGGTTGCCCAGGTTTTGTGGAGATACGGGCCCGTAGGCAGTTGAGGATGGCTAGAGGCTGTCGTCAGAGTTTTTAGACTGGTAGGGACACCAGCCGATCTTATGGTGATCCTTGTTGCGAGTCTCCTACACGCAGAAGCAGGTAGATGGTGGAGCTTGATGCTCTAGGTGAATAATGAGGCATCTTTACTCTGGATAGACTTCGAGAGTCTATTTTTCTTGGAGTTTGTTCTAGCCACCATTTGTGAGATGTAGATTTAGGAGTTATTTCATCTGCGGCAGGGCAGCATGACAGTAGCTCAGTACTCAGTGAGGTTTACCGACCTCTCTCGCTACTCCACAGACATGGTACGGGACCCATTCTTCAGGGCCCGGACCTTTGAATAGTGACTCAGACATGAGATCAGGGATTCTATGATCTACCTCAGCATTCCGACGTAGGCGGGAGTGCTGGAGCGAGCCCTTCTTGTGGAGAGCTTTCTCGCTGATCCGACTCCAGCAGCGAAAACCAACGTAGAGCGACACGTAGCAGAGTCTTCTGCAGCCGGTAGTAGATAGTTGTCATAGAGGTGCAAGCGGACCAGTCCATCATGTGGGCGATCTCAAGATACAGGTTTGGTTTTGTGGGGCACACGAAACTGAGCCAGTTATACGAAGAGCAGGCAGTGCTATGCATGCGGCGGGCAGGGTCACATGGCTCGGGACTGCCCGACCTTCCATGCGGACGAGCAGTAGATAATAGAGGGACCTTCCAGGAAAAGTCAGAGGTTCGACCATGGTGGTCAGTTGGGACCAGGTGGACGAGGCAGAGGATCTGGCCGAGAAACAGGTGGTGGGCGATGTTTCAAGGATCTACCACCACCACCACCAGGAGGTCCACCCCGACCACAGTTATTTGGGGGACAGAGGCAGGATCAGCTCCAGGCAGTCGAGGCCTATGACCACGGAGCACCTGAGATGATTCGAGGTACTATATGTGTCTACTCCACCCTTGCTGCAATACTTATAGACACGGGTTTGAGTCATTCTTTTATTGTCGTTGCCCTTGTTCAGAGCTCGAAGATTCCGACGGAGCCATTGGCTCGATCCTTACGGCTAGATACTCCTACGGGAGAAGACTCAACGATTACGCACTGGTGCTGGAAGTCTGAGATTACTCTAGGAGGCTAGATCTTCGGCTGGGATCTTCTTGTAGCGGCGTTGAGGCCTTACGACGTCATCTTGGGTATGGACTAGTTATCTACAGTCCATGCTCAGATAGACTGTATTAGGCGCAAAGTGTGTTGTGTCCGCATGGATGGGACCAGGTTCACCTTCACTGGCGAGAAAGGAGACTTTGCAACACAGGATGGAATTATGCAGAGGAGAGGGCAGATGATCACACATCATTTGGTTAGTCTTATCCTCAGAGCGGTTGATGTGCGGAGTCAGAGTTTTCCTGTTGTGGTGGATCATTATGCGGATGTTTTTCTTGATGATGTTCCAGGACTACCTCCTTGCAGAGAGGTATAATTATACATTTACCTGTACCCTGGGACAACACCGATATCTACTCCAGCATATCGGATGGCTCCCTCCGAGCTTCATGAGCTACGGGTACTGCAAGAGGACTTGTAGGGGAAGGGATTTATCCGACCCAGTGTTTCACCCTAGGCTTCTCCGATTTTTTTCGCCAAGAAGGCATATGGGAGCTTGCGACTGTGTGTCGACTACCATAGCCTAAATCAGATGATCGTGAAGAACAAGTACCCACTCCCAAGTATTGACGACCTCTTTGATTAGCTCAAGGGAGCACGATGGTTCTCGAAGATAGATCTCAGGTCAGGCTATCACCAGCTCAGAGTTCGAGACGAGGATGTGCAGAAGACGAACTGCAGGTGTCGATATGGCCACTGTGAGTTCTTATTTATTCCCTTCGGCATAACCAATGCACCAGTTGTGTTCATGAGTCTTATGAATAGGATCTTCCAGCCTTACCTGGATCGTTTTTTCATAGTCTTCATCGACAACATAGTGATTTACTCAACTACTGAGGAGGAGCACGCCTACAACTTGCGGGTTGTATTGGACACACTCAGAGAGAACTAGCTTTATGGTAAGCTCTCGAAGTGCCAGTTCTGGATTCGAGAGGTTCACTTATTGGGACACATCATCTCGGAGGCTGGAGTTGTATTGGATCCAGTGAAGATCAAGGCAGTACTTTCTTGGGAGCCACCTAGGAGCATGACGGAGGTGCGGAGTTTTATAGGTCTGGCTGGGTACTATCGGAGATTTGTGCCAGAGTTCTCCAAATTTGCAGCACCGTTTTCAGCCTTGACGAAGAAGGGGAAACCCTTCGTGTGGTCAGAGAGATGCCATCATATATTTCAGGAGTTTAGGTAGAGATTGACCAGTGCGCCCATCTTGAGGATACTGGTGGAGGGCGTTGGGTACGTAGTTTACTGTGACGCATCAGGGACCGGACTCGAGTGTGTCCTGAAGCAGGAGTGAGCAGTGATCGCATATGGTTCACGGTAGTTGAGACAGCATGAGCAGAACTACACTACCCATGACCTAGAGTTAGCATCAGTGGTTTTTGCCTTGAATATGTGGCGGCACTATCTAATGGGAGAGCGCTTTATAGTCTACTCTGACCACCATAGTCTCAGGTACATCTTCTCACAGAAGGACCTGAACCTGAGACATCGACGTTGCTCGAGTTTTTCCAGGACTATGAATTTGAGATAGTCTATACTCCTAGGAAGGAGAACGTTGTAGCTGATGCTCTCAATAGGAGATCGGGCATTCAGCTGCTAGGAGAGGCGACAGAGCAGCTAGCCTCGTTGCAGATATCCTTTGTGGATATAGATGGAGAAACCTTTCTATAGTCTCTCATAGTCACTACTCCACTTATTCAGTGAGTCAGGGAGGCACAGCGTGGGGACGTTGACTGTGAGACGTGATGTGCTCAGATATCCACAGGGCAGGCGCCTGATGGATTTTCTGAAGGAGGGGAGCACGTCATCATCTTCAGGGGATGTACTATGGTACCAGTTTCACTATAGGAGGAAGTGCTGAGGGATTTTCACATTTCCCCTCTAGTGGTACATCTAGGAGTAGCGAATATGTATCAGGACCTCAGATGACAACACTGGTGGCCAGGTATGAAGAAGGTTGTAGCAGAGTTCATTTCACAATGCCTCACTTGTCAGCAAGTGAAGGCGGAGCACCAGGTACCAGCAGGCTTGGTACAGCCCTTAGAGGTCCCAGAGTGAAATTGGGATGGTATATCCATGGATTTCATGATGGGGCTTCCACATACATCCAGAGGACACGACTCTATCTGGGTGATCGTAGACCGACTCACCAAGTTGGCCCACTTCTTACCGATCAGAGAGCAGGGCTCAGTAGAGAGCTTGGAATGTCTCTACATTCAGGAGATTGTATGGATTCATGGTGTTCAATCATCTATCGTTTCCAATCGATATGCTCGATTAACTTCCCGGCTATGGAAGGGGTTACAGGAGGCTTTTGGGACGTAGCTACGTCTGAGTACCGCCTTCCATCCTCAGATGGACGGTCAGACTGAGAGGACCATTTAGACACTCGAGGACATTCTCCGTGCATGTGTCCTTGACTTTGGTCGCAGTTGGGAGGATCATCTACCCTTGGTGGAGTTTTCATACAACAACAGCTATCACTCTACCATCGGTATGGACCCTTACGAGGCACTGTATGGCTGACCTTGTAGATCACCTATGTGCTGGACTGACCCAGGGGAGTTAGCACTTGTAGGACCAGAGATGGTTCAGGCTACGATAGAGAAGGTGCAGATCATCCAGGATTGGATGAAGACTACACATAGAAAACATAAGTCTTATGCTGATATGAGACGGAGACCACTGGAGTTCGTGGATGGCGACCACGTCTTCCTACGGGTCTCACTGCAATGAGGTCTATAGAGATTTGGATGGGGCGGAAAGTTATCTTCACATTTCATCAAACCTTTCTAGGTCCTCAGCAGAGTAGGCGAGGTGGCTTACCGCCTGACCCTTCCACCTCAGTTGCACCGGGTGCATGACGTCTTCCACGTATCTCAGCTCAGGAGATACGTGCACGATCCGACCCACATCATCGATCATAGGGAGCTGGACATCGATGACGGGGTGACATTCATGGAGGTCTCGGTGGAGATCGATGATCGACAAGAGTGGGTCCTATGTGGACAGTTGATTCCTCTGGTGCGCATTCATTGGCAGCACGAAAACTTCCAGGAGAGCACTTGGGAGCGGGAGGCTCAGATGCGAGCTCAGTACCCCCATTTGTTTTCCTAGTGTGTGTTGTAGATTTATGAGGACGTAAATACCTGATGTGGGAGTAATGTAAAGACCCGGAAATTTCAAGGAAATTTTTTTCTTAAATACTTTGGAATTTTACGAGTCTACAGTTTCTGACGGCACTTGATTCCGAGGCTCGGTGTGCCCGGAATCAATTTCTGAAGTTTTGTTCAGGTACATTCAGTAAACGTACGTACGGGTTTTTCTATCTTTTGAACCAGTGCTCGGAATTGAAATATGAGGACACCAATGAACTCGCAGTGCCGGTATTCGCTTAAGGAGACATTTACCGCAGTTGCGTTTTATGCGGGTTGAGAGTTAATTTTTAGGGATTTAGAATAAAATAAATAATATTGTGGTACACAATTTTATTTAAAGATGTTAGTTATATCCTACAAGAGGAAGTTATAGGTGGGTCCCACACCCACATAACCTCCCATGAGAGTATAATGTGAGGTGGGGCCCACACGAACCCCTAACCTTTCAACTCCCTTAAACTCCCCATTAATTCCCCCTTAATTGATTTGACAACTCTCCCCTTAATTAATGTGATTTCATCACCTCCCTCTCTCCCATTAATTTTTTTTCAACACTTTTTAATTAATGAATTGAACTCTTCAATTAATTAATTAACGTGTTTAAATTTTGAATTCATGTGTGAATAAAATAATATCCTTAGCTATTATTTTTATTTTTCACATGTTGTGTTGGGAGAATTTTGGGAAGGCTTTGGAGAAATAGAAGAACATCGTTCTTCTCTCGACGAAGAATATCTCCGATGAAGAACATGAAACCAAAGACACTTCTTCTTCAGGCGCACTCCGACGTCAATGGAATTTCCGCGACGCCTGACCTCTGCGAAGTTTGTCTTCTATGACTCATTGATGTGCTCCTCTCTTGAAATCAAGGTAGGGGTTTTGTATATTTCTACGTGAATAAATTATCTCGTTCATGTTGAATTCGTTGGAATGTCTTCGGCCAATTGCTACTGCCTAACGCGGAGGACGCGGGCCGAACAAACACGGCCTGATGACCCTCCGATGTTTCCTGATTTTATTCACGATGGAGGCGTTTTGGAAGAGGCGGAGGTGAGAAAAGGCAGCAGCTGCAAGCCGGCCGCATGCGGAAGAACTACGGCCCACAACCGCGGGCCGCTCAGCCGAAGAAGAATCGGCCGGCCGTAGCCGGCCGGGCTGGTGGAACCGCGGCGCCCCATGGCACCTCACTACGGAGGACCACGGCCCATGCTCTGCAGGCTGCTTCAGCGGGCGAACCGACCAGCTCATCGGCTGGCCGGGTTGGAGGAGGCCACGGCGCCTCTTGGTGCCGCGTGTGGAGAAAAGAGGCCCGCCCAAGCGGGCCCCTCGCGCTGGAGAAGCCAGCCGGGCAAGAGGGAAGTGCCGCTTGGCGCTACCAGTTTGGGAAACCGGGGGGTCGTGCCCCCCCACATCGCTCGGCCACCCGGGTTGAGCCGCTTGGCCAGCCGGGCCGGGCCGCGCCCCGCCGGGCTGGGTCGCGCCGCACCGGGCTGGGCCGCGCCCCGCCAGGCCGGGCCGGGTCATGCGATTCATCGGGCCGGTCCGACACCAGCTGGGTCAGACTCGGCAAAACCGGGTCGACCCGACCCGCCAACCCACTGGGCTTAACGGGTCGGTCCCGTTACGCTTAAATACGAATAACTTCACGACTGTGCGTCTGATCGAGGCACCGTTTGTGGTACTGGGATCCTCGTGACGAGGCAGTCCTTTTGAAATACTCTAAGTGAGTTTTGGATGACTTTGGAAAACGTCCAGGTTTGGAACGAGCGTAATTCCAACCGGGCCCCTGGAATGGAAAAGCCAATATCTCTCAAACCAGGCGTCCGATTGACGTGCCGTCTACCGCGTTGGGTTCCTTTTTATGAGATGGAACTTCAGGGTACATCAACTCTGGACTTCGTGATAGTTGATGTAATGACCCATTTTCTCGAGGAGCGGACCCTCCCAGAATCGAACGTGTTGTGTGCAAAAACCCTAGAGCTGGCTGCGACTGCAACAGCTACCGTACTGGAATCCTCTGTGGGTTTGACGACAACGACAACTATATTGGATTCCTCCATGGGTTCTACAGCGATGACTATTGTACTTTTATCCTACGTGGGTCTGATAGTTTGAATTATGTACTAGTATCCTATGTGGGTCAGACAGAGTAGCTGGTCTAGTATCCTACGTGGGTCCGATAGAGTAGCTGGTCTAGTATCCTACGTGGGTCTGACAGCTTAGCTGGTCTAGTATCCTACGTGGGTCCGACAGCTTAGATGAATCAGTGACTACATCTGATCATCTCTATCACTATACGAAAGATGTATACCAGCTGAGTCTTGACTTTCAATCATTATCATCGATGTGATTGACTTCTTTCTTGTGTGGACTGGGTTGTGCTTGGGCTTGAGAGTTGGAGTCGAACCATGATTGATAACTTAGTTATATGTATGGATATATACCTAAGTAGAGTTGGTTGATACTTCGTGATTGTATCTTTCTTCTGTGGTCATCCTTCGTGGATTCTGGGAGACCTTTGGGGGTCTTAGGGTCCCTACTAAGTATCGTATACTCACCCCTGCATGGGATATGTCTGCACTACATTGTGTTGGATGCAGACGACGGACAGCACTGATCAAGGTAGAGACTTGTAGAGCTGGACGGTACCCGGAGGTGGACCGCTTGATGATACGTACACGGAGGATACGGATAGACCCGAGGTGCTGAGGAGACCATGTGTACCCACCCTTCAGGTGGGATTCTCGGAGGATGACTCGGTGGTTGCTGTTTTACTTTACTGCAATTGTACTAGCTTTTCAGTTGTACAATACTTACTGTTGGGCTTGTATTTTCAGCCCCTTTCTTTTCATCACTTACTTTTGTATATAGTTCTTCTTAGTGCTTACTTCAGTTGCGTACTCTGTTGTGTTATTTTACTTTTATAAAGGCAATTCCTTCCCAGTATATGGATTTACGCCTTTGGTGCTAGTCGCCAGCCTCTGGCCTATGGAAGGTGGGCTTAGGGTAGTCACGGAATGGGCCCCGAGGATGGGTCGTCGCAAGTAAACCATCATGTTTTATGTGAAAAAACACTTAGGATAGGATACTCTTGGGAAAAAATATTTGTCCAAAAGAAGGAGATACAATAGATTGAAGTTTCTTTAAAATGAACCAAGGGGTATAAGGCATGTGAGGGGACCCACGCGGTGTGTAGTCCCAATCCATTTCCATGATGTGTCCTTTGGGGTACATGGTTCACTGACCATGTAGCACTATATAGAATTTAGTGAGTCTACACAGTGTGTCCAATCCACTTAGGGTCCCTACCCGTGCACCTTGGTCGTGTCCGTGTACTTCGGTACACAGCGTGCACCTAGTCGTGTCCTCCCACATGGGGTCTTGCTCATGTGTTCGACCACACAGAATTTCCACCTAGGGAGTAATAAATGGAATGTATGTGGATTAAATTTCATTCCATCCTTATATTTTTTTCCAAACCCTAGCCTTTGTAGCATAGGGGTCAAACACCATGTGTTCTTACGAACTACAGGACGTGTAGTCAGGATTTTCATAGAACTTTAGATACAGTCTCTACATTCTAGATCTAGTAATTTTACCTTTAAATCATTCCTTTTTCCTTTCTAAAAATGGTGGATATAAATCTATATGGTGGTTTTCAACCATATAGTATCCAGAAATCAAATAAAATTTGTTCTCATATAAACCTGTATGCACGCTATCATGCATCCATGTTGCACCATCGTTGTTCCTGATTCTGATCATTGAATCAATCACTGATATCCCAAAAATCCTTTTATTTCATACTTGATTCAATTTTATGTTCACATAATGTGATTCTTCCATTAATTTGGGGGTTTTATCAGGCTAGGTACTACCTGACAATGTCAAACTGAAGCCCTATAGGTCAATCAGTGTAGAATGCAGATAATCAAGGGTGAAAAGAACCAAAAAAGGTTTAATCAATCATTGGTAAAGTTTTATTGGACAATGAATATAAAAAAGGATATATGGGTTTAGGAACAACAAATAAAAAATTTAAATTGTTACATATGTTCATGTCAAGGTTTAATTAGCACAGATCAAAGGCGAAGAGTTGATTATGCTCATCCAATTTAATCAAAAAGGTCATAAACCATGAATTGATGAGTCCTAACTATATATTAGATAATTATTCATCAAATAATTAACTTTACAATGATTTATATGAGTCATTTCTCCCTATTCACTTCAATCTTCTTTGATCCAAAGATTTGTCATCGTCAGATGCGATTCGCCAATATAAGGAGGAAGAACGTCGCTCAATCCTCCTAGGGTTTATGCGGATAACCCTAGAGGATTATTCATAATGGTTTATTTATAGACAAAAACCATTAAATTAATTTAATTAATTAATTAAATTAAAAATTTAATTAAACCACTAAATGTACTTTCAATGGTCGTCTTATCTGAACGCCCTGTGCCGACCCATTTTAGGTCACACCTACGGTAAACATCGTGTCTCAAAATCAACCGTGGTCTCAGATTTCTGATATAAGATTCCATTTAATATTTTTTCCATTTTTATTTAACAAAATGTTCATGCACATTATAAAATATGTTTAATATTTTTATAAAATTAATTTCGGGCACACTGGTCCTCGGGATGACACGTCGTCTTAACGCCTAGATCCAAAAATATATATAGAAATATTTCAAAGTATTACAAAGAAAAAACTGGGTCTCTATAGGTCATTCTTTGGTCTTGAATATATCTCTCTTTCATTTCTTATTCTTGAGAGGGATATAGGATGAGGAGTTGAGAGAGAATTTTTTGTGTGTAATAATTTTCTCTTTTTTTATTGCACACCAATGATCCAAATAATAGACATAACTGTATATTTATAGAGCTATGTTTGGTTAAAATAATAATTTAATTGTATTATGGACATTAAATAATATTATAACCTTTAATGGAAATCCATGCCACATAATATTATTTTTATTTTTATTTTTTGGAACATTCCAACTTTATCAAATTGATAAATAATATTTACCATCTTATAAATAATTATTTATCACCAGATGTGGTCTTGGTCCATTCAAACTCTATGGTATTTGTTAAATACCCAAATAAATGTTTTATTTATAAATAAATATTTCATTCACATACTGGAGAATAAATATTTATTAAATATTCAATAAAATAAATAATTATATTTTTATTTACATATCGGTGAATAAATATTTATTAAATTTATGTGATAAATATAACTTGAATAAAATTATTCCTTGGTCTTGAGAATAATATTTATTCCATTAATTAAATTCAAATAGAATTTAATTGAGATCAACGAAACCACTTAATGTGTGGCCCTCTAGGATTATTTATCATTGTCATTAGGAGGACTTACCTAAATTCCAAGATTACTATATAGCAATGGGTCAAAGCACCCAAGATAAAGAAAATAATGTCATAACCTCAACAACCATATATGAATGCTCATTTTGTAATATAATCCCTTTTTTAACATATCTCATTAAGAAATTTGTATGATGGTGTCATCAACCTATATTCTCAATGCGTCTTTCTTTGACTATCAAAAACAAACATTTCATTACACCATGGCCATGGAATTTAGGGAGATGGTTATATACCAATAAATGGGTTGAGATATTAGCTTCCATAAAGATAGAAGTTACTAATGCTTCCTTAACTTATCCATTAATGACAAGTCAATCATGACACATCCAACATACCCTACTTCCCACCAATATATGGAGTGACAGTTTTCATAAATAAATATAAGTACACAAGTCATGACATGTACCAATGATAATATTAAAGTCTAAGGACCATTACACACACTTGTGGATATGAATATCTGATGACACCAAAACATGTAGAATTCCCTTTGGTGGGTATGTTCTCATAATCTCCCATTTGGAGATTACTAAGTACAAACTTCATGAGAAGAATCCCATCTACTTAAAATTACTCAAACCCGATGGTCTCAATACTATGTTTCCCATAATAGTATATTATCCAACCATAGAACTATATTAAGAATATTTTCCCAGAACTTATAGGTTCTCATAATAGAATGGAACCTCTATGACCTTATCAACATGGAAATTACTCTAGGTAATTATTACACTAAATCCATGAAGAACAATGAACAATATGTAATAAGGTGTTTAATTAATATTCAATACATAGAATATACATGTAATCAAAGTACAAACTGTTGGTCCTATAGACCCAACTCCAACAAACACCCACTTGGACTAGCTCAAACTACCTATGACTTTCAGTCCACTAGACCTCACATGATAATCAGGTTTCTACTAAGTCAAGTCTTTAGTCAATTATTCCTCTATGTTGTCTTCTATTTATATAATTCTCACTTTAACCTCACCTCTTTGATAAAAATACCTCAATAAATGATACTTTCTAAGTATGCACCTTGTCCACTGATGTAAACATGTATCTTTGGTGAGATCCATTATTGTAATATTATCACAAAATAGTTTAATATGATATTTACTTATAGGTACCATGTCATGATCTTGGATGAATTTCCACATCCATACTGCTTGGCTGAAAATGATTTGACCCAAAAAAAATTAGCCTTACTGTCAAATTTTTTATTTCTATTTAAAAGTAGAATTCACAAGAAATCTATGAAGGATAATAATGGAGTTTAAAGGAACTACCCATATTCAGTGTGAGAACCAAAATTAATTTTTATGAATATACCTACATGTCTATAAACTATAGAATTAATATTACCCCCAGGAATGAATGATAAGGAGGAAGGGCAGCGATCCTTGGGTGATAATGATTTGACCCAAAAAAATTATAATACAGTAAGCCAAGGAATAGATTGATCATATCCATTGTATCCGTTTAACTAGTAAAGTAGTGGGTTTTGGTATTCTTGACACATAATCAGTGTATACACCTTGGATTCGACTAGTTTGGGTGAACCAAATAAAATCCCCATGTCCCCATCATATTTAATTTACAGCTAACACTTTAGAGTATTCAGTGAGATTGAGTGAAAATAAATTGGTTGAACAGAGTTCTTACTAGAGTGGGAACAAAATAAAAATAAACAAATTATTTTAAAAGGAAAAATATGTTTAAAATAGTCACACCATGATTGAACCCCTCTCAGGGTTCCTTGGGGACTTATCAATTGGTATCAAAGCCTAATGTTTTTGAATGTGTGTTCAACCTCAGCATTGTTTGGGAGGTATCACACAAATAGATTCAATGATCAATCCACTATTCTTCAATTGTTCCAAATTTTTCAACTATAAAATTTTTTTCATGGAATACATTGAATAATTTCTTAGATTCCCTTGAAATATTTTATAAGAAGGAATTATTTTTTTGAGTTGATGCAGAGTCATTTTCAAAACATGGCAAAGAAAATTAGAAATTTATACCATGGTAAAGAAGGAATTAAAGTGTATCTTAAAATAATATATCTATAAGATGATTCCTCAATATAGGTATTCAATAGAAATGTTTATGGCCTTAGAAGAATATTTAATAAAGATCACAAGATAGATAAAAACTACTTTATGTATGGAGGTAGTATGAAGAAGAGAAACAATAAGGGGTCTCCCCAAAAGTTATAGTCTCTAAATAAGGTAATAAATTCTAAATATTCTATTATATCTTATTCTAACCTTGTTTTGGTGAAATATTTCATATCAAAAGTTTTAGACTCTATTATAGAGATGAAACATAGATGTTACTCTGGTAAATAAGTGCAAATGAAATCAAGTTTTCAATCTAGGAAATGTTCATGTAGCCACCAATAAGTTTTTAAAACTCTACAAGAATAGTTATATCAAAGGAGATTCATACATGAAGTGTATTACGCATGTGTAGAGGATTTATCTGTGGAAAAAAAGATGCTAAAAATATAAGAGGAGGCCATGATGTTTGATATGAAAAAAATGGTAGCTAAAATTAAGGAATAAAGAGACATTATTAAAGATAATTCCCAAGATATCCTAAAATATATGGAAATAGATAAATATTTGAAAGAAATTATACTCACACTAAGGACTAGGTTTGAATAAAAGAGGTAATCATGTATGGATACTATCTCTATCTTGAAATAAATGGATTCTAAACTATAGGAGAGAGATAAAAAATAATTTGAAGAGAGGATAATAACCACAAATTAGAATATGAAAATACCCTCAAAGGTAGCCTCAACATGAAAATTGAGAATAAATATAGAACAAAAAATATGGATATAATAGGAAAAAACTAGATATGAAGTCTGAAAGAGAAAATAAGATTCATGAAAATTTTGGAAGAAATGATCCAAAAAAAGGTAGCTCTAAAATTCTACTTTTGTGGAAAATTTGGGCACATTATGAGCATGTATTTAAAATACAAAAGGACCAAATGGATAATAAACCATGTTATTCAAACATCTCAATCAAATGAAGGCTACATGAGACATGATTACTGTAGCAACTATTTTATCTCTTCTAATACTAGACATTTGGTAAGGAATTATAGTAGGGATAAATGTAGAAAAGTCACAAGAATATCCTCTACTCATGTGACATACAAAGAGATAGTATAACCTTAAAAGAATCCTATTAAGGTATAAAATAGATTCACTATTTTGGAGGAATGTAATAGATATCATATAAGGGTTCACCAAGAACCAAAATCATTATACTCATAGTATACATCCAAGAAGGAAATAAATTAGGAATATCATAACAAGAAATAGGTTTACCTATCTCCAAGGATGATGGAAGATAATGTAAAGAAATGTATATCAAGGATGAAAAAACCCATTGTAATTATCATGACTGTTAATAAGGATAAACATGAGGAATGTCTAATTGGTATTATAAAAACTAGTTTAATATAGAAGATGAAGACTAGTGAAATTTTTATCTAATAGATAAATAATAATGATGGTGGAAGGTTTGAATATGAATAAAAAGAGGGAAATGAACAAGTATAATTCCTCTAATAATAAAATGTAATCTAAATATAAGAAAATACATCCATAAGGAAAATCTTCAAGAATAAATGTGTGTTAGTGGGATCACATGAAAAGGATCCTCTTAAAATGAATTAAAGAATATTACTATTGAGGATTATCAAGAAGAAGATCAACTTAAAGAAGTTATATAATTCATTTATTAAAACTTAAATGCAGTAAAAGGAATATGGAAAGAAATGGTTTGGTTTAACATGACCATACCCACACCTTTAATTGAGGAGGAATGAAGGTACCCCTATCCCTATATACTTTAAATTGTTATTACAATCTTGAAAGTGGTGTAGAACTGAGGGGGAGATATGATCCATGGAGAAAATGTGATCAAAAATAACATGTGAATAGGATTAAATAATATTATATTTTATATGGTTTTTATGCATCAAGTGGTGTAATAAGTTATCATTACAAAATCTGGAAGATTCATGTAGAGGATAAATTTCATGCTAAATGTAAAATGGGTTGGTTTATAGAGGAAATGTTTTCAAATCCATACCTAATATAATCAGTGTTTTATTTATAAATTTGAGTATAAACCAATGGTATCATGATATAAATATAGTATTGGCCATGGGAAAGAGGATGAAAGATTATAAATGGAAGCAGTTACATGAATAAATTTCATGTTTCTTTGTTTTATGATCTAAAATTTTGGTATCATCTATTAATGTATATAGGATTCTAAAATTTGTTTTCTAGGAAATGATCTTCCCAATAATTGGCATCACCAACTTGAGAAATAATTATTGGTTCCATGATATGAAGACTTGTGGGATATTGTAATGATTTTTAAAGGTATATTAAGCCTCATCAGTAAATTAAAAATCTAGTAAATTTTTAGAGGACATTAATTTAAAGAGATATCAATAGTTCTGTTTTAACAAGTGGTATAAATTGATCCGTAAAATGGTATGTTTCTCATACTTTGTGATTTCATATGTATCTGCTAATGGTTTTTTGTGAAGATGTGATGATATTGAATTTTGTGTTTTCATTGGGAAAGCGTAAAGATCAAGATTTTATGGTCTTATTGGTATCAATGAGTGATATGGAAAGATTTTAGGAGGTTAACATAGACTCGTGTTTCCTACAACAAACACAATATTAGTAGTCTTGAAGGATTTTTTGACATCCCAATTTCTAAGTGGTAAATTAACTCATTGGATGTCTTGGAGTTAATGAAGTTTTTATAAATATTATATTAAAGTAAGCTATAGAATTGGGATATATAGCCATAATTATGTGCTAATAATTGGTCAAAAAAACTTAAAGGTGAATCAAAAAGTTTTTAGATCCAAGAAATAAAGTTATATTGACAAAGGGGGGTCACAAATAATGGGGGTTTACCAATCCTAAAAGGGGTAATATAATCTCGTGAGGAAACCCTCTTATTTTCTCAATATAGGAGATCAAGGACATCATTTACAAAGGGTAAGAACAAAGGTGAAGTGTGCACATAGATAAAGTTGTAATTTATTCTCATGATACTCACACATTGAAGGGAGAATTTTTTAATACAAATTTTGATGAATTATACCCTTTAGATTTCATTACTAAAGAGTGAGAAAGAAGAATTGTTATTTCCAACAAAATACCAAGGTGGTATTGTTGCACCTAAATGGTGTGCAATGGATTTTTTATCAATAATTATTGAAGTTTATAGATTGATTATTCTTGGAGTATTTTTATGGATTCATTAAATTCATAAATTATTTGGTTGTATGATGAAGGTTTACTAAGGATAAATATGGTTTATTTTTAAGAATAAAAATAAATAAGAAGAAAACTTGGTTTTGTATATATGCTTCTAAGATACAAACTGGGTGCATGGAAAATGGTTTGAATGACTTCATTATCTTGAGGAACTTTGGTGTGAGCGGCAGACCTAGGAAACCATTGGTCCTAAAATATATCCGATGGATTCCTCCTATTCTTTCCTGGCTGAAAATCAATGTTGATGGTGCGGCGGCTGGATCACCAGGACCTTCGGGTTGTGGCGGCGTCTTTCGCACTTATCAGGGCTTTGTCAAAGGCTGTTTTTATCATTATATTGGGCAGGGCTCTGCCATTGAAGCTGAGTTATGGGCGATGATCAAAGCCATTAATTATGCTGTCCATTTTGGCTGGAGATTTATATGGTTGGAATCAGACTCTATGGTGGCTGTGAGCATTCTCAAGAAGCGATCCAGGAATGTTCCTTGGGTTTTAATGCCTCATTGGATTGAATGTCTACGTCTTCTTGACTTCATTGTCATTGATGTGACCCATGCTTACAGGGAGGCCAATCAGGTCGCTGATGCTTTATCAAAGAAGGCCATTGAGGAGTCATGCTCGGAATGGTCTTTTGTTGCTCCCGAGTGTTGTGTGCGCTTTGTTGAGGACGACGCGGGTGGGAAGTTGTTCTCCCGTCTTTGCAAACCCCCCTTCTGATGCTTGTCTTTGTACTTTATTTTATTTAATAAATTTTGGTAGGGGTGGATCTCTGATTCACTCCTGGGCCTTTTGGTTATATATATATATATATATATATATATATATATATATTTGGGTTCTAGTTCTAGATAATATATATATATAAAGATAAAATATTTTTTGTCTAAGTTTTGGAATGGGATTTTAGTAAAATAATCTATCCAATCTTCTTAGGGGTCACACTCGAGCAGCCTACTAGTAGTGCAGGAGGAAGATCTCCAAGGAACATTCCAAGGAGGGTGGAAGTGTACATGTGAGTTCTGCCATAGGTTATAAGTGGAATTTGTGAAGGAAATTTGGTGCATGGGTTGTCATATAGAAGAGGAGGAAGTACTCGAGTGTGCCAACTAGAGTGACCTTCCACCATGAGTTGGTGGTTATGGGATTTATCAGTGGGATCTTTCCAAATCCTAGTATATTAATGAGAATCCTTCTAGTAGTTTTTATAATGTGGGATGACTTCATTTTCAAGAAATATCCATTAATTAAAAACTCAAGCTTGGAAAAAATGAAATGTTTTTGTTCTCTTTATATTTAACCTATATATTTTTCTTTATGAATGAGTACAACTCCAACACCCTCATTCGAACTTAGAATCATCAAATATATCTTTCCTATGTCATAGGTAGTTAAATCTCAAAATTTCTCTCATACATGAGATTCAAAAAATATAATTTTTTAAGGTATATTCATAAAGAAAATCTCCATTCCATAGTATATGGATAAATTAAAATTATCAACCTTTTGGAATTATAACATCTTGTTAAATGTGGTGTGATTTATTCTAGTTGTCTTGAAGATAGAACAAACCTAGAGTTTCTGAAGCAGGGAGCACTATGTCATTTCACTTGGCATAATAGTTTGGTAGATTCTCTATGTGGAATAATGAGGCTTAATATAATTATAGAGTTAGGCATGGTTAGTGTTGTGCATTGAACCTGAATCCAAAATGGTCATTTGGGAAAGACCATGCCATAGATCTTAGATTTTTTTCTTAGGAGCATGCCTGTGCAATATAGGAATCCCACTATAGTCGTGGGGATAGTTGTGGTATAATAACATATGGTGAGTTAATGAAGGACTCGGGATGACCCATTACACTGTTGTAATGAAATACAGACTATTACACAATACATTTTGAGCATCTGGTTTCTAGAATCAAGAACCAAAAAGGTAAAAAACATGGTGAAATATGTTTTGAATGGTGTTTTCATTTAAAAGTAACACTATGTTGTGGTTCTAAGAATCAAAGTGTTTTAGTAAAAAAATTCCTAAATAAGATCTATGTATTAGATAATAATTCAAGTCACTAATTCAAATAATTCATGAACAAATCTTAAATGATTCAAAATTATATTTCTTTAAATTTAATCCACAAAACATGAAAAATTAAAATAGATAAGTTTAAATTGGTATTTAAGTGTTTTAAATGAAATATAAATACCACGTTATAAATATAGATAAATTATCCATGAAGCAGTTCCACACATGGAGAGCTATAAGAATTGTATAGGTCATGTATATAATGGGAAGTTGATGGTATAACAACCCTAATTTTATTAAAAACTTAAACATGATTTATTACATAAACTCTTCACTTTATACAATATAAAATATCGAGAGGTCTAGTGTCTTTGGGGCTTAGGAACATTACATAACAACTTAAAACATGAAACCCAACATATTTATTGAAAAATTCCTTTACATGACCACTACATTCCCCCGTACTTAGCATTTCATAGGATAACCTGAGGACATGCATAAGAAAACGGTAAGCTATAAATCCCAGCAAGGGAATAAACATGGAATAACATGAGGAATACAATACATGTTAGACAATAGGTATATTAATGGAACACAATAGAAACATGAACATAAAGGCAGGATAAATCATCATAATCATAACATGGAAATGTGGCAAAAACACTTAACATGGAGTTAGCATGAGCCAAGGATCATTGCACATGGAGCATGAGTAAACCCTCATTGCACATGAATCATGATTAAAACCTCATATAACTTGAATTATAATGATTCAAAACCCATTTCACATGACGTATCATGATACTATACTTTACCCAATGCATTATAGTGCTATTAGGGCGCACCCTTCATAAACATTTCATTTCATGCATAAGTATGCCACATAGATCATATAACATGGAATAAATCATCATAATTTATTCCAAGATAAAGGGATGTGGAATAAATACATAAATAATTATAATCAATAATTAAATGTGCATAAAGTTGAATACCCTTGATAGTGAAATGGGCATGGTATTCACTACACAGTGACATTGGCTTGGAAAATCATAGTGCAATTTCGGCAGCATAACGGCATGAGATAAGAACTCATAAAAATGGTTGATGAGAGATAAAGGGGTTTATCATCATATTTATATTAAATGGACAGTAATGGGGTCATATAGATACATGTCCCAACAAATTTAATTTAATTTAGATACATAATACAAAAGAATTACTTGGATGTAAATGAGGAGAGAGAAATACCGCACGGAATTTCAGCATGGTAACAGGTGTACATAGGAGGCATTAATGAGAGATAAAGGGGTCTCACATCATACAAAAATAAAGAGGGAAGTATGGTTGAGGTGATAAATCATACCACAACATTTTTAATTGAAAAAAAATGGGCATAACAACTTAAAGAAAATTGGACAAAAATGAGAAAAGAAGAAATCCCTTACTTGAAAGTGTGATCCTAAAGGCTTGGGAGAGGCTTGAGAGAGGATTATTGGAAGCTTGGGTAACCTTGAGAGTATTCTAGATAGATTAGGGTAGGGTTTGGTCGAACTCCAAAGGCTTTGAGTGAAGAGGAAGTGGGATCTTGGGTGGGTTTATATAGGAAAAGAGATGGAATTCTTTATTATTTAGGTTTGGGAAACCTCACATTAAACTAATCAAAACCACAATCTAGCCCATGGTTTTTTCCCATGGTTTTTTCCAAAAGGGGTTGGAAATATTTTATAAGTATGATGTCTGAACTTCTTAAAATAATAGGGTTTCTTATGTGTAGGTGAGTCGCACTCTTAAGGAAAATAATTTAAAAAGACAAAATGTTTTATAAGCCTTGAAGGGTCCACTAAAGCTTTTTAAAATAAATCAAACAAACCCAAAATCACATTATTTTAATGTTAAAATATATATTTGCCTAAAATAATGTTTATATTATTTTATTACATCACTATTGGGTCATTATGATGTCATAAAACACATTATATATTTAAACAGTATTTAATTTTTACCCAAAAATTTGACTATCTCAGAAAATTATGAAAAATTCACCATTGGATAATTTAGACATACAAATTACAAAAATAATATTCATCTTATCTAAATAATTTTATAAATATGTGAAATTTTACTTTTAAAATAAAAAGCGACATTTACTGAAAATTCATGGGTTTTGACAAAAACAGCATTCAAACCTTAATAAAAATTACAATTGCATTCATAAAATTATATGATAATTTATATTTAATAAAAATTAATTTTATAATAATAATATTTTATTAATATATTATTTAATTCAAAAATACATTAATTCATCAAAATAGATTTCTTAGTTGAATATTAACTAAAAATACTATTTGTGCTTTAAAAACTATTTACAAAGTAACAATAATAAAATGAATGCACATTATTTATACAAAAATAATGTACATAGTCATAGTGGTAGGGTATTGTTACATAACCCCTTATAACACCCACATAAGACTAAAGGGTAAGGTGTGTGATTGTGACAGACTCTTGGGGTGGCTCGGATAACATCGCTCGGGTGGTAATATCTATTAACTTCCACTTCTCCCGTAGTCGGTTCCGCTCAATCTTAACGTGTTCAAGATCAGATTAGGCTTGGTCAAGAGTGAAGCCCAATGCCACCTCCTTTCTGAGCTCTGAAAAATGGGCTTCGTATGGGGCAAGTCTACTGGATGAGGTCATCGCTTCCTTTGTCTGAGTAAATTGGATTTATTAAAGCCCAATATATATACTAATCATGTGATCATTGTTCGATGGATATATTAGCAACGGTCACAATTCATAATGGTATTTTAAAATCTAGAAACATAAAACCAATGAAGTTAACATTTTATATAACCATAATAAGACATATAATTAGATCGAGAGGAATTTCCATTAATAAAGGTTTGGGTTATTACAATATTCCCCCCTTAAGAAATTTCGTCCTTGAAATTTCCTTTTCCCACACTAAAAAAGGTGTGGGTAATTATGCTTCATCATTTCCTCTAATTTCCACGTCACTTCTTCAAACTTGTGGTTTCACCACAACACCTTGACGAGGGGCATTGTCTTATTTCGTAGAACTTTTTCTCTACGATATAATATCTTCATTGGTTTCTCCTCGTAAGAAAGATCATACTCTAACTATAATACCTCTAAAAAGAGTGCATGTGAAGGGTCTAGTATGTACTTTTTTAAGAGGGATGCATGAAATACATCATGTACTTTGTCCATGGTAGATGGAAGTGCTAGTCGATAGGCTACAGCCCCGACACGATCAAGAATCTCAAAGGGGCCGATGTACCTAGGACTTAACTTCCCTTTCTTTCCAAACCTAATGACCTTATTCCAAAAAGATATGCGTAGAAATACCATGTATCTAACTTTAAACTCAAGGTATCATTGATGATTATTTTCATAACTCTTTTGTCGACTCTAGGCCGCCTTGATATGTTGTTGAATGGTTTTCAACTTCTATACCATTTCTTCGACCATTTCTGGTCCTAGTAGCTTATGCTCACCAACTTCATCCCAACATGCTGGTGTTCTACACCTCTTCCCATACAGGGCTTCATAAGGTGTCATTCGGATGCTTGAGTGGAAACTGTTATTGTAGGAGAATTTAACCAGAGGAAGATGTTGATCCCAACCTCCTTTAAATTCAATTGAACATGATCTTAACATATCTTCCAGTGTCTGAATAGTTTTCTCAGATTTACTATCAGTTTAACGATGATAGGTTTTACTTAATTTTAGTTCAGTATCCAGAGAATTTTTAAGACTCTTCCAAAACTTAGAGGTGAATCTTAGATCTCGATTAGATATAATAGATAGTGATACTCTATGCATCCTTACCACTTCCCTGATATATATCTGTGTCAGTTGATCTAATGATAAATCCTCCCAAATTGCAATGAAGTGTGCAGACTTTATAAGATGATCCACAATAACCCAGATTGCATTGTTTCCTTTGGATGTCTTTAGAAGTCTTGTGACAAAGTCCATGGTGATGTTCTCCCATTTCCATGCTGGTATGGGTAATGGTTGTATCATCCCATTAGACTTCTATCTCTTAGCCTTCACTTGCTGACACACCAGGCACTTTGATGTAAACTCAGTGATCTCCTTCTTCATATTATCCCACCAATAATTCTCTCGGAGATCTCAAAACATCTTTTTGTTCCCTGGGTGAATAAAGAAATTTGAACTATGTGCATCATCCAAAAGTTCCTTCTTTAGCTCTGGACTTTATGAAACACATAGTATATTCCTAAATCTCACAATTCATTCTTCATTAACATTGAACTCTAAGGATTTCCTTTTTCTGATAGCTTCCACTCTCTTTTGAATTCCCACATCATCCTTTTGATCATCCTTTAACCTTTCCAAAAGATACGGTTGAGAAATCATGTGTGAAAGGATTGGTGATTTTCCCTTCTTTACGATTCCCATGTCCAACTTCATCAAATCTAAGAAAATTGAATCCTTCTCAATTCTCATCAATGATAGAATTGTTGGGTCCTTTCTACTTATAGCATCTTCCACCTTTTTCTCTTTCCCAAGGTGGTAATGGATTGAGTAGTCATAATCTTTGATCAGCTCTAACCATCTTTGTTGGCGCATGTTCAGCTCTTTCTGTGTGAATATATACTTGAGGATTTTGTGGTCCATATATATTTCACACTTCTCCCCAAAGAGATAATGCCACCAAATTTTTAAAGTGAATATCACCACATCCAACTCCAAATCATGTTTTGGATAATTCTACTCATGAACTTTCAATTTCCTTGAAGCATAGGAAATGACTTTTTCATTTTACATCAACACACAGCTCAGGCCCTTCTTCGAAGCACCACTGAATACCACAAAAAGTTCTCCACTTGTGGGTAAAGTGATCATGGACATAGTGATAAGCCTCATTTTAAACTTCTTGAATCTCTCTTCGCATTCATCACTCCAAGAAAACTTTACTCCCTTCTGAATTATCTTGGTAAGAGGGTTTGAAAATTGTGATAAATTTCTCACAAATTGCCGATAATATCCAGCTAACCTCAAGAAGCTACAGATATCTGTTACCAATGTTGGTCTCAGCCATCCCTCAATTGCATCTGTTTTGGAGGGATCCACAAATATCCCATTGCTTGTGATGATATGGCCCAAGAATGAGACCTCCTTCAACCAGAACTCACACTTGTTGTACTTTTCATAGAGATTCTCCTTCTGCAAGGTCTCTATTACAGTTCTTAGATGCTCCTCATGATCCTCCTTGGTTTTGGAGTATATCAAGATATCATCTATAAATACTACCACAAATTTTTCAAGGTAATCCCTAAATACTCTATTTATTAAGTTCATGAAGATTTTTGGAGCATTAGTGAGTCCAAAAGGCATTAATATGAATTCATAGTGCCCGGATCTTGTACAAAAAGTATTCTTGGGGATATCTTCCTTCTTCACCCTTACTAGATAATATCATGACCGCAAATCTATCTTGGATAAGTATTGTGCTCCACGTAGCTGATCGAATAATTCATCGATTTGTGGGAGAGGATAATTGTTCTTTATCATGATTTTGTTAAGCTCACGATAATCGATGCAAAGGCGCATTGACCTATATTTCTTCTTAACGAAGAGGACTGGTGCACCCCATGGTGAAGCACTTGGGAATATAAACCCTTCATCCAGATTCTCCTGTAATTGTTTCTTCAGCTCTTCAAGCTCTAAAACAGCCATTCTATAAAGAGTCTTGGATATTGGTAATACCTCAGGTATAAGATCAATTGAGAATTCAACATCTCTTCTAGGAGGAAGACCAGGAAATTCCTCGGGAAACACTTCAGCGAATTCCCTCACAATAGGCATGTCTTCAAGGATGGTTTCCTCCTTAAACTCAATCATCTGAGCCAGATATGCTTTCTTATAGGGCGGTAATATCCACGCTTGATATTATGGAGCTAAAGAAGTCTCATCTTCCTCCTTGCACTAGTATAGAATCGGGGGTCGATTCTCCACAGGGAGAGTGATTTCCCTCTCACAGCAATTTATATTGGCTCTATATAAGGAAATTCAATCCATGCTAAGAATTTCATCAAATTCCACCAGAGGGAGTATGATGAGGTTTTCCAGGAAATTAAATCCACAGATTATGATAGGGGAGGAGTTATATTCTTGGGATGCAATGATTTCCCCATTTTTCATACTCACTGACATCTTTACTTCCATTATTTGTGGTGGTGTTGGGATTGTTCTACTAAACTTTTGGGATATAAAAGAATGCGTAGAACTATAGAAGATAACCCTACCTTTATATTTTTTATTTTGGTTCTACTCTATCTGATATATACATTGGATGAGTATCTTAAAGTATTAACACATAAATGGGAATCCAAGGACAAAACGAGTTACATATAAATAACTTTTGTTTCCTTAACTTATGAATCCATAGGCTTTAATCTATTCTATTCATGATCTACTTTCTAACATATATTCTTAGGGGCTTTTTTTTTAATTCCATTAATAAGGGTTCATACTAAGCTTGTGAATTTACCAAATTATATCCCATGAGAGTTTCGTAACCAAGACTACAGCAAGGACTATTGTCTTACACCAGTTCCTGTTTGAGTCTAGCTCAATGTGGTGTTTTCAGGTTTTACCCCTAGGATACATCTATGCCAGAGCTTCCTCTACCTGCTCGTATCCAGACAGGGATGTATTTTCTTGATAAACCACTTACTAAATACTCACCAATAATTAGGGATGTTTTTATTATACTTATTCTTGTATCTAAGTCTTCACTAGGGTTTTCTAATGCTAATCCCAAAAATAACTAAACCTATCCTCTGATACCAACTATAACAACCCTACTTTTATTAAAAAATTAAACATGATTTATTATATAAAATCATCACTTGATACAACATAGAATACCGAGATGTATAGTGTATTTTGGTCTTAGGAATATTACATAACAACTTAAAACATTAAACACAACATCTTTATTGAAAACTTCCTTTATATGACCACTACATTTTCTTGTACTTAGCATTTCATGGGATAACCTGAGGAAATGCATAATAAAAGGGTGATCAATAAAGACCAGTAAGGGAATAAACATGGAATAACATGAGGAATACAATAAATGTTATAAAATAGGCATATCAATGGAGAAAAAGAGAAACATGAACATAAAGGTATGATAAAGCATGATAATCATAACATGTAAATGTGGCAACAACACTTAACATGGAATTATCATGAGCCAAGGATCATTGCACATGGAGCATGAGTAAACCCTCACATCACATGAAGCACAAGTAAAAACTCATTGAACTTGAATTAGAATGATTCAACACCCATTTCACATGGTGTATCATGATAATATACTTTACTCAATTCATTAGAGCGCTATCAAGGTGCACCCTTCATAAACATTTCATTTCATGCATAAGTGTGCCACATGGATCATATAACATGGAATCAATCATCATCATTTATTCCATGATAAAGGGATGTGGAATACATACATGAAGCTTTATAATCAATGAGTAAATGTGCATAAAGGTGAATACCCTTGATAGTGAAATGGGCATGGTATTCACTACACAGTGACATTGTCTTGGAAAATCATAGTGCAATTTCGGCAGCATAACGGCATGAGATAAGAACTCATAGAAAATATTTTATTAGAGATAAATGGGTGTATCATAATATTTAAATGAAATTTATAGTAAGGGGGTCATATAGATACATTTCCCAACAAACTTAATTTAATTTAGATGCATAATACAAAAGAATTACTTGGATGTAAATGAGGAGAGAGAAATCCCTCAAGGAATTTCAGCAAGGTAACGGGTGTACATGGGAGGAATTTATGAGGGATAAAGGGGTATCACATCATCCAAAAATAAATAGGGAAGTATGGGGGAGTTGAAAAATCATACCCCAACAATTTTAATTGGAAAAAATGGCATAACAACTTAAAGAAAATTGGACAAAAATGAGAAAGTAAGAAATCCCTTACTTGGAAGTGTGATCCCAAAGGCTTGGGTGAGGCTTGAGAGAGGATTATCGGGTGCTTGGGGTACCTTTGGAGGATTATAGAGAGAGGATTTAAGGGTTTGGTCAAAATCCAAAGGCTTTGAGTGAAGAGGAAGTGGGATCTTTGGTGGGTTTATATAGGAAAGGAGTGGGAATTCTTTATTATTTAGTTTTGGGACACCTCACATTAAACTAATCAAAACCACAAAGCAGACCATGGTTTTTTCCCATGTTTTTTTCCAAAGGGGAGTGGAAAACAATATTTTATAATGCAAATTTCCTAAATTCTTAAAATAATAGGGTTGCTTATTTGGAGGTGAGTCACACTCTCAAGGAAAACAATTTAAAAAGACAAAATGTTTTATAAGCCTTGAAGGGTCCACTAAAGCTTTGTAAAATAAATCAAACAAACCCAAAATCACATTATTTTAATTTTAAAACATATATTGGCCAAACATAATGTTTATATTATTTTATTACATCATTATTGGGTCATTATGATGTCATAAAACACATTATATATTTAAATGGTATTTAATTTTTACCCAAAAATTTGACTGTCTTAGAAAATTTTGAAAAATTCACCATTGGATAATTTGGTGTCCTGATTCCAAAAATAATATTCATTTTATCTAAATAATTTTATAAATATGTGAAATTTTACTTTTAAAATAAAAACTGACAATTACTAAAAATTCATGGGTTTTGACAAAAATAGCTTTCAAACCTTAATAAAAATTACAATTGCATTCATAAAATTATATGATCATTTATATTTAATAAAAATTAATTTAATAATAATAATATTTTATTAAAATATTATTTAATTCAAAAATCCTATAATTCATCGAAATAGATTTCTTAGTTGAATATTAACTAAAAATACTATTTGTGCTTTAAAAACTATTTACAAAGTAACAATAATAAAATGAATGCACATTCTTTATACAAAAATAATGTACATAGTCATAGTGCTAGGGTCTTGTTACATAACCTCTTATAACACCCGCATAAGACCGAAGGGTAAGGTGTGCGATTGTGACAGACTCTTGGGGTGGCTCGGATAACATCGCTCGGGTGGTAATCTCTATTAACATCCACTTATCCCATAGTCAGTTCCGCTCAAGCTTAACGTGTTAAAGCTCGGATTAGGATTGGTCAAGAGTGAATCCCAATGATTCCACTGCCTTTCCGAGCTCCGAAAAATGGGCTTCGTACGGGGAAAGTCTACTAGATTAGGTCATCACTTCCATTGTCTGAGTAAATTGGATTTGTTAAATCCCTATATTTATATTAATCATGTGATCACTGTTGAATGGCTATATTAGAAACGATCATAATTCATACCGGTATTTTAAAATCCAGAAACATAAAACCAATGAATTTCACATTTTATATAACCATAATAATAAATATAATTAGATCAAGAGGAATTTCCATTAATTAAGGTTTGGGTCGTTACAGATAGAGTCTTTCTTGGTAATAGTTATTCTTGGGAATTTTCCATATAATATTATGGAAAATATTATATAATTTAATATTAATTTAGTTGTATCAATAAATAATAGAAAAATTTAGGATAAATCTTAAGTTTGAGATTTATGTACTTTCCATATTTTCAAAATATAAAAGGTTAACTCACATGTATTTTTATATCTTCTTTAAAATAGTAATGGAAAGTTAATGATGGTGGTGAATTATTGTTGTTTTAATTTTTAAATAATATTTATAATCATCAAAATAGAGGATAATTAACTTGCATGATATTGTAGATCTAATTTCTAGAAGGAAGATAAGGGGATTGATGCATGTTAGTAAAGGTTTTTTCAATCACTATACTGGAAGAAGGATTTCATGGTGTATCTAGAAGTGAATGACTTGGCACTGTTACCAAAGGATTTGATTCTATTTGAAATATTAATTCACAAGAAACTTATGAAGGAGTGTCCTAGGGTTTAAAGGTTCCATACATATCTAGTACAACAACAAAAAGTGTGGTTGATGAAGAGACCTACATATCCATAAATTGTGGAAGTGATCCTCACCTAGAGTAGTGAAATAATGATGAGGAAGTGTAGTGAGCCTTGGGTAATAATGAGTCAACTCAAAACAATTATAAGTTATTGGTCCTAGGTGTGGTGTGATCGTAGGCTTTTCATCCCCCAAACAAGTAAATTTGATGATTCTGGTATGATTAGCACATCATCAACATATAATACTTAGATTATTCTATTTCATGTGAACTAAGTAAAATCCTCATGTCTATTTTATATTAACTTTACTAATTTAACTTAGCAGTATTTAGTGAGGATGACTGAAAAGAAATTAGTTAAACACACTTCCTACTAGAGTGGTAACAAGATCTAAATAGACAATTTAGTTTAATGGTCCAAAAAAGATTTAAAATAGACACACCCTAATTCACCCCCCCCCCACCCTCTCAGTGACCTTATAGACCTATAAAATATTGATTGTGTGGGATATCGATATCAAATTTAAGTACCTCCTTTTCTTCACCCCTGATATTTTCCAAGATGAGGAATATATATCACATCATCTAGAAGAGGCATTGTTCCCAGTTATTTCATATACAGTCACCCAATCTATGCTACCTGTGTATTTGGTGGTGCAAAATAAGTTTGAGGTGATTAATAGGATGAGTGTGTATCCAAAATTATGTCAAGGGTGTCATAAAAGCTCCTTGAGGAGAAAGATTTTTAATGTAGGATCTTAGGTTCCTAGTCCATCGAGGTTTCAACCGACACGGATCTAGCCTCAATAGTTTCTTCCTATTTTTCTAGAGCTAGTTATTCCTGTGCATCCACCCAGAGATTAAAAATAGTGTGTTCTATTTGTAGATTTCATGCCCATTTGTGATATAAGTTACTGACTATTCTTGGTGATAGCATGTGTAGGTGTTCAGTATCTATTTCAAACTTAGTATAAGTTTCCTTAGAGGCCATATCAATAGCTAGGGTATCAAGATTTTATTCTACTAAGTATATATAGAGATTATAGAGGAAAACCCCATGATGTCCCCAACCTTAGAGACTTCTGGTTAATTATAGCCTTAGAGGTGGTATCTAGTAGTAAGGCATAGGGGTCAGACATGGGTAGTTATATGCCATTGAAATTCCAGCACTAAATAGGCCCAAGATCATCTAAGGTGCCATCTATTTATCATCTAGACTATATTATGCTTTATTTGATTTTGTATAATTACACTTATTTATTTTACTCATATTGTTTCATGCCTTGTGAATCATGGTGGGTAGGCTTCTAGTGCCCCTAGTATTGACTACACATGTTGGAGGTCAAATGATCTTACTTGATGTTTGTTGAGGTTATGATTTAATGATGGGTCAAAATAGTAATTGGGGGATTTGTTTTTGATTTAGATATAACCATATGATTTCATTATTGACATTGACTATTTATATTCCATACATTCCTTAATTTATATTTTTCATAGGAAAGTGGTGTTCTATGATGTGGAAGGCTAGCATATTGTGTTTATTAGAAAGTGAGATCATCATATGTGACATAGGATTGCAGGGCATCTATTATCTTAGTTGGAAGTGATATCCTTAGATTCAGTAAAAAAATTGTATTAGATTTTCCTAGATACATCAAGTAGTTTCCATATTTTTTACCTAAATAGGTTATAGTGTTACCCTCTTAATGTGACATCAAGTTAGAGATAGATTAGTATCCTGATGTATCTCTGATTTTAAAATTTACATGTCATATAGAACCTTTAATCTATGGGAGTTAAGAATACATATCAATTATTTGATAAAAAATATATTCATCTATCCTAGTGTTTCATTGTGGGGAACTCTGGTATTATTCACCAAGAAGAAAGATGGTGGTCTAAGTTTGTGTATAGACTACCAGAAGCTGAATTAGTTAACAGTCAAGAATCATTACCCCATTTTAAGGATGAATAATTTGTTTAAATAAAAAAATTAATTGATCTAATTTTAAAAGATTAAGGTAAAGTTTGGATATCACTAGATGAGGGTAAACTGGGAGGATATCTCAAAAAATGATTTCAAGTGTCGTTATGGGAACTTCGAGTTCATGGTTATGCTATTTGGTGTCACAAAATCCCCAGTTTCTTTCATGGGACTCATAAACTCTATATTTTATGAGTTCATGGATCAGTTCATTGTATCATTAATTGATTAAATCCAAGTATTCTCAAAGTTTTAGGATAATAATTCCAATCATATTAGGTCTATTTTATAGATCCTTCAACACCATCAACTCTATAGTAAGTATTCTGGTGAATTTTTTGGACATGGGAGGTTCATTTTCTTAGGAATGTGTTATCCAAATATGGAGTGTCATTAAATACTTTGAATATTGGGGTGGTTATTTCTTGAGAATCACCTAAAAATTTACAGAGGTTCGTAACTTTCTTGTTTTTATGGGCTATTATCATAGTTTTCTGTCTAATTTCTCTTTGATAGTGGCCCCATTAAAAACCTTTACTTGAAAGTAATATTCCTTTGTATAGATTGATCGGTTTTAAATATATTTTGACAACTTTAAGGAGTGTTTGATCAATGATCTCATCCTTTGACTACAATAGGAAGGAGTGATTTTCATGGTTTTCTGATATTATTCTCATCTCAGTTTGGGATGAATATTGATGTAGTAAAGGGTAGTGATATCATATGTATATAGGTAGTTACATACCCACTGGTGTAACTATTCCACTCATGGTCTAAATTTAGTGGTGGTGGTGTTTTATTTTAATTTTTTGTGACATTACATTATTGGTGATCACTTTTTGGTCTTCACATATTACAAGATCCTGAGGTATATTTTCTCTCATCGGGATAAGAATCTGTGTCATTAAATATGGGTAGAGCTCTTATAGGAAAATGATTTCAAGATCTCCTATACCCCATAGAAATGGAATGTGGTTGTTGATGTTCTGAGTATAAATCCATGGGGAGATGTTGTTTGGGAGTCTAGATAATCTTGGATTGTGATAGTTAAGATTAAAATGATGTATATGGATTTAGAGAATGTTGTAGTTAGAGGATTACTATACCAGATAATTGTGAAGTCTTATTTGATACAAAAGGTGGAGGAGTCTCTATGGGGAGACTTGAATGTAAAGGTGATGTGGTATTGTGTCTTTCATATTGATTATCTATAGGTATAGTGATAGAGTTAATATTTTCATTATTATTTATATGTTTATCAATTATTTAATCCCTCCCAATTATTCAATGTGAGTGTATTTGCATCATTTATGTGTTTTTGGTGTATTTTGGGCTTAAATGTGAAAATGGGGTAATTCTGTAAAATTGTCAGTTTTATATAGCTTCTTCTTTTCGGGCATAACTTTTATAATATGGGTCCAATTGAAGTGAATATTTTTTTTAGTATTCCTATATTTCGGGCTTCAAATGTTCCTTCTGGACCAAGACCCAATTCAAAACCCAATGGTACAGAAAATTCACTCAAGTGGAGAAATCAGTTTGGCAGGCAGAATGGACTCCACTTCATTAAATATGGAATATCTCCTTCATCCGACCTTAGAATGAGTTTTTTCTAGCTGTTGTAGATATAGTACTTCAAAATTACGGTTCCCATTAACATTCATAAATTATTGAGCTCATTAATTCATTCTTTTGGCGCATCCAAATGTAGTGGGTGAAACAGTGTTTGGAGGCCAGAAAAGTAATGGTCATTGATTCGGACATATCTTTATTTACACCTGTCCAATGACTCTCAAATTTTTAGGGTCGATAGAAAACTTCATTTACAACATTCTATAAGAAGGTTACTTAGTGATTTTCGGCCGTATGGTGGGCATAACAAAGAAAAAATTCTGGAGAACAGAATCTGGAGCATCAAATTTTCTGTTCTTTGTTTTCTCTCTTTTGTTATTCTTAGTTTTGTAATGAATTCTTCTTTCCCCTTAGTCACAATTAACCTTACCATGGTGGGTTAAACTTCTATGTGATTGGGGAAGGGGAGGTTTTCCATGTTTTATTTCATGAGTTTATTCTCTTAATGTTTTAAAATCCTCTTCTCTTCTCTGAATCAGTTTCAATTTCCTATAACAGTTTTTATTATCATGTACGATTGTATCTGATTTTAGATTATTTTGTTCATTTATATTTGGTCAATGATCAATATCTCCCTCCACTAGGTTCTGGTTTATAAATGATGAAATAGACCGGGATTTAGTGGTGAAGTACTCGGTGATCACCGGTACGTGTGTGAGGGGTAGTGAATGTTCTTGATTACTTGGGATAAACAAGACCCGATTAGGAATTGCCTAAGATAATTGGGAGTATTTTCTAAAACTCTATTACACATTGGAAGGAGATTAGGCCAACCTAATATTTTAGTAAGGTTTATTCTCACATTTTTAATTGACCAAGGGAGTGAGAAGAAATGATTGTGGATTCTCACTCTTAACGGTTTAGCAGAAGAGAATTGGATAAATTAGAACTATGATAGAATTACAAATAGAGAACCAACTCTGACCTAATCAACCTTCTTATATAATAGTTTAAATCACTTGATTTGTTAAGTTGTTCTCAATATTCTTCTTAAATTTCCTTCCTTTGTTTAGTTTCTTTCTTTCCTTTTCAAAAATCAATCAAATTCAGAAAAACAACCACACTTTTTGATCTTATTTTAAGGTGACAGCTTAATTGTTGTGCACTCCTCTCTGGAGAAAACCTAGGATAACCACTCTTCTACATTTTACCTTAGGTTACATTTGTTTTTCTCACACCCCACAACAGGCACGTGTCAAAACATGGCGTCGTTTCTAGGGAGGTAGCGCCAGCATTTATTTTCTTTTCTTTCCTTTCTCTTTTCAACTTTTCTCTTCAAAATTTCATGACTCGAACCTCAAAAACTGAACCTTTACCCCTATATCCTGAAATTGAAAGAACCTTGTTGAATAGACTTAGAAACATTGATTTGGAATCTGAATTTGAGGAAGTTCCCCTTGCAGACTCAAGTGAAACTTCTAGTGTTCACTCTGAGCCTGTCATCATGGCTGAAAATCAAAACCAAACACTTAGAGACCTTTGTGCACCACAATTCCTTAATCAAAACAATCAACTTGCCATTCCAGTGTTACAAAATGATTTTGAAATGAAACCTAACATGATTCCTCTGCTTCCAAAGTTTCATGGTTTGGCAGGTGAATATCCAAACAAACACATTAAAGATTTCACACATGTTTGCTCAACTTTCAGACCCTGTGGAATTACCAAGGAGCAAGTAAAGTGGAAGACATTTCCGTTTTCATTGGATGGAGCTGCTAAAGAATGGTTGTACGGCCTAAAACCAGGATACGTACATGACTGGAATGACCTGGTAAAATTTTTTATGCAAAGATTCTTCCCCACCTCTAGAAGCACAGCCATTCTGAAGGAAATCTATGCCATACGACAATCATCTGGAGAAACCCTTTACAAGTACTGGGAGAGATTTAAGAAGCTATGTGCCAACTGTCCACATCAAGACATTGAGGAACACCACTTTCTTGTCTTCTTCTATCAAGGACTACTGGACAATGACAGAAACCTTCTTGATGCATCATCTGGAGGTGCCCTGATTGACAAGTCATCAGAAGAAGCCAAGGGCTTGATTGAGAATATTTCCCAAAACTCGCAGCAATTTGGAACAAGAGGTATTGGAACAAGAGGTATTCATGAGGTACGCACTTCTCATCCATCACCCTTATTAGAAACTAAGATTGAAGAGCTAACTAGTATGGTGAGGCAGATGGCCTTGAAGCAAGTTAGTGACCAACAAGCGCCAGCTAAGGTATGTGGTTTATGCTCATCTCCTGATCATTTCACTGACCAGTGTGCTGAAATACAGGGAATGGAAAGTTGTGTAGCAGCCTTTCAACCAAGGCAGTTCTAGAAAAATCAAGGATGGAGAGAGCCTAACCATGTCCAATATGGATTTGGAAATCAATAGAATCAAGCTAGGCCCCCGTACCAAAAATCAGTTTCAAAACCAACCCCCATTCCAGAATCAATTCCAGAACCCTCCACCATTTCAACAAAAGCAGTCGTATAATCAGCCTTCATACCAAAAACCAACCAATATCCAAATACCCTATGAGAAACCATCCACTAGTGCCCAACCTCCAATTCAAAACCAACAAAAATCTGAGTTTGAAGGATTGAAAGACACTGTTAAATATTTGTCCAATAAGTTTGAAAGTCTCATGGACTTTCTGATCAAAAATCCTGGTAAACTCCCTTCCCAAATAGTCCCAAACCCAAAAGAGAATGTTAGTATTATAACTACAAGAAGTGGAAAAGAACTCCAACCACCATCCACCATTGAACCTGAAACAATAAAAACTGATCTGGGTGAGAATGAAGTTAGAAATGATGAGAGTTCTATGAAAATGCATTGGGAAGAAGATAAGAAAGAGGAGGATGATAATGATAGGCCAAAAACCAAGAAAAAAGAAACACCATTTGAAATGAAAAAAAAAAGAGAAGAAAGATATACCACCACCATTTCCATCAAGGATGATCGAATCAAATAGGTTACAAGAAGAAGCACTGCAAAAAAAAATTGGACACCTTCCAGAAAGTGGAAATCAACATACCTCTGCTTGAAGCACTCAAACAAATTCCAAAGTATGCTAAATTTTTGAAGGATATTTTCACCAAGAAGAGGAGACTTCAGATGAATTAAAGGATCAATTTGGGAAGAAGTGTCTCAGCCCTTATCACACCGCAATTTCCAACCAAATGTCACGATCCAGGGAAGTTTTCTATTCCATGCACCATTGGTTCATTAAATTTCTCTAATGCTTTGTGAAATTTAGGTGCATCAATTAATGTATTGCCTCACTCAGTATATACTTATTTGAATATGGGATACTTTAATCCCACAAGAGTGGTGGTCCATCTTTCAAATAGATCCACAGTTTTTCCAGCAGGAGTTCTAGAGGATGTCCTGGTAAAAGTCAAAGATCTTTTATTCCCTTCTAACTTTTATGTGTTAAATATGGAAGATGATAGGATCCCATCACACTCACCCATCATTTTGGGGAGACCTTTCTTGAAGAAATCCAAAACCATTATCAATGTCTATGAAGGGACACTTACCATGGAGTTTGGAGACAGCACCATCCACTTCAATATTTTTGAATCCATGAGGCACCCATCAGATGATCATTCACTCTTCAAAATATCCCATGAAGATGGCATAGAACCAATTGAATAATCAGGTATGTTTCATGAATTTTTATCATTAGGAGAGAATTCTTCCATTAAAGATATCACTGAATATATGAATGCCCAAACTCTTGGAGGTTCTGATTTCCTGTTGGAAGAAGAGGTAAAATCTGATTTCTTTGATAATTTGTTAAATGATGATGAAGATGATATGATTTATTGTGTGCAGGATTTCGAACCATTGGAAGTGGAGAAACTCAATTTAGTTTCATCCCTTGAGCATCCTCCTGATCTAGAATTAAAACCACTCCCCACTGATCTAAAATATGTTTACCTTATGGAGGGAGAGAAATTACCAGTAATAATTGCTAATAATCTATCTAAAACTCAAGAAAAATCATTGATTGAGATTTTGAGAGAGAATTTCCAAGAAATAGGGTGGAGCTTAAGTGATATCCCAGGAATAAACCCAAAAATTTTCTCACATCGAATTTTTCTTGAGGGAGATTCCAAACCTGTCAGACAACCCCAAAGAAGGTTGAACCCTGCCCTGATAGAGGTTATGAAAAAAGAGATTGAGAAGTTATTATAAGCTAGGATCATCTATCCCATATCAGATTCACAATGGGTTAGCCCCATTCATGTAGTCCCAAAGAAAACTGGCCTAACCATTGTGAGGAATGAAAAGAATGAATTAATCACTGTAAGAATTCAGAATAGCTGGATAGTGTGCATAGATTTTAGGAAGTTGAATCAGGTCACTCAAAAAGATCATTTCCCTATCCCTTTCATTGACCAGATTCTAGAGAGATTGGTGGGGAGAACTCATTATTTATTTTTGGATGGATTTTCAGGTTATTTTCAGGTACCCATTGCTCCCGAGGATCAAGAGAAGACTACATTTACTTGTCCTTTCGGCACTTTTTCATACAAAAGGATTCCATTTGGATTGTGTAATTCTCCAGGTACATTTCATAGGTGTATGGTAAGTATATTTTCTGATCACATTAAATATTTCTTGGAGGTTTTCTTGGATGACTTCACAGTTTTTGGAAATTCGTTTGACCATTGTTTGAAAAATCTGGAAAAGGTTTTGAAAACTTGCATTGAAAAGAACCTTGTTTTGAATTTTGAAAAGTGTCATTTTATGGTTGATAGAGGAATTGTCCTTGGGAATGTCATTTCACAGAAATGCATTGAGATTGATAAATCAAAAATTGAAGTGATAAATTCTTTTCCTTACCCAACTTGTGTGAAACATGTTAGATCATTTTTAGGACATGTAGGATTCTACAGGAGGTTTATAAAAGATTTCAGTAAGATTTCTCTCCCTCTCTCTAGATTAATTTTGAAAGATGCTGATTTTTATTTCAACGGTTCATGTAGGGAATCATTTGATGAGTTGAAGAAGAGATTGATTACACCACCAGTGATGCAGCCACCAAATTGGGAAGAACCATTTGAGCTACTTTGTGATGCTTCAAACCAAGCAGTTGGAGATTTCCTTTCTCAGCGAATTGAGGGCAGGCCACAAGTCATTTAATATGCCTCGAAAACCTTAGATGTAGCCCAATTCAACTACACAACAACAGAAAAAGAGTTTTTAGCAGTTGTTTTTTGCTTTATAAATATTTAGATCGTATCTGCTTGGAACTAAAGTCATTGTTTTTTTTTGATCATGCATATCTTAGGTAGTTGATGAAGAAGGCTGAAGCAAAACTGAGGCTAGTGAGATGGATGATACTACTACAAGAGTTTAACATAGAAATAAAATATAAGAAGGGATCTGAGAACCAAGTGGCTGATCACTTAAGTAGACTACCCAACACCGCTGAAGTTGAAATTCCAGACACTGAACCACTAAATGATTGCCTTCCAGAAGAGCAGTTGTACTTGATTGAAGGAGAAGTACCTTGGTATGCTGACATGGTCAATTATTTGGTAACATCTAAGGTCTCATCTCATTTAAATTCTCACCAAATTCACAAATTGAAATCTGAATCTAAATATTACATCTGGGATGATCCATTTCTTTGGAAGATTTTCAATGACCAAATGATCAGAAGATGTTTGCCTAAAAATAAAATTGAATCAGTATTTAGGTTTTTTCACACATTAGCTTGTGGAGGACACTTTAGACCTAAAATGATAGCAAGTAAGGTTTTAGAATCTGGAATTTATTGGCCAACACTTTTCAAATATTCTCATGAATTTTGTAAACGGTGTGAAAAATGTCAGTTTACAGGAAATATTTCAAAGAGAAAAGAAATGCCCCAAAAGCCACTTAATTTTTGTGAAATATTTGAAGTTTGGGGGATAGATTTTATGGGCCCTTTCCCAATGTCATTTGGAAATTCTTATATTCTTCTTGCTGTTGATTATGTTTCCAAATGGGTGGAAGCAAAAGCCACCAGAACTGACAATGCTAAAGTTGTTTTTGATTTTGTCAGGGCTAACATATTTTTTAGTTTTGGAGTTCCTAGAGCCATCATTAGTGATCAAGGGACTCACTTTTGTAATTGGAGAATGGTGGATTTGTTGAAAAAGTATGGGGTGCATCATAAAACATCAACTCCCTATCATCCACAGACTAATGGGCAAGATGAAGTGTCCAATAGGGAAATCAAAGGAATTTTGGAAAAGACTGTTAATCCAAATAGGAAGGATTGGAACCAAAGGTTAGAAGACACATTATGGGATTATAGGATAGCCTACAAAACTCCAATTGGAATGAGTCCATATAGGCTGATTTGTGGGAAAAGTTGTCACCTACCTGTGGAATTGGAACACAAGGAATACTGGGCTGTGAGGAAGATGAATCTGGATCTTGAAAGTGCTAGGAAAGAGAGAAGATTGCAATTACAGAAGTTGGAAGAAATTCGAAGGGAAGCATTTGAAAATTCCAGGATTTACAAAGAGAGAACAAGAGTGGTTCATGACAAACTAATCCAACCAAAGGACTTTCATCCAGGAGACAAAGTGTTGTTATTCAATTCAAGACTCAAGTTGATGCCAGGTAAACTTCATTACAGGTGGGAAGGTCCATTTATAGTTACTCATGTATATCCTTTTGGTGTTGTGAAGATTGTGAAGGATGGAGTGAAGGATCCATTCACTGTTAATGGGAACAGATTGAATAAATTCCTTGGGACCATTCCATCAGAGCCAATGGAGGAGATCACACTCCTCCAACCTGTTTATCAATAAACTCTATCAGGTCGTACCTCTCCTTTATATTTTCATGATTTTTGTGATTCAATTTCCAATATTATTACATGTTAAATACATTTGAATGCATTGTGGACACTGCATCATTTAAGTGTGGGGGAGGGAACCTTTGAGTGTAGGATTTTTATGTGTTGTTTGTTTTCCTATTTGTTTTTAAAAAAACATGTGAGTATTTAAAATTTTGTGTGTTTATTTTTCAATTTTTGTGTGTTTTTGAAACTTTTGAGCTGAAATTTTTATCATTGATATTTTTGAAACCCATCTCCATGAGTGAAATAATTTATTCCTTGAAATTGATCTTAAATAAATGTTGAAAATGACATTGTTTCAAGTTTAATTCTTTGGGAATTTCATGAAAAATACTCTATTTTTTGAATCCCATGCCACATATCATTGTCTTTATATTTTAAATCACATTCCCGTGAGGCTTCTGAACCTATTATTTTCATATTCTTTACATTCACCTCACTTCTTGAGAGAACCAAATCATGCTTGATTTAACCAGAATTTGATTTATTCCTGTCAAAACTTAAGGGTTTTAGGTACTTGTGTTTTAAATTATTGAGGCATTTATTTGGTTTGAAAGCCCCTTTTCAAGATAATACCTTTCATAATGGCTTACCTTGAACATTTAATCCTTGTATCCCATAGAATCCATGAACATCCTGTTAGGTTAGCCACATTACAAGCCAATATTCCCTATCCAACCTGCTCTTGAAGTGAAATTGCATGATCTATTTGAACATAAGTGTGGGGGGAAGATGTATTGTATTGTACTACTTTTTTTTGGGGATACTTTTGGTGAAAAAAATGTTGAAGAGATGTTATTGCTGCAAAAAAAATCATTCTGCTGAAAGTTGTGCCTTTTCTGGAGCTTTCAATAAATATTATATTTGAGAATATTGAAATTTTTGTTGCTTAAATGATGAACTATGAGAACATTCCTTGATATTCCATGGAGAAGGAGTTTATTTTATTCTAAGGGGAGTGAATAGAAGACCATACTTTTGTGAAAATTAGAGTAATGCAATTTTGCTTCAAAAAGAGCCAAGCCCTCTTCATTCAGCCTCAGAATTTTCACATATAAATCATACCAACCTAAAGACACAGAAAAAACTTAACAAGTCCTCATGATAAACATATGTCTTTGACTCACAGCGGGTGGAGATTTAGGAATTTATCAAGCCTATGGTGACCCTTGTATGAGTTTGGATGAGAAAGACATTGCTAAAAAATTGAAATTTGTGTAATGAGAGATAATGAAAGTTAGGTAAGTGTTTTGTGTGAATGGGAGGATAAATGAAGAGTAAATTTATTTAATGATCCTAAATTAAGAACATGAAATAATAGAGTTTGAGGAGGCATGATATATTTTTTTTCTTGTTTTCAAATTGGTGGATCTCATGGATATGTGTTTTGAATTTACTTTGAATTTATTTTGATTCTGACTTGTCCAGGAGTCCAAGTGATAAGTGTGGGGGAATTGATATAGTTAACATTTTCATTATTATTTATATTTTTCTCAATTATTTAATCCCTCCCAATTATTCAATGTGAGTGTATTTGCATCATTTATGCGTTTTTGGTGTATTTTGGGCTTAAATGTGAAAATGGGGTAATTCTGTAAAATTTTCAGTTTTATATAGCTTCTGTTTTTCGGGCATAACTTTTATAATATTGGTCCAATTGAAGTGAATAATTTTTTTTAGGATTCCCATATTTGTGTGCTTCAAATTCTCCTTCTGGACCAAGACCCAATTCGAAACCCAATGGTACATAAAATTAAATCAAGTGGACAAATCAGTTTGGAAGGCAGAATGGACCCCACTTCATTAAATATGTAATATCTCCTTCATAAGACCTTATAATGAGGTTCTTCCAGCTGGTGTCGACAGAGGACTTCAAAAGGACGGTTCACATTAAATTTAATAAATTATTGGTCTCATTAATGCATCCTTTTGGCGCGTCCAAGTGGAGTGGGTGAAACAGTGTTTGGCGGCCAGAAAGGTAATGGTCATTGATTCGGACATATCTTTCTTTAAACCTTTCCAATGACTCTAAAATTTTGAGGGTCGATAGAAAACTTCATTTAAAACATTCTATAAGAAGGTTCCCCAGTGATTTTCAGCCGGCTGGTGGGAATAACAGAGGAAAAATTATGGAGAACAGAATCTGGAGCATCAAATTTTCTGTTCTTTGTTTTCTCTCTTTTGTTCTTCTTAGTTTTGTAATGAATTCTTCTTTCCCCTTAGTCACAATTAACCTTACCATGGTGGGGTAAACTTCTGTATGATTGGTTAAGGGGATGTTTTCCATGTTGTATTTCATGAGTTCCTTCTCTTAATGTTTTAAAATCCTCTTCTCTTCTGTGAATCAGTTTCAATTTCCTATAACAGTTTTTATTATCATGTATGATTGTATCTGATTTTAGATTATGTTGTTCATTTATATTTGGTCAATTATCAATATCTCCCTCCAATAGGTTCTGGTTTATAAACTATGGAATATACTGGGACTTAGTGGTGAATTACTCGGTGATCACCGGTACGTGTGTGAGGAGTAGTGAATGTTCTTGATTACTTGCGATAAACAAGACCCGATTGGGAATTTCCTAAGATAATTGGGAGTATTTTCTAAAACTCTATTACATATTGGAAAGAGAGTAGACCAACCTAATATTTTATTAAGTTTTATTCTCACATTTTTAATTGACCAAGGTAGTGAGAAGAAATGATTGTGGATTCTCACTCTTAACGGTTTAGCATAAGAGAATTGGATAAATTGGAACTATGATAGAATTACAAATGGAGAACCAACTCTGACCTAATAACCCTTCTTATATAATAGTTTCAATCACTTGATTTGTTAATTTGTTCTCAATATTTTTCTTAAATTTCATTCCTTTGTTTAGTTTCTTTCTTTCCTTTTCAAAAATCAATCAAATTCAGAAAAAACAACCACACTTTTTGATCTTATTTTAAGGTGACAGCTTAATTTTTGTGCACTCCTCTCTGGAGACAACCTAGGATAACCACTCTACTACATTTTACCTTAGGTTACATTTATTTTTGTCACACCCCATGACAGGAACGTGTCATATAGTTAGAGGATTCTCGACATCACATGATGTTTCAAGGGATATTTTTTATTCTATTATTGATGAATAAGGAAATTATTTATGGGTTTTATAACTTAGTTTTGGAAGTGAATTTGGGAATATCCAAGATGTATCATTCCTTTAGAAATCTGGTTTTATAGTTAGTAATGAAGTGGTAAGTGGAAAATTTCATGTCATTATGTTTATTTTTCTAGTAGGTAAAGGTATTGGGTCAGATTCCTATATGTTTATTGAAGTCATTAGATGTTATTAGATAGAAGTGGGAGTAAATTTAAATGTATTTCATCACCAATTTACCATGATACTAGGTGGTTTTTATTCTATTTGGTTGATCATGTATTGGTTAACAAAGTTAACACATTTCTTAGTGATCAGGGAGTTGGGTGTTGCGGATGTTCTAGTGAGGCAGTATATAGATGAAATCGTGAGGATTCATGGGGTAATAAGGACCATAATATTTGATCAAGATGATTGTTTTAATTTGTGATAGTGTGAGGTATTTGGTATTTTTTTCAACTCTGAGCTAAGCCTTAACACCAATTTCCATCCTCTGAGAGATAGGTAGACGGAGCAGACTCTTCAAATACTGGAGGATATGTTGCAACCCTAAGTCTTGGATTTTGGTTTATCATGGATGAATCTTCTAAATTTTGAGTATTTTTTAAATAATAAAGGATATCAATCATCCATTAACGTTTCCATATTCAATTCATTGTATGTTCATCCTTGCATATCTTCGTTGTGTTCGGATGATGGTTGAGAGTTAGTGGTCCTTAGACCAAATGTGGTGCAGATAACTACTGGGAGGATTAAAATAATTCAAGAGTGTATTAAGTTATAAAAATTTAATAATAAGTATTATTCTGATCATATGAGGATACCCTTATATCTTTAGGTTCTGTATTATGTATTCTTAAAGGTTTCCCCTCATTATGGATAGTGAAGTTTTGATCGAGGGAGTAAAATTTATCCATGTTTCATTGATCCATTTGAGGTGTTGGGATGTTTTTATGAGGTGGAATATTATTTGTCACCTACCCTAATATTATATCATATCTATGATGTCTTTAACAAGTCTCATCTTTGTCATTATATTCACAGTGACTCTTATATCATCGATTGGGGATAGTTAGACATGAAGGATTATGTGATGTTTGTTGAGTATCCAATCAAGATCCATGATCAATGGTAGAAGTTTTTTTTGGGGAATGATATCTACGTGGTTCACAATATATAGATTCATAGTTTCATAGAGTAAATTATGTGAGAACATGAATCAAAAATTCATGCTTGGTACACTGATTTGTTTTGATATTTTTTTATTATAATCATTGGGATGTGATTTTATGCTATGACAATTAGATGGTTGTTTATGGATGTTTTGTAATAATCGATTATATGGTGTTTTTTTGTTTATGTTGGTGGGTTTTTTTTTTGTTTTATATGTATCTACCAAGGATATTTGTGATTAGAGGAAGTGGTTTTCCTTTTGGGTTTCAGTTTTTATTCTCTAGGAAAAGAATTATTTGAGAGGTATCAAATGTAATGGACCAAACTTCTCTAGATTGTTCATTTTCATGATTTAGGTGTTGGAGGTCTTGGGAGGAGATTTTAGGGAGAGATTTATTTATAGAAATAAGATTTAAATTGATTTATTTATGTCATGTAATGTATATGTAGGTTTTTGAATGAAGGTTTTACTACAATAGAGGTTTAGATCTATTATCGGTGTGTCGTGACTGTAAGTAGGTGTTCTGACCTTAATTCATGTGCATTTAGAATTGATATCAGTGATGGTAATTTAGTCATTACATGATCGAGTGTGTAATGGAATTATGTAACCTTACTTATTTTTTATAACTCTTATGATGTTCTTATTAACCTTATGAATTGCATTTGATAAGTTCCTGGTCACAGCACGGTGGGGGGTGTCTTGACATGAGGTATCTTGGGTGTCTTGTGAGATTTTTCATAAATGGGAATCATGTAACATCTCTAGATGTTGCAACACAAATCCTTGGAGGCAGATTTTTAAGGTTTACCAATTGAATATCATTTCACACCCATCCCTATCGTGGTGTGAATGCCTGGAGGATGAGTTCCAATGGTTCTATTTCAAGTGACTTCATGTCGTAGTTCATAGGTTATGGTAAAACCCTTCCTTAATAATATCAAATTTGGAAATTTAACTAAGGGAGAGATATGGGGGGATATGTGGTGTGATTTTTGGAGAAAAATTATAGATAACCACATCACAACATGATAATGGAAATTCATGTTGTGATGTAGTGTTTTCCAACCTAGGTATAAATTTGACAACTCCTATAAATCTCATCCTTTTTCCATTGTTTCTCTCAACCTTGGGTGTCTTTAAGTTCATTTTTTGGATTAATTTTAGTTTCGTTTATTGTCCTTGATCCTTGGTTTCTATAGGTCCCTTGTTCAAAATCTGAGGTGATTTTCCATTATCTCTTGGATTTCCTCCCTGCTCCTCATCCGGGAAGGTTGTGGTAGTAATTTTGGATTTTTTATTTTTTTTACTTGAGTTGTGGATGAGATGATAATTGATGTGATAAGGGTTTTTTGGGTTTCTCTTGTGTGTTTGGAGCGTTGTGATCATCTCTTACCTTATTCTTATTACATAGTTGTTATTAAAGCTTTGATTGAGGTAGGGGATTCAATAACTCTCTTTATTTATGTGTGAATTATATAGGTTTCATGCTCTTTCATTATTTGGGTGGATGTTATAGATTTTACTAATAAACATAATGGATTGGACTAAATAAATTTAGGGTAATGGGTGATCCATATGAGTTTATTTATTTCTGTGAATTTCTTATGTGATTGTTGATAGCCCAATATTGTTGCATAAAATATTACACTACTAAGATATTTATTATGTTTTTTCTATGATTTAAATGATGGGATCACCTTTTATAAAAGTTAAATTTCTTAAATATAGTAAATAATCTATTTATATTATCACTCATACAAGATATGTTAAATAAATGTGATGGAATGTTTTGGAAAATGGTATTGATAAAGGGATTTTTTGTGGATTTTTTTATTGTGTGGATTATTGTTATTTCTTAATTTTTATTATTGTGATTATGTGGTTCTGTTGGTGGATAAATGTGGATATTTTTGGGATGGTATTATGTTTTATGAAGTGTCTTTTTGGTTGTCTCACCATGGTTATAAAAAATTAATCTGGATGAGGTTATGGGGTGATGACATGGTTGGCTATGTAGAAGATGAATTTTTGTGTAGTTATTATGGGGGTTCATGGTTTGTGGTATGGGGTTTTGTACAATGACTGGATGATGATATGAAGGGAATGTTTTATAGGTTCTCATTGGTAATGGAATGTGATTGGTAACAATGAAATGTTAAATGGTTGTGGTCTAGAATTCAATAAAATATGGGCTCTAAATGAAATTACTAATATTTAAAATGAATGGTAACCATTAGATTAAACATGGGTGATATATAGGAATGGTTTTTTATTAAATATTTAATTTAATTTTTTGTAGAATGTAATGTGTCTAATAAAATTGTTGATCTATAAATAGTTAAATGTTGTGTCTAATTGAGAATAAAGATTGTTTTTTGTGGATATTTATTCTGGGGTGTGAAGATGGTTTGTGGTATATAGTTGTAAATGATGTCAGAGTGAAGCGATGGTAATTTGGTGATGATTATAAGTTTTGTTAGAGTTTTTTGGACATAAACCCTATAGATTGGTCTTTTTTCTGGTTGTATTATACTTTTATTTTCTTTTGATTTTTTCATGCATGCCACCCGAGTCGAATAACCTTAATGACACCCAAATGTTTTGGGTTCCGAGTGTTTTTTCCAATATTAAGGTTAGAGAGGGAATAGGTATATAACTACTATATCTTCTCCACTATCCCTTATGATTTTGGTATGGGATGTGATGGCTCATATAAGACTAGTTATATTTATGGGGTGGTGATACTTGGTGGGGTTCATGCATGTTAGGAGGAGGGAATGAGGTTAATGTCCATCATGTTCATGATACATTAATAAGATGGATATATGATGAGGTTTTGATGTGTGGTGGATATGGGTATGTGATATATATTTTTATTCATGAATATGTTATTGATGATACTAGTGACAATAGGATTATTAGACCCAGTGTGGATTGGGGTAGGTAGGACTACAATCCGACTCACATTAGATGTGATGATATTGGTACGGTGTGTTGTTTCATGAATTTAAAAGGGATGGGAGCACACAACATTATACATTGGGGATGATAGTGATAAACAAGGTGGAAATGGTATCCAAGATAAAGTGGTCATATTATATTGTTTGTAATTTCAAGGGAGTGAGTTTAACATATTGACCGGATAACACATAGTATATAAGTGGGTGGGACCTTCCACAAAACATGTGTATGACTGAGAGAATAGATTAATTACAATTGAATAGATTACTTATACTTATTAATCATATTTTTTAATCACTTTTATATTCTAGTGAATAAAAGTAAGTAGTATTGTTTTCCCCATGTATGTAGGACTCATTTTAATAAACACATTAATCTAAAATATTCTTTCCTACTTTTATGTTTTTTCCATTTACTATGTCTATATTTACTTAAAAGTGTGTAATTTTTATTGTGTGGTCTAAGGAAAAATTTGTGTGGAAGTGGGATGTGATTTCTACCTACATTCAGTACACTCAATCAAGGTAAGGATAACTTATAAAGGTATTATTTTTTATATGTATAGTCTCTAGTGTGTGAAGTTATAATGGACTGAAGATCCTTATTATAGTGGTTTTATCAAAATCATGGGTGATTCATCAGTCTTGTTTCCCAAAAAGTTTTATCATAGCAATGGTTTCAAGAATTTCATGTTTTATTTCTTGATTTAAGATTTAGTAAGAGATAATATCATCATAATATATAGTTCCAGATGATACCAAGGTCTAGATAGATGGGTTTGATGGGAAAAATTTTCTTTTATAGGATATGTATGGAAGATTAACTTACTTGAAAGTAACTAGATAATCCACCTACTAGTGTTTTTCTAGAAAATATAGAAAAGGAAGAATGTGAATATATGGATGAGACAACACTATCACTAGTGAATATATCTTTGGTAAGAAATGATTCCTTTAACATTCATGAAATAAAGATAGTAGTTGAAGTGATGAAGGTACCAGTGGATATGTATGAGAAACCTATGGAATTGAAAAGAGTGTTCATTATACAGTGGTTGTTAAACCTAAGGTTATAAAAATGGATACTAGTTACAGATCATGTAAATGATTTAAATATGATCTAAGGGTAGCTCAAATCAATGAAGTTTAAGTTCATAGATGATGTCCAGGAACTCCAACTACTATAATCGATATCGGAGAGTTGGGATATAATGGTGACCATCATTTGTAATTTTGGAAAAAAAGAAAAAATTGGTATTCAATGAAATCTAAAACTTGGTCTTAAATGAGGAGAAAATGTGGATATAAATCCAAGAACCATCCTGTATTTACTTAATGATAATGGATTAGGATGGTCACCTCAATATAAGAAAATCTATTGGAAGAAACCATCGGACAATATTCCATGGGAGAATATCTTAGGTGATTCAGTTTGTTTAAGACCCTAATGTTAGAAGTTTTTAAAAATAGGATACTTTAATAAGGACTATAAAAATCACAAAGAAAGATCCAGAAGACCATTAACTTTTGGAATCTCAAATTCTTTTGGTATGATGGAAGTAAGTAGTAAATTTTAGATCAGTTTTAACATTCTGATGGATTAATTGGTAGTTGAATTAGGTTTATCATTTCATTCAATGGGAGAGCAGAGATTCATTAAAAATTATATATACAAAAGTTTTATTATAGTACATTTAGTAGATGATGAAGCTTTGGAGATCATTTGAAAAAGAGATGTGAATATCCAGATAAATAATGTGGGCCATAAATCTAAAAAAGTTTATACATATCTTAGGGATATGGAATATGTAACAAACCATCTTAGACTTCAACCAACCTAGCACCCAACTTGGCCAAACACTGGGCTCAAAGTGAATTCTTGATCCCCATGGACTAGAAAATAGTGCCTAGATATAAAAGGAAGCATCATGGGAATGATTTTCCCCTAAAATAAAGAGTAAACACAATAGCAGATAATTTATTTAAAATCCTCCATGGACTATCCATACTTTGGACATCCATGAAACATCAAGTAATCCTAACCAAAAATTAATATACAAACCAAAAAAATCATAACGAACAATAATGATTCATCCCATTTGAATAAATATACAAAATAATCCATAAAAAACAATATAGCAAGTAATAATAAGAAATGATAAAAGAAATTGAAAGTAAATACAGGGGTGGTTTCCTTGGCCGATACATCATCATACCCAAAATAAAACAAATGTACCCATCTGAAATTCAACTTTATGCAACCATTGGTTTCTCGCCACATCCCAACTCACCCACGCATCATCCCAAAGAATAAACCCCAAATCTAGTTAAAACTCAGAACCTGCAATATATATATATATATATAAGTGTGATTTATACAATCCAATAGAGCTCTACTCTCCAAGTATATGAAAAAAAATTATATAAGAATATGATTTCTAATTTGAAATACAATAATGAAAATGGATTTTTCTATTTTATAATCTATAACAAAAACAAATCATAGTTTACATTTCAAGAACCCAATGACTTTTTAATTCTTAAACCTAATCCAATCACTTTAAATAAAACAAGTCTTACCAATTCTTTTAAAATACATTTCAAGAACATACCCACCCAAAAATAAGAGATCACAATCAAGAAGCACCTTAAGGTTAAGAAGTAGTATGAAAACAAGCAATAATATAAAGGTGCCACTAACAACAAGCATAAGTGGATACAATAAATAAGATAGAAATACCTATGTGAGACCACCTATTGAGATACAAGATTCATGTGCTACTAACCTAGGTACTCAAGTAATATGATCCTGATTAGTGAAAAGAGCCTTAGGTCGAACTAAAAGAAACTATATGTCATAGTAGTTCCATCTAACTAGTTGATCCCTAACACCATCCTAGGAGCACGAGGCTACCATGGGTAACCATTCTGGAACACTAAGCTACCCATTTTCACTCTAGATAGATAGTACATCAACTATATTTTTCACTCATCCAAGACTCTACTTAGTTACCTATAATTACCATGAACAAATAACCAAGGAAGGGGGTGATCAAGAAATCCAATGAATACATAGTTAAGTAAAAAAATACAAAACCTCACCTCCAAATCCCTCACGTAGAACATCCCATTTTACATTATGCATCTATTACAAATTGATAAACAACTCATAATGGGAACAACCAATATAAATGGAAATCAAAGAGTGCATCAAAAGTTATGAACCCATTTTAAATTTCTAAATAGGACTTAAAAACCAAACTTGGGATCAAAAGCCATTTTCCTTTCATTTGAAATACAAAAAATTCAATAATTTGAAATCATTTTTAAGCGTACTATTTTAGAACTATAAGTACCCTTTGTAAATACCTAAAACCGCCTTTGAAAATCATAAAATAAGGCCCAATTCCTCTATTTCTATCAAACCCATTTGATTATTTTTCAAGAGGCTTGGAAAATCCCAAAAATTAATTTCAAAATACATTCAAAATATATACATGAAACCCTTTATGTTAAGACTAAAAACCATGAAGGCCATTGTATTTTCATCCAAATAATTTCATATAACTAAACATTATTAAAAATTAATTTATAACATTCAATCATCCCATGAATTTCATGATAGAGGAGATATCATAGCAAAAAACCTACCTCAATCTTGATGGAAACCAACTGTAATGTGTTTCCTTCAATGAATAATGCCCAACTAAGGAAGATAATGATGTATACAAGCCTTATACATCAAAATCTATATTATTAGTTCCAACCCATGCCTTAAAATCATCCAAAAAACCTCTAGGGTTTATAGGAGGAATGTAAATCATGATAAAGAAAAGACATTTAGAAAATGAAGTAGAATAAAAGAGATTACCTCAAGAATCTAGGAACAAACAAGGGATAAATCCAAAGGATACAACCATTGAAAAGGAGAGGAGGGATATTTGTGCACCTAGAGCTCAGTTGAGATGAGGAAGAAAGCGGATCCCTTGGGATTTAAAATCAAGGAGGGGAGAAATGGGAATTTAAAAATTTTAAACTCCTAGGTGGTTCATACAGTTAACCTGGTCAGTTTACCAAAATGTGCAGTAATTGTGCGTCCTGCACTAGATAACCAACACACCATATATGGATTCCCCTGGTTACCTTTCATGGTTTGACTAATTATTCTCTAACCTTGGAAAATGGCACTACTATGAATTATATCATTATCACATGATCACTACGTACTTAGTTTAACTAACTGTGAGACCCCTAAAAACCTCTAAAATTCCCAAATTTGAGGCCTGAAAATATCGAAACTTAAAATGACCCTCAATAATATAAAATAATATAAAAAACTCTATAGTGACAAAAAATGTGTCAAAGTTCTACCCACTATAATACTTTCTTTCCATAAGAAATCCATTAGTTGAAACTAGAAGGTGATGGAAGGGAAGGACCTCCATACCCCGATTCAAGAGTGGGTAGTTCTAGGGAAAACATGTAATGATAAAACTCAAAGGAAACCAACAAACACGATCTATCATCCAATACCATCTAATAAAATTACTCAAACAACAAGACCCATCCTATAGTAAAACCAACATCTCCAATCCCAACCAAACCATTACCACATAATCTGAAACCTCATATAAATAGAGAGCTACCAAGGCCTCCCCACTATTTCGATCCTTTATAAAATGGTGGAATAAACAAAAAATACTTATATTAAGGAACCACCACTGAGGAAACCAATAAACATCTCAAATAGATACCACCCTTAATTTCATCTAAACAACCCTAGAATGAAATAGTCTCATCAAGACTATCAAATGAATCCATCAATGCCTTCCTGGCTATAATGGTCTAGGAATAACAACTGTGATCAAGGTTAAATAAGAAACAACATGGGCACTCACCTTGGTCCATAACTCTACATGGGTAAACTAGGACCTCAACTACAAGGCACCATCTCACAGAAACTACTCAAAACAAAATCAGCACCCTTATAATCTCACTGAAAGGAAACCACAGTCATAATTACCTAAGAAAGGACCCAAAGATCTCCCATAATCCACTCACTAATAATAAACCACAACATTACTAACACAAAATGAAAAATTTGAAGAGAAAATATCACCCAAAAACCAAGGTAATACCCACAATAGCCAACATCTACAAGAAATGATAAAATAAACATACAAAAGGATAATGATCATCACTCGAAAACATTTAGTTGGATTGTGTCCAAAAAATGAAACCTCATCCCAAGGATTCTTTAAAAAATCCCACTTATAGAATTTACAAGGAATGATATAAGAATATATGACCAATAAACATCCTCAAATACCTAATAGATCCAATATCAAAGAATCATATCTGAAGGATCATAGAGGACTAACTCAAAAGAAGGACTATAAGTCACTAAATAAGATTCAAGATTTACTGGACAATATCCAATAAGAGATAACATTCTGAGCTTACCACCCCACTTGGATTCTAATTAGAGTTCAGAATTGAAGGGAATTATCCAAAGAAATGAGTGGTCCCACCTTATGGATCAACTCCAAGAAAACCCTTCTATATTCCTTCTCTAACAATCTAGGAGGCATACTATATTAAAAAAATACATGAAATATTTAAATACATGTCTCGCCATTTAAATTGGAAGTCCCATTCCAAGCAAGAGACAAACCAATAACACAACACCCAAAATAAAAAAAAAATCATCCCACATCATAAAAACTTCCATTTAAATTCACTAAATATTGGTGAAAATAATTTTAGAAATTACTTTTATCAAGGATTAATTCAAATAAAAAAATCACCCGTATTTCTAAAATATAACAACCTTGGTAATGTGCCCATTTCAGTTTATAAACCAAATAAAACCATTTAATAATTTCACTAAAGTTTTGAAACCATTTTTACACTCCAATAAAAATTATAAAATATAATTTACCATATAAAAATATCAAACAAATTCCACATAACCCTCATTTTCTTCTTAAAACATGTTCCAAAACCAACCACTTTGTAAGTTATTTCACAAGGTACAAGTAATTTACTTTCAAATCAACCCCTAAAACCCAACATTTTAAATAAAAAACTTCAATAAATTCCATTTTCATTTCAAATAACATTTAAACATCAAGAAAAAATAGGCCATAACAAATCATAAAGACAAATTCAAACAAAATCCATCTGAAACACGTCAAAACCAAACCAAACCTTTTGTAATTCATCCCTAATAAGTGGAAACCACTCTAGGTGAAATCTAGAACCAATAGATATAAAAACATTAGATTTGGTAGGAAAATAGAGTTGTTCATAGTTTATATTCATGGTTTTCGAATCCATGCTCCAAATATGTGACAAACACTATAATATTGTAGAACTATTTTGTTTGGGATCCAAAAAGTTTGAGAGACCATGAGGCTAACCGTGTAGCCCTATTTCAACTTTTATTTTCATCCAAAAATGACATGGGACCCTTGAAATCACCTGTTGAACACATCAAGAATCCAAACACCATTATTTCACATCAAAATACACAAAAACCATCCAATAATGAAATCAAAATCCAAGACTCAAGTCCCAAATTCCCATGAAAAATTAATTTTCTGAACAAGAAAGATCTCGTGAGGCCCTCCCTCGCACATACCTCTCAATTACCAATAATAATTATAATCTATTATCAATACTTACATGCCCCAAATAATATAAGGGTATTTAAAAACCTAGTATTATCCTAAATAACCTAGACTCTATGTCTCGCGGCGCACGATGGGATCCTGGGGGAGAAACGTGCGCTACCTGAAGGTTGATTAAAGAAGATTGGGTTCTGCTTAATCACTCATATCAGGTGTGCTGTTTTTGCCTCGAAATGCCCAACAGTTCCATATCCAGCAATATGTGGACCTGCTTTCCAAAGGAAGGAATTCACTGGGTGGTTTGACCAGCGATGCTTAAGAACTCACATTGGTCGAGAGGATGGGAATTCGGGCTCATCGCACCCTTTTGGGGGGAATTATTTCCTGTTCTGGGACTCTCTTATAGATTTAAGACGTATTCATATGTTCGCGAATCTTTGGTTTATACCCAATCATAGTATCCACATATTACTCCTGGTTAGCAATGGTCGGCTGGACATAGGGGTTTGGAATCATTTAGGCCTGAGGTTTACCATCCCTCGTTGGATTAATGACCCCGAGGAGTCTAGACTCATTGAGACGGAATTGGTTTAAAGCCTCGTAACCAGGCACTCTGGAGTATATTGTCATCCAGGGGGGACAGATAATGACTTTGAGCGTTTAGATTGAACCCATGGTACGGGCCTCCTACGTATCCCTATGAGAGGAATCAGAATTCACATAGTTCGGTTTGGTATGGGGCTTACGCTCTATGGCATCCCAAGGTGTGGGTAAACCAACATAAAGGGGGTTGGAGAGACCAACTATTGGGCTTGAACCTCGTGGAGGCTTCCTACGTACCCTGCCTAGGAGACAGAGATCAAATTCCACGTAGTTCGGGGTGGGGGTGTCAGAGAACCAACGTGAATGTGGAACCGGGGGTCTGATGGTGATCAGACTTGAACCTGTTGGATGCTTCCTACGTATACCTATGGTGGGGAATAAAAGTTCACATAGTTCGAATTGGCATCGGGCTTACGCTCTGAGGCAGACCAGGATAATGGATTGGGTCTTACACTCTGAGGAGGCCCAGGGTGGATTTCATGGTCGATGCTTACTCTAAGCCCACCTGAGTCATGCTCGGTGTGAGAAACAAGAGGCATCAGGGACCAGATAATCACATCGCGAAAGGTGCGTCCGTGGAAAGTGTGATGGGTATTACGCGTGGGGGTGGCCCAAAAATTCAGGGCTTACTCCGAGATGGATGTCCATGGTGATAAATCCCAACAGAAAAGGGACTTGGCCCCGAAGAAGAACTGAGCAGCACCCTTCCCCACTACGCCCTTCCTTAGCCATGGTCGTGGGTAAGTACAGAGGTGCATGGGTGCCTCCTTCTAATGGGTAGTCTGCCACTCCCCGTGGAGGGGAGAAGTGCCCCAGTCCTAACCAGTGGAGGGGCAGAAATGGGACTCCTGGGCTCAGACTCCGCATTACAGTGGGAATGTGAACCCATGAATGATTCGGGAATCCGATCAAGGGCCGGAGAAACCCCTTCACCCTCACTTACCGTGGGTATGTGAACTCAAATTGGCGCGCTGATGCGCCTAAAGGTTATATCACATGGGTCCAGTGGATCTGGTGGAGGCCTTGGCTCGGGGCCGATGAATGGGCTAATGATGGGGTTGCGAAGGATCAGGCCGGATTGGAAGGATTTTATCTGGCTCGGGGAATGGGAACTCCGAAGAATTTGGCAGACCACATGGGTGTATAAGGGGTGGCACCCTTCACGTAGGGAGGTGCTACGTGGCTGGAGAGGCCATCTGCGAACCAGGATGGTCCACAGACTAATGGGAATCCCGCGAACCAGGGTGGTTCGTGGCTTTGGGTTCGGCCCACGTACCAGGTCGGTACGCCGAGGGCTCCACATGAGCAGCGACGGCCGAGGGCAACGCCAGTCGGAGGTTCGTCGGTCGGGACTTCGCCCGCGTAGGAGGGTGCTACACGGTGCGACGGATCAGAAAACGGGCATAAATTCCCTGGTCCACGGAGAGTGCATCCACGGAAGGGCCATGGTTCACGGTCTTCCTTTCTTTGTTATTTTAATTTCGTGGTTCACCAAGTTGTTATGCGTTTTTTGGTTCCTTATTAATTCGTTTCCAGCTTCATACCTATTCTGGTTCGTAAACTGGAACTTCGCTGTTTGTGAAATCCTAAGCTCCTTCCTTCAAAATCCTTCCACCTGAATCTGATCAATCTCCCTTTTCTATTCCCCCTCCATCTCCTTTTATAGAGTGAGGAAATAGATGTATATGTGGTCATTCGGAACCTTTTGCGGAGTCCCATGACCAAAAACCCGGTTTACGGGTGACTTGGTCAATCCGCAACTCGCGGGGGGCATTGAACGCACCTCCCTCGCGAACCAAACTAGCTCAGGGAGTGCTTCGTGGCCGTGCAGGGTTCTGCCTCCATTCCACAAATGATAGCGGATGCGGCCTAGGCCGATTGACGTGGTTCGAAGCTGGGGTAGTTTGTGATAGTGGACCGGGTTAGCGCCCATCCTGCTTTGCGCCCGCAGAGGATCCCCGCCTATGTTCCGCAAACGACAACGGTCCGTGAAGGGGATGCCTCGCAGAACCGGCCACGTACCATTATCATTGGACCGGTCTGCGAACCGTTTCGTCTTGTGCCATTCGTTGAGTATTCTCCATTCTTTTCCCCAATTCTTTGGGGGAAAATTGGGTAGAATCTCCCTTGGATTAAAGGGGATTCTCATTCTCCTTTGCGGATTTTTTCGGACCCTATAAATTCCCCCCATCAGAATGGGGTCCGATCAGAACGAAGAAGAGACCATTCTGATGTAGAGTGGTCCTGAAACTTGGATGGTTTGCGGTAGGGGAGTGGACCCGGTAGGGGACCACACCTATAAATACGGGGGGCCCTTCCTTTGTCTTTTACCATATTCTTCTCGAAACTAGAGCTCTCTTGCTTTTTTGTCTCCATGTGCTCATTCCTTCACGAAATGCCTCATCCACAAAACAGCTGCCACTTCCGCAAACCATTCCTTGTTCACGTCGTACTTCACCCACGGACCAATCTCCCAGCTACGAACTAACACTTTTAATTAACTAAAAAGTAAGTTATGACGGGCCATGTAGGAACTCGCTCCGCGGTTTTGATGGTTCGCGGACTGAAATCTTACAGACTTTGAAAATTTCTTAAGTCTTCTGAACCTAACTATTTAAATCCGGGATTAATATTCCGCAGAGAAACCTGGTTCATGGTTTTCTGGCCAACGCTCCGCAGGCCAGAGTACCGCGGACCTCTTCCGCGTAGGGTTGGTTCGCGGGATGCAGTCATCGCGAACCACATTTTTTGGCCTGCTTGCGGACCTCGTCATGAAGGCTCCTGGACCCCTTTTCCATATACTTGGTATTTTTGTCCAGATTTTATTATTCCAGACTAACCATCTGCCTAGTTTTTATAATACAAAGAGAAAATATGGTTCCCCCTCACCCTGCACCCGGGCCTGCTTCCGAGCCTCTCTCAATTGGTGATCAACTCCTAAAGGATGTGTCCAGCTCTGTTAAGGATGGAATCCACCACTCCCTACTTTACCCCTCCCTTGCCAATCTGCTCTCCGAGTCACAGAGGGTGTACCCCTTTTCCAACAGCCTTCCTGCCTACGGGTTTGGTTTACTGTCCGATATGCCGATTCTGGTACCATATCGTGACAAAAATCATGTAGCATTGATATTTACTAGCACTATCCCTCAATCTGTGATATCCTCCATAGGGTGGCCTACCCTAAGGGATACGGCTGTCAGATCTGTGTTGAATTACCTTCCTGTGTCCCCGATAGGAGAACAACATCAGCAGGATGGGGAAATTCATTGTTACCAGAGCATTGCCCGCAATGCTATGGTAAACGACCAGCATGGCTGGCCAGCGGACCGGGACCTTCATCCCAGAGGGGCATTTAAGTCATTGGATTGGGGATGGCCCTTCTAGGTTCGCCAGAGCTGTGCATAGTTTGAAGCATAATTGCGAGTCGTAGGCTTATATGAAGCTTCTTGGGTGTCCCAAACCTATACCCATCGGCCTCAACCCTCTCTAGGAAACTTATGAGCTGTTGGAGTCCGGACACCAACACATTCCATCTGGTCCATGGGGAGGTGGGTATTAGTCTTTGAGACGTCTTCCAGATTTCAGGGGTCCCCGTCATTGGGGGTATGTATGATGAATTCCTGCCTCCCCCTTCTGTGTGGGATAATGAAGAGAGGACCCCTCCCTTGGTGAAGCAGCTTATTGACCAGACCCGGGAGCATGTTTAGATTTGAACAACATGTAGGGAATTTATCAAGGCATGGGAGCCGTATCGGCGTTCATAGGTAATAAGAGCATCGCCTAATGAAATCTTGCCTTTGGTAGATAGGCCATGGGCAATCAATATGCAGAGCCATTGAGGGAATGGTATGCATAGTCATGCAAAGGTTTCCTTAAGTCAATGACTCTCCAATTCTGATGGCCTGAGGACTTAATGGAAGTCCGGCTTATGGAAACCACCATGGGTGGCTTGGAGAATTATGAAAACCACCGGGGGTGGCTCGGAAATGGTATGTGACGTCTGAAAGGGTTTGAGAACATCTGTATCAATCAAGAGTGTGGACGTAAGGTCCCTGTCTTACGCATTTAGTTGGAACAAAGTATGATTGGGGTTTGGCGTAGTTTAAAGTCATGCAGCTGGGACATCATTTAAAATGGAATGGCTTCTCCTGGTTCTCGGTAATCTCGTCAGAGACGTTCCACCATATTCAGGCAGGACCATGAAAGAGGCTGGTAAACTATAGCTCAGAGGGTTTCCGAATCCCAGTAAGGACATGGGGGATAAGGGTCCAAGAGGCATACGTAGAGAAGCATTGCCTAGGGAAATCTTTCCTTTGGTATATGGGTCAGGGGCGATCAATATGCAGAGCCGTTGAGGGCATGGTATGCATAGTCATGCAAATGTGTCCTTAGGTTAATGATTGCATCCTACCGATAGACAAGAAACTTCAGGGAATTTAAGATCTGGGACTACTAGGGGTGGTTTATGAGAGTTTGGATTTTTCTAATTACATAGTATGGTTTATGAGGAGAGGGTTCCGGGATATGGGAGAAAAATCTATGCTAAATTTTCCAAGAATGGGTGAAGTCATTCCTTTTCACGCTGGTGTGGGACAGTGGTTTTTTCATGTCTGACCCATTCACTGAGGGACAGAGAAAAGCCTTTGTTCCTTACTAAACCCATGATAGGTTTGACCATGCATTTTAACTTCATGCAGTAAGGACGGCTTCCGTACAGTTTAACGTCATGCGGTAAAGACGAGGAGCATTTTTAAAGGATGATGTGCAGTTTAACGTCGTGTAGCGAGGAAAGGGGGCATTTTTAAACCAGTGAAAATGCTTGTAGTTGGAGGCATTTACCTGGATATTTAATGCTTGGTCTTTGCATCTTTACGCTAAGCGACCAAGATATTTTTCATGCCATTTTAACGTCATGCGGTAAAGATGTAGTTGCAAAGGCTGCTCTCGATTAGAATGTAACTAGGCTTGAACATCTTGGCATGCCCAAGACATGGAGAGGGGTTTATTGGTGTAAATCGTGGTTCCAGGGCTTCTTGGATTAGGAGAAATGATATGGGGGCTCTGAGGCTGAAAAGCGTACGGAGCTAGGAAGAGTATCACCTGAGAAAATCTTGCCTTTAGTAGACAGGCCAGGGGCTATCAATATGTAGATCTACTGAGGGGATGGTATACATAGTCATACAAAGGTGTCCACGGGTCGATAACTTTCCACTTCTGATGGCCATGAATGGTTATGAGGATCCGAGATTGTCCAGGCCACGAAGTCAGTCATTTGGAAAGAAAATATCTGGACATGTCGGGCATATTCGGCCCTAGTTGCTGTTAAATCCTAGAGAGCTCCCTGCGCTGATTTATCTTGCGTTCGGGGGTGTACCTTCACTCCATGCAGTTTAACGTCATGCGGTAAGGACGAATTACTCCTAGTTTAGCGGTCATAGAGCTCGGACCATTGGGTGAATATTGCTGCAGTCACTCGAAGGATAACTGAGTTAACATGCTCTGATATACTCTGAACAGGGTGGAGGATGGAAGTTGTAAACTGTAACTCTGAGGTTTCCCAGATCAGGAGATGTGGTGTGGGGGATCTGAGGCTAATAAGCGTACGAAGCTAGAAAGAGTATCGCCCGAGGAAATATTTCCTTTGGTAGACGGGCCAGGGGCTATCAATATGCAGAGCCGCTGAGGGAATGGTATGCATAGTCATGCAAAGGTGTCCATGGGTCGATAACTTTCCACTTCCGATGGCCATGAATGGTTATGAGGATCTGAGATTTCTCACAGTACAGAGTTCGTCATGTGGGGATAATGGTGTTCAAGCATACAAGAAACATCTTTACCGCAATTTTTTGTTGAGTCAAAGTAGCCTAGCCCTGGCTTGATGTTCATAGATGCAGGTCGTCATGTGAACCACGGGAGGATACATAGGCTAACTGGGTAGGGATAACCTGGAAATGTTTGGATGTGAAAAGGGGGATGAACTTGTAAACCACTGCTCAATAAATTTCTAGATCGGGAGATATGATATGGGGGCTCTGAGGCCGGTAAGCATACGGAGCTGGGAAGGGTATCGCCTGAGGAAATATTGCCTTTGGTAGATGGGCCAGGGGCTATCAATATGAAGAGCCGCTGAGGGCATGGTATGCATAGTCATACAAAGGTGTCCATGGGTCTATAACTTTCCACTTCTGATGGCCATGAATGGTTATGAAGATCCGCCATTATCCGGGTTGTGGAGTCTGATGTATGGAGAGGATGTATCCAAATGCGCAAGGAGTATTCTCATCTCCTTTCGCCATATATCTTGGGTGGGTCATGACGAAGTCCGTGCAGTTTAACATCATGTGATGAGGACGAGGGGTATATATGCATGTGTTTTCTTTTCTCGGCGACTAGGCTAGGAGATAATATCCTGGCGTCGCTACATATCCCGCGAGGGCAGGAATCAAGCCACACGTAGTTCTTTTTGGAGTACACCCCGTGCAGGTCTAGTCCTTACACGAGGGGGAAGGGGGCATATTTCTTTTATCCTTATCCGTGCAGTTTAACTTCATATGGCAAGGATGATGAACACACCCTGTGCAGGTCTGGTCCGTACACGGGGGGAAAATGTCATTTTTTAAATCTTCATTCGGGGGTGGTTGGGCCAGGATGGGGGATCCTGGCATCAGTACGTATCCTGCAAGGGCATAAATCAAGCCGTACGTAGTTCGTTTTTCGAGTACACCCCGTACAGGTTTGGTCTTTACACGGGGGGAGAGGGCATTTTTAATCCTTCTTTTCCCTACAGTTTAACGTCGGGCGGTAAGGACGAGGAAGACTTCTCGTTCAGGGTTGGTTCGTACACGGGGGGGAAGGGAATTTTTTATCCTTATTTTCCCTGCAGTTTAACGTCGTGCGGTAAGGACGAGGAAGACACCCCGTGCAGGGTTGGTCCATACACGGGGGGAAAGGGCATTTTTGACTTTCATTTAAGGATGGATGGGATAGGGTGAGGGACCCTGGCATCACTACGTATCCTGTGAGGGCAGGAATCAAGTCTTACGTAGTTCTTTTGGGGAATACACCCCGTACGGGTCTGGTCCGTACGGGGGAAGGGGGTATATTTGGCTTCATTTGAGGTGGTTGGGCTAGGGTGTGGAATTCTAGCATCACTACATATCCTGCGAGGGTAGGAATCAAGCCTCACGTAGTTCTCTAGAAGACAATACACCCTGTGCAGGTCTGGTCCATACATGGGGGAGAAGGGGCATTTTTTTCTTTTATCCTTATTCATGTAGTTTAACATCGTGCGGTAAGGACGAGGAATACACCCCGTGCAGGGTTGGTCTATACACGGGGGAGAGGGCATTTTTAACTTTTATTCAGGGGTGGCTGGGCCAGGATGGGGAATTTTGGCGTCACTATGTATCCTACGAGGGCAGGAATCAAGACTCATGTAGTTCTCTGGAAGACAATACACCCCATGAAGGTCTGGTCCATACATGGGGGTAAAGGGAAAAAAACTCTTTTAAACCTCATTTGGGGGGTGGCTGGGCTAGGATACAGAGCCCTGGCGTCATTACGTATCCTGCAAGGGCAGGAATCTAGCCATACGTAGTTCTCTAAAAGAAGTACACCCCGTGAAGGGATGGTCTGTACACGGGGTAAGGGGACATTTTTTTTAATTTTATTCCATTTGGGAGTGGCTGGGCCAGGATAGGGGATCTCGGTGTCGCTATGTATCCTGCGAGGGAAGGAATCAAGCCGTACGTAGTTCTCTGAAATCCGTGCAGTTTAACGTCGTGCGGTGAGGAAGAAATACTCTTAGTTTAGGGTCATAGAGTTTGGACCATTGGGTGCTTAGCAGTTTAACGTCCTACAGCTCGGATGATAACTGATTTTAGTTATGCCGGTGAGGAAGAAATACTCTTAGTTTAGGGTCATAGAGTTTGGATCGTTGGGTGCTTGGCAGTTTAACGTCCTACAGCTTGGACGATGAATACTTTTAGTTATGCCGGTGAGGATGAAATACTCTTAGTTTAGGGTCATAGAGTTTGGACCGTTGGGTTCTTGGCAGTTTAACGTCATGTAGCTCGTATGATAACTGCTTTTGATTTATATACAAAATACTTCTTCAGAAATCTCGCATTTGTAGGAGCGGTAGTGAACTGCCCGTCCATGGAGATCAGGGCATATGCTCCGTTGGAGTAGACCTTGTGTATAACATATGGTCCCTACCACTTGGGATCTAGCTTTGGAGGTTTCTTTTCAGGTATCATTGGGGTTCGGAGGACCAACACCAATTATCCTTCCAAGAAAGACCGGAGACGAACCTTTTTATTGAAGGCTCGTGTGATCCGGTTCTGACATACTTCCAGATGGTACAAAGTGTGCAACCGCTTCTCATCTAGCTATTCCAATTCACCTAGCCATTTTTTTGATTTCTCATCGTTGGATAATTGATTAAAAATGGAAACACAGAGCGAGGGAAATTGGAGCTCAATGGGCAGGACTGCTTCTGTTTCGTATACTAATGAGTATGGAGTAGCCCGAGTAGCGGTGTAGATCGTGGTTCGATAAGCCCAAAATGCATGAAAAAGTTTATCCAGCCACAATTTCTTGTCTTTTTCCACCATTTTCTAGAGAATGTTGGACAGGGTTTTGTTGAAAGACTCTATCTGTCTATTGGCCGCTGCATGGTAGCGGGATAAGTGGTTAGCCTTGATACCGTATTCTTGGTATAGTTTCTCCAATTCAGCAGAGAATAAGTTGGTTCCATTATCCGTCAGTATGGTATGAGGGACACCAAATCTAGTGATGATATTGGTTTTCACAAAGCTCACAATGTTTCTTACCCTGACTTCCTTAAGGGTTACAACTTCTTCCCATTTAGAAAAGAAGTCGGTTGCCGTGAGGATATACTTCAGTTGTTTGGCTGTGGCGGGAGGATATGGTCCCATGACATTCATTCCCCAGATGAAAAATGGCCAGGATTACTTAGCCTGATGAAGTAACTAGGGGGTTGGTGTATGAAGTTGGCATGAATTTGGAATGAGTGGAATTTTGTGGTAAAGTGCTCGTAATCTCGTGCCACGGTGGGCCAATAGTACCCAAGCCTTCGAACCTGATGGGAAATCTTAGACCCCGACTGATGTGCTCCACATATTCTGGCATGCACTTTAGTCATAACAGTAGTGGTTTCTTCTCCATCAATGAATCTAAGGAGGATTTTGTCGAGGCCTCGTTTATAGAGGACCTCTTGCTGACCCGCGCTGCCATATAGGACAAAGTTGATTGCCCTTCTCCGTATTTTCTCTCGTTCAGCCCTGTCTGATGGAAGTTCTCCCCGTTGAAGGTAGTTTTTAATGGGGGTCATCCAGCTGGTGGCAGGAGCATATCTCTCTAGGACAGGACTGACTTCGTTGATTTCTTCCATCTTGGCCTGAAAAAATGGTAGGATCATTCAACGATGAGCAATAATGATAGTTGTTTCATCCCGCTCTAGGTCATCTATGGTTGTGGCCGCATTAGCTAATGCGTCGGCCTGGGCATTCTGAGACCGGGGAATATAGGTCAATGTTGGTTCTGTGGAGAATTCTTCCATTAAACCTCGGACATGGTCAAACAGGGGAATTATCTCCTCTTTTTTAATAGCATAGTCACCATTGACTTGATTGATGACCAGTTCTGAGTCACCTTTTACCTTAAGGTGTTGTACTTATTCCTGGAGTGCGAGCTTCAGGCCTGCAATGAGGTCTTGATACTCCACTTCATTATTCGTACATCCTTCTAACAGGAGGAAGGGATATGGAAAGACTGCCTTTTATAGGGACATGAGTATTATCCCCAAGCCCACCTTGTTAAATTTGGGATCTTCCATCCTCTTCCCGGTTGGGCTTCAGGATGCGCCATCGAAGTACATTTCCCACGCTGGGAACTCCTCTTGAACCGAGAAGATGTCTTCATCAGGTAGCTCGGAGTCCAGTGTGGTGGTCCTCATTGAAGGGTGCTCCACCAAAAAATCTTCTAATACCTGGCCCTTGACGGCATTCTGAGGCACAAACTGAATTTCGAACTGTTGCAGGATGACTACCCATCGGAACAGGCACCCGGTCAGCATTGGGCGGCTAAGGATGTACTTAAGCGGGTTACTCCACGAGACCAAATGGACTTCATGATGTTGCAGATAATGTCGTAATTTTTGAACTGCGAAGAACAAGGCCAAACAACTCTTCTCGATGTTTGAGTATCGAGTTTCAGCATCGATCATGGTTCGGCTGAGGTAATAGAGATTGTTTTCACTGCTGGAATCATTTTTCTGCGCGAGGAAGGCTCCCACTGACCGCTCTAGGTCCGTCACGTATAGGATGAGAGGTATTCCTTCAACCGGTGGCATGATCACTGGTGGGCTCAAGAGTTACTCCTTTAGGCTGTCGAACGCCTCTTGATAGTCATCTGTCCATTGGTACGTAACCCCCTTCTTCATTAACCTGGTGAAGGGAAAAAAATTTCCTGCCAGGTTGGCTATGAACTGCTTAATGTATACCAGGTTCCCTTGGAATCCTATCAACTCAGTGAGATTGTGGGGAGGTGGCAGGCCAAGGATAGCCTTTGTCCTTTCGGGGTCGACTTCGATATGCCATGATGGCATACGACGAAATCTAGGAATTTCCCTAAGGTAACCCCGAAGGCACTTTTCAATGGATTCATCTTCAGGCTATGTTCTTGAAGTTTTTTGAAGACAGTTTCAAGGTCTGACAGGTGATCCGAGTGCTGTCTTGATTTGAACACCAAGTCATCCATGTAGCTTTTGAAGAATCTCCCTAAGAATGGTTTAAATATACGATGCATGGCGCGTTGATATGTGGTGCCAGCGTTCTTGACACCAAAGGACATGACCCTGTAACAGAATATTCCTTGAGGGGCTCTGAAGGTAGTGGATTCTTCGTCTTCTTGGGCCATCTGGATCTGATTATACCCAGAATAATCATCCATGAAAAATAGAGCCTCATACCCGACCGTTGCGTCGATTAATAATTCGGTAATCGGGACCGGGAAATTATCTTTGGGAAGTGCTGATTGAGATTCCTGAAATCGATGCAGACGCGGATTTGTCCGTTCTTTTTCTTGACAGGGAAAATATTGGCCAACCAGATGGGGTACTGGACCTCCTGAATGAATCCTGCTTTAATAAGCTTATTGACTTCAGCCTCTATTTTTGCAGAATGTGAGGGGTGCGTTCTTCTGGCGGCTTGTTTATAGCCCTGGTGGTCTTCTGGAAGACTTAAGTGGTGGTTCGCCACTTCAGGATCGAGTCCCGACATTTCTGTGTAATTCCAGGAAAAAAACATCTCGATGTTGCCTTAAGAAAGCGGTATATACCTCGTTCTCCTCAGGGGACATCGCTGCACTAACAAGAGTGGGCCTCGGGTCTTCCTCGGTACCCAGGTTTATTTCCCTAAGCTCGTCCATAGTGGTGGAGATACCTTCATCAAATGCGGAAGGTGCATCCTTGAGATCTTCATCCACTTCTTCTCCCAAATCCTCATCTTCTTGATTCGGTGAGGGGAGAGCTCTTGACTCGAGCTCCTGGGAGTCTGGAGGCGAGGCATTATGGGCATCCTCACTCAAGTATTCACCCCTAATTTGAGGGTCAGCAGTTGTTTCAGCACCGCTATGCTCGTGCGTCATGGCTGAAGTCATGAGGACAGTCGAGTGTGTGTCCAGGCTTGAATCCCTGCTCTCAACATGGTTGATGGGCAGTACATAGCCTCCGCCAAGTTACCTGAGGGGGTCATCAGGAACCATTTCCAGACCATTTGGAGCGGGTATCCATTCAATACCATCGAGTGAAGGCTTCTTTTTCTTTTTCTCATAAAACTCGGCGTCAATGTAGTGTGACTCAGAGAGCTCTAAAGGGGCCTTGTCAACGTGCAATGTCTCACTTTTTCCATTGACGCAATATTTGATACACTGGTGGTAGGATGAAGGAATGTCCATGTGTTTATAGAGACACGTCCTTCCAAGCAGTTCATTGAATGTTGTGTTCTACCGGACCACCAGGAATTCCGAGTAGGCCACAAGGTCGCCAAAATGGGTTTTAGCTTGATTTGTCCCATTGGATTCTATTCACTCTTTTCATAACTCAACATGGTTGTGGCTAAGGGGATTAGGTCATCCTCACTATATCCCAACTTGAGGAGTGTTCTTAGGGGAAGGAGGTTAACTCCGGAGCCATTGTCAATAAAGACTTTTTGGATCCCAGCATCATTTAGTGTGTCAGACACATATAGTGGTTTGATATTTCCTTGCATGATGGAATCTTCATCCTGATCGGTGAAGGAAATCACTGCATTGCATTTAGTTAGTCCATTCTTTGTCCGGTAAATCTCAGCAGTAGATACCTCGGTTTGGAACTCCTAGGGGCTGAGCAAGGCTTCAATAAGAACCTCCCTGAGATCTGATAACAAAATTAGGGCATCCAAGATTGAAATCTTGGCTAGTACTGACACCAACTGCTTAAGGATATCGTATTTTTTCTCCAACGGACGATGCTTCTCCGTTGGTGGGAGAGTTTTACTAGGCACTTTAGGAGTTGGATCACACGACGAGGAAGGACCGACCACGGGTTTGGAGGTTGGTGGTGTTCCCATGTTCTGGGGACTCGGCTTGTCCGGTCTGTTTGTGCGCACTAGGCGGCTAGACATATGTTCCTCCTCTGATGGGTACCGCAGAATGATAGGGCCAGAGTGGCCGCTTGTGGAGGTGGAGGGATATTCTTTCTCCTGTTGAGTCCATTGAAGGGCTCTCCCATGGGTTTCCGCGATATTAATGGTTTGGGTCGGGGTAAAACCATAGGGTTGGTTTCGGCCGCGACTGTGCCTTCCCCGGTATCCCCTGCCTCTGTGATTCCTCCTCCCGACCCCTTTTCGTCGGGAACTCAAGTTCATAACCATACCCTTCGTCGGGGAATGATTTCATTAGATGGATAACATTGATGGAACCAAAGATTAGCTCCTCATCCTGTGACAGGTCAACCTGGTCGGTTGTCCTTGATGGTGGCGTTTGGTGGGTCGGTGCCCGTGGCACCAAGTTTAAGAGCATAAAATCTGACACTGTCGGGGATAACTTTGGCCTCGTTGCAGACTGTTCTTCTTGCGCTTGTCTCCCCCCATTTTTATTATGCCTGGATGAATTGATGATGGAGGGTTGTGAGGCCGATATTGTTGGTCGCACGGCATTAGGGGTTGTTGGCGGCAACACTGGCTGTTGTAATTGAGATCGGAGTATGCCCTGAGCTCAGTTGATAGTCTTCCAAGTCATCTAGCTATCAAATTCCTACCCCTTCTTGCTGGTGAATTCCTGCCACCCCTCCCCTTCGTCAGAGTCAGTGGTAGAAATATATGTCACATGTGCTGGGGGTGGTCCCAGTTCGACCTACCCGGAGTCTACCATCCTTTATAGGAGTTATTTAAAGACAAATCATTATTGGATACTGTGTCCTAACATTCAATGGTAGGGACAGTAATTTGGCCTGTCATCGCGGTCGACTTCTTCAGGCTTCCTTGGATCTGGGAGGCGGAGCAAGTTTCAATTCATGGCGGTGATGAAACAGTCGCGGACTTGGTCCTCTCAGAACGAGTATACTTTTTGACTTCATTCCTCGAACTGGTTCTACTTTGATCCTCTCTGATCGTCCCGCTTGGGCGGAGGCGGCTGCTGATATAAAAGGGTCCATTGACGATTTGGTGGAGGCATAGGCATTGGAGCAGGTGCAGGGGCTGGCTTGAGCGTGACAGAGGATGCTTCAGCTCTAACTGCTCGCTTTTCAGGAGCCTGTGAGGTAATTCGGGACTTCATATTGGTCCACTGCAGGGAGTATTCAATTCTCTGGGCGATGGCCGAGAGATGGCGGAATCTGGTGGTGCACTCCACCGGTATGAGTGGTGTTCGTAGCTCATCTCGAAGTTTATCGATACATATGGCCAGCATCTCATCTTGGGGCATTGTTCTGTTCAGAGAGTAGGTCAGACCTTTCCATCTGGTGATGAAATCTGAGACCCTCTCGTTCTCCCTCTGTTTTCAATTCATGAGGTCGTTGACCATTTTTTTAGTCAACGTCAAGATGAAGTGGAACAGGAACTACTTTCGAAGGTCTTCCCAGCTTTTTATTGACTGAGCGGGCAGACTCGTATACCAGACGAAGGCAGATCCTTGAAAGGTCTGTACGAAGCATCCTAGTTTCACTGCTTCTTGTTGTTCCGGAGTTCCCATCATAGGGTCACAATAATACATGTAGTGCATAAAGTGTTGTTCTGGATCCCCTGAACCATTGAAAATAGGGAATACAGGGCTCCTGAAATAGGGTGTAGGAGGCGTGTTTCTCACCCAATCTGGGTAGGGCTTCCGCTCTGGTTGTATCAGAGCGCGTCAACCTTCCATTTCTTCCAATAGAGTAGTCAGTGCTTCAATGGTGATGGTGAGTCCCTGGTTTACATCCTATTAAGCCCGGTCTTGGGCGGGTGTAGCCCGAGGCATTGCCTGAGGATCCGGCTTGGCCGGCACCAAGGGTTCGTATGCCGTTTTTGACACCTTTTGAGGGTTCATACGTACTCGCTCTGGTTGCTTCCTAAGTGGAGGTAAGTCTTGGTATTCACCTGAATCCATGTTCAGGTAGTTGGACGGACCGGGCGCTTCATTGGGTGGGGGCCCTAACCATGATTCTTCTGTCGGGTAAAACCTTAGTCCTTGAGGTGCACTTGTTGGGAGTTCAAGGTGTGGCTCTTCTTGGGAAGCTCTTTCAATAAGACGGTTCCTCTGGAGTAGATTGGTGTTAAGTCTCCTCAATTCTTTCATTTCCTCCTCCTATCGGGCGAATCTCTCTTCGAGCGTAAGTGGCTCGTTTTTATCGATAGAAGGAGGCAGTTTAAGAGTAACCAATCCTTTATTATTATCCTTTTTGGAAGCTTACAGGGTAAGCAGAGGAGGGTTAGCTAGAAGGAAGGCCATATTTAGGGCGTCCCTCTGGTTCTGGGTGTGCACACCTGATGGTTCGTTGTGAGTCATAGCCTGACTGGAACCATCGTCTCCCGATCCATCCGGATTTTCATCATCTCTGGTGTCACCCATGGGGTTAGCCTCTATGGCATTGATGGATGCATATCGCGGGGTGGAGGAGACATCATCTTAAAAATAGGAAGAGGATCTCTCGCACCTTTTGATGGTCCTCCCCCTCCTGTCTCAGAATTGCTTTTGGACTCCTTGACGAAGGGTGACGTGGAGATTACTTTGGTGCATCCTTACAGTACGCCTCCCTCTTGAAGGGGATGGTGACTCAAAATACGGGATAGGGTAGGAACCTCCTCTTATGACTGTCCTCCCTAGACGATAAAATACTGATCCTCATGGGGGAGGTTGTTGTTGAGGTGGTAAAAATGCCCCCATCCCTGAGGGCTGGGGATGGCTTCGTTCCCTAGACGTTGAGTCTTTTCCCGTTTTTATTTGTCTTATAGGGGCATTTTTTGTTAAAAATTCCCCCATCCCTGCAGGCTGGGGTTGGCCCCGGATTTCGGCAGTGACTGTTGCTATTACTACTTGCCTGATCTTGCGTGCCCCCATTCGGGGGTGAACTGGATCTGATTTCGAGTTCACTCGCGACTCAATCCTCTCCAGGGAGGCTGGAAATGGCAGTTGATTGGCCTCTCTTAGGCAAGAGACTTGTTTTATGCTTTTGGTGTTCTGATTTAAGAGTTCTTGAATGGCTTGTTCCTGCCAGGCCTGACGCTTCTAGGACTTAATCAAGTCCTATCTCTGCTGGGTGTGTCACCTTTCCCGAATAGGGGGACCACTCGATCACTGTCTTTCCGTGATGGCGTTGCAAGACACTATACCGAACGGGTTCTTCTGGGAGAAGATCGGAGTGAAATGCAGAGATTCATGTTCTTCCCATCCTCTGATATGGACTCCTGTCGGAGCGTCGTCAATGAGGCGGCGCAGCTGGTGCAGTGCATGTAGGCAAGCTAACTCCATGTTTCCTTTACGTCTCTCAGGTTGCGGTTGTCGTGCCAAAGGAAGAGCTTCCAGGTCGATGTGACACAGGAGGTCTTCTATTGTCTTGACGTGATCTACATACCCGTCGTAGGGTAGGAAGCTTGATTTCATCCGGCGGAGGGTTGTCTATATATTATAGTGGATGTCGTGCACGTATTCTTCTGACAACTTTCTGGGTATGTCGAATTGAGAGGTGGTCGTGGGACAAAACATAACTGGGATATCATCTCTAGCTAGTCGTTTCCTCAGGTGCAACATGTCAGCATACTCATCCGCTAGTGATTATTCTACCTGGTCAGCCCAACTGAGGCGCTGACCGATAGTGTGGCCAGTGGAAGTGGGGCTGGTAGGTGTTGAATTATTATATGGGCGATTCTGGGGTGGTTCAGAAGATGAACTTGGCCCCTGACCGTCTCCTGATTGAAGAAGGGCATCATTGGCGACTAACTGGGATTCTAACATGATTGATCCCGTCCTTCTGAGTGCCTCGGCATATGAGGGCTTTTCTGTGCTTAATTCAGTAGGGGGAGGACCTTCCTGTCGATATGATATGTCATTGTAGGGAGGACCTTCACAATGGAAGCCGCAATGGCGAGGACTACCATTACTGCTTGACGTCTCACTGCATAGAGTACTTTTGTAGTGCATGCCCTGGAGAGGACCTCCAAGGCATGTCGCAGCAAGGGGAGGACCTTCTGGATGCGTAGCGTTATTACGGGGAGGGCCTTCGCAACAACTGCCATCATGGTGAGGATAACCATCATGGTTTGATGTTCGATGTGTATCCTGGGGAGGACCTTCGAGATACACTGCGACAAGGGTAGGACCTTCTTGTTGCTTGGGGCCACTGCGGGGAGAACCTTTGCAATGGCGGTCGTGGTGGCGAGGACTACCATCACGGCTGCTTTAATGGAGAGGAATACCATCACGGCTGCCGTAGGGAGAATATCTGTGGGGTACACCCTGGGGAGGGCCTTCATAATGTACCGCAATGAGGGGAGGGCCTTCTTGTTGCTTGACGTCTCTATGGGGAGGACCTCCGTTATCAGGGTGGCGAGGACTACCACTGTGATCTGATGCCCGGCTTTGCGAAGTGTCGTCACAATGTAACCCCTGGGGAGGACCTTCAGGGTAGGCCACGACAAGGGGAGGACCTTCTTGTCGTGATGAGACGTCACTGCGGGGAGGGCCTCCGCAGTTGCGAATATGATAGCGAGGACTACTATCATAATATGTGGTCCCACTTCATGGAGAGTGCTTACAGTGTATACCCTGGGGAGGACCTTCAAGGTGGACCGCAACAAGTGGAGGGCCTTCTTGCTGCTCAATCTTCTGGTCACGCGGAGGGCTTCCGTGACTCGCATCAAAAGAGAAGCTCTCGTGATCGATCGTTATATGCCTGTGGGGGAGTCCCTCACGGGTGCTCTGGGGAGGACCTTTAGAGATGCTGGTAGAAACATTGTGGGGAGGACCTTCGCAAATTCTACTGCTACTCCCATAATATGGTAATGGACAGGCAGGGTTTTGAGCCTTCGATATGTGCTTAGTGGTATTGGGAACCCCAGCTTCTAGCAGATCGGAGTCATGAACCCCCTCTTTATTTTCCGGTTTCCTTCAGCGCGTTCGGGGCTCTTTCTTGCGGGCAGCAGGTACCGTCTGCTGTTGATAACAGCCTTCACCTTTGGGTCCCTTTCTAATTGGGTCCCATGATGTTGTTGGGATATGCCAACGAACATATTGACTTTTAGCAGGGATATATGCTTTTTCTGGAGAATCCACCGTGATGGACGGGTGTCCCCGAGTTATAATGAGTTAAGATGCTCGATCTGGTTTCCCTTGTATCGCGGAATATAGACGACGACCATCCTGGGTGGAAGCAGGGATGCAGATCTGCTCTGAGGCGGCTATCTCATCTCTTAGATGAGTCGCCTCAATTGGGGAGACGGGTTCACGGGCCAGAGTCCTTATTGTTTCCTATAATGAAATTACATTCTGGAAAGTCTGCAATATATGATCTGGGATCGATACCTACTCCTCCATCATTGACAGGATATGCAGAGAGACATCTTTGGCTGGAACAGGTATGAAGTCCCATTCCAGTATCGGATTAGGAATATCCTGCTCTGTTCCTCCTGTGGTCAGTGGGTACTGATGATTCTCCTATGTCGGGGCAGGTGAACGAATATGCCCCTGGGATGGGATATGCCGGTTTATCTCTGTATTTTCCACCACATCAGGATGGCAGACTTTACTTGCATCTACAGGGAGATGGCCCGGCATATGTTGGTTTCCCACCGTATCGAGTCAGTGGCCTTTGTTGGAAGGGAGACGTGCCCGCCTATTAATTACCGCCACATCTGGATGGAGGTCTTTGTTGATCACCACCATGCCGGGATGGTTGGCGTCAAGAGCATTTGTTAGGAGCTAGTCCTGCAGGTGCTGGGTCACCACCACATCGGGTTGGTGTGCTTCATGACCCTAGGTAGGGAGAGGTGCCTACCGGGTAGGTGTCGTCCTGTGTGAGCGATGGGCTTGATGGAGCTCGGAGGGGATGCGTGCCTGCTCGTATGATGCCGCCATGTCTGGATGGCGGGCTTTGGAGGAGCGAACAGGTGTATGTGAATGTTCGTGATATGTCTCTATGACTGGGCAGCGGAGCTCCTCCTCAGGGACAAGGGTGATGACTGGTCCCTGATTGTACGCTTTCCGCCATCATCAGGCGGTCCGAGGGGCCGGAGCTCAGGGAGCATGGGCTTGGATCCTCGGGGCGACATCCTTCTTATCTTGAGGATGTTGAGTCACGGCGTGACCATGATGAAGTCTTACGGCGGGGTCCTTGGAGCGGAACCCCTGTTCAGTGGGGATGAAGTCCTCGGTGTCGACCTCATCTGCCTCCCTAAGATAAGTGAGGTACGCGTTGTCTCGTTCCAGGGATAGAATCCCGAAATGGTTTGAGACGGCAATAGGGGCCCTCTGGATCTTCTTTTGTGGTCATTGTTGGGAAAGCGACCGGAAAGTCCTGGCAGATTGGAGGGCATGCATGGCCGCCTCCACCGTTGGGAGAGTACCGTTCAAGTGGTACTCTCAGATCAATGCATCTGAGACCCAGCATTGAAGACGCTGGGTAGGTGACGGGGTCCTCCGTTGGTGAGGAAGTCCGGTCATTGCATTTTTGGAAGCATGCGCTTGTGAGTTCCTTTGTGACACCATTGGATCTAAGGGAGTTCTGAGTGGTACCTAAAAAATATTTTAACAAATACAAACAGATAACCCATCAAAGCAGCATCTCATGATCCCATGCATAATTAATGACCTTTCTTGGCCCTCTTTGTGAGTATAAAGGGAGAACAGGGTGGGATTAGGTTAAATCTGTCATTCTTGGTTAAAGATTTATGTCGGGTTCACCATTTTTTGTCTCACGGCGCATGACAGGATCGTGGGGGAGAAACGTGCGCTACCCGACGGTTGATTAGAGAAGATTGGGTTCTGCTTAATCAATCATATCGAGTGCACTGTTTTCGCCTTGAAATGCCCAACGGTTCCATATCCATCAATACGTGGACCTGCTTTCCAAAGGCAAGCATTCGCTGGGTGGTTTGACCAACGATGATTAATAACTCACATTGGTCGAGAGGATGGGAATTCGGGCTCATCGTACCCTTTTGAGTGGAATTATTGCATGTTCTGGGACTCTCTTATAGATTTAAGACATATTCATATGTTCACAAATCTTTTTTTTATACCCAAGCATAGTATCTAAGGATTACTCCTGGTTGGAAATGGTCAGCTGGATACAGGGGTTCGGAATCATTTAGGCCTGAGGTTTACCATCCCTCGTTGGATTAATGACCCCGAGGAGTCTGGACTCATTGAGAAGGAACTGGTTTAAATCCTCGTAACCAAGAACTCTGGAGTTTATTGTCATCCAAGGGGGACAGATAATGACTTTGAGCGTTTGGATCGAACCCGTGGTATGGGCCTCCTACGTATCCCTGTGAGAGGAATCAGAATTCACGTAGTTCGGTTTGGTATGGGGCTTACGCTTTAAGGCGGACCAAGGTGTGGGTAAATCGACGTAAAGGGGGTCGGAATGACCGACTGTTGGAATTGAACCTTAGGGAGGCTTCCTATGTACCATTCCTAGGAGATAGGGATCAAATTCCATGTAGTTCGGGCGGGGGTGTCGGAGAACCGACCTGAATGTGGACCCGGGGGTCCGATGGTGATCGGTCTTGAACCTCTTGGAGGCTTCCTACATATCCCTATGGTGGGGAATCAAAGTCCACGTAGTTTGGATTAGCATGGAGATTACGCTCTGAGGAATCCCAGGGTAATGGATTGGGGCTTACACTCTAAGGAGGCCCAGGGTGGATGTCATGGTTGAAGCTTACTCTAAGCTCACGTGAGTCATGCTCGGTGTGAGAAATAAGAGGCAGCAGGGACCAGAAGATCACGTCACGTAAGGTGCGTCCGTGGGAAGTGCGATGGGTCTTATGAGTGGGGGTGGCCCAAAAATTCAAGGCTTACTCCGAGATAGATTCCCATGGTGATAAATCCCAGCGGGAAAGGGACTTGTCCCCGAAGAAGAATGGAGCAGCACCCTTCCCCACTACGCCCTTTCTTGGCTATGGACGTGGGGAAGTACAGAGGTGCATGGGTGCCTCCTTCTGATGGGTATTCCTCCACTCCCTGTGGAGGGGAGAAGTTCCCCAGTCCTAACTAGTGGAGGGGCAGAAAGGGGACTCTCGAGATCGGACTCCGCATTAATGTGGGAATGTGAACCCAGGAATGCTTCAGGAATCCGCTCAAGGGACAGAGAAACCCCTTTGCCCTCGCTTACCATGGGTATGTGAACTCAAAATTGTGCATTGATGCACCTGAAGGTTACATCACACGGGTCTGGTGGCTCTGGTGGAGGTCTCGGCTCGGGGCCGATGAATGGGCCAATGAGGGGGTTGCGAAAGATCAGGCCGGATTGGAAGGATTTTATCTGGCTCGGGGAATGGGAACTCTAAAGGATTTGGCGAACCACACGGGTGTATGAGGGGTGGCGCCCTTCGCATAGGAAGGTGCTACGTGGCTGGAGAGGTCGTCCGTGAACCAGGATGGTTCGCGAACTGATGGTCATCCCGCGAAACAAAGTGGTTCGCAGCTTCGGGTTTGGCCAGCGTACCAGGTTGGTACGCGGAGCGGTCCACGCGAGCAGCGGCGTCTGAGGGCGACGTCAGTCAGAGGTTCTTCAGTCGGGGCTTTTCCCACGTAGGAGGGTGCTACGCGGTGCAATTGATCGGAAAAGGGGCATAAACTCCATTTTCCGCGGGGAGTGCATCTAAGGAGGGGCCATGGTTCGCGGTCTTCTTTTCTTTTTTATTTTAAGTTCATGGTTCACCAAGTTGTTATGCGTTTTTCAGTTCCTTATTAATTTGTTTCCAGCTTCATACCTGTTCTGGTTCGCGAACTGGAAATTTTCTGTTTGCGATATCCTAAGCTCCTTCCTTCAAAATCCTTCCACCCTAATCTGAACGATCTCCCTTTTCTCTTCCCCCTCCATCTCCTTTTATAGAGTGGGGAAAGAGATGTATCTGTGGTCATGAAGCACCTTTTGTGGAGACCAATGACCGGAAACTCGGTTTATGGATGACTTGGTCAATCTGTAACTCGCGGGGGGCATTGAACGCACCTCCCCTGCGAACCAAACTAGCTCGAGGAGTGCTTCGTGACCGCATAGGGTTCTGCCTCCATTCTGCGAATAACAGCGGATGCGGCCCGGGCTGGTTGACGTGGTTCGCAGCTGGGGCGGTTCGTGATAGTGGACCGGGTTGGCGCCCGTCCTGCTTCGTGCCTGTGGAGGATCCCCGCATCTGTTCCGTGAACGACAGCGGTCTGCGGAGGGGACGCCTCGCGGAACCGGCCGCATATCGTTATCATTGGACCGGTCTATGGATCGGTTCGTCTTGTTCCATCCGTTGAGTATTCTCCATACTTTTCCCCAATTCTTTGGGGGGAAATTGGGTAGAATCTACCTTGAATTAAAGGGGATTCTCATTCTCCTTTGCGGATTTTTCAGGACCCTACACTCTAATACCATTTGTAATGAATTATCCCAGTCTTCTACTGACCTGGTACTCGACCTAGTCTACCACTAGGCCTAAAGGGTGTTATTGGTCCCCAAGGACTGACAACTAGTGCCTAATAATCAAAGGAACCATCTTGGGAATTATTTCACCCCAAAATTAGAGTTAACAAAAATATAGATCATTTACCAAAAAAAATTCATGGACCATCCACACTTTAGATGTCTGTGAAACATCAAGTAAGAATTACAAAAAATAAGATGATAAAAAAAACGATACATATCCAACAATAATGATTAAACCAATCTATATAAATACACGACATAATTTATAAACACAATAATAGAATAGGGAATAATAATAAATTATAAAATAAACTAAAAAATATACAATGGTGTTTGTCTTGGCTGATATATCATCATAGCCAAAATAAAAAAAAAATAACCCAACCCAAAGCCAACTCCATAGAATATCCAGTTGCTCACCAAATCCTAAATCACCCATGAATCATCCCAAAGAACAAAACCTAAATCTAGATAAAACCTAGAACACTAAATATATATGTGTGTGATAGAGATATGTCTATGTATCCATATATGTCACCACCCACCGAGTCAATGAAAAAACTTTATATAAGCATGTCATGATTGCTAGTTTAAAATACAATAATGAAAAAAATGTTTTCAATTTTATAATTCATAATAAAAACAAATCATATTTTACCATTAAATAAACCTGGTGACTTTATCATTCTTAAATCCAATATAATTACTTTAAATAAAACAAGTCTTATCAATTCCTTTCAAACCCATTTCAAAAACATACCTGCCCAAAAATAAAAGATCATAATCAAGTAACACCTCAAGGTTAAGAAGAAGTATAAAAATAGGAAACAATTTGAAGATTACTCTAGAAACAAGCATAATGGGATAAAATAATGAATATGGAAACCCTATGTTAAAACACTTATCAAGGTATAAGATTCATGGGATATTAAACTAGCCACTCAAGTGATACAATCCTGAACTAGAAACAAGAAACTTAGGTTTACCTCAAATAACCTTCTCATCCTAGTATTCTCGTTGAACTATTCAGGCCCTAACACCATCCTATGAGTGTGATACTACCATGTGGAACCATCTGGGCACACTCATCTACCAAATTCCACTCTAGTTATACACAATATTAACTAGATTTTTCACTCATTCAGGACTCTACTTAGTTACTTAGTATTCCGATGTCTAAACAACCAATGAAGGAGGTTAGAAATAAATCCAATGAAATACATATATGAATACAAACAATATATCACACCTTACCTCCTACACACTCATATATAACAACCCTTTTTACATCATACATCCATTGAAAACTGATAAACAACCACTAACAAGCACAACCAATATAATGGGTAATAAAGAGGAACTCACAAGCTCTAAACCAATTTTAAAGTTCTGAATGGGACTTTAAACAAAATTTAAGTCAAGATGTTAAGTCATCTTCCTTTCATTTGAAATTCAAAATTTTTAATAATTTGAAATCATTTAAAAACACGCCCTTTTAAAACAATAAGTACCCTTTGAAAATCACCACAAATGCGTTTGAAAATCATAAAATAAGTCCCAAGGCATCTATTTACATCAAAACCATTTAATAAAACACCTTTGACCTTTTCTAAAGAGGCTTGTTGAACCCAAAAACATTCATTTCAAATGAAATTCAAAGTCCATCCATGAAACCCTTTATGCTAAGCCAAGAAAACCCATGAAACCCATTTTTATTTTCATCCAAATCATTACATATAACTATGATATAATAAAAAAGAATTTATAATTCAAAATCAACTCATAAATTATATAATAAAGGATAGGCCATAAAAACATATAACTTGGTCTGGGTGGTAACCAACTATAATGTTTCACCTTTGATATCAAAGTCCCATTAGAGTAAGAGAATGATTTCTACAAGCCCTAGACATAAAAATCTATATGATTAATTATAAAAAATCTATAAAATAGTCCAAAAAGACCCATGGGGTTTATTGGAGGAAATTAAATCAAGATAAAGGAAATAAATATATAAAATAAAAAGGAAATAAATAGATTGTATCAAGAATATGGGAGAAAACAAGAGACAAATATAAATGAGATGGATATCGAAGAGGATGTAAGAGAAATAAATGTACCTGGAGTTCATCCAAGTTAATGGGGAAAATAGAATCCCTTAGGCATTAAAATTGAGGAGGGGAAATAAGAATATCAAAATTTTAAAGTTCTAGGAAACTCGTATGGTTAACCCACATAGTTGAACAAGTCTTGTGGTAACTATGAATCCCACACTAGAAAACCAAAAACTCCCACACATCTTCCCCTAAAAACCCCACATGGTTTGACTAACCTTGCACTAACCATGCCAAATGAAAATACTAAGAATTTTATCACTATCGCACGAGCACTATACTATTTACCTAATCATGCAGGCTAACCATGAAACCACTAAAAACTTTAAATTTTTCAAATTTGAAGACCAAAAATTACCAAAACATAAAACAACCCTAAATAATATAAAATGATATCAAATAACTCCATAGTGACATGATAGGTGTCACAAAAGAACCTAATTTCCCTAGGGTAACTTGATGAAATCTATGGGAATAGTTTTTCGGATGGTTTGGAAAGTAACTTGGGAATCCATGGTGGTTTAAAATAATTAAAGTATTGGACACCATATTGTATTGGAATAATAAACTCAATTACATTGGCTGAAACTTCAACACCATAATATCTAGAGGTTTGGGATTTCATAATTTTTCATCTTAATGTGAAGAACATGTTATAACAGAGAAATTAATACCAAAGCTTAACCATGTTAACATCGGAAGATGTGAAATATATGTTATAGGGAAACCGAGTAGGATTTCCTTCAATTTAGATGGATGGAAGCTTAGATATCAGAAATTAGAACTTTTTTATAATAATTTTTAGTGACATTCTTGTAATGAACCATACTTTTTAAATGATAATTTTTTTATAAATAAATGTTTGTTATATTATATTATATAAGTATTATACATGTATAGAACATAGAGAAACCAACAAAACTTTAATTCATTAATAAATTTCATTACATTAGTCTATTAAAAATCAAATAAAAATTCCAAACATTACAATTGGATAGAAAATATAAAATAGAAAAAATAAAATGGGAAAATATGGATCGCCTCAATCTATTAGAATCATTACCCCCATGGAAAAGACTATAGGAAAGAAAAAAATATTATTAAACCAATTAAAATTATATAAAATTTAAATATTTATCCTTGAGTTGAATTGAGGTGAATAATTAATGAAGGGATTAGTTAATATTTATAGGAGAAAATGTGATCATCGGAATAGTAATGTGATCATTGGAATAGTAACATGACTATTGGAATAGTAACCTGGCCATTGGGAATAATAAACTAACCATTGGGAATAGTAACTTGTCCGTTAAAATTTTCCAAGTGTTTTTTTTGGTAATTTTCTTAAATACTTCAATTTTTAGGTGAATAGTAAAAATACATTTTTTGACTTAACCTGTATATCTTAAATTACATCATTCCTGATGTAATAATGTCATAATCATTTATAAAACTTGAGTTTTGGCCAAAATATATTTAATTTTATAAATTATTCATTAAAATAAAATAAAATTATTTTCTAAACATAAAAATCATTTTCCAAAACCTAAAGTCAAAAGTGATCCCTTAAAATAACAATTTTTCTTTTTTCACTTTCCTTTTTAATAAACTAAGTGAATTTAAATTATAAAAGTTTTTAAAGTCCTAAAACCATTCTATTATATTTATATATTATATATATTTTCAAAAATTCACTATTACAATTTTTACCTTTGATATAATATTTTATGTAATATTTTATTCTAAAAATACCCCTCTCCTCATGTGTAAGTAAGCCCTATCCCTCCCCTTAGAAAACCACTCCTCCCTCACTTTCTAAAACAAAATATCTACCCAAATACTCACTATAAATACCCTTATAATACATAAGGACATTTTTTAGTAAACCAAATCCAATCATTAAAGGATTTTTTATGTCATATAAGAGAAGCTACACTGAGGAAAGAGTAAGTTTCTATCAACTCCTCTATTTTAATTCTTCTCTTTATTCTTTTCCCAATTCCTTTTAAAAAAATATTATAAAATTAATTTGGTAGTATGTTAAAATTAATTATTTTAACCTACTATAAGTATCATAATTATGAAATTTATAAATTTTAATTTTCCCTTTCCTTCTCTTTCGACAATGCCCAATCAGCGGTTAGTTAATCTCGAATGAGGATATTGCCAATACTTTTCTTATTACCAAACCTATAGTTGGTTGAAATAAATTATTTATTATATATAAAGGTATAAATATATATTTTTTAATCTTATGTAATTAATTCCACTAATGTAAAAATGAACTTGAACAAAAATAGAGGAATTAAAACAAAATAGGAAAATTGAATAAAAATATGATGTGAAAAAAAACAGACATTTAACCAAGAGTTTTATAAATTAGAATCTAATAATTATAATGGATAAATATTGGAAAAAATGAAAATAATAAAATTATGAAACTATTTTTTATTAAACCTAATTTTATTATTCAAGAGGTAGAAAAGTGATTAAATAAAGCAGGATTTAAGGTAAGGGGATCCTCAAACCCAAATCATTTTCTTTGGTTTACCCCTCTTTCATGACATCTTCATTATTGATATTCCTATAATTTTCCTTAAAAATAATTTCATAATAATTCCCTTTTATTTTGGGGATATACATGTTACCACCTTGATTTATAATCCAAGTAAAAGATTTTCCAAAAACCTTTTTTTTCAAAATACATATTTTACTCCTCTTGAGTTATTTCATATTTATTCAAGAATGATGATGTTTATTCCAAATATGTTTTTCCTTATTCATTTGAGAACCCCAAGTTTATTCATGAAATTATTCTAGATGAAATCATTATGAAAATCATTCCTTTCAATGGGTTATTTAATGACTATGATTGTTATAAGTTCTATTTGGTATGCATGATTATATAAATATTATGATGTGACGGGTGGGCTCATTATTATATAGCCCTCCAATTCATTGGGTAATGTGATTAATCTCATGATATAATGTGTATTATGTGTGGATATGATGCTAGATTTTTTCATAATAATGATTTTATGATCTTTTCATATATGTTATGTGTGAACATGATGTTAGCTTTATTCACAACTATGTGTGGTATTTGACCACTATGACATGATCTTTCATCTTTATTCATATTCCACATTCCATTCCTTTATCTAGTTTTTTCCTCAAAGTTATTAGTATTGCACTATAATTATGATATGATGATTATTATTATTCTCACCCATGTAATATTAATCCATGTCCCTTATTCATCCTCTTACTGGGATTTTAATTCTCCCTTTTCTTTGATGTATATCCTCATATGACTACATGTAATAAGGATAATGTGATCTTCTAAAATGATAAAGAATAAGGATTTAAATAAATGTTTGTGATTTATAATTTATAAGTGATGTATGATCCTAATTTTCCCAAGATACTAAACCTTTAAATCGTTGAATGTATAATTATTATGTTGTTTATCTTTAAAATGATGTAATAGTCATGTAAAAAAAGTATGTTCTCTATAGTTGGTATTAGAGTAGTGATTAAGTTAATTTGGGAATTAGGATTAGAAAATGTTATTGACAACCCTTAGGATAATTCTAATTATATTTAAACATCTAAGAGTCTTTGTTTTAGAAAATGGATAAACAAAAGGATCCCATAAGATATGCCTTTATAGTTAATTGTGTATAAGAATAAATTATTTATTCATGCTTTGTTGACTTATGTTTTTTTCATAACTTTTCTATTTTATAAAATGGTATAAACTAGTAGAAATGAGGCCAACAACCCATGCGAGGGACAATGAAATGATTATATGAATGACATCTCTAATTCCATGGGAGGTGGAGTTCAAAATTTTATAGAAATGCTTACCTATATTTCTCAAGCTATAAACAATAACCTAAATCATTTAGAACATATTAATTTACCAATAAGGATAAATTGTCTATTGATTATTTTATGCGGTAAAGGACACCAAAATTTAGTGGATCTTATGATCCACTTGTCATGTAATAGTGGGTTAACTCAATGTATAAGATATTTTCTATGATCCTTCAGTCTAAGAAGGAGAAGGTGACTCTGGCCATCTATCATTTATATAAAGAAGACAATCAATGGAATTCATTGATAAATAAAACCAATCTAAAGGATGAAATAGAATAGATGCAGTGGGAAGACTTTAATAAAATATTTCTTAATAAGTATTTCCCTTGAAATCTTTGAAAAATATAGAAATATAATTTATAGAAATGTAGAAAAAAAGAAGTTGAATCCATTATGGATTATGAGAAAAACTTTACAAGGCATGAAATATATGCTTTGAGTTTTGTTATCAATAATTATAGAAAAATAGATAGATTCTTTGGTAGTTTATATCCAAACCTTTTAGAGGCACTAGATATCCTAGACTTTAGGAATTATGAATAAGTGGTTAAATTTGCTCTTAGAGTAGATATGGAGTTTTTAGATTGGTTATTTAGACATGGGGATAAGAAGAGAAGAATAGGGTTTCAATCTTGTGGGTAAAATGAAAAAGGAGGAAATAGGATCCAACCACCCATGTTTCAAAAATGTGGGAAGAAGAATCATGGGAATTTCTTTAAAGGGGTGGGGAAATGCTTCAAGTGTGGGAGAGAAGGCCACCAATCTCATGAATATCTATCAGACATGAAGAAGCTATGAAATATGATTGAGGAAAGTAAGGAACCTTCTAATGCGCCACCCATGGTTCAATGCTTCAACTATAGGCTACAAGGGAACTTTTCAAGACAATGAACTAAATCATAGGTCCTTGTGGGTAATCAACATCATCAACCACTAAATCCAAATGATAAAGGTAAATCTTATGCCATCACTACTACTAAATTGGAGAATGAAAATGAAGTCATACAAGTTATAATTTCTATTCACTTAAGAATAGAAAAATATTTATTTGATTATGGTTCTAATATTTCCTTTATATCATGCAAGTTTCTTAGAACTGTTGAATCAAACCCTAAAAACCTTGAAGTATATATGTAAATAAAAACACCTAATGGTGAGATTATTATAACCCAAGTGTTAGAATCTTCTCCTATAAGAATCTGTGAAAATATTCTTCTATAAGATATTGTAGTCCTTTCCCTGGTGGAATTTGATGCTATACTAGTCATAGATTGGATATCATTATATATATAATTCATCAACTTCTAGTAAAAGGAAATATATTTTCATATTCTGAACCATCCCATGTTCCTCTATAAAAGTAAGGAAGATCATGAATCTACTTTTGAAAATCCCTCAATGGTGTGGGTAATGATACCTTGTGAAAAAGAATACCTTTCCCAAATGTTTAAGTCAAAGGAAATTATCAACCTTGAGGAAATTCACATTGTTAGGGAATATACTGATATATTTTCTGAAGAATTGTTTGGACTTCCCCCATATTGTGAGGTATATTTCTCAATAGAACTTATACCTGGAGCCACTCTTAACTCTAAATTCCCCTATAGGATAGCCCTGATCAAACTGTAGAAGTTAAAGAAGTAGCTGCAATATAATTTGGAAAATGGATTTACACACCCTATTTTATCAACTTGGGGTGTTCTAATGCTCTTTATCAAGAAAAGGGATGGATAAATGCGGTTATATATCGATTACCGAGAGTTCAATAACATCACCATAAATAATAAGTATCCTCTACTAAAGATTTATGACTTGTGTGATCAACTACGAGGAGCTCAATACTTCTCAATGGTGGATCTTCATTCTAGATATCATCAGTTGAAGGTAAAAAATGAATATATTCAAAACACTACTTTACGTATAGGGTATAGACACTATAAGTTCATAGTGATGCCCTTAGGACTTACTAATTCCCCCTAAAATCTTTATGGAATTGATTAATAGGGTCTTTAGAGACTACCTCAACAAAATTTTTGTAGTGTTTATTGATGATATTATCATTTACTCCAAGATCAAAGCGGAACATGAATATCATTTAAGGATTGTGATAGTGACATTAAAGAAGGATAAAATATATGCAATATTTATCAAGTGTGACTTTTGCATGTAGTAAGTCACATTCTTGGGGCACGTGATCATAAGTGGGGGAATTTTTTAGACCCTTCAAATAAAAAATTAATTTAGGAATGGTCCATAACCACTAGTGTCATAGAAATATTTAGTTTTCTTGGATTAATAGGGTGCTACTAGTATGTTTTGAGAAATTTATTATGATTTTATATCCAGATAACTAAGTTAACATGAAAAGGGGTAAAATATTTCTATATGTAAGAATGTGAGGAAATATTTTAGGATCTCAAGAAGAGGCTAATCACTACTCTTATACTCACACTACCAAAAAGTGGTAATGTTTTTTAATATACTCTGGTTCTTTAATGAGAATATTCATTTGTGTACTCATGCATAATGTAAAAATAATAAGCTATTACTCATGAAAATTGAAGATCCATGATCAAAACTACCTAATACGTGATTTGAAGTTAGTAGCTATGATCATTGCCTTAAATATTTTGTGTCACTACCTCTATGGTGAGAAGTGGGACATATATATTGATCATAAGAGTATAAAGTATGTATTCACAAAGAAATCACTCAGAATGAATCAAATAATATAGTCAAAGATGATCAAGTATTACAATTACTATATTCACTACCATCTTGGAAAGGAAAACATGGTATCTAATGCTCTTATTATAAAAGAACATACCACTCTATTTATGATTCGGATTGAGAAATACCATATCTTTATGAATATACAAATTATGGATATGTAAATCATAATGGCAGGGAATACATCCTACCCTTCATAAATTATTTCCCAAACTTTTATCCAAGGTAAGATCATGGAGGCACAAATAAATGATCTTGATCTTCAAAAGAAGTTGAAAGAAGTTACATAAGGGAAGCTTCATGAATTCCATATCAATAATGATGGTGTGATTCAGTTTGGAACTAAGATTTGTGTTCCTTCATCACTTGAGATAAAGAAGAAACTATTGGATAATGCACATAGCTCATATTTATCTATCCATCCTAGAAGTACCAAGATGTATTGTGATCTTAAATAGCACTTTTGGTGGGAAAATATGAATAAAGAGATTACAGAGTAAATCTCTAAGTTCTTAGTATGTCAGAAAGTTAAAGCAGAGAGATAGAATTATAAAGGGATGATGTAACCATTTCCTATACCAACATGAAAATAGGATGATGTAACTATAGAATTTTTCATTGGTCTCCTGAAGAAATCCAAAAGAAACAATATGCTATGGGTTATAGTGGATCGACTCACCAACATTATCCACTTCATCGCTATTTAAGAATATTTCTTACTTGAAAAACTTTCCAAGATATAAGTGAAGGAATTGGTGAGGTAGCATGGGGTTCCACTTTCAATCATTTATAATTATGATCCAAGGATCACATGTAAATTTTATAGAAGCCTACAACATTCTTTGAGTAATGAACTGAATTTCAGTACATCCTATCACCTCCAAACTGATGGCCAATTTGACATTATTATTTAGACACTCGAGGATATGATAAGATCTTACTCAATGGAATTTAAATTTATATGGGATCAACATATCCCATTAGTTGAGTTCTCAAACAAAAATATTTTCCACATGAGTATTCATATGGATCCATATGAAGCTATATATGGGAAGTTATGTATAACTCCTACATTTTGGGATGAAGTTGGTGAACGAAATCTACTTGGACTTGATCTTGTGAAAGAGATGATAAAGAATTTTCAATCCATCCAACAACATATAAAAGTTTCTCAGAGTCATAAAAAGTGTTATTCTAACAAACATCAAAGGTAATTGGATTTTAATATTAGAGACAAATTTTTCCTTTGAATATCACCATGTAAGAGATTCATGCAGTTTGAAAAGAAATAAAATCTTAGCCATAGGTACATTGGGTCCTTTGAGATCCTTGATTGCATAGGAGTAGTGGATTTTCGTCTTACACTTCCACCAAATATGACTGAAGTTCATTATGTGTTCCACATATCTCTGCTAAGAAATTAAATACCCAACCCCTCACATGTATTTAATTTGAAGGTGGTACAACTGGAGAATGACCTCTCATATGAAGAGGAGTTGGTGAAGATCTTAGATCATAGAGAAAAAATTCTATGCAACAAGAAAACTCACCTTATAAAAGTTATTTAGATGAACTGTAAGTATGAAGAGGCATCATGGGAACCATAGTAAACAATGAAATAGAAATACCCTAATCTATTCTCAACTTATAATATGAGTTAAAATTTTAGGGAAGAAGTTTCTAAAGGGGGGTAAGAATGTATCGAACCATAATTTTTAAATGATAATTGATCCATAAATAAATGTGTGTTATATTATATTATATAATTATTATACACATATATCACATAGATAAACCAACAATACTTTAATTCATTAATAAATATTATTACATTAGTCTCCTATGAAACTAATGAAATTTACAAACATTACAATTGGAAAAAATATATAAAATTGAAAACATAAAATGGGAAAATATAGATCTCCCCAATCTACTAGAATCATCACCCCCATGGAAAACACTATAGAAAAGAAAAAAAATATTATTAAACCAATAAAAATTATAGAAAATGGAAATATTAAACCTTGAGATTAATTGAGGTGGATAGTGAATGAAGGAATGAATTAGTATTTATAGGAGGAAATATGACTATTGGAAGAGTAATGTGACTTTTGGAATAGTAACCTAGCCATTGGTAATAGTAACCTAACCATTGGGAATAGTAACCTAACTATTGAAAATTTCTAAGGGTGATCTTTTATAATCTTTTGAAATACTTCAATTTTTAGGTGAATACTAAAAATACAATTTTTCACATAACCGGTGTATCTTAAATTACATCATTCATTTTGTAATATTTTCCTAAGAATTTATAGAACTTTAGGTAAATAAAAAATATATTTAATGTCATAAATGAGTCATTAAAATCCAATAAACTTAATTTCCAAACCTAAAAAGCGTTTTCCAATACCTAAAGTCAAAAGTGATCCTTTAAAATAACAATTTTTATTTTTCCACTTTTCTTTTTAATAAAATTATTGAATTCAAATTATAAAGTTATTTAAAGTCATAAAACCATTATATTATATTTATATATTATTTATATTTTTAAAAATTTACTATTACTAGTCTTTCCTTTGATATAATATTTTATTTAATATTTAATTCCAAAAATACCCCTCTCCTCAAGTATAAATAACCCCTATCCCTCCCCATGGAAAACCACTCCTAACTCACTTGAAAAATAAAAATTTCTACCCAAATCATACATATCAATCCCCTTATAATTCCTAGGTATGTTCTGGAGTAAACTAACTCCAAACACCAAGGTATTTTTAGTATTGTACAAGAGAAGCTACACTGAGGAAACAGTAAGTTTCTATCAACTCCTCTCTCCTTTTTTATCTTTATTTTTTCCCCAATTCCTTTAAAGAAAAATCTTATAAAATTAATTAGGTAGTATTTTAACACAATATTTATGATTTTAGACTACCGTAATTATCATTATTATGACATATATAAATTTTAAATTTCTCTTTCTTGCTCTTTCGGCAATGTCCCTTCAATGGTCGGTTAATCACCAATGAGGACATTGCAAATCCTTTTATTATCACCAAATATATGGTTGGTTACAATAAATTATTTATGATATATTAAGGTATAAATATGTGTTTTTTTAAGATTTTTTAATTAATTCCACTAATTTATAAATTGCCTTGAACAAAAATAGTGACATCGAAACAAAACAGGAAAATTTAATGAAAACATGATATAAAAACAATTAAAATTTTACAAATCGTGTTATAAATTAGAATCTAATAATTATAATGGATAAATATTGGAATAAATGAATATAATTCACTTATGGAACTATGTTTTAATAATTCTTATTTTATTATTCAGGAGGGACAGTGACAAAATAAAGCAGGATTTAAGGTAATAGGATTCTTGAACCCAAATCTATTTCTTTGGGCTATCCATATTTCATGAAATATTTAATATTGATATTCCTATAATGTTCCTTAAAATCATTTCATAATTCTACCCTTTTATTTTTTAGATATAAATTTTACCACCTTGATTTATAATCCAAATACAAATATTTTCCAAAAATACTTTTCTTTCCAAAACACACCTTTTACTCCTATTGAGTTGTTTCTTGTTCACTCAAGAATGGAGATGTTTATTCCCAATATTTTTTTCTTATTCATTTAGGAACCCCAATTTTATTCATGAAATTATGCTTGATGAAATCCTTATTAAACCCATTCCTTTCCATGGTATATTTATTGACTATGATTGTTATATATTCTATGTGTAATGCATGATTATGTGAATATTAAGATGTAATGGGTGAGATAATAATTATATATCCCTCCAATACATTGGATAATGTGATGTATCTCATGAGATAATGTGTCTTATGAATAGAAATTATGATATATTTTTTCATAATGATGATGTTATGATTTATGAATATATGTTATGTGTGAACATGATGCTATCTTTGTTTACAACTATGTGTGGTATTTGACCACTATGACATGTTGTTTCGTCTTTACGCATATTCCACATTCCATGAATTTATCTAATTTTTTCCTCATGATTATGAAGATGAAAATATGTTTATTATATTATGATGATGGTTATCCCCCCATGTTATATTGATTCATATACCTTATTCATCCTCTTACTGGGATTTTATCTCACCCTTTCTTTAATGTATATCCTTAGGTGACTACATTTACTAAGGAGAAAATGATCTTTTATAATGATAAAGAAGAAATTTTTTATGATTTATTATGTATAATTGATGTATGATCCTAAATTTTTCAATATACCAAACCTTTAAATCCTTGAATGTATAACTATTATGTTTTTTATCTTTAAAATGATGTAATGGTCATTTAAAAAAAGTAGGTTCATTATACTTACCATGTTCAGTCCCTTGGAGGTTCACTTTACTTTTTAACTTTTATTGATAATTCTATAAGAAAATTATGGGTTTAATTTTTGAATAGTAATTCTAATTCATTTTAGGCTTCTACTCAATGGAAGTAATTGGTGGAATGTAAGTGTGGTAAGAAGTTAAAATGCCTAAATTCTGAAATGGTGGTGAGTAAATCAGATATAAATTTTGTAATTTCAATAAGAATAAAGGGATAATTCATGACAATATAGAACCTAAAACTCCATCGTGGAATGGATTGGATGAGAGGATTAATCTAACTTTAATATATAAGGCTCAAATCATGTGGTTAAACTATGTAATACCTAATAGAATTTGGAATAAATCACTCAACATAATTATATATATAATCAATGAGAGTCTAGAATCTACAATTGAGTGAGAAATTATAGAGGATCCATGGTCAGGATAACAACCAGAAGTTATCCACCTCATAGCCTTTAGATGCTTGGAATACATTATTATTTATTATAAGGACAAGTAAAACCTTGAGGCTAAGTTCAAAGTTTATTTTTTTTATTGGTTATAGTGATGAAAACTTCTTCTACTTGGTATAGGATAAATACAAGAGACAAGTCATTAGAATCCAATATGATCACTTAAATTAAAGGGTTCTATGGAAGGACTGGAAATTGTTGGAAAATAGAGTTGAAGGAAATAAATCAATTATTAAAGTCCAAGTTGATCTGATTAGGAACATTGAAAGTGATAAATAATTAGATAACCTAGATTAAATCATTGGAATTCAAAAAGTGATGCCATTAGAATATATACTATAAATTTCAAGAGAATATGAAGCTCAAGTGGTAATATAAAAAGTTCAGGTATCAAGAGTTAGAGCTAAGAAGAGTAGTGCAATGAATCCAACATAGTTGAGGAGATCAACCAGATTTAGAAATCTGGATTAAATATTTGGGGATGATATAAACTTTCTACTCTTAATGGATGTAGGATAATCAAATATCCTAGAATAGTCTATCACACTTAGTGATGAAAAATAGAGGAAGTTAGTGATAGATGAAGAAATGAATTCATTGAAGTTTAATAGTACTTGGGAACAAACTGAATTTCTAAAAGGAAAAAATGAACTTAAAAAAAATTGGTATTCCAAATGAAAGAGGAAGATTATGGAAAGAAAATTTACAAATTATTTCCAATGATAAAGGGATTTTAATATAAGGAAGGTGTTTACTTCTTAGATATATTCTGATTCGTAGTTAAATATAAAATTATTTGGATCGTATTGAGCATAGTAAAAGCAGAAGATATGTATATTTAATAGATAGATATAAAGATGAAATTTCTTCATAGTTATTTAGAGGAAGGTATTTTCATAAAGAAACCAATAGGTTTCATATAAGATAAAAACAATAACTTAGTTTATAAATTGAAGAAAATTATTTATAGATTGCAGCAAGCACCGCAATAATGGAATTGGAAATTCTATTCATTTAGTTAGAATAAGGGTTCTAAAGGTGAAACACAAATCATTTTTTTTTATCAGAAGAAATGTATGATGATACATTCATCATATTTATTTTATATGTGGATGACTTATTATTAGCTAGACGAAATAGAGGAAGTATCTGAAATCTAAAATGTGATTTTACTAGAAGATTTGAAATAAGGTATCTTAGACAAGATAAAAATATTTTATGGAAGAAAATCAATAATGATGGGAGGTTCAGAACTTTGATTTTATCTAAGGAATAAATCTATATGATCATTAAAATATTTGGTATGATCATATGTAAACCAATTGTAACTCCTCTTGATAGTCACTTTAATTTATTTAATTCATAATAACTAACAATAGAAGAAATGTGTGAGAATAGGTAAAAAGTTTTGTACACATAAATGGTTAGAAGTTTCATGTATGTTATGATATGTACTCATCCAAACATTTCTTTTGTAGTTGAAGTTGTAATTTGATTTACATTTAATCTGGGAAAGGTGCACTAGGAGGCTATCAAATAGATCCTTTGGTATTTTAAAGTAATCGAAGATACAACCTAATGTTATGTGATGGATTATCCTTTGAATTTATATATTTGTGTTGGTATGTTGAAGATTCAAAAACCCAAAAAGAGCACAAAAAGACTGTGCTTACATATAGAGGAGCAATGGTAAGTTTTATGTTAAGACTACAACATATTATCACTCTGGGAATAATGAAATATGAGTGTGTAGCTATAAATGAATATTATAAATAAGTAATTTTGTTGATGTGTTTTTTAAAGGTACTTAGTAGAATTCAGTAAGGAGGATTCCTTTTCTATTGTAGCCAAAGTGAAAACCACTTAGTATAAAATAAAGTATTCCATTAAAGGATAAATCATATCAACCAGATATATCATTTTATTTATAATTTGATATAGTATAAATATTTTGAGCTATGGAATAAATTTGGAAGAAAAAATCTGATAAATATTTTTACCTATGAAATAGATCATGAAATTATAAGGGATCATTATGCCTCAGTGGGGCTTGGGTAAACATAAAGTGAAAATAGAGAACACTTCTTATTGTGGAATATGAAGGTTTTTTTGAAGTGTTGGAGAGTTTTTGAGGATCCTTGAAATATGTATTCAAGTGTAATATTATCAAGATGTGAAGTTTGTTTAATTTAACCATAAGATAAGTCACTAGAATTTCATTTATCAAAAATTAGTTAGTAGGAGGTTATTTACATGGTATACAAACAATGTTAATTCAAAATCTCTAAGGGAAGTAGGACCATTTAAATTTCACATATTTTAATGGAGTTATGATGGAGCGTTTAAAGTCTGGTAGTTTGTTAAATCCAAGGGGTCATCGAGTTGGTATCCAAGATGAAGTGTTCACGTTATGTTCTCCTTAATTTCAAGGAGTGGTCTTAACTTGTTAATTGTATATCACTTAGTATATAAGTGGGTGGGACCTTCAGTAAAATGTATATATGAATAAGTGAAGAGATTAATTATGAGTGAATATATTAATTGAACTTGGTAATATTATTTTTTAATCTCTTGTATCTTATAGTGAATAAAAGTATGTAAAATTGTTTCTCCCATGCATGTAAGAATCTATATCTGAAGCACATTAATCTCTTGTGCACTTTCCTTCTTTTATATTTTTTCCTTGAATGTATTTCTATTTCCTTGAAAGTATGTGATTTTTCTTATGTAGTATAAGGATTAATTATGGGATGATTAGGGTGAAAAGTTTTCCTACTTATGATACACTCATTTGAGGGAAAGGGAACTTCTAGAGGTCTTATCTTTACTGTGTAGAGCCTCCAGTGTGTGAAGTTATGGTAGTCTGAAGATCCTTCTTTTGGTGGTTTTATCAAAAACATAGGTGGTTCGGAAGTCTTGTTTCCAAAAATTATGCTCACCCCTATCCATACATACATACATAAATACATACATACATATATATATATATATTATAGGTCTCTAGGAGGGATTTAGTGATTGAGCTATATATTACTAGCTTGGAGCTTGGGTTTGTTGTTGGAGCTTCTGCTTAAGGACTTTATTTTGGTATTTTATTATGGGACCTATATCTATATAATATTACATTAATTTTTGGGATATTTGATTTATTTTATATTATATTATTGATTTGTGGTTTTATTTATGTATTATTGGGATTTATGAGGGGAATTCCTCACATTTGTATGCTTTATAACCTCAATGCTAGTCTATAACCTGGGACCTATTAGAGGTGGTCCTAGGGGATCAATCTCATAATCATTATAAGACCAAGAAGGATTCTTATAGGGTAAGGGACATGAAATTACAAGTTATGTTCCCTCTAGAAAACTTATAGAGTTAGGAACTATTGATAATCCCAAATAAACTTTACACACTGGAAGTTCTCCACTGGAATATCACAACGCTGGAAACATATCTTCTGAAGTTGACATTCATGGATTCAATGTACCGGAATCAGGAAGAAAGTATATCATCCTAATTATCACACTGAATTTCACATACTCTATCCTATTTAATCCAACTCACATAAAAAATCAATTTAAATTATTAAAGGAAATAAAATCAAGATACACACAATAAAGTTTTATGTTATATGAACTTTCATCCTATGACCATTAGTAAAAGAATCAATTTTCATTATATCATAAGTACAAAACGTTGCAATATCTTATGATTAAGTATCCATGTAGATCACTAACACAAGTAAATTAATGAATCCTTAATAAAGTGTCCCCGCAAACCTTTTATAGAGGTTCCCACAAGGTCATATGGTATCACTAACTTCCAACATTTGTGGGAGTCCATTAGTTGCACTATACAATCGCTAATCCCCTGTAGATTTATTAAATATAACTACCAATCACTAGAAATACAATAGTGTTACTATTTCCTCACTCTTTTCCAACAAAGTTCATGTTGTAAAGTGATTCAAATGATCACTACCTTCTTCGAGTAATTGCAACACCTATTGGACTTTTGGTGAGATGAACAACAGCTAAGAAGCCATTAAAAGAACATAATATGTCAAAAAACACAATGCCGCACCACTAAAGCCTTCTGTTTTTGAATTTTCAAGGTTGAAGGGTGCACTTGAGTTACTCCATTTGAAAATCCCAATAATATCCTACTTTAATACTAATTTTAGTATTTTGTGTCTTCTTTCAATAATTTTTCAACCACTAACCTCTATATTTATGTTGTATGTAATACTTCTCCATTTTACTTCCATTCACCCAAGTCTGATTAAGGCTTTATGCTACCTCAAACTCTCTTGGACTAATATATTTTGGAATATATCTATTGGGTTTTTTCCATACAACTATCTTATGCAACCCTAACACACTATCTTCAAGAAACTTTTAGATGTAATGGTACTTCAAGTCTATATGTTTCATCCTCATATGGAACATTGAATTTTAGTCCAATTTTATAGCACTCTAACTATTATAGTAGAGTAATTTTATTTCTTGGATTCTTTTAATATCATCAATTAGATGTTTTAACCTCACCATATCCTTTATAACTTCAATTAATACCAAATACTCTACTACTATTATAGAGAGTGTGATCACTAGTTACAGCCTTGATATCCAGCTATCCACGATTGTACTATAGGTAAATACAAAATTGGTTGTACTTTTCAATGAATCTGATACTCCCCTAAATTATATATCAACATACCCAACCAATGGTTTATAATATCCAAATAAAAGGGTTGTATCATCCATTCCTTTGAGATATCTCAGGATCCACTTCAAAGCTTCTCAATGTTTTATCCCTAGATTTGACATGAACCAATTCTAAACTCACACTTCATGGGAAATATTTGTTCAAGTACAGACCATGACATACATGATACTTCTTACCATTGATTCATGTAGTATTCTCTTAATTTTCTTTTACACTTATTTCATTTTTTGTTATTTTTCCTCTGAGAGTTTAAAATTTTTAGGAAGAGTTGTTGAAATAGCTTTACATCTAGTTATCATAATTTTTTCTATGATCTTTTAGACTTTTTGATTCTAGGATAAAACTAAATTTCTAATCTTCTTATCTCAATTGATCCTAATTCTTAATATCTTCTTTGCCTCATTGAGATCTTTCATCTCAAACTTCCTCAAGAAGTATTTCTTCAGCTCCTAAATTAATTGGATTAATGAACCCACTAGAAGAATTTCATCCATGTAAACTAGCATAATGATGAAATTACCATCATTGTACTTCTTCCTATAGTAGAAATTATTTTAGATTATCTATATGAAACCCTTCTCCTCCATGAAAGATTTAAACTCCTAGTTCCATTGTCTTAGATATTGTTTCAAATTATAGAGACTTTTCTTAAATTTATTATTCAAATCTTGATTCTAATGGTCCATGAAACTAGTTTATTTGTTCATATAGATCCCATCCTTTATATCCCCCTAAATAAAATCTATCTTCACATCAATATGTTCAATATTTAAAACTCTGGAAGCAACCATGCTAAGAAATGTTTCGATGGTGGTATACTTTACTATTATAGAGAAAATTTTAGAAAATTTTATGCCCTCATTTTGCTAAAATAACTTAACCAACAACCTCAACTTATACCTCCTACTTCTATAAACTTCATATTTTAATTGGAAAACCCACTTATTTTCAAGTTCCCTCTTTTTGAGTGGTAGTTTTGTTGAATCCCATGTGTTTTTCACATATAGTGAATCAAATTAATATTTCATAGCTAACTACCACTTATCATAATCAAAAAGGCTAGATTATTCTTATAATATTTCATATTCCCCACCATTCATTAAAAATACGAAGTTTAAGTCAGTGGAATACATTTGTATAGTTCATCTAAACCATGTATAACTTCATAACTCAGAATGTGGTTCTGCTCTTTCTAGAACTAAAACCTCTAAAATTTCATCCTTTATAACTCTAGACCAGTCCTCACCAGTTTTCAATCCTTCAAGTATATCTATCACAGGTTACATCCTCAAACCTTCTATGTTTCCCTCAAAAATTTCATTCTTTAAAACTCTGGAACAAGCCTCACCAGTTCTCAAGACTTCAAGTATATCTATCCTAGGTTAAATCCTAAAACCTTCTATGTTTCCCTCTAAAATTTCCTCTAGAATTTTCAAATTTTTGATATACTCAGATCTATCTGAACTCTCCATATTTTGTGAACTTTTGGTACCCCAATTCAGATCAACTTAAATTGAGGTTGACTCTCTGACTTCAAATTCATTTCCCATCAAGTTAATATCCTTCCAAAGGAATTACTCATAAAATAACATATTTCTACTTTTGATGACTTGTTTCTTGTCATCATCCCGTGGTTGAAATATTTTTTCTTCATCTCCATAGCCCATAAATAAACGTGTATCATGTTTTTCTTCTAACTTATCCTTGTCATTGGAATCAAAATGTGTGTTGGTTAAACTTTATAAGACCTTAAGGTGAGATAAATCTGGAGCCTTTCTTATCTATATATCTTCTATAAACTTTTGTCCCATTTTCATTGAGGGGATATAATTGATTAGATACACTTCTATATTAATTGTTTTCTCCCAAAATATCTTGGGCATTCCTAAATTCAACTTCATACTCAATGATATTTTCATAAATGTATGATTCATTCATTCCACTATGCCATTTTTCTCAGGTGTAACAGCCTAGGTAATAATATAATAAATCATTTTTATATTTATAGTATTCATGAGATAGATAGTTATATTCATTATAAAAACATTAAGTAATTTTTAAATCGAAATGGAAATTATTTTATTAAAATCTTTTCTTATAAAGTTTAATTTTCAAATTATAGAATTTTAATTTTAAAAAATGAATTTAATTTTTTAATTTATCATGTCAAAATTATCCTAATATGAATTTATTATAATTTTCTAAAAAATTGATTTTTCAATGAATAGTGAAAAATATTGATTTTTATTGAAAACTGTACATTATTTTAAAATATTTATAAAGTAAAATTATATTTTGGATTAGTTTTAAAATTTTATTAGTTTTTTATTAAAAATGACTCAATTATAGTATTTTAAATGATTTTTATACTTTAATTTTGTATAAAAACATTTTTTTTACTTAAAAAGGCATTTTTATGAAAAATTGTTTTTCATCACATTTTGCCGGATTAATTTTAAATTAAATTTTATCAATTATGTGTTTTGAATATGGAATTTTTTATTTAAGATTTATAATTATGAGGTAAAAAATTAAATATTTACCTATTATTTTTATTCATTATGAAAAGTAATCATAATAAATTTCGTTACTACGATAAAGGTAAAATGAGTTAATTAAGGGTAAAAATAATATGATAAGGACTGTAAAGTAACCATAAAACATGAATTAGTTTTATTTTATGAGTAAATTTTATTAATAATCATCTAAAATTTTAATATATTACATTTTTTCCATATCACCATGATTTTTACCTTTATAATATTTTATGTAAAGAAAATTCAGAAAGGTCATTCAATTTGTTTTATTATCCTTAAATTTTTGAAATAGGGATAAAAAAAATGTATGGTTGGTTATAAATATTAATTTGAAATATAAATTATTTTTATTTATCATGGTAATTTATTTCTAGTTTTTAGTGATGAAATAATTATCTTAAATGTCTATGCAACATCGATAGAGTATTTATTCAATAAATATAAATATAAAATAAATTATTTAAAAAATGTTAAAGTTAATATTATTTGAAATTTTTTTTGTTTTATACATTTTTTATAGATTAAAATGAAATATTATAGAGGTTTTAATGCATTATATTCAAATTAAATTGTTTTCTTGTAGTTTTAAAATTCAAATTAAATGAATAGTTTCAAAATTAACATTAATGTTATTTTATAATAAATAGTATTTTATTAAAGGATTTAAAACTCCAAAAAATATTATGTTCAGAAAAGTTATTGGGATATATTTTAAATTATCAACCATGTTCCATTTATGGTCCAATTTTCATTTTATAGTAACATTCTTGACCCCTAAAGAGTAAAATATTTAATACTGCGATAATTGTCAAAAATGATTAAAATGTGTTAAAACAAAAAGATAAGGGTGAAAACATAACCTTAACTTTTAAAAAATTTATTGTATGAGTTTATTTGGACTAAAAATTATCTTATATTATAATATTATCACTTTTTATTCATTGTAATGTTAAAATTAATTTATATTGATTTAACAGTTTAAGAAATTTCAAGAGTGCCCCTCCCCTCTCTTATAAAAGTGAACCTGCTCTCCTCTTTTCTCAACACTTTAAAATACTTTTGGTTTGGACAAAACCTATTGAAATAACTTCATTTAATCCCTAAATATGTTCTAGATTCCTTGTTTTGATCATAAAACCAAGCTTGTAAATATTTTTTTGTAAACCTTAAGAGGTTATCTGAAGAAGAGGTATAGTTCTTAACCAAGAGTTTTCATTTTGTTTCTTTTTCTACATCCTTAAAATATTATTAAGCCATCATTAAATAATAAAACCATTATATTACATATACATATATTTTTATTATGTTAATTTCATAACATATATCCATATCCTCTTCCACTAAATGGGAAACAAAACCATCGTTTATGTGTACATTAGACTACCGCCTCGCGAACCGATGTAATTCATTTTCCATAACCTCCTATTATGGTTGGTTGTAATGATATATTTAATGTATATATATTATATTCATGAAATATTTGTCATTATTAAAATATAATATATTATTTTCTTTCTTACCTTTCCATTCACTGAAAAATGATAACGCCATCTATGTGTATATGTGGACTACCACCTCAACAAAGCAATGTGATTCATTTTTCATCACCATGTCACATAGATGATATATATAAGTATATTTAAATAAATAATATGGTATTTATGATATAATTATGATTATATAAATATAAAATAATACTTAACATCTTTCCATTCTTGATATTATTGAATAATGGCCTTTTACCATAGTCAACCTACCAAAGTCATTTGGGACATATGGGTTAAATAACATCAAAAAATTTAACATGAAGTTAATTAATTTATTAATTAGATATAACATAATAATAAATAAAATAAAATTAATAATAAACTTTAAAATGTTTCTTAATAAAGTAAATAATTAACATAAGTTTATTATTTAGAAATATAAATAATGTATGTGATGAGTCAGGCTCAAGGTAAGGGACTTTCTCTTAAAAAGATCCTCTTTTAAATTTTTCCATCTAGATTTTTTTCTTCCATGTCCAAATTTTTTAAAATTATTTTATAGATGTATTTATATTTTTATAAATGAATTATATAGTACATTTTATGACTCTTTTTACTTTATTTTGAAGGTTTTCAAAAGGAATCTTCTTACATGTTTTATAAGGAACATTTTTACTTTCTTTAAAAAATACAAAATGAATATTCTATTTTAATGTGTACAATGACAATGACTTTTCCCACCACCATAATTTTTATTTTATATTTGATTTACATTATAATATTCCATGTTTTCTTAAAATAAAAACCCTACTCCCTTATTTTCCAATTATTTTCAAAAAGGGTTTTAAAATGTAATGGATATTTCAACATCCACAAATGTTTTCTTATGGGTGAAAAGAATATTTTTAAGAGTGAAATGATGGAAATTTCAAGATTTTATATGTTATTAATATGTCATGGTACATGGGAATTGTTATGATGATATGTGGTTATATTATAAAATAAGGATGTGTGGTTCTTTTATAAACCAAGGATGGGTGGTTCTGTTATAAATCAAGGATGGGTGGGTTCGTGATAGCCCTCTAATGCATTTGGAATGGAAGTCAGCTGCATTGGTTATTCTATTTGTAAGAGTGATGTGGAAGATGATGCATCAAGTTACCTACATGATTTATCTATTATTTATATATATTTTTATGGAAATATTATGATTTCATAAGGTAATTTTATGATCTTATGTTCAAAGGAAAGTATATTCTACTTCTTAAGGGTGGGAATTATAACTTTGCGAGAAAAAAATCATTTTTTTTCATTACTTTAAAGAAAACATTATGAGTTTTATTTTTTAAAATATTTCTCATGAAATGTTTTATGAAAATATTTTGGTAGTAAATTTGATTTCTTGAGTAATAAAAAGTTTACTTTGAGCCCAAATATTATTTTCAAAAAGGAAAAATTTTATAAGTATTCATTAACTAACTGGTTTCTTTCTTATTTCCTTTATGTATCTTACTGATCTTTTTATTCTTATCCCGTGTTTTTTTTTAAAAAAATCATAGGTTTTTAGTATGGGTAATAATAAAGAATAATTCAAGTTTAAATTCATGAATATTAGTCATGAAAAAAATATGTTTCATTTTAAAAGTTTTTTATTATGGGAAAATGGATACTAAGTGAAAGTGTCCACCTTGTAATTTATGGTTTTGTTATTTAAGAGTTATGAAAAAATTATCTAAAACACTAAACATAAAATATATATGGGAATACATGAAATTTGATTCTAGTATAAAGTCACTATAATATGTAATGTTTAATGATGGGTCCTTATATCAATTTTTCTAGATACAGTCTTCTCATGCCTAATTTTTCTATGTTAGTGGAAGTTATGAAAAATTATTATAGTATACTCACATCTATTTTTTGATCATACTAATTTTATCTTACATACTATAACCATTTAAACCATATATTTCCTTTTTAAAAACACTCCAAACATTTCTGATTTATGTTTCAAAAATTATACTTATACTTTTCTTATAGATTTGTTAATGAAAGTCACAAAGTATTGTGAACATCCATGAGATTTAACTAGGGTACGTCCCCATACATTTATATGTTCCAACTCTAGATTCCATATTTTTGGTGTTCTTTTGGTCAATTTAAAGATCGCCTACCACTTCTTGTAGAGTATATAAATCTCAAAACTTAAAAAAATTTAATGATACATCTTCAACATTCCTTTTTTAGAACTTCTATAGCTTTACCACTGAGATTCCCAAGTAAGTTCCATAAATATGTACTTACAAAAGTTGAAGTTCCAGCGAGTGAATCTCCTACTTCCCTTCTGATCATGTACAGTGTGTTATCCTTTGCACCTCTTATTATGTCCAAGAATCCTCAAGTGATTTCTCACACTCCATCAACAGGGTTTGTTCTATATCCAGATTTATCCAACTATCCTGCTGAAATAAAATTCTTCCAGAGTCTTGGAATATATTTGACTCCTTTTAGCTCAAGGAAACCACCATTATTAAACCATATTTTCATATATCTCTTCTCTTCGATGTTAAGAGCCTTTTTATTTTATATATATACTCTTCTATAGCTTCTCAACACATAATTCATTATGAATCCATTTTCACCAATGGAATGGAATGGTGCACAATGATCTATAATCCATGATTTCATTAGTCTATTTACACTTAAGAGTAATTTTTCACCACTCTCTCCATTTGTTCCAATGGAACTTAAACCTCTATAAGTTTATTTTTTTTAATTTCCTTTTCACTCATAACAATACTTCTTATGATGACCTCTTTTTCCAAAATGCTAACAAGTCGATTGGGGTTAGTACATTTACCTCCACTCCACTCTCTTCACTTTACTTTTAATCACCTTTGACGTCTTTGATGAGGTGAGAGGCATCCTCCATCAGTAATTAATGCATCTCTAGGGGGTGTATAAGTCTCCCTCCTTCAAATTTCATTGTTTAGAATAATGTTCTGAACATCCTAAAATATCAATTATATTTTTTTTCACTGGAGTTCCTTATTGTTTTTACTATATAATCCCATGATTATGGTAATGAAGATAATAATAGTATATCCCATACATTATCCATTAAAGACACCTTCACAAACTCAAGATGACTTCTCATCATGTTGAAATCATTCACATGAACAACATCAATCATTCCTTCTGATAGCCTCATATTGAATAACCATCACATTAATCACACCTTATTAAGTTTCATAGGCTTAAAATATATATTTACAAATGATTATATAAACTTCTCCATAGTCTTCTTCTCCAAAATTTTTAAGGTCATGTTTCATTCCAATGACATCCTTACCATACCAAAATTCTTCTGATAAAGCTTTTTACAGTCTTTTTTTTCCACTTCATCTAGTTTAAAACCTCTTAATATAACTTCCAAATATTTTTGAATGAGATAATCCTCTATATGCATCCTCTAAAAAAAATCCTATAAAATTTGTCAATATAGACATTACTATATTATAATGTTATAACCTTTTAAAATAATGAATCTCACATAATTAAATAATATAAAAGTAATAAATAATTATACCTAAGTTTTTATTGATAAAAAATACTAAGACTTAGAGAAATACTTATATTTCTTTGATACCAATTATTTATAATCCCAAAAAAACTTCAGAAACCAGAATTTTTCTATCATAAGATCACAATGGAGAAAATAGATCTCTGAAAGTGGACTCTCGCATATTAAATGTTCCATAAATATGAATAAAATATTTCACCCTAATCACCACACTTAATTTCACATACTCTATCCTTTTTACACCAACTCATACAAACATTAAACTATAATTATGAAAGGAAATAAAATCAATATACACACAATAAGTTTTTATGTGGTTTATAATTTTGTATTATTTACATGGGGAGAAACATCATATCTCATTATATCAAAAGTAAAAAAGGTTACAATATCTTGTGAATAAGAATCCACATAGGTCACTAACATAAGTAAATATTTGATGCCTCAGAAAAATGGTCCCACCTCTCTTTTATAGAGGGTTACACTATGTCATGTGATAGCACTAACTTCCAAAATTTATGGTAATTTATCCATTGAATTATGTAACCACCGATTCCCTATTTATTTCCTCAGATTGGCTGCCTATCACTAGTAATATAGTATTGTTCTTGGAACCTCACTATTTCCTCATGAATTTTATCCTGTAGAGTGATTCAAATGCTCACTACCTCCTTCTATTAACTACAATACCTATCAAAATTTTGATGAGATGAAATCCATGTAACATCCTAACCCCAACCCATTGCCTTGGGTAGAACCAAAATTCAACTAACCTTAGGTGCATCCCCTTGGCACCAAAGTCTAACAAGAAATTTAAAGGGTATACAATATCATTGGGGGGTTATTTACCCTCATACAAAACACAACCTAAAATTAAAGATCAATAATAATACAATAAATAAATATGATGCATGATAAAAATATGACCAATCTAATAGAACATAAAAATACCATAATCAAAGTCATAATAATAAAAAATACACCACATAATTATATAAATTCAATGAAAAAAAATAAATAAGAAGGAACATATGTGTAACCCTAACCAACACCACTACATGGCCATCTCTAAGATCCACCTCTCATCATACAGGACTACAACATCAATATGATTTAATAGAAAAGTGGGAGGTCTTCCCCTTACCTATATCATGATCAAAAATATTTTTATATTCACTAAGGTTCATATTTAGGGGGTGGGTATAGAACCTAGTAGGAAATCCTCAAGACTTCCTAAACATGCCAATAGAACCAAAACAAGTTATTTTACAATAATAAATAAATATATACAATTATATATAAATAAGGTAGAGTATCAGGAATGGTAAATTGAGATATAAATGCAGTGAAATTAACACATAAAAAAGAGGCCACCCATTTCATGAACAAACACATGCATTCAAGTACCCAACCAATGTATTTCTCATCCCATATATCCAATGAAAAATCCAAAATCATAAGCAGAACCGGTCCGACCAAAGTTTTCACTTGGAGATACAATCCAAAGTTCCCCCAAATCAGCATAGCAGCCAAGTCTAAATCCAATAAGGCTTAGTATATATCATGAAAGCATGCTAACCATGTTATTCCAAGTTATCACACCGAAAAAAATTCTTTGAAAATCAATCATAATTTATTCATTTTTTCAAACAAGTTGTGGGTGTCACCCATAACCCATAGTTTTAAATACAAATAGAAATAAAAATAATTATATATTTTCTACTGAGAAACACATGAAATATATTTTTGAAAACCAAATCCTTTAAGTTTTAAGTAAGATTATAGTGGGATATAATCCATCTACCTTCAATGAACTTTTCTCGAATAATCATTCAAAAATATCACAAATCTAGACTCTCTTCACCTTCAATTTAATGGATCATAAGAAAATACTATTAAAAATAATCCCAATACATAAATCCATGAACAAAATCCTCATTATAGGGTTATTTCCAAGAGATAATAAGTAAATCATGAATGTAAAGGGAAGTGGAACTCTTAAATTTGATTCTCTAGGTCCAATGATACATGTTTTGAAAAAATTGACCACTAGAGGGATGAAAATCATTAAAATCGCCCAAAGGATACTAGATATTTGAATTCCCTATCTATAGAAGGAAGAATTAGTATTTTTAGTTAAAATATAGTTAAAATATAATTTTCAGAACCATTTAATTACACACATTATTTGGCCACATGGTTTGAAAAATTTGATCCAAATATTCGAGTATTATTGGATGACACCTAGAGATGCACAGTTTGGTCTCACAATTTTTCAAACTATGTATAAACCATATGAATCTTCACTATCCAAAAATTCATGAGTTCACATATTTACTACATAGTTTTTTCAAACTATGCACTAAACATGTGCCAATCCAGACTCCCCTAAACACTCTCATATGGTTACCTAGAACTTCTTCATGGTTTCCCCAAACCATGAAAAAACCATTTAAACTCCAAAAACCTTCCAAAAATTATAAAAACTCTTTATAACTTCACATAACTATCCCAAACCATTTTATAATTCAAAAATAAAAAACAAAAAAAATACCTCAAACTGAGTCCGTTACATTATCTCCACCATTGGGATTTCCAACCTTAGAATTTTGGAAATTGTTATCATTTTGGAAAAGATTGGGTCATTAGTCTAGCATATACTTCACTCATGTACAAGTCTTCTCTTGAACCTAACCATGATTCCAAAATATCTGCACCAAGGTTATACATATTGTAAGAAATATCTAGTATTTCTTATCTAGAATACAAAGTAGGGTACAAATAGTTATCACATCAAAATCAAGAGTCGCATGGTCCCAACTAATCACATGGATAGGTTCATGATGATACTTACTTAATTTTAAGATATGGAAAAAAATTATGAATGAAACTGGATCTTGGTGGTAGGGATAACTAATAAGAAACTTCACCAATACGCTCTATAATTTCAAAAGGGACAATATATGAGGATCCAATTTTCCTTATTTACCCAAAAAAATGCCTCAGCCTCAGATAAACTCATAATAATACATGATCACCCACTTCAAAAGATAAAGGGAAATGGTGATGATTCATATAATAATTCTAATGACTTGGGGATATTTCCATAATTTTTTTGATAATTTTTATTTTCTCAATGGTCTCGTGCATATCACTATATCCAATCAATGAAGTTTCTATAATATCTACCCAGTAAAGTGAATAATGAAAAGTATGACCATAAAATGTATCATATAGGGCCATATGAATCATAGAATCATAACTATAATTATAGGAAAACTATACCAAATGAAAATGGTCTTTTCATGACCCTACAAAGTCCATTACATAGGCTTCAAGCATGTATTCCAATGTTTGAATCATACATTATGACTGGAAATCCATTTGAAGATGGAATTCCATGCTCATGGTCAAATTAGTTCCAAGGCCCAGTTGTAAGGACCACCAAAACCATATGGTAAATCTAATGTCATAGTTAGAGATAATATAAATTGGTACCCTGTTTAATTTTACTATTACCATATTACTCTCATGGGTTGGAATGAAGTGTTCCAACTTGGTGAGTTGGTCCAACATCCCCCAAATGGAATCATGCTTTAGAATCATTCTCAGTAGACTAGTGAAAAATTCCATAGTAATGTGCTCCCATTTCCATATGAGTATGGGAAATGATTGTAACATACCAAATGGTTGTTTATTTTCAGCCTTTACCTGTTGAAAAGTGAGACATCTCATTAAATACTAATCCACCCTCCTCTTTATATAAAATCACCAGAAATGTTCCTTCGTTAACCTATACATTTTTCAAGTACTCAGGTGGATAACCCACTTTTAATGGTGATAAGCATAAAGTATTTTCTCCTAGAAATGTAGAGGAAGTGTAATCCAATATCAAAAGTAAAACATAAAATTTTCATCCACTGCTCATCCATTGATGGTCTCCCCATCATTGAGGTTGAACCTAATCTTAAGAAAAACAGGGTCTAACGGTTGAGAATCCTTGACTTGTTTAAAAAATTCTAGAATAATAGTGATTGAAAAGAAAAATGAAATATTATTCTACTCAGTACATTCCAAGTTCATGTATAAAATTACCCCCATTGGTTTCCATTGTTTCCAAGATTCACTAACCATTTAGTTATATGACTTATGACTTAATACATTGACCACTAAATTACTTTTCTTAGGTGTATAATCCAAATCAGAGTTAATAATTTAGATATATTCTATCCAATTTCATTGTCTCAAGTTCAAGTCTCATTATGAATAGTTTTGTTTCAAGATTTTTTGATCTATGAACACAAAAAAACTTTTCACCAAAGAGATATTGAATCTATGTTTTTAAATCATAGACCACTATGGATAATTTTAGATCATGGGTTGGGTAATTTTTTTCATGTATCCTCAATTTTTGTGATTATTAAGCTATGATATGATCTACCTATATGATAAAAAAACCCATTCTAGATCTATATGCATCATAAATAAAATGTATCCCTCACCTGGATCTGTTAAGATAATTATAGGTGTTGAAGTGATCCAAGACTTAAGTTCTTAAAAATATTTCTGACAATATTCACTCCAATAGAATGGAATTCCCTTCCTTTTCAAAGAATTCATGGGAAAATTGAGGTTTTATAAATAACATATAAAGAGATAATAATACCCTATTAATCCTAGAAATTTATGTATCTCAAAGACATTATTAGATGGTTTCTAGGAAAAAATGACCTCAATTTTATCAATATTTACCAAAATTCTTTTTTTATAAAATGATATGCCTAAGGAAGCAAACTTCTTGTATCTATAAGTCACACTTCAAGAATTAAGAATATAGGATGTGGCCTCATAACATACTTAGTAAAATACCCAAGTGACTTTCATGGACATATTTCATGAGAGAGTACACCAATATTTCATCAATGAATACCATGATGAAAGAATCTAGGTATCTATGAAAGATATGATTCATAAATTCCTAAAATAATTCTAGTGCATTAGTAAGACCAAAGGGAATTACCAAATGTTCATAATGGTTGTAACAAATTTTAAGAGATATTTTAGTAATATCCTATTTCCAGACTCAGATTTGTAAGTACCCTGATTGAAGATCAATTTTGGAGAACCATTGGGAAAACTTGAACTGATCAAATAGATCATCAATTCAAGGAAGAGGATATTTATTCTTAATTTTAACTTGTTTCAACTTATAATAATTAACATAAAGTCAAAGTGTACCACCTATTTTATTAAAAAATAAGAGTAGAGTGGTCCAAAGTGATGTGTTTGGTCCTATAAATCCCTTATTTTACAATTCTTCCATATGGACCTTCAGTTATCATAATTTTATTGGTGTATTTTTATATAATGTAAGTGAAATAGGATTTGTTACAAGGAGTAGGTTTATAGAAAACTCCACTTCATTCTCATGTGGTAATCCTAATAAATTATCTAGAAATACATCAGGGTTTCGATCTACTATTCTAGGAAAATATCTATGATTAGTTGTATAAATAGTTTCCAATGTGATCATTGAAAACTGATATGATATAGTCACAACCACATCACCAAAGTTCATGATCTACCTACATTCACATCTCATTCCCCTTTTAATAGTTAAAAAACTCCTTTAGGAAAATTAAAGGTCACTCATCAAGCATAAAATTCAATATGATGCTTGAATTCTCCCAATAAATCCATTCCCAAGATTAAATAAAATATTTCCATTTCCAAGGTAGTGAACTCCCACATAAACTAAATTGATTCAACAGTGATGGAGTATGTCACACATTTAAATCCCATGAAATCCTATTTCCTAAGATATGTCTTGGTGATTATAAGGTGAGGTATCATTTCCATAGGAAAGATCAGTTTCTTTACCACCTAATAAGTAATAAAATAATGAGAATCACCGATTTCAAACCAAACATGCATTGAGTTAGAGTCAAGAATAATGGTATTTCATACTATCAAGGGACCATATTCTTTATTTGGAATAACATACTCACTTCCAAAAATATATTAATCAAATATAGATAAATGATTCCCCCCTCCCTACTGATTCGATGCTTGATGAGGTGTTGGGGTATTTTTGGAATCACCCTGACTACCTCAATTTTAAGGGCGATAAGTTTTTTAATGAGATCATCCTGGTTGATCATGGAAATCATGTGATATATTAGAATCATCACTAAAAATTTAATTATAGGTTTTTTAGAATAAAATTTAAGATTTTGATTTCATCCATAATTATGATAGTGTCAATGTGGTTTTATGTACTCACTCATTATGTACTCTAGTGAACCACATTAGAAGAAACTTGAATGGTTACTATAATGTGGGGGAAAAGAAGATGATTTGATGGATTGATTCTCTAGTGCTCTATTGCACAAGGAGTATCTCTCTATTCTATTCGTATTCCCAGAACTAGAGTTTCCACCCATTTTTAGGAGGAAAAAATTGTTCTCTCTACTTAGATTCTTAGTGATGAATTTTTTCACCACCATAGCCTTATTCACCATGTTTGTGTAATTACCAATGTAGGACATCACTACTTTAGAACAAATTCCCGATCATAGACCCAATTAGAACATGAACACCTTGAGTTATTAAATATCCACCAATTTAGGTAAAAAACAAGAAAGGTATGTAAATCAAGCTCTATATTCCATAATTGATAGGTTTCCTTCATTCAGATCAAAGAAATCCATTGTTCATGATATTTGAAAGGTATGTAGGTAATATTTCTTTGTTAAAAAAATCTTCAAATCCATTCCAAGTAAGGCCTTGATCAAAATTTTCTTAGATATACAGATCCCACCATTTTCATTCTAGGTGCTCAAGAATATACACAACAAGTTTCACTCTATTTTTTTCTAAGGTTACTAAGAAATTAAAGATTATATTCAATCTTCTAAGCCATGATTATGCTTGCTTGGGACCCAAGTCACCCTGAAATATTGGTGTATTTTTCCTTTAAAATTATAGTGAGAAATCAGCATGATATGGTTCCTTATGTATATTTCCTTTTTCCATAACCTGGAATACTTACACAATGATTCTAAAAAGTTGTTGATTCACTTGCGGTTCAGGTGGAACCACATTCTCAATGATACCATCTTTTTTATTTCAAGGTCTCATAACTAGAGACATTTTTCTTAAATTATAGAAAACCCATTACTCGATCATAACTGAATACATTAATATCATATATTTTACCATATACTGATTCATAACAAGTAGGATCATAAAATATCATGTGAATGATGAACACCTGTTTGGAAGCCTCTTTACTAAGGCATGATACTAAAATTTCATCCGCTAAACCCATGATGATGAGATGATGACAAACCTAAAAGTTATTAATTACACTTTTCATACCCAAACCACCTTGGTAACTTTAATTTTAGTATAAATAGGTTATATAATCCTTTTATACTCTAAATTTCAAGTTATGACACATATTATCTCCATACATACCATCCCAAATAACAAACCATGCTAAAATAACACCATTTGTAACATCCTGAACACAACCCATTGGCTTGGGTAGGGCCAAAATTCCACTAAACTTTGGTGCAATCCCTAGATACAAAAGGATAGTAATAAATGTAAAGGGTATACAATATAATTGGGGGAATATTTTCCCTCATACATAACACATCCTGATATTGATAGCCAAGAATAATAAAATAAATAAATATGATGTATAATAAAAACTGACCAATACAATAGAACATAAAAAGACTACAATCAGAGTCATATTAATCAATAATACACCCCGTAAGTCTATAAATACAATGACACAAAGGAACATTAAGGTGCATGTGTGTCACTCTAACCAACTCCACTACACGACCATCTCCAATATCTACCTCCCACCAAACATGATCACAACATCAAAATGCTCCACTAGAAAAGTAATAGGTCTTCCCTTTTCCTATATCATGGTAAACAAAATCTATATATGCAATAAGGTTCATATACATGTGGTGATTATATGGTATGGTAGGAAATCTACAAGACTTATCACACACGCTACTAGAACAATAACAAGTTATACCACAATAATATATATATATATATAAACCAGTGAGAGTATAAATAATGAGAAACTGAGATAAGAATATAGTGAAATTAACATACATTAAAGAGGCCACACATGTCATAAGAACACACACACACATGAAATTTCCCAACCAAAGTATTTCTCATCCCATATTCCCATTGAATAGTTCAAAATCAAAATAATAACTCATCCCTCCTTACCCAAGTTTTCACTTGGAAGTATAATCTAGAATGCCGCTAAATTAACATGGAATCCAATTTTGAATACAAAAATACCTCAATATGCATCGTGAAAACACTCTAACCATGTTATTCCAATTTCTCACACATTAAAAACTTTTCATTGAAAACCAATTACCATTTAATCACTTTTTCAATCATGTAGTGGGAATAATCCACAACCCATAATTTTAAAGACAATCAATAAGAAATATCATCATAGTTTTTCCATCAAGAAACACAAGCAACCTATTTTTGAAAACCAAATCCTTTATGTTCTAAGAAAGAGTGGAGAGGGAGATAATACACCTGCCTCCAACAAGTTTTTCTTGATGAATTGTTTTTAAATTTCACAGATTCAAACTCACATCACCTTCCCTTTAACAAATCATAAGAAAATACTATTAAAAATCATTCTAAACCATATATACAAGAATTGAAGCCTCATTCTAGGATTCCTCCCAAGAGATAATGGTAGGACCATGAACAGAAAGGAAATTTAAACTCTTAAATTTGATTACCTGGGTACAATTATATAATATTTTATGAAATTAGATTCTATAGGGCATAAAATCATCAGAATCACCCAAAGGATTCTAGAGGTTATAAAGATCTAACCATAGGTGGAAGAATGAGTGTCACGAGGGAAAACTGAGTTAAAAATATAATTTTAGGAACCCTTTAATTTCATGAATGGTTTGGATGCATGATTTGTAAAACCATATTCCAAGTGTATGATTGTTACTATATGACACCTAGATCTGTATGGTTTAGTCACATGGTTTGGAAGACCATATGCCAACTGTGTGAATCGTCACAATCCAAAAATTCACACGGTTCCATGGTTACTGCATGGTTTTTCCAAACCATGCCCCATGTTGGTTGGAGTAGAGTAAAATGGAAAAGGGGGTGAATTAAATTTTAAAAATTAAAATAATAAATATAATGTAAAAATTAAAAACAAAATTATTTTGATATGATGAATTAATAAATCCTGATGACTGTGAATAAACCGTGTGACCTCAAAAAACCTTAAAAAACTACCAAAATCTCTCTAGGAATTCCTGTAACCATACCAAACCATTTCATAACTCAAAAATAAAAGATCAAATAGTAAAATATAATAAATAAGATTTGTTATACACCAGATGAGAAACTATCATAAGAACAACATCTTCTGAGAAACATAATTTCATGTCATTGAATCCTACTATCATTTAACTATCAATGTTGAATAGTACTCCAGAGTTCATCCTTCTAGTGAAATTACTCCATCAATTGAAGAGTCTTTACAATCCTAATAGGAACTCCCCGATTAATAGGACATAAGTCCTTTGTCAGTGGATTTAGGTACTCCCTTGTTTGGTGTGCTTTGCTCAATTAGGTGAAAGTTCTCAATTAGAGTTGGTACTACCTCAGTTAACACTCTTATACCTTTATGAGGTGTTTTCTCCCTCATATAATTTCTGAGTGGTGATGTAGGTTTGTAAAAGTAGGTTAGTTCATTTTCTTAGTTCATTTGTGGTGATTAATCCTTTTGTAGCTCGATTATCAATAGTGGGACACTTTTACGTGTATGGTTCTCTACCATTAAATCATATATAAGTTACTTCAGGTAATTTTCCATTCCTTATTAGCATATAACTTTTCTGGTTTGGGATTCAGGGGTGTTCAGAGGAGGCTCGATGAGGGTTTAGAAGTTTTTGGAGTTTTATTTTTACTAAAACAGGTGGTTCATGATATAAACATGTATTCACAGTGTGAGATGATGTTCATGGCTCAGAGGCTAGTGATTCATGACTTGAATATTTTTATGGGAGTTCTAATCTTAATAAACTTGTGATGTGAAGTAATTATTCATGATGTGAATTAATTCAAGGATAATGAACCATGAAAATATTCAGATGTTCATTGATTTTCTATTTTGTGGGATTTATAACCTGAATATGGATTCATGAATTCAATCGTAGGGTCTCATTAATATTTAAAATGTGAATATGTGTTTTATTCCATGAATGAATCAAGGTTTTTCTTGTCTATAAATTCTAGTTATTTTCCAAATTCTATTATCACTTTGTTGCTTCCCTAAAACTTGGGTAATTCTAGGAGTTTTTTAGGATCTTTCATCCCCTTTCCTTATAATTTGATCCTTGGATTACAAAGGTCGATCTTTTTCAATTCATAGTGATTAAATCCTCTTTTCTCCCTTGATTTATTCAGTTTCTATTTGGTAATTCTTATTATTAATATTTCTATAGTTCTATGAGTGTTTAGGCTACATTTTTTATGATTTATTGGTGTGTTACAAGTTTATCTAAGGTTTCTTAGTGTGTTTGTGGTCTTCTGATTGTTTCTCCTTTTCTATGTGGTGTGCAGTAACTTGGAATGCTTCTTTAAGGTAGGGTATCCTTGTTATCTCCCTATTTAATTGTATTTGTGGTGATTTTATACTTTTTCCTTCCATTGGGTTGATATTAAATGTCAAATTAATGAAGATAGTGAATTGGATCAATCTAAAATTCATGGGAATGGGGAGAAATTGCATTTTTTACTACTTTTGATGCTATTGTTTTTGAGATTGTACATGCTTGTTTCCATTGTTGAAAATCATGACTATTGGGAGCCTTAATTATGATATAGTTGATATGGTTTTAAGATCCTATTTCATGATTTATTGATATAAATCTAAATAAAATGGCTAATCACTTATATATGGCTAATGAATTGGTTGCCCATGGAAAGCTAGAATTTGTGTGAAAATTCCCTTACTAAATAATGAAGAAAAGTAATGTAATCCCTTAAACCTAAATTAAAGAAGTCGGATTGTGGTGGTGGTGTGTGGTTGTGCTTGTTGTATTTACTTATGTGATGATGGTGATGTGTGGTGGTTATTATGTGAGTTTTTGGTGATGTGTAGTGGTTTTGGTGTGTGGTGGTGGTGTCGTGTGGTATTTGTGATGTGTGGTAGTGGTGATGTGCAGTGTTTGTGTTGTGTAGTGATTATGATGTGAAGTGATGGTGATGTGCGATGATTGTGATGTGCAATGGTTGGGATGTGTGGTGGTTAGGATGTATGGTTGTTTTGGTGATATGGATTGGATGATGTGGTTTTCTGGAAATAGTTGATGTGATATAGATAAGTTGTTTTTTGCTGATGTTATGTTAGTTTCCCGATTAGTTAGGGAAGAAATTTTAATGCTATAAATGAAATGACATGGGTTGGTAGATGAATAATAATGGGATGGAATTGATATGTGATAATTGGCCTAAATGAATTGAATAACAAATGAAAGTTTTGTGTAAATGTGAATTAATGGATTGGTAAATGGGATTTGGTGGAAACTCATTAAAATATAGAAAATAGTGGAACTTGTATTTAGAAGCAGGATTATGAGGTTTTCTGTGGTGGTTGTGTGGTGTGATACATTTAGCGGTGGTAGCTGTTGTGATAGATATTATAAGTTCTAGGGGTCATGTTGTGGTGTATTCTAGTGCAGTTGATGAAAACCCATAGGTTGGATATTGTGTGTTATCTATATATCCAGTATTTTAAATTATTTATATATGTTCCCCACCTGATTTGGGTAACCTTATCGACACATGGTTTTTTGGGTTCTGAGTGTTTTTCCTAAAATCTAGGTTGGTGGTGATGCATATGGATGGATAACCCCTCTTCTACAATATTCTATTAGCAGCAGTGATGATATGGGTTGGTGTTGGAGATTACTTAGTGATGATACAGGTTGGTGTTGGAGATTACCCATTGTTTATATGGGCTAGTGTTGGAGATTACCTAGTGATGATATGGGTTGGTGTTGTATATTACCTAGTGTTAATATGGAATGGTATTGTAGATTACTCAATGATGATACGAGTTGGTGTTGGATATTACCCAGTGGTTATTAGGATGTGATATGTAGTGGGGTCACACATGGTGGGAGGAGGGAACAAGGCTTATGTCCTTCACATTCATGAAACCCTACTTCTCTGGTCATGTGATGGGGTTGTGATGTCATGATGACTGATGCTAACACTAGATTCTAGACCATGTGAGTGTGGTTGGGTAGGGATGTGTCCTGACCCATATCAAATATGACTGGACATGTGATGTGATATGTATATAAGGGATGAGAGTATAAGAATTTTGACATTGGGGTATGAGAGAATCAAATCAGTGGGGAAGTGGTTTATGGGTTTCTTTTCTTTATGTTCTTGATATTATGATACTATATTGGATACGTGATTTAGTGAGCATTCAATAGTGAGGTTGGTAATGGTTAGTTGACCTATTTAGGTGTATATTGGTTCTATTTTTTTGTTCACCGGCGCATTAGTATGATCTTTTCACATGTACACTTGAGACCTTAAGTATTATCCTACTAAGTATACATGTTATACTAAACATAAATATATAAACTATTTTTTAGGTTTCCAAGAGGACTTTAGGGACTGATTTGGATATTACTAACTTGTATTTTAGATTTATTATTATGTCATTATCATATGATTGTCTTTTGGTATTTACTTAGAGAATTTGATTTGTATTTTTTGATATTGTTCATGAATTGTAGGATAGTTTGGGTTTAATTTTATATTATTTTTTTGAGTTTCTTGGTGTTTGATTATCCTATATCTATATCCAATATTATTATAAATGGTAATGTCTTCCATATATGATATTTTTATACCCCTGGTTTTTGACGCCAACCCGAGGCCTACTAGAGGCAGGACTCAGGGGTCATTAACTCTCTTCCTCTATTGCTATCCCAGGAGGGGTACCTTTGGAGGGAGGGGTCATGAAAAAGTGTTATCAAAGGTTTTGGTTGAGTGATAGGATGTATTTTATATTTATAAACTATGAGGATTTCATGGGTTGGTAAGGTGATGGTGCTAGTTGATCTTGGTGTGTGACATAGGCCAGGGAAACTATCTAGAAAATAAGATTTTAAGGATCCCCATGATCTAATATAAGGACTCTGATCTTATTAAACAACTAAGTATGGTGGTCTTGTTTTCAAGTTAGAGACCTAGGAGTGTTATATGCATCGTGATTAATTGTATTCATGTCTGAATTGGATAATTTTGGAAAATTAAGATGAATTTATTAAATTAACTTTGATAAAATTCCATGATATTGGACTTAGGGTTTCTCTTATATTTTCATGAATGGATCCTAGTCATTGTCCATGAGTATCTCAGGAAGTAGAGTTTTATTAGGATAATTCAGTTGATTGTCAGAGGATTGACCTGATAAAGGATGATGATAAATGGAAGAGGGCCTTGTGTGCCTTTCAATGATAGAGTTTGGGGAAGTATTAGGGGAGAATCCCTAATCTAATGATACAGATTTGGATATAGTATATTGATATCTCATTTGGTATGATTTGATCTTGGGATGAATTTTGGGTGTTGTTGGAGGTTATTCATATGTGAGGAGTTATGCATCAGTGGTGGATGTTGTATCTTGGTGTCCATAGAGAGGCAGATGTGTTGTGTCCAAACTTCTATAAGGAGTTTCATTTGTAATTCTTCTCATTGACAATGAAGGAGGTAAAGAGGAAAGAGATTATATCAATTTAGTGGGGGATCCTGAGTGTTTGGGATATTGGGATTTGGTTCAAGTACCTCCTATAATTTTCTCCTAACATTTTTCCAAATGAGGAGTCTATAGAGCGACATCTGGAGGAGGCACTGTGCCTAGTGATCAGGTATGTAGTCACCCCATTTACACTTCCTATACACCTTGAGATGTAGAAAAATGTGGTGGTTATGAAGTGGATTTTTTCTATGGGTGGTGATCTTTGAGAGATTTACCAATAGAGAATCTCAGGGAGTAGGGCTTCAGGTAGTGGATCATGGGTGTTTAGGCAGTTGGGTTCTGACCAGCAGGGAATCGACTATGGTAAATCCCTTCACTTCCTTTTGAGACCGGTGGTTTCTAATAACATTATAGGGGATTCCCATTTTCATGATATGTCTATGGGGTGCATGTAAATTTATAGGCTCAGTGTCTACCCATATAGGTAAGATAGTTGCAGACTGGTGGTCAGGCCCCTTTCTAGTAACAACAGTAGTTCCCTGAGAGATAGTTTCAATAGTAAGAACTGACATCACTTGTTCAGCAGTCAAGTGAAGATGTATTTGGTATATGGTAGCCTCATGATGGTCCCCATCCTCAGTTACCTAAGACAAAGTGTGGTTATAGAGGAATATAGTAGTGATTCGGGGGATTTGGGAGTGGTTAGATGCATGTGATGGAGGCAGAAGCGACAGTAGGGCTAGAGGTTGTCTGAGGTATAATCAGTTTATAATCTACCTTTATTTGTGCCCTATTTTATTTAGGAGCCACATACTCTTTTTTTCTCTTAATTTTTTCTATACCTTGGGACTAGATATAGATAGTATTTTAATGCCCTGGTGTTATCTACATCATTTGGAGGTCATGCTTTTTTTATGTTTTTCGGGGATGTAGGTTGTTGATGGGTTAGCACTAGTTAGTGGTAAATATAATTTTATTACAAATATAGTCATATGATTTTATACTTGGCATGGATTTGTTTTATTACATACATGAATTCATCAACTATTTATAGAGGATGTCTTTGTTTTTAGATGTGTAGGGTTAGCTAGAGGTTTTAATTGGTGAGCAGAGTTATCATAAGGGTGGAAAGAAAGTGGATCCACTTTTCTCTTAGTTGGTAGAGTTTTCAGCATAATCCTAGTTAGAGGATGTTCCCAAGGTTGTGGAATAGTTCCTAGATTTTTTTTAGATAATTTTATAACACTACCACCTCAATACAATTCCAATTTTGAGATAGATCTACAATTGAGCACATATCTGATTTTAATGGATCCCTATCGAATGGAACCTATAGATATATGATAGTTGAGGTTGTAAGTTGATGATCCGATGTAGGTGGGTTTTATCTGACCTAGTGTATCTCCTTGGGTTACTCTAGTGTTTTTCTCTAATAAGTCATATGGTAGTATGAGGTTGTGTGTAAACTACCAAAGGTTGAATCAAGTAATGGTCAAGAACTATTACACCCTTCCAAGAATTTATGATCTATTCAACTAGATTATGGGAGATAGTTAGTTTTCAAATATCAGTTCGTGATTTTTATATCACCAAATGAGTATATCTTGAAGAATGCATTCAAATGTATATATAGAAACTTTGATTTCATGGTCATTCCATTCTATGTCATGAACATACCATTTGTGTTCATGGGGATCATAAACTCTATATTCCATGAGTTAATGGACTAGTTCATCATTATGTTCATCAATTATATCTTAATCTACTTGAAGATGGATAAGGAGAATGTTGATCATCTCAGAGCTATCTTTTAGGTCCTTCATCACCACCGTATCTATTTAAATCTATCTAGGTTTAAGTTATAGATACAATATGTACATTTCCTTGGTCATGTGGTGTCTCTTCAAGGTTTTTCCATGGACTCCTCAAAGATTGAGGTAGTTTTTTCCTGTAAAAGACCCAAGAAAGTGTCAAAGGTTGGCAGTTTCCTTGGTCTTGTAGGCTATTATAAGAGGTTTTTCCTGATTTATCTTGTATTGTGGCCCCATTGACAACTTTTACAAAAAAGGACTGGGATTCTGATTGGATTGATTAGTTTTAGGCAACATTTGGATACCTGAAGTAGAAGTTGATCAGTTCCCCAGTGCTTCGGTATCCTGAGAAGGGTGTGATATTTAAGGTTTTTTATTACATGTCTCTCCTAGGATTGATATGTGTCTTGATGCATTAGAGGTAAGTGATATATTATGGGTATAGGTAGTTATATCCCCATAATTATAACTATTCCATTCATGATCTAGAGTTGGCAGTAGTTTTTTTTTCATTGAATTTGTAGCTACATTACCTCATTGGCATGTTCTTTGTGGTTTTCACAGACCATAATATCTTGAAATATATCTTCTCTCAAAAGGATTTGAATCTATATTGGCATAAGTGTATGTATTTTCTCCTGGATTATGATTTTAAGATCTCATACACCAATGGAAATGGGAATGTTATTTTGGATACACTGATTTGGATGTCCTAAGGAGATGTGGTTTGAGAGTCTGCAGATGTTTGGAAAAGGATGGATGAGCTTGCAATGAAGTATATTGATATAGAGGAAATAATTCACTGAGGTTTTCTTTATTAGATAATTGTAGATTTATACCTAATGAAACATGTGGAGGAATTTCATTGAGGATACATGGAGGCATAGGTGGTGAGAGATCACATTGGACATGGTGATGTTCTAGATGGATGGCCATAGGATGGTCAAAATTGGGTGTTGTTTCATGGGAGGCTATTTGTTTAATTGGAAATGTGTGAGGGATTTCTCTGTGAGTTTTATAACTCACCCTTAGAGTAATATCCTAGTGTGAATAAGGTGTATCATGGCTTGAGGAGAAAAATTTGGTGGCCTAGGATGAAATGGTCAGTGGGGGAGTTTATAGTGAAGTGTTTAGTTTTTCTATAGGTGAAAGTTGAACATTGTGTTTCTGGAGGTTTGTTGCATACCTTGGATATACCTGAATATATTTGGGAGTACATATTAATGTATTTAGTCACCTATTTTCCTTTGGATCAAGGAGGATGTGATGCATCTTGGGTGATTGTGGATCGATTGATGAAGTTGTCTCACTTTCTTGCGATTCTTGAATTGATTGTTGTGGATGTTATGGCAAGACAGTATGTGGATGTTATGGAAAGACAGTATGTGGATGATTTGGTTAGGCTTGATGATGTTCCAAGGGACATAATTTATAATCAGGGTCCTCATTTTACCTTTATATTATAGAGGATATTCCAGCATGCCTTTTTCTCTTAGTTTTTCCTTAACACTATTTTTCACCCTCATACAGATGGGTAGAAGGAGTGAATCATCCAGATGTTGGAGGATATGTTGCGAGCTTATGTGTTGTATTTTGGAGGATCCTGAGAAAAGTACCTACCTTTTTTTGAGTTCATCTACAATAATAGATACCACTTATCCATTGGCATGGATCCTTTTATGGAATTGTATGGGTTTTCATTTCATTCTCCATTGTGCTGGATAGAGGTTGGGGAGTTAGTGGTTACTAGTATTGATGTAGTTAAAAGTATGACCGAGAATATCCAAATAGTCCAAGAGTGGATAAGGGTAGTGCAGGACTTTCATAAGTCCTGTTTTGATCATAGTTAGAGTCCCATGGAGTTTTACATTGGATACCATGTGTTTTTTAGGTTATCCCCTCAATGAGGGTAGTGGAGGTTTAGTAGGGGGTAAGATTTCTCCCTGGTTCATCGATCCTTTTAAGGTATTAGAGTGTGTTAGGGTGGTGGTGTGTTGGTTAGCACTTTCACTATGGCTAGATAGGATCCATGAATTATTTTATGCATCTCATCTTCATTGATATCTTTATGATGACTCCCACATCATTGAATGGGGAGTGTTATATATTGAGGACAATATGAAGTTCATGGAGCGACCAATAGAGATTAAGTATCATCAAGAGAAAGTTCTATATGGATGAACCATCCCCTTGGTTCATGTATTTTGGAGGAATGGTGTCCTAGAGGATATTAATCGGGATCATGATGCGTAGATTCATGCCCAATATTCCGATTTGTTTTGAGTTTTTCTTTGTTTTTTCCTTAATGATGTTATGTTTTAATCTTTTTGATTTATGAGATGATCCATTTTCCATTATTGGTGGTGTGTGTTATTTATTAAAGCATATAAATAGGAGGAAACCATTCCTAATCATGACACTTTATATTTATGACACATTTTAAAACCATTTGGATGAGTCAGTGCTGCCTAAAGTGAATAATATCTTGATATAGAGGTTGATATTCCTTGATTTGTGTGCTTGGGGTGGTGATATATAATGGTTGAGTCAGTTGTTGGATTAGGTTGTGTGGATGTTGAAATGGTTTTGTGAGTGGTAATGTGGAAGAGAAAAGGCATGTAGCTAGTGTGATATGGTGATGTGTTTGTGTGGAATTTTTCATGAAAATTTTGGCATGGATTTTCTATGTTTGGTTGGTGGTAGTGTTTGGAGTGTAACGAGATCCCTGATAGGTATCTAGTGGGATCTTTGTTCAGACCCTTTCCTTTTCTTTCATTTTTGGTTTTGATTCTTTAGGATGAGATTCATTTGAAAGGTATCTAATGTAATATTTTATGCCTTTTTATCTTGTTACTTTGTTGGTTTGGGAGTTAGGGGTGTTCGGGGGAGGCTCAAGGAGGGTTCATAAGAGTTTGGAGTTATAGTATACTACAACAGGTGGTTTACAATGTGAACATGTGTTCACAATGTGAGATGATGTTTGTAGCTTGGAGGCTAGAGATTCATGGCTTGAAGTTTCATATGGGGTTTTTTATTCTTAATAAAGGTATGATGTTAAGGAATTATTAATGACATTAATTAATTCACAGCTAAGGTTCCATGAGATTCAGTGGATGTGTATCACCCCGACCCAGTTTTCCACCCGAATAATGCTTCGGGATGGTTGGACACTAGTCCTTAGGCACACCTTCTTGTATGCCAAAGTCTTATGACTAGAATTGAGGGTCTAAGAGGTGATAGTGGGGAGACTATACCCTCTAGTGGTGATAGTAATAATGGTCCATATATAAATATATCAGTGGAAGAAGAACCATAAATAGTATAATCAATAGAATAAACTCAGAAGAATCATAATAAAGCATCAATAGTAATAAATAATCCCAAAGGTATACCATTTTAGACAACACATATCATAGTATGTTATATAAGCCAGATAATTAGGGTCACCCATGCCAAACCACTCTAGTACATATATATAATCATGAAAAAACTAAAAGGAAACTCTAACATGATGTAGAAGAACCGCCATGGTCCCTTTCCATTCATCCCAAGCTAACGGTCCAACTCAATCACTATGGTCCATCTCTTAAGCCTGATCCCTTACCTGATCTCAGAATCATAAAGTCTACACATGTACTGAGGGGGATGTGGAGGGTGTGAGAATAATCTCAGTAGGACACAACCAATGTGTGTCTGTCTTAAATCCATAATTATGTAGGTTTATTCTGAATATAAATAAAATCAACTCATAAATAGGTAATAAATAACCCACTTCATTTATGCTCAATAACTATAGGGAAGCATTATATCTGTTTTGGTCAATTCCAAAATAACTCTGATATGTGCCTCCAAATATATATATATCATACAATACATGTATGCATATATATATTTGTAGTGGTGAAGATCCATGGCTTACTGCCCAAGAAATTCCCTGAAAAAAGATCATATCTGGTGAACCCTCAAGTTTCGTCTATAAAATGTCACTTGTCACCTCATGTCATCAATCAAATACCTTGAATCCAAATAGAACACCCAAGAAGGTCCTTGGCCTCTCAAACCTTAGCTTAGAAAATCATTATTAGCTCAAATCATGATTTCATGATGAACGGTGATATTTTTCCTCCAATATATAATAACCATTGGTTCAATAGCCGATGTCCCAAGGCACAGTGATATTCATCCTCTCATAGTCCTGGCCCATTGGCCTTAAGCATGATGGTGAGCCTCATCCCCCAAATGATGGTTTCAACACCATCAACTGATGGTCCATCATTATTAATGTGGCTTTATATGATGATAACCCCTAACATATCCAATGGTAAACACCATCCTCTAAGTTTTATAGTCTACGGGGGCATCCACCCACAACGAGTGGTCAACACCACCTAGAATGAGTCCTGTCTATGAGCACGTGACTCCAACAGCATGTAGGTTATCAAATATTGAGTGGAAATCACCAAACAACCTAAGAAAAATCATTCATCACCTCATACCCTTGAGACTATGTCATTAAATCCTGATGGTCAACACCATCTTAAGTCACATGGTTCATGCCCTCATCCTGAAAACCTTGTCATATTAATCCAATTAACATGTCACCTGAACCTAGTGATCATCATCATTCCTAAATGTATCTCAGCCCATGCCCTCAACCTGAAGACCATTTCACCTCAATCTAGGTGATTGGCATCAACTCAATCCTCGGGCCAATCCCATCACATTCTGATGTAACCAAGAAATCAATTTAATAATTTAATTAATTTAAAACACACACCCAACCTAACCTTCCCAGGTTTGTCCAATCCCCTTACCTAGATTAACCATTTTATTGAACCAAGATCATTCCCATAGGCATATCATATTATCAATTAAAAAATTTAAAATAAAACATTTAAATAATTAGGGGTCTCTCTTAGACTAACCGTAAGTAATATATATAACACACCCCCAAAACATCAGCAAAATTAAGGAAAAATCTAGGAACCACTTACCTTATACTCGTAGGCACTTGATTGTCTAATATCGGCATCTAAGTTGATTAGAAATGAGAGAAATTAGCATTTTAGATGAACGACCTAAAAATAGGGAAAAGTGATCATATGGATTTAGCACTCTGTATTATGAGATAAACAAAAAAGGAAGGCATGATGATTGAAGGCCTTACTGATGTACTTGAAATGAGACCAACAAAGCTCAGATTGAATCTTGGATGACGGAGTTGGATCAAATTCTCTAGAGAGGGTAAGAGTAGGACTCTCCTTCTACTGTATGTGTGGGTGATGAATAAAGGAGGAGAAAAATAGATAAATAAAAGGATATTAGTTTGGTAATTTCACCCAAATAAATGACCCATGCTATTTGGATGCACGATTTGGATAACTATATTCCAACCATGAAATGCTCACTATCCAAGAAACACACAAACATAGGAAAGGCGCACGATTTTCCAAACCATGCGCAGACTATGTGATTACCCTATGTTAAAAACTATAGAGGTGTCACACAGTCATGCACCCCCACTTGTACATTTTGAAAAACCATGTCTAGTGTTGTAGGTGGTCCGCACGGTTACTCCTGGGAGGCTGTATAGTTAAATATAATTTTGCACCTCTATCTATGCTTTCTTTAAATGGATTTTCTAGGGTTCGACACACCTAAAACACACCTAAAACCCCAAGTCACATATTGAGACTTAAAAACCATCTAAAAATAAGGATTTGGGTTGATCAAACACCAAAAATTAGGTTACAAAAAACAAAGGAAGAGTTGGTCCGACCGCTAAACTCGAAAATTCAAACAGGTTGAGGATTTTTGACCCACTCAAAAACTCAGGATGGTACAATCTTCCCACATTATAATAGCTCATCCCCAATCTATAAAATTTTACTCATAGATGGTAGAAAACATACCCATCTCATTTACATCAACCTGGTCTACCCTGGTCATTAAAACCTAGGTCAACTACCCTCAAGGCACTCCCTGCCTTAGGAGTTACCTACCCAGTCACTTATTAACCCAAAATTAAACTTTTTCGATGGTCCACTAAGCATCCTTGAACTCAAAAGTCCTTTCATGATTCATTGTCATCCCTAAACCTCATTAGGTTCTCATTTTTTAATCTCATGTCATATCTAACACCCATCAAGTCTCACGTCTCATCACATGACCATAAGTACTCATGTCATACATGACACCCGTAATAACCCACATCTCATCAGATGCCCATAAGTCATGAATCTCAATAGATGCTCAAAATAAACTTGTATCATATATACATATTCATTCCCATCAAATCCCGATGCATGAACACTTCATACATAACACACTTCATGTCGATTCCTAGATACCTACGTACCACATAGCCATATATATATATATATATATATATATATCATGCATCATAATTGATGTCAACCTACTAAATGGAACTTAGTTAGTATAAAAAAAATACTCATACACCTCATGAACTAAAATTGTCCATGATTAAAACAAAATAAAAATAATTAATTCCCGTAATGAACCACTAACTTTCATCAACTCTCCGACCTACTTTAACCCTGGTAGCTCAATGGCATGAACCTGGACTAAATCCCGATTTCCTGAGGCCTGGTCTCTTTATAGAGGTGCACCAACTACCAGTCACTAACCCCACTACCAGGTCCTACTATCTATGTCATTACCTCTGCATACAATTGCATCCCAACTACCATCTTCTAGTACCACTCTTGGTCCTACCTCAGATCCTTGAGTCTAACTCAGTCCTTGGCTCCCATCTGTCCAAGAAGGCTTCCTACATAACCACTCCAAATGGACCATCTAGCCTCATGCCCAAAAATTCTTCAGAACCTAATCGCACTGGGTCCAAATGTGCCTCAGCTTTCCACACTAGGTCCAAATGAGCCTCGGCTACCCGCACTAGAAGTACATTACTGAATACACACTCCTTGATGGTTTTCCTAAATCCCTAGTTAGACTACCCTACTGAGATTCCTTATAGCCCCGCTTCCTACTACCTGAAGAATAACCACTTAGCTCACCTAATCACCCCAGTAGATACCCTGTATGACCCAAACCAAGCTTTCCCTAATATGCTCATCAAGCCATGGCCCAAAATCTACCATCTACAGAGGTTGTCCCACCTATACTAGAGAATGGACCTATGGATCATGATTATCCTGACCCTCTAAGGCCTCATCTCGACCCTCAGGGTCCTCATATTGTTCATGATCTAGAAGCACCATATCACTATCCTCCTAACGCTCCATCAAAGACCATATAGGTGGCATCCTACTAAATACCAATCATGATGGTCAAACAGCCGTAATAGTATATATACAAATATTACAGATATAAAAATATATAATAGATAGTGCATCTCACCACCCTTACACTCCCCTACCGCACCATTTCACAAGAAAACCAGCCTCATAGCCCCGTACCCACCCATATCAGGGTCAGGTATCAAGTTTCATCATCCTCATATCCCCCTACCTACCCACATCAGAGTCAAGAATCACATATAATTTGAACTCATGGCCCCTTTCCTACCCGTAATAGGGTGATACATCACATATCATGTATATCAATTTGGGGTAGCTGAGTAGAATTCCACTAAATAGTCTATATAGTAAAACACTATTTAGCTTCTTTGTTGACACTTTAAACAACTCACCCCCTATCATCATCCATTCCAACCCTTATCAGGAATAGGCCCATATATCGCATGCATATAGAATCACATATAGATCTCATTGGAACCATATGTCTATGATGGCTGAGTAAAATTCCACCAAAAGAGGCTAAGTATGAAAACATTGTTTAGCTTCTTTATTGACACTTTAAACATACCAATCCCTCTTAGTGTATTCCAAGTTCCCAATGACAATCGTAAGAAAAAACATCATGTGAGCCTATGTGCCTATCTTGATACATAAACAAACCTCCCTTCCCATACCAGCCCAAGGGAAAAAATCCACATAATAGATAAACATCACACCCAAGTGCACCACTTGAGGTGTAAATCAATCAAATATAAAAGATAAAAGTAGAAAATCAATTTCCCACCCCTGGAAACTTGGTTTGTTCCCCATGCATGGGGCTGAAGGGACCCAAACATGAGCTCTATACCTAGTCTCGACTGCATCCTAGTATTTGGTTTACCATAACCCAAATATTAAGACCAAAAAGGAAAATAAAACTCCTCTAATACCATTTTTAATTCCCCGACCTGGTTCACCACCTGAATAGTGCTTCGGGCTGGTTGTCCACGAGTCCTTGGGTGTGCGTCCCTATACGCCAAAGGTTGTTGACTGGTAGTGAGGGTCTGAGAGGTGATAGTGAGGAGAATATATCCTATGGTGGTGATAGTAATAATGGTACATATATAAATATAGAAATAGAAAAATGACCGTAAATAGCATAAGTAGTGGAATAAACTCATTAGAAGCATAATAAATTATCATAAGTAATAAATAAGCCAAAATTCATGCCATTGTAGACAACGCATATCATAGCAGGCCATACAAGATAGATAATCAGGTTCTCCCATGGACAACCACTCCAGTACATATATATAAGCATGAAAAATCTAAAAGGAAACTCTAGCCTGATGAATATTAACCACCATGGTCCCTTTACATCCATCCCATGTGAAAGGTCTAACTCGATCACCAAGGCCCATCTCCCGAGCCTGATCCCTTACGAGATCTCAGAATCATAAAGTCTAAATGAGTCCTAAGGGGGCCATGTGGGGTGTGAGAATAATATCAATAGACCACCACCAATGTGTTCCTATCTTACATCCATAATTATGCAGGTTTATGTTGAATATAAATAAAATCAATGCATAACTAGGTAATAAATAACTTATTCCATTATGCTCAACAACCACAAGGAAATGTTCTACCTACTTCATCCAATACTGTAATGACTTTGATACATGCCCCCTAATATATATATGACATACAACACATGTATGCATATATATATATATTTATAGTGGTGAGGATCCATAGTTTAGAAACCAAGGTATCCCCTGATGAAAGATCATATATGGTGAACCCTTTGGTTCCACCTATAACATGTCACTCAACACCTCATGCCATCGATCAAATACTCAACATCCAAATAGTATTCCCAACAAGTCCCTAGTCTCTTAGACCTTAGCTTAGAAAATCACCATCAACTTAAAGCCCAACGTCACGAGGCACAATGATATCTACCTCAAATATATAATCATTATCATCTCAACAAATGATGTCCCAAGGAATGGTGGTATCCATCCTCCCATAGTCCCAACCCATTTTCCTCAAGCATAACGATGAGCCTCATCCTCCAACTGATGGTCTCAACACCATTAACTGATGGTCCATCACTATCCACGTGTATTTCTACACTGAGCACCCACAAAAAGTGGTCAAAACCACCTCGACTGAGTCCAATCTGTGTGAACATGACTCCAATGGTGCATCAACCAACAAAATATGAGAAGAAATTGTAACTCCCCAAGGTTTTTATGAAATATATTTTTTTTTAAATAATTTGATTTCTTTGATGTCATGTGTTACACACAACACAATCTTAGCTTGTGTTACATGCAACACTGAGTTTCTATGAAATATAATTTTATTATTGTAATTATTTAAACAAAGAAATTATAACCTAGTTATTAGAATGAAATTTATGAACAAGATTAACTGAATTATGAAAGTATCTTCCACACATGTAAAATTCGTTTCAAAATAAAAGGAAATCATTTCTAAAAAACTATTTAAATGCGTACAAGTGTATTTCATATCAATAAAATTTAAAAAAACAATATTTTTGGATTATATTAATGAAATATATATATAATATATCCATTATAATGTTAAAATTTATTCTATTTTTTCTAGACATGCTATAAAAATAAATCCAGTTTTATGCTTAAAAACTCTATTTTTCTAAAAAGTAGTTTTATCAACTTTTAATGGTGCACTTGTTTTAAAAATAAATTTTAACAACTTTATATATTTAATTTGAAAAAAAAACTTATTTTTTAAATATTAATATAAAAATTATCATAGGGTTATTTTTTGGTATTTTCTAAGAAGATTCATTTTTTTGATGAATAGTGAAAAATAATGGATTTTAATTGAAAACTGTCTTTTCATCTAAATAATATATAATGTTAAATTATATTTTTAATTGATTTTAAAGTAAAAATAGTTCAATTATAAATCCATTAATATAATTTAGGTAATTTAAATCATTTTTATATTGAATTTAGATATAAAAATATAGTAAACTTTTGAACATTTCACTTTAAAAATCCGCTTTCGCACCCCGTCTACAGGATTAATTTTAAATTAATTCTATCCACTTATGTATTTTGAATTTTTAAAAATGGATTTCATATTTTGAATAATAATTTAAAAAATTTGTAAATAGGTCCCTTTTATTTTTGAACAATGTGAATAGTAAACTTACTAATTTTATTACCATTGTTACGGGTAAATCAGGTAATTAAGGGAAAAATAATATTATAAATATTATAAGATTACCCTAAAACTTGTCCAAATGTTATTATATGAATTTAATTATACACTTAACTTCTAATGTTCTAAATTTAATTATTTAATGGATAATTTTCCATGAAAATGACTTAGACATTATTAAAATCAAAGAGAGTGACAAAATGCCACACTCTTACTTTTAATAAGTATAATATTTTTAATATAGAGTTAAATATAATATATTCTTGGATATAAATATTATTATGAAATATAAAAGGATTATATACATCATGAAAATTTATTTTTAATTTTTAGGAAGAAATAATTATCATAAATAAATACACAAGGATGATGCGGTAATTATTCAATTAATGAAAAAATAAATTAAATGATATTAGAAATATTAAAATAAATATAATTTGAATTAATTAAGTTGATAAAATAATTTTTTTAAGTGGATATGATATATTAAGGGTGTATTAAATGATTTTTTTTTTCAAATTTATATTTTTTATTTATTTTCTTAAAGTCAATGTAATGAATAGTATCAAAATTGACATTAATGATATTTTATAAAAATAATATTTTATTAAAGTATTTAAAAATAAAAATTAATTATGATAATGTCTAAAATTTCATAAATTGTTTATTAATGGATAATTTACACCATATAAGTAAAAAATTAGAACCTTTTAATATTGAAAAAGGTGTTACCATAGTTAAAATTAAAATACGTTAACTAAGGGTTAATAAAAATGATAAGGTTTAAAGTAAACACAAAAACATGCAAAAAATATATTGGTTTATGAGATTAAAATATTATCTTATATTATCTTGGAATAAATTTCCTTTTTGAGGTATTTTTATTGAGATTGAATTTATTATATATTAATTTTTTGAAAAATTTCAGAAGTGTCCCTCACCTCAATTATAAAAGGACGCCTCTTATCCTCATTTCTTAACAGTTCAAAACCTATTCAGTTCAGACAAACCCTATCCAAATATCCTCCCAAATTCCATCACTTTTTCCTAGAACCCTTTCATTGGGAATAAATCCAATCAAGGAAGTCTTTTGATAAAAACCAAAATGAGATACTCGAAGAAGAGGTAACGTTCATCAACAAATGTTCTTGTTTTATTTATTTATTAAACCCCATAAATTATTTTTATTTAATGTTTACATAATAAGATAAATATATTAAATATATTAATATTTTTTATGTTAAGGGTACTACCTACAACTTCACACACTTGCATCAAAATAGGATACACAATCATTGCTCGTGTGTACGGCGGACTACCGTCTCGCAAACCATTGTGGTTCATTCTTCCATTAACACCTTTAAAAGTTAGTAATAATGATTTATTTGTAGTTTATATATGATATATATTATTCCTATTATGTTATTATGATTCTATAATTTTTATATCACACATAAATTCATGCTTTCCATTTTGTGGGGATATGATAACGTCGTTCATGTATACAGCGGACTACCACTTCGCGAAGCGATGTGATTCGTTCAAAATTTACATGGAATGTATTAAGGATGTTTTTAATACAATTATGTGATATATATGAAATAAAAATGATTTTTTATGATAATATATCATATATTTTTCTTTTTTTAATCTAACAAAAAAATAAAAAAATTGTTCATGCGTACATACAGCTTACCATCTCCATGAATGGTGTATTTTATTTTCAACATATAACTTTTATGAATCAACATAAATACATATATACTAAATATATATGATATTTATATCATTTCTATCATTCTGGATATTATTAAATTGTTATCTATGTAAGATTACCAAGAATAAAAAGTTAAAACGTATACAAAAACAAAGCAGTTATTACCGAAAACATAACTTTAACATGGAATTGTTAATAAATGAGTAATATAAAGTCATAAGTAAATAATATATGGTATGATATATATGAATATGGTTATGTGGTAGATTTATGATAAACTTATATTTATTATACATTAGGTTTTAATGTGTATGAAGAAAGTTGAGACTTAAGGTAAGAGATTGTTGTCTCACTTTTAGTTTTGTGGGGCATATGCCTTATACACTACTTGTTTATTTTGTGTGGTGTATATACTACCCAGGAATGTATTTTATGAGTATTATCCTAAATATTATGGTATTTTCATATCCATATAATTTTATTTATTTCATGGTGCATATGATTTGACTAATTATAAAGTGGTAAGGGTTTATTTCACAATCTCATCATTATCCGAGATTATTTTTGTTTAAGTATCCACTAGGGAATAATTCTATTTCATGTCCATGTTTTATAAAAATGTTTTCAAAAATGTTTTTATAATTATCCTATTAATTTTTAAATTCATTTTTAACCATGTTTTACTTCTTACAAAATGGTTTGAAAAAAAAATTATCGTTTTCTAAACAAGGATTTTTGTGATGTTTCCAAAAAAATACAGAAGGGGTGTTTTTTTAACTTATATGGAATGAATAGAATTTTCCACTATCATGATGCCTTAATTATTTTAATATTAATTTATAATCTTACAAGTTTCTTTTCAAATAAATTCTTTTCCTTTATAATTGTTCAGTTCTTTAAAAAATTATTTTATAAAGGAAAGTATATTTTCCTCAAGAATTATTTCAAGTGATCATTAAAAAAATAATTTTCCATCTAAGATGACATGATTTGGTGTTACTTAATATTTATTAGGTATATGACCCAAGTATACCATTATTATTATTTCTTTTAATGGTTTATTTTTATGATCTAATGATATTTATGAAACCTATTTCTTTTCCATGAGTTAGGTTATGATGAAGTGTTTATGAAACTCATTTATTTACATGGGTTCTGATGTGATGAATGATTTATGGTCATGTGGAATGAATATTTATAGTTTTCATTAAGTGATAAGTGAGACCTATATATCCCTAAAATTCATTGGGTAATGAATTATATCTCATGAGATAGTTAGAGGAAATAAATCGATGTTCTTGATCCGTGATAGGAAAAAAGTCGATGTGCTTGATCTGTTAGGGGAAACAAGTCAATGTGCTTGATCCATGTTGGGAAACAATACAATGTTCTTGATTCATTATGTGAATCATGTGATAAGTCCTGATCTAAGAATCTTGGTAGTTAACCTTTACATATTAAATGATTTTATATACTTATTATGGTTCTACACACATTTATGATGTGAAATTATGCTTCATGGTTGAGTTATGATGAATTTTTATTATTATGATTCATGCCATTTTAAATATTAATATTTTATGTCATGACTCATGATTATGATCTATGATAGATTGGGTATGAACTTTGTAATTTATTATCATGATCACATGCCCATATTCTTATCTTAGGCTTACATAATATCATAAATTGGTATCTTTAATGTTTACTATTACTGAGCATATAAGTTCACCCTTTCCTTATGTTTCCTTTCCACTAGTTATGAATAAAGGTTTTAAGTTGGGGTACTAAAGGGGGAGATCTTTGTGGGAAACATTTAATATATTTCTCTAAAAAATAAGTTTTTGTTCCAAGTTTCAAAAGGCACTAAACTATTAAGGTACTTGGGCATGTGTTTGTGTAATACAATGAATATTCTTCTAAAAATATGTAATATCCATGTATAAAAATCCTGGATCATTATAGTTAGTATTAGAGGAAAGGTTTTTTCAACCTTTGGAAACTAGGATAAGAAAAATTTAGTAAGATCCATAGAGATATTTCTAAGTACATGTCTAGGGTTGTCTCTAAGGATAAGTCTAAGGATGATTTAAAGTATAGGAAAATTTCATGGAACTTTGGTAAAGGATAGAGCAAGTGGTTTCCTAGAAACACATCCCTACTTGAATACTATAAGTGGATGTGACTCTAGCATAGATGTACCTAGGGGTAACAACCTTGAAAACACCATATTGAGCTAGACTTGATAGGGAACAAGTTCAAAAAAATGGGTATTTCTACACACCTAGTTTGACACTACCAATGGATATGCTTTGGGAAGGACTTAAATAGAATATGACTATGAATGACCTAGGATAAACCTAAGGTGTGATAAATTAAATCAGGTGTCATGATTTAGACAACCTATAGGTTATTTTTCATGATTATGTGGTTGTATGCTAAAATAACTGTTTCTCACATTATGATTTTTGTTTTTATTCATGGTGGTAACCAGAAGAAACTGGGTTAACATTGAATGTGATGGACAATTTTTTTGATGAGAATTCAGATGAGATAATAACTAGAGTAAAAGATATTTTGATTATGCCCAATCAGTTTTCATGGAATATGACTAACAATGTGTACATTAATCAACTCTCAAAATCACCAAAGAATAGACGGAAAATTTCTACTGAGAGTTTTGGTAGTGGATATCATGGAGGAAAGAATATTAAGTTTTCTATGTGTTGAGAATGTTGGAAGAAACACCCAAGTGAATGTTTTATAGGAACAGGAATATGTTTTGACTGTGGAAAAGAAGGACACAAAGAAACTAACTATAAACGGAAAATTAAAATTTCAGTTAACACAATAGATGGTAATTTTGGTCTCCCTAATATATCATCTACTGTTGAATGATTTAAATTTGGAAAGTATGGTAATTATGAAAATTGATGTCCTAATGGTAAATCTCATGAATAAAATCAACAAGATGGTGCAATTATTGGTTATATTACTAATGATGAAGAGACTACAGATGATATGTTAAAGGAAATAAGTGTTAAAGAATAAGATTATTAATCATAGTTAATTGTTTGAGAATGAAGTAGGATAAAGGAAATATTTATGTATTGGAATTAAAAGATTGTATTATCAGAATTATAAAATATATAAGGACTGTTCAGAATAAGTTTTTTATTAAGGATCTGAAAGAGTATGTTGAATGATGTTGATGGACTGGAAAATTTAATTAATAGAAAGCTTATATTCATGTAAAATAGATGTTTAATGGAAATATAACCCTTAATATGTTCCTGGTATTGATATAATAATGTTAAGATAAAGATATGATTGATTTAGATAAATTAAATTGGATAGTACTTATTACCTTGTAACTGATTAATGACTTTTTTAAAAAGTGGTTTATGATATCATGAATGGATTTGACATCATTTTTTTATTTGAGGAATATATCCAATAATATGTATTAATAATTGGGAAGCAGGCATGTTTTCAATAAGGAGTTATGGTAATTAAGGTTATTATCATGTTTCAAGAGAATATGTGATTAAGGTATTCACATGTTCGGTATGTCACAATCAAGAGGCGTGTTATGATATATGGAGGATTAATGTTAAGTTGATTTTGAGAAAATTAGTAAACTTTTTTTAATTTTGAATGTCGAAATGGTTATAAGGTTAGCCATTTATGAAAAGGTTTATGTTAACCTTTGAATGAGGTTTTAGAGATTAATGTTTAATAATATGAAAATTTATGCATATTAGATAACATGTGCTAACCATATTATTGTGATCATAACTAGAGATATGAGGAATGACTTATCATCCCATTATGGATCTTATGATCCACTAGTTCTTCAGGCATTACAATTTCAACTTCACCTTTTCTTGGAGTGAGAGATGAAGCATAAATTAATTAAGGCACAACCATAGAGTTATATTATACTTATGAGATAAAATCAAATAATTATATATTCTCAAAGGATTTTTAAATAAAATGTTTTCCTATTATCATCATTTTTTATGATATCAATTACCTTTTATAGGCCTATTTGGTCTATGGTTTTATACTCATTAACTTTATATTGAACATGTTCTTTATCACTCTCCATCAAAACTTGATAATTAGTTTTCTCTTCTATGTCCATGTTTTCACTTTCCACCTATGTTATCCTATGTGTAAACCTAGTTATGAGTTACTTTGGGTAACCTTTGAGTTTCTAACTTTCCTTTTTTAAAGGATGTTTTAGTATTCATTTTTACGATGTGGGTTTCTATGAAAGTAACTTTCATGTATTAAAACTTTGATGACTCTGATGAATTTTGAGCGAAAAGTTCATTTTAATGGGGGGTAGAATGTAACGTCCCAATATTTTTATGAAATATTTTTTTTATAATAATTTTATTTTTGTGATGTCTTGTGTTACATGCAACACCATCTTAGCTTGTGTTACACGCAACACAGATTTTCTACGAAACATAATTTTATTATTGTAATTATTTAAATAATACAATTATAACCTATCCATTATAATGAAAGTTATGAATAGTATTAACTTCATTATTAAAGTATGGTTTAAACATGTAAAATGCTTTTGAAAATAAAAGGAAATCTTTTTCTGAAAAAACTATTTAAATGCACGTAAGTGTGTTTTATACTAATAAAATAAAAAAATCGCTCTTATTGGATTATATTAATAATATATATATATATAAATATAATATTCAATCTAATTTTTAACATTCATGCTATGTATTTTATAGGCATGATATAAAAATAAATTTAGTTTTATGCTTAAAAAATATATTTTTCTAAAAATCATTTTTATCAACTTTTAATGGAACACTTATTTTAAAACTAAATTTTGACACTTTTATAAATTTCATTTTAAAAAATAAACTTATTTTTTGAAATATTAATATAAAAATTATCTTAGGTTTATATTTTTTTATTTTCTGAGAAGATTCGTTTTTTGACGAATAGTGAAAAATAATGGATTTTAATTGAAAACTGCATTTTCATCTAAATAATATATAATATTAAATTATATTTTTAATTAGTTTTAATGTAAAAATATTTTAATTATACATCCATTAATCCAATTTAGGTAATTTGAATCATTTTTATATTGAATTTAGATCTAAAAACTTAGTAGACTTTTGAACATTTTCCTTTTAAAACCTTGCTTTATCACACCGTCTACGGGATTAATTTTAAATTAAATTTAGCCACTTATTTATTTTAAATTTTGAAAAATGTATTCCATATTTTTAATCAGAATTTAAAATTTTAGTAAATCATTTCCTTTTATTTTTCGATGATATGAATAGTAAACTTAGTAATTTTATTACCACGGTTAAGGGTAAATCGGGTAACTAAGCGTAAAAATAAGATTATAAATATTATGAAATTATCCTTACACTTTTAAAAATGTTATTGGATGAAATTAATTATACACTTAACATATAAGGTTCAAAATTTAATTATTTAATGGACACTTTTCCATGAAAATGATTTAGATTTTTTTTAAAAGGTTGAGAGTCAAACCCCCTTTATAAAACAAAAAAAAGAGAAGACCCTTTTGAAATATAAAAAAAGGGTAAACCCATTACATGAAGCATATGTAAATAATCCTTAAAAACAATACCCAAGGCCCTTACATGGTCCCAATTTCCCAATAAGAGACATAGATCATAACAAGTACCAACCAGAAGTCTTATCAACCCCCCCCCCCCTATTAGACAGTGTCGTAGTGATTCCTATCTAGAAGATATGCTTGAATATAAATATTCTTATGAAATATAAAAGTTTTATATGAAACATGGAAATTTATTTTTATTTTTAGTGAATAAATAATTACACAATGATGATGCGGTAATTATTCAATTAAATAAAAATCAATTAAATGATATTAGAAATATTAAAAGAAATATAATTTGAATTAATTAAGGTGATAAATGAATTTTATAGGTGAATATGATATATTAGGGGTGTATTAAATGATTTTTTTCGAATTTATCTTTCTTTATTGATTTTATTAAATTCAATGTAATGAATAGTGTCAAAATTGACACTAATGATATTTTATGAAAATAATATTTTATTAAATTATTTAAATATAATGAAAATATTTAAAAAAATAAAAAAAATAAAAAGTGATTATTATAAGGTATAAAATGTCATAAATTTACCATTTATGGACAATTGACACCATATAAGTAAAAAATTAATACATTTTATTATTGAAAAGGGTGTTATCATAGTTAAAATTAAAATAGATTAACTAACGGTTAATCAAAATGATAAGGTTTAAAATAAAAACCAAAAAAATTATAAAATATATTGGTTTATGATATTATAATATTTTATTATATTATATTTTAATACATGTCCTTTTGGAGGTATTTGGATTGATATTGAATTTATTATAAATTAATCTTTTGAGAAATTTCAAAAGTGTCCCTCACCTCAATTATAAAAAGGCACCTATTATTATCTTTTATTCACACTTAAAAACATATTATTTTAGGGAAAACCCTAAGAAAATATCCTCTCAAATTCCCTCCCTTCATTCTATAAGCCTTCCATTGGGTATAAATCCAACCAAGGAAGTTTTTTGGTGCAAACTAAAAGGAGATACACAAAGAAGAGGTAATGTTCATCAATGAATGTTTTTGTTTTATTTATTCCTTAAACTCATTAAAAAAATTTTATTTCATGTTTACATAATAAACCTAGTATCTTCAATATAATAAGATTTTTTTATGTTAATTTTATAACCTACAACTTCACACACTTCCATCAAATGGGATATGCAATCATCGTTCGTGTGTACGGCAGACTACCACCACACAAACCAATATCGTTCGTTCTTCCATTAAAACATTTAAAGGTTGGTAATAATGATGTATTTATAGTTTATATGTAATATATATTATTTTTATGATGTAATTATGATTTTGGAATTGTTATATCACACATACCTTCATGATTTCCATTTTTTGGGAATACGATATGGTTGTTTTTGTGTATAGCAGACTACCACCACACAAAGCAATGTGATTCGTTCACACTTTACATGTAATATATTAAGGATGTTTTTAATAAAATTATGTGATATATATGAAATAAAAATGATTTTGTTATGATAATATATCATATAATTTTTATTCTTTAATCTGATAAGAAAATGAAAATAGTGTTCATGCATACGTACGGTCTACCGTCTCTATGAATGATGTATTTTATTTTCAACCTATAACTTTTATGAATCACCATAAATACATATATAATGAATATATATGATATTTATATCATTTTTATAATTCTTTATATGAATAAATTATGATCTATGTAAGAGTACCAAGAATAACAAGTCAAAACATTTATGAAAAACAAAGTGGTTATCACCCAAAACATAACTTTAACATGGAATTGTTAATAAATGAGTAATATAAAGTCATAAGTAAATAATATATGGTATGATATATGAAAATATGTTTATTTGTTAAATTTATTATAAAATTACATTTATTATACAGGAGTTTTTAATGTGTATGAATGAAGTCGAGACTTAAGGTAAGGGATTGTTGTCTCACTTCTATTTTTGTGGGGCATATGCCTTATATACTACTTGTTTATTTTGTGTGGTGTATATACTAACCATAAATGTATTTTATGAGTATTATACTGAATATTATATTATTTCCATATCAATATAATTTTATTTCTTTCATGATCCATGTGATTCAACTAATTATAAAGTGGTAAGGGTTTATTTCACAATCTCATCATTATTCGGGATTGTTTCTGTTTAAGTATCCTTTAGGGAATATTTCTCTTCCATTTCCATGTTTTCTAAAAATGTTTTCAAAAATGTTTTTACTATTTTCCTATTAATTTTTAAATTCATTTTTATCCATGTTTAACTTTTTACAAAATGGGTTGAAAAGAATATTTTTTGTCATTTTCTAAACAATGCTCTTTGTGAAGTTTCCAACAAAATACAAAAGGAATGTTTTTTTAACTATACAGCTTGAACAAAATTTACTACCATTATGATGCCTTAATGATTTGAATCTTACTTTAAAATATTACATTTTTATTTTCAAATAAATTATTTTCCTTTATAATTGTGTGTCTCTTTAAAAAAATGATTTCATAAGGAAATGATATTTTCCTCACGAATTGTTTCAAGTGATCATTCAAAAAAAACTTTTTCCCATATAAGATGACATTAGTTAATGTTACTTAATATTTAATAGGGATATTAACCAAGGATACCATTATTATTATTTATTTAAATGGTTTATTTTTATTATGGAATGATACTTATGAAACCCGTTTCTTTTCCATGAGTTAGTTTATGATGAAGTGTTTATGAAACTCATTTATTTACATAGGTTTTGATGTGATGAATGATTTATGGTCCTATGGAATTCATATTTATAGTTTTAATTAAGTTATGGGTGGGACCTATATCTCTCTCCAATTCATTGGGTAATGAATTATATCTCATGAGATGGTTAGGGGAAACAAGTCAATGTTCTTGATCTGTGATGGGAAACAAGTCAATGTGCTTAATCTGTTAGGGGAAACAAGTTGTTGTGCTTGATCTATGATGGGAAACAAGTATATGTGCTTTATTTGTTATGTGAATCTGGTGATAATGCCCTATCCTATAGTCTTATTAGTTAACCTTGATATATGAAATTATTTTCTATACTTATGATGGTACCACGCACATTTATGATATGAAATTATATTTCATGATTGAGTTATGATGAATTTTCATTCTTATGATGCATGTAATTTTAAATGTTAATGTTTTATTCCAATACTCATTATTATGATATATGATAGGTTGGGTATGAACTTTTTAAGTTATTCTAATGATAGCATACCCATCTTCTTATCTTATGCTTACATATGATCATAAATTGATATCTTCCATGTTTACTCTTACAAAGAATCTAAGATCACCCTTTTCTTATGTTGCCTTTCCAAAGGTTATGAATAAAGGTTTTTGGTAGGGGTACTAAAGGGGAAAATCTTTATGGGAAACATTGAATATATTTTACCATATTAGAAGTTTGTTTTTCAATTTTCCAAAGGCACTAAACTAATATGGTCCTCAAGCATTTGTTTGTGTAATGTAATGAATATTTATCTAAAAAGATGAAATATACATGAATGAAAATCTTGGGTCATTATAAAAATCACCAAACAACCTAAGACACATAATTATACACCTCATTACCCCATGACCATGTCTTTAAATTCTGATGTTCAACACCATCTCTAATCACACAGACCATTCCCTCATCCTGACGACCTTATCACCTCAATCTGATGACCATGTCGCCTCAACCTAGTAATCATAATCACCCCTAAATACATCTTAGGATATGTCCTCAACATTATTACTATGTCACCTCAATACATGTGATCAATGTCACCTCAATACTCAGGCCAAGCCCATCATATTCCCATATAACCAAGCAATGAATATAACAATTTAATTAATTTAAAATACACACTCGGCCCAACCTACCCAGGTTGGTCCAAGACCCTTACTCATCTTAACCATTTTAGTGAAGTAATATCATTCCCATATTCATCTCATGTTATTAATTAAACAATTTAAAAGAAAAATTTTAAATAATTATGGGTCTCTATCAGACTACCCATAAGGAATATATATAATTCCCCCCTAAACATATGAAAAATCAAGGATAAATATAATATCCACCTAACTTATACTCATAGGTGATCACTCATCTGATATATATCTCTAACTTAATCCAAAACTAGAGAGATAAGTGTTTTATATTAACTCCTTGAAGATAGGGAAAAATAACTCACACATATTTAGCACTTCGTATGGAGAGATAAACAAACAAGGAAGGAAAGAGGAATGAATTACTTACTGATGTGCTTCTAATGAGACTAATAGAGCTCGGATCGGAGCTCGAATGATGGAGTTGGCTCAAATTATCTAAAGAGGGAAAGAGTAGGACTCTCCCTTTATTATGTGTGTAGGTTAAGAATAAAGTAGGAGAAAACAAATAAATAGAAGGGATGGAAGTTTGGGATTTTCAATCAAATAAATGACCCACATGGTTTGGCCACACAGTTTGGCCAACTGTGTGTCAATCATGCAATGCCCACTGTCTAAGAACAACACACACATGTGAAAGTTGCAAGGTTTTCCAAACCACATATAGACCATAAAATTCCCCTCTGTTAAAAACTATAGAGGTGTCACATGATCGTGCACCCCCACCTGCACAGTTTGAAAAATTGTGTCCAATATTGTAGGTGGGTTGTACAGTTGCTCCTAGGAGATCACACGGTTAAATAAAATTGTGTGCCTCTATCTATAATTTCTTGAAATAGATTTTCCAAGGTCTGATTCACCCCAAACTCACTTGAAACCTTAAGTCACTTACTAAGTCTTAAAAACCATCTAAAATGGTTTTAGGTAAATCAAACTCCCAGAATTAGGTTTTGAAAAACAAGAAAGAGTAGGTCCAACCACCAAACTCAAAAATTCAAACATATTAAGGATTTTTGACCTGATCAAAAACCCAGAGCATTATATCATGTTCATTAGGTTTGGATTTTTAGGGATTCATAATCTGAATTTGGATTCAAATCTTGAATTAGAGGGCCTTAGGAAGACTCGTGATGTGAATATGCATTCCACACTGTGAATGAGCTGAGGTCCATCTTATCTATAAATTCCAGGGCTCACTCAAATTATTTTTTTATCTCTCATTTCCCTAAAGTTTTGGGTGAACCCTATGAATTTTTAAATTATCTTTCATCCCCTTACCTCCTTTTTTAATCCTTGTATTTTGGTAGTTGATATTTAGAAATATGTGATGATTAAATCATATTTTATCCCTCAATTTCTTTGGTTTATCTTTTGGAATTATTAGTGGTGGTGGTGTTTTGGTTCTGAGATTGTTTGGACTACATTTTTTATGGTCCCTTGGTGTGGTTCAAATTAATATGAGTTTTCCTATTGTAGTTGTGGTCTTCTAGTTGTTTCTCCTTTGCCCCATAGTTCACAATAACTCAGAAAGATTATTTGAGTTAAGGGATCCTCATTCTCTCCCTATTTAAGTGAATGTGTGAGGATTTCATGATTTTACATTCCATTGGGTGGATGGTAAGGATTAAATTAATAAATATATTGATTTTTCATAATATGAAATTGATGAGAATGGGGATAAATTTCATTTTTTTACTACTTTTTAATTTATTGTTGTAGATATTGTACATGCTTATTGTCATTACTAAAAATTAAAATTGTTGGGAGCCTTGATTGTGATTTAGTTGATATGGTTGTGAGACCTTGTTCTATGATTGCTTTACATCACCCTAAATTAAATGGATAATCACTTATATTTGGATAATTAATTGTTTGACCATGTAAATTTGGAATTTTTGTTAGAATACCCTTTCTAAATAATGAAGTAAAGTAATGTGAGACATTGAACATAAATTGTGGAAGCTAGGTCATGGTTGTGTGTGTGGTTGTGATTGTTGTTTTTCATTATGTGGTGGTGGTGGTGTGAAATGGTTGTGATGTGTGGTGGTGGTGATGTGTGGTGGTTGTGTGGTGTGGTGGTTGCGATATGTGGTGGTGGTGATATAAAATGGTTGGGACACGCAGTGGTTATGATGTGTAATGGTTGAGATGTGTGGTTGTTGTGTTGAGATGGATTGGATAATGTGGTGTTGTGGAAATAGTTTATGTAAGATGGATGGTTTTTTTTATGGTGTGGTTGTGTTAGTTTCCTCATTATCCATGGAATAAATTGTAATGTTGTAAAAAAAATTAAATGGGTTGGTATATGAATAAGAATGGTTTGGAATTGATGTATGGAAATTGGAATAAATAAATTGAACAATTAATTAAAGGGTTATGTAAATATTAATGAATGTATTGGTAAATTATAGTTAATGGAAACTCATTAAAATATGGGAAATGGTGAAAACTATAATTATAACATAAATTGTGTGGCTGAGTATGTGGTTTTGTGGTGTGATGCATTTAGTGGTGGTAGCAGTTGTGACAGATGTTGTAAGGTATAGTGGTAGTGGTGTGGTGCATGCTAGTTTAGTTTATGTGAAATCATAGGTTGGGTATTTTATACTATCTATATATCATGTATTTTATGTTTTATATGCTCCCCACCTGAGTTGAATAACCCTACCAACACCCAAATGTTTTGGATTCCAAGTGTTTTCTCCAATATCCAGGTTGGTGGTGATATGGATGGTTGACTACCACCTCTTCCCCACTCTTCCTTCAATAGAAGTGATGATATGGGTTGGTGTTGGATATTACCCAGTGATGATATAGGTTAGTGTTAGATATTACCCAATGTTGATATAGATTGGTGTTGGAGATTACCCAGTGATGATACGGGTTGGTGTTGGAGATTACCCGATGTTGATATAGGTTAGTGTTGGAGATTACCCAATGATTATATGGGTTTGTGTTTGAGATTAACTAGTGGTGATGAAGATGTTATATGTGGTAGAGGCCATGTGTGGTGGGAGGAGGGAATGAGGTTGATTTCTTTAATGTTCATGATACCTTACTGTCATGGTTATGTGATGAGGTTGTGATACAATGATGGTTGATGTTAGCACCTGATGTTAGACCTTGTGAGGGTGGGGTAAGTGGGGATGCGTCATGAACCACATCATAAATTATTGGATATGTGAGGTGATATATATGGAAGGGATGGGAGCATGAGACATTTGATGTTAGGGTGTGAGAGTGGAAAATCAATGGGGAAGTGGTTATGGGGTGCCTTTTCTTTATGTTCTTGATATTATGTTACTATATTGAATGTGTGATTTGGTGAGCATTCCATAATGAAGCTAAGATTGGTTAGTTGACCTGTTTAGGTGCATGTTTGTTTTTTTGTTTGTTTATTGGCGCATTGGCATTCTCTTTTTACATGTGCACTTAAGACCTTAGGTATTATCCTATTTGGTATACATGTTATGCTTACCCTATGTATATAAACTATTTTTCATGTTTTTAAGAGGACTTTGGGGACTGAGTTGGACATTACCAACTCCTGTTTTGGTGTTGTTGTTGAGTCACTACCAAAAGACTATCTTTTGGTATTTACTTGGAGACTTTTATTTGTATTTATTGATGTTTTTTATGCACTGTGGGATGGTTCACTAGTAGAACAAGGATTTTTAACATTTTCTTTTTTATATTTTAATGTCAGTTTTCAACCAAAGTTATTATATCCTATGTTGTCAATACAATTTTCATGTCGTTTATATAAAACTGACATGTAAAGTAATAAAAATTTATTGAAAACATTTTTGACATGGAAAACCAGTTTTCACATAGGTTATAAGAAAAATAGACGTTAAAAATATTGTGAAAATTATATTTAACATTGTTTTTTCTTATAACTGATATTAAAAAAAATAAAAACAAAATTTACAAAAGCATTTTATTTTTCATAGGATTTAATTTGACAGTTCATAAAGCCAAAACAGATTTACAGATCAAAATTTATACCTGTTAGAAGTTATAATTCTCTAAAGGATAAATTTTGGCACAAAGATCATAAAATATATTTCATCGAAGAATAAGATAACAAATATAACATTTAAACATCCAAATGAAAAAACATGAGTTAATTTTTTCCTTCTTCTCCATACTTGCACTCATTTCCTTTGAAATTAGAGATTGTTTCTTAATATTCATTTTCTTCGCAATGAAAAAATCATGAGTTATTTTGAGGATTACCTTAAAGATATCATATGGAAACTTTATCATCATTGATAGCATTATCTTCATAAAAAAATTAAAATTTTCATCAAAATGTATATAATGGAAATAAATTGACAATATAAGTATAACACATATAGATTTCCACTTACAAGAGATCGAATAGTAAAATGGGAGTTGATCACAAATTAAAAATGAGATAAATAAAAAAGATCAAGTGAAATGAACATGTAGATATATTTATATGTGAAAATAAAAAAATTCACAATCATGCTTTTCATTCATAAGCGGGAAGACAAAAGTCACAGGTGCGTGATGTGAAAAATTGAAAAACAGTAATGCGCTCATTTTAAAAAAATTCAACTCTGAAATTTAACATTGGTTTTAAAAAACTTACATTAAAAGAATACTTTTAAGGTCAGTTTTTTTTAAATGATGTTAAAAGTAAATGTTTAACGTCAGTTTTCAAAAAAACTGATGTTAAAAGTATTGTTTTAACATTTTTATCTGTTTGTTTAAAAAATAGATGTTAAAATAATTTACAAAGGAATAGTTTACTTATCGAGATTCAATTTGATTAGTCATGGATCCAAAATGGACTTTCGAATTAAATTTTATAACTGTTAAAAGTTAGGAATCTCTAAAGAAGCACTTCAAACTTCTAGTGGCCATAAATTTTGATCCGTAAGTCCATTTTGGCACCACGACTGATCAAATCGAATTCTAAGAAAAAAACTATTACTCTATGAATTCTTTTAATATATTTTTTTAAAAAACCAATGTTAAAATATACATTTAGTCTTGGATTTTAAAATAAAAAAGTTAAAATAATAATTTTAACATCAGTTTTTTTAACTGATGTTAAAAGTTTGAGTTGAATTTTTTTAAAATGAGAATGTTATAAATTTTCAATTTTTTACATTGCATGCTTGTGACTTTTGGATTATGGTATATTTTCACCATCAGTTATTTTTAAAATTGATATTAAAAATATTTTATATAATATTTTTAATGTCATTTGTTTTAGAAACTGACGTAAAAACATTCAAAAACTGAGCATAAAAGTAGATTTTGAAATCGTTTTTTAAAAAACTATCATTAAAATACCGACGTGAAAAACTAATTTTCAACTCATGGTTTGGGTTTACTTTTATATTATGTGCTGGAGTTGCACGGTGGTTGATTATCCTATCTCCCAATCTGATATTATTATAAAGAGTAATGTCTTTCAAATGTGAGATTTTTATACTCACGGTGCTTGTCGTTATCATGACCCATCCCAGTGGGGCCTACATTGGGACTCCCCAAGACCACATCCAATAGGCTAAGGGCTAGTGACTAGAACTAAGTAGGAATATCTCTAACATGGGAGGAATTTCCTAAGTTCCTGTACACACACACACATCTCCAATCCCACAAATTCTGAAATGTAAAAACCACTAAGTATTAAGCATATAACTAAACCCAACCAATAGAGTACAATAGAAAGTAAAGTTCATAAAAGTAACTAGCCCAGAATACAAGACCACCAAAAGAAAGAGTCTATAAACTAAAAAGTCCAACCTATAATCAAGAAAGGTACTGAGACTACTGATCGATGCCTAAGGAACACCTTAGCCTATAGGGAAGCTCACAAAGCTTGTTCTGATCCTGGTCTGCCATGGACTCCACTAAAGGGCCGCTCATATGAACAAGACATGACATGTGTGGGAAAAGCCCATGTAGGGGTGAGTATAAAAATACTCAGTAGTAGACCCTAAAAACCACAAAAGGAATATACAAAGTAAAGGTACAGTCAGCTCTACATAGTATATGTCTACAAATCATATAATAAGAGAAAAATATCTAAATATAATCAAAACTCAAACTCATAGTCTTAATGTAATCCAAAACAACCTGCATATCCACGCTAGGGATTTAGTTCGAAGATTCCACAAAGCACTCGTCTAGGATAACTCACTCCATGAGTGTGATAGCTCTGATGAAGTCCATCTGAGAAGTACTATTCATAAGTAAGTGTCATGAGAGAGATAGATGCACTTATAGATCTGAAGAGAGAGTAGATACACTCATTTCCATAGAACACACTTTTGAGTGTGAAAAGATCACAATACACATATTAGGATCACTGTTGGGACCTTGAAGTATACCACAACTCATCCAGATTCACCTGCTAAGTAGAGGATTGGCATTTTTTATAATTGGTCATGTTGATACCTGACTCTACCTAGGGTCAATAATGGATAGAGGATCACGCTTCAGACCTCTCTAAGGGACTCCAGCTCTATCCAGAAAGTCTTGCTGAATGAATCATACTCATGTGGATGGAAACAATACCTATCCTTTAGGGGAATGAGCAAAGGGGGCATTAACCTAAATGAAACTTGTCCAAGGTATGGTGGAAAAAGAGATCAAGCCATGTACAAGAAAGTACATGGTGTGTAGAAGGGTCACACGTCATGTCCTTTAACCTTGGGTATTGCCTGTGTACAATGGCTCATGTCGAAAAGAGCCTGTCATGTAGAAAATAATATACACGACATGTAAGAGTGTGATATGTCATGTCCTACTAATTAGGGGGAAACTCCATGTATGATGGCCATGTACCCATACACGGCTTCAACCCGTGTCTGCCGACCCATGTACTAGTACACATCACAACCCGTATAACTGGTCTAGTCTGGTCATGTGGTGGAGTACATGTCATGTACTCCACCTCATGTGTGTGTATCATCTGAGAAACACATCGAGTCCCATGTCAGGACCCACGTTCCATGTGATAGGGGTCACATTTCATGTCATCTCTAACTGTAATGTGGAACCCTAGCCACCACTAAGGCAAACCCACACATTGTGTTCTTTAGAGAACACGTCGTGTTATTCACAATTTTCCAGAATCGTAGTTATTTTCCGACGCGCCTCAGGTGATCTTAAATTCTTTGATCCATCCATTCAAATGCGTTGAAACAAAAATTACTAGGTCATCCCATCATAGCAATGCCAATTTGGTAAGTTTCGAGTGTCTGGTTGACTCTAGAAAGTCATTTTGATCATTTTCATGAAGAACGGTCAGAGAACGATTTATTCCTAACTATGTCGATTCATATGACGCTATTATCATTGCACCTCTACTGGGTCATCATGATGTCGGATCTCTGGTTTGGTATCTTTGCATTTTGAAATGGATGCACAACGACCCATTATTCATAACCCCACGAAGAACATGAAGAACTCACAGGTTCAAAGGGAAGAAGAAATTCATATAACACATCAAGGAATGAACCTACACCATTGTTCATTACGACATCGATATGGTCCCGTTAGAAGGGTCAAGTAGAACAAAAAAATATGAAATCAATTCCCCAAAATAAAACCCTATAATCAAACCCTTCCGCAATATTGGATAATTTGTGGGTCAACCTATTCATAGGTTGATCCATGTTCATCATTTAAATCCAAGAATAGGGAAAAACACAATCAAAATAACAACCACTACCTTGATCGTCAACAAAGGGTGGATTTTTTTTCTTTTTCAGTGAGATCTGATCTTGCTCCATAATGATCCACGTGTTGACGTTCGTCGTCATTAGTCGAGAGATCTTCAAGGGTGGTGTCACGACCCGTCCTCGGGGCCCGTGCTGTGACTACCCCAATCCCACCTTCCATAGGCCAGGGGCTGGCGACTAGCACCAAAGGCGTAAATCCCGATAACTGGAAAGGGATTTCCTTTATAAAAGTAAACAAAACACCACAGAGTACAAGTGGAAGTAATACACTAAGTACAAAAGGAAGTGATGAAAAGTAAGTGGGCCAGAATACAAACCCAAATGAAAGTACAACTACAACTAAATTAAAGTACAATAGAAAAATACAAACAGCTGGAAGAATGGAAGCAGCTCCTGGGTTGTCCTCCTCAGATCCTACCTGAAGGGTAGGTACAGATAGCGCAGCTCCTGGATCGTCCACCACGGATCCTACCTGAAGGGTAGGTACAGATAGCGCAGCTCTTGGATCTTCCACCACGGATCCTACCTGAAGGGTAGGTACTGATAGCCTCCATAACGCTCTCACCCATCAACCTCCTTCGAGTGTCGTCTCGTTGTGAAGTCTACCTCCGGATACTGACTCGTCGTGAGTTCCACCTCCGGGTACCGTCCAGTCCTCGAACACTCGGCCTATGTCAGCGCTGCCCGTCGTCTGCAACCAACACAATGAGGTGCGGTCATAGCCCATGTAGGGGTGAGTATACGATACTCAGTAGGGACCCCGAGACACTCAAGGTCTCACTAAATACAACAAGGATAACCACAAAGAAGGATCTCAATAGATAACCCTTACTTAGGTATAAGACCATACTTATACCTAAGTTATCAAGTAACCCATCTCAATCATGAGAAAACACAAAGGTTATGAAATCAACGGATAACCACTACCTAGGTATATGCCCATACATATACCTAAGTTATCAAGTGACCCATCTCAATCATGAGATAAACACAAAGGTCATAGACTCAGCTCAAACCAGGATTTTATTCACGATATTGAAACCACAGCTGCTGGAGAACTCCCCCTCTGTCGAGTACAGTGGGCCTGCCGCTACAACCAAGCATGTCCCACTAACCTTGGACTGCTGAAGTACTCCACCTGTCGAGAACTGTGGTCCTGCCGCTGCAACCAAACGCATCCCACCATGGGTCTGCCGCTACAACCAAGCGCACCCCCTCATAGCCTACAGAGGTAATACTTCTGTCGAGTACCGCGGATTTGCCACTACAACCAAGCGCACCTCCATCGTGGGTCTTCCGCTACAACCAAGCGCACCCCACTGGGCTATCCGAATCACTCTGAGTCAATCGATCAGCAGTCGTCAAGTCTCAGTCAGCTACTAGGTCTCTGCACTCTGCTAGCTCGTCTCCGGGAGGGTCCTCTACATGAGCTACTAGTCGATACTCCAAGTATCACAAGTCCCAAGAAGAAGTATCTCAAGGACCTCCTTGTTATAGGGGTCTCAACGCAACAGACGGCACGTCAATCGGGCGCCCGGTCTGTGAGTTATTAGCCTTTTCGTCCCAGGGGCCCAGTTGGTTTCGTGTGAGAACCAACCCGGTCATAACTCAACCGTACCCCGAACTCTCATATGGTATACTCATAGGGACCGTTTCTCAACGTGATCACCAACGCCGCTGACGGTTCGTCAAACGGACGTCTGGTCTGGAAGTTATCGGTCTTTCCGTTCCAGGGGCCCGGTTGGATTTCAGGTACAATCCAACCCGGCCACTATCCAACTATGTCCAAACCTCAGGCGAAGTATTCCAAAAGTTCCGTCTCATCAAGAGGAATCCAACAAGGTCGACAGCATGTCAATGGGACTTCCGGATCTCAAGTTATAAGTGTTTCTGCTCTGAGGGCCTGGTTGGTTTCGGGCTCGAACCAACCCGTCCATACCCAAAGTTCCATGAAACCTTGATTGTAATATACCTAAACGGTCTTCTCGATCCAAGGATCGCATCGAAACTGACGGTGCATTGATCGGATGTCCGTAGCCCAAATTATGGGCATTTGAACGAAAACTTCCCGAAAATAGGGGGTTCGGGCTCGGTCCGACCCGGCCCGAGACCCCCTGGGTCGGCCCGAACCGGGTCGACCTAACCCGTGTCTGGGTCCGGCCCAATAGGACATGGACCGGCCCGGCCCGGCGGCCGGTTGGCCTGCCGCGCTGGCGCGGCCCGCATAGCCTGCTCGGTTGGCCGAGCTGAGCGGAACAGGGGGGGAGGCGCGCGCCCCCCTGATTGAAGCCGCGGCCCCCGCGTGGGGGCCGCTCCCTGCCAGCGAAGCGGCGCTGGCCGCCGCGTCTCCCTCGGTCTCGCGTGGCCGTGGGACCGCCGCCTGCCGCCGCGGCTGAAGCCGCGGCGGACCATCCTGGCAGCGCGCCGGCAGGGTCTTCCGCGGACCACCGGACGCGCTTTGGTGGTCCGTTTTGCCTGTCGTTTTCGCCGGTGGTCCTCCCGGGACCTACCCTTCACTGATAAGCTTTCAAAACACCACTGCGGCCCGTTCCGTCAACGCCTGACGATCCTCCGTCAATTAAACGATCCGCGGAGCCTTCGAATCGTCGCAACGGCGCCGCGCTTCTTCGCTTGTTCTTCATTGTTTCCGCACGGTGCTGCTGCACCGTGCCGCCTTTGCTCGTGCCGCAACAAGAACAATCATAATAAGGGGGAGGAGGTTCGGTCGTGTTCGTGCGGTCCGACCTCCACCCATTATTATGATAACAGGCGGCTCAACGACTATCAACAAATTAATCAAAGACCGAGGATATAATCCACATAAATTAAACCAAACCCCTACCTTGATGGAATTGTTGAACGAAGGTTCATCGCGGAATTGAACGTCACGGAATAAGGCGTCGCGGAAGAAGGCATCGTGGAAGAGGGTTCCATACACGCTTGACGGAGATCTTCCAAGGTGGGGCGGCGTCTCACACCAACTGTGGAGAGGAGTAGAAAGACACATCGTCTTTCTTTGTTGTTGGCGTTCTTTGTCGGAGAGTAGCGTTCTTCACGTTCTTCAACGTGGAAGATGAACTTCTTCAGAGGAAGATTGATCCCTCTCTCAAAAACCCAACACTACGAAACAACCCCCAAATAAAATAAGTGTCATGCTTATTTTATTATAACATGCCATGCATTTAAATTTTTAAAATTCAAATTCTTAACTCCCAAAATAAATGGCATGCTTTAATGTGAAGGAAGTCACATCATTTAATACATGGGGGTTTAAAGGGGAAGAGTTATGGGGGGTTAGAGAATTTGAAAAGGTGGAGTTCATGTGGGACCCACCACCCTCTTAACCTCTCATGGGTAGTTCCCCTTCCACTCAAAGGATATAACCACTTAAAAAGAAATAAAATTGTAGCTCAATTTTATTTTTACCTTCCACAATTTTTAACATCTCCTCCTGAGAAAACGCAACTCCAGAAAAGGTGTTATTAAGAAATTATCGGCGTTGCGGTTTCATCAGTGCCCTCGGATTTCAATTCTGAGCACCGGATCAAAAGTTATGAAAACCCGCTCGTTCGTTCACTGAACATACCCGAGCTAAACTTCAGAAAATGATTTCGGGCACACCGGGCCTCGGAATCAAGCGCTGTCAGAAATTGCGTTCTTGTAAAATCCCAAAGAAAATTAAGAAAAAATTTCCCTTGAATTTTACGGGTCTTTACATTACTCCCACCTCAGGGCTTTACGTCCCCATAAAGTTATAACACAAACTAGGGAAACAAAAGTGGTACTGAGCACGCATCTGAGCCTTCCGCTCCCATGTGCTCTCCTGGAGGTTCCTGTGCTGCCAGTGAAAGCGCACCTGGGGAATCGACCGTTCATGTAGGACCCGCTCCTGTCGATCCTCTATCTCCATTGGAACCTCCATGCATGTCGCTTTGTCATCGACGTCCAACTCCCTGAGGTCGATGATGTGGGAAGGATCATGCACGTATCTCCTCAGCCGAGGTACGTGGAAGATTTCATGCACCCGGTGCAACTGAGGTGGAAAGGTGAAGCAGTAAACCACCTCGCCTACCCTGCTGAGGACCTAGAAAGGTCCATTGAATCATGGAGATAACTTGCCGCCTCGGCCACATCTTCGTAAACCTCGTCGAGATGAGACCCGTATAATGACGTGATCGTCATCCTCGAACTCTAGAGGTCTCCCTTTCCTGATTAGAACCGAAACTCAAAACTCCTGCTGCCACATGTGTGAAGTTGGCCGACTCAAGAGTGATCAGCTACACCTTCCTATGCATGATTCCATCCTGTGATTCCTGGGTTTTCCTTTTCACCAACCAAGGAAAAACCCCATTCCAACGTTGTACATAAACCACAACCTTTTTGCCTAATATATTCAATCTGTGTATGAACTATGGATCCAATACATACTCAGACCAACATCGTAAGGCCTCGACGCTGCCACCAAGAGATTCCAACCGAAACTCTTCCCTCGTGGGTCGGATCACACTGTCAGCATAAGTGTGATTATCGAGTCTCCTCCCAAGGTATCTCCAGATGTGAGGGTCAAGTCTACGGCTTACCAGAAACTCTAGGTCTGGGACAAGATTCGTGGAAGGAATGATCCATATCAAAGTCTGTTGTTACGGTAGCTAGTAATGGACACAGACTGTCCCTTGAATCATTCTTAGAGCCATTAGGTCACACTCCTTGACCGCATGCAGCTACTCTCTTCCCCTGCCCTCCAGCTCCCTGAGCCTAGAAGGGTCTACAAAGGTGGGTGAGTGTAACATGTTAAAATGTACACCACCTCATGCTGCTCTCCTAGCTCTGCCTCCACGTCTGCTGCTTCGCAAACTCATCTTTCCTTAACATTTCCTCTTCTTGAAACATTCGCACGCCCAAGTCTTTGAGACTGGAACCAGCTCGCTGCGTTCCAACTTCTAACATTCTCTAGCTGTATTCGTTCAGCCAAAGAACATTCAACCTCAAGGTTCTCTCTAACACCCTAACATGAGTAGGAATACATAGAGGAAAAATTGATGGCTCGAATATCCTTAAACACACCACGCTCAGAGGTCTGATCTCTATAGCACTGATCGAATCGTATTCATCAAGTACCTGGGGTGTTCGGTACGCCTCGATGAATTCTTAGCTACCGACACGTCGTCATGCTGAAGCTGTAAAAGCTCTAGAAAACTCTCAGCCACTTCCTCAAGCCAGTCCTCAACCACCTGTGAGTCGGGCTCACCTCGGAACTTGAGGGTATCTAATGTTGGAACACGTGTAAGGTAGTAAGCCTACTTGTGTCACCTACCGGTACCACCGGTTGTAAATGCTGACCAACAGGTAGTGATGTATAGCTAACACACTACCTGAAGGCACTATCTCAGGAATCGGTCCAAGTACGGAAGCCTCATCACTATGAAAACCATCCTCATGGTCACTCACTGGAAAACACTAGTATCCAAGTCTACCATCCACTCCACTGGTGTCTCGGCTAGGCAGAAAACTCTAGCAATCGCCTCCAGCCAGTCCTCTACTGTTTGGGAATCTACCTCACCTCATAACCTCAGAGGCCTCTGCTGCTGGAACTCGTGCAACGCGCTCTGTCGGTGTGCACCGTCTGCTAGTACGTAAAGTGGCATCTGTTTCCCAACAGGTGGTGGTGGTGATGGTACACCACCCAAGGGTGCCAACATAGTAAAAAGGGCCCCGCACCGGAGCCTCGTCGCTCTGTGGGTCGTCATCGAGTACTATCTCCGAACTCCAACTCACTGTCTACGTAGAGACATCCTGAACAGATGCGACACAGTCAACGATTTATACTTGGTGAGCTGGCCTGGTTTGAGCTGACTTTAAAATTTTTGGAAACACACACGCAATCAGTGTTTTCATGCACAAAGTCAGAAATCAGAAGTCATGGTTCTGGTGTACGGATACGTCGTCCGCTGCACCAACATTGGACTCCCTGAACTGAAAACCACACTCGGTACCCTTAACATTATTTCTTCACAGAAAGAAAATATCAGAGTCCTATGTTCTGCGGTAGAACCGACTCCTCTGATACCAATTTTTCACGACCTGTCCTCGGGGCCCATGCTGTAACTACCCCAAGCCCACCTTCCATAGGCCAGGGGCTGGCGACTAGCACCAAAGGCGTAAATCCCAATAACTGGGAAGGCATTTCCTTTATAAAAGTAAACAAAACACCACCGAGTACAAGCGGAAGTAATACACTAAGTACAAAAGGAAGTGTTGAAAAGTAAGTGGGCCAGAATACAAACCCAACTGAAAGTACATCTACAACTGAACAAAAGTACAACAGAAAAAGATAAATAGCTGGAATAATGGAAGCATCTCCTGGGTTGTCCTCCTCGGATCCTACCTGAAGGGTAGGTACAGATAGTGCAGCTCCTGGATCATCCACCACAGATCCTACCTGAAGGGTAGGTACAGATAGCGCAGCTCCTAGATCATCCACCACGGATCCTACCTGAAGGGTAGGTACAGATAGCCTCCACAACGCTCTCGCCCGTCAACCTCCTTCGAGTGTCGTCTCGTTGTGAAGTCCACCTCCGGTTACTGACTCGTCGTGAGGTCCACCTCCGGGTACCGTCCAGTCCTCGAACACTCGGCCTCTGTCAGCGCTACCCGTCATCTGCAACCAACACAACGAGGTGCGGGCATAGCCCATGCAGGGGTGACCATATGATACTCAGTAGGGACCCTGAGACCCTCAAGGTCTCACTGAATCCAACAAGGATAACCACAAGGAAGGATCTCAACAGATAGCTCTTACTTACGTATAAGCCCATACTTATACCTAAGTTATCAAGTAACTCATCTCAATCATGAGGAAACACAAAGGTTATGAAATAAACAGATAACCACTACCTAGGTATATGCCCATACATATACCTAAGTTATCAAGTGACCCATCTCAATCATGAGGTAAACACAAAGGTCATAGACTCAGCTCAAACCAGGATTTTATTCATGATATCGAAACCACGGCTACTGGAGAAATCCTCCTCTATCGAGTAAAGTGGGCCTACCGCTACAACCAAGCGCGTCCCACTAACCTTGGACTGCTGAAGTACTCCACCTTTCGAGTACTGTGGGCCTGCCGCTGCAACCAAACGCATCCCACCATGGGTCTGCCGCTACAACCAAGCGCACCCCCTCATAGCCTACAGAGGTAATCCTTCTATCGAGTACCGCGGTTCTGCCGCTAAAACCAAGTGCACCTCCACCGTGAGTCTGCCGCTACAACCAAGCGCACCCCACTGGGCTATCTGAATCACTCTGAGTCGATTGATCAGCAGTCGTCAAGTCTCAGTCAGCTACTAGGTCTCTGCACTCTGTTAGCTCGTCTTCGGGAGGGTCCGATCCACGAGCTACTGGTCGATACTCCAAGTATCACAAGTCCCACGAAGAATTATCTCAAGGACCGCCTCGTCATAGGGGTCTCAACGCAACAGACGGCGTGTCAATCGGGCGCCCGGTCTGTGAGTTATTAGCCTTTTTGTCCCAGGGGCCCGGTTGGTTTCGTGTGCGAACCAACCCGGCCGTAACTCAATCGTGCCCCGAACTCTCATAGGGTATACTCATAGGGACCGTTTCTCAACGTGATCACCAACACCGCTGACGGTTCGTCAAACGGACGTCCGGTCTGAAAGTTATCAGCCTTTCCGTTCCAGGGGCCCGGTTGGATTTCAGGTGCAATCCAACCCGGCCACTATCCAACTGCGTCCAAACCTCAAGAGAAGTATGCCAAAAGTTCCGTCTCATCAAGAGGAATCCAACAAGGTCGACGGCACGTCAATTGGATGTCCGGAGCTCAAGTTATAAGCGTTTCCACTCCGAGGGCCCGATTGGTTTCGGGTTCGAACCAATTCGGTTGTACCCAAAGTTCTACTAAACCTTGAGTGTAATATACTGAAACGACCGTCTCTATCCAAGGATCACATCGCAACCGACGGTGCGTCGATCGAAGGTCTGTAGCCCAAATTATGGGCGTTTAATGAAAACTGCCTGAAAATATGGGGTTCGGGCCCGGTCCGACCCGGCCCGAGACCCCCTGGGTCGGCCCGAACCGGGTCGACCCGACCCGGGTTCGGGTCCGGCCCACTAGGACGCGGCCCACGTGGCCTACTCAGCTGGTCGAGCTGAGCGGAACAGGGGGGGAGGCGCGCGCCCCCCCTGATTGAAGTCACGGCCCCCGCGTGGGGGCCTCTCCCTGCCAGCGACGCGGCGCTGGCCGCCGCGTCTCCCTTGGTCCTGCGCGGCCGTGGGACCGTTGCCTGCCGCCGCGGCTGAAGTCGTGGCAGACCTTCCTGGCGGCGCACCGACAGGGCCTTCCGCGGACCACCGGACGCGCTCCGGTGGTCCGTTTTTCCTGCCGTTTTCGCCGGCGGTCCTCCCGGGACCTACCCTTCACTGCTAAGCCTTCAAAACACCACTACGGCCCGTTCCGTCAACACCTGACGATCTACCGTCAATTAAACGATCTGCGGAGCCTTCGAATCGCCGCAACTGCGCGGCGCGATGGCGCCGCGCTTCTTCACCTGTTCTTCATTGTTTCCGCGTGGTGCCGCTGCACCGCGCCGCATTTTCTCGTGTCGCAACAAGAACAATCATAAAAAGGGGGAGGAGGTTCAGCCGTGTTCGTGTGGTCCGACCTCCTCCCATTATTACGATAACAGGCGGCTCAACGACTATCAACAAATTAATCAAAGACCAAGGATATAATCCACATAAATTAAACCAAACCCCCTACCTTGATGGAATCGTTGAACGAAGGTTCTTCTCGGAATTGAACGTCGCGGAAGAAGGAGTCGCGGAAGAGGGTTATGTACACGCTTGACGGAGATCATCCAAGGTGGGGCGGCATCTCACACCGGCTATGGAGAGGAGTAGAAAGACACATCGTCTTTCTTTGGTGTTGGCGTTCTTTGTCAGAGAGTGGCGCTCTTCGCGTTCTTCAACGTGGAAGATGAACTTCTTCTGAGGAAGATTGCTCCCTCTCTCAAAAACCCAACACTACGAAAGAACCCCCAAATAAAATAAGTGTCATGCTTATTTTATTATAACATGCCATGCATTTAAATTTTTAAAATTCAAATGCTTAACTCCCAAAATAAATGGCATGCTTTAATGTGAAGGAAGTCACATCATTTAATACATGGGGGTTTAAAGGGGAAGAGTTATGGGGGGTTAGAGAATTTGAAGAGGTGGAGTTCGTGTGGGCCCCACCACCCTCTTAACCTCTCATGGGTAGTTCCCCAACTTCCACTCAAAGGATATAACCACTTAAAAAGAAATAAAATTGTAGATCAATTTTATTTTTACCTTCCACAATTTTTAACATCTCCTCTCAAGCAAACGCAACTCTAAAAAAGGTGTTCTTAAGCAATTATCAGCACTACGGTTTCATCGGTGCCCTCGGATTTCAATTTTGAGCACCGGATAAAAAGTTAGGAAAACCCGCTCGTTCGTTCACTGAACGTACCTGAGCTAAACTTCGAAAAATGATTTCGGGCACACCGGGCCTCGGAATCAGGCGCCGTCAGAAACTGCGTTCTTGTAAAATCCCAAAGAAAATTAGGAAAAAATTTCCATTGAATTTTATGGGTCTTTACAGGTGGATCCTCTTCAAAGCTCTAGAGCATCCAAGGAATGTTTCTAGCGTTATGAGCCTAAATCTGGGATCCTAATCATTTAAAATCATAAAACACATCATTTAATCATTAAAATATTTAAAATAAAATAAATTATTAATTTATTTTATTTCTTTTAAAATGTTCAAAAATTAACTTCTACAGTCGACCTGCGTCGGTCGATGTTAGGCATCACCTAAGGTAAATTCATTGATTTGAACATAATGGTGCCCTCATATTTCTGATATAGGAAACTATTTAAAAGTTATTCCACTCTTTTAGGAAAACTATTCATGTGCGCTATTTAAAAGTTTAATTCATTTCAAACATTTATTACGGGCACTCTGGGCCTTAGAATCGCACGTTGTCACAAAGACTACTCTCAAATTAATTCCATATAATATTTAAAAAATAATACACAGAAAATCTAGGACATTAAATTCTCCCCACCTTAGGTCTTTACATCCCCAAAAATCCAAAACAAAAGGCTACTTAAAAAGATGTGGGTACTGCACAGGAATATGATCCTCACGCTCTCACATGCTCTTCTAAAGATTCTCATGCTGCCACCAGACACACACTAAGGGAATATCTCACCCATGATGGATCCTCTCCTACCGATACTCGATCTCCATTGGGTACTCTGTGAAAGTTTCTCCATCCTCGATGTCCAGCTTTCCCTAGTCGATGACGTGTGACAGATCATACACATACCTCCTCAGTTGCGACACGTGGAATATATCATGTACCCAGTGCAATTGTGGGGGTAAAGCTAGGAGGTACGCCACCTCAATAACTCTACGCGGTATCTATAAAGTACTGATGAACATCGGGGACAACTTTCCACCCTGACCAAGTCTCTACAACCCTCATTGAGTTGAGACCCAAAGGAATGCATGGTCTCCTCCCTCAAACTCCATAGGTCTCCATATTCTGTCAGCATAATACTTTTTTCAAATCTATGTAGTCTTCATCTACTCCTGGATGATCTGCACCTTCTTAGTGGTAGCTCGCACCAACTCTGGACCCATGAGTGCTGACTCTCCTAGGTCGGTCCAACAAAGTAGTAACTGGAAGGGTCACCCATATAAAGCCCCAAACGATGTCATACCGATGGTGGAATGGTAGCTATTTTTTTACTCAAACTCCACCAATGGTAAGTGGTCCTACCAACTATGTCCAAAGTCCAAGATACAGGCCTGCAGCATATCCTTCAGAACTTGAATGGTTCTCTCCATCTGACCATCTTTCTTAGGATGGAACATTGTGCCCAAGCGTAGCTGAGTCCCAAAATCCTCATGCAATATCTTTCACAACTAGGATGTTAAATGAGCATCATGATTCGATACTATTATCAAGGGGACTCCATGAAGTCGAACTATGTCCTGCATGTAGAGGATTCCCAAGCTCTCTACTAAACTCCACTCACTAATATCTAGGAAGTGGGCCAACTTGGTGAGTTGGTCAATGATCACCTAGATGGAATCATTTCCCCTGGATGTTCGTGGAAAACCCATCATGAATTCCATTTATATTCCATCCCACTTCCACTATGTCACCTCCAAAGGGTGATCTAGTCCTGTTTTAACTTGGTTCTCAGCCTTCACCTGTTGGCACATAAGGCATCTAGAAACAAACTTTTCCACTGCCTTCTTCATTCTGGTCCACCAGAACTGGCGTAGGAGGTCCTGGTATATTTTCACCACTTCGGGATGTACCTCCAAGGGGGTGTATGAAACTCCCTCAAAACCTCCTCCTGCAATGCCACAGGTACAACTGTGTGTCCTCTAAAAAGGAAGATGTTCTCCCTGCCTTGAGAATATTCATCATGATCTTTTCCTATGGATAATTGAGTATTTAAAGCATCAAAATCATCATATCCTTGTTGTACCTCCCTAACTCAATACAAGAGTGGAGGTGTAATAACCATCAACTGAAGGTAAGCTGTATTATCTCCATCCATGAGGAATTACTGTAGTGGGGTCAACTGCTTTGATGCCTCACTCAACAGCTGCAAACTCGATCTCTGACTGAGAGCATCAGCCACTACATTCCTCTTTCTAGGAGTATAGATGTTCTCAAAGTCATAATCTTGGAGGAACTCGAGCCATCTCAACTGCCTCAGATTCATATCCTTCTACGAGAAGATGTACTTGAGGTTCTTTTGGTCATAATAGATGATAAACTGCTCACCCATCAGGTAGAGTCTCTACATCTTCAACATGAAGACTACCGCTGTTAACTCAAGATCATGGGTTGTGTAGTTATACTCATGTGGAATTATCTAGTGGGAACTAAAATAAATCACCACTTGTCTCTACATCAGAACATAGCCAAGCCCGGTCCCTAATGAGTCGTAGAAAACTATGTACTTGACACCCTCCTCTAGAAATATCAAGATCGGGGTGCTCGTCAAACTCTGCCTCAACTACTAGAAATCCCATTGGAACTTCTCCATCAATATGAAAGGATACCCCTTTAGGTTCAAATCTATCATCGGTGCTAATATCCGGGAGAAATTAGGAATGAATATCTGGTAATATCCTGCCAACCCAAGAAAGCAATGCACCTCTGTCACGCTCCTAGGTGGCTCTCATGCTAACGTTTCCTCCACCTTGGATGGGTCCACATCTAATCCATCTACTGAGATAACATGTCACGGAAATTGGACCTCGTGAATCCATAACTAGCACTTTGAGATCTTCTCTTAAAGTCGGTGCTCTCAGAGTACGTTTAGAACCATCTGCGGGTGTCTCACGTGCTCCTCCTCTGATGCTGAGTACATTAGGATGTCGTTGATGAAGACTACCATGAATCAGTCTAAGTATGGCTAGAAGATCTAGTTCATGAGTCTCATGAAGACTACAGGGGTCATTCATCATGCCGAAGGGAATAACCAAGTACTTGTAGTGACTATAGAAGCATCTAAAAGTCGTCTTCATCACATCCACATCTCGTAGTCGAAGCTGATGATAACCCAGTCAATGGTCAACCTTTGAGAACCACCATACCCCTATTAGCTAATCAAAGAGGTCTTTGATCCCCAGTAGTGAATACTTGTTCTTCAAAATTACCTGGTTCAGGTGCCAATAATCCACGCACAACCTCAAACTCTCGTCTTCCTTCTTGGCAAACAAAATCGGGGCCTCCTAAGGTGAAACACTGGGTCTTACAAAGACCGTCATCTGTAAATCCTCCAACTACACCCTCAGCTTGTGAATCTCTACAGGATCCATCTGATATACTGGTGAGGATATCGTCATCATCCCGGGGTGTAAGTTGATGCATAAGTTGATCTCCTGGCGGGGAGGTAACCCTGGAACTCTTCTAGAAATACACCCTCGTACTTTGCCACTAATGTTGGGAACTGAAAGCTCGTAACATTTGTTGCTCTGAGGGTAAGGCTAACCAACTCATGAGTGATCAGTTGTACCCTCCTAATCATGATACCATTCTGCGTTTCCTGGGTTTCCTTTTCACCAACAAAGTAAAACCTTGTCCCATCACTATGGACACACCACACCCTTCGCCTAAAGCAGTCAATCTATGCATGGACCGAAGATAACCAATCCATACCAAGAATGACGTCGCAAGGCCTCGACACTGCCACTAAGAGGTTCCAAACAAAACTATCACCCCTAAGGGTAAGATCACACTATCAGAAAAGATGTATGATCATCGATTATCCTCTCGTAGGTTTATCCAAGCATAAGCGTTGAGTCAACAACTCTACCGGAATCTCAATGTTTTTCACAAGACATGTGGAAAGTAAAGAATGACCGGCGCTGATTATCCAATAAAAACATATATTTTAATTACATTTTAATGGTATTAAATGTTCATTTTTGATCTTATGGGCCTGATTTAGTGCATTTTCATTATGAACATTCATTCTCATCATTTGTGCACTTCATGCCTAATATACACCAATTTAGGCCCAATGAGTCATCTGATTATAAGGAATGTAATTATCAATTTTTTTAATTTGATATTTTTTGAACTTTATCTACACTTAAATTTAAACATTTTTCATTTAGGGATCAATGGAGAATTCATGGAAGAAGATGGAGATATTTTGTGATGAAAGGAAGCAATTCTAGAGAAGACAGATTGGACACCATCCCACTGATGAGACTGTGGGTCCCAACATACAGTCCCACTTAATCCCAAATTTCGTGTGATGATAGAAGACATGTATAGTAACAAATAACTATTCATGATACAATGCTAATTCGGCCTCTATGGTGGTCATTTAGGCGGCCCAAGTTAGAGATACAATTCTGGGCCAGATTCTGAGGCCCAGAAAAACAACCCACTAATTTGATCATATCTCAGAATCCACAACTCCAAATGGGCCCAAATTTTACAAGAGGTTAGAAGACATCCGGAACTCAATTTTCTTATTCTATGTCCCACTCTGATTCGGCCTTCTAGAAGGTCTTCCAGATGCGTCTGTTCGGTAAAGGAAAGATGGCTGCCACCTCGGGTCAAATGTGGAAAAGTTCAAATTCCACAAGCTTTCCACCACCTATGGCCTACCAAAATTAATTGAGATGATTTGTACTGTTGGGGGCTCGAACCAAGGCTCCCAAAATGCCTATTTAGGTGGTGAAGGATTTGGGGATCTTGGATTCTTTGTTCAATTGTAATGTTATGATGCATTTTTGTTGCCTAAAATTTGTCTTTCACATGTAAGTTGTTCAATTCACTTTAGTTTCTTAATAAAAGTTCTTCTTCTACTCTTATTCTGTTGTTATTCATATCACTTTGATACCGTTTGATCAATGTGTGAATTTAATCACACCAACTCTTGTGAAATTATTCACACAATGGTGGAGTGATCATTTTATTTTTGTTGTTTTCTTTACTTCTCCATTTCCTCCCTCATGAGTCTACTTTACGCTTCCATTGAAACCATGGGATCAATGGAGGGCTAACCCAATTATGGGTTGATACAAGGGAGTAGCAAGGGTCTGGATTGGATATTATTTATCACCTAATTAATGTATAATCACTTCTTTAATTGGGATTTTTATTTGATGATTTTTAAACTCGATCATCCTTGTTGAATTTAAGGCCACACACTTCAAGTACTAATACGAACCTTTACCTTGAAGTGCTCAAAACTTTGATCCTTCAAGTTTATAGGTGATTAGTATTAAAGGGTTTAGGCATTAAACTAGTAAGTTATGATATTGTTTTATCTCCTTAAATAAACCCATCTCAAATTTAAGAAATTGAAATCATTAAAAAGAAAATATGTCCAATCCACCCCAAGCAATAACCTAGGATCAACTCATTATTTTAAATTGAATTTACTTAAATCTGTTAGATATATTTAAAACCCATCCAAAATAAATCCAAGTTGGCCACTTCATAGCCGAAAACAGTCCATAGAATGTACGTGTCTATAGGTTTCTTCTTAGGTCTCTGTGGATTCGATAACCCAAGATAAACTACAAGGATCGTCTTACCTTCTTCTCTTGGGTAAATTTGAGCGAGAATAAAATTTTGGCGTCGTTTCTGGGGACCCATGTAAGTCATCTAAACACCCATTCTATTCTCCCCCATTTCTTTTTTTCTCATCCAAATTCTCTTAACTTGTCCCTTTCTCGTTTTTTTTTCTTTGGCGCATGTCCGCCTACACCCGCGATCAATCAAACCGTCTAGTTAGGGTGGATAGTACTGGGGTTAGGGAGTCAAGTAAACCAAGGGAACTCTTTACATTAGATCCTAATATTTCTATCACCCCCGAGTCAAAAATTGAGCCAATTTCAATGGAAGGTCTTCAAAGAAACCAACTCATAAACCAGGGTGGGAACCAAAATGGAAACCCAAATGAGGCAGCCCCAAACTTGGGGAATTCAATTGATCAAACCATGAATGACTACCTCACACCTTCCTGGACCAATGCCCCCTCATGCATTAGACACAATTCCCTAGGAGATTCCAACTACATCTTTAAACCCCATGTCCTAAACCACCTTCCCACATTCCATGGAATGGAGTCCGAGATGCCATATCTGCACATTAAGGAGTTCAATGACATTGTAGAAACCATGTGTCCCCCACATCAACTAGAATCTGCTAAGATGAGGCTATTTCCTTTTTCTTTAAAGGATCGAGCTAAAATTTGGCTAAACAATTTGAGACCATCATCCATCAACTCTTGGTACCAACTACAAAGAGAATTATACAAAAAATACTTTCCCCACCATAAAACAATTGCACTTAAAAAGAGTATCCAAAACTTTTTTGAAAAAGAGGGAGATTCATTCTATGAAACATGGGAAAGGTTCAAAGACACTCTAAACATGGTTCCACACCATGGTTTTTCTATTCCTGAACAAGTGAGAATTTTCTATGAAGGGTTGGGTCCGGGGAACAAACAATTCATTGACATGATGTGTAATGGAACCTTTAAAAACAAATCCACAAATGATGCTTACGAGTATCTAGAAATCCTTTCTGAACAAAACCAAACATGGGGAACTTCACCTTATTCTGAAAAGCCACAAAGAACTACTGGAATTCATACACTTAGAGAAGAGGAAAGCCTTAGGGCTAAACTCGCAGCACTCTCTAGGAAGGTTGAAGAGATAGACCTTAGGAAAGTCCATGAAATCCAAACTGTTGACCTTGTTTGCACAATTTGTGACAAACATGACCATAAGACATACAACTGCCCAACCATTCCATCCATCAAGGATTTTCTCTTAGGAGGACCCCTAGCGGAAGTAAATGCTTTGAACTTTCAAAAGCCTCAATACCAAAACACCTTCAACCCAAGGTATAACGACCACCCAGGCTTCCGCTGGAAAGATAACCAACAACCTAGCCAACCACAGGGACAAAATCCTTACCCCCATCAGAACTACCAAACCCATAACCAGTTCCAAACCCAACCTATCCAATACCAATAGCCGCCGGTCCATTTTCAACAAATCGTCCCACCTCCAAAATATCCCCCTGGGATAAACCAACCTACTCAAGCACCCATCCAAACTGTTCCACAAAGCCTACTAGAACAACTGTACAAACAAATTGAGAGGATGAACTCGGAGGTATCTTCCCTAAAACAAGAACTTCAAACCATCAAAACTGGAAAGGCACCCATGCCTACTCAGGCGGTGCCATCCTCAACTTCAAGGGGAGAGTCAAGTTGTGCTCAAACAACTCATGAACAACTAAAGGCTGTGACTCTTTTAAGAAGTGGGAAATCAATTGAGAAACCTGAACAACTAATTCAGAACCCACCCGAAGATTCAAAATTGGATGAAAATTCAAATTAACCCCAAGATAAAACTGAGGAAACTGATAACAATGTGAAGGAAACAACTCTTCAACAAACAACCCCACAACATGCACCATTTCCTCAACGCATGAGGGGGAAACCCAAGCCTGAACTGAATGAAACATTGAGGGAAATATTTTCACAAGTCAAGTTGAACATACCCCTTCTCGATGCAATCCAAACCATACCTGCCTACTCAAAGTACCTTAAGGACTTGTGCACTTTTAAAAGAAATTTTTCACATAAAAACCAAGTCATTTTGGCTGCTAATGTGAGTACCACCATTCAAGGGACCATTCCTCCTAAGTTGAAAGACCCAGGTTTCCCTTACATCAATGTTGAACTAGGAGAAAGTAAAGTTGTCAAGGCCTTGTGTGACCTAGGTGCTAGTGTCAATCTCATCCCATATGTTGTGTACTTCCAGTTAGGCCTAGAAGAACTCCAACCCACATCTGTCACACTTCAGCTTACTGATCGTAGCATTAGGGTTCCAAAGGGGATTTTAAAGGACGTTCTGTTAAAGGTTGAAAACTTCATCTACCCTACTGATTTCATTGTCCTTGACAACCATCCAAACATAGGAAATAAGGAACAAACCCCAATCATCCTTGGTCGTCCTTTCCTTGCAACAATCAACTCTATTATCCGAGTCCGAAATGGGAACATGACCATCACCTTTGGGAATATGAGTCTAGGCTTGAACATCTATAATGAAATCTCATAAATAGGGTATGACAAGAACATTCATGAAGTAAGCATGATAGGAAGCATTGATAATGAATCCATGTAACATCAAGGAATATTTGATGAATGTTTAAGTCAGAATGAGATTGATTTCCTTTGTTCATATGAAGTAAGTTTATCTCCTTGGCTTGAATCATTTTCAAACTTCTCTTATGATGAAGTCTTAGGTCCAACAATCAGTGAAACCTTTCAAGAAACCACTTTCATGAAGACCACTCCAAATTCCTTCCCTAAAGATGATCAATCCAATCTAGTATCTAAAGATTCTACATGTGGGGAATCAATCCTATCTAAAACTCTAAAAAAAGAAATTGAACTTGATCCAATGTCCCAATCTTCTTCTGAAATTCTGAACCAACCTGATCTTGAATTGAAGGAACTTCCTGCTACACTCAAGTATGCTTTCCTAGGGGACAATCAAACACATCCTATTGTCATTTCTTCTTCTCTTGAAACCAATCATTAGAGGATGCTTCTAGATTTCCTTAGGAAGCATAAGAAATCTATTGGTTGGACCCTTTCTGATATTCCTGGGATTAGCCCACTTATCGGGACTCATAGGATTGTTCTGGAATCTGATTCAAAGCCATGTCGTCAACCTCAACGGTGACTCAATCCTAATCTCATGGAGGTAGTAAGGAAAGAACTTCTGAAATTGTTGAAAGATGGTATCATATATCCCATAGATGAGAGTGAATGGGTGAGCCCAATCCAAGTGGTTCCAAAAAAGGCTGGAATCACAGTGATAACCAATGAGGATGGAGAGATTCTTCCAACAAGGGTGAGTAGTGGATGGAGGGTCTGCATTGACTATAGGAAACTAAATTCATTCACCAAGAAGGACCATTTCCCCTTACCATTCATTGACCAAGTCCTTGAGAGAGTGGCAGGTCATGCCTTCTACTGTTTCTTAGATGGGTACTCAGGGTACAATCAAATTGAGGTCTCCCTAGAGGATCAAGGGAAGACTATATTCACATGTCCTTTTGGAACCTTTGCTTTCAAACGCATGCCCTTCGGGTTATGCAATGCCCCTGGAACCTTCCAACGGTGTATGATGGGAATCTTCTCAGACATGGTAGGGGATTTTCTTGAGGTCTTCATGGATGACTTCTCTGTGTTTGGGGATACTTTTGAGGGATGTCTGCAAAATGTTGAGAGAGTCTTGTCAAGATGTGAAGAAAAGAATCTGGTCCTAAACTGGGAAAAATTCCATTTCATGGTTAAAGAGGGGATTGTTCTAGGCCATCTGGTCTCGATTAGGGGGATTGAAGTTGATAAAGCAAAGGATGACATCATTCGTCACCTTCCATCACCCAAAACTGTCAAGGAAGTGAGGTCTTTATTAGGACATGATGGTTTCTATAGAAGATTCATCAAGGAATTTAGTTCAATCTCCCATCCCCTTTGTGCTCTCTTAGTAAAGGATGCTCCATTTATTTGGACAGAAAGCTGTGAGGGTTCATTCTCAACCCTCAAATCCTCTCTCACCTCTCCTCCCATTATGAAATCTCCAAATTGGAACCTTCCTTTTGAAATTATGTGTGATGCCTGTGACTTTGCTGTAGGAGCTGTGTTAGGACAACGTTGTGATAAAACTCCTTATGTCATTTCTTATGCAAGAAAATCCTTAAATGATGCCCAAATCAACTACACCACTACTGAAAAGGAGTTACTTGCTATTGTGTTTGCTTTAGAGAAGTTTAGGTCCTACCTCTTAGGATCACCCATCACTGTGTTCACTGACCATTCTGCACTAAAATACCTCTTCCAAAAACAAGATGCTAAGGCTAGACTGATTAGGTGGGTCCTTATCTTACAAGAATTTGACCTCACAATCAAGGATAAAAAGGGAGTTGAAAATGTTGTAGCTGATCACCTCTCTAGGATGGAATTCAAAGACAACTCAAATCACCTTTCTGTGTCTGATTCGTTTCCTGATGAACACCTATACTCTGTGAGTGACTGCCCTTGGTATGCTGACATAGCAAATTTCTTAGTGACAGGAGTCATTCCAAAATTCTTAGGGACTCAAGCTCGAAGGAAATTCCTTTCTGATGTTAGACACTATGTGTTTGATGATCCATACCTCTATAAGTTCTTCCCTGACCAAGTAATTAGGAGATGTGTTACAGAATCTGAACAAGAGTCCATCCTTAAATTCTGTCACAGTGAGGCATGTGAAGGTCACTTTTCCTCTAAGAAAACATCTGCTAAGATTCTTCAATGTGGTATTTTCTGGCCCACCCTCTCAAGTGACTTCTACACATTTTGTCAAAGTTGTCCTAGGTGTCAACAAGTAGGGTCCATCACAAAAAGGAATCAAATGCCACTCACTCCCATCTTAGTGGTTGAAATATTTAACTGTTGGGGAATTGACTTCATGGGTCCCTTCCCAAACTCTCGGGGATACCTCTACATACTCTTAGCTGTTGATTATGTCTCAAAATGGGTTGAGGCCATTCCCACTAAGTCCAATGATCATCAAGTTGTAATTCTATTTCTAAAAGAGAACATATTTTCAAGATTTGGAATTCCTAGGGCTATAATCAGTGATCGAGGAACCCATTTCTGCAACCGCCCATTCTCTTCACTCATGTCTAAGTATGGTATTTCTCATAAAGTGTCCACTGCATACCATCCTCAAACCAATGGTCAAGATGAGTTAGCGAATAGGGAGATTAAGCAAATTATTGAAAAAACTGTCAACCCCTCTAGGAATGATTGGTCTGAGAAACTCTTAGATGCTCTTTGGGCCTATAGAACCGCATATAAAACCATTTTAGGAATGTCCCCATATAGGTTGGTTTATGGTAAAGCATGCCATTTTCCAGTAGAGATTGAACATAAGGCCTTTTGGGCAATTAAGAAAATGGATTATGATCTCTCATTGGCCGGAACAAAAAGGAAATTAGATCTCAATGAACTGGAGGAACTAAGGATGGAGGATTATGAAAATTCAAGGATCAATAAAGCTAGAGTTCAAGCCTACCAATCTAGGAATATCAAGTTCAAACATTTTGAACTAGGAAAACTTGTACTCTTGTATAGTTCAAAACTTCATTTACACCCGGGAAAGTTAAGGTCTAGATGGTCAGGTCCTTTCATAGTGCATCATGTATACCCCCATGGGGCAGTAGAGATTCAAGATCCCACTAGTGGTCACATTTTCAAGGTCAATGGTCAAAGGTTAAAAACATTCATTGAATCATTCAATAAACAAGAAATATATGTTGAGTTAATTGAGCCAATCTATGAACCAGGAAAAAATTGATAAATTTAGGATCTATGTCGGGCTAACGACGTTAAACAAAGCGCTGCATGGGAGGCAACCCGTGGTTTTTATGTTTCTAATCTTTCTGAATCATCTTTATTTTTAAAATAAGATTACTTAATCATTTTTATATTTAAAAATAAAAAATAGACTTTTGACCTGTTCTTCTATTATGAGTATGGATGGGTACGAAAGAGGAGCACCATATTCATCCGTGTCACGTGGTGTGATCCTTGAGTAATACCTTACCCAGAAATTTAAAAAGAAGACAATGTATCATCAGTTTATTTTGTTTTATTTTTATTATTTTATATGTTAAGATAAAAATAAAAATATAATAATAATAATAATAAGTCCACGCCATAGGCCGTGGGGCAAACCCCGTCACAACCGGCGAAGCCGTGGGGACTCGAACCCGGGACCGAAGGGAGACAGGGGCGCGCGCTTACCACTGAACTGCGGCTTCTTGTGCTTCCTTATTCTATAATTTTTATATATATTCTTATATTTTACTTCATTTATTATATAAATATATATATATATTGTTTGTTTTTGTTTGTTTTGTTTGTTTTGTTTTTCCTTTTTCCACTAGGGAACTTTGCAAGCGACATGGATATCAAAGGAATAAATTCGAGCGGCAAGAACTTCAAACTTCAACCACCAGGTGACTTCATTCCATGATCATCATATTTCAATTTCCTTATTGAACTCCCCTTTTTATTCCTATACCCCATTCTAAATTTTATTTTTACGAAATTAGGGACATTTTCATTCTAAGTTGGGGGGTGTGGAAACAAAATGTTTGTTGAAAAAAAACAACAATGATAACAAAAAGAAGTAAAATTCCTTTATCATTCATATAATAACATATTTTCTCACATAAAAACTACATATCAAATAATTATTATTTCCTTGACTCGTAATTTAATTCATGATTAAGTTTAAAATCATTTATTTTGGATGTTTGGTTGTCCAATGAAAATTTTCATCATTTTTTTCATCCATTAAATCAAAATGCCACAATGCACGTCCTTTAGACTGTGGGGTAATAATTTGAATTTTTGGGGTCCCATAATAAATAGCATAGGCTGGTTTGATTTTTATGAATAATATGAGTATTCAAAAAAATTAAAAAAATTAAAAAAAACAACAACAAAAAAAATTTGCGTGTAGAGAAATGGATTGATAAAATGCGAGGCTTTCAGCACTTGGGGATCATGACTTCAGAGTTTTCTAGCCCTGAGTTTTTCAATATATCTCTATTTATAGTAATATGACTTTGTTTTTTATTAAGTTAACTCGAGACGATGCTCGAGTATGTGGGCTTCACTTGGTGCCCTAAGGCCTTTGAGTCTAGGAGTCATCGGCAAAGTCTTGCTACATGGGTTAATTTGATTAACTGCAATCTCAATTACTATGGAAATATTGAAAAAAAAATTAAAAAAAAAAGAATGAAGAATACTCATATTAGGATTAAATGTGATTCTACCTAGCGCTTCCATGATTTCCCCCTTGAATGAAAATGAACCCCCATATCTATTGTGATACACAACACATCATTACACCTAATTGAGTTGGATGAAGTATGATGATGGATTTGATCAAAGGAATGGGCTTGGGATTGGGATCTTCTTTTAAATTCATCTTGTTTTAAATTATCTTGATAGGTTATAAAAATATATTTGTGTGCAGTTTACATTGTGAGCACTGTTTGTTATAATGTGTTTGAAGAAAGGAATTCAAATAAAATCATTGAATTATTTGCTCGGGATTAGCAAATCTCAAGTTGGGGGGTGTGATTATCCAATAAAAACATATATTTTAATTACATTTTAATGGTATTAAATGTTCATTTTTTATCTTATGGGCCTGAGTTAGTGCATTTTCATTATGAACATTCATTCTCATCATTTGTGCACTTCATGCCTAATATACACCAATTTAGGCCCAATGAGTCATCTGATTATAATTAATGTAATTATCAATTATTTTAATTTTATATTTTGGTAACTTTATCTACACTTAAATGTGAACATTTTTCATTCAGGGATCAATGGAGAATTCATGGAAGAAGATGGAGATATTTTTTGATGAAAGGAAGCAATTCTAGAGAAGATAGATTGGACACCAGCCCACTGATGAGACTGTGGGGCCCAACATAGAGGCCCAATTAATCCCAAATTTCTTGGGATGCTAGAAGACATGTATAGGAACAAATAACTCTTCATGATACAATGCTAATTAGGTCTCTATGGTGGACATTTAGGCGTCCCAAGTTAGAGATACAATTCTGGGCCAGATTCTGCGTCCCAGAAAAACATCCCACTAATTTGATCATATCTAGGAATACACAACTCCAAATGGGCCCAAATTTTACAGGCGGTTATAAGACATCCGGATATCAATTTTTTTCTTATATGGCCCACTCTGATTCTGCCGTCTAGAAGTTCTTCCAGATGCGTCTATTCTGTGAAGGAAAGCTGGCTTCCACCTCGGGTCAAATGTGGAAAAGTTCAAATTCCACAAGATTTCCACCACCTATGGCCTACCAAAATTAATTGAGATGCTTTTTACTGTTGGAGGCTCGACCCAAGGCTCCCAAAATTCCTATTTAAGGCATTTGTGGTGAATTATTTGGGGATCTTGGATGCTTTGTTCAATTGTAATGTTATGATGCATTTTTGTTGCCTCAAATTTGTCTTTCACATGTAAGTTGTTCAATTCACTTTAGTTTCTTAATAAAATTTCTTCTTCTACTCTTATTATGTTTTTCTTAATATCACTTTGATACCGTTGGATCAAGGTGTGAATTTAATCACACCAACTCTTGTGAAATTATTCACACAACGGTGGAGTGATCATTTTATTTTTGTTGTTTTCTTTACTTCTCCATTTCCTCCCTCATGAGTCTACTTTCCGCTTCCATTGAAACCATGGGATAAATGGAGGGCTAACCCACTTATGGGTTGATCCAAGGGAGTATCAAGGGGATGTATTGGATGTTATTTATCACCTAATTAATGTATAATCACTTCTTTAATTGGGATTTTTATTTGATGATTTTTAAACTCGATCGTCCTTGTTGAATTTAAGGCCACACACTTCAAGTACTAATACGAACCTTTACCTTGAAGTGCTCAAAACTTTGATCCTTCAAGTGTATAGGTGATTAGTATTAAAGGGTGTAGGCATTAAACTAGTAAGTGATGATATTGTTTTATCTCCTTAAATGAACCCATCTCAAATTTAAGAAATTGAAATCATTAAAAAGAAAATACGTCCAATCCACCCCGAGCAATAACCTAGGATCAACTCATTATTTTAAATTGAATTCACTTAAATCTGTTAGATATCATTAAAACTCATCCAAAATCAATCCAAGTTGGCCACTTCATAGCCGAAAACAGTCCATAGAATGTACGTGTCTATAGGTTTCTTCTTAGGTATCTATGGATTCGATAACCCAAGCTAAACTACAAGGACCGTCTTACCTTCTTCTCTTGGGTAAATTTGAGCGAGAATCAGGTGCCTGTGTCAATAAGTACAGAAGATAAGGTATAAAAGACATATATGGTACCTTGGATCATCCTTGGAGTGTCTGGGTCATATTCCTCGACCACATGTAGTTTCCCGCTCCTATGTCCCCCAGCTCCCTGAACCTGGTGCGAACCTAATGGTGGTGGTGGTGGAAGTATGTTAAAATATATGCCAGCTCCCATAGATCTCCCTACTCCTCTGCCACTTCTACCGCCTGGCGGGTTTTCCTTCTCCACACGTTTCCTCTACCTTGGTGGTCCATCCACCTCTTCCTTATTAGCAGCCCGATGGGTTAGACAATATCTTGCAAGATGTCATCTACCATCGCATGAGTAGTATTTCCTTTCCCTAGGTTGACTGGATCCATACCAAGAGCCCTGGAATACAGATCATTTTCCCTAGGTCCTCCTATGACATCTCCCACATCTTGATCCCTATACCTGACATTAGATCCCTACTATCGAGGTATATGAACCTTTTTGTCTGCTGATGACTGCCACTATATGTCTCTTCTCAACTAAGAATCTCTCGACCACCAAATCTCTCTCGATCCCTCCAGAATAAGTGATAATTCATAGAGGCATGACGCTATCTCAGATGTCTCATCGTAAACCTCGCTCGAAATTCAGGGCTCTGAAGTACTGATCCCTGACCATATCTATCAAGTACCTGGAGAGGTTGGTGAACCTTGATGAATAGTCATACAACATCAAACCTCCCTACTGAAGCTGAAGAAACTCCTAGATACGCACTTATCTTAGCATAACTGGAGATAACTATTCTCTAAAGAGTCGCTCAAACTCTGTCTATAAAAGATTCGTCTCATCGTGAGTCTTCATGGTCAAACTCCACCATCGCCCTGTCGAACCTCTAAGAAGGATCTCTCCTAGGATCACCATCTGGTCCGCTGGTGTACTCACTAGAAAGAAGACTCTGGTCACTTCCTCAATCCAATCCTCATCCTCTTCAGGGTCGATATTTCCTCAGAACCTGAGGGGTTTCTATCTCTGAAACTCATGGAGCATACTAATCCCATGCTCCTCGTATGCTAGTAATACATGTACCACGTAATACTCCACTAGTGGTGGTATAGTAGGTACACCACCTGGAGGTAATTCTTAGGGAACTAGACCCTAAATTAAAGCCTTGTCACTGAGGGGATCATCCTCATGATTGAGCTATTGAATCTTAGCTAGTATGCATCACGAATGCATATTTTAAGGAAACAAGATATACCACGGTCAAGGAGTATATATTGATAGCTGAAACAAAATTACATGGAAACCACAACCCATTTCTATATGATGCATGTATCATTCTCTTTGTTTCCATGCAACTAGTTTTCTCATGTACCAATTCGAAAAGCAGGTTGTCAGCTTCTTGGTGTATGGATACGTCGGCCACGTGCACCATCACTAGAGTCCCTGGCCTAAAAACCGAACTCAAAACACTTAACACTATTGCCCCAAACCAAAACTCACAGACTCTTGGTCCTTAAGGTAGAACAAACCACCTTTGATACCAATCTTTCATGACCAGCCCTAGTGGGTCCCACACCGTAACTCCCCATTCCCACCTTCAATAGGCTAGGGGATGGTGACTAGCACCGAGTAGGCATATCACTAACATGGGGGGAATTGCCTAACTAAATGTACACATGAACACATATCCAAGGCCACAAATGCTAAAATGTAAACACCACTAAGGGAAAAAATTCATGCATACAACTAAACCCAACCAACATAGTACAACATAAAGTAAAGTGTAGAAAAGTAATTGGTCCAGAATACAAGACCACCAAAAGAAATAGTATGTAAACTAAAAAGTCCAACCTATAAACAAGAAATGTACTGGGATTGTTTCTTGATGACGAAGTAACACCTCGGACTTTAGGGAATCCCACAAATCTCAGTCAAGTCCTGGTCTACCTTGGACTCCATTAAAGATCCGCTCATCTGCACAAGACACGACATGTGTGGGAAAAGCCCGTGCAGGGGTGAGTATAACAATACTCAATAGGAGACCCCAAAAACAACAAAGAAATAAATAAAGTAAAGGTACAGTCATATATACATAGTATATGTATAAAAAATATATAATAAGAGAAAAATATCCATATATACTCGAAACCCGGACCCCTAGTCTTGAGGTAAGTCACAAAAACCCGCATACCCACACTAGGGATTCAGTTCGAAGATTCCATGGAGAACTCATCTGGGAGAACTCACTCCATGAGCGTGATAGCTCTAATGACGTCCATCCAAGAAGTATTGTTCATAAATAAGTTCCATGAGAGAGATACATGTACTGATAGATCTAAAGAGAGAGAAAATACACTCGTTTTTGGAGAACACACTCCTAAGTGGGAAAAGATCATGATACATGGATGAGGATCACTTACAGGACCTTGGAATATACCAAAACTCATCCGGATTCACCTACTAAGTATAGGATCAATGTACTATAGGATTGGTCACACTGATACCTGAATCTACCTCATGTTAAGAATGGAAATAGTATCTCGTTCCAGGCCTCTCAGAGTGACTCTATCTCTATCCAAAAAGTCCAGCTGAAGGGATCATACACCTGTGGATAGAAATGATACCTAACCTTTAGGGGAATGATAAATGGGGGCACTAAACCAAACAAAACTTGTCCAAGGTATGGTGGACAAGGAGATCAATCCATGTACAATAAAGTACATGGTGTGTAGAAGGGTCACACGTCATGTCCTCTGACCCCGGGTACTACCCATGTACAATAGCTCGTGTCAAAAAGATCATATCATGTAGAAATGAATATGCACAGCATGTAAGAGTGTGACACATCATGTCATACTAATTGAGGGTTGCTCCGTGTACATTGGCCATGTGCTCATACACGGATTCAACCCATGTCTGTCGATTCGTGTATCGGTACACAGGTTAACTCGGGTAATTGGCTTGGTCTATCCATGTGGTGAAGTACATGTTGTGTACTCCACCCCATGTTTTTGTATCATCCCAGAAACATGTTGAATCTCACATCAGACCCACAAACTATGTGATAGGGGTCACATGCCATGTCATCACTTTCTGTAACGTGAAAACCTATCCACCACAGATCTATCCCCACACGTCATGTTCTTCAAAGAACACATCGTGTTCTTAGAGATTTTCCAAAATCACATTTCTTCATTGTCATACCTCAGGTGATATTCAATCCCTTGATATGGCCATTCAAATGCCTCGAAACTGAATATATTGGGTCATCTCATCATAGCAATGCTGATTTGATAAGTTTTGGGTGTCTGATCAGCTTTGAAAACTTGTTTCAATCACCCATGTGAAGAAATATCGAAGAATGATTTCTTCTGAACCATTTCAATTTTTCTACAGTCATCATCATTTCACCTTTATTGGGTTTTCATGATGTCGAATCTCTGATTTTGGACCATTGCATTGCAATACAGTTGCGCAATGATCCATTGTTCATAACCCCGTGAGGAACGTGAAGAATGCGCGAGGTCAAAGGGAAGAAGAAATTCATATTTAAAAATTGATGAACTAACCTCCACCATTGTTCGTTAAGGATTTTATCTAGTATCCTTAGAAGGATCAAGAAGAATGAAATAAATATGAAATCGATTCCTAAAAATAAAACCTGATAATCAGACCCTCCCACAAGAACGAATGATATGGGGGTCAACCAATTCATGGGTTGATCCACGTTCGTCATTTAAATACAATAATGGTAGAAAAAACGATCGAAATAACCCCTACCTTGATCATTGATGAAGGTTGGATTTTCTATCGTCGTCGATGTGATCTGATCTTGCTACACAACGATCCACGCATTGACATTCATTGATAATCGTTGAGAGTTCTCTAAGGGTGGATCCTATCCAAAGCTCAAGAGCATCCAAGGGAGGTTTCCAATGTTATGAGCCTAACCATGGGCTCCTGCTCATTTAAAACAATAAAACACATTAATTTTTCATTGAAAAGTTTAAAATAAAATAAATTATTAATTTATTTTATTTCATTTAAAACATTCAAAAATTAAATTCTGTAGTCGGCCCGTTCCAGTCGATATTAGGCCGTGCCTAAGGTAAAGTCACTACTTTGAACACAATGGTGCCCTCAAATTTTTGATCCGAGCACCCAGTTAAGAGTTATTCCACTTTTTTAGGAAAAATTCTCATGCGCGCTATTTAAAAGTTTAATTTATTTTAAACATTTATTATGGGAACTCTGGGCCTCAAAATCACACGCTATCACAAATCCTAATCTCTAATTAATTCCATATAATATTTAAAAAATAATACATGAAAAATCTGAGACATTTCATTCTCCCCTTCTTAGGGATTTATGTCCCCAAAAATCCAAAACAAATGGATACTCAAAAATATGTGGGTATTGCAGACGAATATGAGCCTCCTGCTCCCATGTGCTCTCCTGAAGATTCTCGTGCTTCCACCGGACACACACCAAGGGAATCACTCACCCATGATGGATCCTTTCCTAATGATCCTCGATCTAGTACTCTGTGAAGGTCACTCCATCCTAAATGTCCAGCTTTCCCCAATCGATGATGTGAGACGGATCATGCACGTACCTCCTCAAATGTGACACATTGAAGACATCGTGTACCTGGTGCAATTATGGTAGTAGAACTAGGCGGTACGCCACCTATCTAACTATACAGAGTATTTGGAAAGGACCAATGAACCTTGGGGACAACTTGACGTCCTAACCAAATCTCTGCAGCACTCGTTGAGGTGAGACCTGAAGGAAGACATGGTCTCCCCCCTCAAACTCTAGAGGTCTCTATCGTATGTCAGTATAAGACTTTTGTTGGCTCTGTGCAGTCTTCATCCTCTCCTAGATGATTTGCACCTTATCAGTGGTAGGTTGCACCAACTCCAGACTCGTGAGTGTTGACTCTCCCAGGTCATTCCAGCAAAGTGGTGACTGGTAGGTTCGCCCATATAAAGCCTTGAATGGTGCCATACTGATGGTGGATTGGTAGTTTTTGTTGTACATAAACTCCACCAATGGAAAGTGGTCCTCCCAACTACATATAAAGTCTAAGATACAGTCCCACAACATATCCTCTAGGACTTGAAAGGTTTCTCTATCTAACCATTTGTCTAGGGATGGAAAGTTGTGCTCAAATGTAGTTGAGTCCCAAAATCCTCCTACAATCCCTTACACAAGCGGGATGTTAAATGACCATCATGATCTGATACTATCATCAAGGGGACTCCATGAATCCAAAATATCTCCTATATGTAGAGGCTTCATAATATCTCTACTAAACTCTGATCCCTAATAGCTAAGAAGTGGGCCGACTTGATGATTTATTCAACAATCACCCATATGGAATCATATCCCCTGGGTGTTCGTGGAAAACCCGTCACGAATTCCATCGATATTCCACCCCAATTCCACTCCGGCACCTCCAGAGGGTAAGCTAGTCCCTCTGTAACTTAGTGCTCAACCTTCACCTAATGGAACTTAAGGCATCGAGAAATGAACTATACCACTACCTTCTTCATTCCAATCCACCATAACTGATGTTGGAGGTCCTTGTACATTTTATCCACTCTAGGATGTACCACCAAGGGGGATGTATGAAACTCCATCAAAACCTCCTCCCACAACACCACTGGTACAATTTTTCATCCTCTTAAAAGGATGACGTGCTCCCCACCTTTTGAATATCCATCAAGAGCTTGTCATGTGGATAACTGAGCACGTAAAGCCTCACAGTCGAAATCTCCTAGTTATGACTCTCTAACTCACTACAAGAGTAGAGGAGTAAAAACCATCAACTAAAGGTAAGCCACATCATCTCCATCTATGAAGGATAACTATAATAGGGCCAAATACTCTGAATCCTCACTCAGTAGCTACAAAATAGATCTCTGGCTGAGAGAATCATCCACTACGTTCCCCTTCCCAGGATTATAGACAATCTCAAAGTCATAATCCTGTAGGAACTCCAGCTATCGCCTATACCTCATATTCAGATCCTTCTATGAGATGATGTACTTGAGGATCTTGTGGTCAGAATAGACAATAAATTGCTCGCCCATCAGGTAGCATCACCACATCTTCAACCCGAAGACTACCGCTACTAACTCAAGATCATAGTTCACGTAGTTCTGCTCATGCAGGCTCAATTGGTGTGAACCATAAGAAATCACTACTTATCACTATATTAGAATATATCCAAGACCAGTCCCTAATGCATTGCAGAAAACTGCGTACTCGAAAGGTTTCCCCTTTTTGTTCAAAGTTATCATCGGTGATGATATCCGAGAGAAATCAGGAATGAATATTCAGTAATATCCTATCTTCCCAAGAAAGTTACGCACCTTTGTCATTCTCCTACGTAGATATCATGCTAAAATTTCCTCCACCATGTATGGGTACACATATACTCCATATTTTGAGATAACATATCCCAAAAAGTGGACCTTCAGAATCCAGAACTGGCACTTCAAGAGCTTCCCATAAAGTCAGTGCTCTCAGAGTACGTCCAGAACCATCCGCAGGTGTATTACATGCTCCTCCTATAATGCTAAGTACATGAGGATGTCATCGATTAAGACTACCATGAACTGGTCTAAGTATGGCTGGAAGATCCATTTCATGAGTCCCATGAACACTGCAGGGGTGTTCATCATGCCGAAGGGTATCACCAAGTACTCGTAGTGACCGTAGCAGCATCTGAAAGTCGTCTTCAGAACATCCTCATATTGTACTCGAAGCTAATGATAAACTGATCAAAGTTCAACCTTCGATAACCATTGTTCCCCACTCATCTAATCAAATATTTCATCGATCATCGGAAGTGGATACTTTTTCTTCACTATTACCTGGTTTAAGCGCCGATAATCCACGTACAACCTCAAACTTCCATCTTTCTTCTTGGAAAACAAAATTGGGGCCACCTGGGGTGAAAAACTAGGTCTTATGAATCAATTCCTCTAAAAATCCTCCAACTGCACCCTTAAATCACGCAGCTCTGTAGGATCCATCTGATATTCTGGTGAGGATATCAGCGTTTTCTCGGGGTGTAATTCGATGCAGAATTTGATCTCCCGATGGGGTGGTAACCCTAGAAAATATTTTGGGAAGATGTACTCATACTCATCCACTACTAATGGGAACTAAAAGATCATAACATTTTATACTCTGAGGGTAATTCTAGCCAACTCATGAGTGATCGGTTGCACCCTCCTAAGAATGAACCCATTCTATGTTGTCTAGGTTTCCTTTACACTAACAAATGAAAACCTCATACCATCACTATGGACACACCACACCCTTCTCCTAAATCATTCAATCTAGGCATGAACCTAATATAACCAATCCATATCGAGAATGATGTTATAAAGCCTCGATGCTTCCACCAAGAGTTTCTAACCGAAACTCTCGCCTATAAGGGTAAGATCACATTGTTTTCAAATATGTGTGATCATCAAGACTCCTACCATAGGTGTCTCTAAGTGTAAGGGTCGATTTAATATCTCTACCATAATATCAAGGTTTTTCATAAGACATGTGAAGAGGAAAAAATGACTAGAACCTATGTCTATAAGTACACTAGCTAAGGTAGAAAAGACATAGATGGTACCTCATATCATCCCTGGAGTGTCTATGTTGTATGCCTCGACCGCATGTAGCTACCCATGCCCCTATCCCCCAGATCCTTGAGCCTAGTTTAGACCTCCTGGGGGTGGTGGTGGATGTATTTCAAAACGTCTACCACCTCCCACAGCTCTCTCTGCTCCTCCGCCACATCTACCGCCTGGCGGGTCTGCCTGCTCCACACATTGCCTCTACCTTGGTGGTCCATCCACCGCTTCCTTGTTAGTATATCTATGGGTTGGATAGTCTCTAGTGATATGTCCTATATCATCGCATGAGTAGAATCACCTTTCCCTAGGCTAACTGGATCCATCCTGAGAGCCCTGGACTACAGATCCCCTATCCTAGGTCCTCCTGTGACGTCTATCATGTCCTGATCCCTATGTCTGATGTCGAATCCCTACTATCGGGGTATCTACACCTGTCTGCCTACTGCTGACTACCACCAGTTGTCTATGCTCTGCCAAGAAGCTCTTGACCACCAAATATTTCTCATGTACTCTAGCATAAGTTGGAATGTATAGAGGCACGATGCTAGCTCAGATGTCCCGTCATAAACCTCACTCGAAGGTATGAGCTCTGAAGTACTGATCCCTGACCATATCCATTGATTACCTAGAAAAGTTGGTGAACCTCGATGAATAGTCACCCACTGTCAAACTACCCTGTTAGAGCTAAAGAAGATCCTGGATACGAATTACTCTCAAAGTAACTAGAGAGAAATCCTCCCTAAAGAGTCTCTCTAACTCCATCCATGAAAGAGTCTCCTCATCGTGAGTCTATGTGGTCAAACTCCATTATCTCCCTACCAAACCCTGAATAAGGATCACTCCTAGGATCACCATCAGTTTTGCTGGTTTCCTCGCTAGACGGAAGACTCTGGTCACCGTCTCAAGCTAGTCCTCAACCGCCTGAGGGTTAGGCTCGCCTCGGAACCTGATGGGTCTCTGTATCTAAAACTTAGGGAGTGTGCTCAACCTACACTCCTGGTCTGTTGGTACTGCAGGTACCACGTGTTTCTCTACTAGTGGTGGTATAACAGGTGCACCACCTGGAGGTAATACCTGGGGAACCATCCCCTGAATTAAATCCTCATCACTGAGGGGGTCATCCTCGTGATTGATCTACTAAATCATAGATGGTATTAATTGCAGAGGCATCCTGTAAGGAAACAATATGTACCATAATCAATAAGTATATCTGGATATCTAACACAAAAGGACATGAAAACCACAAATCATTCTTATATGATGCATGTACTATTATTTTTATTTCCTTGTAACTATTGTTATCATATACTGAGTTTAAAAGAAAGTTATAAACTTCCTGATGTATGGATACGTTGGTCGTCCACACCAATACTAGAGTCCCTAGCCTAAAATCTAAACTCAAAACACTTAACATTGTTTCCCCAAACCAAAACTCACAGACTCGTGGTCCTTAATGTAAAACTGACCACCTTTGATACCACTTTGTCACGACCCATCCCAATGGGTCCTGTGCCGCGACTCCACAAGCCTACCTCCAATAGGCCATGGGATAGTGACTAGAACCGATTAAGAATATCACTAACATGGGATGCATTTCCTAATTACTTATACACACACATGCATCTCCAAGACCACAAATGATAAAATGTAAAAACCACTAAGGAACAAAATGAATGTATACAACTAAACCCAAGCAACATAGAACAATAGAAAGTAAAGTGGGGAATAGTAACTGGGCTAGAATATAAGCCCACTAAAAGAAAGAGTCTACAAACTAAAAAGTCCAACCTGTAAACAAGAAAGGTACTGGGACTGCTTCTCAACATTGAAGGAACGCCTCAGCCTATAGGGAAGCTCAAAAATCTCGGTCCGGTCCTGGTCCACCCTGGACCCTGCCAAAGGGATGCTCGTCTGCACAAGACACGACACGTGCAAGAAAAGCTCATGCAGGGGTGATTATAATAATACTCAGTAGGATACCTCGAAAACCATAAATTAATACACAAAGTAAAGGTACGGTCGTCTCTATACAGTATATGTTTACAGAACATATAATAAGAGAAACATATCTAGATATACTCAAAACCCGAACCCGTAGTCTTGAGGTAAGTCACAACAACCTGCATACCCACACTGGGGATTTAGTTCAAAGATTCCATGAAGCACTTGTCTGGAAGAACTCACTCCACGAGTGTGATAGATCTGATGATGTTCGTCTGAGAAGTATTTTTCATCAAGAAGTGTCACAAGAGAGATAGATACACTGATAGATCTAAAGAGAGAGCAGATACACTCATTCTAGGAGAACACACTCCTGAGTGGGAAAAGATCACGATACACAGATGAGGATCATTGTCAGGGCCTTGGCATATACCAAGACTCATCTGGATTCACCTGATAAGTAGAGGATCGATGTCATGTAGGATTGTTCACACCAATACCTGAATCTACCTAGGGTTAAGAATGGATATAGGATCTCTCTTTGGGCCTCTCAGAGGGACTCCAGCTCTATCCAGAAAGTTCTATTGAAGGGATCATACTCCTGTGGATGGAAATGATACCTGGCCTTTAGGGGAACAATTAAAGGGGGTACTAACCCAAATGAAACTTATCCAAGGTATGGTGGACAAGGAGATTAAGCCAAATATAATAAAGTACACAGCATGTATAAGGGTCACACATTGTTTCCTCTGACCCCAGGTACTGTCCGTGTATAACGACCCGTGTTGAAAAGAGCATATCATGTAGAAAAGAATATACACGATGTGTAAGAGAATGACACACCATGTCCTACTAATTGGGGTCCACTATGTGTATGTTATCCATGTACCTACACACGACTTCAACCTATGTTTTCTGACCCTTGTACTGATACACGGGGTAACCCACATAAGCAACCTAGTTTGGTCATGTGGTGGAGTACATGTTGTGTACTCTACCCCGTGTCCATGTATCGTCTGAGAAACATGTTGAGTCTCGCGTCAGAACCCACACACCATGTGTCATGGTTCAAACATTGTGTCATCACTTTCTATAATGTGGAACCATAGATGACATTGAGCTATCCCCACATACCGTGTTATTCAGAGAACACGTTGTATTCTTCGCAATTTTCCAGAATCATAGTTCTTCACCAACATGCCTCAGGTGATCTTCAACTCTTAGATCCGATCATTCAAATTCCTTGAAACTATAGATCATGGGTCTTCACATAATAACAACACCAATTCGGTAATTTTTGGGTGTCTGATCGGCTTCGGAAACTCATTTCGATCATCCACGTGAAGAACGGTCGAAGAACAATTTCTTTTGAACTGTATCAATTCGTCTGTCGCCATCATCGTCGCATGTCCACCGGGTCATCATGATGTTGGATCTATGATTTGGGATCATTGTGTTGCGAGACAGATGTGCAATGATCCATTGTTCATAACCCCGCGAAGAACATGAAGAACACGTGGGGTCAAAGGGAAGAATAAATTCATATAAAAATCTAGAAATGAACTTCCATTGTTGTTTGTTACAGTGTTGATACACTCCTATTATAAGGATCACGTAGAATGAAATGAATATGAAATCAATTCCCCAAAATAAATCCTGATAAGCAAACCCTCCTGCAAGAATGAATGACTTGTGGGCCAACCTGTTCATGGTTTGATCTACATCCGTCGTTTAAATCCAAGAATGGGGAAAACACAATCAAAATAAAAACCCCTTCCTCGATCATTGATGAAGGGTGGATTTCCTGCCATCATCGGTGAGATCCGATCTTTCTATTCAACAATCCACACATTGAAATTTATCACTATTCGTCAAGAGTTCTCTAAGGGTGGATCCTCTCCAAAGCTACAGAGCATCTAAGGGAGGTTTCCATGGTTATGAGCCTAAACCTAGACTCCTTCTCATTTAAAACCATAAAACACGTCGTTCCGTTGTTAAAATGTTTAAAATAAAATAAATTATTAATTTATTTTATTTCATTTAAAATGTTCAAAAATTAACTTCTAAAGATGACCCACGCCAGTCGATGTTAGTATTTTCCTAAGATAAAGTCATTTTTATGAATGCAATGGTGCCCTTTGATTTCTGATATGGGCACCTGTTTAAAAGTTATTCCGCTTTTTTAAGAAAACTGCTCATGCATGTTATCTAAAAGTTTAATTTATTTCAAATATTTATTCCGAGAACTTTGGGCCTTGGAATCACACACTATCACAAAACCTGGTCTTGAATTAATTCCATATAATATTTAAAAAATAATACATAGAAAATCCAGGGAATTATAGTCACTAACTCGAGGCCTACTAGAGGCGGGACTTGGGGGGACATTATCTCTCTTTATTCATTGTCAACACATGAGTGGTGCCTTTGGAGTAGGGGTGTCCATGGGTCAGGTTGGGTCAATTTGGGGTATTTTTTGGATCCGACCTAACCAAAATTGGTTGGGTCGCATCGGGTCTCTAGTATTTTTTAGTTCAGACCTGACCCAACCCAACCTATTTTAGATCAGATTGGGTTGGGTTGGGTCAGACGGGTTAGGTAAAAAAATCATCTCCCACAAATCCACCACCTAAACCAAACCAGATCTCACCCTTGCGATGTCTCCTTCATAACTCCCACAACTTTGTTCACCAAAATTGCTTCAGATGAAATTTCTTAAAATGAATGAATTTTCACTGTTAAATTGGACACAAATTGATCCAAAAAAGAAGAATCAGTGGTCAAATAAAATATCGATTGATTAAGACATTCAATCATAACGATCGTAAACAAGGTATGAACTATTTCTCTTTCTCAACACACAAGCGGGGTCCAAAAGAAAACAAGAAAGATAAGATGAAATTGTTTAATCAGGTCATAGAGATGTGTAGATCCCTACACTAAAGAAACAAATCTACAAACAGATCGATTTCAAGATACGCCAAGGGGAAAATCCATATATCAATCGATTGTTTGTGAAAGCAATCAAAAAGAACTTTCGACAAACAAAAAAATTAATCAATCAAGGAAACCTATTTTGCACCACATAGCATTCTGAAATTGATGCAGATCCTACCCCTTCAAGGTCATCCCAATGCCCTCGACCATAGAGCAGGTCATTTTGGAATCATATTGGATTCCCTAGAAATGGTGGTAGGTGGGAATCAGAGGAGGTGATGATGATGACATAGGTGGGTGATGACACGGGCAGGGGACAACAACAGTGTCAGCACAGATGACGTAGAAAGAAGCAGTAGCGATGGTGGGAAGTGGTGGGACTCGGGAGAGGTGGCAGCGACGACATGGGTGGATGATGACAAGGCCAAATACCCTAAGAGGGGGGTGAATCAGGTTATGACATATTAAAACCACTTCTCCTTTGGATCTTGTTTTGCTATTAAGAAAAACTATTTTCTCTCTCTTTCTCGCAGTAAAGTATGAACAAAAATTAAATCATGCACATGACACAACAATTTTACTTGGTTCACCCTCACTCAGCTACATCCAAGGAGCATACACCGGTGATGTGTTGATGTACCAAATACACTATAAGCACACTATTGTTTAGAAAGTTTTAAGAGGACTCATTATCCCTCCTGGTTTAAAACCAATCACAATTTAAAAGCCCACTACTCTATCAACTAAAGTGTACTCACTGCTTCTTACAAAGATCCACTTACAGTTTATAGACTTTTAGGTCCTTTCATTATCACTAATGAATTCATCCTCCTCTGTATATAGATTCTATTTTAAAGTTTAATTTTCATCCACTTATGAATACCTCTTTTCCACTGAACACAGGGCAATTCCTTTTTACACTCTTTTCGCAAATCTCATTACCTTCGTGAAGATCCTGTTTCACGAAGCTCAAATTGGACTTCGTAAAGCACCTTCTTTCACAAAGCTCAAACTGGCCTTCATGAAGCACTCTCCATTTTGTGAAGCTCACTTAGCATTTGCAAAGCACCTCTTTCAAAAAGCTAAAACTAGCCTTTGCGAAGCTCACAAGTTTCAGTTGGATTTTTAGGGCCTTCAAAAATTCCTTGATTTTTTGATGCTTAGAACATTAATTTGGATTTAATAGCCTTTTCAAAGCTCCTCTCCAAAAATCCTCTTCATGAACCTCCTTCACGAACTCGGAGACTTATAATTTTATTTGAGTCCCTCTCTATATTCCGAAGAGGAGAGAGGCCTATTTATAGGTGTTTCCATAGATTCTAGAACCTTTTGGGCCATGTCATCACCATTTCATGAAGCCATCACGTTTCCACCGCAAAGATCTATTTTTAGTGAAGATCCACTAAAATTTTCTATTCATGAAGCCCATAATAATCATAGAGAATTCTGTCAAAAACCCTTCATGTTGCCCATTGAAATCGCAAATCCTTCCATCAACGACTGCAAAGAACTCTATCACTATTCGTGATGTTCCATTTTCTAAGAATTGCGAAGCTCATCGCTATTGTAAAGACCACTGCCAGAATTATTTTCTCCTTCACAAAACACAACTCGCAAAGAGAATATTCATAAAATTAATGCATTTTTAATATTTTAATGAGATCTTCAAGGAAATATACTTTTTTCGATGTTCACCAAACTCTAAATTTTGAACCCCAAAAATTTAGAAAACACTGGGAAATGGTGCCACCTTTTATCTATTATTTTAGTACCACCTCCAGATCTTCCATTCTTTTTTCATGGTTCTTTGTCAACATGGATTGTCAACAATATTTTTGGAACTCGGCAATTCACCATGAAAAACTTCTTTTCAAAAAACACAACCAACCCAAAAAATGTTGCAATGTTACCTTGAGGGATTTTTTCCAACAATATCCCCCTTTGGGTTTGTTGAAAACTCTTTCATAATTTGATACCTTTTTGAAGATCCATCGATACTCTACCTTCATTAACCTCTTTTGATTTAGATAGCAATCAAATATTTACTCAACACATGCTCTATACCCACATGAGTAATGATCGGCATGAGAAACAAGAGTAGTATAAAAAACTCATCAATGAATCACTTCATTTCTAACACCAATTCTTGAAACTGAACAACCCAAACAACAGATTTCATCATGAGCCTCAACTGTCGTGATATATATCCTTTGATGGATCACTTCTAGCATTGTCAGATTTAATACTCCTACTCCCCCTATCTTTTTGCTCCCCCAATCTCATTGCTCCACCTGTCAGCTTCTCCCCATGTCTTTGACTAAGACATTTCCACACTTTTCATAGCCACAAATTCTCCCACTTTGAATAGTCACACTTCTCCCCCTTTGTCAATGAACCCAAAATTCACTCTTTTGTGGTCTGCAACAAGGTAAAGAACATAGTTCAACACATTTTGGAAAAACACATCATACCACAGGGAGAGAGGGGTTCCCACATACACACTATTTCAAGTGAGGGGAGTCGACTGAACTCCTAGAGCCAGTTGATACCTCTCAAATGCTTCTTTGGGTAAGGATTTTGTTAGAATGTTAGTAACCTGTAGTTATGTAGGCACATACTCCAACTTCACAATATTTTTCTCCACTTTCTCCTCGATAAAGTGATATTTGATCTCAATGTACTTTGTCCTTGAGTGATGGACTGTATTTTTACTAATATTTATAGCACTTTAATTATAACAGTGGATTCTAATCAGAGACTTCACATCAACTCCCATTTCATCAAGCTACTTCTTCATCCACAATAATTGCATGCACGCTTGATTAGCCGTAATATACTCAGCTTCTACAGTGCTCAATGAAATACAATCTTATTTTTTCTTAGCCAAGAAATACACAATCCACCAAGATAAAATGTACCACCTAATGTTTATTTTCTATCATCTGTTAATCCGACCCAATCTGTATCTGTATATCCCAATAAATCTGGCTGATATTTGTCATTATATATCAAAATAAAATCCACAGTACCCTTGATATACCAAAGTATTATTTTCACTGCAAGCATGTGTATTTCCTTGGGATTGCTTTGGTGTCTTGATTATTAGTATGTGGCTAAAACAATATCAGGTCTTGTTGTTATCAAGTACAGTAAACTTCCAATAATCTACCTATACTCTATGATATTAACTACCTTTTCATTATAATCCTTTGATAATTTCATCTGGTTAGCAACCAGATTCTTCATCTCATTGTAATTATCCATTCCAAATCTTTTCAAAACCCCCTTTGTATATTTGGATTGAGAAATGAAAGTGTAATTCCTTCCTTGTTTCACATGTAAACCAAGGAAAAACATCAGATCACCAATCATTGACATTTTTAACTCACTTTTCATGAATTTGGAAAACTGTATGCACTAAGCTTCATCTAATCCACTAAATATTATGTCATTGATATAAAACAACACCATCATATTTTGATTACTATCATTGTTGAAATAGAGATTGTAATAAACTCCACCACGTTGAAATCCAAGCTTCTTCAAATACTGATCAAGCCTCGAATATCATTATCTTGGTTCTTGCTTCAACCCATATAGCACTTTCTTCAGCTGAAAAACTTTGTTCTCATCTTCATGAATGATAAAATCATCTAGCTACTCTATATAAACCTCTTCTTCCATAACACCATTAAAAAATGTGGACTTTATATCCATCTGAAAAACTTTGAACTTCCATTGCACTGCAATGACCAAGAATAATCTGATTGTCTCCAGCCTTGAAACAGGTGAAAATGTCTTATCAGCATCAATACCCTCTATCTGGAAGTAACCTTTGCACACTAGTTGTGCTTTATTTTGAATCACCGTGTCATATTCATTCATCTTGTTGCAAAAAAATCCATTTAGTTTCGATGACATTATTATCTGTTAGTCTCAAAAAAATCCCCCACATTTGATTCTTCTCAATCTGATCTAGATCTTCATTCATAACCTGAACCCAATTTTCATCTATAGCTACATCAGTAAAACATTTAAGCTCTACCCATAACAAGAATGATGCCTGCTATAATGAATTCATTCTTCTTGTTTGAATGGGCATTGTCTGGTCACCAATGATATTTTTCCTATCAATTTTATCTAGACTCTTTGGCTTATTTGCAGATACATACTTGACTTCTTATTTCTCATCCTCGGTATCTTCTTCTGAATCAACATCTGCCACTTCTTCTCCCCCTGTGTTTCTTGCCTCCTCATCGCTTTCATCAGGAAAATTTTCACTATTTTGTTGAATATTCTCTTAATTTTCTACTATAGTGACATCATTTCTCTCAATTACTTTTCCCAATCTCTTATTAAAGTATTTATATTCTTTGATTTTTATTGAGTATCCAAGGAATATCCCCTCATATCCATGTGAATCAAATTTTCTGTGTTTTTATTTATTGATAATAAAGCACTTACTTCTAAATATTTGAATTTATTTCACTATTAGCTTCTTTTCATACCATATCTCATATGGAGTCTTTCCTTAATTCATACACAATATATCCCTATTAGAAATGTAGACCGATGTCAACACTAATTCCTTTAAAAATTTCTCTGGTAGGTTTTTTTCAATAAGTATCATTCTGGTCATGTTGTTGATGATCTAATTTCTCCTTTCAACCACTCTATTATGTTAGAGATTTCTCACTGAAGAAACTTGATGTATTATCTCGTGTTTATCGAGATATCATTCTACTTGACTATTTTTGAATTTTGTACCATTATCAATATGAAACTTCAGAATTTTTTGTCCAAACATCCTTTCAGATTCCCTCTGATACTATTTTATGCAACTGAACACATCAGATTATGGGAAATGACAAATACCCATGTCATTATTCTATAGTCATCAATGAAAAGAACATAATACCTCTTTCCATCAATGGATCTTGGTGAGATAGGTCCACAAACATCAGCATGCACCAATTCAATCACTCTTGTTAACTTCTTTTCTTTTGCTTTGTATGTATTTTTGATGATATTCTCTTGTTGAAAAGCATCACATGTATGTGTGTGATCATGTGATATATTAGGGAGGTCTCTAAATATATCACACTTCACCAGATATTCTAGGGATGGTTGGCATAGATGACCCAGTCATTTATGTCACCACTTGTTTTCTTCCTCTCTAGACAAAAAGCACATATCTACTTCTCCACTTACAAGGTAGATATTTCCCTTTGTTCTTTTTCCCTCTAGAACCATTGCACCATCTCTTCCTTTTACGGTACACTTCTTCTTAGTAAACATTAAAATTCATTGAGTCACATAGTTGAACAATGCTAAGAAAATTGTGACTGAGACCTTATATTACTAAGACATCAGCACGTCTCATTTATTTTCCCCCAAACCTAGCTTTCCCTGAACCAATTATCTTTAGGACTTCATCATTTACAAATTTGACAACTCCTTCTTTGTCATATTTTATATCTACAACAATATCCTTATTGCCTATCATATGGGATGTGAAACCGCTATCAAGGATCCATACACCAGAGTGGTCTAATGCTTTAAGGGAAATTTCTGCAACCACTAGCTTCTCAATTCTCTTCTTCTTGGTCCATTTTTTTTTTGACTCCATACTCAAAATAGCTTGGAAATCTTGAGCTTACTTAGAGTATGATGGACCAGCATCATCCTGCAGAGCTTCAAATTGATTTTGAATTTTTAGGTCACCTGTTGATTCTTTGATTTACTGTCTGCGACCACTTTGATTCTGTTTTGACACATTCCTCTGCATGGTTGATGTATAATATCTATCTATGTTCTCAAATCCTCTACACCAAAAACAATGTCCCTCAAAAGATAATCTAGATTATCATTCTCTATTTGGTTTCCACTGATGTTCTTGTGCTCTTCTATATCTCTTGGCTATAGAACACACATTTTGTGAATGTCCTGTGTTTCCACAACAATAACACCTGATGTGAGGTGCATTCCTATGTGTCACTTATGCACCACTAGTTGTCTCTTGGGTTCTCTAAATCTTCTGATTATGCTTCGTACCCAAATCAATATTCAATCTCAAAGTTCTTGCAGTCTGACTTCAACCATGGTCACTTTCTATTTACAATCAAGCCCCATACTTGCCTCATCATTTATATTTGTTAGTTTCTTTTGTTTTGTTAGACCTTTATGATCTAATTCTAGCTTTTCTACCTTCTGAGTGATCCGCTTTGCCGATGTCATGTTAGAAGTCAAGAGTTTTTCTTAATCCTTAAATTTCTGTCAAAAACTAACAATTTACTCTTCAAGTTATTCGATACGTTTGATTTGATCCCTTATAATGTTATTCAAACTATCGATTTCACTTTTTTGTTCCTCAATTTTCAGCTTGAACTCAACAGCCTTCTCTGAGGTCTTTGGCATTGACGACTTAAGTTTTTAAATTTCTTTTATCATCTCAGACTTCTCTTCTTCTTACGGATGCATATAGAGTTTGTCATCATGAACCAATTTGTTGTATTTCTTCGTTTTGTCTCTCCAAACATCTATTTCCTCAAGTTTTTCTTCTAATTCAACCTTCATATTGACCCTTCCTTCAACTTCTTCTTCATCATTTTTACTCTTCTCTTTTCTGGGTGCTGCCTACGACTGCCACCATATCATTTTCTCCACAGTCTTCGTAGTTATTTATCTCTTCAACCTCTTCAACCTCATATTCATATGAATTGTCACATTCTTGTGAAAGAAGATTCTTTTTCTTAAATAATTTTTTCTTGAACTGTTCCTTTCCTTTCACATAGGCTGAAGACTTATTCGTGGGAATCTCAGCTTCATCCTCATCATTTTCTTGGAACTTATTGGGGGCATCTTGATGCAAGATGACCAACCTTTCCACATCTAAAGCAAGAAAGTGTAATTTTCCCTTTGAACGTTCCTTTTCCTCTTTGCAGATTTGAAGAAAGAAATGACATCACCTCATCTGTCTCTTCTTCTTCCTGAGAATCTTTAATAAAGAGATTATTCATGGACTTGAATGCTACCTCCTTAGATTTCCCCTTCTCCACAGTATCATTGTCATTATTTCTCATTTTGTATACAACAAGGGTACTATGCAAGTTATCCAGTATGATCACTTTCGGATCCTTATTTTCCGATACTGAAACTTTCAGATTGAACCATGGTGGATGTTTTCTCAAGATACGCTTCACAATCTTTATATCTTTAATGACTTCTCCAAGACCTTTCATGTCTTCTACTATAACATTTACCTTGTCAAAGAATTTATCAACAAACTCATTCGAGTTTATTATTAGATCTTCATACGTGTTCTATAGTACTTGCATATTTTCCTCTCTAACATTTGAATATCCTTCATATATATTCAATAAATTTTCCCACATAGAATGTGATATTTTTCATGACATCACCTTCATATAAATTTCATTGGATAAGTCTCCCCCTAAAACATTTATTCCCTTGGCATCAGCATCCAATTCCCTTCTTTCATCTTCTGATAAAACACCACTATTGATGTTGGCTGAAATACCTTGCATTGCTGCTCTAAACACATTCATTTCCAAAGATCATAAGTAGTGTTGCATCTGATTCTTCCATAACTGAAAGTTATTCCCATCAAATATTGGAATCCATTTTTGATTTATGACCTCCATTGAGAAATAAATACAGAAATTAATCTTTCGCTTTGATACCAATTGTTAGTCCCACAAGGCCAAATACCCTGAGGAGGTAAATCAAGGTATGACATATTAAAACCACTACCCCTTTAGATCTTGTTTCACTGTTAAGAAAAACTCTTTTCTCTCTCTTTTCTACAGCAAAGTATAAATAGAAATTAAATCATGCACATGACACAACAATTTTACTTGGTTCACCCACACTGGACTACGTCCAAGGAGCATACATCGACGATGTGTCTATGTACCAAATCCACTATAAGTGCACTTCTATTTACAAAGTTTGAAGTGGACTTTTTGTCCCTCCTAGTTTACAACCAATCACAATTTGAAAGCTTGTTACTCTCTCAACTGAAGTGTGTCAACTGCTTCTTCAGAAGATCCAGTCACAGTTTATAGACTTGTGAGCCCTTTCATTACCACTGATGAATTCATCCTCCTCTGTATATAGATGCTCTGTTAAAGTTCAATTTTCATCCACTGATGATTACCCTTTTTTCACTGAACACTGGGCAATACCTTTTACACTCTTTTCTCAAAGCTCACTGTCTTCACAAATCTCCTCTTTTGCGAAGCTCAAACTGGCCTTCACAAAGCACCTTATTTCGTGAAACTAAAACTGGCCTTCTTGAAGCACTCGCCTTTTCATGAATCTCACTTATCCTTCACAAATCACCCCTTTTGCGAAACTAAAACTATCCTTTGCAAAACTCACAAGTTTCAGTTGGATTTTTAGGGGCTTCATGAATTCCTTACTTTCACGATGCTCATAAGATTTGGTTGGCTTTAATATCCTTCACGAAGCTCCTCGCCAAAAACCCTCTTCATGAACCTCCTTCAAGAACTCAGATACTTAGAATTTTCATTGAGTCTCTCTCTATCTTATGAAGAGGGGAGAGGCCTATTTATAGGTGTTTCCATAGATTCCAAAACCTTCTAGGCCACATCAGCACCATTTCGCAAAGTCCGCAATTTTCCGCCCTAAAGCTCCATTTTTCACGAAGATCCACTGAAATTGCTCGTTCGCGAAGCCTGTCGTGATCATAGAGCATTCTATCAAAAACCCTTCACATCGCCCATCAAAATTGCAAAGCCTTTCATCAACGACTGTGAAGATCTCTGTCACCATTCGCGATGTTCCATTTTCTTGGAATCGCGAAGCTCATCGTCGTCACGAAGACCACTACCAAAATTCTTTTCTTCTTCACGAAACATCACTACTGGAATGGTGGGATATACCAACACTTTCATGAAAACAGTTTTCTTTTCCCAACAGTTTAAGTAAACCGTTGGGAAATCTCCCATTAGAACACTTTTTCCCATGGTTTCCTTAAACTGTTGGGAAATCTCCAATTAGAACACTTTTTCCCAACAATTTCATTGAAACCGTTGGGAAATGTTAAAAAATAAAATCCTTTACCAATGGTTATACAAAACTGTTGGTAAAGAATACCTTTCCCAATGGTTTTTTAAAACTGTTGGGAAAGTTTTCCTCCAAACACACAGAACCCCCAATTCCTTGTTTGTGCATGACTACAGCCCTAGCTCACTGTCTCTTCTGAAGGTATCTCATTACCCACTTTCTGAAACTCCTTCCATCCTCTTCAATCAACACTTTTCTTGTTCTAAACTGCAAATTGGTAAGTGATATCTTTGTTTAGTTCTTATGATTCTATGATTTGTTGTTTTCTGTTTTGATTTGGATTTATGAATCTATGAATTTTTGTTTTATGTTTTGATTTGGATGAATTTCTGTTTTAATTTAGGGTGGGGGAGGGTGTTCATATGGGGTGGGGGAGGATGTCGAGGTAGGGATATCCAAGTGGGGTGGGGGAGGGGTTGTCTAGGTAGGGTGGGGGAGGGGGTTGGGTTGTCCAAATGGGGTGGGGGTAGGGTTGTTTGTTTGTTTTATGTTTACTGTTTTAATTTGGGGTGGGGGAGGGTGTGCAGGTGGTGTGGGGGAGGGTGTCTAGGTAGGGTTGTCCAAGTGGGGTGGGGAGGGTGTGCAGGTGGGGTGGGGGAGGGGCTAGCTAGGTAGGGTGGGGGGGATGGGTTGTCCAAGTGGGGTGACGGTAGGGTTGTCCAAGTGGGGTGATGGTAGGGCTGTCTAGGTGGGGGGGATGGGTTTTCCAAGTGGGGTGGGGGTAGGGATGTCCAAGTGGGGTGGGGTGGGGGTAGGGTTGTCCAAGTGGGGTGGGGGTAGGGCTGTCCAAGTGGGGTGACGGTAGGGTTGTCCAAGTGGGTGATGGTGGGGCTGTCCAGGTGGGGGGGATGGGTTTTCCAAGTGGGGTGGGGGTAGGGATGTCCAAGTGGGGTGGGGTGGGGGTAGGGTTGTCCACGTGGGGTGGGGGTAGGGCTGTCCAAGTGGGGGGGGGGGGGCTGGGTTGTCCAAGTGGGGTGGGGGGGGGGGGGGGGGGGGGGTTGGGTTGTCCAAGTGGGGTGGGGGTAGGGTTGTCCAAGTGGGGTGGGGGGGGGATGGGTTGTCCAAGTGGGGTGGTGGTAGGGCTGTCCAAGTGGGGTGGGGGTAGTGCTGTCCAAGTGGGGGGGGGGGTTGGGGTGTCCAAGTGGGGTGGGGGTAGGGTTGTCCAAGTAGGGTGGGGGTAGGGCTGTCCAAGTGGGGTGGGGGTAGGGTTGTCCAAGTGGGGTGGGGGGGCCGGGTTGTCCAAGTGGGGTGGGGGTAGGGTTTTCCAAGTGGGGTGGGGAGGGTGTGCAGGTGGATGAAGCTCATAACTATAAACTCTCTATAAATTCGGGAAGTATGAAAATGTATAGGGACATTTGTGATCATTTTTTGGTGGGATAACATAAAAAGTGTTTGATGTTTTTAGTCTTTTTTTATTTGGAGTTTCTTTTGATGCTGATGTTTCTTATTGATACCTATGATGGAATTTATTTTAGTTTCTAAATCGGCTGAGACTCCCCCACCATGAACAGTGTATGCAACCTCTACCCTTATTTAATCATTCTGTTTACACAGCCTATGCAACCTCTACCCTCATTTAATCAGTGAACTCAAGTCATTAATTCAAGCCTTCATTCTCACTAGCATGTAAGAAATTGAATGATGTATACCCATCCTCACATGATTTCTTACCTTAGATAGTGTCCAACATATGGAATACGAGCTTTTGAATTCATCAGTTAACCAGGATCATATATTCCATTTCCCCCAAGATGACTGTACTAATATAACTTTAGGGTCAATTAAATATGGTTCTAATTGTACGTTGTATATTATGTGTCCTTCTTGTCCAATACTCACTTTTATGAGGGTGGGGTGCTTTTCACTAGCCATGCTGGCATGTGTAGACATCCATAAAAATGTTAGATAAGTCACAGGTTTAATTCAGTAATGTTGTTATCATTGACATACTTTATTATTAATCTCAAATTTAAAAATAAATGTTTTTGTCAATACTTTATGAAATTAAATCTTTTTACAATCCATGAACAACCTATTAGTGTATAAGCCTAAAATTTATTCACTCATGGGGTGCGCTTGACTTGGGGAAGTAATTGGGTAATAAAAGGTATGGCCATAGAGGTGCCAATAATGAGTTATTGAACATGAGTGAATGATTTGGGATGACTATAACACATAATGGGACCTGAGGCATGTGCCTCTTATAGACCTAATGAAAATGAATATAAATAAATTTTAATTTAATTTTTGAGTACTTGTTCTTTACATTATTTTAATAGTTCACTATATTGACTAGAAAAGTCTTCCTTTATCATTTACTTAAATGTATTTTCTATTAAAGTTAAATCCTATTGAATTGTTTATGACAAAATGACTTATATAAATTATTTTTACAGAATGGACAGAAGTTGGATGTATGAAACCGATCGGATCTCAAGCGATTTTCAAAACAATTTAGAGAGCTTTATAGATTTTTCATTTCACAATGCTTCAGATAGTGGTCGCATACACTGCCCATGTTCCAATTGTGTTGGTAGACCTTGGTTGAGCCATGAAGAAGTCAGCTACCACATAAAAAAATATGGTTTTCAAGCAAACTACTTTGTGTGGTATCACAATGAGGAGAAAATGAAATCTCTAATTGGTGATGATCGAAATGAAAGGACTGGAATGGAGAATTTGTTAGATGATCGGTTTCCATTTATTCATCATCATGAAAAAGAAAGGATTTCGACTCAAGAAGACTTCGATATGAGGAAAAATGATGCATCTAGTGAAAATTATGATATTGATAGGGTGAAAAATTTGAATGATGCTTCCACGACTCTAGTATATCGACAATGCGATAAAATGAAAAAGCTGGAATTTTTAATCCGATTGTTTCATGGGAAAACTATGTATGAGATTTCTAATACAGCAATCGATTAAATTCTTACCCTCTTGAAGGATTTACTTCCAGATGATGCAGATATTCTCTCAAACCACTATATGGCATGAAAGTTAGTTGAGGAACTTGGATTTTTAAGAAACAAAATGCATGCTTTCCCAAAAGATTGAAGTTCATTCTGGGAGGAAACCGCTGAACGAAATGATTGTATAAAATGTGGCACATCCCGCTGGAAGTCAAAATCTGATGGAACACCATCCCACATTCCACAGAAAGTAATGTGTCACTTTCTATTGATCCCTAGACTCCAGAATATTTTTATGTCTGATGACATATCAATAAAAATGAGATGGCATGATACCGAGAGAAAGAAGACTAATGATGAGTTGGTTCATCCTGCAGATGGATTTTCATGGAAGAGATTTGATGCTCGACATCCTGATTTTGCAGCTGACGTGCGTAATGTGAGTTTGGGTCTTTCATGTGACGGTTTTAATTCGTTTGGGCAGATGTTTACTTTGCACAGCACATGGCCAGTTTTTATACACATTTATAATCTCCCCCCATGGTTGTGTATGAAAAAACCTTTCACTTTCATGAGTATACTCATATCTGGTCCTTCTGATCCCGGCATTGATATTGATTTATACATGCAACCTTTAATAAAAGAGTTGAAACTTCTTTGGGATGTGGGTGTGCGCACATATGATGCATGTTCGAAAGACATATTTCAGATGTGTGTTGCGCTTATGTGGAAGATCAATGATTTTCTGGCTTATGTAATGATGTCTGGATGGATCATGAAGGGAAAACTGTCATGTCCAGTTTGTATGAAGAATACATGATCCAAAATACTGAAACATCGTTGTAGTTTTAGTTTTATGGGACATTGATGATTCTTGCCAAAGGATCATCCATATAGAATGAATCGTCAAAGATTTGATAATACCATAGAGACCGATGATCCACCTCAACGTATTTCTAGAACTGATGTGCTTAGTGAATTGAAAGATTTCAGTTTTTCATTCAGGAAGGGTCAAATGAAATCTGGAAAGAGAAAGAATGTTTCTACTGAAACCTGTTACAATTTGAGGAGGAGGAGTATCTTTTTTGATTTTCCTTATTGGTCAACCAATTGGTTACGTCATTGCTTAGACGTAATGCATATTGAAAAGAATATATGCGAAATGTTGCTTTCGGTTCTTCTAAATGTCAAGGGGAAGACAAAAGATGATTTATGATCTCAGTGTGACTTGGTGGATTGGGGCATCAGACCAGAATTGCATCCTATGCGTATCAGTGAAAATAAATGGAAACTTCCATGTGCTTCTTATGTGATGAAACCTATGAAAAAAAACAATTTCTAGAAGTATTAGAGACTATTAGAGTTCTTTATGTCTATTCAATAAACATATCTAAACGGTTCAACAGAAGAGAGTTGAAGCTAAAATCTTTGAAGACTCATGATTATCACGTTCTACTGCATGAGTTACTTCCAATATCAATATGTCATATTTTGTCTAATAATGTAAGGGTGACTTTTATTCAGTTGTGCCATTTGTTTAGAGATCTTTGTGCTAAGAAGTTGTCCAGGTATTTCTTACAAAAAATGTTGACAGATGCCCCATTAATTTTGTGTGAGTTGGGGAAAATATTTCCTCCATTTTTCACATGCATGTTGCATCTGACTGTCCATATTCCCACTGAAATAATTCTCAGAGGACCTGTTTCTTTTCTTTGGATGTATCAAACTCAAAGAAATATGTACACATTAAAGTCTTATGTTCGAAACAGGAATCACCCCAAAGGTTCTATCGTGAACGGTTACTTGGCTCAAGAATGTGTGGATTTCTGATCAATGTATTTTTCTGATCTTACTACAAGAATGAATAGACTAATGAGAAATGAAGAAGAACAGTATGAGAAAATTGAACCCAGTTTTCCATCACTTCCTCAAACAGGAGGAATTCCTGGATCATATACATTGAAGACATTAAGCCATGAAGAGCGGGAGATGGCACATTGCACAGTTTTGTTCAACTTTGATTTGTTCAATGATTATATCAAGTAACTAAATTGAATATGTATATCTTACATATATATCTGTTAAACTATTCATATTTTTTATCTACATGGAACATAAAACAATGATAAATAGAAAGCATCGTTCTTTGTCTTTTAGAAGGAGGGAGACTTTGCATAGAAAAGATTTTTATACTTGGTTAAAATTTAAGGTAAAAATATTACTATTTAAAATAATTATATCAATATTTAATTATGTTTAATAGTAATTTATATTGCAGGTATTGAGTTTGTCTGCTGACTTTGTCTCTGAGGAAATAAGAGATTTGGATTTTGGTCCTAATATCGTGGTTTGTGACTGTAAATCAATTGTTATCAATGGGTACAAATTTATTATCACTGAACGAGAAAAGAACATGAGAACACAACGTGATGATGTTATGGTTACTACCATAACAGATTGTTATGCCAGTGCATCAGATAGTAAATTGCGAGTTGAAAATGTGGGTTATTATGGAGTCATTGAGAAAATAATAATATTGGATTATTACTCTCATGGACGAGTCATAATGATGAAATTCCATTGGTTTGATTCGATGACGAGACATAGAACATTTATTGATGATTGTGGATTTTGAGTAATTAATATGACTCGCACTCTTGCTACTGAAGAACCATATGTGTTGGCATCAATGGCTAAACAAGTTTTTTATGTCAAAGACCAACTTCGACCTGAATTTGGTGTCATAGTTGAAGTAATTCCAAGACATATTTTTGATGATGGTGATGATGGAATTGACACTTTCCCTAGTGCCATTGTAACCAATCCATTTATTTCTTTTGATGACTCCAATAGCTCAATTGTCAGAGTTGATTGTGAACCTGAATTTGTGGTTGAAAATATATAGAATCATTCATCCATATTCTCAATTCATGACAAATACATCTACTGACAGGAGGCGGAGGCAGGGTCGTACACTCATGCATGTGGTGTGTAATCGCCGCACATAGGTTATGGTGGATTACAATGAAGACAACCAAATGGTTGAGAAAACAGGGCATCAATGTCGGAGTTTTTTGGCGACGCTTTCCAAATACTCCGACATCATTCTCGTCAGCCTGCTATCATGGAGACATTTTCCACATGAGGTCAAGGATAGAGCTTGGGAAGAGATATGGGTAAAAAGATCTGTTGTATTTAATTCCATGAATTATTTTTGTATTTATATGAATTAATATTTTGATGTCAGCTTCGATTTAATTTTCCCGATGGTGATGGTGCATGACCGGCATGTCTAAAGTATTTAGGTGAGATTTGGAGATCCTACAAGCATGATTTGTATATTGGCTGGCATGCTAGAGTTTTCACTGAGTTAGAGGCGTTACTAGTCGTGGATGATTGTCCTATAGAGCAGTATCGTCATATGATTATTCATTAGACGACTACCCAATTTAAGGTATTAATTACATTTGAGGTATTTAAATAATAAATTTCATGTTTTGAATTAATACTATCTTTTGAATTATTTAATTTTATTTAGGAATCATCTGGAAAAAATAAAAAAAACATTGATACAAAAAAATACCTCCACACACTGAGACGTACTACAATGTCAGATCATGAGAGGAAGCAGGTATGACAATTGTTTATAAGTTTTCTTTACGACTTACACTTTCTTTTTTTTCCTAAATTATTTAATTGTTTGCTAAAGTTTTCATATAACTTTAGTTTTCAATGTCATTGTAGAGGCAAATACAGAATATTAAAGGATGTGTGCCTCGAGAAAAACGGTTTTGCTCGAGTAGACGGAAAAAGGATGGAAGTGTCGTCAACGAAGCGACTCAGCAGCAGATCGTAAGTTTTAATCTGTTGATTTTATATTTTAATATCTATTTTTTAACTTAATAATATATTTATATTTGTAACATGCTTCTTTAGAAGCCCTCGATGCCCAAGAACCAAACAATTTTTGGCCAACTGATCACTTACATCAGGTGTTGGGAGAGGAGCATCCTGGAAGAGTACGCTGCCGACCTAGGATAGCCCCGAAGAGATATTGTCCCTTCTCAGGTACGATTTGTAGTGCCACCGAGATGTAGAAAGTTAGGGCACAGGCAGAACAGGCTGACAAAAGGGCCATAGAGATGGCAGAACAGTCTGCTAGGGAAAACAGTACATCTATAAAATTTATTAAAGTTCTACGTCCAACACTTCAACCAGAGTCCAGCCCAGCTTTTGATGAATATATGTCATCAATACGTTCTATATATGGTGCACCAGGTGACAGTTCTAGTGGTGCTCAAGATGATGTACAGCCTGACGATAATGATGGCGAGGAGTCTGATGCGGAAGAGAAGGGAGATGAGGAGGGCGAGGTGGATGGCGAGGGCGAGGAGGAGGGCATTGAGGAGGTAAAGGACGAGGATGAGGGTGATTATGATGGTGATGATAGTGATGGTGATATAGGAGAAGTTGATCTGTTACATTTTTTACTAATATTACTAAGATTTGATGTTTAATCTATTCTAGTTGTTGGTTTTATCTAGACCCGTAGTATAGTATTAGAGTTGAGTTATTTTTATATATTTTCTGTTTTCATGGATGTTTATGTCTTTTAGTGGTTGTGGTGTATCTTGAGCATGTTTATAGAGTTGTGTGTGTTTGGGAACTCCCCGGACAGCCCCCCGGACATCCCCCCACCCTCCTCCTTGGACCCTGGACCGCCCCCTGGACACCCCCCGGACAGCCCCCCGAACAGCCCCCCACCCTCCTCCTTGGTCCCCAGACAGCCCCCTAGACACCCCCCGGATAGCCCCCCGGACAGCCCCTGGACAGCCCCCAAACAGCCCACCGGACAGCCCCCCGGACAACCCCGCGGACAGCCCCCCACCCTCCTCCCTAGACCCCGGACAGCCCCCCCACCCTCCTCCTTGGACCCCGAACAGCCCCCCGGACAGCCCCCCCCCCCCCCCCACCCTCCTCCTTGGACCCCGGACAGCCCCCGGACAGCCCCCCCCCCCCCCCCCACCCTCCTCCTTGGTCCTCAGACAGTCCCCCAGACACCCCCCGAACAGCCCCCCGGACAACCCCACCCTCCTCCTTGGACCCCAGACAGCCCCCCGAACATCCCCCGAACAGCCCCCCCCCCCCACCCTCCTCCTTGGTCCCTGGACAGCCCCCCCACCCTCCTCCCTGGACCCCCAGACAGCCCCCCCCACCCTCCTTGATTTCACATGCCTTTTTTTATTTCTATGATCATGCAATGTTATTTAGGATTATTCCATTTTTGTATGTCTTGAATTATATGAATGTCTTGGTAAGGTTATTAGCTCATGCTCATCAAATGCATGTGATGATATGCTTTAAATTTAATACAAATCCTTGTTGTACATTCTCCATGTTATGTGAATTATGCCTTGTTTGATTTGGTTTACTTGTCAATTGTTAGGATAAAACATGGGTTACATGTTAAGGACTCATGGACGGACTCGTCATGCTCAGGGAATTTAGACTTGAAATTCCAAGATGAATACTTTGGTTTCTAGGTGAGGGCTACCAGGATGGTTTCTATTACTTGTGAGTGATATTGGTTCCTTGAAGATAAACCGAGGACATGTCTATTTTGCAAGATGGTAATACCATGCCTCAGGTGATACCCGGTCCCCTATGTGAGATACTTGGCAAGTAAGGCCGCCTAAATATGAGGCGCGGTGTGACCGACACCACTCAAAGTGATGTGTACGAGTCAACCCCGTCTAAATCTGAGGCGCGGTGTGGTCGGGATTTTAAGTGAAAAGAACAACTGGAATACGGAAAACTGACCAAATGCATTCGGATTTTGTTTATACTTTATCACAAATATCCATGGGTCATATGTGACGTGTACGAGCCAACCTGGGCTCAATCTGAGTCGCGGTGTGGCTGGGATCACTCTAAGTTTCTCTCTTTTGTTTAAAATGGACAACATTTTAAGTACATATGGAAAACCGACCAAACGCATTCGGTTTCCATTGAAACTTTAGGAGAACGATCCATGGGTCATATGTGACGTGTACGAGTCAACCTTGACTCAATCCGAGGCGCGGTGTGGCCTACTCCACTCAAAGTGTCTCTCTTTTGTTTAAAATGGACTTCATTTTAAGTGAAAACAACAACTAGCATACGAAAAACCGACCAAAAGGATTCTGATTATGTGGATACTTTAGCACAATGATCCATGGGTCATATGTGACGTGTACGAGTCAACTCCGCCTCAATCCAAGGCGTGGTGTGGCCGACACCATTCATAGTGTCTCTCTTTTGTTTAAAATGGACACCATTTTAAGTGAAAACAACAACTGACATACGAAAAACTGACCAAACGCGTTAGGAATGTATTGATGCTTTAATAAAACGATCCATAGATCATATGTGAAGTGTACGAGTCAACCCCGCCTCAATCTGAGGTGCGGTGTGGCCAGCACCACTCAAAGTGTCTCTCTTTTGTTTCAAAAGGATATCATTTTAAGTGAAAACATCAACTGGCATACGGAAAACCGACCAAACTCATTAGGATTGTGTTGATACTTTAGTTAAATGATCCATGGGTCATTTGAGACGTTTAAAATTCAACCCTATCTAAATCTGAGGCGCGGTGTGGCCGGTACCGCTCTAACTGTGTCTCTTTTGTTTAAAATGGACAGGATTATAAGTGAAAAGAACAACTGGCATACGGAAAACCGACCAAAAGCATTCGGATTCTGTTGATACTTTATCACAATGATCAATGGGTCATTTGTGATGTGTACGAGTCAACCTGGGCTTAATCCGAGTTGTGTTGTGGCCTGGATCACTCTAAGTGTCTCTCTTTTGTTTAAAATGGACAACATTTTAAGTACATACAGAAAACTGACCAAACGCATTCGGTTTCCATTGAAACTTTAGGAGAACGATCCATGGGTCATATGTGACATGTAAGAGTCAACCTCGCCTCAATCCGAGGTGCGGTGTGGCCGAAACCACTCAAAGTGTCTCTCTTTTGTTTAAAATGGACTTCATTTTAAGTGAAAACAACAACTAGCATACGGAAAACCGACCAAATGGATTCTGATTGTGTTGATACTTTAGAACAACGATACATGGGTCATATGTGACGTGTACGAGTCAAACCCACCTCAATCTGAGGTGCGGTGTGGCCGGCACCGTTCATAGTGTCTCTCTTTTGTTTAAAATGGACATCATTTTAAGTGAAAACAACAACTGACATACAAAAAACTGACCAAACGCATTCGTAATGTGTTGATGCTTTAGGAAAACAATCCATGGGTCATATGTGACGTGTACAAGTAAACCCCGCCTCAATCCGAGGCACGGTGTGGCCGGGACCACTCAAAGTGTCTCTCTTTTGTTTCGAAAGGATATCATTTTAAGTGAAAACATCAACTAGCACACGGAAAACCGACCAAACGCATTCGGATTGTGTTGATACTTTAGGAAAATGATCCGTGGATCATTTGAGACGTGTACGAGTCAACCCCGTCTAAATATGAGGTGCGGTGTGTCCGGTACCACTCTAAATGTGTCTATTTTGTTTAAAATGGACAGGATTATAAGTGAAAAGAACAACTGGCATACGGAAAACCGACCAAACGCATTCAGATTCTATTGATACTTTATCAAAATGATCCATGGGTCATATGTGACGGGTACGAGTTGACCCGGGCTCAATCTGAGTCGCGTTGTGGCCAGGATCACACTATGTTTCTCTCTTTTGTTTAAAATGGACAACATTTTAAGTACATACGGAAAACCAACCAAACACATTCGGTTTCCATTGAAACTTTAGGAGAATGATCCATGGGTCATATGTGACATGTACGAGTCAACCTCACCTCAATCTGAAGCGTGGTGTGGCTGAAACCACTCAAAGTGTCTCTCTTTTGTTTAAAATGGACTTCATTTTAAGTGAAAACAACAACTAGCATACGGAAAACTGACCAAACGGATTCTGATTGTGTTGATACTTTAGAACAACGATCCATGGGTCATATGTGACGTGTACGAGTCAACCCCGCCTCAATCCAAGGTGTGGTGTGGCCGGATCCATTCATAGTGTCTCTCTTTTGTTTAAAATGGACATCATTTTAAGTGAAAACAACAACTGACATACAAAAAACTGACCAAACACATTCGGAATATGTTGATGCTTTATGATAACAATCCATGGGTCATATGTGACGTGTACGAGTCAACCCCGCCTTAATCTGAGGCATAGTGTGGTCGGGACCACTCAAAGTGTCTCTCTTTTATTTCAAAAGGATGTCATTTTAAGTGAAAACAGCAACTGGCATACGGGAAACTGACCAAATGCATTCGGATTGTGTTGATACTTTAGGACAATGATCCATGGGTCATTTGAGACGTGTACGAGTCAATTTCGTCTAAATCTGAGGTGCGGTGTGGTTGGTATCACTCTAATTGTGTCTCTTTTGTTTAAAATGGACAAGATTATAAGTGAAAAGAACAACTGGCATACGGAAAACCGACCAAACGCATTCGGATTCTGTTGATACTTTATCACAACGATCCATGGGTCATATGTGATGTGTACGAGCCAACCCGGGCTCAATCTGAGTCGCGGTGTGGTCGGGATCACTCTAAGTGTCTCTCTTTTGTTTAAAATGGACAAAATTTTAAGTACATACGGAAAACCGACCAAACACATTCGGTTTCCATTGAAACTTTAGGAGAATGATCTATGGGTCATATGTGACGTGTACGAGTCAACCTCGCCTCAATCCAAGGTGCGGTGTGGCCGACGCCACTCAAAGTGTCTCTCTTTTGTTTAAAATGGACTTCATTTTAAGTAAAAACAACAACTAGCATACGGAAAACCGACCAAACGGATTCTGATTTTGTTGATACTTTAGAACAACGATCCATGGGTCATATGTGACGTGTACGAGTAAACCCCACCTCAATCTGAGGCGCAATGTGTCCGGAACCATTCATAGTGTCTCTCTTTTGTTTAAAATGGACATCATTTTAAGTGAAAACAACAACTGACATACGAAAAACTGACCAAACGCATTCGGAATGTGTTGATGCTTTGAGAAAACGATCCATGGGTCATATGTGACGTGTATGAGTCAACCCCGCCTCAATATGAGGCACGGTGTGGCCGGGATCACTCTAAGTGTCTCTCTTTTGTTTAAAATGGACAACATTTTAAGTACATACGGAAAACTGACCAAACGGATTCTGATTGTGTTGATACTTTAGGACAACGATCCATGGGTCATATGTGACGTGTACGAATCAACCCCGCCTCAATCTGAGGCGCGGTGTGTCTGACACCACTCAAAGTGTCTCGTTTGTTTCAAAAGGACGTCATTTTAAGTGAAAACATCAACTCGAATACGGAAAACCGACCAAACACATTCAGATTGTGTTGATACTTTAGGACAAAGATCCATAGGTCATTTGAGACGTGTACGAGTCAACCCCGTCTAAATCTGAGGCGCGGTGTGTTTGGTACCACTCTAACTATGTCTCTTTTGTTTAAAATGGACAGGATTATAAGTGAAAAGAACAACTGGCATACGAAAAACCAACCAAACACATTCGGAATCTGTTGAAACTTTAGGACAACGATCCATGGGTCATATGTGATGTGTACGAGTCAACCGCGCATCAATCCGAGTCGCGGTGTGGTCGGTACCACCCAAAGTGTCTTTTTTGTGTTTAAAATGGACAACATTTTAAGTACATACGGAAAACCGACCAAACGGATCCTGATTGTGTTGATACTTTAGCACAACGATCCATGGGTCATTTGTGACGTATACGAGTCAACCCCGCCTCAATCCGAGGCGCGGTGTGGCCGACACCACTCAAAGTGTCTCTCTTTTATTTAAAAAGCACTTCATTTTAAGTGAAAACAACAACTGACATACGGAAAACCGACCAAACGGTTTCGGAATATGTTGATACTTTAGGACAACGATCCATGGGTCATTTGTGACGTGTACGAGTTAACTTCGCCTCAATATGAGGCACGATGTGGCCGGTATCACTCCAGGTGTATGTATTTTGTTTAAAATGGACATCATTTCTAGTAAAAACATCTGGTATACGAAAAACCGATCAAATTATGAATTGAATTCCGGATTCCATGTATAATTTTCATCTAAATTTTAAATTGAATTCTAAATGAATTATGTATGTTTATAATTACGTTATGAATTCTGATTTAATTCTGGATGTGTATAGTTCCAGGATGCATTATATGTTAAATGTGTATGAATTTGTTCTGTATATATATGTGTTAGTTGGTTATTGCAGGTACATTAATTGTATATGTATGTGTTAGTTGATTATTGCAGGTACAATAATTGGAAATAAGAGGGAATTGGAAAGGAGAGGGAATGGACACCCTGCTCTGTGTCTGCTGTGCAAACTGCAGGCTGATGTGCAATTTGCACAGCATAGGCTATGCCAACGGTTTCAAATTGTTGGCATAGGATTCTGAGTATTTTTTTTACCAACGGTTCTCTATGAACCGTTGGTAAAAAACCTTTCCCAACAGTTTAGAAACCGTTGGTAAAAAACTTTTCCCAACAGTTTAGAAACCGTTGGGAAAGAAGTCCTATGGTTGGTTTTCCCAACGGTTCAAGCCAAACCGTTGGGAAAAACTATCCCAACGGTTGTGCCAAACCGTTGGGATAGGTTCATTTTTCTAACTTATCCCAACGGCTTACTTACCAACGGTTTGTAGAACCGTTGGTATAAGATATACCAACGGTTCTGCAGGCTTTCCCAACGGTTCAGAACCGTTGAGAAAATGTCCATTTCCAGTAGTGCATGACTTGCAAAGCGCATCTTCACGAAATTCATGCATTTGCCATTTTTTGATGAGATTTTCGAGGAAATCTACTTTTCGTGATGTTCACCAAACTCTCAATTTTGAACCCAAAAAATCCATCAAACACTGGGAAACGACGCCACCTTGTATATGTTTTTTTAGTACTGCCTCCAAATCTTTCATTCCTTTGTCATGGTTCTTTGTCAACATGAATTGTCAACCATATCTCTGGAACTCGACAATTCACCATAAAAACTTGCTTTGTCAACAAACACAACTAACTCAAAAAATACTGCAATATTACCTTGATAGATTTTTACCCAACACTAATGGATGCTAACATGCCTGAGACATATTAATCCTAGTGATGTAATCCTTTTTATCAAGTTTATAACTGTGTTGTATGTAGTACAATCAAATTACTCATTATTAAAGCTAATGAAACTTGTATAAAGTTATCCAAATACTATAATTGATGATTTTTTCCATTCTTAAAATTTTCTCAATCTATGTAATTTTTAGTGTATATTTTAACATGGCTTCTACCGACTTGATCGCAGGGTGTGTTTGATGGATTGCAAGGGCAACGTGGCTTGACTCGTACAATGGACCCGGACCTTTTGATTTAGTTATTGGTTGAATGTTTTTTATATACCTAATGTCACACGTTGTTTATAAGCACATCAAAGATTGGACTCATAATTTACACCTTATTTGATAGAGGTGCTTCATTAAAAAAAACAATGAATGTGAAGACAATGATTTCACGTTTGACAAAAAGAAAAAATCGGGAGATTTTTTTAAAAAAAAATTATGATTTCAATCCATTAAAAAAATGAGATAATTTGAAAATGAATAATAATTGAAATTTAAAAAATATAATGGTTTTGTATTATATAAGTGAAAAATGTAATCAATTGATTTGATAAAACTGAAACCCCCGAACGAATCATAATCACTTATTTGTTATATTTTATGAAATTTACGCGCTGCTAAAAACAAAACTACATTTTACCCAGGGTTTGGTTTCATTGGCGGGGAACCAATGAAATTTGCATCGATCTCCACTTTCGACCCCTGTTATCCGCCGAACTGTTCATGTTTCTGCTCGTGCTGTGGTCAGTTTTTTCTCTTCCTCAATATACTGCAAATTGTTTCGAATTCGATGAACTGTTTCCCAAATGCGAATCCTGAACAAACAATGTCCTTTTTACTACTGAGTTTGTGGTTTTAGCTCCCAACACACATGGATTTCGGGGAGAGTGGTTCCTGGAGCGTCTTTGATGGTGTGAAGACTATCCCAGAAACGCCGGAAGTTCTCATGGCAAAGACTAATGCGGCCATTGCCGCTTTTGAGTATTCCCAAGCCACTGCTCTCCTCAGCGCGTCTTTACCTTCCCACTCGGATAATGGCGAGTGCGCTGATGCAAGAAGTTATCTATATGATATTCAAATGGCGGATGAATCCTACAGGGCAGGATGTGCAGCCTTGGCTGCAAGAAGGCTTGACGACGCTTTGCACTCTTTGAACGTTTCTCTATCCAAATGCCCACCTCATAAGACCTCTGCTGTTGCTAAACTTCAATCTATTATTTCCCAAACGTCGCTTCAACTCCAGAAATCCTCGAATTGATCTAGATGGGGATCTTCGCGTATCAAATCCAAGTGATTATCAGACTTCACTTTTTTCGTAGAGATAACTTTCTGTCATAGCAGGGTTGTTTCTGCTCTTTGCTGAACACATTTTTGTTGGCTCCGCATTAGATGGTCTTGTTTATCTATTACAGAATGTTATGAATTTGCATTGCTCTTTTGAATTATGAAACTTGAATCTGAAGCAATGGTAAACACCTCACCATTAGGCATTTTTAGTCTTGCATGTAATCTTATTTTGGGTTGGGGCCATCATGAACAGGTGCATTTCTTTCTGCCTTGGGAATGCATGTGTGATGGGCTTAGCCCTGCATTCACTGATAACAATAGGCCTGTCCCCATCATTTTCTCTGACATATTTCGTCTTCCAAATGATTTATATCATGAATGACTAATAATCCCATGTCTGCAATAATGAACAGGTCATCTAGGTGTATTTATGTCTGCGTTGGGAATGCATGTGTGACGAGCTTAGCTCTGAGTTTCCCTAAAACAATAGGCCCGTTCTCATCATTAGCTCTGTGACATATTTTATCTTCCAAATGCTTTATATCATGAATTACTAATAATCCCATGTCTGTAGAAGGAAAGGGTTTTTTGAAAGGGGATGCCAGATCTGTTTGTCATGCATGAAGGTCAGACAAAAAGATTTGGTAATGTATTTGTCCATTAAAACCCATTGCTCGCCCCGTCCAGTTTGTGAGGTGTTGTCCACAAAGTGATACAAGTGTTACGAAGTGGAAAAGATTAGGCACATCCTTCATGATTTATAATGTTAAGTTGGTAGCTCTTGCAAGATGGAGAATTGTTGGAATTATGCGGGCGGACATCTGAAACGGGAGCAGAAGAAAATGGGTGAAATTGTATTCAATCAAAAGGTAATGACTGGTTAAATCATATCACAAGTTGCATCATTTTTGAGTTGGCTAAGTATCTTTATTTTTCCTAGGCTCTATTTGACATCACTTACTGAAAACTGCTTATAGCACTTAAGATAAGTGATCATGTGTAAGTGTTTATAGATTGAGGGTTTGTTTAACAACACTTATGGAAACCTGCTTATATCTCTTGTGACTCTGGACAAGTGCTTATATCTTTATGTTTCATATGGCGGATGACATTTTGGCATGTTTGGTAGAGTGCAAATATGGGGAGGTAAAAGGAATGAGAAGTGGAAAATTGATTTTTAATGCTTGGTACGAGCCGTTTTCGATATGATTGAAGCCATGATTCCTTCATTTAAGGTAAATTCCTCCCCCTCCCCCTCCCCCTCCCCCTCCCCCTCCCCCTTTTTCTTTTCCATCTAAAACCAAAGGGGCCTTCATGGACACTAATTTTGTATAAAGGGCAAGATGAAGTTTCCGCATATAAAATAATAAAGTTGTAAATCATATAATGGAATTTATATGAAGTTTCTTGTGTGTCGGGCCAATCCTCCATCCATAAAAGAAACTAGTATTTTGCCCGCATGTTCTAATGAGATTCAATAGGTAATAAAATAAAATATCTTATCACATAGTTGAAATTGAATAACAATATGAATTTTAAGAGAAGAAAAAAATGATATTATTGATGATTCAATGACAACAAACAAACAACAGTGAGATTAAGGAAAAAACTGTAAAAGATAAAATCAAAACAAGAAAACAAATTCTTATGGGGAAATTAAATTGGAAATCAAATGAAGAGAAAGAAAGCCCAACATTTAATATGTAGAAATGAAATAATGAATTAAATTCAGGGAATGATTTAAAATTCCCTATTCCATTCATTACTATCACAGGACACAAATCCTAATCCACCCCAAGAGCACTCATGTAATTTTTTAAAACTTGCATTTGACATCTCCAACATTAACCCCGGCCTTCCACATTTCTCTGTAGCTGGGGTCTTCGACCGTCGTGATCAGGTACTACTGAGCTGCACCATGGGGACATTTTTTATAATCACATATACAACATGCTAACAGTAAACAGTATGTTTACAGCATGCTGTAATCACATATGCAACATGCTCACTGTATTCATTGTGTTGCTGCCTCACAAAGGCACTCATTCCTCCTAATTACAATCCATTTCATGCTAGTTTTAGCAGCTGAAGCACTGATCACCCCTAAGATTGAAGTGTCTGTTAATCATGTAAATGATGTGAAATTTTTCTCCTCTTTATACACACTCGTCAACGATATCTTTCTGCCAGCCACTTTGGTTGAGCTGGAAGATTAGAACTCATGGAACACTTGAGAGTGTGCCATTGATGAACATTGACTTGTAGAGAAGGGTAATTAGAAATTTGCTCATCGATACCCACAATATGATTATATTTGTCTTGCTTGATAGAGTATTACATTCTTTCAATTATTTGCATTACAAATTGTTCCAGGTATTGGGTATTTTTCCAATATCAGGTTTCTGTTTTTTTGTTGGGTAGCAATTCCCCTCCATCATTATTTGAATAAATAGCCCCTCTAAAAGTTGTAATTAGTTGCCCATCCTTTTCACTTCACAAATAGTTGGGATGCAAGGTGATAGAGACTTGCTATAGGGGAGCAGGGGTATAAGCGACTATTTCAGCAGGGGAATATTAGTTGTTAGACGGAGAGAGATTATGATTAGTATATTTTGTTAGGCTTAGACCATGTTGATGTTGAGATTCCATTATAAATAAGTGGCAGGGGTGTGAGGAGAGGAGGGAATCAGTTGGTTAGTTCGGCCATGGGCTTGGGACATCGGCCATTGTTGGCTTGGGCGGGAGTGCTTGCATGCCTCTCGATTTCCTTCTTCCGCCATCCTTCTTCTTCGTCTTCTTCGTCACTTCAACATATGTAGCTCTCTGCTCTGTTCTTGTTTGTAGTTCTGCTAATAATTCTAAGGAGTCTGATTACGAAAGGGTTGGGTTGTATCATTTGGTCTGACGTGCCGCTACGCCTCTTTGCTCAACAGAGGCGCACTGCTAGATCGTATTTCACACAGGAGCCTGCACTCAGTGAAGGCGTAAACTGCTGCTGCTTCTTCGCGTTTCTGTCGGACCGCGACTTCCCCCGTCTGCGGAGCTTTGTTGGACTTTCCGCTCGTTTTGGAGGAGGTGCATCGAGGAGGCGCATCGAGGAGGCGTGAACGATGACTTTTCACATAGACGCATCGCTGTTTTGTTTTCACTCCCTCGGACGCACGACCTGCTGTTGCAGGATGCCTTCTTGTTGATCAACGAAGGCGCATTGCTAGTTTGGGACGAGACGACTCGTGTGAACCGTCCACTTCAGCCGGTGTGTGCACTCTCTATCTGCATCGCAAATCGCCACGACTTCGACTTTGCTGGAGACGACCGCTGCAAACAGAGACTTCTGAGTTCGATGCTCCTAGACGCGACGCTGTTGCACACTTTCTCGTCTTTATCGGCCGATGCGAACCTGGTTTTCCACACCAACACATCCCGCCGCACCATCACGCACTGTCTGTGTCTTCCGCAGAAGCAGTCAAGAGTTTGAGATTTGAGGAGTGCACTGTCGGCCTTCGCATTTCATTCTTTCACTCGCGCAGGATGCGCGCCTGACCCGTCGGCGTTCCCACTATCACTGAATGCAGGTGTACTACGCTACTGTGAAAGCCGCAGACGCATGATTTAAAAAAAAAAAACCAAAAATCGTGCCCGCCTGTTCGTTATGCAACTCAAAAAAAAAACCTTGCTAGAGGACCACTCTACAAATGTAGTCCGACCATCACCTGTTGGAGGAGAAATGGGCTCACCATTTGCGAGAGGAGGCAGAATTTTGGAAAACAATGATATTGTGGATGAGTTGCCAAGAGGACCTGCAGCAGCCGACGGAATTTGCTAACCCGCCACTGCAACAACGTGCGCTAGAGGATATGCGGGAGACTCGCAAGGCAACTACTCAGTCGGCGCCGACTTCGGAGGCGGTCAGCTCGCGTTCACAGGCGGTGCATCCGGTTCCACTGATGACCGCGCAACAGTAGGTGCACTCCGTCTCCATGCATCTTGTCATTGGCGATGACATTGATGGACCGAGAAAGCTGGGGGCGGACGCGCAACATGATGCGTTTTCACGACCCCTTTTACTGGCAATATGCAAACGTCAACTTTGGGCGGTGTGGCGGCGAAACAGTTTGACGAGGGGGTGTTGTCCAACCACGCATCGACGGTGGAATTATGGCCCATCGGTGTAGCGGGACATCAGAAAGTCGGGGGGTTGTGCCATCGGGAGGCAACGACACAACAAGGAGACGAGTTGGCCATTGGCGCACCTGCATTAGTCATTGTAAGCAAGGGGCAGCCAGACACAGTGACGCCACCGGTAGCGCCTAGTTCTGTCATGGTGTCGGACTGCACAATGGGGGTGGCCGCACATTCGTTTCGACAAACATCGGTTGCGCCATCCACAAAGCAACACATGACACTCCCTCAACCTCCTTTGGAGGGGGCACAAGTTATTCTGATGAAGATCACTGGGCACTGTCGGAAGCACATGACAGATCACGACCCCTCACACCGGAAGGAGCAACATCGCAAACCGCTGATAGACTTTATGTAGGTTGATCATCCTCCGGGAAAGACTATATGAGAAATTTCTTGGAAAGTAGCTATGCTCGGGTCGCAGCACACACGAAGGGTCCATAGGGCTGGAAGGTCCATCTAGGAGATTGCCTGGGGAATACGTGAAGTCAAGTTACATAGAGCACAACTGGTATGAGAGATTGCTTGACATGTCAGCTGGATCCACCACCTTGAGGAGAATGTGATTTTTCAGGACGGTGGTAGTGATAAAGACCTGTTATAGGAGAGCAGGGGTATAAGCGTCTGTTTTAGCAGGGGAATATTAGTTGTTAGATGGAGAGAGATTATGGTTAGTATATTGTTCTGCTGGGACCACGTGGATGTTGGGATTGCATTATAAATAAGTGGCAGGGGTGAGAGGAGAGGAGGGAATCAGTTGGTTAGTTCGACTGTGGGCTTGGGACGTCGACCATTGTTGGCTTGGGCGGGAGTGCTTGCATGTCTCTCGATTTCTTTTTTTCTTCTTCCTCCATTCTTCTTCTTCGTCTTCTTCTTCACTTCAACATGTGTAGCTTTCTGCTCTGTTCTTGTTTGTAGTTCTCCTAATAATTCTAAGGAGGCTGATTACGGAAGGGCCGGTTGTATCACAAGGCTTATTGCTTCTTTATTCTGTATTGAGTCAAGCATATGGGGATTTTTAGTACAATCACGATTCTTCTGAAAATAATATGATTTATTTGTGTAAATTAAGGTTTTGTTGATATAAATTAATGTTCTATGAACATAAATTAATGAAGTATAGATATAAAGTAATGTTTTATAAATTTAAATTCATGTTCTGAAGTAATTCATGTTCTTAGTGATGTAATTAGTGTTTAGTATTAATTAAATGTCTATGGATCAAGGTTTGCTGCAATATGTTGCTGCTCACAGCTATGGAATTCTTGTTATAATAACAAAGATGTGAATAGTTGTTGCTCAATCACTATATACTATATGGGTTGATGTAATCACATATGGATTTTCTTTAATACCGTGACTCCTTTTATTAGCACTGTTTGAAATTATCCCAACACATCATATATGATTGGAAAAGCTAGTTATTTTCATCAACATTTACATAGTTATTTGATGGCGTAAATAAATTTAATTTTTTGACATGCTACTAATATGGTAGATGTCATCATTTGTACACCAATCATATAGGTAGATTGTTAGAAAAATAAAACATGTATAGCTTTATAATCATGAACAAAGTTATATACATACAAACTTAGTTCAGAATTTTCAATTTTCGCAAATATTTGAGTCCATAAAGGGGCTCTAATTTTGTTAGAAATCTATGAGGCTGATTAAATGAAAAATGATAAATTTTCATTACAATCAATGGATAAATCAAAAGCTAATGTGGTGAAATAATCTAAAATTTTGAGAAAATGAATCCCAAATAAAAAACCAATCATTTAGTAAAGTCAATTGAATAAAAAATTTGTATTTGAGGAACATCTTGTGCACTAATTACTCGAGGGAAGAACATTAACAATAATATTGATGTTATGAAAATGAAAATTAAAATGAATATCATAGAAAGATAAATAAAATTGAATGAGAAAAAAATTATTATAATTTTCTTATGGTTCTCATACCCAACACAGGAATGCGGTTGCCTAACACTCTCTCTTGAGATGTGCACCCCTTATAATGTCTGCATGTTTTAATATTGCCTCAGTAAAAACATTTTATGAAAAAACCTGGTGCTCTGAAAACCTAAATAAGGAAGTGTACAATCATGCAGTCTCTTCCTAAAAGTTACATCACGTAGAGAAATTATAAATTTTGCAATCTACACATCTCTATATTATGTATAGTTTTTTAAAGCCTACGGTCAGTAGTGTCTTTATAAATAAATCAACAACCTTGTCACTCAACCGCACACATTGCATGTTGATCTCTTTTCTTCATCAACTCTTGTGTAAAGGAGAAAAATTTTGATGGTATGTGTTTCGTCCGATCATTTTCAATGCAACACTCCTTTAATTGTGTAGTGCAAGCAACATTATCTTCGAATAATATTGTTGATCAGCTATCTATAGGCAATCCTCTTGTTGGTTGAATGTGTTGAGTCATAAACTGTGATCAAGCACAATCTCGACATGTCTTGTGCAATGTTATCACTTTTTCATGATTGTATGATGTTGCGATGAGTTTTTGCTTTTATGATCTCCAAGATATGGTTGTACCTCCGATTGTGAATACATAACCAGTAAGTTATCGCACATTATGTAGATCTGATAAATAAACTACATCTACAAAACTGATTATCATTTTTTCTAATTTGTTAGAATATAATAAACCCAAATCAATAGTGTCACAAAGATAATGAAAAATATGTTTAATTCCATTCTAGTGTCTGTGTAGAGGTTGAACTAAATCTTGCTAATAAATTAGTAGCAAAAAATATACCAGGACACGTACAATTGACAAGATACATGGGTGTTTGATGACATCGAGATATGTTATTTTTTGACCAACCAAATCTTCAATTTTTTCACATGGTCGAAATTGATCTTTCTTAATATTTAAAGATTGAACAACCATTGGAGTACTTAAAGGATCCACTTTATCCATATTAAAGCGTTTTAAGTAGGGGTGTTCATGGGCCGGGTTAGGTCGAGGTTGTTTTTAGACCTGACCTAATCTGAAAAGGTCGGGTCGGGTCACATGCTTCATAAGCAGCCAACCCAACCCAACCTAACTCGTTGAGGGTCAGGTTACGTGATGCATGGCCGATCAACCTGACCCAACCCAACCCGTTGCGGGTCGGGTTAATCAGGAGACCCAACCAACACGACCACTAAAATTGCATATAGAGTTTAAATAAAGAGGGAAATGGTAGTTCTTGAATCATTCCCTGTTATGTTTGATGAGAAAATTCCTTTAAACAAGACATCTATCTTGGAATAGTTGGATGATGAATTCGAAAATCATAATCTGGATGATCAGACTTAATCAAGATGTTCATGTCGAGTTAATACATGAACGCATGGAGAGTGAGTATGGATATAAAATCTCATTTAAGAAGGCATGACTTGCAAAGTAGAAAAATATTGAGAATGTTTATGGCGATTGAGAAACGTCATTTCAGGTGTTGCCTTATTGGATCCAACGAATGGTTCAAACTGGTCAGGTTGTTTATCAATTTGAAACAGTGGATCATGTGGTGAACAATCGCGTCTCTACAGACAAAGTCCAATTTTGTCGGATATTCTGGACATTCCTTCCATGCATCACAACATTCCCACACTGCAAACAATTTATACAAGTGGATGACACTTTTCTATATGGAAAGTATAATGAAGTTCTCTTGATTGATGCCACTCAAGATGGAAATAGAAGTCTCGTGCCATTTACATTTGCAATAGTAGAGAAGAAAAATCTGGACTGTTGGAGTTGGTTTCTATCTTTTTTGTGTGTTCATGTCACTGATTAGCATGGGATATGCCTTATTTTAGATCGTCATCATGTTATCAAAGAAACAATGAATATCAAGGATGTTTGTTGGTTACCCCTCCCCCCCATGCCTACCATCGTTACTGCGTGAGACATATTGCTAGCAATGTATGAACAAAATTTCATGATGACAATGTGAAAAAAGCAATCATCAACTTAGGCATTGGATCACATTTTCTGCACATTCAATACGTATACGTATTTCATATCAATGTGCACTTTTTTAAATGTTTCTCACATTCCTTTACAACATATGAACCAAGAAAATAGGTTTTCCTTCAAAAACTAAAAGAAATAAGAGGAATAAATGAGGATATCTACAAGTACATGATGTGCATCCCAAAGTAAAAAATGGTCATTGACATTTGATGAAGGGAAGAGATATGGGAAAATGACTACAAACATTGTTGAATGAATTAACAACGCCTTCAAGGGGGGTAGAAAATTACCAATCACATGTATTGTTTCTCAGAAATTTTATAGATGTGTCAAATACTTTGTTGACAAGTCAGAAGATGTCAAGAAATAACTATTGCAGGGTCATCGATACTCGAAAAGTTTTAGAAAGGAGCTTAAGGTTAATCAAACTCATGCCACATCATATCAGATGCACCGTTTTCATGGGATGAGAAATCGGGTTGAAGTTGAAGAGGTTCAGGATGGTCGGGTGATGACTGTTTCTTGATAACCATACCTATGAATGTGGTTACTTCCAAGCATACAAGATGCCTTGTTCACATGTACTTGCATCATGTGCTCATATTCACCTCTCATGGTAGATTTATGTTGATCCAGTGTATCGACTCGACACATTTCAGAATTGCTACAACACAAAGTGGAGCCCAACTAGAGATGTATCAATATTAAATGCTTCTCTACATCTTCCAATTGTTGTTCTGGATCCATCATGGTTGTGGGGAAAAGGTTGTCTGGAATCTACACATTTGAGAAATGAAATGGATTGACATCAAGAGAAAGGGATGCATCAACGATGTGGCGTGTGTAGGGAAGAGGGGCATAATCACAAACAATATCCTCATAACGATAGCATGGAAGTTTCATCATCACACCCTACTTGATTTTTATTTATTATGGGTTGATTATTGAAATTGTTTTACTTTTTATGTATAAAGGTTTATTAGATGAATAATTTCCATTATCTTAATTTTTGTTCCAATTAACATACATATTATTTAATAGATTTATATGTTTATCATTTCTTTTTCCATTTTCATAGATAGAATCCGCACAGCTACATCCAGGCCTTGAGGATCCATCTCTTCTTACCGTATAGAGTGAGCATATATCATAGTATTTATGGGATAATGGTGAAGATCATATACTAAAATTTTGTAGGGATCATCACTTTCACCACGAGATCTCACTAGAGCCTATCATACCTTATTTGCATCAGTCCAGGTTCTGTGGGTTGAGCATGTGTGGGTATATACCCATTGAATGTTTACTCATTTTTGCTTTGGTTGAGCAATTGAGTCCAGAGATGCATACATTTCATATGTCTCAAGGGGAGATGACGATTACATTACAGGATGTCTCTATATTATTGGGTCTTTCTATGGATGAAGATGTTGTTACAGGTCCGATGATATATAGCTGAGATTATATTTTACACAGATTTGTGGACTTACCATTACCAAACGCGTTGGGGACCCTTAGAGGAGGCAGGTTACGGATGTCATGGTTGGACACTCATTTCGGTTGTGTTGATCTAGATGCGGATGTGGTGGCATTGCAATGATATGCGCGAACGTACATTCTACGATTTATTGGAGGTACTTTATTTCCAAATCACTCTAGATCACATGTTCATTTGATGCACCTACCTATGTTGGAGATTTCGAGGCTGTTGGGCGGTATAGTTGGGGTTCGACATGTCTGGCATATCTATATAGAGAGCTGAATAGGGAATATCGCACGGAGTCGAAGGAGATAGGTGGTTGTTGTTTGTTATTACAAGTGTGGGCATGGATACGATTCTCTGCACTTGCACCTCGGTTTGTCTCCAATTTACCACTCGATGCATTGCGTATAAGCCCATTTGCTCGCATGTACTTTAAAAATTTAATACACACTTTTCTTCCAATCCCATATGCTAATTATATAATTTTTGAAATTTTGTTACTTGTTATTCATAGGTGGAGCCACTCGAAGACATATGTATATAGCCCTACGCATTCCATTTCATAGTACTGTCTTCTGTTTGATCGTTTTTCTATTGATGAGGTATGCACGAATCATTGTTGGTAGAATTATGTGTTCTATGTTCAATGACTAATCAAATTTATTTATTTGTGTAGATTAGTTGGACATTGTATATAGGTGAGCTTCTGGGACATCTTTCAGATTATTGTACAATGGGGTTGCATTATTCTACTGTTGTGGTGTCACTGATCCATTTTAATATTGTTGAGTGACACCAACCCAATAGGGTCATGAGATAGTTCAGATATCGACACCCTATTCCGGGGCCACCGCGGCAAATTGTAGAGGTACACAATATTCGAATTGCAGGAAAACAAGATCGAGATTGGTATATTATACACGAACCATACATATCCACGTGGGAATCATGTGAGCAGTATTATGTCACTGGTTATTTTTGGAGGATGTCTTCATCATGTCCACCACGCTGAGTACATGCTCTGGTATATGCGAGTGACCATACAATTTATCACTTGGCTTGGAAGGTCATATTATACCTTGGTAATTTAATTTTATCACACTTCTTGAATATTTATTATTAATTTGTTAATCTATTATTTAATGTTTTTTTTCAGGGTGATGGGATTGACCGAGTCTGTGATATGATCACACTCGAGACACAAGATGTATTCACTATTGATGAGTTGAGTTCAGTTATTGATTCGATGAGAGGTGTGTTGCACAGTGCAGAGAGAATCTCTCTATAGTCAAAGTGTGCTCCTCGCCATCATCTCATTCCACTCAAGTCGTGCTCGATCCATCAGACATCGATGAGGACCAACCTTCACACTGAAGCCGTTCGCGTCGTTCCACTTCTCAAACGACTCCAAACACCACTACACAACCACCAACTAGACCTTCATCATACACGGTGTCATCCGAGACATTCCCCACACACCCTTCTTCGGAGTGGGGCACCACTACACACCCATCGACTGGACCTTCCTCATCACACATGGCGTCATTTGAGACATTCCCCACACACCCTTCTTCAGAGTGGGGCACCGATTACCCCCACTGAGTTTGATGTTGCGACCCTTATGCCATCTTCAGCTCCTAGAGTGCCACATTCCTTGGATTGAGGCACCGGTTGGGGGCTTCCACTCAGTGATTTTCCTTGCCCAGATCTAGCTGCTTTCCAGTTACTTGTACAACACTCGAGTGGATGTGAGATCGGTGCTAGTTCTCCTGCTAGACCCACTACTGAGGACATCACACCTGGACATGTAGGCGAGGACATTGCACATGGACCTGTAGCTCAGCACATTTCAGAACCCGCACGACGGACTCGTCGATATGTGTGTACTATCAGAGGGCCAATGTGTAGGACTGGGGGATACTTATGTACGCATAGACATTGATGATGTGTTACTTTCACATTTCATTTGCTTCAAAATTTTAATTAAGTATAATAATATGTATTTTTTAATAATAATTGGTTCTAATATTATTTAAAAAAAATCTACTAACTTTCACATTTCATTGACTTTCAAAATTTAAATTATGTATAATAATATATATTATTTAATAATCATTGGTGCTATTTATTATTTAAAAAAGAAATATATTGATTGTCATTTTTTGTTGTCTCGGGCAAACAACACCTTAGTTCGACGCGCCATCGGTTCCTAAAATTAAAAAAATCAATTTATGGTTGTGTGATTTCACAGCAATCTGAGCTCATTTGGTCGGCTCACCCTCAGTGACGCTTGTTTTTAAAGACAAACATTTTGTAAGAACTCCTTATTTAGTCCGTTCGGGCATATCATGTGTCAAATTGATGCGTCGTCTACTCACACACATAAAAAATAAGTCTAAGAAATATTTCATAAGATTTCACATCAATTGGATATTGTTTTCTATGGTTTTAACAATTAGACGTGTGTTTTAACATTTTAAATTGTTGAAACTGTGTTTTTGGTCGTCTCGGGAAAACAACACCTCGATTTGACGCACTGTTAGTTTTGAAAGTTCAAAAATCAATCTATGGTTGTTGTCGTGTGATTTCATAACAATTTGAGCTCATTTGGCCGGCTCACCCTATATGGCGTACGTTTTTAAAGACCCACATTTTCTAAGAACTCCTTATTTAGTCTGTTCGAGCACACCACATGTCGGATTGACGCGTTGTCTGCTCACACACGTCAAAAAAAAATTCTAAGATAGCTTTCGTAAGATTTCACATCAATTGAAGATCGTTTTATGTGGTTTTAACAGTTAAACACATGTTTTAGCGTTTTAAATTACTGAAACTGTGTTTTCGGTCGTCTCAGGCAAACGACGCCTCGATTTGATGCGTTGTCGGTTCCTAAAGTTCAAAAATCGATCTACAGTTGTTTCCGGTTGATTTCACAATAATCTGAGCTCATTTGGTTGGCTTGCCCTCTGTAACACACGTTTTTTAAGACCGACATTTTCTAAGAACTCCTTATTTAGTCCGTTCGAGCACACCGCACATCGAATTGATACGCCATTTGCTCGCACACATCAAAAATAATTCTAAGATAGCTTTCATAAGATTTCACATCAATTGGAGATCGTTTTCTATGATTTTAACAGTTAAATACATGTTTTAGCGCTTTAAATTATTGAAACTGTGTTTTCCGTTGTTTCGAACAAATGACACCTTGATTTGACACGTCGTCGGTTCCTAAAATTCAAAAATCAATCTACGGATTTTTGCGTGATTTCACAGCAATCCGAGCTAATTTGGTCGGCTCACCCTCTGTGGTGCACGTTTTTAAAGACCAACATTTTCTAAGAACTCCTTATTTAGTTCGTTCGAGCACATCGCATGTTTGATTGACGTGTCGTTTGCCCGCACACATCAAAAATAATTCTAAAACTTGCATAAAATTTCACATCAATTGGAGATTGTTTTATGTGATTTTAATAGTTAAACACATGTTTTAGCGTTTTAAATTACTGAAATTACGTTTTTCATTGTCTTGGGCAAACGATACCTCAGTTTGACGCGCCGTCGGTTCCTAAAATTCAAAAATCAATCTACTGTTGTTTTCGTGTGATTTCACCGCAATCCGAGCTTATTTGGATGGCTCGCGCTCTGTGACACGTTTTTAAAGACCGATATTTTCTAAGAATTTCTTATTTAGTTCGTTCGAGCACATTGAATGTCGGATTGACACGCTGTCTGCTCGCACACATCAAAAATATTTTTAAGACATCTTTCATAAGATTTCATATCAATTGAAGATCGTTTTCTATGGTTTTAACAGTTACACTCATGTTTTAGCGTTTTAAATTACTAAAACTGCGTTTTCCATCGTTTCGGACAAACGACACCTCCGTTTGACGCGACATTAGTTCCTAAAATTCAAAAATCAATCCACGGCTGTTGTTGTGTGAATTCACAGCAATCCAAACTCATTTGGCCGACTCGCTCTTTGTGGCACACGTTTTTAAAGACCAACATTTTTTAAAAACTTCTTATTATGGTGAATTTGGAAGCCTATAAAATATAAACTATAAGACCAATGTAACTGGAACTTAAAAAATAAATTAAACATATAAGAAATAGTTGAAAATAAAAAAAACAAAAAATATAACAAACCACAAATAATTTACATGACACAACATTTATTGATTAAAAACATAACATTTACACTTCAAAAAAATTATACGCATAATATATATATACAAGCCAAAGTCCACTAGGGGATAACCCACCCATCAAACATTCTTTATTAATTATGTTATTATTGTTAAATATTGTGAATTACATTCTTAATAAATAATAAATATATTTTAAAATATTTACAAGAATTACAACAATATTTATGAATAATGATGTAAATAATATAATTCTTAATGTAACTAATAAATTAGTTAATAATATAATTTAAAATAAACATTATTTAAAATTTTAATATAGAAAATATAATTGTTAATAATAATGTTATTATTAACAGTTTATAATACAATTATTAATCATTTATAATAACCATAATAGTAATATAATTAATATTTAAATAATAAACAAATAAATAAATAATAATTTTAAATATTACACATAATCTAATTATTTATGTATTTAATAATACTGAATAATAATATAATTAATAATGTTATTAATCATAAATAATTATTAAGTCGAAATAATTATATGCGCATGATTATTATTTAATAATAAAAATATTTAATGAAAATATGATTGTAATTTATTTGACTATAAAAAGAAAATATTAATTATTTTAATAATTAATAAATTATTTTTTATATTTAATAATAATATATTTATTATATTTTATTATATTTAATAATAATAATATTATTAACTAAACTAATAATAAAGTAATTAATATTGATTAGATTATTAATTATTACTATTTTTTAATATCAAATTATATATATTATTTATTACATTATTTGTATTTACTATTAAAAATTATTAATAATCATATTTTTATTATTAATTACATAATCCATCGCATATATAAACAAAACATAAAAATACAAATAATAAAAACATTTTGTTTTTGAAAAAAATACAAGGGTGAACACCTTTTAGAAATGCACCTTGTTAAATATTTTTCTTAAGAACACGTCTTCTTAAGAGATTGTTTGCAAAAGACACTTAATAAGTAGTCACATTTGTTATGTTGCTCTAAAGAAGATGCTTTTATATTCAACACCTTATTTAATAAATATGCACAAAATATGTCTTCTAAAAATAATCACTTCCTTCACATAAACACCCCATGTCTTGGGAAAATGTCACCCCGATATAAGTGGCATTTGTTTTTTATTTTTTATTTTACGGTATAACATAAAATTTGCATGAAAAATGTACTCAATTGATTTGATGAGATATTTATATTTTTTTTGGTCCCACTGAAACCCCAAAACGAATCATAATCATTTATTTGTCCTATTTTATGAAATTTATGCGCTGCTAAAGACAAAACTACATTTTGCCCAGGGTTTGGTTTCATGGGCGGGGAACCAATCAGAACTCTTCACCCCTCTTCTTCTTTTGGATATTTCTTCAGAATTCGGATCCGAAGATAAAATTTGCATCGATCTCCACTTTCGACCCCTGTTATCCGCCGAACTGTTCATGTTTCTGCTCGTGCTGTGGTCAGTTTTTTCGCTTCTTCAATAAACTGCAAATTGTTTCGAATTCGATGAACTGTTTCCCAAGTGCGAATCCTGAACAAACAACGTCCTTACTATTGAGTTTGTGGTTTTAGCTCCCAACACACATGGATTTCGGGGAGGGTCGTTCCTGGAGCGTCTTTGATGGTGTGAAGACTATCCCAGAAACGCCGGAAGTTCTCATGGCAAAGACTAATGCGGCCATTGCCGCTTTTGAGTATTCCCAAGCCACTGCTCTCCTCAGCGCGTCGTTACCTTCCCACTGGGATAATGGAGAATGCGCTGATGCAAGAAGTTATCTATATGATATTCAAATGGCGGATGAATCCTACAGGGCAGGATGTGCAGCCTTGGCTGCAAGAAGGCTTGACGACGCTTTGCACTCTTTGAACGTTTCTCTATCCAAATGCCCACCTCATATGACCTCTGCTGTTGCTAAACTTCAATCTATTATTTCCCTCACGTCGCTTCAACTCCAGAAATCCTCGAATTGATCTAGATGGGGATCTTCGCGTATCAAATCCAAGTGATTATCAGACTTCTCTTTTTTCGTAGAGATAATTTTCTCTCATAGCAGGGTTGTTTTTGCTCTTTGCTGAACACATTTTTGTTGGCTCTGCATTAGATGATCCTGTTTTTCTATTACAAAATGTTATGAATTTGCATTGCTTATGAAACTTGAATTTGAAGCAAGGTAAACACCTCACCATAAGGCATTTTTAGTCTTGCATGTAATCTTATTTTGGGTTGGGGCCATCATGAACAGGTGCATTTCTTTCTGCCTTGGGAATGCATGTGTGATGGGTTTAGCCCTGCATTCACAGATAACAATAGGCCTGTTCCCATCATCTGCTCTGACATATTTCGCCTTCCAAATGCTTTATATCATGAATGACTAATAATCCCATGTCTGCAATAATGAACAGGTCATCTAGGTGTATTTTTGTCTGCGTTGGGAATGCATGTGTGATAAGCTTAGCTCCTGAGTTTCTCTAAAACAATAGGCCCATTCTCATCATTAGCTCCACAACATATTTTGTCTTCCAAATGCTTTATATCATGAATTACTAATAATCCCATGTCTGTAGAAGGAAAGGGTTTTTTGAAAGGGGATGCCAGATCTGTTTTGTCATGCATGAAGGTCCGACAAAAAGATTTGGTAATGTATTTGTCCATTAAAACCCATTGCTCGCCCCGTTCAGTTTGTGAGGTGTTGTCCACAAAGTGATACAAGTGTTACGAAGTGGAAAAGATTAGGCACATCCTTCATAATTTATAATGTTAAGTTGGTACCTCTTTCAAGATGGAGAATTGTTGGAATTATGCGGGTGGGGCATCTGAAACGGGAGCAGAAGAAAATGGGTGAAATTGTATTCAATCAAAAGGTAATCACCGGTTAAATCATATCACAAGTTGCATCATTTTTGAGTTGGCTAAGTATCTTTATGTTTCCCAGGCTCTATTTGACAGCACTTACTGAAAACTGCTTATAGCACTTAAGATAAGTGATCATGCGTAAGTGTTTCTAGACTGAGGGTTTGTGTGACAACATTTATTGAAAACTGCTTATATCTCTTGCGACTCAGGACAAGTGCTTATATCTCTATGTTTCATATGGCGGATGACATTTTGGCATGTTTGGTGGAGTGCAAATATGGGGAGGTAAAAGGAATGAGAAGTGGAAAATTGATTTTTAATGCTTGGAATGAGCCGTTTTCAATATGCTTGAAGTCAGGATTCCATCATTTAAGGTAAACTCCTCCCCCTCCCCCTTCCCTTTCCCCTCCCTCCCCCCCTTTTTCTTTTCCATCTAAAACCAAAGGGGCCTTCATGGACACTAATTTTGTATAAAGGGCAAGACGAGATCACGATCTAAGTTTCTGTAAATGAAACTTGGAACTATAGCTATTTGTACAATGGTGATTGACATCATGTGATATATGGAATTGTCTTGAGCATCGTAATTTAATTTATCTTGCTAGGTTCTGGGGCATGGAAATAGATTCAGTTTATATTCACTTATTGATATATGGAATTGTCTTGAGCATCGTAATTTAATTTATGTTGCTAGGTTCTGGGGCATAGAAATAGATTCAGTTTATATTCACTTATTGGTATAGAACCATGATGGATGTATTAGATTTGAGCCAAATTAGTTTGCTTTAGAGTGATTTTAGAATTTGCTTGTTGGCTGGACATCTTGTTTGATGGAATCTTACCATTGCCATCTTAGCGGTTCCTTTAATGTATCGTAGAACTGTTTTAGTGGTATTTCAATGCCCTTGTTTGCAATGGGTTTCCTCTTTTCCCATTTGTCAAAAGTGGTTCTCTTGTTTTTCTTTTAATAAAGAGGGCTTGTCCCTCAACCTGTTAAAAAAAAACACAAATTCAACCAAAAAACATATGAGATTTCACCACTCCTGCTTCACATATAAAATAATAAAGTTGTAAATCATATAATGGAATTTATATGAAGTTTATTGTGTGTCAGGCCAATCCTCCATCCATAAAAGAAACTTGTATTGTGCCTGCATGTTCGCATGAGATTTGTTAAACCCTCTTTTATTATTTTGGGTATTTTCGAGTCCCACATCGGAATACTTCTGTATGTATTCATTTTTCTCAATCTATAAAAGAAGGCCTCTGCCTCACCTTGAGGTAAGGCAGTTTCCCAGTCTACATGGTATCAAAGGCGGTTTGATAAACCCGATCCCTCTCTTATTCTTTTTTTTATTCTCCCCTGCCCTAGGCGTTTTTTTTTTCTGGGCCCGCTTTTCCGCATCTCTCCCGACACCCATCATCCTGTCTCGTCGGCCTCCCTCAAGAGAACCGATCAACCCCCTTCCAGTCGGCCTCTCTCGTCGGCCCTCTCCCGACGGAACGACGCCTCTCCAGTATGGCAGCGCCCCTTCCGCCCATCCGATCCCGACGACCCTCCCGACGGAACGATGCTCGGCCTCCCGTCCCGATTCTGATCCCTGCGCCCTCCCGTAACCTGCGACAACCTCCCTCTGTGCGCCTCATCATCCGGCATCCTCCCGCACCGAACGCGGCTCTTGTGGACCTCCCTCCCGCCCCTTGCACAACGAACCTCCCTCTCAATCCCGGTCACCCGCCCTCTAAGCGGCCACCGGCTTCTCTCGGCCTTCCCCCGACGCGGCACCTCCCCATCCGACGCCACCGCCCGGCCAGTCGCCTTTCCTGGCGCCTCTCGGTCCGGACGTCATCCGGCCCCGGCTTCCCGGCGACACCCGACACCGCCTTCGCCGCCGTCTCTCCTGCGGTTTCTCAGTGACGCCGCCCCGCCTCCTCTGCGTGTCGCCCGACTCCACCCTCCCGCGACCTTCCGGCTTCGTGTCCGGCCCCGCTGCGTACAACCCCTCCCGCTCTCGACACTCAATCCCGACAGCCTCCCGTCGACCGACCTCACGCGCGACGACCCTCTTGCCCGACAGCCTCCCGTCAACTGGTCTCCAGTGCGACAGTGCCTCTCCCGTCCCTGCCTTCTGCGTGCAACGATGGACGCCCTGCCTCTTGGCCCGTCAGCAGCGGCGCATCCCGGCTTTATCCGGCTCGACCTCTCGGCTTCAACCAGCCCCGCCTCCTTGCGGCCTCTCCCCGTGGCATCCCGGCCTCTGCCACATACCGGTCTCGCTCTCCGCGGCTCACGGCTCCTGCGCGCAGCAGCTCTCGCTGCACCTCTCGACCCGCCTCCTCTTGTTGACTCTCGACCCCGATGCATCTTGGCTCTTCCCTGCTAGTCTCTCCCGGCCAACCTTCCTCGCAGTTTCCCAACCCTCCTCTTGCGGCTACGTCCCGGCCCCCGCCCCACTCGGCGTTTTCCCGGCCCAACCACTCTTCGGTGTGTCGGTCTTTCCAACCAACAACACCACGCTTCATCCGTGCATCTGTACGACCACCTGAGATGCCATCCCTTGCTCTGTCATTGGCTCGACCGCACAACAGTTCCCCTTTATCTAGCCCCAGTTTCAGAACGACACTTTCGACAGAAGAAATGGACCAGATACAATCTTATTGGGCGAATGTGCCACCGTCCTCTTCTCCAGTCCCCATTGCTTAGACTGACGGCTCTACCGCCTGTGTATCTCAACAACCGACAGCATGGATGCTAGACTCTGGTGCATCGGAACATCTCACAGGGGACTCTGGTATCTTCACTACCTATCATCCCGTACACTGGTACCTCTACAATTACTATTGCAAATGGATCAACAATCCCCATCGTCGGATTTGGCACATGCCACTTGACCCCGTCTACTCACCTGGATTCAGTTGCTCATATTCTTCAAAGTCCATTTAATCTTCTCTCCATCAGCAAACTCACCAATGATTTAAATTGTGTTGCTACTTTTACTTCTTCTGGTGTTGTTTTTTCAGGAGCAGACGACGAATCGGGAGCTTTGTCGAGGTCATCTTCGGATTGGGGTGTACATGTTCGATACCCCACCTTATCTCGCTTGCTCATCCACCTCAGCCCGTGCTCTTGACCTATATTCCCGTCTTGGTCATCCACCAGCTTCCATCCTACATAAAATGTGCCCCCAATTCAGTTCCCACCTATCCTTCCATTGTGAATCCTGCAAGTTTGCTAAACTTCATTGGGTAACATATACTGCTCGACAGGAACCACGTGTAGCGAATCCTTTCGATCTTGTTCATACCAATGTATGGGGTCCTTACAGGGTTCCGAGCAGGGTTCCGAGCCTGTCTGGGTACAACTATTATATTACCTTTATTGACGACTTCTCCCGCATGACATGGCTTTACATGCTTCGTGATCAATCTGAAGTATTTCCTACCTTTCAGACCTTTTACAATGAAATTCATACTCAATTCTCCACCTCCATCAAATGTCTCCGCTCCGACAATGGACGAAAATATTTGTCTACTTTCTTTCAGTAATTTCTCAAGGATCACGACATCCTTCATCAGACATCCTGTCCTGATACACCTCAGCAAAATGGAGTGGCGGAGCGGAAACATCGTCATATTCTGGAGACTGCTCGTGCCCTCCTATTTCACATGCAGGTGTCACTTTGCTTTTGGATCGATGCCATCCTGACTGCCACCTACCTCTTAAACCAACTCCCTTCTTCTATCCTTCAGGGGGAGACTCCTTTTCGGACTCTGTTCTCCTCTCTCCCTCCTCACTCACTTCCACTTCGTGTATTTGGATGTCTCTGTTATGTCCGTGACACTCATCCCGGCCTCTCCAAACTCTCTCCCAAATTCCTCCACTGCATATTCCTCGGATATTCACGCACACAGCGTGGATACCGGTACTTATTTCCGGACCTAAGACGTTATATCACCTCTGCTGACGTCTCATTTGTTGAGAGTTCTCCATTCTCACTTCCCTCTCCCCATCCAGATACTGACATCGATAATTGTCTTCCACTCATCATCCATCCTCCTCCGGTGCTGCTTCCTGCTGGTCATCGGTTTGGTACAGTCTACTCCCGTTGCCCATTGACTGTGCCCCCCATCCAGGTCGAGGAGGCCATTGTCCCAGCTTCGTCTGATGCTCCTGCACCGCCACCAGACGACTTGCCCATTGCACTACGGAAAGGTACTCATTCTTGTCAGAATAGTCCTCTATTTACATCTTCATACAGAGGTCTGTCAGCTCTGGAGACAAAATCTATTCCCCGCACAATTGACGATGCCAAATCTCATCCGGGGTGGTTGCAAGCGATGAGAGATGAATTGCTGGATCTGGAGGACAATCATACTTGGGATCTGGTTCCCCTCCCTGCCGGTAAACAGGCGGTCGACAACAAATGGATTTACACGGTACACGTTTGAACGCCGATGACACTCTCCATCGACTTAAAGCCCGACTTGTGGCCAAGGGCTTTGCTCAGACATATGGTGTCGATTATTTTGACACTTTCTCTCTAGTTGCCAAGATGACATCCGTTCGATTATCCATCTCTTTGGCCGCTCATCATCACTGGCCGCTTCATCAACTGGACGTCAAAAATGTTTTTCTCCATGGATTTCTTGAGGAAGAGGTTTATCTGCACCCCCTGGATTTTGCGCCTCCGACTACGGGTCCCAAGTCTATCGACTATGTCGCTCTCTATACGATATCAAGCAGTCTTCTCGTGTTTGGTTTGGCCGATTCAGCACTGTCTTCACCGACTTTGGGCTATCCCACAATATGAAGGATCACTCTATGTTCTACAGGACCGGCTGCATCCTGTTGGTCGTGTATGTGGATGATATCATCATCACCGGGAGTGACTCTGCTGGTATCGCCCACCTCAAGGGGCATCTTCACCAGCACTTCCACACCAAAGATCTCGACCCTCTCACATACTCCCTTGGTATCGAGGTCTCCCGTTCTCCGGACACAATCTTCCTTTGCCAACGGAAATATGCTTTGGATATTCTACAGGATGCTGGGATGACATAGACCACCGCCGTTGACACTTCTCTTGAGCTTGGAGAACGGTCTCTCTTTGACTCCTCAAAACCGTATTCACACTCAGAGCGGTATCGTCGACTGGTAGGCAAACTCAACTATCTCACCATAACTCGTCCCGACATTGCCTGCGCTGCTGGCAAAGTGAGCCAATTCATGGAGCATCCGACCACCTCTTAGTGGAATGCTGTACTCCACATCGCCAAATACGTCAAGCGAGACCCTGCCCGTGGTCTTCGCTACTCTCACCACGTTCATCAGAATATTGAGGCCTTCTGCGATGCTGACTATGCTGGTTGCCTTGCTACCCGAAAATCTACTTTTGGGTTTGCTGTGTTCTTAGCAGACAATCTCATCTCTTGGCGCAACAAGAAACAGACTGTTGCTCGATCCAGTGTGGAGTTTGAGTACCGTGCCATGACTACCATCACTACGGACATCTTTTGGCTTCGACAACTCCTCTAGGAGTTTGGCTTTTCTCAGCAGACATCTGCTCACATCTGGTGTGACAATCAGATAACCATCAAGATTGCTTCGAATCCCGTCTTCCATGAACGCACAAAGCATATTGAGGTGGACTGTCACTTTCTTCGACACCATCTGGAGCACAATCATGTCAACTTTAGCCACATCCCGACGGTGGACCAACTTGCTGACATCTTCACCAAAGGTCTCCCAGGGGCTCGCCTGAGCTCGCTCAATTCCAAGCTGGGCATCCACAGTATCTGCGACCCAACTTGAGGGGGAGTGTGTCTAGTCTTGTTTAGTGTCATCTTTCTTTTTGTGGGACTCGTGGTCCAAGCTGGGCGCTGGGCATGTCCAGCTTGAGGGGGAGTGTTAAACCCTCTTATTATTTTGGATATTTCCGAGTTCCACATCGGAATACTCCTGTATGTATTTCTTTTTCTCAATCTATAAAAGAAGGCCTCCGCCTCACCTTGAGGTAAGGCGGTTTTCCATTCTACAAGATTCAATAGGTAATAAAATAAAATATCTTATCATAAAGTTGAAATTGAATAACAATATAAATGTTAAGAAAAGAATATTATTGATGATCCTACGACAACAAACAAACAACAATGACATTAAGGAAAGAAACTGTAAAAGATAAAATCAAAACCGGAAAACAAATTCTTATGGGGAAATTAAATTTGAAATCAAATGAAAATAAAGAAAGCTCAACATTTAATTAGTAGAAATGAAATAATGAATTAAATTCAGGGAATGATTTAAAATTCCCTATTCCATTCATTACTATCACAGGACACAAATCCTAATCCACCCCAAAAGCATGTAATTTCTCCAACATTAATCCCGGCCTTCCACATTTCTCTGTAGATGTGGTCTTCGAGCGTGGTGATCAGATCCGGGTCAAACACCTCGAAGGTTGAAGGGCATACTGACAGTATACTAAGAGTAAACATTATAACAGACTGTAAGAGTAAATGGTATATTTACAGCATGCTCACTATAATACCAAATTTCATATAGCATGCTAATAGTAAACAGTATGTTTACAGCATTCTGTAATTACATATAAAATATGTTTTTTATAATCATATATAGAAAAGTTGAGCCCGAAGCCTCAATTTATTTGAAAAAATGGACATTACAAAAAAATGCAGACAACATACACTCAGCGAGACTTGAACTTGAGACCTCGTCGAAACTCACAGGGGCAGCTACCACTGAGCTGCACTGGGGGCATTTTTTATAATCACATATACAACATGCTAACAGCAAACAGTATGTTTACAGCATGCTGTAATCACATATGCAACATGCACACTGTATTCATTGTGTTGCTGCCTCACAAAGGCACTCATTCCTGCTAATTACATTCCATTTTATGCTAGTTTCAGCAGCTGAAGCACTGATCAACCCTAAGATTGAAGTTTCTGCTAATCATATAAATGATGCGAAATCTTTCTCCTCTTTACACACACTCGTCAACGATATGTTTCTGCCAACCACTTCAGTTGAGCTGGAAGATTAGAACTCATGGAACATTTGAAGAGCGCCGTTGATGAATATTGACTTGTAGAGAAGGGTAATTAGAAATTCGCTTATATTATAATTGTCTTGCTTGGTAGAGCATTACATTCTTCCAATTTATTTGCGTTACAAATTGTTCCAGCTATTGGGTATTTTTCCAATATCAGTTTTTTGTTTTTTTGTTGGGTAGCAATTCCCCTCAACCATTATTTGAATAAATAGCCCCTCTAAAAGTTGTAATTAGCTTCCCATCCTTTTCACTTCACAAATAGTTGGGATGCAAGGCTTATTGCTTCTTTATTCTGTATTGAGTCAAGCATATGGGGTTTTTTAGTACAATCACAATTCCTCTGAAAAAAATATGATTTATTTGTGTAAATTAAGGTTTTGTTGATATAAATTAATGTTCTATGAACATAAATTAATGCAGTGGATATATAAAGTAATGTTTTATAAATGTAAATTTTTGTTCTGAAGTAATTCATGTTCTTAGTGATGTTAATTAATGTTTAGTATTAATTAACCGTCTATGGATTAAGGCTTGCTGCAATATGTTGCTGCTCACAGCTATGGCATTCCTGCTATAATAACAGAGCTGTGAATAGCTGCTGCGCAATCACTATATACTATATGGGTTGATGTAATCACATATGGATTTTCTTCAATACCGTGACTCCTTTTTGCAGCACTGTTTGAAATTATCCTCTTAAAGACAGTAGCACATCATATATGATTGGAAAAGGTAGTTATTTTCATCAACATTTACATAGTTATTTGAAGGTGTAAATAAATTTAATTTTTTGACATGCTATTAATATGAGACATTTTTTTGTGCACCAATCATATATGTAGAGTGTTAGAAAAATGAAACATGTATAGCTCTATAATCATGAACAAAGTTACATACATACAAACTTAGTTCTTAATTTTCAATTTTCACAAATATTTGAGTCCAGAAAGGGACTCAAATTTTTTTAGAAATCCACGAGTCTGATTAAATTAAAAATGAATAAATTTTCATTACAATCAATGGATAAATCAAAAGATAATTTGGTGAAATAATCTAAAATTTTGAGAAAATGAAGCCCAAATAAAAAACCAATCATTTAGTAAAGTCAATTGAATAAGAAATTTATATTTGAGGGGCATCTTGTGCACTAATTACTGAAGGGAAAAAACATCAACAATAACAACGATGTTATGAAAATGAATATCATAGAAAGATAAATACAATTGAATGAGAAAAATTATTGTAATTTTCTTATGTTTCACATACACGACACATTAAGGAGGAATGCACTATTTTATAGGCAGGGCAAAGTGGGGAAGGTGGATTGGTAGGGGTGGACAACCCATCCCCGTTGATCTTTGACAGTTGCTTAATATGGCTGCCTAACACTTCTTCTTGGGATGCACACCTTTTATAATGTCATACATGTTTTAATGTTGCCGAAGTAAAAACATTTTTTGAAAAATCTTGATGGGATAAAAACCTGAATAAGGAAGAGTACAATCACACAGTCTCTTCCTAAATGTTACATTACGTAAAGAAATTATAAATTTTGCAATCTACGCATCTCTTTATCATGTAGAGTTTTTTGAAGATTGCAGTCATTAGTGTCTGTAAATAAATCAACTACTTTGTCACTTGATCACACACATTGCATGTTGATATCGCATTTCTTCATCAACTCTATGTGAAGTAGAAAAAATTCGATGGTATGTGTTTTGTCCAATGCCATCCTTTAAATGTGTGGTGCAATCAACATTATCTTCAAATAATATTGTCTGTTGAGTCATAGACCGTAACCAAACACAATCTCGACATGCCTTGTACAATGTTATCGCTTCTGCATGGTTTGAAGATGTTACAATGAATGTTTGCTTTTATGATCTCCAAGATATGGTAGTACCTCCGACCGTGAACCAGTAAGTTATTGCATATTATGTAGATATGATAAATAACATGCATCTACAAAACTGATTATCATTTTTTCTAATTTTTTAGAATAGAACAAACCTTGCCAATAAATTAGTAGCAAAAAATATATTAGGTGAAGTACGATTTACAAGATACATAGGTTCTTCGATGTCATCGAGATATGTTATTTTTGGACCAAGTCTTCAATTTTTTCACATGGTTGAAATTGATCTTTCTTAATATTTAAAGATTGAACAACCATTGGAGTACAAAGGATTTACTTTATTCATATTAAAGCATTTTTAGGGGTGTCCATGGGTTGAGTTGTGTTGGGTCGAGATTGTTTTTAAATTCGACCCAATCAAACAAGGTTGGGTCAAGTCACATGGTTCATAAGCAACCGACCCGACCCAACTTGACCCGTTGCGGGTCGGGTTAATCGGGAGACATGGCGAACCCGACCACTAAAATTGTATATAGAATTTAAAGAGGAAAATGGTAGTTCTTGAATCATTTCATGATATGTTTGATGAGAAAATTCCTTTATATAAGACATATATCTTGGAATAGTTGGACGATGAATTTGAAAATCATAAGTGAGCATTCTGTATTCATTTCATTGAATGTAGATATTGACGTGCCTAAAGCTTTAAAGAACCCCATATTGGTACCAAAAATGCTGGAGGAATTAAATTCTATTTCAAGGAAACAAGGGAGCTTGCAAGACAACTGGATGAGAAATAACTCATTATCACTACATAGATGTTTAAGAACATGTTAGTCGAATTTGGAATGTTTATGACAAATGAGTTAAGCTAATTCCTCAACTCTATGTCTGGGTAGAATGAATTGATAATGTTGGAATTTTTTTTCCCTTTTACAGATTGAAAAAAATAAAATTCCAACTATTCATGGTGGTACACAAATTATTTTAGCTTCATCAGAAGGATATATAGGATGCATTTCATAATTGATTCATATATTATAATAAATTTGTTAGAAAATCACTAATAATTTTGTATAATAAGAAGTCTCATTCTATATTAAGCATTTCAAAGGAATTATGTGAACTTAAGAAAGACCTCCCAGGCATGGTAAGAAAAATTATCTTTATTTTGTTTACCAAACCTCTTTGAGAAAGGTAATGTGGATCCTATATTGATTATCAAGAAGTATTTAGAGGATATTATGATTGTATAGTTATATGTAGATTATATTATACATTAATCACTCATTCAATCAATACATATCTTCTTTTCGAACCTAATGGCTCGTGATTTTGAGATGATCCATAGGGGTGGCTCAATTATTTTCCATTCTTATATATATACAAATACATATTTATACATACATACATATACATATACATATACACATATATATATATATATATATATATATATATATATATATATATATTAATTGGACAATGACAACTTTCTGAATCAATGTATATACTATAATGACATGCTAAAATGATTTGGCTTGAACTTAAGAAACATCATGATAACTTTAATTTGTATATGATGTAAATTTGATAATGATAATGTCAGAAAATCAGTTGACCATAAGGTATATCAATAGATGACATGAAGTCACTTGCACATGATTGTAAGTTGTCCAGACTTGATGTTTAGTTCTTTCACGTGTTAAACATTATATATAGATTTAAAGAAATCACACTGACTTTTATATATAAATAGGATCCAGACCCTGCTTGTTATGCCATATTGATTTTCTAAAAATACAAAAGAAAACGACTGCAGTAACGATGGAAATGCAACAAAATTTAAATGAATTTTAAAGGAATAATTAGAAACTAACTACAACAACGCAACAAGATGAAATTCTAGTTACCATTAACAATAATGAAACAGATGAGCATAAGGAGATGACCCAACCTGAATTTGAGTTCGTGAGGCGGTTGGAGGATTAGAACCACTTGTTGTACCACCTTCCATTAATGAATGACTAGCTAGTTAGGCCGACTGTCTGCAAAATACTCCCACCCACTGGAAAGTATCTGGCTGCGGCAGCGACACACCCCTAGTAGAAGAACAACAACTAGGTTTTGATTGATTGAGGGGGGGGGGTAATGATTACAACGATAACATTGAATGTGAAGAGAAGAAGAACAAAATGATAAAAAAGAAAGAGCAACTTACAGACACTAGATCACATGCACGACACTAGGAGGAGGAGGAGGTGAAGTAGGTAATATTCTTCCGATCTCTCGCGAGGGAAGGTTGGGCGAGGAGGCGAGCAAGGAGGGCGGTTGGGTGGGTGGGTGAATGAACCGTGGTGCGGAAGGAAGCAAGAGAGGAGGAATGAGGATAATATGGGATTAGGATTTTCTCATGAGAGGAGGAGAAGAGAAGGCGAGTCAGGGGTAGGGGTTTCTCACGAGGGAAGGTCAGGGGAGGAGGAGGGAAGGAGTAGGAGAGAAGACAAGCGGGGGAGGAGGCGAATCAGGGGGGAGTAGGGTTTTCTTCTTATGAGGGAGGGAAGGTCAGGGTTGGGGTTGGGGGAGGAGGAGGTGAGCACGAGGGAGAGGAGGCAATTGGTGGTAGATGGGGCGAGTGAGCGATCAAGGAGAGGAGGTTTTGTTTTTCATACATCAAAGGGTCATCGGGCCGGGTTGAGTCAATATTTAGCCAAACCGATACCCGACTCGACCCACGCACAGATCAACCCAACAACAATCTGACTCGATGTTTTCTTGCATGTAACCTGACCCAACCGGACTCGACCCAATTGGGTCAGGTCTTGACACCCCTAGTTTTAAGACATTTTCAGTGTAATTTGATTGATGCAAAAATATACTAATGACATATGCTCATTTTGTAAACCATGATAATACTTGGTTTCTCCTGGGTCCTTCATTTCAAATTCATCATTTGAGTTTCTCATTACTTCATTGATCTTTTCTGGAGTTTTGATGATATTTAAATCATCGACATAAATAACAATGATTACATATCTAGATATTGTTTTCATAATAAAAACACATGAATATATGAGATCATTTGCATACCCTTGTTTTTAGAAAATATTCCCTCAAGTGATTATACCACATACGCCTGGATTACTTTAATCCATTCAAGGATTTTTGTAATTTAATTGAATATAGGCCTTTGAGTTTCAATGCTTCAGGTATTTTGACTCCTTTGGGGATTCTCATATATATATATACTACTATCAAGTGGGCCATATAAATAAGTCGTAACAACATCCATAAGGCACATATTGGCCTTTTCAGTTACTGTAAGGCTGATTAGATACAAAAAGTAATAACATCTATAACAGGAGAATATGTATCCTCATAATCAATTCCAGGTCTTTGAGAAAGCCTTTATGCAACAAGACAAACTTTGTATCTTAAAATCTCATTTTTCTCATTACATTCACACACAAAAGCCATTTTATTCAACAGACTTCACAACTTCTGATGTAAGCATGATATATCCAAATGCCATTCGCTTATTAAGTGATTTTAATTAAATTCGTACCGAGTCTTTCCATTTATTCTAATCAAGTCATTTTTGACATTCCATAACATACCTTAGTTTGAGATCTTAATTCCTAATATCATTTCCCACAGACTGAAAATATTTCGTCAGTATTTTCAATTTTACTTCAATTCCAGATATCACTTGTAGTTGCATAAGTAAAAGAGATTTCATTATTTTCAAAACCTTCACGACTTTTTATATCATGTGAATTCTCTTTATGATCATCATCACATGTTTCTTCAAGAACACTTAAATTACGTGTTTTTTGGAACACGTGCCTCTATAATGAGGTTTTCAATTATACTCGCTCTTTTTTTCATAGATTTCTATCCTTAGAGACAATTAGTCCACCACGTTTTAGGCATGTTTTTTATATTTATATAATATCATTATTTAATTGTGTCTTTGCGATTTCAATTCTAGCTGGTGTATTTACAGTTGGTATGCATGATTTAGTCACACCCTTTGTATTAGTAAATGCACCAGGAAACTGATTTGTTAGTTCTTGAAAATGTAAAATCTTTTTCCCTTCAATCTCACACTATCCGGTGAGAGGATCGAAAAAAGATAATGTTTGAACTCCTGAAAATCTATACTCTTTGTTTCTTTTCTCCCATAAAATCGGGACCACTTCTTTATTAAAGTGAAAATTAGCAAAATGTGATGTAAATACATTACTAGTTAGAGGTTCAAGATACTTGATGATAGATGAGGATTCATTTCCCATATATATTCCCAACCTCCTTTGAGATGTCAAACTCTTGGCCAAATGCTAGTTGTAGTGGAGTGTGTTTATGATATGAACTTGGTCTAATGCGAATTAATACTGAAGCATGCAATATTGCATGACCCCATACAAAGCTCGACAACTTTGTTCTCATTATCAATGATCTAGTAATAAGCTGAATGCATTTTATTAGCGATTCAACTATACCATTTTATGTATGCACATGAGCGACTGGATGCTCTATAGTAATTCTCATTGCCATACAAAAATCATTGAAATCTTGAGATGTAAATTCTCCAACATTATCAATCCTTACATTCTTGATGACATAATCTGATAATTTTTCTCTCAATTTAATTATTTGAGTAAGAAATTGTGAAAACACCATATTACACATTAAGAGAAAATATATGTGTGACCATATACTAGATGCATCAAATAATACCATAAAATAAGTGGTCTACATATGTCCCTTTGAATTCAGTCAAGAAAGACATACATTTCAACTTTAATTTTTACTGGTGATACTTTTGGTAGTTTTTTAGTACACAACTCTATTTTGTTTACACAATTCATTTAAAGTTTCAATGTAAAAACAATAATATCAATGAAAAATAATTTATAAAATTTAAATATTATAATATCAACAATACAAAGTATACAGAGAAAACACCATATTATATATCATAACTACTGGATTTTTTTTAAATTATTTCAAGTTATCATTGCAATGAATCACCCCGGGCTACCACCGAACTGGTACCCGATTCAATCCACCATTAGACTCAAAGAGTGTTCCTGATCCCCATGAGTTGACAACTAGTGTCTGAGTATCAAGAACACATGTTTGCGAATGATTTCATCATCGAACAATAATATAAAGTAGTGACACAAACTATAAGGAACCGACCTTAAAACATTACATAATCTTATGTATTTAGACTAGAATTAACTTTCTAACATTCACAAAGGCCTTTTAGGTTTAGAGTTTTAGGGAATTAGGTTATAACTCTTACATAACAAACCTATACATTACAAAGTGGATACTTCCACTTAATATCCCTTTTTACACAATACATAACTTTTAAAATGAAACACATTTTCTTTTCATGACAAATATTCATGAATTTCAACTTGACTTTTTTGTCTCTACTCATTCATAAACCCTGTGAAAAACATTTGAAAACACGGAATGACATAAAAATCTCAGTAAGGGATATAGAAGAAAGAAATCTATTAGTCCACTGAAAAAATAAAAACCAATAAAATGTTTATCTTTTCCTTGTTATCATTTGAGAGTATAAAATAAATCACATCCACATGGAAAATACACTTTTTTCTCAAAGAAAACCTTTAAAACCCATAAAAAGAAAATAAAAACCCTTGTAGGAAATTTAGATCATTATATTCACAACATGTGTTCAATCATGTTAGAAATAACTGGAGCCCAATTAAATCCATAGGAGAAACCTCCCCGGTTAACTCTCTCCTTCTAGACATTGAAGACAAAGAACATTACCCAATACATTGTAGTGCTATATCAGGCTCACCTTTCATATAAGTTGTATCAGCCTTACTCATAATCATCTATAATACTAAAGTACCATATCATAAACAAAACATTTTTAAACTTGCACCTTTTCATCATAAATGTTGGATTTGGTTTTTTAAAACCAATTACTTTGAACTTTAGATTACATGTATATTCAAAGGAGTGAATATTAATATAAATACCTTATAACATATTGATTGTTCTTCTATATAACATTAATGTGATAATATCCTAGGGTATCTGACACATCAAAATAGTTCATAGTAGTTCCCCACTATGATGAGAACATTGAGATGCTATGATGATATCTCTTAAATATAGTTCTTCAGTCAGATAACATACTATGATATGACACATAATATGTAGAATGTGAGGTGAAAGTACTTGTAAGCATATGAAGCTTCTTATCATGAAGTCCGCACTTGGTAATCTCCAAGATGAGATATTATGAGAACAAACTCGTCAGTAGTAATTCCGCATGTTTTTGTGTCATTGAATATTCCTATCTGTGAGCATATTTAATGATCCTTAGACTTTAAGATTATCATTAATGCATGTCATGACTCACACACTTAGATTTACTGACCAAAATCGCGACACTATATGTTTGTGGGAAGTAAGGTACGTTGATTGAAATATAACTATCACATTAAATTCTATGACCATGGTGTAATAATGTTTATTTTAGATAGTCAAAGAAAAACATAACAATCATACAAGTTGATATCACAAACGTGAACCTGATTGATGATATATTGAGATAAATAGATTATATTACATAGTAAGCGTTCGTATATGGTTGTCAACATTGTGACATTAATTTCTTTCTTTTGGATGCCTTGACCCATTGCTAGAAAATAATCTTGGACTTTAGGAAAACTCGTCTAATGCCAATGAGAAAAGATCTAGAGGGTCACACACTAAGTGTTTTTGTTGATCTCGATTAAATTATATTTGAATTTAATTAATGGAATAAATATTATTCTCGAGACTAAAGAATAATTTATTCAAGTTTTATTGATCGATAATATTCACAAGGTAATAAATAATTATTTATTCTTTTTATCATTATTTTTTAGGGACAAATTTATCCGAGTCTTGAGTTTTTTAATAATTATTTATTCTTTAATAAATAATTTATTTAGTTACGCGAATATATAATAAATATTTATTCGGTGGGCTGTTGATAAAATATTTATTTTATTTATTGAATATTTAACAAATATTTATTCACTAGATTGTGGATAAAATATTTATCTATGAATAAAATATTTATTTAGGTATTCAATAAATGCTTAAGAGTTCAAGCGTACCAAGATCGTATCAGGTGATAAATATTAATTTACCAGTCGGTAAGCGCATACCATAAAATAATAATAATAATATTATTTGATATGAGGTTTGTTAATGATTATAATATTATTTAAGGGCCGGTACATAATTAAATAATATTTTAATCTAAACCGTAACTCTATAAATAAAAGATTATGTCTATTGTGTAGGGTTGATTGAGAATTGAGAATCCTTGTGCACAACGAACTTCTCTGCTGAATTCTTCCTCTTATCTTCTCAAGAATAAGAAGAACTCATTCAAGCTCGAAGGATCTTGAAGTGATCAAGACGAACAACACGAGATGATTGATTTTACACGCTAGCATCTGGAAATCAATCAGCATCGTTCAAAGGTCAAAGAGAACGTGTGGATCACCACTAAATGGATTCTACACTTGGATCCTCCTTACACAATGAAGGTAATCTGAGAAGGGTTTACAGATGATTAACATCATCATTGAAGAAAGTTTATAAGATGAGGTAACCTTTTTCTTCCGATCATAAATAAATTAACTATAAATTGAATGTGGAAAGATCCTCTTCAGTTTCAGGTTTTCCTCCATGTCAATATTCGGTGGAATAATTTCATTGGTCATAACATTCATGTCATGTACAATATTGCGAATGATCCACCAAATCGACAAAACCTTTTTGGTTATTTTGCCCATCCCAATGCTTTTGCTGTGCTCGGAACCTTCAAGTGATATCAGAGCAGTCACATTTCAAATTTATAATTATTTATTTGATTGTTGATCTATATGCACAATAGTGGTTAAATATTTCATTTCCATAATATTCATTCTTTAATTCGATATTTAATTAACATGCTTTTGACATTTTAATTACCATCATTTAGTGTTTCAATTTTTAAAGGATTAAGAATAGATGAATAACGACCGAAGATGCCATCGGGAAGTGCTAAGAATTCTGACCGGTAAGACTGGGTTACATGGTGTGTAACTGAAGTACACATCGTGTACCCAAATGCACTGCATCTGGATGCACCGCGGGATACATGACACGCCAAGCAGTAACTACACGCGGTGCATTTATTGCACACCGAGTGTAGACCAGACCAGTCTGGCACACGACATGTTAGATTACACGGCGTGTAGCTGGTGTACACATCATGTAGTCTACACAGTTTAGTGGTGAAATTCACACAATCCTTGTGGTTAAATACACAGTCAAAACTACATGAGACTGACAACCTAGAGCATTAATGAAGTACATGATGTGTAGCCAATGTACTCGACATGTAGTTCATTAATTCTCATGTTCGAAATACACACCGAGTTCTTTGGAGAGTTATGTGGACACATGACATGTGAGATACACATCGTGTAACTGGATTATACATGTCATGTAGTCTTTCATTCGACGATCATGTTGATTCCTTCGGTGCGTTGTACAGACACACGACATTTAGATCACATGATGTGTAACTCGTGAGTAAATGCCATGTAATCCGCCGAGATACATGTCGAAGCCCCATAAGTTTATCTTGGGCACACGACAAGAACACACAATATGTAGCTGGTTAGTACACATTGTGTAGTCCGACCAAGGTCCACACCGAATCCCTAGACATGTATCCCGAGTACACGAAAAACGAGGTAAATGATGTGTAGCTCGATAGCACACGCCGTGTAGTATCCCAATAAAAGATATAATTAAAGTACATTAAATAATTAATTGCAACATTGAAATCTTATTATATTGATTGATACCTGTTGCACCTGACAATTTAATGAAGGTTTTAAAGAATTTAAAATTCTCAATTCATTTATTGTAATTATCTGTAATTATTGGTCATGTCATTTATTTTCCATGAATGACTTAATGATGAGTATCTCCAAAAGAATTTGAATGACCATTAAGATAAAAAGAAATTAATTAATTGATTAATTAACTAATTAATGCAAGCACATTTATCTCAATAATAAAGAATAGATAGAAATGAATGTTAATTGGAACAAAGACGATGCTAACCTAGATGATACACATGTGGAAAGGTGGAATGATAAAACTCATGCTAAGACTGACACAATGAGTTTTCTCTAGGTCAAAGATTGATATATTGTCCGCTCAATAAATCAATCATTATATAAACTCATGATCGGGTTATTTATTTATTTATTTTTTATGCATTATTTATTTCATGGATGTAAGATTACAATCCCATAAATAAATGAACTAATATGCATAGATGAAATTTAAATAAATGGATCATGCATAATTTTTTTATTGAAATATGGTTAATCACTTATTTAAAATCCACTTAATATTAACAAGACATCACTAATGCAGAAAATGCCTTTTCACATCATTTTTTTTTCTTTTTCACGTCGTTTATTAGGCGTCATTATTAAAGGATACATTGTAAATATGTATTTAACATCAATTAAAAAAATGGATGTTGTAAATGAACTATTGAATTGTTTTTTTACGTCAGTTATTTGATAACTAATGTGGAAAACCGATGTGAAAAAGGGGGTTTTATGTCGGTTATTAGATAATTGACATGACAAAGGGTTTTCCACATCGTTTATAAGATAACTAATGTGAAAAAGATTTTTTTTAAACCTTCCTCTCCACAGTCGACCAAAACAAAAAACAAGAAGAAGACAGGTAGAAGCAACAATACACATTTATAATTACAACATTCAAAATTATAATATATAGTACAAACAAACTAAAATCCAACCAAACTTATAAAATGATTTTCCCATTCAACTTGTAACTATCTGAGCTCCCGTGCATTATAAGGTTGAGGGTCATCAAAAGTTACAAATTAAAAGGAAATCATTTAACATGTATTATGAATAAAATGAATAAAATGAATAAAATGAATAAAATGAATAAAATGAATGAAATATTAAGGAAAAATTTATAAAGAAATCTAACCTGTTGGAACTTTAAAACTGCCCTAGTTGAAATTATTTTATATATAAATCTTAACATATAATATCTGCATTATTTTATGCTTTATTGTTTATAAAAATGTTGTTTAAATGAGTTTTCCAATTCAAAATAAAATTATTAAGTAATATATCTAAAATTTACTAATTATAAATGAAAATTCACCTTTGCTTTTACATATTTGATCTTTGTGCTTTTTTCTTTGTGGTTTCTTGAAATAAATTCTATCCCCTATTATAAAAAATATGAATGATATAAATTTAAAATTCATTACAATATAAACAAGTATTAAAAAATTCAAACTTACATGTCCAATATATCCTTAAAATTTTGTCACACTTCACCATGAATAGTGCACAACTAGAAAAATGCCTTCTCCCCTGGACATAAAACACCTAACATACAATGGCCACTGATATAAAAGAAAATTTAATGCTAGTGGTTATTATGTTAAAATATACATAACACTTTCTGAGATATATGTTTCATACTCTTGAAGATAAGGAAACATCCAACAATGAATAATTGCTTCATTTTGAAATCTTTCAGCAATATAAACTATTCTTTTTATTTCAATCATTGTCCTAGCTATAGGTAAAATAAACTATGGGTCTATAAATCTATATACATATGTCTTTTCATGCTCCTTACACATTATATAAAGATACATAATACAAAACAAACATAAGTATAAATTTTCAATAAATTAAATAGACAGAAATATTTATGTTAATACTTACATGGAAAAAACATTCATCGTGTTGATGCCCAATTGATCTCTAGTTACAAGCTCCTTGATATCATTTTTCAAAAGCGCCACAATCATTGCATGCCCACAAACACTAGATTCAAATGAAATCTCATAAACATCTGACAACAAATTTGAATATCTTGACAATCTATCAAGACTACTAGAATTTGTATCTAAAGTCATCGCTTTGTATTTGTTGCTGTCTATACAAAATTTATTTACTTTTAAAGTATTCCTGAAAAAAAGATAAATATATAAACTTTAAAATTTTCAAAAAAATAATAATACAAAAATAAAATAAAAGATAAAATATACACATACCTCTATGGTAATATATCGCAGAAGTCTAGATGGAAAAACTAAAAAGTGTTAGATACTTTTTCCAACTATACTCACCTTATCTATAGGTAACAATACTCTAAATGATATATCTATAATATCCTATACAATGATCCTGTAATGCTCTCTCTATATGTTGTTGATGAATGATATCTATAATATAAAATACCATCTCATATGCAACAATATGATGCTATAGATCATCAACATATAAATCACAATAACATGGAAGATTTTAAGGAGGGGGTGTAGGAGTAGGATAAGGAGTGGGGTTTGCAAATGGAGGTGGAGGAGTGAGAGCTTCTGGTGGAGGTGGAGGAGTGGGAGCTAGTGGCAGAGGTGGATGAGTGGGAGCTGTAGTCTAAAACTATCTTTGCATGTCTATAAATATCAACTATACTGAAGATCTGATCCTATCCTCCATCATCACATGAATATACTAAACTTGAGATGCCAAAGATTCTATTTTTTTATAAACACCCTCAATTTCAGAAGTTGAAGAACATGAAAACACTTTTTTCACTGATACACCTGCCGAATATCCTTGTACACAACCCGGGTGTTCAGGTTTTCCCAATGCTGTAGCTAAAATATCCTTCCCACCCTCAACTAAAACCCCCCATGTGTGATCTACTCCTCAAGAGAATCCTGTATGAATTATTTAAAAAATTATGTAATGAATCAAAATATATAAATAATTGAATTAACTTAAATAAATAAATAATGTAAACATCTTACAATCCTCTCAACTATAACCCTCGATTCTTTCATAAGATGTTGTCCTTTTTTGATCATCTGAGCACTCTTCCATTTTTTATGTCTAGCCAGGGGGGATGGAGGGGAAACCTTTGAAGAGCTTGAAGACTCAGATCTTGGGTTTTGAAAATTTTCTGCCATCATTTGTTTTTTCAATAATGTATACCATGCCCAAGATAAAGTATGAGGGTATACATTTATAGATTGGATCTCCTGATGATAACTCCTCGATTGTTGTAAATTAATAATAAATAAATCATTAATATAAAAAAAACTTCTAAAAGGTAACATTGTACTTACCAAAAATGCTTCTTGTCTTCTACTTTCAAAAAATTACTTCCATGTATCTTCATCTATAAAGGGATATATATCATATGGATTATGATGTTGCTTATGCCCAAAAATGAAATATGATGTGAGGTTTGATTTGAAATCCCTCAATATCCTAGAATTCAATGATAAAAATTTCTTCCTAACTTCTATAGTGCCTAATATATAATATGTCATCTAATAAGAAGGGGGAAAACATATATTACTATAAAAATTTCAAGATAAGAAAAATAATAACAAATGATCTTACCAAAACGGTTTCCCACAAGTAAGATAGTTTCAAATTGTCAGTACTTCTCCAATCATCAATCAAAATAATGACTTTGCTTTTAGCCTGAACTGATATAAAACTCTTGAATTGTTTTGAATTAGGACCTCTTGGAATATAATTATCATCAAATTCTACCAATATCCTCTGGTCTTGGCAATGAGCAAATGATAATTTTGGTAAACGTGTGCTGCCACATTTACTAACCCTCAAACTCTTCTTTGACCCTGTGGGAGTAGATGTCTCTTGTAAAGAAGGAAAATACTTATCAAGAGGAGGATGTGCACGTTCCTCCCCGTAGGTATGGCTACAATCATCTCCATAAGTATTTGGTGGATCAATTGATTTATTTTTAATTATCCTACAAATCAAAGAAATAAACAGTTAGTACACAAATATAAAAATTCAACTATTACAATACTAATGTAAATAAAAAATGAAAAATTTTCAAACAAAAAAGTAAACTAAATAAAATTTAATACATTTTTAGTCATATTTGTTATATTTAACTAAAATTATAACAGTAATGAGATATGAAATATAACATCCCTCTACTTATCATTGGCTTAAGAAGGAATATGTACATTACTTATCCATAAGTGACATCCTCAAGACATCAAAGACTAGAAATAAATGCTAAGGGCTTCATTAATAGTTGGGGGATGATTTTATTTTTGAAAATAAAACAACCATCCAAACATTCTATAATCAAATAAATCACTACATGATGCACGATATCAATTAAAGACAACTCAAAGTATACCATTTATATCAAAATCAAACTACAAAAGAGTACCACAATGGAAGACTACAAAACAACCAAGTACATGGTGGAAGACTACAAATCCAACAAAACTCAAAGACAACCACAACTCAAAGCTACTCCATGATCCATTACACAAAACAACCCAAGTATCACTAAGCATCACTAGAGAAGTGTGATACTTTACCTTTTTCCATGCCCCGATAAACAATATTTAAAAAATCACCAAAGTGCCAAAATAGGGGTGAGTAATGAAACTCAGTATATTTTCCCCAATGAATTCCCTAATCACACCACTAGGATAGAACATGTTAGCACAATTATATAAAAAAATTATATAAAAAATTTTCTAAAATAGTTTATATAAAAATATAAACAAGTGCTATAGTAAAACAATTTTCTCAAAACAACATCAAGTTCCAAGGAAATAAACCAAACAATGCTTTAAAACCATTTCACAAGTTCCATTTCGACATAATTCCTTACATTCCACATATCCAAACATCCAACCATGCATGAAACCTGGGCCTCCCTATATTCACGAGTGGGGATTCATCCTTTCATTAATACATCACTTAATGAACCATTTTGATGGGGGAGATCCCTATCTCTTATCCATCCCACTAATGATGGGGGAGACTCCTTACCCTTATCCTCCCTGAATGCACATGAACACACACAACCATTATGCCAAAAACCAATGCCAAATCAAACTTTTCAACCATTTCAATAAAACTATACTTTTATTTAAAAACTTCCAAACAAACCATTTCAATAAAACCAACCCTTTTATTGAATTTTTTCCATGCAACAAAACCAAACAATCATTTTAAAATCAAGTTACCAATTTCAATTTCCACAAAAATGCCCAATTTTCACAATTCTATAAACTGTAACTAAAGAGGGTTTACAATAAGAAATTCACATCAATTTTATAACCAATTATAAGTAAAAAAATTAATTTGAAACTAAGCCTTCATATTCTAAATATAGGATTCAAGAGTGAATCCACCTACGTTGTAAACATTGGTGAAAATGGAAAATGACACGAAAACATCCACAAAAACAAGTTGAATCTTAAATAACTTACCTTAGATCTCTTACCCTAACAAAAAAAAAAGCCAAATCTAATCATATTTGGCAACAAATAACTTATATCTATCCACAATGGACATATATATAAGAAATCAAGATATAAGGAGAATTAGATCTAAGGAAAACCAAGGGAAACTACTAAGAATGAAGACTTATTGTGAGAATCTGGCTTCAACACACTAAGAGAATCCTTTAGATCACCTTAATATTGATAGTAGAAGCCTACTTAGCCTTAGAGAGGTAGAATTCCTAAGTTAGATTTGGTTTGGGGCACAAAAGAGGGGTTAAAACATGGTCCCTACCTAGATTTACTTTTTGTGGATCTAGTTTTTAAACCGTGCATGGTTAGTCACACAGTTAGGGAAAACATGTGCTAACCGTGTGCTAGCCACTTCCTTAAGGATGAACCCCACACGATTTCAAAACTGTGCACCAACCATGAAAAAGCCCACTATCTCAAAAATCATAGTTTCTCCTAGGAAGTTGCATGGTTTGGACAAACTTTTCACCACTAGTGCGCCTTCCCCTTAGCCCCTATCTGAAAGTGAACAATTTCCTGTAGGTGATGCATGGTTTTTCCAAACTGTTCACCAATCATGAACCCTTAGAAAATCCCCAAAAACATTCCAAACTTCTTCCAAACTCTCCCAAACTTCACCCAAACACTTTATATACTTAATAAACATAAATAAAGGGTTACTTAATTGAAATTGGGGGTGATACATTTTACCCACCATTGGCCTTTCCATCCTTGGAAAGTAGAAAACCATCATTTCTCTAAAAGAGTTCTGTCCATTTCTCTTTCATTTCCTTATCCCATTCCTAAGTCTCTTCCTAAATCTGACCATGTTTCCAAAAACTCCACACTAGGCAGATACTTTTCCCACACAAGACTTTCACTTTCCTATCCACAACCCGCACTGGTATGTGCACCAAAGAAGCATCCAGATCTAGGTCAATGTGATACCATCTGATCACATGGTTAAGATCAGGAATATACTTTTTCAACCAAGATACATGAAATAAATTATGCACCAAAATGAACCGTGGTGTCAATGCCAACCGATATTCCACCTCACCAACCCATTCAAGTATCTCAAAAGGTCCTATATATCGAGGAGATAACTTGACCTGCTTCCCAAAATTTTGATGTGAAAGACTTGGAGAGATCTACAAGAACACATGATCACTCACCTAAAATGACAATAACCATCGATGATGATCCACATATGATTTCTGATGACTCTGAGTCATCTTAATCCATTTTATGATCATGTAATCTCCTAAGCTACTATCAGGATGCAGATGCTGGGGAGGGGCAGTTCCTTGTAGATAGTTTGGTTGAATTCCCTAAGACCTTCGGGTCATGTAATCTCCTAAGCCTAAGGGCCATGTAATATCTGAGCCTACGAGCCTTTTAAGGGTTCCCCCTCATCCCTTGAAAGGGGGGTTATCAAAAATCAATAAAAATGAAAGGCCTTCGGGCCATTTAGGCATTTTCTGATCAACTGAATATTTTCCATTGTTTCTTGGACAAGACTCGGCCCGACTAGTGAAGTCTCACTTGGTTCCACCTAACAAAGTGGAGAATTAAACGAGCACCTATACAATGCTTGAAAATGAGCCATATGTATTGAGGTTTGATAACTGTTGTTATATGATAACTCCACTAATGGTACATGCTCTTCCCATGAGGCACCAAAATCCATTACACAAGCCTGCAACATGTCTTCCAAAATTTGTATCGTTCGTTCATATTTCCCATCCGTATGAGGATGATATGCCATACTCATGGTCAACTGAGTCCCAAGGTATTTCTATAAGGATTTCAAAAAAATGATATGTAAACCTTAGATCTCTTTCCAACACTATTGAAACTGGTATACCATGCTTCTTTACCACTTCTCAGAAATAGATTTTTGAAAAGTCCTCCACCTTATGAGATTTACAAATAGGTGTTAAATGAGCTGACTTTGTGAGCAGATCCACTATCAACTATATGAAATCGTGTTTCCAAACCATTCTTGGGAGAACTGTTACAAAATCCATAGCTATCTGTTCCCATTTCTAAATAGGAATAGGTAAAGACTGCAACATACATACTGGTCATTGATGCTCTACCTTAACTTCCTATCAAGTTAACCATCTTGAAACAAACCCAAATACATTTCTTTTCATACCGACCCACCAAAAATATATTTTCAACACCTTATACATCTTTTGTATTTCAGGATGAACAACCCATCTCGAATGATGGTAAGCATGAAGAAGTTGTTTCTAACAAGACATAGGTAAAACCATCTGATCTCTAAACCACAACATTGAACTCTCATCTAGATTCCATCTCTCAATGTTCTCCCCACTATTGAGTTTTGACCTCATAGCAACACATTCTAGATTATATTTCTATGCCTCCTTAACCATCTTCACCAAATTAGGAACAAATGAAACTGGAAATAAAACTACTACATCACCTCGGTCTTCACATTCCAAATGCATGTCAGCTAGGACCAACATCAACTGCCAATCATCCGAAGCTTCTTTTCCCAAATAAGCATATGACTTTATGCTTAATGCATCTATCACCAAATTTCCTTTTCCTAATTTATACATCAAGTCAAAGTCAAACATTTATAGATACTTCATCCATCTTCATTATCTTAGATTCAAATACCATTTTGAGAAAATATGCTTCAAGATATTATGATTCTTGAACGTAGTAAATTTCTCACTAAATAGATAATGATGCCAAGTCTTGAAAGCATGGACTATGACAACTAATTCCAAATTGTGTGTTGGACAGTTCTTCTAATGCACTCATAACTACCTTGATCCATATGCAACAACCTAATCTCACTGTATGATAAAACATCCCAACCTAGATCCCAAAGCAGCATAATACACCACATACCCTGGTCCTGATTCTGGAAAAATCAATATTGGTTATGATGTAATGTGAACTTTGAGCTCTTGAAAATATTTTTGGAATTCTTCATCCCATTAGAATGGACATTCTTCTTTGACAAATCTATCATAGGTGAAGCTATTCATGAGAATTCATGAACAAAGAATTGGTAATAACCAGCTAGACCAAGGAAACTCCATATCTTAAAGACATTCTTCGGTTGTTTCCAAGAGATAATGACCTCTATATTTTCTGGATCCATAGAAAAACCTCTTTTAGAAATTACATGGCCAAGGAAACATACCTCCTATATCAAAAAATCACACTTTGATAATTTGGAATACAAACAATGATCTCTCAAGATCCCCAACACTATCTCCAAGTGTTACTCATGCCCATTTCTTATCCTTGAATACACCAATATGTCATCCACAAACACCACTACAAAAGAATCCAAATACCTCTAAAATATCCAATTCATCAACTCCATAAAGATAGCTGGTATATTCGTAAGACTGAAAGGCATTACCACATATTCATAATGTCTATATATGTTTCTAAAAGCTGTATTTGGAATATCCTCCTTCCGAACCCTCAATTGGTGATATCCTGATTGCAAGTCAATCTTAGAGAAACATTGAGCTCCCCTCAATTGATTAAATAGACCATAAATACATGGAAGTGGATACTTTTTCTTTATCATAACTTGGTTAAGCTTATGTTAATCCACACATAGCCTAAGAGTTCCATCCACCTTTTTAACAAACAAAATTGATGCTTCCCACAAAGATGTGGTTGGTTGAATGAAATATTTGCTTTCCATCTCTTCTAAATAAACTTTCAATTCCCTTAATTCTATTGGTTCCATTCTATAAGACATAAGGAAAATAGGATTGGTCCTCAGAAGAATATCAATCATAAACTCCACTTATCTTATAGGTGGAAACCCTAAGAAATTATCAGGAAACACTCTAGAAATTGATCAACCACTAATAGAAAACTATTATTCTCGATATTGTCCATCAATTCCAAATAAAATGCTACCAACTGGTATGAGATTATTCCAAATTCCAGTGCCAATAAACCTGTTGCATCTTCCTTTACATTTCTATCTCCTTGAAAGAGATACATGATTCCATTTTCAGCTATAAACTGACCTTTTTGGTATAACAGTTGATGTGAGCCTTGAATGTTGTCAACCAATCCATACCTAGGATTATATCATAAATATCCATCTCAAGCATAGAGAAATCCCATTTCATCTCATATCCATCAATAGTTATAGAACATTCTCTAGACATAAAGGAACAAAATTCTCTTTGACCAAGAAGAGTTTGAAGTTTTAACACAGAAGACATCATCTCTACTTTTAAACTTATAAAATAAACAACACAAGAGGAAATAAGGTAATGAGATTCACCCATATCAAACTAATCTTTAATAAGGGTATAATTTAAAAGAATTGTACATCGCATTGTAGATGGTCAAGACTGATCATCCACAATAACTTTCTCAGCTCCATATAATTACTCACTCGACACACTTTGCTCTTTATTACCCTATCAAGATTTCCCCTATTGAGGAGTCATGGTATTCCTAGAATCACTATGGATAGCTCTATTCTGCTGATGATATTGATTCTACTGCCCTCATCCCATTTAAACATACGATGCTTGTGAAATATGAGAAGTGTCCTAAACATCCAACCTCAGAGCGCTGTGGCAATAGTGCTGAAGATTCCCTATATGATTTCATTTATGGAATGATCTAGGTGGTACCATACACTACTAATTCATGTGGTCAAATGAACCACATTGAAAACATCCAGGCTAGATATTTGGTTTTGGAGGAAGATTCACCAATCCAACTGTTTGATTCTGAGCCATACTCCCACTTTGGAAATAGGTGTCCCTCTTCCACTTTCTCCCAACATTAGAGTTCCCATCATTTCTTGTAGGTATCAATATACTTCCTCCTCCTATAGATCCTAATATATCCCTTTATGATATCGTCTATCAATTAACTATCTCTGTATAATATATAATACAATGAACATACATCTTTGAGTGAATCTCATACCTCATCCCCGATTCAAATATGCGTGCCTTCAAGGACACACTAATAGAAACTCCGGGTGCAAAGTACACTAAATTCATGAATTTAGCCGCATATTCCATGATAGAAATATTTTACTACTTTAAACTGAATAATTCCATCATTATTTGAATTTAGAACATGCGAGGATAGAATTGTTTAATCAAAAATTCCTCAAAATCCTCCTATGAAAGGCCATGGTCTAATTTAGTCTAAATAGCTAAATCCCACCACTAGAATGTGAGATCCTCCAACATATACGTTGCTAGATTAACTTTCAGATCTACTGGTGTGCCTATGAAATCACTACTACAAAATGAAGCTATAGCCACGGACCTATAGCCACAATTTTATAAGTCCGTGGCTATAGCATGGTTATACCAATGGATGAAAATTCATCCATGGCTATATGTGCGATTTGGCCAATATTCTCTCGGGATCCTCCTACAGAATCCTCCCCGACTCACTCCCCTCCCCCGACGCACTCCCCTCCCCGGACGACCGTGCCTCCCCCCTCCCCGGACGACAACGCCTCCCCCGACGCCGAAGGACTCCCCTCCTCCCTCGACGCACTCCCCTCCTCCCAACGACCTCTCCTCCCCAGACGACCACGCCTCCCCCGACGGACTCCCATCCTCCGGACGACCCCGACGAACTCCCCTCCTCCCCCGACGGACTCCCCTCCTCCCCCGATGGACTCCCCTCCTCCCGACGGACTCCCCTCCTCCGGATGACCCCAACGGACTCCCCTCCTCCCGACGGAATCCCCTCCTCTGGACGACCGCAACTCCCCTGCTCCCGACGGAATCTCCTCCTCCAACGAACTCTCCTCCTCCCGACGGCCTCCTCCAGATGACCTCATTGCCGGTATCTTTATCATTCCATTTTTTTTATCATTTCTAGTATCTTTATATTTAACAATAGTTTTTTCAAAATCCATATCAGTAGTAATTAGATCCTTCTCAAGAATATTTCAACTCTTTTATGTAAGATATTTCTACTGTTCGGGTCGATCCTCATGAATAAGGATACTAAATCATACCATTTTCGAATCTGAGGCATCCAGAAATTATATAGGGTATGTCAACATTTTAGAATTGTGTTCCATGGATTTTGGTTTGATTTCCATCCCTTAAATATCGTATGAGGCATCGTGGTTTTGTATAGGGTAATACTGTAGATTAACATCAAGAACTAGGAACATTAGTGTAGGATATACCTTCATCTTCCAATTATTTTCTACCATATATATCTATTTTTGAGGGAATACTAGATTTCTAGTTGTTCAAGCGAAATTAATGGGGCTTATTCCCAAAAAGGAGGAAACTATGAGAATATCATGGTGATATAACCATATGTAACATATGATTTTACAATTAATCTATGGTTGTTCCTAGAGATAGATGGTCTATCCATCACTGCACATCCAATAAGGATAGGAATCAAGCCTTATATAGTTTTGTATGGTAGAGCTTTTAGATTTATGCAACACCAGAGATGGTGAAAACCATGTGAATAATGGGTGCATGCATATAGTTTAGGTTCACAATGCCTTGATCTAGTCTTCTTGTTTGAGTTCATGGAGCTTAGTGAAAATGAAAATAGTTTATATTCTTGATGATTTGAGTATACATAGGATCTTTAAGGACGATAATGCAGTGAAAAATGCTTAAAACCCATGTGAATGGATACCAGGATGTCCTATAACAAATTAAGTGATCTTGAAGATGGTTGATCAATGTTTAATGTCATACCTCTTGGATGACAGAAAACAATTTACATTCATGATTCATGGGATACTGAAACAGGTATATTTTGAAAAAAAATTCAATTCATGAATGAGGTTGAATTTGATTTGAATTGAGGGCAGGACATCCCACGCACCACACAAATACCTCAGAAAAAAATTCCATATCATATAATGTTATAATGATCAGACCGAGATGAATGTAGATGATATTTTAAATTCATGATGCTTGGAATATGTGTAATTTGGTTTCACAGTAATATATGTGTCATAGAAGTGGTAAAACTTATTGTAAATGGACCCAAATAGTCTTATATACCATGTTCACACCTTGAGATGGACTACACACAAGTTAAAGTCATAATGTTGTGTGTGTAAATGGGACTAAGGGGATGTAGGGTTGAAATATATTTATCTAGACCTATAAATGAGAGGTATAGGAATTACAACGTATCCCATGAAAATGGTAGTCAATCCACACATGGTTCAAAATTATGTAATAGTAGGATTTCAATTCCAAAATTGGGGGAAATCCTCTCTCGTGAGGGAATCCCAAATTTATGACATGGGTAATGCTAGAGTTTAGCATCGTGTTATATGGATGATGGTTTAGTTCGTCTCATATCATATGATTCATATTGATTCCAAGTGGGGTGATTTTTTAGACAATATCATACATATATTATGAGGCACCATGGTTATAAAAATTGTAAGACCTTTCATATCATCCCATAGTTATCATATGAGTCATCTTAATTTTATATCGAGTAAGATAATTATTTAATTTTGTGTGCCTAGGATGTCAATATCTATAGTTTAAAGTCATTAAACTCAAACAATATTGGTAGAAAATAGTTATTTTCATAATTCATGGAATATGACTCCTTTTTTATGTTCAAAGATTTTAGATTAAGGATATTTTTAAGGTCTTGTTGCTTTGACCAGTTATGAATATTTTAAGGTCATACTAGCTTGACCATGGGGATTTTGGTAGTTTAGGGTCATAAATTTTGGAACATTTGTGAATATTTTATATTCATAATTCTTGGAACCATGAAAATATTTTTAGGTTTTCTTTCTTGGACCATGGGTATCCTCATGTGAAGTACTACTTCAGAAACATCACATTGGTGGGAGGTGTGATACGATCTCTATATATGGTGATCAAAGAGTATACCCTGTTGGAATATACCTTATGAATGAGGTAAGGTCATTCCCACTTGGGCACCAACTTCGGTTTATTTATTTGGATATCATCCTTGTTCTGAGATCCAGTACCATGTCACCGTATTGTATGGAGCAGAGGAAACCATATTTTTGAATTATATTTTCATCTAGTTTTGGTTTCTCTTTAGATTGGGAAATGCTTGGAAGTTGTTCTCTATGAGGGATTCCAAATCATCCAAGTGATCTTCTTTCATTCTTTCTAGACTATTGTTGTTGTATAAATCTATTTAGATCTATGGTATCTAATCCTCAATGGGAATGACTTACTTGGTTTCACATACTAGGGATATGAGGTCACTAGGGTGGAATTAAGAGTCATCATCCAATAGGTATAGAGGAAATTCAAGATATTATTAGGACGACTCTTATTTTTTATAACCCAATGTTTTCTATAGGATAATAGATTGTTTCTTATTTCATTCTTCTATCTACACATTTTCCTATGAATTCTAGTAAGTAGTAACGTTGTACCAGATTTTTTACTTCGTGTAAAATTTCATTAAATCCTAATCCTAAAAGTTAGTGCCTTATTATTTGAGAATGAAATGAAGAAATCCAAATTGATATATGGTGTGGTAGATCAAAAACATGATAAAAAACATAGATTTAACATCATTGACGATAACTACTTCTTCCCACTTGGAGAAGAATACCATTTCGGTTAGAATAAACTATAACAGGATATATTTTTCTAGTGGGTATGGCCCTATGATATGAGACCCCATAGTGTAAAAGGAAAATATTACATGGTGGTGTGGAGGATCTATAATGGTTGATGTAAAATAATTTAATGTCTCTAACACCCATGAAAACTCTGAGAAAAAATGGTGTAGTTATGGAGCATGGAGGGCTAAATGTATCCCAATAATAGTATCTGTTGAGAGTGCTTCAGTCCCACATGATGGGTGAATTTAGACCCAACATTGACCTCCAAAATAACCTGAGGTATCCCATATATTTGGTTGTAATATACGATAATTTCATTAAACCCAGATCTTTTGAGGGTGGCATTAATTTATTCATACTCTGGAGTGTAAACGGCAAGGCTTACCGGTGGATTCACTTATGCTCAGTTCAGTCGCGATAGAGAGTACCATGCTAGGGATACTCGATATAGGGAGAGATCTAATAGTTTATTTCCTCTACTATGGGGTGAATTTAGGGTCATAGAATATAATCACTAAAGGAAAGTTGGTTTAGGTTCTTGTTATCATCATCTCAAATGGAATGGGGACAATGACCCTTGGATAGGCCACATGGATGATCAAATCATAATTTTCAGGATCATATAAGAATGTGGCTAAACTTTTCAAGTGTTCAGCTCAACCATTATATAACATGGGAATTTTATTCACCTCCATCATAGAAGGGAATTGTACCATTAGTTGGTGGGTATGATCCAGTAGGGACATGAGTCTTTCATCATAACAATGCGGTCACCATTAATATATTTGAGGGCTAACTTGGATTCTCCCTTCATATCCATTTGGGGGAAATAAATATCATCTGATAAATGATGACCAGTAATGAGAGCCTAATAATTTGCCTCATCATCAGTGAAACCTTATAAAAATAGGAAAAAGTATGATTGGACGTCTTATGTTGGTGTGATAAAGACAACCACCTGGCCTACTCAATTAAGATTGGAATTATTAAGAATTATTTCAGTCGATCTTTGAAAATCACCATCAAAATATGTTTTCTAATACTCTTTGACGTGATCCACTAAGAGGGTAGCCTCATTTGGGAAATCAACATTCAGGGGTAGTTCTTCAGGGGTGGATGTGTGTCCATGAAGTCTTCTATTTCCTAGAACTTGACAACCATATATGGGATGAACCTAATGTTGAAATACTAGAGGATCACCTCCCAAAACAACATTCATCCAATAAACATAGGGTAATTGAAGATATACTTTAGGATTTTTACTTGTGTCACCAATTAGGTCTCATGATTCTATATATAATATCACAACTTCTACACTGTAAAAACTATTGAGAGGAAACTCTTATCTATAGGGGGGTATCTATTCTATATATTGAGGAGCATCTGACTATGATATTATAAACAATTTTCTATTACCTATTTGTTTTTTTGGGTTAGATGGGTTACAAGGGATCATTCCAAGGAAGTCCCATAAATGAACAATGTCTTTCCTAAAATGGAAGAAATCAAAACTGACAGTTGTAAAAGATAATGCTTAATGTTATCAATAATCGATATGGAACTCCTCATCCAATTTTTTAATAGGTACTTTATTCATTGGACACTAGAGTATCTTACACTATCCAACTAGATTCACATTAAATTAGTTTATATAGGTGAATAGACCTTGGAGGCCCCACAAATCTTAGAGATTCCATGGGGGAGGAATATGATTGATGGACTTGATCATCTCTGGGTCAATCTCGATGACCATATATCTTATAGTAAAGTGGAGAAACCTAATAGAGGTAACCCTGAATGTGAACTTCAGGGAGTTTATCTTAAAGTGTATGAAATATAGGAAGATAAACAATTTCTCAAGATCCTTGAGATGGTCCAAATATGGTAGGATTTTTCCACCAAATAATCCTAGTAGAATTCCACAAATTTCATGATAATTGGCTTGAAGATGTGGTGCATGGACAATTGATAAGTGGATTATGCCTTATTCTATCCCATAAGAATCAATTAAAAGTAGAAATTCCCCTATGGAACCATAATTATGGGAGAATCTACATCCTTGGGGGCCATCCATGTCTGATTATACCTGGAGTATCCATCCATAAAAGATAGTGCCTGAAACCCTGTTATAGCATTGATTAATATCTTTTTCATTGGAAGGGAAAAACAATACTTTAGATAATGGTGGTTGAGTTATAAAAAGTCAATATTGATGATTACTTAATATCTTTTGAAACAATACATATAATGTTAAGTCATTTTCTAGATTATTTATCTAATGTATGTTTATCTGCCTCAGGATGGATAGATACTGGATGTACAACATTGATCGGATCACTGATGAATTTCAGAAGGAGTTACAATATTTTTTGGACTTTGCATTCACTAATGATTCAGATGGCGGGTTGATTCGATGGCCGTGTTTTGATTGTGTTGGAAGACCTTGGTTAACTCGTGAGGAAGTGAGTTACCATATCACTAAAAGTGGTTTCCAAAAAAATTATCATGTGTGGTATCACAATGGAGAAAAAGATCAAGTGTTGAATGCCATCAATTCAACGGAAAAGATTGGTATGAAAAATTTTATTTCTGATCGGTTTCCTTTTGTTTCTGAAGCTAGCTCCTCATGTAGACCAGTGCAAGAGGAAATGAATACTGGAACACAATTCTCATCTATTAATCAGGATGATGACGTTGAGAGTGTTAGAAAGTTGATGGAAGATGCAAATACCCCAGTATATCAAGCATGTGGAAAAATGAGAAAACTTGAGTTTTTAATGCGATTATATCATGGGAAAACAATGTATGGATTTACTAATATTGCGGTCGACTATCTCCTTACATTTATTAAGGATTTACTGCCTGATGATGCATGTATTCTAGAAAATGATTCCATGGCATCAAAGTTGGTTGACAAATTTGGATTTTCATCTAGTAAGATTCATTCTTGTCTCAAAGACTGTTGTTTGTTCTGGAAGGAGAATGCAAACTTGATTCAGTGAAAACAGTGTGGCACATCAAGGTGGAAGACTAATAAAGACGGATCTCAATCTCGCATACCATAGAAAGTGATGTGGCACTTCCCTTTAATTCCCAGGATTCAAAAATTTTTTATGTCAAAACAAATGGCAAAGAATATGAGATGGCATGCAGATGAAAGAAATAAGGATAACAATGAAATAGTGTATCCTGCAGATGGGTTGTCTTGGAAGAAATTTGATAGGTTACATCCTGATTTTGCAGCCGACCCACGAAATGTTAGATTGGGATTATCCTGTGATGGTTTCAACCCATTTCGCCAAATGCATACTGCACACAGTACTTGGCCTGTTTTCATTCACATTTATAACTTTCCTTCATGGATGTGTATGAAGAAGCCGTGCACTATCCTGAGTATATTGATATCTGGACCCAGTGATCCTGGAAATGATATTGATATATACTTGTAGCCATTAATAGAGGAGTTAAATGAGCTTTGGATTGTTGCTGCACAAGCGTATGATGCATTCAGAAAGGAGTACTTTATGTTTCATGCAGCTTTATTATGGACGATAAATGATTTCCCTGCCTATAGAATGATTTCTGGTTGGAGTACTAAAGGGAAATTATCCTGTCCTATTTGTATGAAAAATACACATTTCCGAAGATTAAAGTTTCGACAAACTTTCAGCTTCATAGGGCATCAACGTTTTCTACCAATGGATCATCCATACAGGAAAAATCGGAGACAGTTTGATAATGCCATCGAGATAGATGAGACACCTCAATGAATGTCAGGGAATGATATTGTTAAATAACTTGATGATTTGAATTATGTTCTTGGAAAAAGTCAATCAAATATCAGAAAGAGAAAGCATGCTAATTCGAATTCCAACAGCAATTGGAGAAAGAAAAGCATATTCTTTGATTTTCCGTATTGGTCATCAAATTTATTACGTCATTGTTTGGATGTAATGCATATCGAGAAAAACATTTGTGAGATGTTACTTGCTACTATTTTAAATGTCAAAGGCAAAACAAAAGGCGATTTGCGGTGTCGTCATGATTTGATGGATTGGGGTATAAGAGTAAGACTTCATCCTGAGTTAATTGGTCAAAATAAGTGGAAAGTCCCTGTTGCCTGTTATTCGATGACAAATGTGGAGAAAAAACAATTTCTTCAAGTCTTGGAAAGTTTGAAGGTTCCGGATGGTTATTCAAGTAATATTTCAAAAAGGGTGAATACACAAGATGTGAAACTCAAATCTCTTAAAACCCATGATTACCATGTCTTGTTACATGAGTTGATTCCCATTTCCATTCTTCATTTACTTTCACATAATGTTAGAGTTGCGGTGATTAAGTTATGTCAATTTTATTGAGATCTTTGTGCCAAAAGATTGAGCAGAAGTGTTGTTCAGAAATTGCAGAGAGATGCACTGATTATTCTTTGTGACTTGGAGAAAATTTTCCCACCATCTTTTTTCACAATTATGTTACATTTGACTGTGCATCTTCCCAAGGAAGTTCTCTTTGGTGGTCCTGTTTCAAGTCGGTGGATGTATCCTACCGAAAGAATGATGTTTACATTGAAATCTTATGTGAGAAATAAATATCATCCTAAAGGCTCTATTGTGAAATGCTATTTTGCACAAGAATGCATGTATTTCTGTTCATCGTACCTAGCTAACGTCACTACGAGGTCTAATCGACTAATGAGAAATGAAGATGAGCAATATGATCCCATTGAGCCTTCATTTCCTTTAATGCCCCAAACAGGGGGGATATCTGGATCGTACTCATTGTGTACTTTAAGCAGGGAAGAGTGGGAAATGGCACATCACATAGTATTATTCAACGGTGGTGTGCTTGATGATTATATGAAGTAAGTAAACTAATAAATATGTATTTTTTTCATTGTGTGATTTCTTTATATCTTGTGACATTTTAATGCTTTCATATCTGTAGAGAACATTTTGAAATTATAAAAAAGATACACCGCTCTCTATCTATTAAGAGGAAGGAACTGTTGCACAGCAAAGAATTTGCTGCCTGGTTAAAGTCAAAGGTAATAGATTTCTTTTTCTTCTTCTCATAACATAATCACATGTCTCTGTTTAATATTCTATGTTGGTATCTTTTAGGTTTTAACTCTACCAATGATTGAAGTATCAGATGAAATAAAAGCATTGTCCTTTGGTCCAAACGATGTGGTGCGTGATTGTAAGTCAATGGTTGTCAATGGATATAAATTTGTTATAAATAGTTGTGCAAAAAAAATGGCAACACAGCATGACGGTGTCACGATAAGTGCCACAACAAATTGTTATGCGAGTGCATCGGACAGACAGCCTCGATCAGAAAATATATCATATTACGGTGTTGTTGAAAGAATCATTTTATTAGATTACTATGCACATGGTCGTGTCGCAATAATGAAATGAAAGTGGTTTGATTCAATGACATGACAAGGAATGCATATTGTGAACCAGAAATTGTCACAGACCCTACATAGCGTTGACACATTTGTAAGTATTTACCTGATATTATCGCAATATTTTATGTGTTTTTTTAACTTTCATATATGATATCAAAATAACTAGTATATTTTATACCATTATTGAATATAAAACTATTAATAGCCTCACCAATTTATGTTTAACCACTTCTCTAGTAAATCTTGAACATAGAAAAGTCTTGATATTTTATCAATATAAATATCACACATGAAAATGTATCTCATTGTTTTATGATACAATTGTATTATTTATCATTTTGCATTATTTCTATTTATTTGAGAATATTTTTTTAATTTTCCAGGTCAAAATGTCTGATTATGATGATACTAGAAGGAGTAGAAGAATACTGAGAAAAGAACAACGTAGGTCTCCTCCTAGAAACAATGTAAGTACAAATTATGTTTGAATATTATGGTCTTTCATATTATTTATCTTGTTATCGTTCATTTTATTTTATCATCTATGTTATTTTAGAGTGCATCGTTGAGGAGACGCTTGGATTATGCCACTGAGGATGATATTGTGGCGGGGGGTACTAATTCTACAGGCCAGCCTACTACTACGCCGCTTGAGACACTAGGAGGCCATCCTCCCATTATGCCACCTCCATATTATCCATACCCACCTTTTCCGTATCCCTTTTTTCCCGCACCCACATCGGATGGTAGTTCTCAGACTCCCATCCCTCAGTTTCCATTCCCACCATCCACTGTACAGGGTACTGTGCCCCCATATATCCCACCGCCATATCCATATCCATATCCACCCTCATCTGTACAGGGTTATCCATCGGGTTTTCTGCCTCCATCAGTACACTTTGCATCTACTATACATAGTACTCCTGTAGATATCTCACCTACCATGGAGGCTTCCCCCCCTCCATATGCATCACTTCAGGGGTCAGCAGATCCCCCATATATTGGTATTTGTTTAAACATTACTGTTACTGATTAATGACAAATTCATATATATTATTTTCTTTTATTTTGGTTTCATGATTAGCTCCAGCCTCTACCAGATGACGAGGCTGCACAAAAATGCGTGAGGTTTGGAATCGGAACACAAAAATCATAGTTGATTATAATGAGGACAATGCTATAATTAATAAAAATTGCACGGAATGTAAAAGTTTTATGGGAACACTTTCTAGACACAACAATATCATTCCGGTTCAACCGATAAGTTGGAATGCAGTTGGAAAACAAATAAAGGACAAAGCCTGGGCAGAGATTTGGGTAAGTAATGTTAATCACCTTTTATATATATATATAAATTTATAATATTTTCTTAACAAATATTATGTCCATTGCAGCTTCGATATAATTTTCCCGATGGACAAAATGCAAAGGCTGTAAGGATAATGGATTTAGGTGAAATGTGGCGAGCCTACAAGTATGATTTATATCTTGGGTGGAAAAATAGAGTTGGTACAGAGCTTGAAGAAGTACCGGTGATTCAAGATTTCCCAATATCACAATATAAAGAGATGATCAACTATTGGAAGAGTTCAACGTTTAAGGTGTTTGTTAAAATTATATATATATTCATTTATTTATTTAAAAACGATTTTAAATTACTCGTTTTATTTATGTTAATGAATTTATATAATTATTTGTTTATAGGAGAAATCAAATAGAAATAAAAATAACAAGAGTGCAATGAAACACATTTATACTCGCGGACACACTTCATTACCAGATCATGAGCAGACGCAGGTAATTTAACATTTAAAATATTTAGCTTTGTTTTATGTAATTTTTTTAACTTCAAATTTTGATTTATTTCTTTGTTTTTTTCCAGAAAAAGGCATCGAATATTGAGGGTCGTGTTCCTCGCTCAACTTTGTTTTGTACAAGCTAGAAAAAGAAAGATGGTACTGTGCCAAATCCCGACACCGAGAAGGCGATTGTAAGTATATTTCAATTTCTTTGATTTTTACTGAATTTAATTCCTTATATTATTTTATCATTTTAATTTATGTTATATATCAATCAACAGAATGCTTTAGAGGCATTGGCAGAAAAAGAACCTGACAATTTGGGCCCAAACGATCATCTACATCAGGTATTAGGAGATGAGCATCAGGGTAGAGTGCGTTGTCGACCTGGGAAGAAGATTGTACCATCTCGATACTGGTCTACTAACGTTTTTTCGAGTACCGGTTCTGGTTTTTTCACAGTGGAACAAATGAATGCCACAATCAAAGAAGCAAGTCAAAAATCAGAATAGGCGATAACTGCAAATATGATGAAGTTTATGTCTGCCCTTTCTTCTACACTTCCACCAGAAGCAGCTGCAAAGGTTGATGCATTTTTGATGTCGATGCGTTCTACTAATGTAGATTCTTCTGTTGGAGCCGGAGCCGGACCTAGTGCTGGACCTGGTGCTGGTGCCGGTTCGGATGCAGATGCCGATGCCGATGATGATGTTGGTGGTGTGAGAGGTGGTGACGGTGTTTCTGTAGGAGGTGTGGATGAGGGTTATCATGATTTTGATGATACTGATATTGAGACTCACTTTTGATGTAAATTGTATTTTTGGATTGGTAATGTATGATGAGTTCCATGCATCCGATTACATTTCTTTTTTGATCAATATCATTAATATTTACCATATATTATTGGGAATGAGAATGACTACTAACCTGTATAGTTAGCATCAACCAAACCACAAATAATTTAAGTAGTATCCACATTTGTACCATAGAATAATGATTTGGAATGCATCATATTATTTTACAGTGTGATTTTACATTGAATCTTTTTAGGTTTAAATGGTTTGGAATGCATCATATTCTTTTTATTATCTAAATCCAAACATTCTTAGAGATTTTAGTTATGAAGATGATGATATTGGATCCTCCAACACAAGAACTAGTCCTGGCTACCCCCCAAAAATCTGAGTGTATGTATTCATGTGGGCTGGCATCATTGAAATAAGACATATTTAATGATGATCTAAGTATCTCGTTTGGGAGGGAAACATATATAAGAGTCTCTAAAATAGATTACATCTTAATGGTTATCACAATTATTATCTTAGTACCATTGAATTAGTTGGCATCGTAGTAGTGGAGGCTATAATGGTGGAAGGGGCTTCAATTGGAGTAGAGGTAAACTCTACATTATCATGTGTTAATGCCTCCTAAATCAAGAGGTAATCTATGTGCCTTATAGTGGGACCAATGAATGGAAAATCCATGTGTAGATTAGAAATCTAACACTTACCCTTCATTTGGGAATCTAACTCTATTAGGGGGTCCAGGTGGTGTCCAGGGGTAGGGGGACTAGTAGGGGACTGGCAGGGTGCCTGGCAGGGTGCAGGGTGGGACTGGCAGGGGGCAGGGGGACTAGTAGAGCCTCTTTATCTTACTATGGCCTTTTCTTTTTTTTTTTAATTATTGAATCCAACATTTTTAATTTAGGTTTTATTACTTATTTCTCTCATTTATATCTCTGTTTAATTTGTATACATTTAATTCATTTCTACTTGTTATTGAAATATTTCCATTCAGGGGGGCGGGGTGTCCGACAGGGGGGAGGGGTGTCCTGCAGGGGGGAGGGGTGTCCGGCAGGGGGGAGGGGTGTCCGGCGGGGGGGAGGGGCTGTCCGGCAGGGGGGAGGGCTGTCCCGTAGGGGGGGAGGGGTGTCCCGCAGGGGGGGAGGGATGTCCAGCAGGGGGGAGGGGTGTCCAGCAGGGGGGAGGGGTGTCCAGCAGGGGGGAGGGGTGTCCAGCAGGGGGGAGGGGTGTCCAGGCAGGGGGAGGGGCAACCCTATTAGTATATGTCATGTGTAACCTATAGGGTGAGGTCTGTAATGATGCTCCTAGACATGTTCTGGTTGTGTAAAAAATGTTGGGAACTCTCTATTTTCTATTTCTTGATTCATGTATGTTGGTTGTTGGTACCCCATGTTGATAGGATGTTTCATCTTAATTCTAGTATGACCTCCCTTCGTGAGGATAATTTTAAGTTCATTTTGAGTTGCACACAATTTTTTAGCATGAGTTACGCATAGCCAAGTCTAAACCATGTAGCTCCTTGGTGAAACATGTAGGATCCTTGGGCCAGTGCAGGGGGGCTGGGGAGGGGGGACAAGTGCAGGTGGGCTGGGGTAGCAGGGGGCTGGGGGGGGGGGGGGCTGGTGCAGCTAGGGGCTGGGGTTGGGGGCTGGTGCAGGTGGGCTGCGGGGGGGGGGGGGGGGGGCTGGTGCAGCTAGGGGTTGGGGTTGGGGGCTGGTGCAGGTGGGCTGCGGGGGGGGGGGGGGGGTGGAGGTGGGCTGGGGGGTGGCAGGGGGGATGGGGGTAGCAGGTGGCTGGGGGGGGTGGTGCAGGGGGCTGGGGAGGGTGGGGGAGACTGGTGCAGCTGGGCTGGGGGTGGACTAGTGCAGCTAGGGGCTGGTGTAGGTGGGCTGCGAGGGGGGGGGGGGGGGTTGGTGTAGGTGGGATGGGGGGTGGAAGGGGGCTGGTGCAGCTGGGCTGGGGGTAGCATGGGGCTGGGGGGGGGGGGGGCTGGTGCAGCTAGGGGTTGGGGTTGGGGGCTGGTGCAGGTGGGCTGCGGGGGGGGACTGGTGCAGCTGGGCTGGGGGTAGCAGGTGGCTGGGGGGGCTGGTGCAGGGGGGCTGGGGAGGGTGGGGGGACTGGCACAACAAGAGAGAAAATAAAAAATCTGAATGTGAGGAATTTCTGTGACAGTCAATGCTTTGCACAGGCACATTCAGGTTCACAAGCCCAAGCTTCTTGGAATTTTTGAACCTAAAGCTTCTTTTTCATTAGGCTTTGCTGGACTTAATAAATTTGGTTTTAATTTGGTTACTGCTAGTGGTTCCACTAGTTAGGGAGATCTTTTATGGGTTTTTTTCTCATGATTCATTCGGAAAGGTTGAAGTTATTGCCATTGATGAGCAGATTATCTCCTGAATGTATGTGATTCGATTTCCAGCGTTTCTCTTCCTAAATTTTCTTTAGATCACCATCCAATTCTGGTTAGTTTCAAGAGTAAAGAGCAAAAAATGCCTCTTCCTTTTTGATTCAATAATTCTTGGTCTTTTCATACTAAATGTGACAATCTTATTAAAAGTTTCTGGTTTAGCATGAATTATAGCTGGGGTGAATCGGCCTTCTCTTACAAGTTGAGGTTACTAAAGTCCCAATTGAGAATTTGGAGCAAGGACAATTAGAGTGGGTTGGATAAAGTGATCCGCACTCTCGAGTTGACTCTACAACATATTCAAGATGAAGCTACTAATTCTGATTTTAGTTAGGACATTTCAATAGAATTGGGTGTTATATCCAGGCTTAACTCTCTTATTACAAAGAAGGAAGGTGTTCAAAAGGAAACTTTCAGAATCAAATGGATACAGGATGGGGACATGAACACAAAATTCTTCAACTCTCTTCAATGAATTCAGAGGGCCAACTGGCCTTTATCTTTTCTTAGAACTGGATAATGCATCTTGCATAACAAGGAAGCAATCGCTGAACATGTTGTTGACTATTTCACTAAGCTTTTCAATGGACCTGGAATGGAGGGGACCTTAATGGATGGTATTATTCCTTCGATGGTTTCTGATGAGGATAATCTTTTTCTCACAAGCACCCCCCATGAATTTGAGATTAAGGATGCGGTCTTCAGTCTCAATGCTGGTAGTGCCCCTAGTCTGGATGGATTTGGCAATTATTTTTATTTAAAGTATTGGGAGGAGATTAAAGTGGAAGTTTGTAAGATGGTATCTTCTTTCTTCACCTCAGGGGTGCATCCCCATGGTTTCAATGCCCAATTTATCACTTTGATTCCTAAAGTTGAGAATGCTTGTGAAATTCACCTCTTCAGGTGAAATAACTAGATTGAGTCGAGTGATATTCTTGAGATATTCGATCCAATGAGTAATAAACCTCTATGGGACATTCCATGTTCTTGATTACAAAGTCTTGGAATCAATTTCCGAGTCAGACTCAATCCATAAGCAGATCCATCATGCTGAGGTGAAAAATTAGTTCTTGATTATTGAACAACCTTGAATTCCTTGTAGTACACACAATAAAAAAATGATTCCACTATTTCTAGAAGAAGATTCTATACCTGCTCACTGCATCTATCCTTGGAGACCTGCTCAAGCAACTTGGGTACCTATAGGTGAGTGTTAAATGACATCCCAAATAGAAATCCAGCATATTCCTATAGTTTCTGGTCAAAGTTATATCTCAAAAATAAGTATTGATCATTTTCTCTATCCTGGAAGTAAATAGATCAACCGGAAACAATATGCGACCCTGATTTCTTAAGCTAATCATGAGTTTCAATTTGATTTTTTCATATTTTATAGAGAATAAAAAATCTGGATAAATGTATGAATGGTGATCTAAAGTCTATAAGCTATTTTGGTGGTCTATTTGGGCTATTTCATTCCATCCTGTAGTGAACTCTAGTATTAAACTATCCAATCTGGTTTTTCTTCCATATGATGATGTCATAGTGGGTGGGATGGTTCCATCCATTAATAAAGTATCCGTGGAATCCATCACCACTACTCCCACATTCCAAAAAGATGCCAACTGCAAGTCACCACACATCATGACACAATTCGAGACTACTGAAGATCTTAATGACATAGCCTAAGATATAAGATATTTAGACATATGAAGGCATGTTTATTCATTCATATTCATAGTTGTGGATCCATCATTCCACATACGATCTCCTTAAAAAACATCATTAAAACTGGGATATGAAGACGATTGATGGTAGAAACATTTCAGCTGCACTACAACTGTAGGGTTATGAAAGACTATAGAAAACTGTGAGTAACAGATAAGAGACAATGATGAGGAACTCAAAGACCCGCCACCATAAGGAAGAATATGTTAAATGGTGATTAAATAAGGGATCACATTTACTATGTAGCAAACCAAAAAACCATTATCAATGGAGTGAGTTCCTGCTGCTCGATACACCATATATTAATAAGGTAATTTTACTATTACTACATTATTTCAAGGTATATTTCTCAATTACACTTGACAAGCAGGGGGACAAGCAGGTGGGTGGCAGGGGGCAGGGGGGACTGGCAGGGGGTGGCAGGGGGGACTAGCAGGGGGTGTGGCAGGGGGCAGGGGGGACTGGCAGGGGGCAGGGGGGTGGGCTGGCAGGGGGACAAGCAGGGGGGGCTAGCAGGGGGGTGGCAGGGGGCAGGGGGGACAAGCAGGGGGGGTGGCAGGGGAGACTAGCAGGGGGTAGGGGGCAGGGGGGGCTGGCAGGGGGGTGGCAGGGGGGACTAGCAGGGGGCAGGGGGGACTTGCAGGGGCAAGGGGGCTGGTAGGGGGACAAGCAGGGGGACAAGAAGGTGGGTGGCAGGGGGCAGGGGGGACTGGCGGGGGGGTGGCAGGGGGGACTAGCAGGGGGTGTGGCAGGGGGCAGGGGGGACTGGCAGGGGGTAGGGGGACAAGCAGGGGGGCTGGCAGGGGGGGTGGTAGGGGGCAGAGGGTAGGGGGCAGGGGGACTGGCAGGGGGGTGGCAGGGGGGGACTAGTAGGGGGTGTGGCAGGGGGCATGGGGGACTGGCAGGGGGCAGGGGGGTGGGCTGGAAGGGGGACAAACAGGGGGGCTGGCAGGGGGGTGGCAGGGGGCAGGGGGGTGGGCTGGCAGGGGGACAAGCAGGGGGGGCTGGCAGGGGGGTGGCAGGGGGCAGGGGGGTGGGCTGGCAGGGGGACAAGCAGGGGGGGCTGGCAGGGGGGGTGGCAGGGGGCAGGGGGGTGGGCTGGCAGGGGGACAAGCAGGGGGGGATGGCAGGGGGGACTAGCAGGGGGCAGGGGGGGGGGACTGGCAGGGGGGACTAGCAGGGGGCAGGGGGACTGGCATAGCGATGCAAAGTGGGCTCACGGCCCGCGGGCTTTGTAGGTATGGGGCGGGGCGAGCCTAAAAATTTTGACCGTTTAGAGTTCGGGCCAATGCGGGTTGAGCCCGCGTGGGTGCGGGCTAATGCGGGTTGAGCCCGCGCGGGTGCGGGCTTGCCCGCGGGCCTGATTTAAAAAAATATATATTATTTTTACAATATATGTTTCTTTAACATTTTATTTTTTTTAATAAAAAAATAATGGTTAAACGGTGATATATGATTTCTCACCGTAATGGTCATATTAATTCACCATTTATTCACATGTGAATTTTAAATAGGCATATATTTATTGTTTTAATATGATATTATGTTATTAATATAGTATTTATTAACCATATTTACATGGTGTGTCAACCCATCTCTCAAAAAATGGAACTCATCGCCCCTGCACATGGTTTCAATTCTATAAGAGTTATTATAATCATAATATTTTTTAGGTTGATTTAATTTTTTTATTATTTAATTTAATTTTTTATTAAGAGAATTGGATATAACCTCATGAAAACACTAATAGCTTCCTCTGAAACTAATCTTTACCTGGAGAAACTTCATTCATTCACTGGTTTAGTTGTTCACATCACCACACAACCAACATTATCATTCATTGTTCATCACCGATCACTCACCTACTTTCTATCGCAACAGTTCACCACCACATCAGCATTACCGCATTCCACCATTAACACACACAAAAATGTTCCATCACATTATTTAAAGCTCTAGTTATTGTTAATTCACACTTCTCCCCACAAATACCTTTAAGAATGATAAAAATAGAGTATTTAAATGATTATAAATAGTATTTTTTTTGTAATCGTGGGTAAGCCCGCGGGCAACCCGTGGGCAACCCATGGGTTTATGCGGGGCGGGGCGGGCTTGAAATTTTTTGTTCGCATTATATGCGGGATTTTGCGGACAAACCCGCGTGGGATCAAACCCGTGCGGGCTTGGCCCGCCCCGCCCCGGCCCGCCCGTTTTGCATTACTAGACTGGCAGGGGGGGACTAGCAGGACTGGTAGGACTGGTAGGGGTGTCCAAGGTCTGGGGGGGGGGGGTATGTCCTGGGGTGGGGTCTAGGGGGGTGTCCAGGGGGTGTCCTGGGGTTTAGGGGGGTGTCCAAGGGGTGTGTGCAGGTGGGGGGGGGGGGGGCAGGGGGAGGGGGTGTCTTGGGGTTTAGACTAACTTACTTACATATCATTCTTAAATTTTAGTTCTATATCATGTAGTATAATTATGAGTTCATATTTCCTCATGAACTGAATATTTAGAAGTTAAAAAAAATCTGTATATTTTAGTTGGATTACTATAAAAATAAATATTTATTGTAATCATGAATTGTGCATAAGAAAAATTTATGAATTAAACTACTTTTATAGTTAATTTAGTAGGTTTCATTTGTATTGCAAGCATGCTAACTAAATTAAATTTTGTGTGGTTTTAGATGACTCAATTTGGATAAGTTATATATTGATTTATTAGATTATGATCTATTTTCTTCTATTGGAGTAGTGTCACATCATGCATATATTCATTCCATTCATAATGTCTTTTATTTTTTAATTTTTTCATTTTATGGTTGTGGAAATGAAGGTATTTAAATTATGATCCTTGAAGACAAATATTGAAGTGGATTCACTGGGGCATGAGTTTGACAAAGGATGATTTGGCTTGGAGTTTCTTATAGTTGTGATGTGCTGCTTTGGAAAGGTTGTAGAATCTATGAATTTATTGTGAAGGGTGAACTTGCTGCTTTAATAAGTTTTTTTCATATTCTTCCTGCCTATTTTTTTGATTTGTTTTTTCTTGTGAGCTGAGTTAAAAGTTGAAATGCATCGTAGGTGGGGGGGCAGGGAGGGGGTGTGCAGGTGGGGGGGGGGGGGGTAGGGGGTGTGCTGGTGCAGGGGGGGACTGGTGTGGGGGGGTGTCTGCAAGGCAGTGGGGAGGAGGGCGGGGGGGGGGGGGGGGGGTTTCAAGGCATAGGGGAGGGGTGCAGGAGGTGTTCAGGGGGGTGTCTAGGGGGTGTCCAGGGGGGTGTCCAGGGGGTGTCCAGGGGGGTGTCTAGGGGGGTGTCAGGGGGGTGTCCAGGGGGGTGTCTGGTGGGTGTCAGGGGGGTGTCAGGGGGGTGTCCAGGGGGGTGTCCAGTGGGGTGTCCAGGGGGTGTCCAGGGGGTTGGGGGGGGGGGGTATTTTTTTATGTATGTGCACACCCTATAGCCACGGTTTTTAACCGTGGCTATAGACCTAACTCCACAGTTTCCAACTGTGGCTATAAAGCCTGTCCGGCCTCTAATATAGCCACGGTTGAAACCGTGACATTAAGTATACAGCCACGGTTTGAACCGTGTCTATAAACCTATAGCCACGGTTGAAACCGTGGCTTTAGGTATATAGACAAGGTTTGGAACTGTGCCTATAGGTCTGGGCCTATAGCCACGCCGAACTTAGCTACGGTTCCTCAAACTGTGGCTATTACCTATAGCCACGGTTTGTGGGCCTATAGCCACGGTTTACAACAGTGGCTATAGCCCGAATTTCCAGTAGTGAATTGAAGATTCAATTCATACTATTTAGCCACACCTATATCTTTTCTGGTTCAGAATCACTCTGAAATATGGGTGGATTCTGCTTCCGGAATTGGATAGAATGATCCACTTTTCTTGGATGATCCCTTTTGTTCCCGCTATCCACAACATGAAATGCTTGGAAAATACTCTGAACCAGCTGCTAGTTCACATGTGGATCTGGTGCAACCATAGTCTCAACAGCTTCATCTGGTTGGTTTCTACAATGCCCACCTGGTGACATTTTCTAGAAACACAACAAACACCATAAGTATCACTCTCTATTAATTGAAGTCTTATCATTTCAAATTCTACCACATCATACTATCACAACAATTCTTTCCAAAATCAATCATTTTCAATGTTTAAGCATTTTTGAAAAATTTCTACTTGCCTTTGAAAATCAAACCATTGTCAAAATACCACAACGATGATCTTTTTCAAAAATTTTCATTTAAAAACAACTTTAAAATTTTTCATTAATAAAAAAATGTATCAAATTATTACTCAAAATGAGATGTTCACTCCTAGTGCGAAGTCATTTCTATAATGCATTCCATGTTCGCCTCATTGGCTAAACCTATGATAATGAGATTCCAAAACCTATAAGTGTCTCCACAACACTTATGCACCCAACTCCTTGGTAACTTTAATTTCATCATAAAAATGTTAACTACATCTTTTTATGCTCTACATTTCAATTCTTGACAATCCTACTTGTTTCTTCCAATCCGACATAAGGAATAGACTAGAATGAATTTCAACTCCGAGACTGAAAAAATTGATGACCACTTGTTATTCAAGAAATGAACAAGATGATACCACTTGTAACATCCCTCTACTTCTCATTGGCTTGAGAAGTAAGAGAAACATTACTTGGCCTTAAACGAAATCCCCAAGATGCTAAAGTCTAGAAATAAATTCCAAGGGCTTCATTAACAGTTGGTGGACAATTTTCTCTTTGAAAATAAAACTACCATACAAACATTCCATAACCAAATAAACCACTAAATGATTCATAACATCAATGAAAGACAACTCAAATCATACCATTTATATCAAAATCAAACTGTACAAGAGTACCACAACAGAAGACTACAAAACAACCAAGTGCACAACAAAAGACTACAAAGCCAAAAAAACTCAAAGACAACCAAAACTCTAAATCTCCAACCTACTCCATGCTCCATTCCACAAAATATCCCAAGTATCACTAAGTACCACTAGAGAAGTGTGACACTTTACCTTTTCCCATATCCTGATAAACAACATCTATAAAAGTATCAAAGTGCCAAATTAGGGGTGATTAATGAAACTTAGTAGATTTTACCCAATGACTTTTATACTCACGCCACTGGGATAAAGCATGTTATCATAATTCTATAAAATAGTGTATATAAAACAATTTCTAAAACAATTTATATAAAAATATAAAAAAGTTCCATAGTAAAATAGTTTTATCAAAACAATATCAAATTACAAGGAAAGAAACCAAAAAATAATTTAAAAATATTTCACAAGTTCCATTTTGGAATAATCCATTCCATTCCACATATCCACACATCCAACCATGCATTCAACTTATACCTCCCTATACTCATGATTGGTGATTCAACCTTTCATTAAGTCATCACTTAATGAACCATTTTTGATAGGGTAGATCCCCGACCCTTATCCATCCCACTAATGATGGGGAAGACTTCTTACCCTTATCTATCCCAAATGCACTTGAACACACACAACCATTATTCCAAAAACCAATTCCAAATCAACCTTTTTAATCATTTTAATAAAACTAGAATTTTATTGAAAACCTTTCAAACAAACCATTTCAATAAAGCCAACCCTTTTATTGAAAACATTTTTCTATGAAATAAAACCAAGCAATCATTTTAAGATCAAGTTACCAATTTCAATTTCCAAAAAAATGCCTAATTTATACAATTCTATAAACCACCAATAAATAGGGTTTCCAATAATAAATTCACATAAATTTCAGAACCAATTCCAAGAAAAACAATTAATTTGTAACTAATATTTCATATTATAAATAGAAGAGTCAAGAGTAAAGCCACCTACCCTGGAAAACTTGGTGAAAATGGAAAACGGTATGAAAACATCCACAAAAATGGGTCTAATATTCAAAAAACCACCTTAGATCTCTTCCCCTAATAACAAAAAATCCAAATATAATCATATTTGGAAACAACTACCTTATATCCATCTATAACGGAAATAGATCTAAGAAATTGAGATAGAGAGAGAGGAAGAAGTAGATATAAGGAAAACCAAGGGAAAATACCAAGAACAAAGATTTACCACGAGAATCCAGCTTCAACATACCAAGAGAATCCATCGGATCGCCTCCAGATTGATAGGAGAAGCCTATTAATCCTTAGAGAGGAATAATTACTGAGTTAGGGTCGGTTTGGGAAATAAAAGAGAGGTTAAAACATGATCTTGACCTAGATCCACTTTTTGTGGATCTATTTTTTAAATCATGCACAATTAGTTGCATGATTAGGAAAATCGTACGCTCACTATTTTCCACCCACCGCCTCAAGGATGAACCTCACATGGTTGGATCGCATGGTTTCCAAACCATGCACCAACCATGCCAAAGCCCACTGTCTTAAAAATAATGGTTCCTCCTAAGTAGCCACATGGTTTGGAAAAACCTTGTGCTGCCCGTGTTCCTTCCCCTTAGCCCCTATCTCAAAGTGCATGATTTCTTGTAGGTGTTTCAAAGTTTTCCCAGACCATGCACTAACCGTGTACCCTTAGAAAAGCTCCCAAAATATTCCAAACTTCTTCCAAACTCTCCCAAACTTCACCCAAACAATTTATGTACTTAAAAATCATAAAGAAAGGGTTACTTACTTGAAACTAGGGGTGTTACATGAAAATGTTATATAAAATAATGAAAATAAATCAAAAAATGGTGTGTGAATAATAAAAATTCTCAGACCTAATAAAATATTTTTTGCAAAAAAAGAATATTTTTTCAATATAATCTTATAAAATATTTTTTTTATTTAACGTATTATATTTAAAATAATTATTTTTCAAAAAAATAAATTAATAGATAAGTTATGTAAGGGTAAACATGGTAAACTAAACAAAACTAATATAAACAAACAACTTAAATTATTAGTTATAATACATGTTTTAATAAAGAAAATAAAATTAAAATATCTAACATTTTATGAAATTTAAAAAATTAAATGAGAAATAAACACATGTTACCTGTAATATTAGGAATGCACTAAAGGTTGTTTTCCCAAATTCCTTCATCATGATTGTTCTATATAACACAAACCATTTCTACAAAGTGCTCATCAATATTATCTATTAATCTTTCCATGGAAGTAGGAATCTCATAGAAATCAACATATTTGTCAAGTTTATCATCACCAATATACTATTTTTTTCCTTGTAAAATAATAGACAACTACATATTGGATTGACCAAGAACATAGAAGATTTTTTTTCATGTGTTTCCATTATAAATGGATTATCTGTGTATTTTGATCTATTCAGATTAGTAAGTGTCATTCCAAATTCATCACGTCTGACGCTGTTGTTACCAATAAACCATATGGAATTAAACACTAGAACTTGAAATTTAATTTAATCAACCTCCCATATTTCTTCAATGACTCCATAATATGAACTTGATGTGAAAATTGGGTTTTTTTCTTTAACACTCAAAAAATTCATTTCTTCTATGAACTTCAATACACTACTATTCTAAATTGAACTTATGTTATTCTGATCTTTCATATGAAATGTATATCCATTAATGTTATACCTAGACCATGTTATCAAATTTAAACTTGGACCACCCACTAACCATCTCAATGTTTCTGATGCATCTGATCTACCAAGAACGGTCTCTTTAAACCATGAAAAAAAAGTTTTGTTATACTCATTCAAAATACACACATCTTTCTTCTTTGGATAACATTGTTTCAATACATTAATTTGCAACGTTATATATGGACAAGAATCATCTATGTTATTAAAGATGTATAAATGAACCTTCTTTATCTATTCACTTATCAACGATTTTACTTTCAAGCCACATATCCCCTTTCCCCCATAATTAACTCATTCCTGGAGAGATGGAGGCAAACCAATGTACTCTACTACAGACAAGTAACTTGTACAAAAATTCACAAACTCCTCAGAAATATACTTCTCAACAATGGAGGCTTTAGGTCGATATGGATTCTTAATATACCTCTTCAATATCTTCATATACCTTTCAAAATGATACATCCAACATATATATATAGGTCCTCAAAGCTTTATTTATCGCACCAACTGAACCATTAAATGCACCATGATATCAAAAAAAGGAGGAAAATACATTTCCAATTAACCAAGTATAAAAATTGCTTCATTTTCTAAATTGTTCAAAGAATTCAGATTAACCTTATTACAAATTGAATTGAAGAAATAAAACACCTTCATGATAGTCATTTTGAAATGGATGGGAAATATTCTATGCAATGAAACTAGTAGGAGTTGTTTCATCATGATGTTATAATAATGATATTTCATACATGTCAACTTCAAATCCTTTAAAGTCATTTTTTTTAAATTATAATATTAACCCTATGACACTTTTGATATCATGAAGAAACTGACAAAATCTAATTTTCTCTCTCTTGGATAATGTATGAAAAGACAAGGGCATGAATATTCTCCTTCTATCTTAAGTGGGAACTAACTACAAATATATTCCTTGTATTCAACCCATCTTTAGTCTTTCCTTTAATATCTAATAATCTTACAATCAAGATGTCAAAGATATTCTTCTCTACGTGTATGAAATCAATGTTATGTTTGACCTCATGATATCTGAAATATGATAGCTCAAAAAATATTGGTCGTTTCTTACAAATATTTCTATCATTACCAAATTTATGTGTCTTTCCAAATTTCACATCAAGGTTTCTGACCCTCTCAAAATAATGATCAGTGGATAAAGGTTTTGGAGAAATATCAAATTATTGTGAGCTATTGAATGCATTTTTTAATCTTTTATAAGATTTATCCATAGACAAAAAATTTCAATAACCCATGTGAACTATTTTTCTCCCATGATGCAGTTGATAATATGAAGTCTGTTGTTCAAAAATTAGATACACTTTATTCCCCTAAACACTGTATCCAGAAACATTTCTATACACTGGGAAGTTATTTATAGTGAACATAATCATTGCATTCAGTTGAAAATATTCCATTTTATAAAAATCATACACTCTAAACATAAGATTTTCAAATCATCAATTAATAGTAATAAGAAAACATCAATATCATTTCTGGGCTATTTTGGTCCACAGATCATTAAAATCGACATGAAATATTTTCCCTTCTTACAAAATTTAGGAGATAAGTTGTAAATTACCAATAAAATATGCCATAAACTATGTGTGCACTAATCCTTTCATATGTATTCATTACATCTATCCATAGTCCAAGTTTGAGATTTCTAACTTCATTTCTAAATGTAGGAAACTACTGATCAATTTTATTCCACTGTGGAAAATCAGTTGGATACCATAATTTTCCACCACACATCCACTCATATGCATGTCATCCTAACCTTTTTTCATCATGTGAATTTTCATACAAACATTTAAAATGAGGAATTATAGGAATATATCAAAATGCCTTGGCAAGGGTCTCTTTAACTGCTAAATCAGCATGTAGTTTTTCTTTCAACTTATACCATGACATCACATATTTAGGATAATTTGATAGAAATTTATATTCCTTCCTACACAATCATTCATAAATACATGTAATTTTTTGTACCCTAATCCCATTGGAAATAGTATTTTTTTCACTTTATAATGTGAATCTAGAAGATCATTATCTTTAGAAAGAATATCTTTCAACAATTGTAGAAAATCAGTAAAACTCTTGTCACTCCAACCATGTTTCGACTTCAAGTTAATCAATCATAACACCGATGATAAAACTATAAATTCTGTACAACCTAGATACAATGGGTTTTCAGCATCACCATATAGAAGCTCAATTTTCAGTTCTTTCTCAATTTCCTCTTCTTAAATATCACGAATCATTTCTTCAATTTCATCAGAGTTATCATCTTGTAAAGCATCATCATTAATAAATCTGAAATTATCTCTAGTTTCACCATGCCAAATCCAAGGGCTGTAACTCAGATTAAAACCATGAACAATTAAACGATATTTGTTCTCTTCTCTTTTCAACTTCTTCATATTTAAACATTTTAGGCATGGATAGAAAAAATTGTTGTTGTTTGTAACATTTCATTTAGAAAATTCAAAAAAAAAAACATCAATACCTTCCACATATTCATCACTTATTTGAAGTTTCATAATCCAAATTCGAATCATTATTATCTATAACAAATATAAAAAATAAATATCTTTTCAAAAGAATATAGTGGTGATAAAATTGAGAATAAATTATTCAAGTCAAACTAGGTTCAAATTTATATCAAAGATATCATAATTTGAAAGTAAAAAAACTTTTAAATTTAAAAAATATTCATATTTGAAAAGTATAATTATTAATTCTATAAAATAATCGAATATAAGTTTAAATATAATTGATAAATCAACATTCAACACCCTTTACATTTTTAATCCGAAATACCACTACATATTATTTTCCTTTAAAAAATAAGAAGATATTTGAAAATTTAATAAATTGAATTCTAGTTAAATTCACTATAATATTTAATTTTTAATGTAGGGTCCTTATAAATAAAGTATGTAAGATGCAGAGATCCATTTATGGATTGAACCAGACATCAAGATCATGGATTTTTTTTATGAGTCGATAAGAGAATTTGGTTTCATTATGATTGAAAGCATCCATGTTTCTATAATAAGGTTAGTGGGAGTGCCATAATTTTCCTAGTATTATATGTTGATGACATATTGTTAATGGGAAATGAAGTGAAATTTGTACAATCAGTAAAAAATTGGTTTAATGAATTATTATCTATAAAAGACTTAGGTGAATCATACTTTATTCTATGGATCATGATCTATCAATATTGATCTCAGAGGATTCTTGGGCTAAGTCAAAGTATATATATTAACAAGGTACTCAAATGGTATAATATGAAAAAATTCAAGAGAGGATTGTTACCAGTGTCACATGACATTAATATCTCCAAGAAGATGTGTCCACAGAAATACGATGAGATTCAAAGGATCAGTAGAATCCCGATACTTTAGAAGTGGGATCTATCATGTATGCCATGCTATGTACTAGGTTTGATGTTTCCTTTTCTTTAAGAATAGTGAGTAGATATTTATCTAATCCAGGATAGATGCATTGGGCAGCTGTGAAAACTATTCTAAAGTACTTGATATGTAAAAGGACATGACCCTAGTGTATGGAGGAGATAATAATATGGTTGTGAGGGGATTCAATAATTCTAGCTTCTAGATAGATCAATATGATCTGAAATCGTAACCAGGCTACATCTTTTTCCCAAATGGTGGTGCAGTGATCTAGATGAGCTTGAAAAAGTCCATGGTTGCCGATTCTATAGTAAAATATGAGTATATAGTGGCTTCCAATGTAGCTAATGAAGTAGTTTGGTTAAAAAACTTTATTTCCAATCTTGTCATTGTACCTAGTAGTGCAAACCCTATTACAGTATATTGTGATAATACTATGGTAGTGGTTCTTGCCAATAATCTCAGGTCACACTAGAGAAAAAATCATATATTTCAATAGTTTCATATTTTGAGGGATTTTACTTAGATAGTTGAATTAATAGTTATTATAGTATCCACATAGGATAACGTGGAATACCCCTTACTAAATCCATATCTCAATATAAGCATGATACTCATTTGAGAGCTAACAGGTTGAGAATTGTTAGCATTTGAATCTAGTGTAAGTGAGAGTGTTGTGAGTGGTTGAATTAGACCCAACTCCTTTATGTACTTTTATTACCACTACATGCATACAATTTTATATATATATATATGTGTGTGTGTGTGTTTATAATTACTATAATAGTGTTGATACTTATAAATTATAACATCAAATTGCCCTTTTTAAGTAGTTTTTGACTCTTGTTTTGGTCCCTCTTTGGTTGGGCCTTATATCAAGGTGTTTTAGGTGAAATTTAAAAATTTTTGGAAGCCCATGGTACTCTTCATGGTTGGTACATGGTTAGAAAAAACCATTTGGTTTGTCCTAGTAAACCTTTTATCCAAGGATGATCATTTAGAAGGGGGCACACAATTCTCCCAAACCATGCAGCCACTCTTCAAAACCGTGCACCCTTGGATAGCGAGGGATGTATGGCTGACACACAATTAAAAAAATATTGCAGCAAAACCATGAACTCCATCTAAAATTCCAATGAGGGAACATGGTTATGGAACCCAACTACTATTAAACATGCAACCTCTTTAGTAAACCATGTGTATGATTTTTAATTACCCTGAAATTTTTATTAAAAATATTGAGAATCCCATTTAATATGATAAACAACCCCATTTGACCCTAACATCATCACTTGCTTCTTGAAGGCTATCAAGATGTGAAATTGACTCCTCAAACCCCTTCTATTTCTGAATTAAAGTGTTGGTGATCTTGTTGAATCTTCTTTTAGTAAGTGGATCTCCTCCCTTTTCGTTCTCCTAATATTTGTTTTTATCCTACTTATAGAGTGATAGATCATCATTTTATTGATGAATATAATCTCAATTTTGATGGATCTTGATTGTAGGGTTGTTTCCTTGATCTCCTACACCTTCATTCTTCGTTGGAATATCCCACTGTGGGTGTTGTGTTGATTTGATACCTTGATTAAAGGTAGGTGGTTCCATATGTTTTTCTCTATAATTGAAACCTTAAAGTGCTTGATTGTTTTGAAATGAGGTTTTAATTGATTTAAAAACCTATAATTTAAATGTTTTTATGTGTGATTTTAAATGGTATAAAAATTGATAAAACCCCCCAATTTCAATGATATTGATATTGTGGGATGGATTTATAAAATATGGATTGATTTTAGAAATTTATTTGATTGATTTATTTGATAAATTGAAATGATTGAATGTTGATTCATAAGAAAATTATCTTAAATTAAAATATGATTTGAAAAGGCATTAATTTGATGAAAACCTATGATTTTATTGTGAAATGAAAAGGCATATTGAAAATGAATTTGGGAAATTGAATTATGAATCATGAATTGATTTGAAATGAATGATTTTACCAAGAATAAATGATTTATTGATTAAAGCACATGTGATCCTAGGTAGTTAGTAGGTAATTTGGGATAATCATGCTAGGACTCTGAATCCGTAACAATGGATTGAAGACAATAACTATAACTATACCAATTTTGGCATGATTTCCTATAATGGGATCCCATAATGGGGTGTTGATTCGAGTATGCACACCCGTTTTGATCTATAATGATGATTGAGATATGTGAGGATCCTATGGCTAGAAACTAGTGAACCACAGGGATTATTACATGGTTCTATGATATGTTTTGATTTTATAATTATATGCCATGAATTGTAGAAATATTTTATTCATGAAAACTATTTATATAAATGTTTTATATAAAATTTCATTTAATACTATTTTGATAAATCTGCAATCTCTTTTCAATTTGAAATAATGTTTTGTTAAAAATATGTAAATTCCATGCCATGCATTGTTTTAGTTAAATTGAAATCATAAATAGTTTAATTATTATTGAATTTATTATGGAACAATTAGTGAGATACCACTGGGATTTATAGCTTACACCATACCTTTTCCTTTTTGGAGTTTGTAGATTATATTTTTCAAGGTCCAAGTAAAGGGAAACCACCACTTAAAGGTGGTGGATTTTCTTGATCCTTGGGACCTAGAGTGATGGAGGTGACTGGTGGAGATGTGATACACCAATTACATGGTATATCTGAGATTTTATCTTGGTAGATGCTATGTCCTTGATGATGTAATATTTTTTATTTTGTTTTACCTATTTGTTTCTAGTACTTTCTACTTGCAAAGTGTCGACATACCAAATTGTGCCTTTTATATTCCATTATTTTGTTTAAAAAATCATTACCACTTGATTCTTGTATGATTCCAGGTGATATTCACCAACCCATGGGGATCAGTAATGCCCTTTGGGCCATGTTAGGGTCAGCTTGGGTACCAGGGTACTAGGGTATGTAGGATGGTTTGTGACATGAATCCACTATTTATATGGCAATTTCCTTAGATTATGTGTTATATAAAAAGGTTATAGTATTTACCAACTTTAATAATAACCTAGAGATACTATGAACATAATATTAATCATATATCCTATGTTCTAGATACATCATACTGATGGGACATAGATGATGATTGACTATTAGGTGTTGGGGTCTCATAATCATTGAGACTTCTTATCATGAAGTCTTCACTTGGTGATATTGAGTAGATAAAATCACGAGGATTGACCCACTAATTGGAAAACCACATGTTTCGGGTGTCATTGGTTGTTCCTATCTATGAAAATATGTATTGGTATCTAGACTTGAGATAATTATCAATGAGTACCATTTGATCACATACTTTGATGCAAGGCAAAGACCATGACATTGAATCAGTGGTGAGGTAGCTTGTGTTGGGTGCGTCATTGGCGGTATGACATTAGTTAAATGATCAAGATATAACTTGTCTCTTCTGAGTTGAGGAAGAGATATGTTGTGGGCCCAAGTTGACCAGGATGGTAATACCTTCATTAAATCCATGCCCATGGTACAAGGTAAGTCCGTCCAATAAGTTAATGAAATATATAAAGCATCAAAAGGATGGGGACATAAGTGCATATCCTACTTTATGAGATATATCTAGACAAAGTGATTACATTACACATAACATGTTCATAGGAGGTAGTCATAGCTATGAAATTCTTGATCTACTTAGGGTCCATGATGGGTTACTAGAATCCACTATTGGTCAATGGATTGGTCTCACTGCTATCAATATAAGGACCCAGAGGGTCACACATTAAGTGTATCCACAAGTTCTACTTATTTGGATGAATATGATTTTAGGATGAAGTGGAACCCACGTGTGGGGGCTGGTGAATGTTAGAGTGTGATCGATCATAAATAAAATAATTCAATTATATTATTAAAGTTTAGAATAATGATTATTTAATTTATTTCTCAAGGTATTCACAAGTTGTTTGATCATGAAAGTGAACATGATAAAATATATTTTTTTCAATGGAACATAACACATTCAAGGTTAGTTAAATTTTTTGGGGAGCATAAGGTCCAAGATAATGGTTCATATTTTATCACGTAAAATTTTAAAGTGTTAAAAGTGAGTGATAAAATATTTTTGACATTTATGACAAGTTTATTAAGTCATAAGTGTGTGAAAAGTTATAAAATGAAGGTTATTACTTTATAGGGACCAAAGTGAAATTTTGAAAAGTACAACCTAAGTATAAAAGCTAATTTTATCTTCTTAAATAGTAATATCCACAATTTGGAATAATTTAGAGATAGAATCTCTACTCTCCTCTTCTATAAATCTCTTAGAGAGAGATTATTAAGGAAGAATAAGGTTGGATCGATCCCGATTTCTCGATCGATTCTATGTTCCTCATGTTACTGAAGGGATATCATAAATATCTTAAATTTACCATGATAGAACCTAGGAATCATAGATTTATGATCTAGGTGATGTGGTGCATGTGTGTATGATCTATTGTATTCCTATATTTGTGTGTTTGAGGCACTACATGCTGATGTTGAGTGAATGAAATCACCGACTTCAAAAAAAGGGTACCATTCACATTTTCATTTGATTTTATTTTTTGTGATTAAATTTAAATCCATGCGATCCTTTAAGAAATTTGGGAGATGAGTTTTTTTGGATTCAATGTTTTTAACATGAATCCAAGCCCAACATTTTAAATTTCACATTTTTCACACTTCTACTACACCCCAGGTTCCTTTATCTTCCACCTCAAATAGTTGATACTACCAATATTGGAACCTACATAGTATTATCGCTATGATGTAGCAGTTGTATGCATTGTATACTTCAAATACAACCATATTGGATCACACAATCACATAAGGGTAATTACTGCTGTGTAAGGGTAGATCACCTATCCTTTGATAGTTTGAAATAATTTTCCTAGGGAATAGAAACTGATTTTTCTTCCATCATACTAAATCATATAAAAAAATTTCCAACATAGTAATCCTATGATAATATAAAGGTTCCTACCATGAGGTCTCTCTTGATCTTCATCCCCAAAATATTTCCAACATCTCTAAGATATTTCATCTCTAACTCCTCAGCTAGCCACCCTTTCATCTAATCAATCCTCTACATACATGATCATGCGATGAGTATTTTTTCCACATATAAAAATAATATAATGTATCCATAATCAAAAGACTTGAAATAGTATCATTGATTCATTCCACACCATTTTTATGAATTTTTTATCATGAATGAATCAAAATTATTTTTCCATTGCTTGGGTGCCTACTTTAACCCATGTAAGCTCTTCTAGAGTTTAAAAACCCGGTCTTAATTCCCTAAATCAATGTATCCATTTGGGGTTTTCATGTAAATATCCTCCTCTAGATCTCTATGAAGGAAATCTATCTTCACATTAATATTCTCAATATGTAAGTCTTTTGATGCAATAATACTGATAACTACATGGATTTTGGTAAGCTTACCTATAGGTGAGAAAATTTTAGTAAAGTTCACACCTTCCTTTTATTGAAATACTTTCACCACTATCCTTGAATTTTACCTACTCTTACCATCATATTATTATTTGACATGATACACCCATTTTTTTTAGTAATTTTATCTTTCCTTGTAAAATAGATGTCAACTCCCAAGTATTGTTATCATGAAATGAATAAATCTCCTCCTTTATAGCGAGCTCCCACTTGTTTGAATCCTTCAACTACATTGCTTCTTCAAAACATTATGGTTCTACTAAATTAGTCAATAATAGATAATATATAGATTATGAGTACCCTTGTATAGTTCTTATCACCCTTGTTGATCTCCTCAACTCCACTTTAGGAGTAGGCTACATTGGTTTTGGTGTCACATGCTCAAGTAAACCTCCAAGATCTATTTTATCATGGCACTCTAATTATTTATTCCCAATATAAACTTAAAATTCATGATAGTACTTGTATGAGACACCTTCATTAAATATCATGTTATGGATTATAACGATCATCTTGTTCTTATATTCCCAAAAGAAATAACCAAAATCCTTAGCACCATAGCCAAAAAATAAACATGATTTGGACTTAGCATCAAGATTTTCCCTTGCATATACATTTATATATACACATTCCAATCATCCAAAAACTCATAAATGTGAGAGTCTTACCACCATTCTAAACTATAGATCCTTGGGTAGACATTCTTCCATTGGTATAGATGGACTCATGTTGATGAGATATGATTCCATGTTCACTAACTCATCCCAAAAAGTCTTGAGTAACCCTAAGTATATCCTTATACTCTTAGAACATTCATTTAGTGTCCTATTCATCCTTTCAGCCAAATCATTTTATTTTGATGTACCTTGAAGTGTATTCTACCACTAAATCCCATTATTATAACAGAATTCCTTGATCTCCTAACTATAATACTCTCCTCCATTATCATACCCCAAAAATTTCATCTTTGACCGTGACTTATTATACACCATGGTATTACACCTCTGAAACATATTAAACACATCAAATTTTCTTTTCAAAAAGTAATCCCATACCTTCCTTATTGAGTCATTAATAAATGTCACATAATATTATGACCCTCTAAGGGAATAAACTATTAAATCTCCCAAACATCAGTGTTCATATACTTTAGCTTTATAACCTTTGATGTTCTATCTCCTTTTACAAATGATACCTTCTTATACTTACCAAAGATACAATATCCACACAATCCAACCTCAACTAAATTTACCTCTAGCAACATTACTTTTGTTTCTAGCACCTTCACCCCCTTCCCACTCATTTGGCATAACCTGTAGTGCCATGATTATTAATCCCCTATAGAATTTATTAATGAAATCATTCACATGAAAGTTTATATCATGTTGGATATAGTTCCATTATTTACTCCCTGATCTATGACCACAACTACCTTAGAAATATTCCATGCACCACCGATGAATGTGATGCTAAAACCTATATCATAATTCTACCCAACAAAAATAATATTTATTCTTATTATAGTGATATAAATTACATTATAAAAAAATAGAAAACTCCCACTATTGGTTTTAATTCGTGCATCTCCCTTCCACACAATCTATAAGGGTTCATCATCTAAAAGATGTACCTTGAAAACATTTACAGGAACACAATTATTTAGGAAACCCTTCTCTAAAGTGGAATTGAAAGACACCCTTAAGTCTAAAATCTAAGACCCCATAGGGTTGTCCATGATCAACATCAACAAATCATCAGTTCCTTCAACAACCATGTTTTCTATATTAGTTCTAGGAATCTTCCATTTTTCTGTACACTCCTTAACATATCCTTTATTCCTAGAAATTTAGTAGGTAGGACTGATCCCCTTTTCCTTATCTTAGCTCTTTCCTATGAATTTTGACCATCCTCTATAATTATCTTATTGCATGTATTTGCCTATTCTTTACTCATTCAGAGAATAACTAGTGAATCTTCCCAATTCTCATCTTTTAATATCTTCACCAAGGATTAGGTCTTACACATCCTTCATATTCATCTTTATATTCCTTGAAGAACTGATCACTTCTGTTACAATAACTTCCCAACTATCAGGTAATGAAGACAGTAAAACCAATGCACATACCTCATGACCAAGCATAATTTTCACTAATATAAACTGACTTATTATGGAGTTTAATTCATTAATGTGATCAATAATAATATTCCCTTCAATAATTTTTAGTTTTAACATTCATCACATAAGGTACAATTTGTTAGACACATAAGGATTATTGTATATATTCATGAGATCTTTCATCATCCCTAACACTATCTTATCCTATATAATGTATAATGCCATATTTTTTCCCAACATAAGGTGTAAAACACCTAGAACCTATCAATCAAGTATCTCCCACTCCATCTTCTCTATATTCATTTGTTTTTCACCAAGAATCATAAAGTGTATCTTTTTTTAAATAAAGACAATCATTGATTTTCATCCTCTAGTAACCGAAATAAGTTCCACCAAAGCAATAAATATTCACATTTCCTTATTTCATAAGCACTTTTTAATTAGAGAAAACTAGAACACAATATTTTGAACTCAAACTCTGATACTAGTTATTACTAAAATGCCGAGAGTTTTAGTGATATAATGGTTTGAAGATGAAGAAAAGAAAGAAAAAAGAGTGAGAAGAAGATCAGAGTTCATAATGATTAATGTGGTTTATAAAATGATCCCTACATCCATGGATAAGTATAAATTTCACTATGATTAGGTGTATAATTATAGGGAAATTCTAGAGATTTAAACACACAAATAGAAACTGTAGGTCAAATGAAATCATAAAGAAGATGATGAAACTATCACACCAACTACATAGTGAGTATACTATGCTACAATGATCGGTGGATGTAAGTCCATGGAGATAAATTACATCTATCTCTAAAGACATAGATACTACAATAACTATGCCAAAAGTATACACTACTATTGTTACCTGTCGATGTTTCATGGTCATCTCTACTATAGTCTGGTCAGAGTTGCTATAGTGCTTAAAATACGGCCTTCCCTATGGGTGGATTGGATGACTACCCCTCATGGGGTGGATAAGTGTCTTTCTTCCCATGGGTTGAGGGCTGTCCCATGTTGGCCATTTTATGCTATGTCCCCCAACCTCTAATATTTTATTTTCCAAAATCTAACCTATACAACATATAGAAAACTATTAAACAAATCAAATAAAATAAAAAAAATTATTCTATTTTACAATAATAGAAAAAAAATTTAATTACCCAAATAAAAGATACTTAAATTAAAAATTTTCACGATTAATCAATTAGATTTTAAATTAAATGAAATTAAAGTTAAATTTTTTTATACAAAATAAGAACTCATAAAACCCCCCACACTTAAACAATTCTTTTCCTTAATCATATATCTTCACTAAGAATGTAAAATAAAATCACATGCTACCAATATTTAAAATGCAAAAATTGACTAACTAAAAAATTATCAGTGGGGGAAAGATAAATTTCATGGCGCGGATAAGAAAAATGATTCCAACTCCTCACTAGACACAATATAAATGATTTTTCCATGAAAATTGCTGGAGCCTCTCATTTTTCCATTCAATCTTCTTAATTTATCATTATTAAAATATCAATTATGATATAACTTACCACTATTTTTTCCTCTCATAACTCAAGGTAAAATGAATATGTATTTTTCCTCATACCTTGAGTATATGTACCAAACATGCAAACTTGAGTAAGACCTATATTCTTCATATAGTAGAGATAAAAATCAATAAAAATCATGAGGAATTTGAAAATTAGGATCATATGAATATGAGGTTTAAGGAGGGTAGGTCATTAATGAATAAAATAATTTAATATCAAAAATAAGGTTTATCTCTTAGTATAGTGCATGATATTCAAAGTAAAGTACAATGAAATTCTCCTATTAAAAAAGTAACATCACTCACACCCCCAATCTCAAAGCATGTTCATGAAAAATGAAAGCATAATGAATGAGTTACTCATCTTGATTTTTCCTTCTTTTAATTTTTCATTTTTTTGAAATCTAAGATAATATAAGTCTCACATCCATTATCCAACCCAAAATAATAAAAACAATTAGTTAAATGATAGTGATTTTTGACAGTCCATAACTCTACCCATTTTGTTTTTTTCTTTCTTTTTTCTTTTTTTACATAGGGGTAATAGAAAAATACAATGAATGGAGACATGAAACATTTCCCCAAAATCCAATTATAATTACCAAAAAATTTCCCCTCAATAAAGAATATACCTTTTTTCACCATGAATTCCCCCCCCCACACTTAAACTTTGAAAATCATGTAAAATATTAGATTAAGGGTTGGAAAGGATGAAATTGACATGTAGTGTGGACCATTCCTATAAAAGGAAATTCATGGTATCTAAGGGATAAAAGTATCATCAATATAAGATAGGTCTCAAGGATAATGGATAAATCAATAAAACTCCTCTATCATTTTCATACTGAATTTTCACAATCATCGCTTTGACAAGATCAAATTCAAGTCCTAGTAGGTAATAATGTACTGAATTATCTAAAAAAACTTACTAATAAATATTAGAAAATTTTGTCTAGAAACTTATAAATAATAAATGCATATAAAATTGAATACAATCACTCATGGCATGAGTAATAATAAAAAAACAATCCTCATGAACTTATGAAATTTAGAGTAAAAAATATGGAAGCAAATATTTATATATATGTGACTAAAAAGAAAAATAACAATTCATTGAATTCAAATAAATATATTTAACTCTAATTATTCAATCTATAAATATTACTTATTTAATTTTATTAATTTAAAAATTAAAACATGGCATCATGGGGTTCCTAAAAAAAATTCTAATTTTCATTTATAAAAAAATAGTAGAACTAATCTAAGTGTGGGTATGTATTTTTTCTCTTTAAAGATCAAAAATATATTTTAAAAATAGGGGATTAAAAAGGAATACTAAAATTTAAAGCTTACTCCTCTTTATCATGAAATTCTTCCATTTTTCTATTTTCTTATTGCCTTAGGTCCTTGTACCTTGAATCATCATGGGCTTAAAAATATAATACAAATAGTGAAAGTTCATGTCAATTTTCATGAAAGTTCAAAAAATAAAGGTAATGCACCCCTAAACTAGTTCCTAAATAGAATTGAAACAAAATTAAATCCTAAAGACATAAATAATAAAAAAATGAGGTTTTCCTCCTGAAAGTACTTTGGTTATTTTCATTAAGCTCTATGTTACCTCTCAAAGTCAAGTGATTGAGGGTATAAAAGTGGTTACTAGGTCCAGATCTATGAAATTTCAAAGACGTAATTCCTACATGTACATGGGTCCTCTTCCATTTTTAGAAATTAACTTCACTCTTCCTTTGGATAGTTCATTTTCTACTATCATGGGACTAATATAGCAATGTTTAGATCATCTTGAAAAATCAAAGTCCGGTTCAATAACTACATAAACCTTCTATCCTTCCTTGAACTCTTCAAGGAAAATAGTCCCTCCACTATCTCTAACAACTTCTTGTATTTCCTTACCAATTTTTCACCTTATTATTTATTTCCTATAATATCCAAATCACTTCTCTTTTCAAGGATAGTAATGTCCCCAAATCCTTGTAATCTATCCACTCTCAACTCATTTCCCATTTCATCCAAATATTTAATCACCCAATGTATGTTGAACTTCACCTCTTCTATACTAACCCTCAAGATTATATCTCAACTTCAGACATCAATTAGTTCCCTTACCATATCTAGGAATAGTATTCCCAATATTATTGGGGTCTCCTCCTCATCCATGTCCATCACAAGAAAATATACCCAAAAGTAGAATTTTTTAACTTTGACTATGACATCTTCAATTAGTCCTTGGGGAAGTCTCACTATTATAACTTTAAGTTGAAGCATAACTAAATTTGGATTAATATATTTCAATCCTAGGATTTTGAACGTTGAGTATGAAATTATGTTGAAACTTTCACCTAAATCACATAAATCACTACCAAATTCATTAGAACCAATATTAATCATTATAGAAAAACTACATGGATTGATTTTATTCTTTGGTAGGATTATTGATACCACATCTAAACATTACCCTATCAATGGTATTTTTCCCAATTCTTTTAGATTCAATTTGTTTGACACCGGTTCCTTCATAAACTCCCTGTAGGTAGGAATTTTCTCTATTGTCTCAATTAATGGTTTTTTGATATACAATTTTTTAAATATTTCTAGAAACTTGGATCTTTTTTTCATCAAATTTTTCTTTATTTTATCACTTTGGAAATGGTAGTTATGGGTGGTATAGTGGTGGTTCTTCTTCTCAAATTAATTTCTCACATTATTTGTCTTTTTATTTTATTCTTTACACTACTTATCCTTCAATATATCTTCTAACCTCTTTAAATTTTCTTGGGTTATCTTTCCACTTCTTAGGGTAATGGATTTCATCTCACCATGTATTTTAAATTTAGTTTCACTTGGTAGAACTCCCCTCTACCTCTCCTTCAGTTGGTTAGAAATCTAGCATACTTGGATTTCTAGGCTCTTCATTGATTCTCTTTAGTATTATGAGTTATATTTTAATTATATGATGGTCATACCTTAACCGTTATAGTAGGCTATAAACTCCTTGAGTCCAGATCTTATGGTTATCATAAAACATTCCAAGGTATCCTCTAGTGAGTGGAATTAACTTGTAAGAGATGGACCATTGTAATGTAGTTGAAACACTTATGGTCTTGGATTAAATCCTTAGCCTTGATTAATTAATTATTCTTGATTCTGTTTTAGTTTTTATGACTTCTATCCCTATATAAAATTTTGTTGATTATAATCTAAATAATTGAAATATTCACTATTCATACCTTAGGGATTTTGACTGGACATCATTATGTACAATTTTCCTTGCATTGTATTCATTTGGATGAAAACCTAATTGTTTTCCATTATCATTAATCCTTGTACTTGAACTCCATTGGTTTCCCATTGAAAAATTTTCTTGGAATTTTTTCCATCAACTAATATCTCTCTTTAGGTGACTTTATCATAAGCGAACCTCCAATGACAACTTCTAAAATCAAATGGTTTTGTAATGACCCTGACCCTAGTATCCTAGAGCCGGTGCCTCACTTTATTAAATTGGAATAGATACAATATTTTAATCCCAAAGGACTGATCTATTTAGCAGTTTTGGAAGCCATATTATATATAGGAACCTTATCAATCATAAAATACAACATAGAAAATCTTTTGATAATTCCATTATTTTCCTAGATTAACCCTTCTTATCAGTCAAAATACACATCTTGGAATCTTAGGGAAAATAAAACATAAAAAAGGGGTAATCTTAGATGCTCAGTAAGGGTAAGTGTACAATATAAGCTATTATAGATAAATAAGTATAATCCTTAAGGAAAGGTTTATAACTGAAACACAATCCATTTAAACATAATATTTATCATAATATGACTAGAATAAATGAAAATCAAATAATTACATATAAATAATCACATGGATATTTTAATAATCAAATAATCACATGGAATATCAATAAATGATCTCATAATGATGGAATGAATAATTCCAGACATCATAAACATGCCATCAAGGCTCTGGACAATACACTATACATAAACAGGTAAGGTCTCGACCAATACCCAAACTAGTTTATCTCACGAGACCTACTGATGCATCGAGGGGATATAGTGGGATCCACCCATCACTTATTAAGTCCAATGAATTCATCATATGAAAACATAAACAACATAAACATTCATATAGAAAAACTATCTTACAAAATGTAAATAATTTAACCATAAACCATGAATAAAATTAAAATAGAACATCCACAATAAATCTAATCACAAACCCTTAAATAAAATATGGTATCTGGTATCATAATAGATAAAATTCAATGAATCTTAATATCTAATAAAGGATTTTGACATAGATAAAAATAATCTAATAAAATCATTAAAAATTTCTTGAGAGACATACCCTTTTTTACTTTGAAAAAATTTATTTAAGATGTCGTGCAATTATAAAAGAAAATATTTTCCTTGAGAATAACCTTGTAATATTATAAAGTAATATTCAAAACATTAATGCTTCATGATGGTAGAAAAATCCGCTCATGCTGTTTAAGTTAAAAAAATCATTTCATATTTTTGTCCAAAAACTTATAAGGTACCTCATTTGGAAAATGAAAAAAAGATTTATTTCAAACCATTTTATAAAAAGTTGAACATGGGTAAAATGAATTTAAACATTTTTAGGAATATAGTAATAATATTGTGGAAAACATTTTAATAACCATGGATATGGATGATAAATATTTTTCAATAGATACTTATGTATAAAAAATCCCCAATAATAATGAGATTGTAACACCCCAAGAATTTACAAATAAATTTAATATAGAATGAATGAAACACTGAGTCTCTAAAAAACACTACTTTTTTATAACCTAGCTATTAAACTTAAATTTTCTAGCTCTGTGATTTGAATTTTGAAAATCCGACATACACGATTGCAATCAGTAAGTTATTTAGAGTCTGATGGAATTAACTTAATTTTTGGTGAATATTAACCCACCCTTATGAATATTAACCTACCCTTATGAATAATAACTTACCCTTATGAATAGTAATATGACTCTTATGAATGGTATCCATACCCTTGAATTTCTAAATAAATTTAGGCACCTTAAAAATGAAGATGAATATTTTAAGTGTTTTTACTTTTCGATTAAATAATGATTTTAATTAAAAATTAAATTTATCATATTTAGAAAATTATTTTTGAAAAATGGACTTCATTTTTGGATTCTACACGTCAAAAAATGGCTAGGGTTAATTTTTGGTTTCTGAAATACTTGAATTTTTGGTGAATAGTAAAATACATTAATTTACCATATAAATATATTATAAATTAAATTAACTATTCCTAGCATCATGAGTGATGTAAGCACCCAAATCTCGAACACACATGCTCTTATTACTATTCTAAGTCAAGTAATACTCACTATTTCTTGTCTTGAGAAGAAATAATAAATTAATGATTATAATATTAAGAAAACTCTCCTCCCCTCTACTATATAAACCACCCCTCATCCCCTCTTCCTTCCACACCACTCAAGCTTCAATCCTTGCCTAAATTATGCTCAAAAAGCTCCCTAAACTCCCCCACGTACAATACCTTCTGTTCTCACCAAAAGGCCAAAATCAAAGGCCTTAAGAATATTCTCAAGGAGGGGTACTCAAGAGGTGAACCTCTCTTCTCTTTTCTTTCAATTTCTTTAACAAAGTTCCATTCTTTTGTTCTCTCTTATCACCTACCCCAATCCAAATGACCTGATAATTCCAATACCTTACATTTACTTGATTTTAATTATTCTAATGGAATATTTCATCATAATATCTTTTCTTCATTTCCTTTTATACAATAAATGCAAACACCATCCGAGATGTTTTAATTTATCACACTCAAAGAAGACAAGTTTTCAATTTGCATTACTATATTCAATACTGGTAATGAAACCTTTTAAATGGTTGAAACAGATAATAATATATGTATTTTATCTTGTTTAATTTTCTGGAATCCTTACACACTCATAATATGGAATAATAATACAAAACAAGTTTATTGGGCACAAAACCGCCAAGCCAAATCCATGCGTTTATTATTAACTCATCGAATGGGTCATCCTCATGGTATATAAATAGAATCATTATAAGATAATTTATATCTATTTAATTTCACTAATAATATTTATTAAAAATTCTGGTTGTTTAACCACATTTCAAATGAACTTCCATTCATGAATACAAGTAAACAGATCCTGAAAACCAAGGAAGAAAATGCTTCCAAAACAATAAAATTGAATCTCTTAAACCCATAAAAAATGCCATTAATGAACCAAATAAGGTTATAAAATATCAATTAAATGTTTATGAGGTTCTAGAATTATTAATTAATGAAGATAAATTTGATTATTCAGGTTGTTAAGAACTGTCAAGAACACCTTCGAGCATAAGGTAAGAGATTGCTTAACTCAATTTTCATTCTTTGAGTTAAACATATATTTCATGGTTACATTGTTCCAAGAATATGTGTGAATGAACTCTGATTATTTTATACTGTATATCCACTTATATTTTTTGGATTTTTATTTTTCACACATAAATATTTCATTGATTTATCATCACTCTAATGACACAATCTTTGTAAGGGATTGCTTAACTCATTTTTTATTCTTTGAGTTAGACATCTATTTCATTGGTTACATTGTTCTAAGAATATGTGTGAATGACCTATGATTGTTTTATAATATATATCCAATTATATTTTTTGTATTTTTATTCGTCACACATAAATATTTCATTAATTTATTGTCACTCTAATGACATAATCTTTGTAAGGGATTGCTTAACTCAATTTTCATTCTTTGAGTTAAACATCTATTTCATTGGTTACATTATTCCAAGAATATGTTTGAATGACATATGATTGTTTTATAATATATATACACTTATATTTTGTGTATTTTTATTTATCACACACAAATATTTCATTGATTTATCATCACTCTAATGACACAATCTTTGTATGGGATATCTTAACTCAATTTCCATTCGTTGAGTTAAACATCAACGTCATTGGTTTTGTATTTTCCCAGAATATGTGTGAATGAACTATGATTGTTTTATCATGTATAACCACTTTTATTGTGTGGGTTTATGTTTTTCACACATAATTATTTCATTGATTTGTTTGTAATCTAATGATACGTTCTAGGTAAGGGATCATCTCTCTCACTTTTGTTCAAGAATTTCCCCTATGTTGTGCCCTTTTATTTTTAATTCCTAATGATGGGGTGTGTTTTTTCACCTCCCACATGCTTCCATTATGATATATAAATAATAGAATGCCCCTTTACCTCTCATTAAGCCCTCACAAGAACACCCGTTACCATGCCAAAATGTTTGTAAGGGGTTTTCTCATCCCACCTTCATTTCCGTGAGATCTCTACTGTTCGCCACTTATTTCTTGAATGTGGTGTATGTGTACTAAAATTTGTCATATAATATCATGATTATATTTATATTTATTATATTAAATGATTAATTTTATGGTTATTATGTTTTGGTCATATGATTCGACTGATTACATTGTGGTAAGGGACTTTATCTCAATTTTCTATTTCGTTGTGACTTACTTTGTATTGTGCACCTAATAATTATGATGTGGTGTACCTACTACCCATTTGATATCAAATTTAATTTGAAATTATAATTCTATTAAATATCCATATTCTCATATCATGGATATGATTATTATCTAAGCCTTATACCATTTTACATAGGATATTTATTTTGAATGTTGTTTTAACTATGGAAGTGTTGATGAATATGTATCCTTATTCTATACAGATATTGAAAATTCATATTGATATTTTATTAAATCTATTTATAAAGAATTATTTGGACATTAAGTGGTGGTTGGGGCCCGCTATATCCCCTCGATGTATTGATAGGTCTCATGAGACAAATCAGTTGGCGACAAACCCATCGAGTTTGTTTCTAAAAATCAGACGGGTTTCTACCCATACACTTAAACTGTTTTAATAGTATTATGGTATAATATTCCAGATACATGACATCAAATTAATAAACACTCTCTTTATTCATTATCAGTTATTACTATCCATGAGGTTTTAACTATGACAAAATCTACGGATGCAGTTTCATTCTCAGTTTTTTAATGGCATGAGTTTTTCATTATTCACCATGCCATATTGGCTATGAAGAGTTATTTATGATTTAGTTATTATTGATTCATGATTATTCTATTTTTTTAACCCTTACTGAGCATTTGAGCTCACCCCTTTCATTTGTTTACCTCCAACAGGTTATGAAGAGGAGATCACTTATTGAGTTTCTATGGAAGCAGTTTTTTAGTTTTTGTTATGAGCTATATTTTGTACCTTTCCAATGTATTTTGAGTTACATATATATATATATATATAGTTTCTTAAATACTATTAAACTGATCATTCCTTAGGGCTTTAATTCCTTCTAACCATGCCAATGTACTTATTAATGCACCGACTCCGGTCTAGAGGGGTCGGGGTGTTACAAAGATTGTGAAATAACCCTTACATTGTACTTTTATTTAGTTTAATGTGATTTAAACTCATGTATAGTGGTTTAAAACATGTTATTAATTTATAAAATAACCATATTCATATTTATTATGTCATATATGATCTTCTTAAGTCATTTTATTAATAATTTTCCGTTATTACCTTTGTTTAGAGTGTTAACTGATTCATTTTCCTATGCATGTTTTGTCATGTAAGTTTTGTTTATTATGCATAGAATATATATATTTCATATAAAAAATTATATTTAGTTCATAGATATTATATTAACTCATTATATACATTTTTATAATCATTATTGAATGGATAATGTTGAAAATGAATCTCATCGCGTCGTGGAGACTGTAGGCCGTATGTACGCATGAGCGATAATATCATTCCCTCAATGGTGAAAGAGTAAGGAATTAGATAGTATATTAATTATAAATAATAAATATAATGTCATATTTATTATTTATATTCATTATATCCACCATTATATCTATCCAAACAAAATGGTGATGAAAAATAGATTACACCATGGCTTGGAGACGGTAATTCGTACACACGCACGTGCAATGCTTTTGTTTTTCATTGGATGGATAAAAGGTAGAATATGGTTTTACCATAATCATAATAACATATCAGAGTATATCTAATACTTGATTTATTACTTTATCATGGAAACAACACATTAATAGGAAGTACAAGAAAAAATGAACTTGAATGAGTTGGTAAAACAATTACCTATTCTTCAGTGGAGTTCTTTTAGATCTCATCTCAAGGGATCTAGAGTTGGTATTTTTGGAATACCAAGACCTCTAGAACATGGATAAGTATTTTAGGAGGATAAAATACTAGATTTAGGTCTAGATATAAATCTCAAATTAGTGTGGGTAAGTGGGGAGGAGGTTCCCTTTCATAATTGAGGTGAGGGGTACTTTTGGAAACCCCCAAAATATTAAATTAATATAAATTAATTTTTAATTAAAAATAGCTCAAAAGTTAATTATTTAGCAAATAATTCGAGTATGGGTTGAAATAATATCAACCAATAATTTTTATACAAGTTTAGGTCACATTTTTACCCTTATCTATTATCTTTAATCCTTAGTTAAACCCTTTAACTCTTACCATGACAACTTGACTTTTTACTCTTTAAGGGTTAATATAGTTATTCTAAAATGTAAAAATAACCCTAAATGGATCAATGATAAAATATTTAACTTTATCCAAATAATTTTTCCAAAATTTATATTTTTATTAATTTTATATCATTTAATAAAATATTATTTATTAAAATATTATTAATGTCAATTTGGATACTATTCATTATTTAACTATTACAAAAATTCATAGAACATGATATCTTAAAAAAACTTCTAATATATCACTAGAATATAAAAGTAATCAATAAAATTTTTGGATTACATTAATTATGCTAAATTATATTTATTTTAATATTTTTTAATATCATTTATTTGATATTTACATTAATTTAATAATTAGTGCATCATCATTGTATAAGACTTTAAGGTGATTATTTATTTACTAAAAATTTAAAATAAATTATTATGATTAAGAAAAAAAATTTATATTTCAATTGAATATTTATATTCAAATTTATCTTATGTATAACCCTATATTAAAAAATGATATAGTTATTAGAAATATGATTATGACATCTTTAACTTCTCTTTAAATAAAATATAGCAAATGTCATACTCTCATCCAAGTAGCTTCCAAAGGTTATAATATCATCCCAATGATGATTTTGGTCGAAACCCACTCATCTATTGAAATTTAGACAAGTGGTAGGGTAATTTTTTAATATTTATAATATTATTTTTACCCTTAGTTACTCGATTTACCTTTAACTATGTTAATAAAAAATTACTAAAGTTACTATTCATAATTCCCAAAAATAAAAGAAACATATTTACATAATTTGGACCCATTTATTGAAAATATTAAATCCATTTTTCAAAATTCAAAACACATAATTTTTAGTTATTAATTTAAAATTAATCCCGTTGACGAAAAGAGAAAATGAGTTTTTAAAGTGAAAATGTTAAAAAGATTGAAATATTTTTATATGAAAATTCAATTTGAAATTGATTCCAATGAAATAAATTGAATTAAATGATAAATTTTTTATCTAATTATACTTTAAAACAAATTAAAAATATAATTTAACACCATAAATTATTTATATGAAAATACCGTTTTTAATTAAAATGCAATATTTTATCACTATTCATCAAAACATGAAACTTATCAGAAAAATACCAAAAAATTTAACCAAAGTAAATTTTGATATTAAAAATTAAAATAATAAGTTTATTATACCAAATATAATTTATATAAGTGTTAAAACTAGATTTAAGACAAGTGTGACATCAAAGGTGTTAAAACTGCCTTTATAAAAATATAGGTTTTTATTGCATAAAATTAGATTCATTATTATCTTATGTTTATAAAATATTTTTTATGAATATTAAATATATAAATTTCATAATGTGGTTAATACTATTCATTCCTACTATTTTAATGGATAGGTTATAAAAATCACTTATTAATAGATCACGATGCACTCAAACTCAGTGTTGCATGCAACACAAGCTATTAAAATTATTTAAAAAGAAAAAATACCATAAAATATTGGGGGTGTTACATTCTCCCCTACTTCAAAAAATATCATACTATAAATTTCTAGAATATCACCATATAAAATGATTTGTGTATTTCTTTATCATAATTTCCTCAGGTTCCCATGTCGCCTCTTCAATTTTATGATTTTCCATAGTACCTTTTCCAGCCGAGTCATCCGATTCCTCAAAACTTATTCTCTAGTATCCATAATCTAGGTAGGATCTTAATAGTAGGATAAATTAGGTTTTAATTCCATTTATTCATAAGTGATAACATGCGTCGGGTCTGGTATATGCTTCCCTAGCAATGATATGTGGAACACATCATAGAATTTGTAGAGACTTGGTGGAATCACTAAACAGTAAGCTACAGATCCAATTATTTCTAGAATTTTGAACTATCCGATGTACCTAGGGATTAATTTTCATTTCTTACTGAATCTTATAACACCATTCTATGGATAAACCTTCAATAAAACTTGATATTCCACTTGAAATTTCAAATCCTTCCTTTTGTTATCAACATATCTCTTTTTCCTACTTTTAGCTTCTTTGATATGAGTTTGAATACTATTTACCTTTTCCATTGTTTCATCCACAAGTTCTAGGCCTAAACGTTTCCTTTCACTAACTTCATCTTAACAAGTTGGTGTACTAAATCTCTTTCCATATAATGTTTTATATAGTGCCATTTGAATACTTGAATGGAAGCTATTGTTATAGTCAAATTCTAGCAAAGTAAATACTGATCCCACATACCTTTAAAGTCAAGTGAGAAGGACCTAAACATGTATTCTAAAGTTTGGAAAATCCTTTTTTATTTCCTGTCAGTTTGAGGATGGTAGAAAGTTCTCAAATTAAGCTCAGTATCAAGGGCCTTCTGAATGATTTTCCAAAATTTTAATGTAAATCATGGATCATGATCAGACACAATTGAAAGAGGTTCACTATGAAGTATTAAAAATTTATTAATATATATTCTTGTTAGACGTTCAAGAGGTAAATATTTTCTTATAACTAGAAAATGTGCTAATTTGGTAAGGTGATCAACAATAACCCATATCACATCATTCCTTCTAGGTTTCCTTGGAAGTAATATGAAAAAATCTATCATAATGTCATCCCATTTCCACATAGGTATAGAAATAGGTTGCATGAATCCTATAGTAAGTTATCTCTTAGCTTTCAATTGTTGACAGACATATTGATACATATTCATAAATTTTCCACTTTATATTATCCCACCAAAAATGTTCCTTTAGATCTCTATACATCTTGGTGCTAATGAGGTGTATAGAGAAATTATAACTATGAGTATCATCCAATAATTCCCTTTTCATCTTGGGTATAGAGGGAACACATAGAATATTTCCAAATTTCAAAATACCATCTTCACATGTTACATATGCCAATTTTCCATCATTCATAGCTTTAATTTACTTTTAGAAATTCTCATCATTAGACTGAGAACTTTTTATCCTTTACAATAAATATGGTTTGGAAACCATTTGAAAAAGTAGTGATGGTTCACATTCCTTGATAATTCCTATATCTATCTGTACTAGATCCATCAACACAGGATCCCTTTCAATTCTCATTTTGTTTATATTTCCATAATCCTTCCTTCTAAATGAATCTACCACCTTATTTTCATTCCCTATGTGGTAGTGTATTGAACAATCATAATTTTTGAGTAGCTCGAGAAATATCATTTTCCTCATATTGAGTTATTTCTGCGAGAATATATATTTCAAAATCTTGTGATATGTATATATATCAAATCATTAACTATAGATATAGTGTCTCCATATCTTTAGAGAAAATATTACAGTCACTAACTCAATATCATGAGTTGGATAGTTCTATTCATGAGTATTTAACTACATCGATGCATATTCAATAACTCTATCATTATACATAAGGACACAACCGATTCCTTTCCTTGATGCATCACTATAGATAAAAAATTTACCATTTCTAGATGGTAAAGTAAATATTATAGAATTAAACAATCTTATATTCAATTATTCCAAACACTCTTCACATTATTTTTTTATAAGATCTTAACCCCTTTATGTGTTATCTTGGTTAAGGGGTTAGCCAATCGGGAAAAATTCTGAACGTAACACTGATAGTATCCTGTTAAACCAATGAAACTATGTACCTCGATTATTCTCATTGGTGAAGGATATTCTTTGATTAATTTTTTTCTTTATAATATCAATATAGATTCCATCCTTATAGACAATATATCCAAGAAAAGAAATTTCCTAAATCCAGAATTCACTCTTGCTAAATTTAGCATATAACTCTTCCCTTATAAGAGTCTCATAGATGATCTAAAAGTGATTCTCATAGTATTTATAACTTTTATAATACACCATAATATCTTCAATTAATACCCCAAAAAATTCCCATGATATTACTTGAATACTTTATTCATTAGATCCATAAAAACTAAGGATGAATTAGTCAATCCCAATGGAATTAACGTAAAATCATAATGTCTATACCTCTTCTAAAAAGTTGTCTTTGGGATGTATTCCTTCTTTACTCGTAGTTGATGATATCCAGAGCAAAGATAAATCTTTAAAAATAATTGATATCTATAAAGTTTATCAAATAAATCATCAATGCGAGGAAGGAGATACTTTTTCTTTATTGGAATAGAATTTATTTCCCTATAATAAATACAAATCCTCATGGATCCATCTTTCTTATTAACAAAGAGAATATGGGATCCTCATAGAGAAACACTAGGGAGAATAAATCCCATTTTACCCATATTATATAATTATTTCTTTAGAACTGCTAAGTACACTATATCTATTCTATAAGGATTCTTTGATATTGTTCTTGCATTAGGGATTAAATCAATAGAAAGTTTAACTTCGTGATTTGTAGGGGGGTCTAGGTAATTCATTAGGAAATACATCAGTGTATTCCTTTGCAATAGGCACATCCTTAATTTGAATATTACCTTCTCCACCCCTAGATTTTTTTTTCTCTTCCTCCCCAAGAATTTCATTTAGTAGAGCTATTGGGGGTGGATCTAGATAAGAATAAGATAATGAAGTTTTTTCTTTAAATATAAGGTATTCTTATTCTTCCTCACAAATCATAATTTCCTTCTTCTTGAAACAATTTTTCACGTCATATTTTAAAATATTGTCTATATTAAGAATTATATCAAATTCAACCATAGGTATGATGACACGGTCAGTAATTAAAGCATTTTTATGTTTCATAAAGGGGATTTCCAAACACATCTTTATTATAATGAGACTTCCCTTAGAAGTTTTGATTGATAACTCCTTTATTAAATCAAAAGGTAAATGTATAATTTTCTTGGAAAATTGGGAAGATATAAAATGATATGATGATCTAGAATAAAATAAATTATTATCTAAGGCTATGGAGACAATTAAAGTACCTCCCCCCACATCATCAGGGACTTCAAACTCAACATTTGTGATCGCATAAGCTTGGCCTTTATCCTTTGTCCTTTTTTGGGGAAAATTTACTTGATGATTAGGATAATAATTTGAATAGTTTACCATATCCTTATATTTGAAACACTTTACATTATTGGATTATTTCTTTACCTTTAAATCATTAACTTGGTGGCCTTTCCCTCTACACTTATAACAAACTCCCATTCCCTTCAAGAAAGTATCAACGTGTTTCTTCCCATAATTATCATAGGATGTAAACTCAACTCTTCCCTTATTCCTATTTTCCTTATTTCATTTTCTAGAGTTTTAAATATCCCTATTATTCTCTTTCTTTTCTTTAGTCATAATACTTAGGTAATTATTTTTTATGTATTGATAACACATAAGACTATATCTTCATACGATGATAATTTTTGGAGAATAGTTCCCTTTGGTGGAATTTGTTTTACCCATAAAAGAATTAATAAATATTTCTCTTTGAATTAGGTATATAATTCATAGAATTCCTTATTAAAATTATAAAGTTAGATTCATATTTAGCAAAATTCTAATTCTCCTTTTTCCTTATATTAAATAATTGTCTCTCCATATCCGCTCTCTGTTCACAAGGGAAATATTTTTCCAAGAAAATTTCCTTAAAATACTTCCATTCCATTTTTGAAATTTCTTCCTCCTCCTTTGTGTTTTGAATCAGTGACCAATATTGATCCACATCTCCCGAGAGATAATAAACTACCATGAAAACCTTATCCCTTTCACTACTTCCCAAAGAAAGAAATATCTTCTCTAAGAAACTTATCCATTGTCCATCTACAAATGAATTTTTATTCCCATTGAATGTTAGAGGTTGTTGTATCATGTAGTGGTCTAACATTTTTCCTCCCCATTTTTGATCAAGATGCTTCATATGGGTAAGTTTTTTGTTCATAACCCAAGTCAACTGTCCCAGTATAGTTATAAGTTTCTCAACACCAGTTACAACTCCAGTTCTAACATCATTATATTAAATAGGAGGGAAATACCTACATGGATTATGTGCATTGATATGGTTTCCATTCCTTCCATGAGGTGTCATTTTTAAAAAATTACATACACTAGATTAGGTTATGAATCATAATGAATAATTTTTAATTATTAAAACTTAACATAAATTGAAAAATTTATGCATAGCTAATCTCATAATCATAAAAACAATTTATTTGGGTACATATTTAATTTTAAATACTTCATAATTATTTATAAATAAAATATGAATTATCTTAAGAATATCCCCTGGGGGTGTCAAACTAGATGTATAGTAAGACCCGTTGTCATGTACCTGGTTACGTTGAGTCGGGCCTGATGCACCTTATTGGAGTTATTACCCCTAGGTACATCTGTTCCATAACCACATCCACTTGTAGTATCCATATAGGGATGTATTTATAAAAATACTAAAATAATTTATACCTTACTATAATTCTAGTATGTTCTTATACACTTATCATCAAATTCTATCTTAGGGTTATCCTCCCTAATATTTGTTTTCTAAATCTAGTTTCCAAGGTTTCTACTAAACTTTATCTAATACCAAATGTAACGACCTTGATCCCAATAGCCTAGATCTGGTGCCTCTCTTTATTAAATTGACATAAATATAATATTAAAATCCCAAAGGACCAATCTGTTTAGAATTTTGGGAATCTAGATTACATACATGAACCTTACATTACAATTTGAAACAGGAAACAAAACATAGAAAATTATTTGATAATGCCATTATTATCCTAGATTAACCCTGAATATCAGTCATAATACATATCTTGACATCCTAGGGAAAATAAAACATAAGAAAGGGGTGGGATCAGATACCTAGTAAGGGTAAGCGTACAACATAAGCTATTATGAATAAATAATCATAATCCTTAAGGTAAGGTGTATAACTGAAACACAAGACATTTAAACATAATCATGAGCATAATTTGGAAAGAATAAATGAAAATAAAATAATTCCATATAAATAATCACATGGATATTCTACTAATCGAATAATCACATGAAATATAAATAACTGATCTTATAATGAGGAAATACATAATAACAGACATCATAAACACACCATAAAGGATTTGGTAAAGAAACTATACATAAATGGGAAAGGCCTTAACCAATAACTAAACTATTTTGTCTCATGAGACCTACCAATTCATCAAGGGGATATGAAAGGACTCGCCTATAACTTACTAAGTCCAATGACTTCCTCATATAAAAACATAAACAATATAAATATTCATATTTAAAAACTATCATATTAAATGTGAATAATTTAACCACAAACCATTAATAGTATAAAAATAGCACATATATAGTCATAATGATCATAAACCCTTCAATAAAATATGGTAGATGGTATCATAAGAGATCAACTTCAACGAATCATATGATCCAACAAATTATGTTTACATATATGAAAATACTCTAATAAAATCATTAAAATTTCTTGAAAGACACACCCCCTTTTAATTTTAAAAATTTTATTTAAGAAGTCATGAAATTATAAAAGAAAATATTTTATTTGAAAAGAAACTTATAAGATTTTAAAGGAATATTAAAAACATTAAGGCTTTATGAAGATGGAAAAATTTTATCATTCCATATAAGTTAAAAAATAATTCCTTCCATATTTTTGATGAAAAAGTCATAAGGTACCTCATTTGGAAAATTAAAAAAAGATTCCTTTCAAACCATTTAATAAAAATTAGAACATGGGTAAAAAGAATTTAAACATTTTTCGGAATATATTAATAATATTTTGTAATTATTTTAAGAAACATGGATATGGATGATAAATATTCCCCAACAAATATTTACGTAAAAACAATCCTGAATAATAATGAGATTGTGAAATAACCCTTACCTTGTACTTTTCTTTAGTTTAATGTTCTTTAACCTCATGTATAATGGTTTAAATAATTCTATTAATTTATAAAATAACCATCTACATATTTATTATATCATATATGATATTATTATATCATTTTTAATAATATTGCATTATTACCCTTGTTTCGGGTGTTAATTGCTTTATTTTCCTATGCATGTTTTGTCATATAAGTCTTGATTCTTATGCATAGGATATATATATTTCATCTAAATAATGATATTAAGTTTATATATATATTATATTTACTTATTATATTCATTTTTATAATCATTATTGAATGGTTAATATGGAAAATGAATCTCATTGCGTCATGGAGACGGTAGGCTGTACGTACGCACGAACGACGATATCATTCCCTCAATTGTCAAAGGTTAAGGAATTGGATAGTATATTAATTATAAAAAATTAATATAATGTCATATTTATTATTTTTATTCATTATATCCATAATTATACCCATCTAAACAAAGTGGTGATGAAAAAAAAATTACACCATGGCATGGAGACGGTAAACTGTACGTGCGCACGCACGATGCTTTTGTTTTTCGTAGGATGAATAAAATGTGGAATATGGTTGTCCTATAATCATAATAAAATATAATAATATATATTATACTAGAGATATTACTTTATCATGTAAAAAATACATGAATAGGAAGTACAAGAAGAAATGAATTTGAATGAGTTGGTAAAATAATTACCTTTTCTTTGGTGGAATTTCTTTAGATGTCTTTTCAAGGGATCTATAGTTGGTCTTTTTAGAATACCAATACCTCTATAAATTTTATAAGGATGTTAGGAAGATAAATTTTTATATTTTTATTGATCTATAAGGCTAAAAGTGGTTTGAATAAGTGAGAGAGGAGGTGCCCTTTTATACTTGAGGTGAGAAAAACTTTTAGAAACCTTCAAAATATTAAATTAATATAAATTAATTTTCAATTCCAAATATCTAAAAATTTATTTATTTATAATATAATATTTTTATGGGTTGAAATAATCTCAACCAATAATTTTTACACAATTTTAGGTCACATTCTTACCCTTATCTCTTGGCTTTAACCCTTAGTTAAACCCTTTAACTCTTACCGTGACAAATTGAATTTTTACTCTTTAAGGGTTAATATTGTTACTATAAAATTCCAAAAAAACTATAAATGGATAATTTATGACATATTTAATTTTATTCCCAATAATTTGGAAGAATTTTTTATTTTTATTAATTTTATATCATTTAATAAAATATTATTTATTTTAAAATATCATTAATGTCAATTTGGATACTATTCATTATTTAACTTTTAAAAAAATACATAGAACAAGATATATTAAAAAAAATTATAATATATCAATAACATGTCAAATTTATCAATAAAATTCATGGATGAAATGAATTATGCCAAATTATATTTATTTTAATATTTTTAATATCATTTATTTGATATTTCCATTAATTAAAGAATTAACGCATCATCATTTTATATGCCTTTAAGGTAATTATTTATTTCATAAAATTTTAAAATAAATTATCATGAGGAAGATAAAAATTTTATATTTCAATTAAATATTTATAGTCTAATTTATCTTATGTATAAACCTTTATTAAAAAAATGATATAGTTATTTGAAATATGAGTATAACAACTTTTAATTCTCTTTAAAGAAAATATAATAAATGTCATAATCTCATCCAAGTGGAATCAAAAGGTTATAATCTCATCCCAGGTATGATTTTTTTCCAACACCCACTTATTCAATGAAATTTGGAAAAGTTTTAATGTTTTTTATAATATTTATTATATTATTTTTACCCTTAATTACTCCATTTACAATTAACTGTGTTAATAAAAAATTACTAAAGTTACTATTAATAATTCCCAAAAATAAAAAGAAACTTATTTAAACAATTTATATCCACTTATTTCAAATATAGAATCAATTTTTAAAAATTTAAAGCATATAAGTTATAGTAATTAATTATAATTAATCCCATTGACAAAACGAGAAAACCAGTTTTGAAATGAAAATGTTCAAAATATTGAAATGTTTTTATATCCAAATTCAATGTGAAATTGATTACAATGAACTAAATTAGATTAAATGATAAAAAATTTATCTAATTATACTTTTAAACAAATTAATAATATAATTTAACACTATAAATTATTTAGACAAAAAAGTTGTTTTAATTAAAATGAAATATTTTTTTACTATTCATAAAAACATGAAACTTATCTGAAAAATACCAAAAATTGAACCAAAGTAAATTTTGATGTTACTATTTCAAATAAGAAGTTTATTATGTCAAATATAATTTATAAAACTGTCAAAAACTAGGTTTAAAACAAGTGTTCCATTAAAAGGTGGTAAAACCGTCTTTATAAAAATATAGCCTTTTAATGCGTAAAATTAGATTCATTCTTATCTTATATATATAAAATATTTTGGATGAATATTAAATATATAAATTTCATAATGTGGTTAATAATATTCATTCCTAATATTTTAATGGATAGGTTATAACAATCACTTATTAATAGATCACAGTGCATTCAAACTCGGTGTTGTGTGCAACACAGGATATTAAATTTATTTAAAAAGAAAACATACCATATAATATTGGGGTGTTACATTTTTCCTTTAAATAATAACTTATAAAACATTTAAATCATTAACCATATTTTTATTTTGTGGTAAGAGAATCTCCTGATCAAAATTTTAAATCTTTCCCATGAATTATATATAGAATCTTCATTCAATTATTCAAAATTCAGAATACTTAACCCTAGATCCATTGACTTTGAAGGGGGTAAATATTTTCAAGATATTTATTACCGTATCTTCCCATATTGTGATTTAGTATGGAGGCAGTCTCTATATTCACTCCCATGCTTTGTCTTTGAGTGGTAATATGAATAGATTCAACCTTACTACATCACTTATTACATTATTGAGTTGGAAGGTGCCACACAATTCTAAGAAACTCCCAATATGGGAATGGGGGACTTTATGAGGTAACCCAATTAATTTAATGGAGTGAGATATAATCAATATAATCATCGACTTGATCTTGAATTGTTGGGTAGGAATTGAAGGGACAAGGATGCTCAAATTTATCCCCAAATTTGAGGGTCTTCCATAGTTTATGAGAGATTTCATCCCCAGTTTCCTTCTTTGAAGCTCTTGGTGTACTCAATGTCCTATTTCATGTCCAATGTATCTTCCAACCATGATTTCTTCTTATTGTGTGTTATTACTTTTTCTTCTTAGGGACCATTCAATATTGTTACTAAAAGTGAGTTTTCATTTTTTTATTTCCCTCGGTTGAGTATTCATGCACTGAGGTCGTGTTTAAAACAACTACAAAATAAGACCATATATAAAAAGTGGAAATATAAAAAAAAGTAAATGAAAAATTCTTGAATATTCTAATCATTACTAACCACCATTCCTTGTAAATGATGCTTGTTTTTTAACCACTTTAATGGTTCCATTAAATCTTTTAGGGAAATTAAATTAAAAAATTTATTTAACTCAACTATCACTACTAACTTTTAAAAATTCAATAAAGTGGGAGTCGAAGTTGATCCATAGAGAACATGTAAAAATGACTTATAAAATTTTGAAAATATTTGAAGAATATTAAAAGTCTTGAAATTAGATTTGGTTTTGATTGATGAGATGAGACGTGACAAGCAATTTAATTCAAGATTCATGCCCCCTAGGGAAGTTATAAATTCAGGGAAATCAAAGTGATTTTAGAGTTGGATCAAAGTGAGCCTCCTATTAGAGTAATCACACTCTAAACTAATGATTCAAATTTCCCCTCTCAGTTAGTTGTTTTAATGAATTATTTTTGTACCCAAGACTATGTTTAAACATAGAAATTTCAATATATACATTGGTTTTACTATGGAATTGGTGGCTATTTATTACATTAAATGAGCATACCCTTAACGGGCTACAATGGTCATGTAGTTGAATAAAAAATTGGATAAATAAGTTTCTATATTTTGGGGGATGTATTACCTTAATTAATTTTGTTCTTTACTCTATCCCCATGCATATTTTTTTATCCATATGAGTTCCCAAGACGTTGGTAAGAAGAATGGATAAATGTTTTGTGAAATTTTTGTGGTATGAGAATGATGATGGGCGGTGTCATTGGACTTCATGGGAAAAGTTTTCCAAGGAGACAAAATTAGGGGGAATTAATGTGAGGGATGTGCAAGATTCAATGCATTGTATACAAGAAATACTTTCTTGGTATTATCTTGAATTCTATTCCTTGTGGGGAAAATTGATATCACGAAAGTATAAGTCAGTTTTGGGCATTTCAAATGACTGTGTGGTGGGATTATGGAAAATGATTCAAGGCCATTCTTGGGAGATTTATCAGAATATTCATTGGATTTTTGGCTGTGGTAACATTAGATTATGGAACCAAAATTGGGTAGGTTTGACATTGGGGTTCTTGGAATTCCCCACACTTAATATCTCCTTCAGGGAGGATATAAAGTACCTGTTGTTTATTCAAATTGTTCGGAACCCAAAACAGTGAAACATATATGATAATATAACACTGAATGATGATGAGGAAAATATGGTTTTCTTGCAATATTTATTGGATATTTTCACTTTCAAAATCTACTATGTTATGTGTTGTATCCCAATAATGAGGGATGAATGGTGGTGGTGGGAGAGGGGGGGGGGTTCTATGGTGTCAGGATATCCTTGAAAAATTATATTTCTTGGTTTGGAAAATCAAAAACCATGGAATTCCTATAAACAAAGAGATTCAACAGAAATACATTCACCTCATCTCAAAATTTCCCTATTGTTCAAAGCCATGTGAAGAATTGACTTTTCATTTTTCTTTCATGTGGAATGGGAGACTACTATCTATAAGTTTCTTGAATAATTCTTCAGGTTCAAAGGCCATAGTGGATCTAGTGATGATTTCCTCCACAGCTAGTTTAGCAGTACTGAGAATAATAAACATGAACAAAGGGAAAGATCTATGAAATATATGGCAGTTTGTTGAACCATATGGAGGAAAAGGAATAAATAATGAAATGAGGGAGTTTGGAGCTCGTAGATTTCACCAATGAAAATATCATGTAGTATAGAGGTAGAACTTGGTTTACCCATTGAGAACTAGAACAAGGCCCCATCACTGAGAAAAATGTGTTCTAATAGATACCCCTCATCCCTCTCTCAGCAAAATCCATCCTGAGGTATGTGGGTGAAATGGAACCTGCCTCTTATCGGTATGAAGTTAAATGTCTATGGATCATGTATAAATAGTCTGGAATAAGGTGGTGGCATGGTACATGATGGTAAGGGCTCAGTGGAACTCACCTTCTCTGCTAATTATGGTTAGTCCAACTCTCTTATAGCGGAAGCCATGGAGTTTCCCAGTGGCATGGAGCTTTTTTAACCCGAAATATAAACTTGGAAGTAGTGGATATAGATTCATCAATCATCTAAAATTCACTTCTCAACAATACAGCTATCCCTTGGAGCACTAACTATATCATATGAAGCATAAATCTCCTCTTGAGTGTCCAAGTGCAAGTAAGTCACACATGGCGTGAAGGTAAAATGGTAGTGGATTAACTTGCTTCTAGGGATATTTAGAGTGGGAATATTTTCTTATTTACTAGTATGGGATCCCTTCCCCTAAATGTGTGAGCATTGTGTGAGGTGATGCTCCCAGTATTCATTTCTTTCATCCACTATGATGATCTCAAGTTTAAGTTTTTCTTGACAATTAATAAATAAAAATCCTACTTTCATGAAAAAATTTAAAGATACAATTTAAATTAACAGACATGAATTTATTCACTAGTTGAAATCTCCTATACTTACATTTATTTGTATATAAGGTTTAACCACTCATTATAGTTATGAGGGGATATGAAAATAATAATGATACCTAATGTAGCAGTAATCCATGGCAGCAACAACACCAGGTTCAGGCTCCAGTCTCCAGGTCTTCCTCTCAAGGATTCGAGCCTAAAATTTCATTGTAGTAGAGTCTTTAGGTTCTATTTAAAAGAAAATCCCCCCTTGAGAATGATTTTACTATTTGAATTTTCTTCTTTTCCCTCTTAATTTTATAAAATTTAAATCAGCTAGAAACCTACATGGGATCCTCATATAATTGAACTTTGGTAATGTCCTCTTTGTTTTATGAAGTGTTTCAAACTCCCCAGATGTAGGTGAGATCCCCACACATATATCCTTCTTAAAAATACCTTAAGTTAGCCTATTATTAATTTTAGCATGAATATATGGGGTTTTTAAATTCAAAGCAGCAACAAACCCTATGATATGGGAGAAACCTATTGTGGAAATGATGGGAGTCACATCGATAGAATGGTTTGAAAATGAAGAAAAGAAAGAATAAAATAATGAGAATAATATTACATGACACATTTATTTATGTGGTTTAGGAAATTATTCCTACATCCATGGAGAGGAAAAAATTCAACTATGATTAGGAGAAGAATTATAGGGAAATTTTAGAGTTTTAGATACAAAATTAGAAACCCTAACTCAAATGGGATTATAAAGAAAATTATGAAAATATTCCACCAACTAAATAATAAATCCATTGTGCTACAATGATTGGTGTATATAAGTCTATAGAGATACAATACCACTATCTCTAGATTCCAAGATTCTATAATAACCATGTCAAAAGTCTTCACTGATATAGTTTCCTTTCGATGTTTCCTAGTCAGATCTACTACTTTCCGATCAAAGTTTCTACAATGTACAAAATTTGGGTTTAGATCTTAAGGACCCTAGACTCCTGGATAAGGGAACACTTCCCCATTCAACCCCCAGTGACCTCACCATAAATGTTGAACAATGATAGTCATGGTTTGGTGTGAAATCTATGCCTCTAGAAATCAGACCAACTTCATCCAAAAGATTAGACTACACCATTCCAACAATCTCCCACTTGGAGCCTAATATTCTATGCTGACTTGCTTCAATGCTACTGACTTAGAAAACTTACTTAATTTGAGATCCTTCTCTTATTCACTCAATAATGTATGATTCCATTAAAATCATTAATTTCAAGATGACAATTAAAGAAAAATTAGTTGTTTTCCCTTCTATGCTCCAATGACGTTCTCCCATATTCTTCCTCTTATCCTCCATTCACTAGTGGTGACTAACATAGGAACAAAAGTACCTTAACTCCTCCATCACCATCATATTTTTCAACATTTATTCTTGATTTTTAGTTCCAAAAATCTTCTATAATGTCATAAACTCATCCTGTATCAAGCCTCTGATAAAATGGAACTTCAACTAAATATGATTTTTCCATGCATGAAATACTAGGTTCTTTACAAGATCTATGAGACTCTGAATATCATAGTATAATAAATTTTCCACTCAATTTATAACCATATTATCTAAGAATATATTCAACCAAAACATCTCCTTTTGGATTATATTACAATAATGTATTCTCTCAGTTTGGTGGATAAAGCCACCACATTCTAAAAATGATATATGCAACTTACTACAGTTCCTCTGCCGATAAATACATAACTTATGGTACTCCTCCTTATATTGGAATCACCTCCAAGGTCAATATATACATACACCTGCAATGCCTTTCCTTACCCAAATCATAGATATACTTTATTACTTCCCTTTAGGTATTTCATTATAATGGCCTGAAATTCCATGGATTTTTTTTAAAAATAAAATGGGATTTTTATGAGACCAGGCTCTGAGACGACACGTAATTCTAAGGCCTAGAGTGGTCGGAATGAAATTTTGAACTTTTTTTTAAGTTTATTAATTAAACATGCGAGCAGGTTTTTCTATCTTTTGAACCAGTGCCCGGATCAAAAATCTGAGGGCACCGTTAAACTTAGAACGACCAGATTCTCCTAGAAAGGACTAACTTCGACCGGTGCAGGTCGAACAAAAAATTTATTTTTAGTAATTTTTAAAGAAAAAGATAAATAAAATAAACATGATTTATTTTATTTTGTTTGAAAATTATAAATCATTGCAACAAAATGGTTTACCACCTGAGCGTAACCGATACACTGTTTCATTTTTGAAACAACGTAATGATGCAGTGACACAACGTAACAGAAACATTGCGGCACGTTTCTCCTTTAATGAGGTGTCGGGGTTGGAGAAACAGATTTGGATCTAAAATTTCTCTAATGGATGGAGAAGGGTTTCTATCCAACTAAAAATTTTGGTGAATCGAGAAGTGACAACGATGCCTTTGGAGATCAAATTCGGGACCAAAGATCGATGAATGCCAATGATGACTAATCAACGATTCAGATCAAACATAGGCAAACAATGACAACGTGGAGATTTTCTTCATCAGTTAAAGAACTGAATTGAGTTAGGGGCTTTTATTTTAATTTATCTTCCCCATTATTGGTTTTTAAATGAAAACCATGGATCAATCCACAAATAGGTTGACCCACAGTTTGATCATTCTTGCAGGATGAATTTTGCTTTCTGTTCTTGATCCTTCTAATGAGAGTGTATTAACACCATGAAGAACAATGGAAGGGGGTTTGTTCTATTATCTATTTGTTAAATTTTACTTCCCCCCTTTACGTACATTCATTGTGTTCTTCGCAGGATGATGAGTGGTCGGTCGTTGCACAATTGTTCTTGGCACAATGATGACAGAGGTGCGATGATGATGATGACAGACAGATCGAGGTGGTGTGAGAGTTTCCTTAAATCGAGTTCTTCCCAACAAAAGGGATTGTAGTAGATATTTGAACCCTAGGCGATGAAGGATGTGGCCCGATGGTTCCAGAAGACCCTCTAGATTGAAGAATGGACCACCAGAGTGCATACGATGGTCCACAAAAAAGGCTATCGGTGTGTCGCAGAGGGGTGCGATGGAGGAAGACACATGGATCCCGCGTGAAGGAGCCATGTCCAAAGATGCAGTGTGACCTGGACTCATGGAAAAGCTACAAGTATTTCTAGAAGAACTGATCTGCATGAGAGGACCGTTTGAAAAAGGTGGTGACGATAGCTGGCGCCACCTGGTGCGGGACGGATGCAGCTATGCCGTGTTCGGTTTGGAGGAGACAACCTGCTATTATGTGGGCTGAGTTGCTGCTGGAGAGATGCACCCATCCAGGCAGGCTGGGTCAGGTCGGGTCAGAACCCGGTCGGTGGCCCCTGAGATGGGTAGGGTTGGGTTGGTCCGACCAAGTCGGACCGGACCCAGACCCAACTGACCCCCGTTTCTCTAAAATTCCTGTAACTTTTAAATGGAGTGTCCATTTGATGAGACATATGTGGCATTGGAACCCTTGCGGTGAGACAATACTTTTTGATACTCTAGGTGAGTTTTTGAGGAAGTTGTAGGATGACCCATTGATTGGAAGAGTAGGCTCTCTCGGTACGAGCAGACGTTGAGCAGAGTCGGGGTAGTTATCTTGAAGAGATGCTTGGACAGTTACTCCCTTGATGACTCAGGGCGTAGGTACTATTTATCCCTCTTCATAGGTAGAGATGGGACTCCCCACGTCATGGGTGTGGGTTTATTTCCTTCGGTTATTTTCCTATGGGGGTGTTACTCCCCTGAAGGACTAGGGATTGGGTTCTCAGAGAGGTTTGTGAAGGAAGAGTAGGTACTCCTCTATGGGAATAGGGAGAAAGTCCTCTAACCTTGGATTCGGTACTCCCCTGAAAGAATAGGGCACGTTTCCTTCATATCTAGCACGTATAGAGTTGGTACACTCATACTAGGTAGGGAGCGAGTCCTCTATTGTAGGAATTAGTACTCCCCTGCCGTTCTAGGGTGTAGGTCCTCCTTATGCATTGTTCCAGCAGAGTTAGTACTCCTCTGCCATGCCAGGGAGTAGGTCTTCTAGTCTGGGGTTGGTACTCCCCTAACATACTAGGGTGTGAGTCCCCCATAGTGAATAAATGATAGAGTCAGTTCTCCTCTGTTACCAGGGTGCGAGTCCTCTAGTCACTGAGTAGTACTCCCTTATAGGGTTGGGTGTGGGTCCTCGATATAAAAAGTAGTACCCCTCTATCGTAACAGGGTGTAGGTCCTTTATGAGTAGTACTACCCTATTGAAACCAGGGCATGGGTCCTCATTTATAAAGTAGTACTCCCATGTATCCAAGTAGCGACGAGGAGTGGGTCCTCCATAGGAGTTGGAGCTCCCTCTACTATAGGAAACAACTAAAAGGAGTGGGCCCCTACAATTGATGTGAACAATACCTAAATAGGAGCTAGTTATCCCTTGATGGATTGAGGTGTGGGACACTCCTTACAAGAGCGACTGGGGTATCACAGGTTATTCTGAAGCAGTGCTCCCTCAACTGAGTGCAGTGGTGAGAAGCAGGCCTCTCCACTTGGATTTCCTTAGTATTGTGATGGGAACAAGACTGTAATGACTAGACCTCTGGTGATGGGCATGAGAGCTGGTCCTAACAGAATGATCCTGATGGAGAACGTTCTCTCAGACATACCATTTAGAGTTGGTATAGTTATACCCGATGGAGTGTATCTCTCGGACGAGTGCCATCAGGGATGGCTAAGCTCATGTAGTGTGTTCTTCTGGTTTGTGTGTCACCTTTTGAATATTTGATAAGAATCTTGATGCTGTCTATAAGGCTGGGGCTATATGTTTCTTAGTATATGAGACAAGTATATCTGGATGAACTTGGTATGTATGGGAATATACCTGGGTAGAGTTGATTTTTCTTTTCTTTGTGGTTTTTCTCTTAGGATTTACCTATGTGGTTTCGGGGTCCCCTAATGAGTATTGTTTTACTCACCCCTGCACGGGCTTTTCCTACACATGTCGTGTCTTGTGTAGATGAACGATGATTTGACTGAGTCCAGGGAGGACCAGGACTAGGTGGTGTTCAATGAGATAAGACATACAAGGTGCACTCCTATGACTTCAGACATCTACCCTCCACCTACCCTTTAGGTAGGGTTCTCGGAAGATGAGTTTTAGAGACCTTGGGTAGTACTTGTGTTATGTTTTCCCTTTGGTGAGCTTGTATACTAGCCCAGTTTTCCACCTTGTACTTTACTTTCTATTGTACTCTGGTTGAGGTTTACTTAGTGGTTGCATGCAATGTTTTACCTTTCCAATCCTTTTTTTGGATGTGGTTGTGTGTGTGTGCATGCATATAGGTACTCAATAAAATTCTTCCCACTTGTGGAATAATTCCTTTGATGCTAGTTTCCAGCCCCTGGACTTTGGGAGGCAAGCTTGGGGTAGTCATGACACTAGCCCCGGGGGAAGAGTCGTGACAAATTGGTATCAGAGGTGGTACCCAGCCTTAAGTGTGGTGCACTTCCTGGGTTGAGATGTATGGTCCACAAAGAAGAATTTGTGCTCTAAAGGGGGGGTGTGGGGTGGGGTGGGGTGAATGTAACACCCCAGAATGATAAAAGGTTAAATTACTAAATGATATGACTCATGTTAACAAGGTGCACCTTCCTTTTCAGGAGCCTACCTAATTAGAAATCCACAGTTAAACGCGCTTGGCCTAGAGTAGTAGTCAGGATGGGTGACCTTCTGGGAAGTTCCCCACGGTGTGTGTGAGTGAGGAAAAAGAACACTAGAAAGGACTTGTGTTGGCCTATGGGGACATTCATTAGTCCGATGACCCATTCTGGAACGTGGGTGGGCCCCAGGGTGGGGACCACATGTCTGCAGGGAAATTGGGGGTACTTGGAGGGCCAGGACCCAATGAACATGTTAAGGCGGGGGTTTCTGTGCTATCAGTGGGGCCTAGTTATTACATTTAGTATCATAGGGGTTTTGGTTCCACCTTCGGACCAAGAGTTTGTGAGATTGGGTTGGGTTGTATCGCAAAGGTGTTAAGATGTTTCGAGTTTGACTCTCAGGACAGAATTTCTAGTGTTGGTGAGGTGACCGATGTATCCATTCAATGGGACTCTGATAACCTACTTTTCAACTTAGTACATTAGGACACGGGTCGCCAGGAAATAAATGGTACTTGCATCATATAGGAATGGTTTGTGTTTTTCATGTCCTTTTTAAGTCAGCTCTCCAAATATACTCCATTAACTATGGTTCATCTTGATCCATTTTAGGATGAATCTACGAAAAAAATCCATATAATATTATAAAGTGTGATCATGATGACAATATGCCCCATGATGAGGCTTCAGTGCAGGGCACTGGTTCTGGGGAGTTTCCCCTAGGTGGTCTGCTGGCGGTGCCACCACCCGGATAGCAGCACATTTTACCGGCAGTTCAGACTGAGTATACACATAGGCTGAGTGCGCTACATGAGTTACAGAGGTAGTGACCTTTGAAATACTAGGGTGATCTAGACCCCCAGGTAGTAGATGAATGGCTTGAGTCGGTCACTCGAGTTTTTCGCTTAGTGGGGACACCTCTCGATTAGATGGTGGTCCTAGCCGTGAGCCTTCTTCAGGGCTTGGCGGACAACGGTGGAGCTTGGTGATATAGTCACATGATGAGGCGACACTCACTGGGGAGGAGTTTGAATGACTCTTTAGGGAAGAGTTTTACCCAACCACGCTAAGGTTAGTATGCATCTAGAAGTTTCTACACCTACGAAAGGGAAGCAAGACGGTAGTAGAGTACTTAGTGAGATTCACAGATCTTTCTATCTACTCTATATATATATGGTGTGGGACCCTTACTTTAGGGACTATACCTTCAAGCAGGGACTAAGTTGGGAGATCAGGGGATCAGTGATAACCCTTAGCATCCCAAAATATGCTGGGGTGATGGAGAAATCCCTGGTGGTTGAGAGTTTCTAGGTGGAGGAGCAGATTGATGTGACCTACAACAATAGTCATGAGGTAGGGGATTCTAATATATCTAGCAGATGATAGATGATAGGATCGCGATGTAGGAGGCATACCCATACCCGAACATAGACACATGGGTTTGTGGAGCAGGAGTAGTGCCTAGGAGCAGATTAGCTATAGGAGAGGCAGTATTGCACTTATAATAGCCGGGGGAATCTCACTAGAGATTTTTTGACCCGCCATGCCACTAAGAGGGAGTCAGCTAACGAGCCACCTTGGAAAAGAAAATACTTGGAGCAAGAAGTTATGAAAAATGGAGGGTGAGGAAGAGGAGATGGATGAGCAGTATGAGGTGGTCCACAGTAGGCTCAGGGAGCTGGAGGGCGTAGGCAAGGATAGATGCATGCGGTCATGGCTTATGACCAAGAATCTCCAGGAGAGATTCTAGGTACGATATGTGTCTTTCCTTTTGGTCTCCATTTTAATAGACACATGTGTTAGTCATTCTCCTTTTTTCTATAAGTTCTATTTGAGACTTCAAGGTTTTGGTTGGACCATGGACTTGACCCTCATGCTTAGAGACTCCTGCTAGAGGATACCTATAGATCAAACATTGGCACTAATAGTGTGACCAGACTCTTGAAGGTGATAGTTATGGTTTGGATCTCTTAGTCATGGCGTTGAGGCCTTATGACGTCATTCTTGGTATGGAATACTACTTTTAATACTCGGATTGACTATATTAGGAAAAGGATATAGTGTGTCTGCAATGGTGAAAATAGGTTTTCCTTCCGGTGAAAGGAAAAATCAGGTAGCACAGGGTGGACTCTCGAGAAGATTCATGCTTAAAATCATTACATGGTGGAAAAGTTAGACCGCATGATGATTCTGTAGTATTGAATGGTTACTTGACATCCATACTCAGATGGGATACCACTAGTGGGTGCGGTAGTGTTCTTGTTTTGGAAAGTTGTGTGACCGCTGATGGTTATAGATAGAGGGCCTAGTAACACCAAACGTTCACTCATGGGCAGCCCTGTTTCATTCGTAAATACCCATACGTGTTTAGCATCAACCATAAATGCATAACACTTGTGGATGCTTTAGAGTAGTTCATCCAAGGGTGGATGTGAACTGTGGGTTTCTATCTGTATTTTCATCAGGTTAGCAAGGAGGTGTGCCACTAGACCCCATGATTGCATATGGATTGTAGTGCTTGGTGATTTTACCACTTGTCGTAGATAAAGAAACATGTTCCCGTTGTTGCACGATGTTGACCTTTCAAGAGATGGACATAATAGTGGTTGATATTAGTGGTTCCTTGAGGTGCGTGCTTGTAAGAAGTGCGTAGACCCTTTATGAACTCAATTTTCTTCCCTTGAGAATAGGCTTTTTCTTTTCAGGGATGAAAATTCTTAAGGTGGGGAGAATGTAATGGATCAGAATTCCATGGATTTTTTTTAAAATTAAATGGGATTTTTATGAGACCAGGCTCTGAGAAGACACGTAATTTTGAGTCTTGGAGTGGCCAGAATGGAATTTTGAACTTTTTTTTAAAGTTTATTAATTAAACATGTGAGTGGGATTTTCTATATTTTGAACTAGTGCATGGATAGAAATCTAAGTGCATCATTGAACTCATAATGGAAAGATTATCCTAGAAAAGTCTTAACTTCGACCGACACGGGTCAACCCGAAAAGTTATTTTTTTGGAATTAAAAAAAAAGTTAAATAAAATAAGCACGATTTATTTTATTTTGTTTGAAAATTTTAAATCTTTTCAATGAAATGGTTTTACACCTAAGCATAACCAATATGCTGTTTCATTTATAAAACAACGTAATGACGTAGTGACGCAATGTAATAGAAATGATGTGGCACATTTCTACTTTAATGAGGTGTCAGGATTGGAGAAACATAGTTGGATATGAAATTTATCTGATGTATGGAGGAGGGTTTATCTCCAATGATGAACATTGGTGAATCAAGAAGTGGCTACAATGACTTTGGAGATCTAAAACGGGACCGAAGATCGACGAACACCAACGACGACGTATCAACGATTCGGATCAAAAATAGATGAATGACGACAATGCAGAGACATTATTCATCAGTGAAATAATTGAATTGAGGAAGGGGTTGTTATTTTAATTTATCTTCCCCATTCTTGGTTTTTAAATGACAACCACAGATCAACTCACGAACAGGTTGACCTACAGTTTGATCATTCTTATGGGATGGATTTTGCTTTCTGTTCTTGATCCTTCTAACAGGACCAGATTAAATCCATAACGAAAAATGGCGGGGGTTCATTCCATGATCTATTTTTTTGATTTTCCTACCCCCTTAATGCACGTTCATTGTGTTCTTTGTGGGATAAAGAGCGGTCGGTCATTGCGCAACCGTTCTTGGAACAATGATGACGGAGGTGCAATGAAAATGATAATGAATGGATCAAGGAAGTGTGAGAGATGTCTCCAATTGAGAGCTTACCAATAGAAGTAATCTATATAGATATTTTAACCCCATGCGATAAAGGACGTGTCCTGAGGGTTCCGAAACACTCTACAGATTGAAGAACGGACCACCAGAGTGTGTTCGGTGGTCCCCAAAAAAGGTTGCCGACATACCGCGGAGGGGGGAAACAATGGAAGCCACATGACTGCCATGTGAAGGAGGCACGATTGAAGCCACAGTGTGACCTAGACCCATGAAAAAGCTGTGGGTCTTGTCGGATGAATCAGTTCGCGTGAGCGGACCAATTGACAAAGGTGGTGGCGCCAGCTGGCACCACCTGGTGCAGGATGGATGCGGCTATGCTGCATCCAATCTGGAGGAGTCGAACCACTCTGATGTGGGATGGGTTGCTGCTAGCAGGCCACACCCAGCCAGACAGGCCGGACCAGACCCGGACCCAACCAGCCCCTGTTTTTCTAAAACGCCTGTAACTTTGAAACAAAGCATCTATTTGATGAGCCGTCTATAGCATTGGAACCCTTGTGATGAGATAGTATTTTTTAAATACTCTAGGTGAGTTTTTTAGGAAGTTTGAGGATGGAATATTGATTGGAAGAGCTGGGTACCCCAGTACGAGCAGACGTTGAGGAGAGTTGGGGTAGTTCTATTGAAGAGATGCTAGGAAGGTTACTCCCTTGATGACTTAGGGTGGGGGGTACTATTTATCCCTATTATTAGGTAGATATGGGACTCCACACATCATGGGTGTGGGTTCTTTTCCTTTGGGTAGTTCCCTCTGGGGGTGTTACTCCCCTGAAGGAATAGGGTGTGGGTTCTCAGAGAGGTTCATGAAGGAAGAGTAGGTACTCCCCTACGGGACCAGGGAGCAAGTCCTCTAACCTTGGAGTCGGTACTCCCCTAAAGTACTAGGGTGAGGGTCCTCCATATATAGTACGTATAGGGTTGGTAATCCCCTACCGAGTAGGGAGAAGGTCCTCTATTTTAGGAGTTAGTACTCCCCTATCATTCCAAGGTGTAGGTTCTCCTTACACATTGTTCTAGAAAAGTCGGTACTACCCTGTCAGAACATGAGCCTCAGCCCAATTGGTGTGGTATCCTTAAGTGCATCCACAAGACCCAGGTTCAAAACCAGGTAGAGGCATATTTCTGGGGGTACTATAGCAGTACTGTAGCGGTACTATACGCTATATGGGTACTGTAGCAGAACTGTGCATTGTACAGGTACTGTAGTAGAGCTGTACACTGTGCAGGTACTTTAGTAGTAACTGTAGTAGTTACTGTAGCAGATACTATTCGGTATTGTATTAGCTAGAACTATTCATCTTGGGCCACCAGTTTGGTCTTGGAGTCCTTAAGGATTTTGGGCCACCCAAGCCTTCGGGTCAGTAGGGCTTTCGGGCCACCTTTAAGGCCCTCGGGCCACCTCAAGGCCTTTGGGCCACATGCATTTGCCCCATACACACTACAAAAAAGGAGCAGCCCCAGAAGAGGATTTAGAGTAGGTTCACTTACCAGAGTAGAGCCAAATGGATTTTTTAGAATGAGAGGGTATGGCTATGCCATCGAGACCAGACTATGCTTGCATGGGAAGACTAGCCAGACAGCCATGCAAAGGTGGAGAGCTACTATCATGACACAGATGCTAGGGAGGGGAAGTTCCTTGTAGATAGTATCATTTAATTCCCTAATACCTTTGGGTTATGTAATCTCTTAAGACTACGAGCCTTGTAATCTCTGAGCCTATGGTCCTTGTAAGGGTTCCCCCTCATCCCTTTAAAGGGGGTTATCAAAAATCAATAAAAATGAAGGCCTTCAGGCCATTTGGGCGGTACTCCCCTGCCGTGCTAGGGATCAGGTCCTCTATCCTAGGGTCGGTACTCCCCTAATGTACTAGGGTGTGGATCTCCCATAATGAATAAACTGATAGAGTCGGTGCTACCCTGGTACCAGGGTGCGGGTCCTCTTGTCACTGAGTAGTACTCCCCTACAGGGTAGGGTGCGAGTCCTCGATATACGAAGTAGTACTCCCTTGTTGTAATAGGGTTTGGGTCCTTCATGAGTATTACTCCCCTATTTAAACCAGGGTGAGGGTCCTCATTTACGGATTAGTACTCCCCTGTCTCCGAGTAGCGACAGGGAGTGGGTCCTCCATAGGAGTTGGAGCTCCCTCGACTATAGGAAACAACTCTGAGGACTAGGCCCCTCCACTTGATGTGAACGATACCTAGATAGGAGCTAGTGCTCCCTTGATGGAATAAGGTGTGGGTTACTCCTTAGAGGAGCGACTGGGGTATCACAGGTTAGTCTGGAGCAAAGATCCCTCAACTAAGAACAGTGGTGAGGAGCGGGCCTCTCCACTTGGATTTCCTTAGTCTTGCGATGGGAGCAAGACTGTGATGAATGGACCTCTAGTATTGGGAATGAGATCTAGTCCTAGTATAATGATCCTGATAGTGCACGTTCTATTAGACATATCATTTGGTGTTGGTAGAGTTGTACCTGATGGAGTTTATCTCTCGGACGGGTGCCATCAGGGATATATAAAATCATAGAGCGTGTTCTTCTGGTTTGTGTGTCACCTTTATAATTTTCGATGAGAATCCTGATGTTGGATATAAGGATGAGGCCATATGTTTCTTAGTGGTTGAAATGAGTATATATGGATGAACTTGGTATATGTATGGGAATATACCTAGGCAGATCTGATTGTACTTTTCTTTGTGGTTTTTCTCTTTTGATTTACCTGTGTGGTTTCGGGGTCCCCTACTGAGTATTGTTTTACTCACCCCTACATGGTATTTTCCCGTACATGTCATGTCTTGTGCAGATGAATGATACTTTGATGGAGTCTAGGGAGGACCAGGACTAGGTGGTGTTCAGTGAGAGCAAATAGACGAGGCGTACTCCTACTACTTCAGGCAGCTACCCTCCACCTACCCTTCAGGTAGGGTTCTCGGCAGATGAGTTTTAGAGACCTTGGGTAGTACTTGTGTTCTATTTTTCCTTTGGTGGGCTTGTATACTGGTCCATTTTTCCACCTTGTACTTTACTTTCTATTGTACTCTTGTTGGGGTTTACTTAGTGGTTGCATGAAGTGTTTTACCTTTCCAGTCTTTTTTTGGATGTGGTTGTGTGTGTGTGAGTGGGTAAAGGTATTCAGGAAAATTCCTCCCACTTGTGAAATAATTCCTTCAGCGCTAGTCGCCATCCTCTATCCTTTGGGAGGTGGGATTGGGGTAGTCATGACATGGGACCCGAGGTACGGGTCGTGACATTCAGTATCCACATAAAAAATTCCCAATGTTTCTTTCTAGTTTTATCCATGCACCCTCTCTCAAATCTCACCACATGATAAATATCAAGTCTTATATAGACCATGACATACATCAGTCTTCCAATAGATAATTCATATAGAAACTTTACCATGTACTCATCCCATTTTAATATCATTGGTTCTTCCTCATTTTATAGTTTAAAATGTATTTCTAGGGGAATAGAAATTGAATTTGATTCCAGCATACCAAATCTATTAATTTTTTTTTCAATGTAGCCATCCTATGATAATATCAAGGTTTATGCTGCACAGTCTCTCTTGATCTTCATCCCCAAAATCTTGCCTCCTTCTCCAAGATATTTCATCTCTAACTCCTCAACAAGATTTCCTTTCATATCACCAATCCTCTACATACATGTTACTATAATGATCATGTCATACATATACAAAAAAATATAATTTATCCATCATTTAATGTCTTGAAATAGAATCATTGATTAATGATACACCATTTTTATGCATTTTTTTCTCATGAATGCATTAAACTCCTTGTTCTTTTACCTAAGTTCCTGCTTTAACTCATATAATCTCTTTTAGATTTTTCACACCATGTCATACCTCCCTATCTCAATGTATCCCTTTGGATATTTTATATAAATATCCTCTTCTAGATCTTCATGAAGGAAATATGTTTTCAAATTAATCTACCCAATATGTAAGTCTTCTGATGCAACAATACTGAGAACCACCTGAATGGTGGTAAGATTCATTATAGGTGAGAAAATTTTAGTGAAGTCCACACCTCCATTATGTTGAAATCCTTTCACTACCAGCCTTGACTTGTATTATGCAATTATATATTTCCTTATAATAAAGGTGTTAGCTCCAAAGTATTATTATCTTGAAATAAAGAAAATTCTCCTTCATAACCATATCCCACTTATTCAACCCCTTCAACTAAATTTCTTATACAAAACATTATGTTTCTCCTCCATTATTCAATAATTTATAATTTAAGGATGATTAATACTTCTTCATAGGAATTATCACCCTATTTGATATCCTCAACTCTAGTTGAGGAGTAGTTTCTGTTGGTTTCAATGTCACATGCTCAAGTACACCTTCAAGATCCATTTTCTTATTAAAATCAGATTATTTATTTACACTATAAACTTCATCTAAATGATGGTATTTTTACATGACACCTTCATTAAATATCATGTTCTATATTTTGATGATCATCTTGTTCTTATCATCTTAAAAGTGACAACCAAACTCTTTAGTACCATAGCCAAAAAAGAAACATGTTTTGGACTTACCATAAAGCTTCATCAACATCTATAAGTACATATTCCAACCAACCAAAGGATCATAAATTTTAGAGACTTACCTTTTTTCTAGATCAGAGCTCCGTGGGTAGATATTCTTCCATCGGTACAGATGGACTCCTGTTTATGATATATATTTCCATGTTTACTACCTCATCCTAGAAAGTCATGGGTAACCTTGAGTGTAACCACATATTCCTAGAATGTTTATTTAGTGTTATATTCATCCTTTTAGAAACACCATTATATTGTGATGTACCTATAAGTGTATTCTCCCACCAAATTCCATTATGAGAACAAAATTACTTGAACTCATGAATGCCATAGTCTCCTCCATTATTAGACCTCAATCATTTTAACTTTGATCCTAACTCATTCTCCACCATGGTCTTACACTTTTTAAACATGTTAAACACATCATAGTTTCTTTTCAAAAATTAAAAAAATACCTTTCTTGTTGATTAATTGATAAATGTCACATAATATTGTGACTCTACAATAGAATTTAATGGTGTAGGACCCTAAATATTAGTGTGAACCAGATCTAGATAGAATTCTCACACAAGAAAACTTCCAATGACTTTATCTTTAGTATCATTCCTTTTTTTTCTAGCAACTTCATCCCCTTATCACTCATGTGGACTAGAATATAGTTCCATAGTTGTGAATCTACAATATAATATATTGATTTAATCATGTATATGTAAGTTTTTTTCATGATTTATAGGGTTCGATTCTTTAGTCTCCGAGCTATGACCATATCCCCCTTAGTTATTTTCCATGCACCACCAGTGAATGTGGCGATAAAACTTGTATCATCACGATACCCAATAGAAATAATATTTCTTATTAGTCCATGGATATGCATTACATTCTAAAAAACTAAAAAATTTTCACTTTCAGTTTGAATCCATGCGTCTCCCTTCCCCATAATATGTAAGAGCTCATCATCAGCAAGATGTACCTTTCCAAAATTTATAGGAACATAATCGTTTACGAAACCCTTATCTAAAGTGGAATAGAAAGATACCATTGAGTCTAAAATCTAAGACTCTATAAGGATATCCATGATCAGTAGTAATACATTACCAGTTCCTTCAGTCACTATGTTTTCTATATTGGTTTTAATCACCTTCTATTTTTTATGCAATCCTTCTTAACATGTCATTTATTCCTACAAATCTAGCAGGTAGGATCAATCCCCTTTGGATTTCCTTGGATATTTAACTTTTATTTTGATTTTCCTATGTGATTATCTCACTAAATACATATACCTATTCTCTCCACATTAAAATAATAACTATATAATATTACTAATTCTATTATTCAAATATCCTCATTGAGGATTAGGTCTCGCACATCCTTCAGAACTAGATTTGTATTACTTGAAGAACTACTCATAGATGTTACAATTGCTTTCTAACTATCAGGTAATGAAGACAGTAAAATCAGTGCACATAAATTATCATCAATCATAATTCCCACTGATGTTTAATGACTTGTTATGATGTTAAATTCATTTACATGATCAATAATAATATTCCCTTTAATCATTTTTAGATTTAATATACATTGTATTAGGTACACTTTGTTTAATAAAGAAGGATTCTTGTATATATTCATGATATCTTTCATCAACCCCACCATTATATTTTCCTCTCTAATTCTGAATTCCATGTTTTATTCCAATTTAAGTCACACAATACCCAGAACCAATCAATCCATTCGATCCCACCCCATCTTCTCTATATCCATTATTTTTTCAAATAGAATTGGTAAGTGATTTTTTTGATAATGATAATTATTGATCTTCATACTCTAGTAACTAAAATTAGTTCCATTAAATAGATCAATATTCACATTTAATTCTTCTATAAATAATGTTTAATATGAGAAAAATTTAACTCAATCTTTTGAACTAAACCTCTGATACCAGTTATTGAGGAAACTTCAGAATTCGTAGTGACATAATAGTTCACAGATTAAGAAAAGAAAGAAAAAAAGAATGAGAAGAAGATAATATGGAAAAAAAATTATGTGGTTTGGTAAATAATCCCTAAATCCATAGAGAGACATAAATTTTACTATTATTGGGTATAGAATTATAGGCAATTTTAGAGTTTCAAACACACACATAGAAACTGTAGATCAAATGATCTCATAAATAAGATGATGAAACTATGCCACTAATTACATAATAAGTCCACTGTAATTTAGAGATAGAAATATGTATGTTCATAGAGATATATTAAATCTATATCTAAAGTTTTAGATTCTACAATAACCATGCCAAAAGTCCACACTACAATAGTTCCCTATCGGGTGTCACCTGGTCAGCTCTGCTACAGTCCAGTTATATTTTATACAGTAACCAAAATATGGCCTTCCTTATGGGTGGCTTGACCAGATACCCCTCATAGGGTGGATAAGTGGCTTGATTCTCATGGGTTGAGTGCTATCCCATATTGTCCATTTTTTCTATGTGCCCTACCCCCAATTTTTTCTTTTCCAAAATCCACCATACACATCATATATAAAACTATTAAGAAAATTAAACTATATTAAATATTTTTCTTATATTTTTCTAACATAAAACAAAAAATGTTAATTACCCAAATATAAGATACTTAAATTAAAAATAGTAATTATTAATCAATTAATATTTAAATTAAATGAAATTATAGTTAAAAAATTTATGCAATATAAGAACTCATCATACAGGTACAATAGGATAAAGACTCCCTTGTGTGTGATATGCCTACTCACCACTAGTCACTAACCCCTAACCTATTAGAGGTGGTATTGAGGTCACTCTTGGATTAAAACTATATAGGAGGTACCTAATGGGTCGAGCCATGATAGTTGTCTTAGGACTAGAGATTAAAGATAGTTTAGTTGTGAGGATTGGTTAGAGAACTCGGAAAAAAATGTTACAGTGTCTTGAGTTTATCTCTCAGGCCAGGAACCTAGTAATGGTGAAGCGACTGATATATGTTTTCAAAAGGACTCTGATAACCTATTTGTTTACTTGGAACATGTAGGCACTAGTTACAGGGAAAACATTGGTACATGCATTATATAGGAATGAGTTGTAGTTTCCATTTCCTTCTTGAGTTACTTCCCCAGCTATTCTATTTGATAGTGGTGCATCTTTACTATTGAAACATTCCTCCATGATGATAGCTATATATGATTCCATAGTAGAATCATGATGATATTCACCTAGTAAATATGCCTCAATACAGGGACCTATGTGGGAGGTAGTTCCTCTAGGTGGTTTACTGATAGTACCTCTACTTGTTGAGTATCCAATTGTTCTAGCAGTACTAACACATGATGCACATAGGATGAGAATGCTTCATGAGTCACATTCATGGAGACCACTTAGGTTTTGGTGTGATATATACCCTTAAATTATAGAGAATTGGATCATGAAATTAGAGTGAGTTTTTCACCTTATGAGAACCCCTTTTGAACAAATGGTAGTACTAGAAGTGATCCTTCTCCATGGACCAATAGGTTGATAGTGGAGCTTCATGTTATAGATGAATAATGAGGATAAATTCACCTATAATGAGTTTTAGTTCCATTTAATAAAGTAATTTTATCCAAAAATTATATGATAAGTGAATATCTAGGATCTTCTAGAGCTATAGTAGGGTAGTATAGAAGTTTTAGAGTATGCGTTGAGGTTCAATAAACTCTTGTGGAATTACATGGACATGGTTTGTGATGGATAATTTTAAGAATGGAACATTGAGTGTGTCCTTCACGAAGATATACAAGATCGAGTGGTATCTATATTCATCCCTACATATGTTGGGGTGCTAAAGTGTCACGAACTAACCTAGGTCAACCATAATCCGGTCAACTGATCCAGCTCGTGACAAGGCCTAAAGGGTGTTCCCAATCCCCAAAGTCTGTAAACTAGTGTTGGGTATAAAAATAAAGTAGATCGGAATGATTTGGCCCATAAACAGAAGAAAAAAAATATAAACTAAACAAAACAAATAAACAATAACAGAAGTAAAAATATTAAAGTTCCAAAACTAAACATACCTATAAGGGACCTCATGGTCACCACCAAACATAGAAACGTGCTTACTGCAAGAGCGATCCAAAACTATAACTTGAAACTGAAAAGATAAAATAGGAATGAGCACTGAGATGATCAGTAGGAATGACAAAGAACAATAATTCCCTATGACCTTACCTTTAAAAAGAAACCCAATCATGATAGTTTGAAAATAAGACATAATAAAATAATGTTTTTCATTCTTTTCAAATTCAAGTCACAAGTCCACATTTTTAGAAAAATGTTTCTATTCCACTACATTTTCAAAATAGTTCCCAAGAATTCATTGAAATTTCTAAATGAAAATAATGAATTTTAGATTAAAATATGGTTTTTTACAAATGAGACATCAAGTATGAAACAAGTGAAATGAAAATCACATCACAAGCACCATAGGAAATACCTAAGTAGCTAGTGTTAGTTGGAGACCTAGGATCCTCGTACCTTAGTGAAACGTGTTATAACAACCACAACTATCATCATTATCATGCACAAGACACTAGGAGGGGACACCCTAATGGACCAGTGGTCTCCAATCATTAAAAATTTTTAGTTAGTATTGTAGCGTCAATCTTACTAGAAAAAAACTATGACGAACCACTTATGAATCATCTAGCCTACTAGTCCTAGTCTACCCACCTAGGTACCCAGGGTTTACCATGTGCTCTACTTCAATAGTGGCGAGGCTTTATCAAGCAACCACATATGAGAATAACACTTTATTTATCCAAAAACCATTCAAACTCTCACCACCGATCTCCCTCCTTAAGCGCATTCCCCTTTTTATATCACATAACCACGCACAAGCCTTTTCACTAGGCACATAACACAAATCACACATTAACACTTGCATCACATTTCTCAAAATTAAGGGGAATGACTAAAGAGGGGGTTTTCCACTTTCTTAAACCATTCTCAAAGTTCCAAAAAATATGTATTAATTACAAGAAACACTCTTCATTTTATAACACATAATCAACCAAAACTTTTAAGTTTCCAAAACTATTTGAAAGTTCAACTAAAAAAAAGTACTATATATTTTAAAACATGATTAAAACCATTCTTAAAATGAAGCAATATTTTTTTAAGAATATAAAATCACATTTTGATCTCATGTTCACACCCAAAACCCATTTTGGAAATTTCTTTGGAACTCTTTGGGAAAATCAAGCAAGTCATTACACTTTCATAACAAAATCGGTTGAAAGGCCACACTTCTTTGGAAATACCCATTTCACATTCAAAACATCTAGGAGAACACTTTTCAATAACACAATAATTTATGCACACACACACACACACACACATATATATATATAGCATGATAATTTCATATAAAATTAGAAGACACACATTTAAAGAACACCAAACAATAATGAACATTCTAATTAAAGATCAAGGCATAGGGAACCTACCTCACGGTGGAACCAAACCGAACATTCGGCCCTTGGAACTTTATAAATAAAAGTTTATGCTCTATCACTATGAATATTAACCTTCACATACATGTAAGGAAACCTAGAACCTATACACATCCTCATGGCCATGAACATGTGCAAGGGGATCCTTACATATATTCTTATATGCATATACAAGTTAACACTCACCTACATATGCATTTTCATATATATACATGAGAACACCTATCCCTATACATTTATATTCACTAACATGGATGATTATACATGTAATAGGGTAACCCCCACCCCCCAACATATATATATGCTTACCCATGCATATGCAGGCGAATCGCCTCACACTCGATGACTTAAAACCGAAAAGCATAGTTTAAAACACCACACCACAAATACTACAAAACTTAAAACAAATAAATACCCTAATTAAGATGGTTTGAAACTAAATAGAAACATAAAATCCATACCTTAGATGGCAGTGACAAACTGAAACATCCTGAACCGCCTCTCCTTGGGCGGCGGTTGGGGAAATCCACAAGAATGGGTCCCAGGGGACCATTCACACAACCCTAAACCATAAGAAACCAAAAAAACCAAATCAAAACTTAACCTAGGGTTTCAATTAATAAATTAATAAATCATTATATCATTTAATAAATCAAGGACAAATCAATATCACATCACAAGTGCCAACCGAGCCTTTACTCATATCAAATAAATTTGGAAATTCCTTTAATTTTTTTTACATTTAGATAAAATTATAAGGGAAAGCATAAAAACCCTCAAGAATAAGAAAATAAGTCAAGGGAACTCCATTTTCTCTTTATAAAACCAAAAAACCCCATTAAGACAAGGAAACTCCTTTAAACACAAATGAATCCCACTCAAAAAACTATTTGGCCTAAATACCAACTATTAGGTGTATTTTACAATGGAAACATTCATTGGATTTTTTACCAAACATAAATAATGTATAAAACCCCATTTCAAAACCAAGTTCCATTGTACAAATAAATCCACCATTCCATCCAAGTAAAAACCCACCCAAGATTTCAAAACATTACAAAGCCACCCGACACACATGGGTCTGATTCTTTAAAAACCAAAACAAGACCCAAGTCCACTAATTTCCATAAAAACACTTTTAAAGAGGCCAAAAATACATTTTTAAAAGGTATATACCACTTTACCATTTCAAAACACTATTGGAATAAAAGTGAAGGCCCCATTATAAAATAATTTGAGGTCATACCTCAGTTTAAAACCAAATTCTCTTTAAAGAAACATTTTCACCCAATGAAAATACAATAGGAAAAGACCCATTATACAAATTTAAAACCATTAGAAATACCCAAATGAATTTCATGGAAATCCTAGCATAGTTAAATGTTCCAATTTAAATCATAAAATGAGGAATTACGAAACCAACCATTTATGACAAGGCTAAGGATTAAAATGGGTTCAAATAAACACAAGGCCATAAAATATATTTATAATTGCATCAAAGATAAATAAAGGAAAATAATATTAAAATTCCAAAGGAGACATATTTTATAGTGACGCCTACCTCGGCGGGGTGTGAATGCAATGAAACTTCGAAGGGAGGTAGAACAAAGCCTCATGGACCAACCACACACCCTAGATCCAAAGAAAACAAAAATACACATCAAACCTAATATCTTGGGTTATTACAACCAAGAAACCTCACAAGGAGACCCTATAAATTAGGAGAGAAAGGAGAGGAAACTCACCAAGTAGGGATTCAACCATGAAGATGAGAGGAGAAGTGGTCGCCGGAGGGAAGGAGAGGCGGCGCGCTAGAGGCCTTCGATTGGTGGGTGTCACGCACAAGGGTGATCCGGAGGGAGGTATGGCTGTTGGTGGGAGAGTTGGTCAGAGAGAGGAGCGTCGATGAGGCATGCGCCAGAGAGGGAGATAGCCAGTTGGTGGGGTGAAACCAGAGATGAAGTTCAGCTTGGAGGTGGCACATGAAGGTGGAGAGGGGGAGAAGGGGGCGACACGATGGAGGGGTGAGGGAGAAATATTAATAATATTAACATTATCATATTATTATTATTATTATTATTATTATTATGTTTTAAATATTTAATTTATTTTATTTTCATAAAACTTATTTATTTGAAGTATTGGGAAGCAGTGCAGTCACCTAGGCTGACCACACGATTACTGCTAACTGTGTGGTGCTTGTGAACCAGCCTGAAACCCACCAAAATTATCAAACTTAAAAAAATTTAAACCATCACTCAACCCAAACCTTGATGAGAATATCCAAATCCAAGAAATAATAAAATAAAATAATTTTAAAGTTAGAGGTGTGATAATTCTACCCACCTCAGACACTTTATGCCCCCAGAAAGTTACCAAGCTGATAGTTAACCAAAACTTGAGTCTATTACTAGAAAAAACAGAGGAAAAACATGAATAATAGGATGAAACTACTATCTATAGGTCACAACCAACCGATTAAAGAGGAAACCAGATCCCAAGATTGAGGGGAGAACATGAGGGGGGGGGGGTTCTCCCCACCATAAGAACTCAACTAGACTGGGAACCTTAAAACCCAGACAACACCACCAAGACTTAAATAAGAAACCCACTACAAGGGAACCCAACAAACTGGGACACCGAGGTGAAAGAACCAACACAACCATTTCTCCACATTAACTGAAAAACAACCCTAATGAGGCTGGGAACTCCCAACATGAACTTCATCCAACTATCCTAGCATAAGCAGAACCACACCACCAATGGAATTTGATTCCTAACACCAAGGAAAACCCACAAAAAAAATAATAAATTCAAACCAACCATTAGACCTGAAAAAATCTTCAAACATAGATCTTCCCAAATAATTACATCTCTAAATGAGCACAATTGGAACCAAAAGCAAAACCAACCCATGCGAGGGCCAAACATCCCCTAAAAAAAATAAATCCAAAAGACACATTCAAATAACTAGATTTTCTTTGATTATAACAGAATAAATCCATCATAAAATTACAATGAAATGATGAAATTACAATGGAATAGAAAAAATAATAACAAAACCTTAAATTTCTCTATTCCAAGATGAAAGATAAAGAACTAGGAAAAGGTCTCATATACCCCTGAAAACCCTAACTTTGCGTGAGATTCACCCCAAGACCTATGGATGGGGATTTAATGGGTAAATAATCTACTACCTCATGGTTAGGTATGAACGTCCCTCATTCACAACTCCTTTTTCAAGAAACACTTCCTATAGGACTTCTACCAGCGGCTCGAATGACCACATCAAGTGTAGGACTTTGGAGGGATGTAATAAGAGGGATTCAAATTCTCAAACCCACACCATTGTTGGAACACCATGAAACGTTCTGATGAACTAGATGGCAAAACCAACAAAGAAGACTCCTTTGGATCTGATTACTTTGGATTTCACTTATTTCCATATAAGGAACCCTTATGAACAAAAAGAGGTTCTAGATTTCCAACCACCATTGACTGCACCCCAGAAACCACCTCTTTAAAGTGGTCAACATAAAATTTTACTAATATCTAACCCTACTGAACATCCCACAACTCTTACACCTTCCTCAACTTCACCTCCTTAGGAATAAACCCTCAGAAGAATGTGGCCTCAAACATTTCCCATGTCACCCAAACTTCTAATGAATATGGGACAACCAACTTCCACTAGTCCAAAACAGAACTCTAGAAAAACTCCAAAATAGAACAAACCTTGATAGCCTCAGGAGTTCCCAATTCCCTGAAGAAATGATCTACCTCTTCAAGCTATATACCCGCCTATAACAGACCTCTAACACCGAGAAAGATAGGAAAAATCCAAGAAAACCCAGGAACTTGGCATGAATCATTAGAACTTTGAGGGACCTTTCTAGGTGGCACATTCCAAACAACACAAAAAACAAAAACTGAAACCAACATCAAACCAAAGCATGACCAAAATCTACACTTCAAGCCAAATCAATAGGCTTACAGATCGAAAACATGCCAAAAAAATCAAAATTCATCTCTTTTCAAAAATTCCATTTCCATTTTGATTTTCAAAACCATCCTATTTCAAGACACTTCCCTAACAAAAATACACCTTTCATAAAACAAATTTCAATTTACAAAATCATTTCCCATTTAAAAATCACCTTTAAAAAAACAAGTCAAAGCCTTTGGTTTCAAATAAACACCCATGGAATCCCATGAACCTTAGCATGTGTGACCCTCTGTTTCCATCCATACATGAAAACACACACTTCTCACACATACCCACACACATTAAAATTCTCATAAGTATCACCCATGGCATCCTATTAGCATGTCCATCAAGCACCAAACTTTCAAGTTAAAATGATTTCAATTTCAAAACCCACTTTACCAAGTTAAATCCATTTGGAAGAAAGTATTTCCATTTCAAAATCATTTTCATCTTCAAAAACACACTTACACCAACCAAAACCAAGACAAAGCACAACTTACACCAAAATACTGGAAGGAGGGACCAACAGCTATGCCTAACTCAGTGACATGGTAGTAGGCCATGCCCCAAGTAGGTCATAACTCTAATAGGGACTTTAAATGTTCAATTGGAATCCACATGGGTCACTAATCCATGTGGGATCATAATGTGACACTAGCTTACCTATATTTTCATCCTTTAGTCCAAAACAAATACAAAATAATCAATTCTCAAACTACCCCTGACAACTCGAGGTTCGGAACAAGAAAGGGTTCATGACGCCCTTACCATACCTACTGTACAAGTTCCGAAAATCCAAATATCCATCTACAAGACACCCCAAATAACAAGGGACTCATTTGATACCATTTTTCATGAACCAACCTAGGTCAACCATAATCCAGTCAACCGATCTAGCCCGTGACAAGGCCCAAAGGGCATTCATGATCCCCACGGGCTGGAAACTAGTGCTAGGCATACAAATAAAGCATATGTGAATGATTTGGACCATAAATAGAAAAAAATATAAACTGAACAAAATAAATAAACACTAAAAGTGGTAAAAAGAGTAAAGTTACACAACTAAACATACCTCTAAGGTACCTCATGGTTACCACCAAACATAGAAACACACTCACTGTAAGAGAGATCCAAAAATAGAATCTGGAACTTAAAATATATAGTAGGCATGAGCACTGAGATGCTCAGTATGAATGAAAAAGAACAAAAATTCCCTATGACATTTACTTGAAAAATAAACCCAGTCATGCTAGTTTAAAAATAAGACATAATAAAATAATGTTTTTCATTATTTTCAAATTCAAGTCACAAGTTCACATTTTTAGAAAAATGTTTCTATTTCACTACATTTTAAAAATAGTTCCCAAGAATGCATTAAAATTTCTAAATGAAAATAATGTAGTTTAGATTAAAATATGGTTTTTCAAAAATTAGTCATCAAGTATGAAACAACTAAAATGGAAATCACATCACAAGCACGATGGGATATCCCTAAATATTTAGTGTTAGTTGGGGACTTAGGATCCTTATACCTCAATAAAACATGGTATAGATACCACAACCATCCACATTATCATGCACGAGCCACTAGGAGGGGACACCCCAATGACCTTGTGGTCTTGAATCATCACAAATGTTTTGTTAGTGTGGTAGCGTCAATCCTTCTAGATGAAACTGGGATGAATCACTTCTGAATCATCTAGCATACTAGTCCTAGTCTGCCCACCTAGGTACCCAGGGTTTCCCATGTGCTCTGTTTCAATGGTGGTGAGGTTTTATCAAGAAACCACATATGAATATAACACTTTCTTTATCCAAAAACAATTCAACCTCTCACCACCAATCTCCCTCCTTATGTGCATTCCCCTTTTTACATCACACAACCACACACAATCCTTTACACTAGGCACATGTCACAAATCACACATTAACACTTGCATCACATTTCTCAAAATTAAGAGGAATGCCTCAAGAGGGGGTTTTCTACTTTCACAAACCATTCTCAAAGTGAAAAAATGTGATTAATTACTTACAAGAAACACTTTTCATTTTAGACCACATAATCACCCAACACTTTTAAGTTTCCAAAACCATTTGAAATTTCAACTAAACAACTAAGGTACTATATATTTAAAACAAGCTTAAAAACATGCTTATAATGAAGCAATATTTTTTTAAGAATTTCAAATCACCCTTTGATCTCATGTTCACACCCAAAACCCATTTTGGAAATCTCTTTGGAATGCTTTAGTAATATTAAGAATGTCATTACACTTTCATAACAAAATAGGCCAAAAGGACACACATCTTTGGAAATACCCATTTCACATTCAAAACATCTAGGAGACCACTTTTCAAGAATATGACCATTTATGCACACACAAACACACACACACACATAGTGTGATCATTTCATATAAAAGCAGAAGACACACATTTAAAGAACACCAAGGAATAATGGAAATTCTAATTAAAGATCAAAGCATAGGGAACCTACCTCAGGGTGGAACCAAACCAAACATTTGTCCCTTGGATTTTTCTAACTAAAAGCTGATACTCCCCAACTAAGAACATGCACCTTTACATACATGTAAGGACACCTAGACCCTATTCCCACATCTGTATGGCCATGAACATGTTCATAGGGATCCTTACATATATACTTATATGCATATACTAGTCGCCACTCACCTACGTATGCATTTTCATATATATACATGGGCACACCTAACCCCATACATGTATATTCACTACCATCGATGATTATACATGTAATGGGGGAACCCACACACATATATATACTTACCTATGCACACACAGGCGAGTTACCTTAGGCCCAGCGACTTGAAACCACAAAGAAGAGTTCAACACACTACACTATAAATACTGCAAACCTTAAAAAAATAAAGAACCTAATTAAGATGGTGTGAAACCAAACAATGGCATAAAATCTATACCTCAGACGACGATGTTGAATTGAAACATCCCGAACCGCCATACCTTCAGCGGTGGTTGATGGAATCCACAAGAATAGGTCATAGGGGACCATTTTCACAACCCTAAACCACAAGAAACCACAAAACCTGAATCAAACCCTAACCTAGGGTTTCAATTAATAAATTAATAAATCATTTTATCATTTAATAAATCAATGGAAAATCAATATCACATCACAAGTTCCAACCGAGAATTTAATCATATCAAATATATTTGAAAATTACTTTTAAAATAATTTGACATTCAAATAAAATTCTAAGGGAAATCATACACACCCTAAAGCATAACCAAATAATTCAAAGAAACTCCATTTTCTCTTTATAAAATCAAAACACCCTATTAAGACATGGAAACTCCTTTAAACACAAAATAAGCCCACTCAAAAACCTATTTGGCCTAATGCCTAATGATCCGATGTATTTCATAATGAAAAAATTCACTGGAATTTTTATCAAACATAAAGAATGCCTAAAACCCCATTTCAAAACCAAGTTCCACTGATCAAATCAACCCACCATTCCATAAAGGAAAAAACCACCCAAGCTTTCAAAAAATTACAAAACCACCCGACACACATGGGTCTCATTCTTTGAAAACCTAAATAAGACCCAACACCACCCATTTCCATAAAACCACTTTTAAAGAGTATATTTGGGTATTTTTACAATGGATATACCACTCTCCCATTTAAAAGAATTATTGGAATAAAAGTGAAGGCCCCATTTTAAAATCATTTGAGGTCACACCTTAATTTAAAACCAAATTATATTTAAAAGAAAATTTTCATCCAATGAAAATAAATTGGACAAGAACCATTTAACCAATGTAAAACCATTAGAAATACCCAAATACATTTCATGGAAATCCTATCACAATTAAATGTCCCAATTTAAATCATAAAATGAGGACTCACGAAACCAACCATTTTTTCCAAGTCCAAGGACTAAAATGGGTTCAAATAAACATAAGGAAATAAAATATATTAATACTTGCATAAAAGGTAAATAAATAACAAGCATATTAGAATTCCAAAGGAGACAAATTGAATAGGAACACCTACCTCAGTGGAGTGAGTATGCAACAAAACTTCAAAGGGAGGTAGAAAAAATCCTCATGGACCAAACACACACCCTAAATCCAAAGAAAACCAAAATATGCATCAACCATAATATCTAGGGTTCTACCAACCAAGAAACCCCAAAATGAAACCTTATAAATTGAGAGATAAAGGAGAGGAAACTCACCATGGATGGATTTTTCCATGAAGATGAGATGAGAAGTGGTCACTGGAGGTAAGGAGAGACAGTGCACCAAAGGCCTTTGGATGGTGGGGGTTATGCACGAGGGTAAGCCGGAGGGAGGTACTACTACTGGTGGGAGATACTTTTGGAGAAAGGATCACCATCAAGGTGCACACTAGAGAGGGAGACGACTGACTAGTGGGGTGATTCCAGAGGAGAAGGTCGGCTGGGAGGTGGCACGTGCAGGTGGAGTGGGGGAGAAGGGGGCGGCGTGATGGAGGGGTGAGGGAGAAATCTTAATAATAATAATAATAATATTATTATGGTTTAAACCTTTAATTTATTCTATTTTTATAAAACTTACTTAATTTAAGTATTGGGAAGCTTCACAATCACCTTGGTCGACAGCACGGTTACTACTAACCATGCACTGCCTGTGCGCCAGCTTGAAACCCACCAAAATTATCAGAATTCAAAAATTTTAAACCAACACTCAACCCAAACCTCGAAGAGAATATCAAAAGACAATAAATAATAAAATAAAATAATTTTAAAGGTCGGGGTGTGACATAGAGCATTCCATGGTTGTAGAGATATTCTTAGTAGAGAATTTGTTAGCCACTGGTTCTGGAGGTGGACATCATAGAGCTAAGAACTCAGTAGAAGGTATTCGATGTTTGAATTATAGATCCAAGCATGTGAGGTAAACATAGAGTTAGTCTCAGAACAAATGGTCAGTGACTCAGGGATTTTAGGGAGTTTCCAATTAGTCAATGGAGAGACAGTGTTTCTCCTATAATGGGTGAGGCCATATTTCATGGGATTTCCCATCCCACCTTGTATTGAGGAAACATATTGAGAGGATAGGTATGAAGGGTGTAATTAGTGGTATAGGATCTAGGAGAAAATAAGGAGGTGGTTGAAATTACAATATGTTACCAACACTACCATATTTAGGTGGCACATGTCGATCATAGAGAGACGGTGGTTAGAATTATAGACAGTTAAAACGAGTGGAGGAATATGACCCAAAGGCTCTAGGTATGATTTATGGTATGATATACATCTTCTTTAATTTAACTAATATTTTGATAGACATAGGCACAATTCAATATTTTTCTGACACATACCTCATTCGACACTTAAAGATTCCAGTGGATCCTTTAGCTCAAAATTTTTATTTATAGAATCCTACCGAGGATATTAAATGATAAAATACTTTTTATGATAGTGAAACTGCTCTCAACACACTTCCACACCTATGCTTGTTTCAAGTTGATGAAAACCTACTTTCTAAAGGTATGTGGCCACTTAGATTTCTCTAATGAGGCCTTATATGGAACGTGGGTCGATATTATGAGAGTTAAGGAACATCAAAACTTTTTTTGGGGAACTATTTACTATTATGGGCATCTCTTATAGATTTAAGACATATTTTTGAATCATTCTGAAACCCAAGCGTGAGACTAGTTACCCCTGTGCTAATGATATGATTGATACCATGTGTTTGATGTAAAACTTTATATAGATTACAAGTTCCCCATATTTCTCTTATTAATTTGTGATGCTTTGGTCTAAGGTTTTCTAGTTGGTACCTCTAGAGTTTATTTCCATCCAAGGAGGAGTTTGGTGTTTTGATATTGGGATCGAGTCCATGAGATGGGATTCCTATAAATCCTCGTGAAAGGAATTAGAACCCATGTAGTTTGGTACCACTTTTTGGGACACATATTAACTTTTATGGTCATGTGACAAGGACCAAAAAGTGCAGTTTTATGTCATGCGACAAGGATGTATAGGTGGAAGGTCCTAGTCAAGGCTGGTTTAGGACTTATGATTAAGTATCCTAGGTGACCTAGAGGGAATTTTTCTTCTTAGATTGGATATAAATCTATTGATAATAAGTCTCAGAGAAGATTAGGGTGAGTTTGGGGTGTTGGGTTTGGACCTCAGGGAGGCTTTCAACGTATCCCATTTGGTCAGGAATCAAAGCCCGCATATTTCCAAATATTGTAGATTACACCTGATAGGAGGACCATAATGAAGGCACTTTCATAATGCAGATGTGATAATCATCATAGATCTATTATCCCATGCAAGTCTTGCTTGGTGTGATAAACAAGAGACAATAGAAGATCAATCACATCGTATGAGAGTGTACCATGTGATTTGAAGGTTTGGTTGGGGATCAAACTTAGGAGGATGTCCCTTATTATGGAACCATGAGGATATTTTTAACTCATGGTAATTTGGAGGTTTGGTTGGGGCGTACACCTAGGAGGATTCCCATGATTTTAGAACCATGAGGAGAATCTATACTCATGGTAATTTGGAGGTTTGGTTGGGGATTACACCTAGGAGGATTCCCATGATTCTGGAGCCATGAGGAGAATCTCAAATCATGGTAATTTAGAATTTTGGGATGGGGATTACACCTAAGAATATTCCCATATTTGTAGAAACATGAGGAGAATCTCAACTCATGAAAATTTGAAGTTTTTTTTGGGGCTTACACCTAAGAGGATACCCATGTTTATGGAACCATGAGGCGAATCTTGACTCAATAATTTGGAGGTTTGGTTGGGGATTACACCTAGGAGAATTCCCATGTTTACAGAACAATGAGGAGAATATTGAATCATAGTAATTGATGGTCTGGTTGGGTCTTAAACCTAGAAGGATTCCCATATTTATATAACCATGAGAAGAATCTCAACTCATGGAAACTGAGGTTCGGTTGGGGATTACACCTAGAAGGATGGTCATGTTTATGGAACCATGAGGAGAATATCAACTCATGGTAATTTAGGTTTGGTTTGGTCTTACACATAGGAGTATGCCCATGTTTATAGAACCATGGGGAGTATCTCTACTCATTGTGATTTAAGGGGTGAGTGTTAGGGGTGTATAGTACGCTACTGAAAATTTCCTCAAATTGTCCTGAAAAGTTTGTGGTTCGACACTCCTTTTTAATGGGGGTTAGTGAAGGTAGTGAATGGATTGGGATAAAGGTCCAAGAATGCTTCCCAACATTGATACCAAGTGGTGGTATGAGGGAACAACCCATGCGGTATGGACTAGCATGCACAAAGGGCTAGCTGCATTGCATTTTTCTCATAGGGTTTCCTACATAATTTTTTTTTGCATAGGATATCTACAAAGGGTCATCCAAATAGGATCTTTGCAAAGGGACTCCATAAAGGGTCTTCATAAAGGGTATCCACAAAGGGGTTACCTAAAGAGTCTCTACAAAGGTAATCTACAAAGGGGATCCACAAAGGGGCTTATGTATAGGGATTATACAAAGTGGGAATCCGCACAGGGATTTATTCTTTATGTGGGAGGTCATAAAATGATGTCTATACCTAAAAAAGACTTGGTTTTTCATAGAATTTAGCATTTGAATGATTTTTAGGGGATTAATTTTAGAATGTCCTTCATGGGATTGCTTTGAAAAGTCCCTTTCCATTTTATAATTTAGGAATTTTACCCGAGTTATTCCAGTGAGAGCATCCTCCGCATCTGTTCCACCATTACATCAATGTTTTCACCCCCACTTCCTAAATTTGGTGTTGATATTTATAGGAAGTGGTGAATAAACAATTTTATAGAACTATCATCTACATAGAATAAGGAGTGGATGAATAGGGGATATAAAAATGAGTATCATAAAGGGAATACACAAAGGGGATCCTCAAAGTGGGTCTGTAAAGGGGCTATGAAAAGGGGCCTTGACAAAGGGGCCTCCAAAAAGGGGCTTCACAAAGTAACTCCACAAAGGGGCTCTGTAAAGGGGATCCAAAAAGGGGATTTGGAAAGGGCCCCTACAAAGGGGATCTAAAAAGGGGATCTACAAAGGGGCTCCGAATATGAGCCTCTTCAAAGGGGATCCGCAAAGGGGACTTCTCAAAGGGGTCTCTACAAAGGGGATCCACAAAATGGCTCTGCAAAGAATTTAATTCATCGGAGGATGAAATTCAACACCTTAGACCAAAAATGACTTCAGTTTCCTAGATAAATATTTCATGGTCAGAGTGAAGCACTTATGTAGAATTATTACGTTTGTCAATTTTTTGTTTAGGCTAAAATGAAACCTAACTTTGAATGGCCATAAAATTTGATCCGTAAGTCCGTTTGGGCCTCATGAGTAGTCAAATCAAAGTTCATGAAGTGGACTATGCTCCTGGATATACAATAAGGATAGTATCATGGGTAATGTGGAAAAGTGTATGGAGTGAATTTTTTGATGCCAATAGTTACCTGACTATTAGAAGAGACATCTTTATATGAAATCTCTTTTTAGTTTCAATGAGACCCTATGATGTCATTATAGGTATATACTAGCTCTAATAAGTACACTTGTAGATTAAATATTATAGGTAGAGGATATGATGTGTTCGGGTTGGTGAGGGGATATTTTTCTTTGTTGGTGAGAAGGAATCCTAAGAAAATTAAGATGGGCTCATACATAGGAGGATAAAACCAATTTCTCATCAATTTAATTGTATGACCCTTGGTATGGAAGATGCTATGATCTTTTAGTTTTCTTCATTGGTGGAGGAGTATGAGGACGTCTTCCATGAGGATTTTCCAAGATTACCTCCATAATTAGAGATCAAATTCTATATATACATGCACCCAGGGACTAACCCAATATCTATTCCAACATATCAGATGACAGCCATAGAGTTTCAAGAGCTAAAGGTGAAGTTAGAGGATCTGTAGAGGAAAGGCTTCATTAAACCTAATGTGTCACCCTCCGAGCTTCCCCAGTGTTATTTTCCAAGAAGGAAGATGAGTTTTTGAGGTTGTATGTAGATTATCATCACCTGAATCATGTGATTTTCAAGAATAAATATCCACTTATAAGAATTGATGACCTCTTTGACCAACTAAAAGGGGTGAAGTGGTTTTTAAATATTGACATTAGGTTGGGTTATCACCAATTACGAGTTCAGAAGGAGGATATACTAAATATGGAATTCCAATTCTGCTATGGTCATCATGAGTACTTGGTGATTCACTTCAACATGATGAATTCTACATCCATGTTCATGAGACTCATGAATTTGATTTTTTATCCCTTCTTAGATTGGTTATGGTAGTATTCATCAATAACATCCTCGTGTACTCAACATTAGAGGAGGATCATGAGATACATTTAAGGATAGTTTTAGAAATACTATGGGAGAATTGAATTTATGGAAAACTCTTAAAGTTATAGTTTTATATTTGATAGGTTCACTTCCTAGGGCATTTCATCTTAAAAGAGGGAGTATCAGTGGGCCCAGTAAATATTGAATTCGTTATAGCTTGGGATCCACCCAAGAGCATGATCAAGGTAAAAAAATTCCTTAGGTTGGGAGAGTATTACTAGATTTTCATTCCTTATTTCTCCAATATTGTGACACTTGTAATTTACTTGATCTAAAAGGGAAATCCATTCATGTAGATTCATAAGTGTCAATAGGATTTTCAAGAGCTGCAATAGAGGTTGACGAGCACCCCCATTTAAGACTGCTAGAGGAGGGTGTTGAGTACATGGTGTTATGTGATACCTCTAGAGACATGATTGAATGTGTTTTGATGTAGAGAAAAATTTTTATTGATTATTATTCCTGAAATATGAGACCCCATGAGTAAAATTTGGTGACCCATGATTTGGAAATGAAAACGATGATGTTTTCCCTAAAAACTTAGTGACACTATTTTATGGGAGATTGATTCATCATTTATTTTGACTATAAGATTCTAAATTATATATTCTCTTGTAAATATATTATTCTGAGGAATAGGTGATATCTGGAGTTCCAATAGGAATATGATTTTGAGATAATCTATACTCATGGAAAATGGAACATGGTGGAAGATTCACTCAGCAGGAAATCCCATTCACAATTTCCAAGCAAGGAAATATAACAATTGGATACTTTATAATTGATCCTTATGGACGGGGATGGAGAAATGTATCTCCCAATAAACGGTTATTACTCGACCCCTTATTTAGTGCATTAGGGAATACCAACTTAGAGTTATCGATTTTGTGATATTGTGTGACTAGATATATGTAGGACATACTTTTGATGAATTTTATGAACATGGGGAGCACCGTCATCATTTTACAAGGATGAAATATGGTACCAAACATGCTGTGAGAGGATGTGCTGAGATAGTTTGGTACATCCAAAATTAGTGAAGATGTACCAAGACCTTCAATGTTTGTTTTGGTGGCTAGGGATGAAGTAAAGTGTAGCTGAGTTAATCTCTTGAAGCCTCATTTTCCAATAGGTGAAGGTTGAGTAATAGGTTCTATAAGGTTTGACCCAAACTCTTGAGGTGCTAGAGTGGAAGTGGGATAGTATCTATATGGATTTTGTGATGGGAATTTCATGATCATATAGAGGTAATGTCATAATTTGAGTGATTATAAACCAACTCACCAAGTCGACACACTTCCTAGCCATTCAAGAGTAGAGTTTAGTGGCGATTTTGGGATGCATGTACATGTAGGAGATAATCCTACTTTATGTATTTCCATAGATGGTTGTTTCAAAACGTGATGATATTTTCATATCACAAATTTAGAGAGGATTAAAAGAGGTTTTTGGACTCAGTTGTGGCTGAGATTAGTGGTCCACCCATAGAAAGATAACTAGACCGAGCAGATCATTTAGATCATGGATGATATACTGCAGGCATAAGTGTTGGATTTGGGCTATATCTAGGAGAAACATATACCCTTGTTGGATTTTTTATACAATACTAGTAACCATTCCACCATCGGTATGACACCATTTGAGGCCTTGTATTGGATAACCTGTATCTCCCTAATGTGTTGGATGAGCCCAAGGGAGAAAATGCTTATAGGCCTAGAGTTGGTACAAGTGATGAAAAAGAAGGTGTAGATCATCCGAGATTAGATGAGGATTTTCCATAACCATCTGAAGTCATATGAGGACCAATGATGGAGGCATTTGGAGTTAGACATAGGAGACCATGTATTCTAAAAGGTCTCTCCTCGATGAGAACTGTAGATATTTAGATGATCTATCAAGCTATCTATAAGGTTCATTTGTCCTTTCTTGATACTACATAGAGTTGGTGTGATAGAATACTGCTTGACCTTACCACCAAAATGAGACCAGGTGCATGGAATTTTCTATGTATTATAAATGAGGAGATACATGAATGAACTGTCACATGTTATTGACTAGGGTAAGATGGATATTGAGGATAAATCTACCATTACTAAGTACCCAATGTCCTTTGAGGATTAGTAATAAAAGTTACTTTACAGGATATCTATTCCCTTGGTGCATGTTTTTTGGCATCATGAGAATCTTTAGGAGACACCTGGGAGTGGGATAACCAGATATGGGCTCAATACCCTCACCATTTTGAGTAGGTTTTTTCTTTTTAGGAAGAAAATACCCGATGTGGGTAGAATGAAATGAATCCCTTTTTACTGTTAAATATTTTGGGATATTTTAAATAATAATTTAAATGTAATCTATGGAGTTAGCGTGAAATTCTGAACCCTATGGAGCCTCAATATTGATATATTAAAAATATTAAATATAATATATCATGTGCATTCAATTTTTCTAAAATAATGGAATTTATCTCAAATGGCGCATCATATGGGAAAAATAATACCTATATTAAATCCATAATGTAGGTTTTTCCCTAGGTGTATTATATGTTTGGTCAGTGTTGGATATTTCAATAGAGTGTAGTCGCTAGCAGATATTAGATAAAATAATAAAATTAATCAATTAATTAATTTATTGTCTAATTAATGTATAAACCTAGAAACCACTCTATTTATAATCTTTTTATATAAATCCATAGGGTTACCTATATAACCCTAGAGTTTAGAGGAAGAGATCTACCATGTGGAGAAACTTTGGGTGTGATTGAGGAGATTTACAAAGACGACGACAAACATAATGGATTCTTCAAATAACTGTCATAAAATAATGTCAATGTCAACTATTGATCCAATTTGAGGTAGGGATTTAATTTTTATAGTTTAATTATTTGTTATTGAATTTGGTGATGAACACAAATAAATTTATTTAGGAATTAATTCATGGATTCTTGTTCATTTATTGTTTGAAATTTTAATTCCTAGAATTAGGAATTGTTGATTGTTTCAAAACCCCAACTTCTCACTAGATTTTATATAAATGAATGAATTACAAATAAAAAAATTTCCAACATTAATTTCTCAAATTTTATATTTCTTGTATTTCTTCCCTATTCTACATTTATTCATAATGTCTTTTTGTTTGACCAATAGTTTGACCATTTCCATAACCCATTTCGTTACATGATTTTGTTCTCAGATTCCACTGATCATTTTTGTAGTATCAACATGATGGATTATGGAACAACATAGTATTTAGGATGATGATTAAATGTTGGGATCAAAGTCATGACTGAGGTATGATGACAATGATGGAGATCCAATGATGGTGAGGGTGATGGAGTTTTCATGATTCAGATCATACGAGTGCTTTGGGATGGTGATGAAAAACATTTTCCAATAAAAGGGTGGATGGAATCTAGTCACCAATGATGATGTGAGATCAGTAAACCTAGATATATACCTTATGGGTGAGAATCTTAGCTAAAATGAAGGAGGAGGTGACATGGGTGAATATGTGTGAATACCAGGATTTTATAAGAAATTTAGATCGACACAACATGTAGTTTAGAATGTCACACACTGCATAGATACCCTTCCACAATATATAGGGTTTACACATGAAGATAAATATCACATGGATTTGTGCCTTTTTCACATGTTGTGTGATACTTAATCTGATAACCCAGTCTATAAACCCCAGGTTAAATGGCCTCAGGCACAGTTAGTGTACTTGGACATGGCTAGTGTACACAAACTTGAGCCGTAATACATGGTCATAAACACAAGTCAGGCTAGACTTATCAAGACTGACCATGTGTCCCTTGTACATTCCATTTACTCCTTCCAAGGTATTTTGGGGAACATTTTTTCCCTTAGTACAATTTTAGTATCAGCATGGATGTGTTCCCTTAGTCCATCCCTAAGATGGTATAGTACGATATCCTGTTTTGAGAATAGGATGAGAAATACACTCTATGGGATAGTTATAGATAGATTTAGGTATCCTTATACATGTATTTGGGTGTGATCCTCTATCATTATTCCATAGGTTGGGTCAGGTATCCTATTTCCAACATCCAAGGTGTGTGATCCCCTTCATAGTGGATTATCTTGGATAGGGTTAGGTATCCCCCATAGGCCATAGGCATGATACCCTGCCTATACATAAACATCTCTTGAGTTCTAGTTCATACCATTAATAACAAGTATTAATGATTTAAACCTCTCTGATAAGTGACATCAGTATCAGTGAGACTTGAAAAGCGAGTCCCCTTAGATGAATGTGACCTTTGATCCTTGAGTAGAATCCTAGGATGGTAGTGATGATGTGACCTTACTTTGATACTTGGTGTTTATTTAAGAGTATATCTAGGTTGTCTAGTTTATTTCTCTTGTTTTTTTATTTAGAGTTGACTGCCTATTTTATTCTTTATGTTTGGTAAATTTAGGATGTCCAAGTTGATATGTTTGTACTCACCCCTATATGGGATCTAACCACACATATCATATCTTATGCAGATGAAAAAACTTTTGATGGAGTCCTTAGTGTACTAAGGGAAAGTGGAGCTTAGTTGGAAAAGGTAAACTATAGAATGATTCTAGAGTTATATTTTGGTGAATTTCCCCCTTTCTATTAGTAGACCAGACTCCTTTATAGTTTGGGTGGGATTGTGTTTGAGCCTTTTAATATTTTTTTACTATTTTTTCATACTCTGATGTAAGTTTAAATGTTATGAATGAATTTTCAATATTAGTTATTTACTTTTACACATTATATTAGTGTATATAGATGTTTGTGTGTGTATAGGTAATTTATTCTAATCCCTTCCATGTGTGTAATATTCCTACTCAGCACTAGTTGCTATCCCTTGGACTATTAGAGGCAGTATTTGAGTGTCTCTCTCAACTTACCACCATTCATATGGGTCCTATTGAGTTGAGTCATGGTAGGATGTAATAATAGTTATAATTCAGTTTTAATGGTGTTGTGTTGTGATTTTTATGGAGAATGATCAATAATAGGCCTTATGGTTGATCCTTGTCTATTGTGTGGTGTTTGATTAGAGTTTCCTTATCATCTCATGAAATGGTTGTTGAATATTTAGTTGAGGTAGGGGATTCAAAACTTCTCTTTCTTTATTTATGTTCAAAGTTTGGAATTATAATTTTTCCACTTTATTTTGGTGGATTATATGGATTAACCTAATTAATATAATAAACTAGACTAAAGAAAATTGAAGGGAAAAAGGTGATTCACATGTGCTTTATGATTTGCATGATATTACCTATGATTGATGGTTTTATTGATGTTGCTTTTAAGAGGTTTTATTTGTTATAGTGATATATATATATATATATATATATTTCTTATCATTGATGTGTTGGAATCACCTTGAATATTGGGTTAATCATGTAAAGATGGTAATAAATTTATTATGTGTAATTTTTTAATTTATGGTGATGACGTTTGAACATGGAATTTCAATTAAATACAAAATAAATATTAATAAGTCCTTTAATGTGAATCATTTCTATGTTTTACCTAGATTAATATCATGCATGGAGTCTTCTTATTGTGATTTTATGAGTAATGGATTAAAAATATGTTTTTTTGGATATGTGGAATTGATTGGTTCACCTTAAAATTAATGTCACAACAACCCATAAGAACCACATCACTATCACTATATCCAACTGAAAAACACTACCATAATTTCCACATAAATAGCTCCATCTATCCACATAAAATAGTCTTAAAACCCTTATTAATCTACCATTTAATCACATTATTCATTTAATTATATAATTAACTTTTACTATCATCATTAAATCTATTATTTTATTCATTCATCCATATTTAATGTTGAGTAATTCATTAAATTACACACCATTCCACACCATTCAATTTTCACATATTAAGATTTATTCTAGACTTTATAATTAATCAATTATATTCATTATAGATATAATCATTAATTAATAATCATTTAATAACCCTTAATTTTCTAGTTCCATACCACTATCCATCGCTATCTTTATTAATTTTCAGCTATATTCCAACCACTATGTTGAGAATGTGCATCACTGATATATTCATTGTATTTTTTTTTATTTCATACACGCCACCACCTGAGTTAGATAACCTTATCAATACCCATACAGTTTTAGGTTCCAGGTGTTTCCCCCTATATCTAGGTTGGTGAGGTAATGAATGGATGACTACTCTCTCTCTCTTCTAGACATAGAATAGGCTGTGATAACCTAAGGTTTTGATGCAATACATGTGATGTATGACTATTAAAGTGTTTAAAACATGATGATAATGAGATAGAGGTTTTTATACATGGTTAGGGACATTAATGGTAATATATAATGATGTTGATGTCATTTATGTTCAAGATAACCTACTATGATGAGGCTGTGATGTGTGACTATGGTGTGGTATGTGGTTATTATATGGTTATAGTTGTGTGGTGGTATGTGTTAGTGGATATTTGATGATGATTATGATGATGTAGATATGTTAAGTGGTATATATTTATGATCTGAGATATGATGTGATATGGAATGAATGTGAAAGGGATGAGAGCAACAAGATGTTTTTCATTGGGGCGTGAGTGTGACAAACCGGTAAGGGAGTGGTTGTGGGGTATATCCTTGATATACTATTTTTATATTATGTTATTATACTTGTATACAATATTGAGTGATTGATACTTGGTGATGTTGAGTGATAATTTACCTATTTTAGGTGCATGTTGGTTTTGTTGTCTATTCACTAAGGCATTAGTATGATCCCATCACATTTTCAAAAGTTGTTTTGATGAGGATCCTACTGAGTATTCTTATATTCTCACCCCATATATATATAAATATGTATTTCAGTTTTTTAGAAGGAATTTTGTGATTAATATGGAAATTAGTAAATCAAGTCTTGGAGTTTATGTTGAAAATAATATCATAAGAGTTTATTTTTTGGTATTTCATTTTGGAGACTTGAGTTATGTACAAAATTTACATGCATTATAGATTGAGTTTCAATGTATATTTTATGAATTTGATTGGTGGATTATATGTGTTTCTAGATTATGAGGTTAATTCCTCCCATTTATGTGTGGTTATACCCTTTGTGATATTCTCCAAACCATGTCCTATTGAAGGTAGGTTTTGGGGGTCACACTTGTCTTCATTGACAATCGAGGAGGGGTTCCCAATAGTGGAAGTTCATGATAGAGTGATATAAAATCTTGGTTTGAGAGTTAGGATAAATCTTAAAGTTAGAAACTGGTGATGATTTCATGAGTTTGGTAGGGTGACTGTGTTGATTTAACTTAGTGGGTGACATAATAAGGGAGACTGGTTAGGACATAGGTGATTAGGCCCCCTTATGATCCAATTCAAGGGATTTAAACTTACCAAAAACCCTTGGTGAGATAATGCTGATTTTGGGGTAGATACCTAGGATACGTAAATGCATCATTCTTTTTTTCACTTGTGGTTGTGTTAAGATGATTCTGGGGAAGTTAAAATGAATTAAAGTAAATTATATTAAATGAATTTTATGTTCTCATGCTTAGGAGTTTTTATGTTTGATCCATTTTGGTAAGGAGGATTGGTTCCCATTGGATGTCAGTTAGTTGAGAGGAGCTATAATGAGTCAGTGATTTCATGGGATGATTTCTAGAAGTAGTTTTGGGCAGAGTTTCTTTTATATTTGATGAAAACGATGATGTGGAATGAGTTTCTTTACCTCCAATAGGGGATTATGATCATGTGAGAGCCCAAATTCAATTCAAGGACATTTTTTTATCTTTACATAAGTTTTTCCTGGATGATGAGGCTTGAGTATAAAATTTTGAGGAGGCACCGTGTCTTGCTATTTAGAATAAGGTTATCACATTTACATTGTCTATGTATCTGGAAGTGATTACTAAGGAAAAGGTGATTGAGAGAATGCATGAAAAATAAATATTTTCTTAAGAGGGGAGTTATAATAACTTCCCAAGTAGTTAGGCTATTTATGGGGGATCTTAGTGTTGGGTGTGAAATAAAATAGTCAGCACCTAAAGTATGTGGATTAACCCATGGTGTGTTGTGGTCAAGGTTAATGTAGCCTTGATATCACCGTTTTTCCTGAATATGATGCATGCACCTTCCAAGTCCACTTCTACTTGGTTTTTATTAGTTAAAAATTAATTATGAATATATTTAATATGGTTTTAAAGTTCATTGAATGTGTTCAATATATTTTTTCAATGGTAAGTAACGTATGATGATATATTACATATGACTAATGCATTTAATTATGATGACAGGTGTCGAGGATAGATATATAAGGGATGAAATCCCTCATATTGGATAACCAATTTTGTTTCAAGTGAAATATTTGAATCACTCTCTGTTCCTAGTGCGTTGCTTATCGCTCATTATGAAGATTCTAGCACCTCTTTAGAGTACACGTATCTTCAAGAAATGTTTTGAGATTGAAGTTCAATGTATCACCCTTGGAAGAAGGAATCCTTTTTTACTGCTTTTGTGGTTTTTATCTAAAATATTCTATAAAATAAGAAAGATAAATATTGTTTCAACCATATTACTAGAATGCTATGTTATTTATTTCCTTATATTATTTGATTCCTTGGATATAGACTAGGTTGTGTTTGGGTTTTATTCCACTACCAGTGATCATATTATGATCCCAAAAAACCCACCATTACTATAAAAGTAATATTATTCAAGGATTAAATGTTTTTAATTCATGGTTTTCAAAAATAATACCCCATAACCATGAAAAATGTTTCCATTGTGTCACTATGATGACTATCAAAATGACTATATCACCATCACCATGCCATAGTGAAAGGTGTGAGGGTTATCCAATGGAAATTATCTAAACACCATGACTTGTACCAAATTTTGAACTCCTCATAGAGATGAGTGTGGTGTGCCTTTGTGGGAATGCACCATAACCATCAAAACACCCACCTTTTCTAGACCACAATGTTTTTTCTAGGTGTTTTATGTTGCACCATGACCGATTCCATGATAAAGTGGGCTGGTCTAAAATGGGAACCATTTAAGGACCATGATATTGTGCAAGCCTAGGTGGTCATTAAATGGTCTAAAAAAATTTATTTTGATAAATTTAAATATGGTTTATAAATTTTTTATAAATGATAAGTGATAGATATTTCAAAATGGGATTTTAAATTCTTAAATTAAATGTGAGAATGTTTTATTTTTTACTCATGTTTTGAAAAAATAAATAAAACATTTATTTAAGTTAAATTACTTTGATACTCATGTTTATTAAATTGTTTAATAAATATGAATATTGTTTATGCTTAAATTTATATGATAAATTACTTCTAGAAAATAGGACCTTTCATTTCATTCTTTTTAAGAATTTATAAGATTTATTTTTTCATTTTCCTTGACTTTGGTTTGTTATTTAGAGTTATGATCATAAGAATAGTTGTTGAATATAGTTTTTTAAATATTGTGTTTTGTAGATATCATGAATTTAATCCTATTTTGAGTAAAGTATCCCTAACTATAGGGACATTGGATAAAACTTCCTTCTAGTTTGGAGGCTTATGATTTATTCTAGAAAGGTGGGGGTCATCTATCTGTGGATTTGGGATTACTCATGAAGAGATTATCAATATAATATAAATTTATACCTTTACATGAAATTTTTATATACTTTATGCGTGTGATTCATTTAGATATGTATGATTATAATTGGATTCTATTTTTGGGTGAATAACACAAATATATTGGATGTGTAAAAATTCAAACATTAATGTGGTTTGAACACATTAATTTTGTGAATAGAATAGGGATTAAACCACTAAATCATTAGAAACATGTACATACAAAGGTATAAAACATGATAATATAATTATTTCATAAGATGAAATAGTTATATATTTAATATGAATATGATGTATATTAAATTGGTGAGTCTTTAAAGAAAACCTATCAAATAATAAGTTTGTGATTCCTTCCAAAATGGCACATATTAAGACCTTGATCATCCAATTGGGTTGGTCATTATAAATATGGGTGTCCCTAGATTATCTTGTATAAGGAAATAAAGTGATGGGTAACTCTGGATTATCTGGTTGGGTAGGTATTTCCAAAGTTGGGTTCTTGTTGATTGTCCTTTGTTAGCTTATTATTATAAATTGTTTTGGGTTACACTAACTGAGAGACCCAAATAGGATTATGTTACCGAAGGAATAGAGTTAGGTATTATCCATATGATGAATTTGGATAAATATCTATCCATTAAAATATCTAAGAGTAATGATTTTTTTATTGGAATGATTCATTACCTAAATAACTTAGTTGTGAGAGAAATACTAAAACAGACTCATTACTTATTGAAGTATGAATCTTAGATCACTAAAAGTTATGATACTCAGGGTCATCATTTTAGTTTAAGAGATTTCATTAAATTTACTTGATGGAAATATATAAAACATGATACTCACCCACTAATATATCTTTGTTATAGATTATTATATACTTTAATATAATCATATTGAGATCACTTATAGTCATGACCAATAAAATAGTAAGAGATTGGTATCTATTGCTGAGAATTTTTCTCAAAGAGAATTATTCCAAGCATCTGAATGAGAATGTTATAGATATCAATTTCACAAACTCTTACTCATGGGAATTAGATATCGGGTTTGTATCTCACATTTGTGATTACAAACACAAACTATGAGATAAAAGATAATTAATAGAGGGTGAAGTAGATATTTATGTCGGTAATGAAGAAAAAGTTTCTTTATTAGAAGTTATCACTTATGATCTAACTTTACCAAGTTAATTAATATTAGAATTGGATAACTCTTATTATGTTCCCACTATAAATATGAATTTCATTTCTATATATTTTTTGTATAGAAAGAAGTTTTCATTCTCTATCAAGAACAAAAGTTTTTTTAAATATAAGAATGAAATATTTTATGGAATTAGGAATATAATAAATGGTTCATACATTATAGATATGGTGAATCATGTTTATAACATTCAAAATAAGATTTTCATTATTGATTCTAATCCCACCTACTTTTCACATTGTCACCTTGGACATATAAATGAGAAAGTCATTAAAAGAATCCATAGAGATAGTTTGTTGGAATAATTTTATTATGAATTGTTTGATGGATAAAAATATTTTTTATTGGAGAAAATGATATTTTTTTGGGAGAAAATGTGAAAGGGATAGTGGATTATGATATCTCATACACAGTGATGTATTTAGACCAATAAGTACACAAGTAATTAGTGGTTATAAGTACTTCATTACATTTATTGATGAATTTAGTTGTTATGGTTATGTGTTTCTAATGAAACATAAGTATTGAAAAGTTTAAAGAATTTCAGAACAAATTACTTAATCAATTGGGAAAGATTATTAAAATATCCAATTGGATTGGGAAAGTGAGTACTTGAGCCATAAATTCATTGATCATATGAGAAATTTTGGAATTTTTTTATAAATTAATCCTCCCAGAACACCATAATGAAATGGAATCTATGAGAGGATGAATTATACCTTATTAAACATGGTACAATAGATGATGAGTATATGTGACCTTCCTATTAACTTTTGGGTTTATGCTCTAGAAACTACTATATTCTTACTAAACCACATTCTATATAAAGAATTCACAAAGAAACCATATGAGATATGGACTAGAAAATATCCTAATATGACTTTAATGAAGATTTGGGGTTGTGAAGAACTTATAAAATAATTTAGTTATGATGATATTATCCCTAAATCATATAAATGATTATTTTTAGGTTATCTCAAATAAATAAGGGATATTATTTATAAAAACCTACTAAACACAATGTTTTTGTGTCCTAAATTAGTGTATTCATTGAGAAAGAATATATAAGTCAATGAGTCAGTGGGAGGAAAGTTGAACTTAGAGAAGTCCAAGAATAATAATTAGGAAATTTTATTAAGATGGCGGTTGATCTAATTCCACAAAGAGTTTTAAAATAAGAATCGAATCAGCTTATATAAGAAACTAGAAGGTCTGGTAAGATTTATCAAGAACCTAAAAGATATGGATTTCTAATGTTAATGATGATGAAGTAATGTTTATAAGAGATGAACCTATTATCTATTGTGAGGTCATTAAGAGTTCTTATTCCAAGAAGTGGTTAAAATAAATGGAATTTAAAATAGTATCCATGCACACTAACCAAGTTTAGAAATTTTTGGATGCATCTAAAGGTGTATTAACTATAGGTTTCAAGTGGGTATTACATAAGAAAACTAACATAAATGGTAGAGTGTCTACCTATAATTTTTTTCTGGTTATAAAAGTTTATAAGAAAATTAATTTTATGGAATATGAAGAAATATTTTTAAAAGTTTTCATGATAAAGTCTATTAATTTTTTTATCCATATAAACTCATTATGATTATGAGATATATAAGATTTATTTTAAAACCACTTCCTTTAATGATAATTTAGTTGAGGATTTTGATAAAACTCAAAGGTTTTTAAGTTATAAATGAAACTGCCAAGGTATTCAAGTTATAATGGTCTATTTATAGACTGAAGTAAGATAATTATATTTGGAATGTCTAGTTTTATGATGCAATCAAAGTTTTTGTTTTCAAAAAAATCATAAATGATTAAATAATCTCTGACTCCAGTACCTCCGACCCATTGCTTATTTATTACATTGGTGCAAGATACAAGGGACTGTACCATGAAGGGTCAATCGGTTAAATAGTCTTAGAAAACTAGATACATACATGATTCCCATATTATATTAGAAATACAAAAACATAGATTGAAAAACTTTATTGTATCCTTGATTTTCATTCAAATATCCCTTATTTATAACTTGGGGAAAGGAAATAAATAAATAAAGGGTAGTCTTAGATTCTCAGTAAGTGTTTCATATAAAAAAATCTATAACAAGTAAATAAGGCAGTAACTATATACCAAGGTGGATTATTAAAACATATTCCATAAAACCAAAAACTTGATAGTGAAATAAATCCATGGATAATATCAAATAAATTATAACATGGATAATAATAACTAAATTTTCAATGAAGTAAATGCATAATGTCGAATATTAATGATATTACTATTAATGCCTCTCAAACAAGACATCTTGTTTTTTTCAAGGAATATCAACCAATACATAGTACATAAATAGGTAAGGTATACACCAAATAATCAAATATTGTGGCACGATCTTATATACTTGGTCTATACATCATGTCAATTTTTTTTCTAACGTGACTTGTCGATGCATTGAGGGGATATCTATAACTATACCTCACCCGTCAGTTATATATGTTGAATAAATGCCTCATATATTGAAAAAAATAATACATAATTAATATTAATTATGAATAAATAAATATATAAATTTAATAAATAATATGGAATATCAATATTCACTTAGTAAATAAAAATAACTTTCATCATAATATTCCTTCAATAGATAATGCATATAGAATTTTATATGGTTAAGACAACATCAAATTAGTGGAAATGATACCATATAAATCCATGATACTAAAAATACTTACATGATGAAATGATGAAGAGTGATATTAATGTGATCATGAGAAATTTAATGACCACAAAACCATGAATCATGAAAGGATGAAAGAAGACTATCAATTCATCATAACATAACACATGGAAAATAAAGGAGTCTCATAAAGTTTTCATCACCATGTAATAATAATCTAACTAGAGAAATAAAATGGAAGGAATCATTAGATTATATATCTAGTGAAATATAAGAAACATTAAAGGATGCTGACATAGATGAAAAATTACATTAAAAGAATATTCAAACATTTCTTTGAAAATTGGGATAATATCCCTTTTGATATCTTTAAAAACCAAAAACTCCCAGAATATTGAGAAAAATATTTTTTAAGTAAATAACCATGATTTTTTTTAAAGGAATTTATAAATAAAATAATATCCATAATGGTGGGGAAATCCATTCATTCATTAAAAGTTTAAATATAAATATTTCTTTCACACTTTTGAAGAAAAAAAATCAAAAAGTACCTCATTTGAAAAAAAAAACAAGAAGTTTCCATTTAAAAATTTGAAAATAAAATAAAATATGGTTGAAAATGAATTTAAATAATCATTTCATCTTTGAAAATAATATTCTTGATTTTTTTAACAAACATGGACATGGAAGAAAAATTCTATCGACTAAAGAGGAAATAAGGTCAACTTTTCTTAAAAACATGTTCTTGATCATTTTAAGTACCAAAGAGAGGAAAGATTGGATGGAAATATTGAAATAAAATAAATAACCATAATAGGTGAAAATCGATGGGGTTTAAGGATAATATATCATAAAATTATTTCAAAAAAATTTAAACAAAAAAAATCTCAATTAAAAATTATATTGTGAAATAAATCCTTATTACTTTGGAAACTTTTGAAAAAACCCCTTAAAAGAGAAAAATTGAATAATTTTTTTTATTACCATGAATAAATAGTAAATTTTTAGGTCCCTTGGTATGAATGTAATGACTATAGGGGGGGTTGAATAGTCATTTTTGATTTATTAGTATAAATACTAATTTATTAGAGTTATAATAGTGTTAAAAGTTGTAGTGAAAATAAAACAAATAACACATGAGGTTTTTATAGAGGTTCAGATCACTAAGATCCTAGTACACTAATCAATATCCTATATTACTCAAGGAGACTAGTATGTAATAAAACCTCACTTTTGAATGAGAGTGATAACCTGATTACATAAAAATACAAACATACCTTTTTCACACTTGGTGGTATAACCCCTAAATTTTGAAGGAGACACAACTGATATTCATTTTTTCTTGTAGGAACAACCCAAACTTTCTTTTAGTTGGGAGGAATAACCCAAAGATATCTTTTGGATGGGAAAAACTTAAAAAAAACTCTAGAGGATAAATAGATAGTAGGAAGTATTTCAATAGAGAAATAATAGAAAACAAAAGAAACAACAGTTGAGTAGATGATGCAGAAATTTGTTGTAGCTCATGTTATTTGATCACATCAGTGGAGGAAGATGAAGGTGATGAATATTCTTAGTGATTACAGTATACTAGAAAAAGTCAAAGAATTTTCTTCATCAATTTTGAAAGCATTAGGAAATGTATTAGCTTATGCTTATCGAATGAATCATCTATAATGGTACATATATTTTATCCTTGAATAAATCTTATGAAACATTAAAATAGATATATAAAGGAGCATGTATGTGTCCAATGTATGCATTACACTTGTTAGAGCATAAAAATATTATAATATGACCATTACCTTTTTTTTGTTAAATCCGTGCTGAAATATAAAACACAATCAGACTTATATTTACTCATGAAATAAAAAATAAAAAATTTAATATATTAATAATAATAATACTTAAATAAACCATAATATAAAATCAGTTGAAATAATAATATAGATTTTCAAATTAAAAATACAATAGAATGTTGAAAAAATATGGCATCATATGTAAAAAAATATGCATGAATAAGTGTCACTAAAAAGTACTACATTTATTTTTTAAACACTTTTGAATTTATAATTAAAAATAAAATAATAAAAAAGTTTACAATGTAATTTATTTTAACAATGTTAACTAAAAGTAAGAAAATATATTTTTTGATTTTTTTAACTAACGATGGTTCATGACCTACCGTTGAAAACAGAGAGTGGTAAATCATTACCTACCATTGGAAATGTCCAACGGTGAAAAAACATAGTATTACCTACCATTAAAATTTTATGTAAAAAACAAAAGGATTAAACAAAATTAAAAACAATTCCATGCATTTAATAATAAAAGGGTTCTTGAGAACAATAAAAAATGACATACTATTGGATGTCCAATGATGACTCATGACTCACCACCAAGTTCCAACGGTGGCTCATGACCTACCATTGTAAATGTAGAATTGTGTCTCATTAAAATTAATTTCTAAGAATGAGGATGATATTATATATGAATAAAAAAACTGTTTTTTCCTCAAAGAATCATAAAATAATAAGAAAAAAATGATAGGAAGATGAATGTTCTACCATTATTCAATACATCTGTAGAAATAAAAAGCATGAGGGAGTATCATATAAACATAATTGAAAATATATGATAAAAATAAGAATACATTGTTTGAAATTTCTTAAAAAAAAGAATAAATCACTACACATGAAGGAATAATAGATAGATTTTACAGGATGTTGAAGAACGATTGGAAAAGGTTTAGAACAATAAGAAGAAATAAATGGTGGGTAAATTATCTACTATTGAAGTGTAATGGTGAGAAAATTTACTCACCATTGAAGTCCTGGTGGTGGGTCAATGACCCACAGTTGGGTTTTAATGGTGGGTAAAAACAATCACCGTTGGAAATTTTCCAATGGTGACATAAATGACTCACCTTTTGTAAATACTAATGGTGAATCGACAAAGATGAGAAACCAAATAAAGGATAAAAAAAGTAGAAGTAATCGAATATAAATATAATTATAAATATTCCTGAAGAAGATAAAGTGGAGACCTATGATAAAGAACTCTCAAACCAAAAATGAAACCCAACATGAAATGGGCAGATACAAATATTGAGGAAGAATAAAAAAAGAGAGTAAGCTTGGTTGAAAGAATTAACATACTGAAAACACCTATTTTCTTCAAGTTAAAGGGAGACTGAAGAAGATGAGGAATTTAAACCACTATTACCTTGATTTAAGAAGAAATAAAAACTAGAAGAAATAAAATATAATTAGAGAGGAGGAAGAAATACTAGAGATGATGCCATCAATTTGGAAAATGAAGGACTTCGGAAAAAAGATTTCACTAGATGGTCCACAATGGAAGAATATGAGTAGAGGAGGAAAAAATCACATGGGAGTAGAAAAAGATATGCATGAGTTCAAAAAATGAGCACGAGATGATAAACAAGGTGATTGTACTGACAATAAAAATAGAGAGGAGAAATAACTGCCAAGATTAAATCTCAGGTTTTAAACTGCATTGCACATTGAAATAAGAATGCAGTGACACAATAGTATATAACACAAGATGTTCTGTTGGTCATCCAGAAAAAATAAAAAAGAACACACATGGCCTACGGGCCTTACGGGAAAGCTATGACCAAACTATGCAGGTGAATACCTTAGACCTTATACACAGGCCCACACATGTATAGCATGCACCATGCTTGGTCCATGCTCTATGCAAGCCTCAAATGTTAGACCTCCCATGAGGTTAGACCTATGGGTCCCCTTAAAAGTAGTTGAGGTTCATCTTGGGCACTTGTATAAACAACCATATTTTTTGTAACAAATAAAAAAAAGTATAAATAAAATAAAAACCAAATATCATAACAAAGTATTAAACCATGTTATTAAGAAATAATATTTTTGAAACAAAATTATATTTAATTAAATTTTATGAAGTGTAATTTATCAACACAAAATGAGATATAAAATAGTTAATACCTAATTACAAACAATCTACCCCTTTTTTTAAATTACAAAACATAACATTTATTAAATTTTTAAACAAATTAATAGTAAATTATTAAATATTCTTGAACATTCTACCCCGTTTTGAAATTAATCAAAAATTACATTAATATAATTTAAAAAATTCAATAATAGTGAAAGAAAAAAATTAAAATATTACATTTAGATATAATATATAAAATAATAATAATAATACATTTTTATTGTTTAACAATGAAAATTTTAATCATTATGATATAATTATCATTTAATCATCATAGAAAATAGAAGTGAGATACATAACTATTAAAATATTAAAAGATAATTGTAGTGTTCAAATAGACAATGTTATTTAATAAAAAGTAATAAGAGTGTAATAAAGAACTTTCAATTATAAAAGATAAAAAAAATTGAATAGATTTATCAAAACATAAATTATACTTAGAAAAAGTTAAGCTTCTAGAAAACCTAATTCAAACTTCATTTTCTCAAATTTAACAAAATCTAGGGTATTGTGAAAATATTAGGTAATTTTTTCTCACTTGAAACAAATTCTAAACATATATCACCTTTATTTACATGATCCCTAAGAAAGTGAAATCTAATATCACCATGTTTAGTTCTTGAGTGCTAAATAGTATTTTTAGAGATTTAAATAACACTAGTGTTATCATAGTATACGGGAATTTTATCAAAATTAATATTAAAACCCTACAATTTTTTTTATCCAAATACTCTGTAAATAAATACTAGTAGTAGCAACATACTCAGCCTCAACTATTGAAATTTCCACTGACATTTGTTTCTTAGAGCTCTATTAAATTAAACTTACCTGAAGTTATTTCTAGTCAAGTCTATAACCTCCAAAGTTAGAATCAGAGTAAGACAATAAATAAAATTAATTATCATTAGAATTAAACATTCCAGTACTAACAGTAACGTTGATATACCTAATTACTATTTAATATCTTTAAGGTGACCTTGTTTGGGATTTGATTGATATATAGAACACATATATATAGAAAACATAATATCTAGCCTAAAAGTTGTAAGGTAAAAAATACTTCCTATCATGCCTCTATACAACTTATCACAAACAGACTTTCTAAATTCATCTGCATCCAATTTAGAGTTTGTTCTCATAGGGTTTCACATAATTTCACAAGAATCAAGTCAATTTTTTAACAAGTTCTTTGGCATACTTAGCTTCATTTAATAAAATACCATATTTTCTTTGATTAATTTATAAACTAAGATTTTTTTTAATTCCCCCATTAAACTCAAATAAAATTCATTTGTAATTAAATTTTAAAACCCATTACTAAGTTTATCATTTGTAGAACCAAAGATAATATTATCAACATAAATCTATATAATCAGTATATAATTTGAAACTATTTTTATAAATAAGGTTAGGTCAACCATACCTTTAAAAAAATCATTTTAATAGAAATTGAATTAGTATTTTATTCCAATCTTGAGGAGCTTTATTAAGACTATATAAATCTTTAGATAGTATGAATAAATTATTTAGAAATTTATTATTTTCGAAACCAGGTGGTTTTTTAACCTAAATATCTTATGAAATTACACCATTTAAAAAAATAACTTTTTTACATCCATTTTAAATAGTTTAAAAATTTCAAAACATGAAAAAGCTAAAAAATATGAATGGATTCTAATCTAGAAACTAGTGTAAATGAATTCTCAAAATCAATAACTTATTTTTGAAGATAACATTGGGAAACTAATCTTTCATTATTTCTAACTATATTACTTGATCTATCCAATTTATTTTGAAAAATCCATTTGGTTCCTATAGATATTGTATCTTTAGGAAACTCAACTAGATTCTAAAATTTATTTTTATCAATATTTTCAAGTTCATCATTCACAAAATTATCCTAATTAGAATCTTTCAAATCATATTTAACATTGATATGAACAAAATTAGTTTCAAAGGAATAATTAACACAAAAATTTAAAATAGAATGTCTATTTTTAATTCCATATTCAATATTTTCTATAATATTTTCTAAAGAGTGATCTTTGTGAGTTTTCAAATTTAAAGGATCATATTGAGAAGAAATATTCTACACCTTAATTGAAGAAACATTATTCTTAGGTTTATATTCATCAAAGTTGAATTCTTTAAAATTTTTAGCATTATCAAGAGAATCATTACTCTATTTATCATTATTTTCAATGAATTTTACATGAAAAAATTCTACCATTATCATAGTTATTTTATTGTATACCCTATGAGTCTTTCTATTATTAGAGTATCCCAAAAACATACCTTGATCAATTTTTGAATCAAACTTGTCTAGACTATATTTAGTATTTAAAATATAGAAAGCACAACCAAAAAATTTAAAATAACCAATTATGGGTTTTTTATTCTTAAACAGTTCATATGGATTTTTCTTTAATAAGAGACTGATTTAAACTCTATTTAAGATATTGCAAGTAGTCTTAATAGATTCAACCCAAAAATATTTTGGAAGGTTGAATTAATTAATCATTGTTCTTTCCATTTCTTGAATTGTTTTTTCTTTCCTCTCTACAACACCATTCTATTTTGGTGTTCTAGGGGTGGAAAAATTATGAAAATACCCATTAATTTCATAGAATTTTTCAAATTCATAGTTTACAAACTCTCCTCCTTTATTAATTATAATAGAAGAAATTAAGTGACCTTTATGATTTTTAATTTTCTTACATAAAGTAACAAATTTGTTTAATGTTTAACTTTTATGATATAATAAAATAGTGCAATTAAATACACTAAAATCATCAAAATTATAAAAACATATCTTTTAGAACCTAAACTAGCAGTTCTCATGTGTCCAAAAATATCAAGATATAGAAAATCTAAGCATCTAGCTATATTAAAAATATTTAGAGATCTAAATATTCTTTATGATACTTAGATTTTAAATAAAAATCACTTACATAATAATTACATGTATTGAATTTTGGATGTTCCAGAACCTGTTCATGTTTAGTCATCTTATATAACTGTCAAAGATGAACATGTCCCAATCTCTCATTCCATAAAATGTAGTCTATATCTACCATATTCAATCATTTTACATTCCCATGGGTTAGTTATGAAAAATAAATAGAATATATATTTTATTTTCTATTAGCATAAAATAAATATTTATTATCTTTATAAACAATATATTTGTTAGCTTTAAATTTTACATTCATGCCATCATCACAAATTTGTGATATGATAATTAAGTTTTGTTTTAATCCTTATAAAAAAAGTAATTTATAAATTATAACATAAGTTAATATAACCATTTATCTGAAACCTTTAACCATACCTTTAAAGTATCACCAAAAGTGATAGTACCTCTATCACAAGAGTTAAAATATAAGAAGTTAAAAATTTCACCAGTCATGTGCCTTGAGCACCCACTGTCCATACACCATGTGAATTTGGAAATATTCAGGAATATTTCCTACAAAACAAATCAACTAGATGGTTGTTTCAGTACCCAGACTAGTTTTCATCCAACTAGATTAGTAGTAAAATATTTTGATACTCATACATATTTGAGACAATTATTTTAGGGTAATCTGGATGATAAATTTTTAGAAATGAAAGTATTAGTAAAGCCTAAGGACTAAGTAAACTTTAAAGAACATTAATTTGAATAATTTCCTTTTTAGGTTGTAATTAAATGAAGTGACATTTGAAATATTCTCATTTATTCCTTAAAAAAATAGTTTTATATATCTTAGGAACCTGATTATTATAGAAACAACCCTTTTTTTCATATTTGGGTTTGTTCATAGCCATTTTTTTATCAAATCTAATTTGGCCTAAAACAAAAAAACAAGGTTTCCTTTAATCTATAAATTTACTTTTTATGGTTTTCATTCTCTTTCTAAATAAATTCTAGGTCTTTGCATATTTTCAAATTTGAACACGATCCGGATTTTTTTGGGTTCTTATTTCCATGTTTAAGATTCTTTCATTTCTTTTCAATTTTATCTAAATCATCACAGAATAATTTAAATATTTTGTTTTCATCTTCACCATTTTTGAAAATAAATATTTTATTTTTATGTTCTTATCTTTAACTTTTATTAGTTTAGAATCTAAAACCTTTTTCTATTCTAAATTACTTAAAACATAATGATTCAGTTGTTTTATTTTCTTCTTTAATCTTCTTATTTTATCTTTTTAGTTCTTTATATAGTTCATCCATTCTTAATATGTCACTTTTAAATTTTCCATTTTGAGCAGTTAATTTTTTAACTTCATTTTCAATATCATATTCATAATATGAACTGTACTTATGGTCAGAGTATACCACATTTATATAGTAGTATCCATCAAACATATATTTTCAAATTCTTTTTCACTTTCAAAACCCACATCACTTGATTCTAAATCTTATGTACAACTCTATCCAAAATGACATGCCTTTATTTTATCTTTCTTATATTTCTTGTCCTTTTCATCTTCTTTTAATTTGGGAAAGTATGAATTTATATTCCCCTTTTTTCTGAACTCAAAGAATATTAATTCACAAACATCACATTTTCTAGTTTTATCTATTTTACCACTCTTTCTATCATCCTTTTGAAAATATCTTCCAGGATGCTTCTTAAATCCTCTCTTACCCTTCATGTACTTATAAATACCTTGGTGAAAATTTTAATTTCATCCTTCTCTATTTGCTGTGACTCAAAATCAGAAGAATTAGAAATAACATTTATATTTGATTTAAATGCTTTACCTTTCCTTTTATCTTGTTCATAAACATTGTGATTATTTATCTCCTTCTCATATTGAAGAAATAATCCTATCCACTCATATATATAATATTTAGTGAAATCCTTACCTTCTTCAAAAACAACTTTTTTTTTGAATGCCATCTCTTGGGTAGTGCTCAAAGTAATCTTTTGATGAGAGATTCATTCTTCATGGTCTCTCTGAGAGCCACCGTGCTATTGAAAACTTTGTTAAATCTATTGTACATCTCATTTATTCTTTCTTAATCAATCATCCTGAATTCTTGAAACTCATATCGATGTATAACTAGCTTGGTTCTCTATAACTTGTAAGTTCCTTGATGTGTGACTTTTAAAGTCCTCCAAATGTTAAAAGAAGTTTTACAGGATGAAATATGATTATACATGATTCTACTTATAGATAAGTATAAGTAATTCATAACTTTGTAATTTAAAACACATTTTGAAGAATCATTATTATTGAGAGTTTCTAAATAAACTTCAGAAAATTTATAAGGGTTTGACATTATAGCCCAATAATCAAGACCTATTTTTTTAGAAATACCTCCATTTTGTCCTTCCAATAGACATAGTCACTTCCATTGATGTGAGATGGTCTGATGAGATTCAACATCTCAAAATCCTAATTATCCATAATAAAGGAGTTTATATTTTCCTTAGACTTTTAAGTTTAGGATAAATGTTAGTTCAAAAATAAATAATGGAACAATTAAAACCAAATCCTTAAAAAGGAACCACAATTTAATACCAAGTGTTAGGTCCCTTGGTATGGTAGTAGTGACTAGAGGGGTTTGAATAGTTCTTTTTGATTTATTATTATAGATACTACTTTATCATAGTTATAACAGTGTTAAAAGTTATATAAAAAATAAAACAGATAACAAATTAAGTTTTTATAGAGGTTTGGATTACCAAGATCATATTCCTCTCATCAATCTCTTCTACTCCTTGAGGTGACTTGTATAGAGTAAAAAATCACTTTTAAATGGGTGTAATAACCAAACTATATAAAAATACAAACATAACTTTTTCACTCCTAGTGGTATAACCTCTGACTTTTGAAAAAGTCACAACCAACCTTCCTTTTGTCTGGGTAGAACAAATCGACCTTCCTTTTATATGAGAGGAATAACCAAAAGATATATCTTGTATGGGAAAATTTTAAACCAAAACTCTAGAGAGAAATAGGTATTAGGAAGTATTACAATATAGAAATAATAAAATACAAAAGGAACAACAGTTGAGCAGATAATGTAGAAATTTGTTGGAGCTCATGTTCTTTGTTCACATATATGGAGGAATATTAAGTTTATGAAGATTCTTAGTGATCAAAGGAGATCAAAATAAGTTAAAGAAGTTTCTTAATTAATTTTTAGAGCAACATGAAATGTATTATCATATTCTTATCGAATGAATGATCTATACAGATACATATGTTTTATCCTTGAAAAAATCTCCCAAAACATTAAAAGAAGGATCTAGAGGAGTGTGTCTATGTCCAATTTCTAAAAAATACCCATTAGAGTATAAAAATATTATAATTTGACCATTACCTTTTATTTATTAAAGATGTGTTAAAAAAAAACACAATCAGACTTATATTTACACATGAAATATAAAATAAAACATTTATTATATTAAGAATAATAATACTTAAACTAATCACAATTGAAATGAATTTAAATAATAATATAATTTTTATGATTAAAAATATAACATAATGTTGAAAAAATAGATCATCATATGAAATACAATCTACATGAACAAGTTTCACTAAAAAGCACTAAAATTATTTTTTTAAACATTGTTGTAATTATAATTCAATATAGAATAATAAAACATCTGACAATGAAATTTATTTTAATAATGTTAATAAAAATAAGGAAATAAAAACTTTGGAAATAAATTTTAACTAACAGTGGGTCATGAACTATCGTTGAAAATAGAGATCGGTGAGTCATTACCAAATGCTGGAAATTTCCAACAGCAGAAAAGCAGTGTATTACACAATGTTTCAATTTTATGTAAAAATAAAAAGAATTAAACAAAACTAAAAACAATTCCATGAATCATAACAATAAAAGGATTCTTTAGTACAATAAAAAATCACCTACCGTTGGATTCCCAACAATGAATCATGAATCATCATTGAGTTCAATGGTGGATCATGACCTATGGTTATAAATTTCCAATGGTGACTCATTAAAAATAATTACCAAAAAACAGGATGATATAATATATTAATAAAAAAACTATTGTTACTCAAAGAATCATAAAATAATTAGAAAAAAAATGACAGGAAGAAGAAGGTGCTTCCATGCTTCAATACGTCCATAGAAATAAAAACCATGAGGGAGAATCATATAAACATAATTAAAAACATGTGATAAAAATAATAATATATATCTATAAAAATTATAAAATGAATAGAATAAATCACTTCACATAAAGGAATAAGTGATAGATTTTTCCGGAGGTCAAAGAAAGATCAGCCAAGGATTATAAGAACAAGAATAAACAAATGGTGGGTGAAAATATAACCCACCATTGATGTTCAATGGTGGGTAAATTACGTAATATTGAAGTTAAACAGTGAGAAAATTTACTCACTGTTGAAGTCCTAGAAGTGGGTTAGTGATCCACCATTGGGTTTTAATGGTGGGTAAAAACACTCACTGTTGGAAATTTTTCAACGGTGACATAAATATCCCACCATTGGTAAACACCAATGATGACTCAACAAAGATAAAAAACCAAACAGAGTAGAAAACATAACCATAAAAAAAATCTGAGATAAAGAGAATTAGAAAGAAGCTTGAAGAATATGAAGTGGATACCGAAGATAAAGAACTATCAAACTAGAAATGTAACCCAACATGAAATAGATAGAGAAAAATACCAAGGAAGAATAAAGAAGAGAGTAATCTTGGATTAAAGAATTAACATGCTGAAGAACACCTATTTTATTCAAGTTTGAGGGAACCCAAAGAAGTTACGAAAGTCGAACCACTATTAGCTCAAGTGAAGAAGAAAGACACACTAGAAGAAATAAAAGATAAATAGAGAGGAGGATGAAATACTAGATCAGACACCGTCGATCTGGAGAAAATAAGGATGCCATATAAAGGATGTCACTAGATGACCCACTATGAAAGAAGATGACAAGAGGAGAAAAAAATCATTCAGAAGTAAAAAAAGAGACGTGTGAGTTCAAAAACTGAGTGTGAGATGATAAACAAGGTGATCAGACAGATAGTAAAAATAGAGAGGAGAACCAATGACCGAGATTAAATCTTAAGTTTTAGACTGTGTTCCACATAGAAATAAGCATGCGGTGAGACACCAGTATATAAAAAAAGATGCAATGTTGTTTAGCCATAATAAATCAAAAAGTAGAAACACAGCCTATAGGCCTTACAGGTGACCTATTCGCAGACTATATGAGCACATAACTCAAGCCTTATACACGGGCCCACATGTGTATAGCGTGTACCATGATCAAACAAGGCTCTGTGTGAGCCTCAAAGGTTAGACCTACCACGAGGGTAGACCTTAGGGTCCTCTTAAAAGTGGTTGAGGTTCGACTTGGGTTCTTGTATAGACAACCATATTTTTTTTTGTAAAAAATAAAAAAAAAATGTATAAATAAAAGAAAAACCAAATATCAAAAAAAATTATTAAACCATATTATTAAGAAATAATAATATTTTTAAAAAAATTAGATTTTATTTAATATTATGAAGTGTAATTTATCAAAAAATAAATAAATATAAAATAGTTAATACCCAATTACGAAAAATATCCCCCTTTTTTTAAATTACAAAACATAATATTTATTAAATTTTTAAACAACTTAATAGAAAATTATTAAACCTTTAATAATTTTCTCCCCCTTTTTGAAATTTATCAAAAATTATATTAATATTTATTTTTAAAAAATAAATAATAGTTGAAGAAACAAAGTAAACTATTATATTTAGATACAATATAGAAAAATAATAATAATACATTATTATTTTTTAATAATTCAATTTTTAATCATTAGGATCTAATTATCATTTAGGTACAGTATAAAATATCATTGAGATAAAGAACTATTAAAATATTAACATATAGTTACAATGTTCAAATAGACAATGTTATTTAATAAAAAGTAATCAGAGTGTAATAAATAACTTTCAATTACAAAATATATAAAAAATTTAATAGATTTATCAAAATATAAATTATACTAAAAAAAATTATTCTTCCAGAAAACCCAATACAAACTTAATTTTTTTTAAATTTAACAAAATACCAAGGTTTTATTAAAATATCATCTAATTGTTTCTCAGTTGGAAAAAATTATAAACATATATCACTTTTATTTACATGATCCCTTAGAAAGTGAAATTTAACATCAATGTGTTTAGTTATTGAGTGATGAATAGTATTTTTAGGGATTTAAGTAAAACCAGTGTTATCATAGTATATGGGAAATTTTATCAAAATTAATATTAAAATCAAAAAAAGTTTGTTTTATAAAAATAATCTCTGAAAAATAACTAGAAGTAGAAACATACTCAGCCTAAACTATTTATATTTACACCATCATTTATTTATTATGGATTCATGAAATTAATTGTTTTACTAAAACATGACACATACCTGAAGTGATTTTCTGATCAAGTATTCAACCTCCAAAGTCCGAATCAGAGTAAGATAGTAAATTAATGAAATTATCATTAGAATAAAATAGTCCATCACTAATAGTACCTTTGATATACCCAATTATTCTTTTAACAAATTTATGTTGACTTTATTTTGAATTTGATTGATATATAGCATGCATACATATAACAAACATAATATTTGGCCTAAAAGAAATAAGGTATATAAGAATTACTATCATGCCTCTGTACAAATTTTCACAAATAGACTTTCCAAATTCATCTGCATCCATTTTAGGAGTTTTTATAGTTTTATAAGAATCAAGTAAAAACCTTTTAACAAGTTCTTTGGAATACTTAGCTTGATTTAATAAAATATCATCTTTACTTTGATTAATTTGTAAACCATGATTTTTTTAATTACCCCATAAAACTCATATCAAATTAATTTTTCATTAACTTTGAAAACTCATTACTAAGTTTATAATTTTTAAAACCAAATATAATATCATAAAAATAAATATGTATAATCAGTATATCATTTGAAACTCTTTTTATAAATAATTTTAGGTTAAACTTAGCTTTAAAAAAATCATTTTGTATTAAAAATTGAGTTAGTATTTTAAACCAAGCTTAAGGATCTTACTTAGGACCATATAATTCTTTAGGTAGTTTGAATAAATGATTTGTAAATTCATTATTTTCTAAATTAGGTGGTTGTTTAACATAAAACTCTTTTGAAATTACACCATTTAAAAAATAACTTTTTACATCCTTTTAAAAAAATTTAAATTTTTTAAAAATTTCATAAGCTAATAAAGTCTGAATAGATTCTATTATAGAAAATGGTAAAAATTAATCCTCAAAATTAATACCTTATTCTTGAAGATAACCTTAGACAACTAATCTTGCCTTATATCTAACTATATTACTAGAATCATCCAATTTATTTCAAAAAATCCATTTGGTTCCTATAGAAATTATTTATTTAGGTAGCTCCACTAGATTCCAAATTTTATTTCTATCAAACCAAGATCATCATGCATGTAATTAACCTAATTATAACCTTTAAAAGAATATTTAATATTTACAGGAACAAAATCATCCACAAAGGAAAAATTGGAACTTAAATTTTAAACTAGATGTCTAATTCTAATTACTGATTCAATATTTCCTAATTTTTTTTCCAAAGAGTGATATTTGTGATTTTTATAAATTAAAGAATCATATTGAGAAGAGATATGATCCCCCTCAACTGATGCAACATTATTCTCCAGTTTTATCTTCATCAAAGTTGAATTATTTAAAATCTTCAACATTATCAATAGAATCATTACTCTATTTATCATTATTTTCAATGAATTTGACATGAACATATTATTCCATTTTTATATTTTTTTCATGTTTACCCTATAAGTCTTAATTTTATTAGAGTATCAAAAAAAATACCTTCATCACTTTTTGAATGAAACTTTTCTAGATTATCTTTAGTATTTAAAATATAGTCAGTACAACCAAAAAACTTAAAATAACCAATTTTGGGTTTTTTATTCTTAAATGGTTCACATGGAATTTTCTTTAATAAGGGCTTAATGTAAACTTTTTTTAAGATATAGCAATAAATGTTAACAGATTAAGCCCAAAAATATTTTGTAAGGTTGAATTCATTAATCATTTTTCTTTCCATTCCTTTAATAGTTTGATTTTTCCTCTCTATAACACCATTCTTTTGTGGTGTTATAGGGGAAGAAAAATCATGAAAATACCCATTAATTTCATAGAATTTTTCGAATTCACAGTTTACAAACTCTCACCATTTATCACTTTTAGTAGAAGGAATTAAGTGACCTTTCTAATTTTAATTTTTTTTACAGATTGTAACAAATTGGTTTAATATTTCACTTTTATGAGATAAGAAAATAGTCAAAGTAAATCTACTGAAATTATCAACAATTAAAAAACATGTCTTTTATAACATAAAATATTAGTTCTCATGGGTCAAAAAAGATCAATATGTACTAGTTCTAAGAATCTATTAGTATTAAAAATATTTATAGATCTAAAATATTCTTTGTGATTTTTACCTTTTAAACAAGAATAAGATACATAATACATACATGTACTGAATTTTGGAAGTTCCAGAACCTATTCATGTTTATCCATATTGTATAACTGTCGATGATGAACGTTTCCCAATCTCCTATTCTATAGAATGCGATCTTTATCTACAATATTTAATCATTTTACATTCTACTAGGTTAGTTTTGAAAAATCAATAGAATATATATATATTTTCTTTTCTATTAGCATAAAATAAAACTTTATTATCTTTATAAATAAGACATTTTTTATCTTCAAATTTTACATTCATTCCATAATCAAAAAGTTTTTATATGCTAGTTATGTTATGTTTTAATCCTTTTACAAATTAATTTATAAATTATAACATAAGTTAATATACCTATTTATCCAAAAAATTTTACCACAACTTTATATTTTTCACCAAAAGTGATAGTACCTCAATTACAAGAGTTAAAATATAAGAGTTTAGAAATTTCACTAGACATGTGCCTTGATCACCCAATGCATATATTCAATATGACTTTGGAACATTTCATGAAGGTTTCCTTTAAAAAAATCAAGTAGGTGGTTGTTTTGGTACCTAAACTAGTTTGGGTCTAACTAGATTAGTAGAAAAATATTTTGGTACCCATAAAAATTTGAGACATTTATTGTAGGGTAATCTAGATGATATTTTTTTTGAAATGGAACTCTTAATAAAGCCTAAGGATTGAGTAAGATTTAAAGAACATTTTTTTGCATAATTCCCTTTCAAGTTATAATTAAAGAAAGTGACATTTGAAATATTTCCATTTATTCATTTAAAAAAAATAGTTCTATATATATTAGGAACCTAATTATTATAGTTAAAACCTTTTTTTATCATATTTTGGTTTATTCATAGTCATTATTTTATCAAATTTCTCTTGTCCTTGAAAAAAAATAGATAAGGTTTTCTTTAAACCAGTAATTTCCTTTTTAAGGGTTTTATTATGTTTCCTAATAACTTCTATGTCATCACATATTTCCAAATTTGAACATGATCCATAATTTTTCAGTTTCTTATTTTCATGTTTATGTTGCTTTCATTCCTTTTAAATTTTATCTAAATCATTATAGACTAATTTAAATCTTATGTGTTTAACTTCATAATTTTTTGACAAGAAATATCTATTTTTTATATTCTTATCTTTTACTTTGATCAGTTCAGAATCTAAAACCTTTTTCTATTCTATATTACTTAAAATAGAATGATTTAATTTTTTTTTCTTTAATATTCTCATTTTCTCTTTGCAGTTCCCTATACAGTTCAACCATTCTTAATATGTCACTCTTAAATTTTTCATTTTGAGAAGTTAATTATTTAAAATCATTTTCAATACCATATTCATAACCAGAACTATAAATATAGTCAGAGTGTACCTCATTTAAATTAGTATCCATCAAAAATAAATTTACATATTCTTTTTCACTTTTACAACCAACATCACTTCAGTCTGACTCTTCTGTACAACTTCATCCCACATGATATGCCTTTATTTACTCCTTGTATTTATGGTCTTTTCCATCTTGTTTTAATTTGGTATAGTCTAATTTTATGTGCCCCTTTTTCCTCCACTAATAACATATTAATTAAAAAACATCATATTTACTAGTTTTACCTTTTTTACTACCCTTTTTGTCATACTTTTGAAAATATATTCTATGACACCTCTTAAAGCCTCTCTTAACCTTCATGTACTTGTAAAAACCTTTGGTGAAATTTTTAATTTCATCCTTCTCAATTTAATGTAACTTAGAATCATAAGAATTATAAATAACATTTATAATTGATTTAAATGATACAACTTTCCTTTTATCATGGTCATCAACATTTTTGTTTTTTATTTCTAAATTTTATTGAAGAAGTGATCCTATCAAATCATCCATATAATATTTAGTGAAATACTTACTTTCTTCAATATAAACTTTCTTTGAATGACATCTCTTGGGTAGATCTTGAAGTAATGTTTTGATGAGAGATTCATTATTTATGGTCTCTCCTAGAGTAACCATGATGTTGAAAATTTTGGTAAATCTATTATATATCTCATTTATTATTTCCCGACCAGTAATCATAAATTCTTGAAACTCATCTCAATGTATACATAGCTTGGTTCTCTAAAACTTTTCAGTTCCTTGATGAGTGAATTTTAAAGTAATCCAAATGTAATAAGTAGTTTTTCAGGATAAAATATGACTATACATGTTTCTAATTAGAGAGAAGTATAAGGAATTCATAACTTTGTAATTTAAAACACATCTTGTAGTATCATTACCAGTGAGAGTTTCTAAATAAACTTTAGGAAATTTATTTGGTTTTTAAATTATAGACCAATAATCAAGAACTATGTTTTTAAAAAATACCTCTATCACGTAATTATAGTATACATAGTCACTTCTATTTAAATGAGGTGGTCTGATGGGATTCAATATCTTGAAATCCTAATTATCCATAATAGAGTAGTGCATATTTTCCTTATAATTTTAAGTTTAGGATAAAAGTTAGTTCAGAAATAGATAATGAAACAATTAAAACCAAATCCTTAAAAAAGAACCAAACTATGATACCAATTGTTAGGTCCCTTGGTATGGAATTAGTGACTATGGGGGGGGGGGGGGGGTGAATAGTACTTTTTGATTTATTATTATAGATACTAATTTATCAAAGTTATAATAGTGTTAAAATTTTCTTTGGGAATAAAACAGATAACAAAGGAAGTTTTTATAGAGGTTAGGATCACCAAGATCCTAGTACTATCATCAATCTCCTCTAATCCTTGAGGATATTAGTAGCACTAAAATATCACTTTTGAATGGGAGTGATAACCTGATTACATACAAATAAAAACATACCTTTTTCACACATGGTGGTATCACCCATTAATTTTGAATGAGTCACAACCAACCATCCTTTTGTTTGGGAGGAATAACATGACCTTCATTTTAGATGAGAGGAATAACCCAAAGACAGATTTTGGATGGGAAAAGCTTAAACCAAAACTCTATAGGACAAATAGGTAGTATGGAGTTTTACAATGGAGAAATAATAGAAAACAAAAGAAATAAAAGTTGAGAAAATGATGTAGAAATTCATTATAGTTCATGTTCTTTGATCACATCAATGGAGGAATATGAAGGTGACGAAGATTATTAGTGATCATAACAAATCAGCAGAAGTTGAAGAAGTTTCTTCATTATTTTTTAGAGCAGTAGGAAATGTATTATCATATACTTGTCAAATGATTTATCTGCACTGGTATATATGTTTTTATCCTTGATGTAATCTCCTAAAAAATTAAAATAGAGATCTATAGGAGTGTGTCTATGTCCAATGTCCACATGACACTTGTTAGAGTATAACAATATTATAATATGATAATTACCTTTTATTTGTTAAATTCATCTTGAAAACAAAAACAATTATTGGAATTATATTTACTCATGAAATATAAAATAAAACATTTAATATATTAAGAATAATAATACTTAAACAAATCAAAATTTAAAATCAACTAAAATAATTATATAATTTTTTAGATTAAACATACATCAAAATGTTAGAAAATAGAGCATCAAATGAAAAACAATCTGAATGAAAGAGTGTCATTAAAAAGTTCTAAAATTATTTTTTAAACACCGTTGCAATGATAATTCAATATAAAATAATAAAATATTTGACAATGTAATATATTTTAACAATATTAACTAAAAATAAGAAAATAAATATTTTGGAATTTTTTTAACTAATGATGAAAATAGAGATCAGTGAGTCATTACATACCATTGGAAATATCTAATGGTGGAAAATAGACTATTACCTACCATTGAAATTTTTTGTAAAAATGAAAAGAATTAAAAAAAACTAAGAATAATTCCATGCATCTTAATAATAGAAGGGTTCTTGAGAATAATAAAAAAATCACTTATTATTGGATCTTGAACAGGGACTCATGAATCATTGTTGAGTTCCAATGGTGGATAATGACCTACCATTGTAAATATTCAACTATAGATCATTAAAATTAATTTAAAAACACCTGGATTATATTATAGATTAATAAAACAATACTTTTGTTGCTCAAAGAATCATAAAATAATAAGAACCAATAAAATGAAAGGAATAAGAAGGTGATACCATGCTTCACTACTTCTGTAGAAATAAAAACCGTGAGGGAGAAACATATAAAAAAATTTAAAAACATATGATAAAAATAATAATACATATTTAGATAATTATAAAACAAAGAGAATAAATTAATTCATATGAAGGAATAATAAATAGCTTTTATAGGAGGTTGATGAAAGATCAGACAAGGATTAGAACCGTAAGAAAAAAAATTGTGGGTGAAAAGATAACCCACTATTGATGTTCAATAGTGGTTAAATTGCCTACTATTAAAGTGAAATAGTGAGAAAATTTACTCACCATTGAAGTCCTGGAAATGGTTCCGTGATCCACCATTGGGTTCCAACAGTGGGTAAAAACAATCACTGTTAAAAATTTTATAATGGTGGTATAAATGACCCACCATTGGTAAATACCAACGGTGACTTGAAAAAAAATGAGAAACCAAACAAAAGAGAAAACAAAATAGTATGAGCAAGCCAATATAAAGAGAATCACAAATAATCTTGAAGAATATGAAGTGGATATTGAAGATAAAGAACCTTGAACCAAAAATGAAACCCCACATGAAAAGGGTAGAGAAAAAGATTAAGGAAGAATAAATGAAGATAGTAATCTTGGTTGAAATAATTAATGTTTTTAAGAACACCTGTTTTATTTGATTTTTAGGGATCCCAAAGAAGATGAGAAATTCAAACCACTATTAGCTCAAGTGGATAAGAAAGATAGACTAGAAGAAATAAAAGATAACTAGAGAGGAGGAAGAAATACCGGAGTAGACACAGTCGATCTAGAGAAAAGAAGGACACCAAAGAAAGGATGTATCTGGATATTCCACCGTGGAAGAAGATGAGAAGGGGAGGAAAAATCACATGGGAGTGGAAAAAGTGATGCGTGATTTCAAAAACTAACCATGAGATGATAAATAAAGTTATCATATGGATGATTAAAATAGAGAGTAGAACAAAAGGTCAAGATTAAATTTTAGGTTTTAAAATTTAACCCATATCAAAATAATCATGCAGTGATACACCAGTATATAATAAAAGATACTATATTGGTTGGCTAAAAAAAATCAAAAAACACACAAGGCATACAGGCCTTGCGGACGACCTATGCCCAAACTATACAAGTGCATACCTTAGGCCTTATACACAGGACTGCATGTGTATAACATATACCATGCTCAAACCAGGTTCTATGTGAGGCCCAAAGGCTGTACCTCCCATGATGTTAGACCTATGGGTCCCCTTAAAATTGGTTGAGGTTCAACTTGGGTTCTTTCATAGACAAACACAAATTTTTATAACAAATAAAAAAAACTGTATAAAGATTGAAAATTACTTTTTTATTAAAAATAAGAAAATATCATAGACCACATTAAGGGGGATGAAAATTATGGAACCCAAGGTAATCCCCTTGGTAAATGATATTACAGTTGTTAGGTAGGGAACCAATACCAAAATAGATGGTGGTGGGCTCTTCAAGGACCCCTTACTAGCCAAAGAATCTACAGCAAAACCCCCTTCCCTCCAATTACGCCTTAACACAATGTCCTAATCAAGGAAGAATCTATATTTTATGATATGATAATCTAGGTCCCATAGTGGACTCATTTTACCTTGTATAAGATCAATTAGCACTTTATAATTAGATTCAACCTCCATAATATTGCTACTAAAAAGATGGCACAAATATAAACCACTGACCATAGCACTTTCTTCTTCCCCAAGAGAGTTTCCCGGCCCATAAAAAAAATCTGAATAGGATTAATCCTCTACTATCCCGAACTATCCTACCACATCACATATTACCTTCTAAGTAGAATCCATAAACATTGAGCTTCAGGTTTCTGAAGTCCTTGTAGGATCATAAGAGTATGTAAAAACACTAGAGGGGGAGGGGGTGAAATGTAGTTTATAAAATAATTATACTAATTTTCATAACCCCCCTATGTAGGTTAATCAGATAAGAATCTATTTGGTAAATGAAATTAATTAGACAAATAATTTCTCTAATACATTATAAAATTATTTTTATGAAAATTTTTATAACATATAACTTTTATTAAACACATGAACAACCGAAATAGAAACCTATAAAAATAATTAATATAAAACATTATAAAATGTGTAAGGAAAAATTATCAAAGTTTTATAATAATGATACAAACTTTAAAAATTATAACTAAGGAAGTATATAACCCAAACTTTAGTTATCCAAAATTTTATCCAAACTATAAAGGTTCTTCTTCCTTAAGAAAGGAGGACCCCGATAAAAAGATCATAAGAACTCTATTTCCCTAGTTATGAGAACCCTTGATAAACATGATTAGAAAAAATCTATCTTCATATCCCTATAATCCCTCAATAAAACCATATCTATCAAATAATTACAAACACAAAAAAACTCAAGGCACTTGCAACAATCCTCACAAAGAAGATACCTTAAATAAAAACACTCTAAATATTTACAATTAAGTGATCAATTAAAGAAACAATATGTTACAAAAATATTTAAAAAAACTCTTAGATCGTTAGTGATGAAAAATATTCCTTCCCCTATAATGATGCACCTATTTATAGGAAAACCTCATATGTTCATATTTTTCATTCTTTGGAGTTGGATGCAATAGATTCAGATGAAATATTCCTTCCTTGGAAAGTTCTACATAGCTATTTCATCTAATGGTCATCATATTTATACACCACTATAGTGTCTTTAGAATCCTTATAATAGAATAAACTCTATTTGTCTAGTAAAATTGAATTCTTAAAAATATAGATTTTGAAAGGTTCATATGTAGATCATGCCTGACTCTATCAAATAAATGTTTGTTTGGTGGCCTTTTTATAACTTCATCTGGTGAAATTCATTATACTTTGACTTATGTAATTTTATAAATTTTAATCAAATGAAGATTTTAATATTCCATCCAATATAGGTGAATCCTATTAAAAAGAGTTTCTATCCAATAAAAATATATTTCTATATTTATAAAAATGTATTTTTATAATAACATTCTTAGAACTGGGGAAGTATACAAGTTAGTAAAGTATTAATGAATTGTGTTAGTGATTAAAAAAAATAAGGTTAGAAATTATTGAATGAAAACTTCTAAGTCAACAATTTTTGGTGATTAGTGGAATATTAGAGCATGTTTTATGGAGTTTGAGTGATGGAATATAGTCATAGGAGGAATTCATGGTGTGAAGTGTTGTTCATGACATGCAGTTGGTGTTCATGGATTGAACGATTATTTACATCCTTATTTGGGGTAGTTTTTTGGGTGTGATTCATGATTTAAAATCGTGGTACATAGTCCGAATAGATTAGGGTTTGGTTTTGGTGAATCTATCCCTAAGCAATTAATAAAACAAAGTTGTAGTTCATTATGTGAATTGATCCCAGGATTATAGGATCTGGGTGATGTGTTTTTCAATGGGACTTAGACCCAATCCATCCATGTTGTGAATGACCCATTCACACCATAAATTCACATATGGAAGAATGCCTATAAATTCTAATTCACCCTCAAAATCTATCAAAATTATATATTTTTCTCTAAACTCTAAGCGGTCAAAGGTCCCCTTTCAAAGTGTTTTGAATATCTATTTATTTTGATCGACTCACAACTTTTCGATATTGATCCCATGGGGATTCGAGGTGAGTTTTCCCTCTTTTTCTTATGGTTTCTTATTAATTATGTTTTGTTTTATATTGTTATATATTTCCATACTATGAAAGTTATCTACTTCATTTATCATGGTTTAATTTCAATTCATTTTGTTATATTTATGATGTGGTGTCCTTAGGGACCATCATTTCTTTATTAAATAGGTGATTGGAGATCTGCACCTATTTTTTGTTCTTGTTTGAATAACATTGAAAGTCTCAAGGTTAGGGATTCATTACTTCTTCTATTTCATGTTCAATTTGAATTTATCATTCTCTATCTCCTTGGGAAATGGTAAAATTATTCTTAATTAATATTAAATTGGAATTAAAGAAATAATTTATTTTGGTTTGTTGTGATCACATATATTTGTTCCATGTTGACGATTTGCCTTTAGTTTTTACTAGATATTGTTCTATATATTATTAATTCATTAGTTTAACATGTTTTTATGTATGAAAATTGGTTTAAGAATATAAATATGGTAAATTATTGTGGAATTAAATATAGTTTCATGTTAATCTTTACCATTCTTCCTTGGAATTGATGGAAAATTAAGTTATTCTCTAAGCATGTTTAAATAATTTATAGTAGTTGATAATTGATGCCTTAGGTTTCTCAAGGATGTAACCTGTGTTAAATGAACCGGTTCAAGTCAATAATGAATTTAATACTTGTTAAGGATAATTATTTGGGTTACTCAAGACCATTTTCTTATGAAGGTTGAATGCCACAGTTCTAGGGAGTAGATACCCTATAAAACTATTTATTATTTTCTTGTTTCCTTGCATGATTTATCTAGACATGGAGCCTTTTTATGTGAATTTATTTGAGCTTTTGAAGGCTGGTGTATTGGTGATAAATGGGTGCGGTTGCTCAAGTTTTTGGTATAAGTTGACACTAGTGATGGTGGGATTGGTGATTATATTTTTGGTGGTGTTGGGGATGACAATGGGACTAGTGGAGTGGGTTGAAGCTAAGATTTACCATCATTTGATGAATATAAATATGTATTTATTGCATGTTAATGAATTTATTACATTGAAGTATAGATAGTCCAGTTTCTTGATTCTTGAATTACTTTCCCAACTACTTAACACAATTGGTTATGATTGGTCTATGCATCTTTTATTGTATCTTATGATGAGTCCTAGAGTACTAGGAATTATGGAATAATAATGAATATTTAATTATTTAACCAATGGTATTGGGGGTATGATGGTTGAATTAGGATAATTGGTTTGTAATTATGCCATATGAAATTTTCAACAGAAATAATTAATTGTTTTTCTCATGCACTTATAGGTTATCTAGTCCTTATCTATGGCAAACAGTTGTTTGGAGAGATGATAGCTGAAGTTGGGATTAAGGCTAGGTAGTTACCCTTAGTGTGGTTTGTGATCTATATACATATATTTCTTATGTTATGTGATTTTATATACTACACCACAAATTTTGGCAGGGTAATCAATACCCAGTGGACTCTGAGGGTTTTTCTAATATTTAGGTTGTCAAGGATGGATGAATGATTACCCCTTCCCCCCTCTTATCTGGATGTAGTATTAAATGCTAGTATACAGGGAGGTTACCTTCCTATATACCTTTATAGAGATATGTAATGGATTTTAGTTATTTTATACACATGTATCTCCATATATAATATTATTTGGGTTATTATAGGTATAATATGTATGGGCTGGGATGGATTAGTGTATAGTATATGTCATTTAGTCTATGGTGACTTCTAGAAAAACTAACCAGTTACTATATAGAGATAAGGATATTGATGATGATATTATGTGATGAATGGTGTGAAAATTACAATATTCATTTCCCTATGACACATGTGTCTTATTGGGGAGAGATAGATTTGAGTGTGTGATGTTGGGGTGAAAGTGTCAAACTAGTGGGGAAGTGGCAGCAGGGAACCTTCACTTTTTTATCTATGTTTTATATTATATTATTACATATATGTGATAGTGAGAGTGACACATTTAGTGTACTTGATTAAGTGATGAGTTATTTTCATTATATATTCACTAGGATTTAATATTATCTTTTCAAAATTTCATGAGAGGTTTTATGGAGGATCCTACTGAGTATACATGTTATGCTAGATGGACATTACTAGTTCATAGATCTGTTTAGGAGCTATTTGGGCTTTGAAGTCATTATAGAAGATTTATTTTGGTACTTTTAGTTTTCATTTTTTAGTTATTCAATTTGTATGACAACAAATGCATGTTTTGGGATTGATTAGTTATTATGATCATGAGTTTTTTTGTGGTTATATCATATCCCATTATCCTCATCTTATTATTCATAGGGAAATGCCTCCCATTTGAGTGTTTGATATACCCTTAGTGAAATTCACTATCTGGTGGCCTATCAGAGGTGGTATTTAGGCATAATTATCCCTCTTTCTTAATTACTGGCATAAGAGGGGTACCATTAGGGAAATGGGGTCATGAAATAGCAGCATCAAAGGTAGGGTTGAGTGATATAATGGAGTTTAGAGATAGGAATTGGTGAGTAATTCTTGGGTTAGTAGGGAAACAGTGTCACCTGAACTTTGTATGTGATGTAAATAAGGGATACTGGATAGTTCATGGGTATTTAGACCCCCTATTATCCTTTTTAAGGAAATTCAAGTTTACTAATCCTACTAAGTGAAGTGACACTAGTTTCAGGGTAGATATCTAGGAATAGATCATGCATTGTTATTGTTTTCACTTGTGTTTTAATTGGGTATAATTTGGGGTTAGGTTAAACATTATTTAATTAAATATTATATATTCTAGTTTTAAGAGTCCCTAATTTTTTTTCTTTTGTAGGTATGGATTTAGTTCGACGTCCCCATTAGGTTCATGATGAATATGTTCAGAATAATGTGCCATTATATCACCTCATGGTTGAGGTCAATGATGAAAACACTTAAATGATGACACTCTAGGAGTTATAGAACCAGAGTTTTCTGAATTATGAGGACTTCATTTTAGTTTCAGTGACAGATGACTAGTTAGAGGAGGCAGAGATTTAATTTAATTCAATCCATAATTGGAAGGATCACTAGGTTTCATTGTCTATGGCTATGTTTTATGGGGAATCCAAGTAGTGGTAGTTATTATTACTCAAGTATTGTGAGGATTCAGCTGTTTCTTGGAGGAAGTTTCAAGATCCATATTGAACTTATTTCCTTTCTTCAACTATAAAAGAAACTGTTTGTTAGGAGCTATTTACCCTTCTATAGGGATGTTCCAGTGTGTGAGAGTTCAGGATTCATTTTATAAACCTTATTTTATATGATTCAGACCTATTACCATATGAAAAGGATAGGTAGAGGCATATAGAGGAGGATTTACTTCTAGAGATCCATTGCTAGGTTACTCCATTTATGCTACCAACATATCTCAAGGTGTTGGTAAGGGAATAGGTTATTTATGGGATGCTATCCATGACCATATTATTTTTATAGTGGATTCATTAGGATTCTCCACATAGTAGATCTATGGTTTGAGGTTTCTAGTTTCCTGGATAGAAGGATTTTCAAATGGATGGGGGTGGGTCCCAACCATTTTCATCTTGTTTCATTAGGGTTGGTGAATCTTAAGAACCTACCAAGGGATCAAACCTTTGTTTTTCTCATGGAGGATATGGTCATTATTGGTAGGAGTAACCAAACTTCATGAGATTAATGTGTGTGTCTGGTGTTTCACTTCAAGTTACTCTATTGTAGTCATATTATTCAAGGAACCCATAGTAATGTGCTTCAACCTATGATCAATAGAGGGGAGATATGGAAAACAAATAATGACCCCAGATTCTTATCATCCTTATAGGGTAGAACACGAACATGTAGGTGGTCTAAATTAGGTCTAAAGAGGACATGAAAATGTTTTTGGCCAAATGCATGCTCTAGAGTTTCCAGCAATAGGAGAGTTGAACATCGTTCAAGGTACCGTTTGCTATTTTTCTACCTGGGTGTATTCATTGTTTGATTCAGGATATATTCATCATTCATCTTACCCAACATGGTATATGATTTTGGACTTGATGTGGATAGTATTCTAGTGCTCTTGTCATTGGATATATCTGTTAGAGGCTAAAATAATTTGTTTTAAGTGTGTAGATACTATGAGCTAGTTCCAGGGAAGAACCACTCTTGGGTAGACTTATTATGTTTAAGGATACAACCATATGACATAATATTAGACATGGATTGGATGTATTTAGTATAGTATATGTGGTTTTATTTATGAGATGGGTTGTGTTCCATGATTCTTATGGAGAGTCTACTGTATTTATTGGTAAGGGAGACCCTAGAATGGGTTAGAGACATGTATAGTACTTTTCTTCCTTGATGGATGAGTTAATTCTAATTTCATTAGAGGGTCACATGACAATGTTTCGCATAGATGTGTAAGAGTTCAATAATTCATTTCTTAAAGAGGTTTTAGAACTACTCCCTCGATGAGAGATCAAGTTTGGGATAAATCTACAGTCGGATGGTCCTTAGATTTCAATGTCTTTATATAGGACAATGCATTCTAATTTATGGCATATGAGGATATAGATCTATGGTCACTTGCATTGAGGTTTTATCTTGATGAGTGTGTCACCTTGGGATGCTCTGGTTTTGTTTAAAAAAAAACCGATGGTAGTATGCATCTATATATCAATTATCATCACCTAAATCAAGTAACATTAAATAACCACTATTACCTTCCATGGATTTATGATTTATTTGATTAGCTGAGGGGATCTTGTAACAACCCAAAGTTTTAAATGGAAATTTTCTTCTTATAAATATTTAATATAATCAAATGAAATCATAACACAATGAACTACTAAGAACTATGTGATCTTTAAACATAAGTTTGTCACTTTTGTGATTTGAATTTCAAAAATTTGACATTCACAATTGTGATCAGTAAGATGTTTGGAGTCTGATAAGACAAACTTAATTTTTGGGGAATAGTAACATACCCTTATGAATAGTAAAATTACCCTTATTAATAGTGATATACACTAATGAATAATAACCTTACCTATGATAGTATATAAATAAGATTTAAGTGAAAGTATGATGTACCAATATTTTGGAATAAGTAAATAAATGTTTTAAAACTGATTTTTTAGAATAAATTATGATTTTAATTAAATATTAAATTAATAATATTTAGAAAATTATTTTTAAAAAATTTATTTAATTTTTGGATTATAAATGTCAAAAAATGGTTCGGTTGAATTTTTTATATTTTTATAAAATACTTGAATTTTTGGTGAATAGTAAAATACATTAATTTACTGTATAAATACATTATAATTTAAATCCATTATTCATGACATAATAAGTTATGTAAGCACCCAAATATTGAAGTCACATGCACTTATTAATATTTTTGGTCATGGAATCATCACCATTTCTCTTCTTATGGAAAAATAATAAACTAATGATTATAATATTATGAAAACCCTTCTCTCCTCCACTATAAATACCACCCATCCTTACCTCTTCTCTTCACTCCTCTAAAGCCTTATTAATTGCATATATTCTACCAAAATCACTCCCCAAGCTCCTCCCCAACATCCAGAAGCCCTTGGTATCCTCAAAAGACCAAATCCTCTCCCCTTAAGAGGCTATGAAGGAAGATTGAATCAAGAGGAAAATTCCTGTTTTCTTTTCTTTCTTTTTCTTTTCAAGTTCAGTTTTTTTTTATTTTCTATCCTTACCTATACTCATCCAAATGTTATGAAAAATTCAATACCTTACATGTACTGTAATTTTTTTATGATAATGGAATAATTTATTATCATCTCTCCTTTACTCTTCTTTTATTTTAGTAGTAAAGACACTATCCGAGATGTGTTAATTTACCACTTTCAAGGATGATGAGTTTTCAATTTCTATTACCATATTAAATTATGGTCATGAAACCATTTTCATGGTTTAACCAGACTATAATATATGTATTATTACCCATCTATTGTTCTGTAATCCTTTTGTACACATGGTTTTGGTTTATAAAACAAAATGTGTTCTTTGTGGTAAAAAAATAGCCAATTAACCCAGAAGGTTGTCACTAAAGTTTCATATAACGATTCAACTTCAATTTAAGTAACCAAATTAAATTTTAAACCATGTAACCTTATTGATGTTAAATAATAAAATATAACTTCAATTCTATACAACCACCTTCATCATACATGTTTATCTGAACATGAACCGATCATTAAAACCAAGCAAGCTAACATACCCGAATAATGAAATTGAACCTCATAACAAATCAAAATGGTTATAAATGAACTTAAAAAGGTTATAATAATATTTTAAATATATAATAGGTTTTGTAATTATTAATTAATGAACCTAATTTTATTATTTAGGTCATTAATTTCAAGCAAAGATCACCATCAGACTTAAGGTAAGGGATCCTCTCTATTCCACTTTTATTCAAGATTGTCCTCTATGTTATGTCATTTTATATGTAATTACTAGTGATGGGGTATAATTACGCACCTCACCCATAATTTTTTCATGGTGTTTAAATTTTGATAAACCCATTTCTCTCTCATTAATCCTTCTTAAGTACACATGATACCATGTCGATACTTCGTAAGGGATTCAACCTGAACCTCCTTTATTCCTTCAGGTTTATTTATCTTTATTTTTACCTAAATGAGGTTATATATTATTATTATTTTATTATTATAAATTCTATTTTAATGTTCCAAAATCATGTATTAAGTTCCATTATTCATTTTCTTTTAGGGATATACATGTTTTTAAGTGATTCTGTCCTTAATACTTCCCGATAGGTAAACCTGTTTTGAGGGAGCTTCCTGAATTCTTACTCGATTTAAAGTGCACTCTATCTTCTGTTTTAATCCACCATCATCTTTATAAAATAAGTATTTTTTTTAAAACCTTCTCGGTTCACTTATGTTTTTTTATAAATTATTGTTTCCTTTTCTATTTTAAAGGCTCTATATTATTTTCCTTAAAACTGCTCAAAAACGTTTTTATGCTAAAATTTCTTGAATAATTTTCTTAAATGTTGTCACTTATACTTGAAATAACTCACCATGATACATATATATTTTCCCTTATGAATTTCCATGTATACTTTAGTTCCCTTCTTTCATGGAAACTTTTTTGTTACATCCATCTATTATGCTTTGTGTCATGATTATGGTACCCAATTCTTTACAAGGGTGATCCTTATGTTTTTGTAAGATTGATTATGTATGATTCTTTATGTGGAAAAAATATTCATAAAAAGTTAATATGGTTATTCCCAAATAGTTATCCAATGCATTGGGTAAAGTTAAGTCTCATGAGATGTTATGTGGGACGGTCTTGGTAGTTAGCCTTGGCTTGTGATACTAAGTGAAACGATCTTGGTGGTTAACCTTGACTCATACTAAAGTCATGTTTTATGTTGATTACATATTTATATGAGTCCATGTTTATATGATTCCATGTTTATATGTTAAGGTTCCATATGTTACATTCCTTTTTATAACATCATGTCATGTCTTCTATACCTTGTGCTAATGAATTGTTCTTATGTTTATTCCCTTATTGGGCCTTTTAGATCATCCATTTGTTCATGTGTTCCCCAGGGTACCCTATGAAGATTTTTGATCAAAATGGAAGTTAGAAGCTCAATTTGAAGATTAAATAAAGTGTATTTATTAGTACCATATTTTTAGTTTTATGTACCTAGTCTTCAAAGAAACTAGACTTCACAATCATTGGCTTATAATATAATGTATAATCATACTTAAAATCATGTAATAGGGTTAATATAGTTGGTATCAGAGGATGGTATAGTTATTTTTAGAGATTAGGAATACAAAACATTAGTGATAAACTTAAATATGAGACTAAGTATAAGAAAACAACCCTAAATTTTGGTAAGTATAGAGTAAGTGGTTTATCAAGAAAATAAATCCCTGTCAAGATACAAACAGGTAGAGGTGGCTCTAGAACATATGTACCTAGGAGTAAAAACTCTGACAAGGAGTTTTGGGCCTGACTTGGGGTATCTTGGTATATAACATTGGGCCTTGATACACTCTTTGTTTGACACTCTCAGGGGACATTCTTTGGTAAATTCATGAGCTTAGTACAAACCATTATTAAGGTAATAAAAAAAAATCCCATAAGAATATAAGTTAAGAAATAGATCTAGGATAACCTAGATTTAAACCTAAGGAATCAAAAGTTAGGATATAATTCTCCTTTACAAGTTTATACTTTTATGTTAAAAAGTTTCCCTTTTTTATGTTCAATAACTAAGTATTAAATCCCTCTAATTGTATGTTTTTTTCTTAGTTAATATAGGGAAATAGAAGAACACATTCCAACAACCAATGTGATAGGAAATGTGAATATTGCTCTAATGATATGTCTGATATGATGGGAACATGCACTCAAAACTTCATGACAATACTTGATCAGCTGGATCAAGTTATGAATAATATCTTGAATCATGTATAAATCCCTCCTCCAAGGAAAGAGAAAGTTTCCGTATAATCCTTAATGTAGAAAAGGCCCCCCATGTTTAGCAGATCTTTTGATCCCCTCCTTGTGGAAAAGTGTATTAACTCCATTGAGAATATATTCTCTATCCTCTAGTTCTTAGAAGAAGATAAAATCATATTAGTGGTATATCATTTTGATGGGGAAGCTAATTAGTAGTGGACACTGATCAATAATACAAAGTCCCAAGAGGAAATTTATCCCATGTATTGGGAGGAATTCAAGAGGATATTTTTCAATAAATATTTTCCTCAAACCCTTTGTCTCAACATGGAAATAGAGTTCCTTAGAATCAAGTAGAAGGAAGATGATTCCATCGGGTCATATGAAGAAAACTTTAAAAGGATTGCAAGGTACACCTATGGATTTGTCATGAACACAAAAAACAAGGTGAACCACTTCTTTAGCGGGCTAAATCCAAGTCTACGGAAGGTGTTGGCGATTCAAGACTTCGACAGTTATGAGGAGATTTTCCATTGTGCCCTCAAGGTTGAAATGGATATTGAATACTCTCAGTGGTATCTTGGGCCTAGTGAAAAGAAGAGGAAACTGGAGAACAACATGGGTGGTTCAACAAACAAATCCCATGATGGAAAGAAGCCCGAATATCCCACTTATAAAAGTTGTGGGAAGAAGCTTCCAGGGAACTATCTAAAAGAAACCAAGAATTACTTCAAATGTGAAAATATGGGACATATGGAAAAGAACTACTGAAGGGATATGAATAATCCCGCTAATGTGGAAGAATAAAGAAAGGTTTAGATCAAAACTCAGCCTGCAGTGCAGTGTTACAACTTTAAGAAGCATGATAATTATGAAAACAATTTTCCTAAGCCAAGGGTTGTCAGAGGGAATCAACAAAAACTTCCAAGACAACAAGGAAGAGATTATGCTATCACTACTGCTGATGTGGAGTCGGACAATGATGTGGTGACATGTACTCTAGTTATTCATTCAAGAATAGAAAACATACTATTTGATTCTGGTTCTAAAAATTCTTTAATATCTTGAAATTTTTATAGAACTATTCAAACACCACCACAAAATCTGGAAGAAAATTTATCTGTGAGAATAGAGAATGGGGAAATCATTGTGTCCATGGTTTATAACTCCTCTCTAGTTAACATTTTTTGGACTGAACCTCCCATAAAATCTCATCATACTTCCTTTAGTGGAGTTAGACACTATCTTGGGCATGGATTGGATATCTTTATACAAATCCAACATCAACTATAAAGAAAAGGAGACCACTCTTCACATCCCTAAGCATCCTATGATTATTTACAAGTGTAAGTAGAAATATGAATCTCCTTTAGAATCATTGTCTCAAGTGTGGATATTAATTCCTTATGATCAAGCATGTCTAGCTCAAATGATTGGGATAAAGGAGAGAATCATGCTTGAAGACATGCCCATCATAAGGTATTACATTGATGTATTCTGGGAAGAGTTTCCTAGTCTTCCTTTTGATTGAGATGCTAATTTCTCAATTGAAATTATTCCTAGATATCTACCTATATCAAAGACACCTTATAGAATGGCCACCGTAGAGATGGAAGAGCTAAAGAAGAAGTTACATGAGAATCTAGAAAAAGGTTTAATATGACCGAGTGATTCACCATGGGGCGCACCAATCCTCTTCATCAAGAAGAAGGATAGATCAATGTGTCTCTTCATTTATTATCATGAGATCAATTAAATCACGATAAAGAAAAAGTATCCCTTATCATAGATAGATGACTTGTTTGATCAGCTTTGTGGGGCCAATTATTTCTCTAAGGCGGAACTTTAGTCAGGATATCACCAATTAAAGGTGAGGAAGGAAGATATTACCAAGACTGCCTTTTGAACGAGTTATGGACACTATGATTTCATAGTGACTCCCTTCAGACTCACTAATGATTCATTAATTTTAATGGATTTAATGAATAGATTCTTTAGATATTACCTCAAAAAATTTGTGGTAGTCTTTATTGATGATATTATGATATAATCCAAGAAAAATGAGGAACATGAGGAGCATTTGAACACTGTGTTAAAAACTTTGAGAAGGGATAAGCTATATGAAATTTACAGTAAATGTGAGTTCTGTATGGAGGAAGTATCATTCTTGGGGCATGTTATCACCAGTAAAGGGATATCTGTGGAAACTTACAAGACAAATACAATTGAAGAGTGGCTTAGTCCAACATCTGTAATGGAGATCCACACCTTTATAGGTCTAGCTGGGTATTATCGAAGATTTGTGAATTCTTTTTCATGATTTTCAAACTCAATGACCAAGCTGACATGGAAGGGAGTAAAGTTTGTCTGGACTTAGAAATTTGAAGACTATTTTAAGGAGTTGAAAAAGAGGATTATCACTATTCCAGTACTCACACTTCCAACAAGTGGAGAACTCTTTGTGGTTCATAGTGATGCTTCAAAGAATGAATCAGGTTGTGTTCTCATGAAAAATTCTAAAGTGATATCCTAAGCCTCAAGACAGCTGAAAATCCATGAGAAAAACTATCCCATGCATGATATGGAGTTGGTGGCTGTGATCTTTGCATTGAAAATCTGAAAACATTATCTCTATAGGAAGTGTGAGATATATACTTAACACAAGAGTCTAAAATATATATTCACAAAAAAGATCTTAATATGAACTTGTGAATACAGATAGAGTTCATCAAGGATTATGATTGATCAATCCAGTACCATCCTGGTAAGGCAAACCAGGTGGAAGATTCTCTAAGTAGAAAGGATCCTACATATTTATCAATGATGATAATGTAGGACCCCGGGACACCCTGAGAGGGGAGGGGTGAATTAGGGTGTCAAATTTTTTCTTCTTAAAGTTATGGATCTTGTTCCCACATTGGTAGGAACCCGTTAAACCTATATGATGGATATGATCAGTAATGAAACATTCACATGCAGAGAGATGACACAACTATTTTTACTTGGTTCACCACTAATGGCTACGTCCAAGGAGCCTACGCCGACAGGTTGTCGGTCGTACCAAAATCCACTATGCTTCACTAGCTGTAGATTACAAATGTTCAGGAACAGTCACTCTGTCCCAGGCTCACTGCCCTTACAAAGGTTCAGGGATAGCTCACTGTGTCCCTTGGGTCACTCCCATTGACTCCCCCTGGCTCACTGCCTCTAGGTGAAGTCCCACTCAGTTTATAGACGTGAAGGTATCTTCAATAGATAGACATGAAGTTCTTTGTCTTCTATTTAGCATGAGACTTTGCTTACATCAGGGTTCTGAGTTGATGCTCTGTTAAAGTCCAAATTTCATCCACTAATGAATACCTTTTTTCCCTTGTCCACTAGGAAAACAACCTTTGGAAAGGGCCTTCGCAAAGTACCCTACTTCGCAAGGCTCCCAATTTTTCAAAGCTCAAAAAATCCTTCGCGGAGTCCCTGCCTTTTCGTGAAGCTCAATTGCGAAGCACTCTCGCGATGCACAAGCCTTCGCAATGCTTGGATTTCGTGGAGTTCCTGCCTCTTCGCGAAGCTCACCGAGCCAACGTGGGGTGCACGACTTTCGCAGAGCTAGAATAGCCACTGTGAAGCTCCTCTTTCGCGAAGCTCACTGCCTTCGCGAACTTCCTTCGCGAAATGAGAGAAAATAATTTTCTCTGAAAAATATCTCTTCTTCTCTCGAGGGGGTCGACCTGTATTTATAGGCGATTCCACCGACCCTCGACCCTTCTGCGTGAAGTCAGCACCACATCATTTCCTATCGCAGAGCTTCGAATTTTCTGTCAGAATTCTTTCCAAATCGCGAAGCACCACGGAAATTTTCCGATCGCGGAGCTTGTCGTAATTGCAGAGCATTCCGTCATTTACTTCGCACCGCTGCCGCGAAGCTCCCTCGCGTTTCCTTTCAACGCTTACGTTCGCGAAGCTCGTCATAACCGTGAAGCATCACCGCCTCCATTTTTATGGTCTTCATTAAATCCAATCCATGAATCCCATCTTCGCGAAACTCATGCCTTTTCCATATAAAAATATTATCATCAAGAAAATCCTCTTTTCGTGATGCTCACCCAACTCCAAAATTTGGACCCCAAAAATTTGGCAAACACTGGGAAACGGCGCCACCTTCAATACTGTTGTCTGCTTGAACTGTATGATCTCTTTGCGGGTACACATTCTGAACTTCCACTGCTGATTGACCACAAACACAAACTAGAATCCAAATCATGCATAGAAGACCATGGTTCCAAAAATCTCCCCCTTTGGGTTTGTTGGAAATCAGAAAATAAATTCAACAGATCTCCATCCATGTGAAAACCAAAAAACACAGGAATCAACTCAGCCAACACTCTAAGTCTACGTGAGTAATGCTCGGCGTAGAAAACAAGAGAGGAGGCTTGAATTGGGTTCCACTATTTTCCTTCTCATTCTTCTCATCACAGAAGTTGCCTGAATTTAATCCTTTATCCTTTCTACCCCATTGACAATAAATCCAAAGACCATTAATTTGTTCAACGTTCATCTCAAACCATACTTCCCCTGGATAGTATCTCCCCCATAAACCTGCATCATATCCATAAATAGATAAAAACAGTTATCATAAATGGGGAGAGGGGTATTGCGTAACCTCCTTATGCACTGGGATGTGGCTGAACACCGAGGTTCAACCGATGCTTCTCAAACACAGCCGCAGATAGTGGCTTGGTCAGGATATCATCCACTTGCTTATCAGTTCCCACATGATCCATTTTAATCACCCCTTGTTCAACTTTTTCTTTGATAAAGCGATACCTGATTTCAATATGTTTCGTACGGGAATGCTGAACAGGATTCTTCGTAAGATCAATTGCACTCTTGTTATCACAGTAAATTACCATTGGTTTCTTTACCTCATCACCAATATTTGTTAATTGTTGCTTCATCCATAGCAGTTGAGTGCATGCCTTTGTGGCAGAGATATACTCAGCTTCAACAGTACTAAGAGAAGTACTTTCTTGTTTCTTGCTCAACCAGCCAACACATTTCTACCCAATATAGAAAGCTCCACCACTAGTGGACTTTCTGTCTACTACATCACTAGCCCAGTCAGCATCAGAAAACGTTGATAATTCATTGTCCCTGCCTGCAGGAAAAAATAAACCGAAGTTATGTGTACCTTGAATGTACCTCATGATTCTTTTTACTGCCGCCATATGTTCTTCCTTTGGATTACTCTGAAAGCGGGTCGCAAGGCATGTGGAAAAGACAAAATCTGGTAGTGTCGCTGTCAGGTACAGTAGGCTCCCAATGATCCTCCTGTACATGGTGGGATCAACAGAGTCCCCATCCTCATGCTTTCCAAGTTTAGTTCCAACTGCAATCAGAGTTGACATTGGTTTGGAGTCTTTCATATTAAACTTATTTAGAATCTCTCTTGCATATTTTTCCTGAGAAATGAAAGTGTATTCCTTCTTTTGAATCAACTGTAGCCCCAAGAAATATGTGAGCTCCCCAATCATTGACATTTCAAATTCTGATTTCATGTGGTTGGAAAATTCATCCACTGATGCATGCTGCCACCAAATATGATATCATCAACGTAGACTAGAACCATGAATTGATCTTTTGGATAATTATTTACATAGAGATTGTGATCAAATCCTCCTTTTTGAATTCCAGCTTCTTGAGATATGAATCCAGCCATGAGTACCACGCCCGTGGTGCCTGCTTCAAACCATATAGAGCTTTCTTCAGTTTGCAGACCTTTGTTTCATCAGTACCCAAAATAAATCCCACTGGTTGTTCAATGTGAAATTCTTCTTCGATTACACCATTCAAGAATTATGTCTTGACATCCATTTGATATACTTTATATCCTCTTTGGAGTGCCATTGCAAGGAAAAACCTGATTAACTCTAGTCTAGCCACTGGAGCAAAGGTTTCTTCAACATCAATGCCTTCAATCTGGGAGTATCCTTTACATACCAGTCGTGCCTTGTTTCTGATGACACTTCCATGCTCATCAAACTTATTTTTGAAGATCCATTTGGTACCAATCACATTGTGACCTTCGGGTCTCTGGACAAGATCCCATGTCTGATTCTTGTCAATCTGATCTAATTCATCATTCATGGATTTCACCCAAGATTCATCATTTGCAGCTTCTTCAAATGAGGATGGCTCTACAACTGATAGAAATGCAGATTGCGTGTTATTACTCATCCTTCTTGTTTGAGTGGGTGCACTCCTATCCCCAATTATGTTGGATGGATCAATTTTAGCTCTTCGATTTCTCCTGTGAGGTTCAGTAGAATTCTCTTCAACCACAGTTTCTTCTTCAGATTATTCTTCTGAGTCAACATCATGATGTGACTACTAAGTGTTTTGAACAACTTCCTCTATTTCTACATTTGTATTTCCTTCACGTTCACTTTCTTCCTGACTTTATATCACATCAGCATATGACGTCCTTGAAGCATTTGTGCTTTTCTCTTCAATTATCTTAACATCACTGCTTTCCACAATCCTTCCTAAATGCTTGTTGAAACATTTGTAGGCTTTACTGTTCATTGAGTAACCGAGGAAAATTCCTTCATCTGCATTGTCGGATCGAAACACTTTGATTGTCCATCCAGTATCATTCTCGGTGATTCGCCGATATGTTTTCATGCAGTCAAGGACTTGTCGTTTCCTATGAATGACTATCACACATGCCATTCTACTATAATCATATATGAAAAGGACAAAGTACCTTTCTCCATGAGTTCCGGAAACATTTATCGGGCCACATACATCTGTATGAATCAGATCAAGAAGGTGAGATGCCCTTTTCTTCTTTGGCCGATATGAACTGCAGACCAGCTTCCCACGAATGCAAGCATCACAAGATTTTTCACGTTCATGCTTCAGGTTGGGAATGTACATGACAATTATCAATTTTGATATTTTCTCCATGTCTTGTTGATTGATGTGTCCCAGTCTCTGATGCCACAAATTGTTTTCTTCTTCAACAGTCATGTAGCAGACATTTTCTTCACTATCAACCTGATACAAGTTGCCTTCTGTTCTGCATCCCTTTATAAGTGAATTTCCTGTCTTTCCCTTGATAGTGAAGCCTTTCTAATTAAAAGTAACTATAAGTCCCGAGTCACAGAGTTGACTCACGCTAAGGAGATTATGACGTAGTCCATCTACGTAAAAAACTTCAGTCTTCCTTAGTTCTCCATTAGCTAATTCTGTACTTCCACTCCCTTTTATTTTTAGATCTCCATAATTACCAAATCGTACTGTACCATCAACCTTCTTTTTGATATCCGTTAACAGGCCGACATTACCTGTCATATGAGATGAACAACCGCTATCTAGAATCCAGGTATTGTTGTTCTTTGTAGCTTTGAGGGCCACCTCTGCAAGGTTGGATTTCTCAATCTTCTTTCTTTCCTTCCATGAGACATTGGATTGAGTATATAGAAATGATGGCCTTTCAATTATCTCTTTCACATACCCAGGTTCTTCATAGTCGAAATCTTCTTTGAGAGGAGAAAACCTGTTTGAAAGAGCAACACTGTCTTGCTGACGAGAATTGACTTGTCTTGAACTATGGTATGAGGTGTCCATGTCCCTTCTCTGCCTACAATTAGCGGCCTTATGACCAAAGTTAGAACAACGATAACAATATCCATAGAAATTGTTTCTTACATAAGAATTAGGATATGAAATTGTTCTCCTTTGTTGAAATTCTATATCTTATCCATTCAGATAGCTTCTTGCCTCTTCGCAATAAGACATGGTATGGCCCAGATAGCCACAGAACTGACACTTCATGAGGGGAAATGTCTTCTCACTTGAATTTCTCCTCATACCTTCTTCCTTGGGAGAATAGTTAGACTATCTGTCATTTCTGAATGTTTGAGGATAATTTTCAGTTCTCCTCTTATTTTGGATTGAGGGTTCCCTTTTCGGCACTTTAGGTAACGTTTCAACATGTTAAACTTTCATCTTATATTTCTTTTGGATCTTTTCACATCCAGAAGTTGATGTCTCAGCCTCACAGCCAATTCCACTCTTTCCCATGCAAGCGGGTCTTTGATCACTCAAGATTTTTCCAACCCCATCTGAACCACACATGGCTCTTGCTAGTAATTCTGCATCTGAGAATCTTCCAAACTGTATTTTCTTCCTTGATTCTTTTGGAATTGATTCAGTCTCCAGTTTACTCCTTAGAGTAACAATTTCCTCCTCAAGACCCTAAGCAGTCTTGGATTTTTCATCAAGTTTGGAGGTGAGGTCATTGATGACCTTTTCCTTCTCTTCAATTATCAGCTTCAGATCTACTACATCATCATTGATTTAAATTATTTTAGACTGCACCTTCACAAATTCTTCCAGTCATTCAATTTCTGCTTCAAGTTGATCAACGTATTCAGTTGATTCTTCTACAATTGATTTCCACTTATTGTAACTCTTACATTTAATCTTAAGCTTACTAACCGCATCCTTAAGTTGCATCTCGGTATCAACACAAGTTCTCAGTTGTTTTTATCCACCAGTATCTTCTATCTTTTCAACAGTGGCCATCATGGAAGCATGGTTCCCAGTTTTGAATTCTGGTTCTTCTTCATCACAGAATTCATTATCATCTTCTTCCTCTTCACAGAAAAAACTCTTCCTTTGCGTTTTCTTTCCAGATTTGAAGTCTCCCTTATTGAAGAACCTTCTCCGAGGATTCTCAAAGATTTCATATTCACTATCTTCATCATTGGTCTTTCTTAAGTACTGAGAGGCAATGTGCCCAACTTTTCCACAATGAAAACATGCGAGAGGTAACTTCCCTTTCCCCTTCTGTAACTTCTTTGCAATGAGAGAAAGAATTTATTTTTCTTCTTCATCTTCACCACTAATATATTTTGAGATTTTTAGTTTATACATGGCCTTTAATGCCATTTCCTTACTCACATGAGTCATAACATCTTCTAGTTTGACTCTCATTTAATATTCTACCAAAATACTTAACAAATCATCCAGAGATAGTTTAGATAAATATCTTTCTTCAACAGCTGACACCTTTGAATTGTACATGGGAGGAAGTCTTCTCAAGATTTTCTTAACAATATCGATGTCTTTGATTTCTTCTCCAAGACCTCGAATTGCTCCCACTAATTCAGTAATTCGATTGAAAAATGAATCTGCATTCTTATTGGGATGCATCTTTAGATTGTCAAACATTTTGTGTAAAACCTGAAGTTTTTCCTCCTTTACCTTGCTATCTCCTTCATAAATGTTTTCCAGTTTATCCCACATAGACTTTGCTGAAGCGCAACTCATCACCTTTAGATAGATCTGATCAGAAAGAGCTGCGGTGAGTGCATTTTGTGCTTTAGCATCTACATCAAGAATTTTCCTGTCTGTGTCAGTCATAGCCAGGCCTGTTGGATCAGTGACTTGTATTCCTTGTACAGTGGAAAACATAACTTCCATTCCAAGAGATCTTAGATGAGATATCATCCTATTCTTCCAGATCTGAAAATTACTTCCATCGAAGAGAGGAACTCCTCTAACATTGAATGCATTCTCCATGGCGAAAAAGGACAGATTCAACGCCAACAACCTTTACCCTCTGATACCACTTGTAGAACCCCAGAACACCCTGAGAGGGGAGGGGTGAATCAGGGTGTCAAATTTTTTATTCTTAAAGTTATGGATCTTGTTCCCACGTTGGTAGGAACCTGTTAAACCTGTATGATGGATATGATTAGTAATGAAACATTCACATGCAGAGAGATGACACAACTATTTTTACTTGGTTCACCACTAAGGGCTACGTCCAAGGATCATACGCTGACAGGTTTTCAGTCGTACCAAAATCCACTATACTTTACTAGCTGTAGATTACAAATGTTCGGGCATAGTCACTCTGTCCCAGGCTCACTTCCCTTACAAAGGTTCACGGATAGCTCACTGCGTCCCTCGGGTCACTCCCGTTGACTCCCCCTGGCTCACTGCCTCTAGGTGAAGTCCCACTCAGTTTATAGATGTGAAGGTCTCTTCAATAAATAGACATGAAGTTCTTTGTCTCCTGTTTAGCATGAGACTTTTCTTGCATCAGGGTTCTGAGTTGATGCTCTGTTAAAGTCCAAATTTCATCCACTGATGAATACCTCTTTTTCCCTTGTCCATTGGGCAAACAACCTTTGGAAAGGACCTTCGCAAAGTACCCTACTTCACAAGGCTCCCAATTTTTCAAAGCTCAAACAAGCCTTTGCTGAGTCCCTGCCTTTTCGCGAAGCTCAATCGCGAAGCACTCTCACGATGCACAAGCCTTCGCAATGATTGGCTTTTGCGGAGCTCCTGCCTCTTCGCAAAGCTCACCGAGCCAATGTGGGGCGCATGACTTTTGTAAAGCTAGAATAGCCTCCACGAAGCTCCTCTTTCACGAAGCTCATTGCCTTCGCGAACTTCCTTCGTGAAATGAGAGCAAATAATTTTCTCTAAAAAATATCTCTTCTTCTCTCGAGGGGGTCGACCTGTATTTATAGGCGATTTCACCGACCCTCGACCCTTCCGCGTGAAGTTAGTGCCACGTCATTGCCCATCGCGAAGCTCCGAAGTTTCTGCTGGAATTCTTTCCAAATTGCGAAGCACCACGACAATTTTCCAATTGCGGAGCTTGTCGTAATCGTGGAGAGTTCTGTCATTTACTTCACGCCGTCGTCGCGAAGCTCCCTTGCGTTTCCTTTCAACGCTTCCGTTCGTAAAGCTCGTCATAACCGTGAAGCATCACTGCCTCCATTTTTCTGGTCTTCGCGAAATCCAATCTATGCATCCCATCTTCGTGAAACTCATGCCTTTTCCATATAAAAATATGATCGTCAAGAAAATACTCTTTTCACGATGCTCACCCAACTCCAAAATTTGGACCCCAAAAATTTGGAAAAAACTGGGAAACAACGCCACCTATAATACTGTTGTCTGCTTGAACTGTATGATCTCTTTGCGGGTACACATTTTGAACTTCCACTGCTGATTGACCACAAACACAAACCAGACTCCAAATCATGCATATAATACCATGGTTCCAATAGATAATTTAAAAGGATCTGATATTCTTATATTTTAAGAGGATAGAAATTGGAATCATTAAGGGAGGAACATAATCAATCCTTTCACAAATGATTGTTCAACCATACCTCATGGATAAAATAAAGTATTCTCAAATAAAAGATATGGAAATTCTAAAAAGGGTGGAAGCTATCAGAAATGGGAAATCCTTAGAGTTCATGATTGACGAGGAAGGATTTATAAGATTTGGGTCACGATTATGTATACCATCTGATCCAGATATAAAGAAAGATATTTTGAATGATGCACATAGCTCTACCTCCTCTATTCACTCAGGGAACACAAAGATGTATCGAGATCTCTGAGAAAACTTTTGGCGGGACCATATGAATAGGGAGATTGCTGAATATACATCAAAGTGCATGGTATGTCAACAAGTGAAGGATGAGAGGAAAAATTCCAAGGGTATGATAAAACCACTACCCATACCAACATGGAAGTGGGAGAACATCACCATGGACTTTTTTATTGGACTTCCAAGGAAATCTAGAGGAAACAATGCTATATGGGTCATTATGAATCATCTTACAAAGATAACTCACTTTATCGAAATTCAATAGGACTTCTCAATGGATTAAATTTCATGGATATCGTCAAAGAAGTGGTAAGGATACATAGAGTACCACTATCTATTGTGTCTGATCATGATCCGAGATTCACCTTGAAGTTCTGGAAAAGTCTCCAACATGCTCTAAGCACTGAATTGAACTTAAGTATGACCTATCATCCTCAAAATGATGACCAATATGAAAAAACTATTTATACATTGAAAGATATGTTGAGAGCATGCTCTATAGACTTCAAAGGAGAATGAGACCAAAATATTACACTGGTTAAATTATCATACAACAACAGTTTCCACTTGAGCATCCGAATGGCACCATATGGAGGAATTTATGGGAAAAGGTCCAGAACGCTGATGTATTGGGATGAAGTTGGTGAGCGTAAGAAGCTAGGACCTAAAATGGTAGAAGAAATGGCAAAGAAGGTGAAAAACATTTATCAACACATAATGGTAGGCCAAAGTCAACATAAGAGTTATGCACACAATCGTTGACAATTACTTGAGTTCAAATTTGGAGACATGGTATTTCTATACATATCCCCATGAAGAAGGTCATGAGGTTTGGGAAGAAAGTAAAGTTAAGACCCAGGTACATTGGCCCCTTCGAGATTCTTGATCATGTCTGGGATGTGGCCTATCGACTAGAACTTCCACCTACTATTTACAAAGTACATGATGTTTTCCATGTATCCCTATTAAGTAAGTACATACCAGATCCTTTACTTGTACTCTCTTCATAGGTGGTACAGTTGGAGAATGATCTTTCCTATGAGGAGCAGCCAGTGAAGATCTTGGATCATAGAGATAAAGTTATACATAACAAGACTACTCACCTGATCAAAGTACTATGATGGAACCATAAGTATGAAGATGAAAAAAGGGAATTGGAGGAGGTAATAAAGGAAAAGTACCCGTACCTGTTTATGGATTAGAATGTAAAATGAAATTTCAAGGGTGAAATTTCATAAGGGGGGATAATGTAACGACCCAAAATTTTCAATGGAAATTTAATTCTTATAAATATGTCATATAATCACCTGAAATCACAACATAATGAACTAATAAGTACTATGTGATTTTTAAACATAAATTTGTCACTTCTGTGATTTGAATTTCAAAAATCTGACATTCACTATTGCGATTAGTAAGATGTTTGGAGTCCGACAGGACAAAATTAATTTTTGGTGAATAGTAACATACCCTTATGAATAATAATTTTACCCCTATGAATAGTGATATAACCTAATGAATATTAACCTTACCTATTATAGTATATAAATAATATTTAAGTGAAAGTATGATGTACCTATATTTTGGAATAAGTAAATAAATGTTTTAAAACTATTTTTTAGAATAAATTATGATTTTAATTAAATATTAAATTAATCATATTTAAAAAATTATTTTTGAAAAATGGATTTTATTTTTGGATTATACACATCAAAAAATGGTTAGGGTGAATTTTTGATATTTTTATAAAATACTTGAATTCTTGGTGATTAGTAAAATACATTAATTTACTGTATAAATACATTATAATTTAAATCCGCTATTCATGAAATCATAAGTGATGAAAGAACCCAAATCTCAAACTCACATGTACTTATTACTATTTTTGGTCATGGAATCATCACTATTTCTTATCTTCTGGAAAAATAATAAACTAATGATTATAATATTATGAAAACCCTCCTCTCCTCCACTATAAATACCACCCATCCTTACCTCTTCTCTTCACTCCTATAAAGCCTTATGACTTGCCTATATTCTACCCAAATCACTCTCCAAGCTCCTCCCCCACGTGAAAAAGCCCTTGGTATCCTCAAAAGACAAAATCCTATCCCCTTAAGAGGCTCTCAAGGAAAATTGAATCAAGAGGTAAATTCCTCTTATGTTTTCTTTCTTTTTCTTTTCAAGTTCATTTGTTTTATTTTGTATCCTTACCTATAATCATAAAAATATTATGAAAAAATATAGTAACTTACATGTAATTTAATGTTGTTTTGATAATGGAATAATTTATCATAATCTCATCTTTACTCTTCTTTTATTTTAGTAATAAAGACACCATCCAAGATGTGTTAATTTTCCACATTCAAGGATGATGGGTTTTCAATTTCCATTAACATATTCAATTATGGTCATGAAACCATTTTCATGGTTGAAATAGGCCATAATATATTTATTATGTCTCATATATGGTTCTGGAATCCTTTTGTAAACATGGTTTTGGTTTATAAAACAAAACGTGTTCTTTGTGGTAAAAAAACCCCCAACTTACCCAAAAGGTTGTCACTAAAGTTTTATATAATGATTCAAATTAAATCCAAGTAACCAAATTAAATTTTCAAACATTTAACCTTATATATTTTCAATAATAAAATATAAATTTAATTCTGGACAACCACCTTCATCATACATGTTTATCCGATCATGAACCGATCATTAAAACCAAGCAAGCTAATGAACCCGAATAATGAAATTGAACCTCATAATCAATCAAAATGGTTATAAATGAACTTAAAAAGGTTATAATAAATATTTTAAATATATAAGATGTTATATAATTTTTAATTAATGAACATAATTTGATTATTCAGGTCATTAAGTTCAAGAAAAGATCACCACCAGACTTAAGGTAAGGGATCCTCTCTATTCCACTTTTATTCAAGATTATACTCTATGTTATTCCATTTTATGTGTAATTCCTAGTGATGGGGTATGATTATGAACCTACCCATACTTTAATAATGATTTTTAAATGATTATAAAACCCTTTATCTCTCATTAATCCCTCTAAAGTACACATGATACCATGCCGATATTTCGTAAGGGATTCAACCCAAACCTCATTTATTCCTTCAGGTTTCTTTATATTTATTTTTAACTAAATAAGGTTATCTTTTATTATTATGTTAATATTATAAATGATATTTTAATGTTCCAAAATAATGTATCATTTTCCATTCATCATTATCTTTTGGGGATATACATGTTTTTAAGTGATTCCCTCCTCAATACTTCCCGATAAGAAAACCTGTTTTGAGGGAGCTTCCTAAATTATTACATGATTTCAAGTTCACTCTATATTCTGTTTTAAGCCACCATTGTATTTATAAAATAATTATTTTATTGTGAAAACATTCCTGGTTCACTTCTAGTTTTTTTTATAAAGGATTGTTCCCTTTTCTATTTTAAAGGCTCTATAGTATTTTCCTTAAAACTGCTCATAAATGTTTTTATGATAAGATTTATTGAATAATTTTCTTACATGTTGTCACTTATATTTGAAATCACTCACCATGATACATATCTATTTTACCTTATGAATTTCTGTGTATAATTTAGTTCCCTTCTTTCATGGACACTTTTTTGTTACACCCATCTGTTATGCTTTGTGTCATGATTATGGTACCCAATTCTTTCCATGGGTAATACTTATGTTTCTGTAAGATTGATTATGTATGATTATTTATGTGGAAAACATATTCATGAAAAGTTAATATGAGTGTGACCATATTTCACTCCAATTCATTGGGTAAATATAAGTCTCATGAGTTGTTATGTGCAATGGTCTTGGCAGTTAGCTTTGGCTTGTGCTACTAAGTGAAACGATCTTGGCGGTTAGCCTTGATTTGTACGAAAGTCATGTTTTATATTGCTGAAAATTTTCTATGACTCCATGTTTATATGATTACATGTTTATATGTTAAGGTTCCATATGTTACATTCCTTTTTATAACATCATGTCATTCCTTCTATACGTTGTGATAATGCTTTATTCTTATGTTTATTCCCTTATTAGAATTTTTAGCTCATACCTTTGTTCATGTGTTCCCTAGGGTAGCCTATACAGATATTTGAGCATAATGGAAGTTAGGAGCTCAATTTTAAGATTAAATAAAGAAGTGTTTTTTAGTCCCATGTTTTTAGTTTTTTGTACCTAGTCTTCAAAGACACTAGAATTCACTATCCTTGGCTTGTACGCTGATGTATAATTGTGCTTAAAATCATGTAATAGGGTCTCTATAGAGATAGTCAGTTCTCTAATGTCAATGTATGATCTGGATATCACTAGATGTAGATACACGATAAGGAAAACCCAAAGATTACTCTATGATATCATTATGAGCATTATGAGTTCATTTAATGATATTTTGTATGATGTATGATCCATCCATATTCTTGGGATTATTGAATGTAGTATTTTGAGAGTTTTTAGATTATTTCATGGCAGTTTTATCATTGAAATTCTTATGTACTTCACTGTAGGGTCCTGAAAAATACGCAAGGGGGGAAATCCGATTACCCCAAAACTTCGAAAAGGACCGAACCGGTCTGCGCCCTAGCTCCCAGCAAAAACACGTGGCCAGTTCAGAAGACCGCCCTCCCGCAATTCCGCGGACCAACGTCGTCTACAAAATAGAGGCAGTGACCTCCGTGGGTGCAAAGCGGGACAAATGCCAGACCGGTCCACCGCCGCGAGCCGCCCCCTCCGCAGACTACTGTCGTTCGCGGGATAGAGGCGGAGTGGTGCACGTCCGCAGAGCAATTCTGCAGATCTCGGTTCCAAAGATATCAGTTGACCGAGTCATTCGTGGGTGTGGGGGTTCCTTCATGGGCTTCCTCAAAATGTTCCGTGAGCCCATCAATATTGCCTCCTCGCGACTCTATAAATATTCACCGAGGGGCACAAAAAAAAAAGACAGAGGAAAAATGGGTGAAAACCCATGGGGAGACGCTGGAGAAATCGCTCCCAATGGTTTATGGCCATCCGTGGACCCCATATCGTCTGCGGATGAACTCTTCTGCGGAGAGGAGAAACCAATCTGCGAACCACATGCGGCCAGCTCCTCCGCGGAAAGCCCATATCGGCCATTTTCTTCGCGGATAGTCCCTCTGCAGCCACCCCTTCCACGGACCAGTGTCGTTCACGAAACGGAGTCAGAACCCCTCCGCGGGAGCGAAGTAGGATGGGCGTCAACCCCTTTGCAGACACCCTTCATGGATGATCATCTCATCCGCGGACAACCTCCTTCGCGGACAGCCTCCTCCGTGGAAATCATCCTTCATGGAGAGCCTCCTTCACGGAGAGCCTCCTTCACAGAGAGCCTCCTTCGCAGCCTGCTCCCTCACGACTAGCTACTCCGCGGACACCCTTCGCGGACAACCAAATCGCGAGACACATACAGGCTCCCTCACGGGCAGTCCTTCGCGGACGGCTCCCTCACGGCCGGCTCCTCGCGGCCAGCTCCTAAGCGGCCCGCCCAATGCGGAAAACCCCATGCACTCACTAGTCCATACCGCGGGGGCTGCGCCCCCGCACCCCTGCTCAGGCTAAGTGTCAGGATGCGGTCCCGGCCCTCCGTGCCGGTCCCTTCACTACCGTCACTGACCCCATGAAAAACGGAGAGTCACACCGTGAGATTTTCGGGCTGGGATGTCGGCATTTTCCATTGCACCCTTGTACCGCCCCAACATTCATCCTATAAATTCCATGAGTCGAGCTACTCCTCACGAATCTCCTAAAATTACATTACCTAGCTCCCCATGCTAGGTTCATCTATAATGGGATTCCCTTGTGTAAGTCCCACACCGACCATTTCTAGGTATCTCCTACCTAGTCGTCCTGACCACATGACATTAAACTGTGTGGCCCTCGTCCTGACCACATGACGTTAAACTGTATGACCCTCATCCTGACCACATGACGTTAAACTGTATGGCCCTCGTCCTATCCATATGACATTAAACTATATGGAAACAGTACTCTATACATGACTATAAGCTGTATCATTCCCTATCATTAAATAATTGGATGGCTCTTTCTCTATGCAAGATTTTCCTTATGCTACAAGTATAAGATGCCTCATGCCATGTTTACAGTGGCATAATTTCCGGAGTGCTGGAATCCATTCAAACATTCCATCACTCCACCCCATGCTTTGAATGCCCTTGATTCGGATATTCATCCTATTTCATGTCTAAAGGGACCCCCTAATGGCATGGCCTTATGCCGCATCGGCTCACCTACCGTCCTGGGCCAACGCCCCAGAAGACTTTGGACAAGACTTCGAGTCAGGTCCTGTGTTTCGAACACGGTCAATAGTCGACCCTCATTTGTTTGTCCCCATTTCAGGATAATGTGATATAGATGCTATGTTTCGAACATGGTCAACAGTTATCCTCCATCACCATGCCACCCTCATTGTGTTCCGAATGTTGGACATGTAATTCACACTTTTCATCTCCCTTTGTTTGGACTGATTCCAACGCCCCTGGCGTTATCCCGCTTGTGAACTTGTGCATAGGCGTTGACCCCCATTATATTCCTCAAACCACCAATGAGTTGGGATGCCCTCATGGATAGACATTAGGAAGACACCACGGGCGTCCATCTCGGAGTAGGCCCCGACCTCATGGGCCGCCCTCATGCATAATCCCCACTCCACTTCTCACAGACGCACCTCTCGCGACATGATCCTTTGGTCCCTACTGCCTCTTGTTTCTCACATCGAGTATGACTCATGTGGTATTAGAGTAAGCATCGACCATGACATCCTCTTATGGGCCTCCTTAGAGTGTAATCCCCAATCCACATCTTGGGCTGCCCCAGAGCGTAAGCCCCGCATTAATCCAAACTACATGGGCTTTGATCCCTGTCTCCTAGGTGGGGTACGTAGGAAGCCTCTTCGAGGTTCAAGCCCAATAACAACATTTTGACCCCCCTTTCACGTCAGTTTACCAACATCATGGGCCTCCTCAGAGTGTAAGACCCAATCCATTATTCCGGGCTGCCCCAGAGCGTAAGTCCCAAGACAATCCGAACTACGTGGACTTTGATACCTGCCTCCTAAGAAGGGTACATAGGAAGCCTCCCTGAGGTTCAAACCCAACAAACGGTCGATCCGACTGTCCTCACATCGGTTCACCACACCTCTCCTAGTATCCTCTCAAGTGAGTTCCAACTCTTCGGGGTCATTAATCCAACGAGGGATGGTAAACCTCGGGCATAAATGATTCCGAACTCCTGCGTCCAGTTGACCATTTCCCACCAAGGTTAAATCCGTGGATACTATGTTTGGGTATAAACCAAAAATTCACGAACATATGAATACATCTTAAATCTATAAGAGAGTCCCGGAACAGGCAATAATTTCCCCCCAAAAAGGGTGCGATGAGCCTGATTTCCCATCCTCTCGACCAATGTGAGTTCTTAAGAGTCGCTGGTCAGACCATCTGACGAACACCTGCCTTTGGAAAGCAGGACCATCAATCATTGGATATGGAGCCGTTGGGAATTTCGAGGCTGAAAAAAACCAAAACGAAACATTCACATCTGAGGAGGAGAACACATAGTATATGTGGGAAATTTTTGGAGTTCTACATTGTTAGAAACTATTTAGGAAACTGTCAAAGTGTGAGTTTTGGGATCATGAATTTCATTTCTTAGGTAATTTCATGTAATAGATTATAGTATTCATGGATCCTTTAAATATTAATATGGTTATTTATTAGGAGTATCCTAAATTTTTTTTAGATTTTCAAAGTTTCCTTGGTCTTGCAAGATTTTATAAGAAGTTCATACCCAAATTGTTTTAGATTATGACTCCACTGTCATCCTTAAATAGAAAGGGGAATACATTGATGTGGAATTACCAGTGCTAGTATAATTTAGATTATATAAAGGAGAATCTAGTTAGGGCTCTATTTATTCATTTTCCCAAAGTGGGTGCCTGATTTGAAGTTTATTATGATGCTTCACATATTTTCTAGGGTAGTGTCCTAATACAACATGGAGTGTTTTTTTCTTATGGGTATCAGTAGTTACAACACAAGAAGCCTAGATATGCCACCCATGATCTTGATTTGTAAGTGGTTATGTTTTACTTAAAGTTTTGGAGACAATATCTTATTGATGATTAATTTACAGCTTTCACAGATCTCAAAATCCTATAATATGCCTTCTCCCAACTTAACATAAACTTGTGATAATGATGGTGGATATAATTCTTGCAGGTCTATGGATTTTATATTTCTTATATACCAGGAAAGGGTAATGTTGTAGCTAATGTGCTATGTAGGAATCCCCATAGTGATGCTGTGTGTGTGCCTAGATATTCTTGGAGAGTGATGGAAGAACTCTCCATGACACATCTTGATATGGGAGGTTGGTGGTAGATGATGCCATTATCATATTACAATGAAATATTTTTTTAGAAATTATTGTATAGGAGTATAATATGGGGGATTATGATGTATAAGTATGCTGATATCAAGTTGTCTAGGGTGATTACCCTAATTGATATTCTGAGGATGATCAAATATAGGCGTTGTTTTAGGGGAGGCTCTTTGTTCCTTCAATGATGCATGAGATAGTCCTCCGCAAGTTTCACAAATAAACCTTAGTGTTACATAATAGCATGATCATGATGTACTTTTATATGACAGGTTAGTTTTTGTGGCCTAGATTAAATAATTCATTTTCTGAGTTTTTGTTCTGATGTTTAGTTTTCTATAAGCCAAAGTCTAGACACCATGTCCTTAGTGGTTTACTCCAACCATTATATATTACTCAATGAAAGCAGGAGGAAAATTTTTATTGAATTTTTCAGTGATTTACCTGTAGATCAAGGAGGTTATAATTAAATATGGATAATTATGGAAAATTTGAAAAAATTAGATCACTTATTATAAATAAAGGAGTTAAGAACTATGGAGTCTTTGTTAAGGAAGTATTTAGAGGAAGCTGTGAGGCTTCATTAGGTCCCGAATATGATCATCACTGATTGTGATATTTGTTTCACCACTAGGGTGTGGAGAGTTCTTCAACATGATTTTGTATCTTAGTTGTGTCTCAACACTAGTTTTCATCCACATATAGATGACCTGATTGAGAATACCATCCAAACTCTTGAAGAAAAGTTTCACTGTTATGTCCTAGATTTTGGAGGCTCATGGGTGGGGCACCTAACCTGGGTGTAATTTTCTTACAAAAATTATTTCCATTACACTATTGGTATTACACCATATTATACATATGAAATTTACATTCTCCATTTTTCTAGGATGGGGTTGGGGAGTCATCAATTCTCTAGCTAGAACTAGTGAAAAATATGAAATATACGGTGTAAGTGATTCATGAGCAAATGAAGGTGGCACAAGATCATCAAATGTACTATACCGATCATAGGAGGATAAATTTATATTTTGAAATTGGATATTATGTGTTCTTGAAGGTGACTATTTATCATAGGAAATGAAGGTTTGGTCATGGGAGTAAGCTTTCTCCCCAGTTCTTCAGGGATTTCATGGTGTTGGTGCATGTAGGATCTATCACATACTATATAACACTTCCCCTGCACATGATCTAGATTCATGATGTATTTCAAGTTTCAATGATTCATCACTATCTTCATGATGAATCTCACATCATAAATTAGGGTGAGATTGATGTTGATGATGATGTGAACTTTGAGGATCAGCCCATAGAGATCCAAGAACACTTGGAGAAGGTGATTTGTGGGTGTGTTATTCCCTTATTTAATATCCTATGTAGAAATGTTAGTGTTTAGGATAAAACTTGGGAATGTGAGACAAAAATTTATGCTTAGTATCCCTAGTTGTTTTATGATTGATTTATTTGTTTTTAATGATTCTTTGATGATGTTGAACTTTATTTGGATTATAAAATAGTTTTTTATTTTTTGATGGGTTGGTTATGTCCTTACTCCCATTTTATAGGTATCTACCACATGAGATTTTTTGGGACCCGGTTGATAGTGTTGAGTATTTTTTCATCTTTTACATATAAGTTATGTGGTTTTTCTCTCATGATAGTGATATTCTTGATAGGTATCTTACATGGTGGTTGTTTGGTTGACACTTTTCCTCCCCTTCTATATAGTTGTAGTATTAATTCTTGAGTGATGAAATTATTTGAGAGGTATTGGATGTAAGGGCCTTGAACCTTATAACATATTATTTTTTATGTTTATAAAGTTTTAGGTTCTTGGAGGAATCTTGGCATAGGTTTGGTAGAGTTTGGGAGCTAAAATATATTTTTAGGATGAATTCATGGTGTGAAGTGTTGTTCACAACGTGTTGTTGGTGTCCACAGCCTAGATAATTATTCACAGCTAGATTTGGGGTAGTTCACTAGGTGTGATTCATAAAGAGAACCCTAAATTCATGACATGAATAGACGAGGGGTTGGGTTTGGTGAATCTATCCCCAAAAAATCCCTGATGCGAACTTAAAGTTCAAAATGAGAATTGATACTAGGATTATAGGATATATGATATGAATTTTTTGATGATACTTAGACTTGATCCATTAACAACATGAATAACCCATTCACATAATGAATGTACATCTAAAAAAACACCTTGAAATTATATTTTAACCTATAAATTTATCTTAATACTCCATTTTACTTCAAACCCTAGGTGAAAAAAGGTCCAATTTTAGAGTGTTTTGAAGATTTTTCAATTAGTATTGAATCATGACTTCCTGAGATCGATCCATGGTGATATGAGGTTATTTTTCACTCTTTATCTTATGGTTTCTTCTCCATTTGGTTGTTTTTTCAACCATTATATCTTTAAATCATATATAATTTTATCTGCTTCATTTATAATGGAATTATTTTGATGCTTGTTGGAATGTTCGTGATTTGGCATCCTTAGAGACCTTTGTTTCCTTGTATGAGGGTTTATTAGAGATATATGTCTGTTTTTACATTCTTATTCCAAAAAATATTGAAAGTATTGAGTTATGGGATTCATTACTTTTATTATTTCATGTGAAATGTGAATTTATCATGATTTATATCCTTGGGTAATATAATAATTAACCTTAATGAAGAATAAACTGGAATTGAAGAAAGAATTGGTTTTGGGTTATTACGATCGCATATTTTTTTTTCCGTGTTGATAGTTTTTATCTTTTTTTAATAGAAAGTGTTTTATTTATTGTTGGTTATATATTTTATCATGTTGTTATGATTGAAAAATTGGTAAAATAATATAAATCTTAGAAATTATTGTTAAATTTAACAAAGAGGCAAGTTAAAATGTTACTGTTCTTCCTTATAATTGATGGAAATTAAATAGATGCTTGATGTATGTTTAAATAATTTATAGCTATTAATAGATGATTCCATAGATTACCCATTGTTGTAACCTGTTTCAAATAAATTGGTTAATCCAATTTGGTAAAAAAATTTCTATTTGTTAAACATAATTTTTTGGGGATGAATAGACTATTTTCTTATGAATGATGGATACCTTGGTTCTATGGAAAAGATAACCTATTTAATATTTGTTTCTTTCATGCTTCCTTGTGTCATTTATATAGACATGGATCCTTACTGTGTGACTTTATGTAAGATTTTTATGACTATTTTATTGGAAATAAATGGGTAGGGGTGCTCATGTTTGTGATAACAGTTGGCGCTAGTGATGGCAGTATGGGTGATGATATGCATAATGGTTTCGAGGATGGAACTAGGGATGATAGAGCTGGTTGATGCCTAGATTTCACATTATTTGATGAATTGAAAGCTGAATTAATTTCATGTTAATTAATTTATTGTATTTAAGTCCATAAGGCTGAGTTTATTCATTCCTGATTTCCTTTTCCCACCACTTAACACAGCTGGTTGTTCTTGGTTTATGCATATTTTATGGTAGCTCAAGATGAGTCCTAGAGTACTTGAAATTATGGAATGATAATGAATATAAAATTATTTTACACATGGGGTTGGGGTTATGATAGTTTAATTGAGATAATTGGTTGGTAATTATGTAATATTAAATGTTCAATAGAAATAATTAATTATTTTTGATGTGTTCTTATAGGTTATCTATTTTTTAATGGTGGCATTTGGGTGTCCGAAGAGATGATTTCTATAGTTGGGATTAATGCTAGGTGGTTATCCTTAGTGTGGTTTGTGATATATATATATATATATATATATATATATATATTATGTGATTTCATATTCTACCCCTCCAATTTTGGTAGGGAAACTGACACCTAGTGGACTCTAGGGATGTTTTCCCCAACATTTAGGTTGGTGAGGATAGATGACTAACTACCTCCTCTTCCATGTTCTCTTCTATGGGTGTAGTATTATGTGATGGAATCCATATAGGATAATTTCCTATTTATGTGTGTATATTTTTGTAATGGTTTTTATTTATTTCACAAACATGTATCTTCAGATATTGTATTCTAAGGATTATTATAGGTATGTTGTGTATGAGATGTGATGGCTTGAGGTATAGTATTTGACATACACGCTGCGGTTGCTCTAGAAAAAATATTCTGTTACTATTTAGATATGAGTATGTTTATTATAAGATTATGTGATTCATGATATGAAAATTACTTTATAAATTTTCCCTTGATACATGTGGCTTATTAGAGATATATGTCTTAGAACATGCGATGTTGGGGATGGAGCGACAAACCAGTGGGGAAGTGGTAGCGGGGTACCTTACATTTTTTATTTATGTTGGATATTATATTATCATGTGTATGAGATAATTGGTTAGAGATCCATGTTGGGGTTGAGAACTTATCAAACCTGATTAGGTGATGAGTCAGTTTCACTGTTTATTCACTGGCCTATAGTATGATTTCTTCACATTTTCATGAGAGGTTTCAAGGATTATCATACTAAGTATACATGTTATGCTCACCCATATCTATATAAACTATTTTTTAGGTCCAAATAAGTGGATTAGTAATTGTTATGGACATTACTATCACATGTTTTGGGCTTCAGGCATCATTATCCCTCTTCCTTCATTTCTATCCCAGGAGGGGAACCACTAGGAGGATGGGGTAATGAAAATTTATATTTATTATAAATATATAATATAACCATATTAATAGTTATCATACCATAAATTAATCACTTATAAGATTCTATCACCTGTTTATTAACAATTCTTTAATGACATCATTATCTTAGGTGTTAAGTATTCTGTTTTTCATGTATGTTTCAGTTGAATGGTTCTGATACTTACAACCTGGTCATGATTTAATAATATATAAAATATTAATAATTCTATAATTATCATATATTTTCATTACATAAACTTTTATGACCATCCATATAAGGTGGTGATGAAAAATTAATTTCATTACTTCATGGAGATGGTAGTCCGTACACACACACAAGTGATGTTTTCACTTTTCAATGGATGGAATGAAATAAACTTAAATAATAATTAACATTTAAAAGTGTATTATTATATCATATATATCATATATATTCAATAAATATATCCTTATTAACATCCATGTAACACATAAATGAAAAACGAATCACATCACTTCATGGAGGTGGTAGTCCACACGTACACATGAGCGACATTATCATTTTCCAATAAATAGAAGGGTAAGAAGATATATAATATATTATATTTACAGAAGCATAATAATTTCATTAATATAATATATAAATATTAAATCCATCAAAATAACCTACTATATGGGGGGGGGGTGATGAAAAATGAAATACATCGCTTTATGGTGGTAGTAGTCCTCACATATGCACGAATGATGATTTCATTTCCCATTGAATGGAAAATGTGATTAATAAGGGTTGTTACATAAACATAATAAAATTTTAGTACATTTAAGATACTTATGTTATTATATCAGCTTGGTTAGGACTAAATTGAAGGAGTTACAAAAAGGAATAAAATGAAAGAACTCAGTTAAGAGTTATACCTCTTCTTTGGAAATCCTCCTTTGGATTACACCTTAAGACTTCATAGGATGTTATTACGATAATAAAATAATAATTTAGGAAGTGGATAATTAATCAATGAATTTATTTGGGTAGGTATTTTATAAACTAAATGGCTCATGAAGTGAGAGGAAGAGAATATTGGTGGTTCCATTTTATAAGTGAGGGGGTTATAATCTTGTAAATACTTGAAATATTAATATATAATATGCGTATAACTAATTTAAAATGGTAAAAATGTTCTATATAATAAAATATAAGGAGTATAAATTTTTAATAAATTCAACCAATCAAATTTATACAAGTTTAAGTGTCATTTTAAACCTTATCTTTTGGCGTAACCCCTTCATTAACACCATTTAACCTTAAACATGGTGGAAAGTTTTTCAATCCTTAAGAGTAATGAAAACTAATTTTTGAAATTAAAAGTGGAATATACATGGATAATTTATTATAGTTTTAAAATTTTTCCATCAATTTGAGTTATTATAGGATTTTATTATTTTATAATTATTTTAATATATTTTTTAAACATTAAATACTATTTAATGTCACTTTTAGAACTATTCAATTTTTGTTCTAAAGGCATCAAGATAATAATGAAATTATTATATAAATAATTTCAACACTAATAAAACTTTATAATTATTCATTATTTTTTTGGATACCATAATTCATCCATAACATATTAATTTTAATGTTTTTAAAATCATTTACTTTATTTTCATACTACTTTGTACATGCACTGTGTATGTGTTACATAAGTATTCTAGGTAAATATACCATCAATAAAAATTAAAAATAAATTACTATCATAAAAAAATTTATTCATATTAAATACAACTATTTATAACCATTCATAAAATTTTTCCTTCTCAAAGAAAACATATTATAGATTTTATAAGAATGAGAGTGACATTTTGTATTTATTCTTTTTTTAAAGTAAAACAAATGTCATTATCAAATTAAAATGGCACAAAAATTCCGTATATTAGAATATAGGATGATTTTGGTCAAAATAAACTCATAAAATAAAATAAATTCACATTTTATAGTGATATTAAAGCATTAACCCATAGTTTTAATCCCGTATAACCCATTCTACCTTTTATCATGGTGAATAATTTTTACTATTTTATTATTAACAAAAATGAAATTAAAAAATATAGAAAATTTTAACCACATGATACTAAAAATTAAATCCATTTTTCATGATTTAGTCACTATTATTGGAATAAATTTACTTTAATATAAGTATACAAAATAGACTAAAAGGAAAATATCATTTTTAATCATAAAAATGATTTTACACCAAAATAAAGCATAATGTTGATTCACATAGACATAATTGGTAATTTTTAATCAAATGAGACTTATTTTAATTAAAATAAAATCTAAAATATAATATAAAATTTTAATTAAAATAAAATAAATGACAATTTTTTCTAAAATCGGTATTTTTCACTATTCTCCTATAAATCAGGATTTTTAGAAAAAATTTATAAATTCACCATAATATAATTTTGAAATTATAAATTAAAAAATGATGTTATTTTTTTATGATAAGATTTATAAAAGTAGACAAAATTAATTCTAATTACCCACATATAAAATGCCTAAAAACCATTTTAGATGAAAACTATTTTAAATCATAAAATGAATTTAATATTATTCTTTTACAAGTAAAAATAATTAGATTAATGATTTATTTCTTGATTGAATATTTTATTTGTATTAAATAAAAATTCTATTATATATACTAACTAATTTTTCTATTCCTATTCTACTCGTCATCCCAACAGATAGGTTATAACAGTCATATTTAAATAATCTTATTTCATGGTTCGTTTTTGACTAGAGTTTTATGAATTGTACACTATGTAAAATAATATTATTTTAAAAGAAAATATAAACTAAAATATTAGGTTATTACATTCTACCCTACTTATATAAATTAAATCCTCACAATTTTAATTCTTCTTTTATAAACTAATAATATCATAACATCATAATAAAATCAAATATAGATTCTATCATGAACTTTAATTTATAGGTTATAACCTAGAAACGTATTATTAATATACCTATATAAGAATCGTAATTGAAAATGAGTCTGTAAAAACATACCCTGTTATATTAGTGTTACTTCCATATAAGACTTGATAGATTTATCTTTAGTTTTCTTGAGTTTGAGAAATTCCATTACCATTGGAATAAAAAATATAATAAAATTTACTTACTAGATTTCTTCCCATTCTATAAGCATGTTTTAATACTTTGTGCTCGTCATCATGATCATTATAAATTTTTCATTCCTAAATCCCTAAAATCAACTTTTAGCCGATTATAAGATCTATAAAATGATGAAAAGTTATTCCTCCTATTTAAAATATGAATGGTTATTACAAGTTAAAAAATAATCAAAGAAAAAAAATTAAAACTCCTAAAACACGATTGATTAAATTTGAACCCCAAAATCATAAATGTTATACAACTTATTCTTCAATTTATCCCCAAAAAACCCTTATCACTTATACACTCACATACTCTAATATGTATATGCCCTAATCAGATATTTTAAAAACATAATTTTCCCCAAATAACCTGAATTACCATGATATAAACCACAAAAAAATTTGATAAACTTAACCAAGGACTACCTTGTTATATCACACAATAAATTTAAAGTTCATCTATAAATTTTTCAAAAAATATCACATTATCATAAAAATCACTTTTTAAGGTGATTGATACCATTCACCACATGTTTCCAAAATTCTTATTTTCTAAGTCTCCTAAACATCTAAATACTATTAGAAAAATCCTCAGATATTTTCTATTAATCCCCATACCAAAATACCATAATAATACATCATAATCATATATTCTCTAAATTAAACATAATTAACATAAATTATAATCCTTAAAGGTTATAATAATCCATGATGGCTATTATTTTAATCCATTTTTATTTAAAAGATCAAACAATATTACATCAATGGAGAAAATATTTCTAAGAAAATAAAATTCTTCAAATAAACATTCACAATTACCAAACATTTCATATTATAAATTTTCCTATAAAACATTTAATAATATAATCACATCAATAAATAATAAATCTCAACCTCACCTCCAAACAACCTTTAAAATAAAACCCCATTTTCAAGTATAATAAAATAGTATAAACGTACACCAATGGGGAATTCATCACATAACATAAGTATGATAAATATTTTTATAAACCTTCCATAACAATAATGGGGCATGTTTGTAGGGATATTTTCTTAAGAAAATCGTTTTTAAAAAGTTCTAAATAGGCCTTAAGGTGCACATTTATAAAACCAAATCACCCAAATTTCCTTAAATCCAAATAACATAAATACCATCAAACAACTTTGGGGGTTTAAATGAATATATTTTTTTAATAACTCAAGAACACTATAAATTTTGATGACTATAACCCTTAAAATCCATTTTAAAACCATAGATTTACCTTTAAATCATGAAAATCACTTGAAAAATCCATTTATTCATTTTGAGAAACATGTGGTGTGCTTGGAAATATAAAAGAGTTGGGAGTTAAAGAGTTCAAAAGAAAACACATATGTATTAAGTAAAATATTTCCAAAATTAAACTTATTTTGAGATAACATACTAATTATAAGTGATATCATTCATAAAACATCTTAAAAAATATGTTGAAATACACAATAAATCATAGTTTCAAATTTAAATAGTGATTCATGGGAAATCCTCCCTTTAATCTTGTATATTTTAAAAATCAATGTGAAAATCCACTATAGTGATACCCAATATGGTTTAAAAATCATAAAGGAACCCTTAAGAACCCTAACAAATAAAAAAACATAATTAAAATAAATATACGAGGATCCCTAGTTTTTTATAACCTTGCTAGGGAAAGAAAAATATAAATAATGAAGAAAATAGATAGGATATGGAACTAAGATGAGATTACCTCATGTAATTGACTTTAAAACATGATAAAAATACATGTAATCACTAAGGGAAGAGAAAAATACCAAGGGGGAGCATGTTGGGGGGTTTTGTGAACTGAAAAAGAGAGTATAAGAGGGGATTTGGGGTTAAAATAATAGAGGGGTAAGATAGTAATTTCAAAATTTTAATTATTTGAACATGCTGCACAATTTACCAAACCGTGTATCAATTATGCAATCCACACCAGATCAATTTGTTCATAACACATGATTTGGATGTATGGTAAAAAAAATAATGTTCCAACCATTCATAATAGATATGTAAAATTTATATACCCACATGAATGATTGCCACACAGTTTCTACTAATCATGAACTAATCATGTGGCATGTAAAATATTAAGTGTTCTAAAAAATTTCAAAGGTAATATCTTAAAACTCAAGTTAAAGAAGAAATAAAAATAAAGAAAAAGAAATAAATAAAATAACAAGGAAATTAAAGGTTGAGATATGAAAATGGTGAATAAAATTAATTTATTCATTGACCTGATAAGTCTATACTTGAAGAATAGAGAATATATAAGGAAGCTAAATTGGATTGACATTATCCATGTCCCACAATCAATCGATGTCTTGGAAAAAGGGATCATATGAAAATTCATTCTTTCATATGAAGTACTTGGTGGACACATGTATAAAGATACATGTGTTTGGTAGAGGAAAAAATGAATCCCTTTATTTCTTGAGTATCACTAATGTTTTTCTAGAGGCCACTCTTTCCTTAAATTTATAAATTTAGGAATTAATTTTTGTTATCAATGCTAAAAAATCCCATGTGGACATAATTTGTGGTTTACTAAATGGGTATTGAGTTTTACTCAGAGTGAAGATCTAAAAAATGCTTTAGAATTTATCCAAAAGGAGCTTTG